>OZ021699.1:26111544-27374985 GCA_963978495.1 Athalia circularis
CTTAATATATAGCGCTCTAGATACAATATTTATGTCCTGGTGTATTTCACTATAGCAGCCCATTATTCATTCCCCAGGATCGTAACGGGCATTAGCATCGTCGATCTAAACAAGCGCGCGCGCGCTGGTCTTAGCATATGTATAAACGATCTCTCACGTCGACTACTACGATACTAAGAGACTAACCCGTGCTTATTGTACTGCTGCATCATCTATTCGTAATCTATTACCACGTAACAGCATAGATATTCAAAGTGATTAAGGAAACGCAGCTCTTCTTCATCTTGTCGTCAGTCGTACGACGCCCGATACTATACTTTGCCCGGTGCCACTGTCGCCGAAATTATCCAAATTCGACTACCGGGCAGTTTATGTTCTGGCCATTGCCTAACCTAACCTAACAATCGATTATGAAAATATCTTCACCGCCATCAGCCAACCACCGTAATTAACTGCAAGCCACCGAATCAACCCATTCACCCGCGGTGATGAAAATATTCCGACAACCAAACCAGGCTGCACTACGTCATTCAGGTGCAGAATATCCCGAATATTATCGTGAATAAAAAATCATTCCGATCAACGTGAACGAAGCATCTTTCAGCAACGAGATGACACACTTGAGGCATCATCGGCCTTATCTAATCACCGTAATAATATATTCATCGTCGTGTCAAAATCTTGGGCCTTGACTGCGTGTAAAAATTGGGCCGACGGAATCTTCGCGATACGTATAGGTATGCGATATGCGCGTATAAAGTTATCTGAGTGCAGGTACAATGGTTGAAGGTAAATAGAGGGTGTATTGGTTAATTATATGGAAATAAATTCCTCTCTCTTGAATCCACATTACGGAATTGAGAAGCGCATGGAATCACGGTATACATATACTCGAATATACACGCATACCGCGCTGTTATTTTAAGTGCGCTCGTACGAAATACACGTATACGTACCTACATATCTCCACAGCTTCCTCTCGTCTCAAGAATTGTGCGAGTATTTATATTATGTATAGTAAAATATTTACATCAACCTAACATAATATCTATTATACAATTCCACAAAGAATTTCATTCCCCGCTTACATTATTCAGCTAAATTATTCCCTCGACCATCCTATACACTTATAAACGCGGTTAAATATGTATACAGGATATGTAATATAATATATAGATAATTTTTAAGGTTTAAGTTCGTATTACGTACGACTATGATAAAACTGACTTTAAACTGACCTTATAAATTTCAGGATACGCCGACCTGCTTCTACCGCACAACCACCCCCCTCGCTTTTTCTTTTTTTTTATTCATCCACAGTCAGTTTACGAGCTAATATTTTTCTCAACGTATATAATATATTTCCAGTAAAAATAACCGAATTTTATGCAACCATTTGCGAGATATTTTATTTACTCAATTTTTGCATGTAGGTAGGAACCTTTATTTGCTTATAGAAAAATAAATTCTCCAGCCCCCTATACACCGTTAAAAAAAGAACAAAGAAAACAAGAAGAATAAAAAGTTTTATTATTTTTAAGGATACAAATTACCGGACACGATTCAACCGTTCTTTTTTTCCGGTAGCTCGATAATCATACATATTATAATAGATTCGGTATTGTTATTTTCTTTTGCTCAAGGATTGTTGAATCTGTCGCGGAAGTACAAGATTGATCTTATTCTTATGTTTTTTTTCTCCGTTTCATTTTTCTAGGAAGGAAGTGGGAAAAAATTGAATAAATAAAATAAGTAATAAATAAAGAATGTGGCGCGGGTTGAAATGAGGGCTACTAGGAAGTGAATTTCGTCATTTCGTATTTCGAAATTACAATATCATGAAAGAAAAAAATTTACAGCGGGGGTAAAAATAAATTCTCATGGAGTAGCAATAAAAGAAAATGTCCAATAGCTCGCCTTGATAATACTGAATATGAATGAAGGGTGGAGCTCGGATCCATTACACTGTTTTATACTCGTTCTGCTATATACACATATACATGTGCATATATTTGTGTGTATAAAATATATACCTATATATATGTACCTCGTTCAACCACCCCCATTTCTCCAGGTTCACAATCCTCCCCCTCTTCACCCCTTCCACCTTTTTTATTACACTCACTCCACGTTTTATAGCATCAGCTAACACAACGTAAGGTAGATATTTCCCCATACCCTTCGCCCTACGCCCTCCTCACGATTCTCCTGCACTTGATATGCAGCAATCTTCTTATTTATTTACTTTCTTTTTCCTTTCGTTTTTGCACTTTCTTCTTTTTTTTCTGTTTTTTTTTTAATAGCCATAAATTACTCGAATTCAATGTAGTTCAATTGTTTGAAATCGATGAAAGAAAGGGTTGTATACCTACCTACAAACATGTATATTTGTATACAAACTCACATGTTGATTCGTTTTTTTTGTTGTTTTTTTTTTTTTTTTCTATTTCTTTTGTGAAATACAAATTACGCGCACGTAGACTATGCGTTCGCGTCCATATCACTATAGTACGTGTATCTATATATGGTATTTCTTTTCAACAGTTTTTGTTCATATCAAAAGAAACAAGATGGGATAGATGGGAAGGAAGTAAGAAGAATGGGAAATGCACTTCAAATGATCAACGGCAGTAGTTGCTGTCTATTTTACTCGCTACTTTACTTTTTTCTTTACTCTTTTCTTCTCCTACTCATAATTCTGCACCCCGTCTCGTTCATCTGCAGATGGTTTTTTTTTTTTTTTTTTGTTTTTGTTTTTATTTGTTATATCTTTCTTTATTTTTTCATTCTTTATTTCATAATGTGGACCTATAGAGTATGTAAATCAAGAAAAGTGCGCATCATGTTTCTATAGTATATTGTCGTTGATGTTGTTATTATTAGTTTATTCAAATATTATTCGGTAAACTGATGAATTTCAAGATTTCCGAGAACATAACTCTCATACTGTGATTGATTATTTAAAATTCCGGGGGGCGGAGGAGCTAACGTCTCGATACGTGTATGTGATGAAAATTGATCGGGTCGATATCGGACTTCTTCGTAATGCGAATCATTATAGAAATTCCACATAGTGACTTCATTTAATATTACCTATACTAATTTATTATTATTCTTATTATCATTCTTATTGTTATCAGCATTAGCATTACTAACCATGCAACTAGGGATGAGTAATGCCGATCGTATATACCTATATATGGTATGTACATACATTATATGTGTACATATATGATATTTATTTTTGCACCCCTCTCATGATTGTATATGGGGGGGTTAATAGCGAGCTATTCAGTCGTCGATTTTTCCCCCAAAATAATAGGAACCCCATGAGCAGACGGGGCTCTTTTCTCCGATTCTTTCGATGCATACATATAGAAATACATACGTATAGGTACATAGGTTATTTATTCTCGGAGGAACAGCGCTGTACAGTAATTAAGGTATACTTTTACTGGATGGGTCATTTGGAATGTTTTAGTAAATTATATTTTTCACGAAGCGAGAAACGAATGCGGGTGAAAATTTTCGGACAAAAGTCGTATAGAATTCGGGACGCCAAATGATGGCCGGTTCACTTTTTTCTCTGGTTCGTCTTTTTTTTTTCACGAAGCACAATTTTTGAAAATTTCAACTGTCCGCAATTTTTTCAAATATCGAATTTGAATGAAAAATAAACACTCTGCATGTTGTGTACGTATATTGTGTTACATGAATAGAGAAAATTGTGGGAATACTCAATTAATGAATACTGCAAGAGAATCAGTTTATCTGTTTTTTCTCTTCTATTTTTATTCAACGAAATATCAGAGAATATAATAGGAGATGAAATAAAAAATGGAGCCAGAAAAAGAGTTTTCTTTTTTTTTCCGTTACGTATAATACGCACGGTTTACCAGATTCCGCATCTTTATATTCCCTCTCGCTTCTCTCTTTTTACCACCCTTCTTGATATTTGTTTCTTTTTTTAATTCATTTTCTCATTTCCTGCAGCTTTTTTGTTTGTTTGTTTTTTTTTTGTTTTTACTTTATTTTCTTTTATTTTTATATTATACGAGCGGTAAAGATATTTCAGATTGGAATCTAAGTAATAGGAACGTCGATGCGATGTAGAGGGAAAGAGGGCGAAGGAAAAAGGGGGATTTATGGGCTGCGTAAAAGTTAATTAACTTTTTTTAGTTATTTAAGTGCTATGGGATTCTTGTCCGTTAAACGTTTCGCATTGATTTGACGCGAACTTATCCGTGCCCATCCTATTCTTCCGTTAGAATCGGTTAGAATTATACATCCGCGCCTCAGATCTTCTCTCGAGACAAATAATGATATTTTTTCTCTCGATGGAAGGTTTCTTTTTTTTTTAATTTAATTTTCTTTCCTCTTCTCTTTTTCTTCTTTTTTTTTTCATCATCTCCCCAGCTTTTGATCCCTATTAATAATCTTAAAAAATTATGGCGCATGTGCCACGCGCTTTCATTACTCGCGATCCGAAGTTTTTTTTGTTTTTTTTTTCTTTCTCCGTTACGCTTCTCGCAGTCGATTCATATTTGATGTAAATTATTCCTGCAGACTTGTTACGTAAAGCGAAAAGAGATAAATAATATGGACCGCCATATTTTCTGAGTGGAATAATCATGAGGGTGAGAAAAATAAGGGGAAAAAATGTCACAGGATTATTACCATCTATGCAGAATCTAGAATTGAACGAAAAAGAAAGAAAGAAAGAAAATAATAACGAGGGAAAAGACCGCTTCGATAAATTCTTCTTTTTTTTTCTAACCTCAGTGGTTTTTTAGAGTTTCTTTTCTTTTTTTTTTTTCTCTTCTGCACGGAAATTAATCCCTTCGCATCAGATTATGTGGTATAGCCGCGAGTCGTTAGTGTTCTTGAAGTTGAAAGTGCGAGATGACAATATAATATAGGTATGCTGGTACGTATATAAGTCTATATATATGTAGTATATAAGCTGGAGGAACGGGATAGTCGGGATAGTCGGGATATGTCTTTTTCCCTCTTTTATATTATCTCTTTTTTCTTTCTCTTTCTCCTCCTTGCATCCCCATTCCACCGGAGGTCGGGTTTGTACTTAATTAACTTGGTCCATTGTCTTCCATGGGCTACATCTATATGTTAATCCGCGCGCGGAGTTAAAAATAAAAGGCAGGTAGGTTGCCAGATGTATACGTGTGTGTATAACATATATGTGTATTATATGCACCTTGGCCGAGTCCGTCATTCGAAGAAAATAAAAAATGAATGAAAATTGTGAAACGAAAAATGAAAAATACAGATAAAACTATAACGCCTCATTGTGGCGATAAATTAAAAGGCTAGATAAAGACGGGATAAATGAAGGATAAGAATCAAATATTAAAATGTGTATCACGCCATGTGAAATTTCAATATAATCATGGCGGCGTCGTATCTGGCTTAATTTTTGTCTTTCTCCTATTTTTTTTTTTTTTTTTTTTTTTTAATTTTTTTTTCGCTTTCGGCCAGGAAATTTGAACTACGCAAACTTTTGCGATCTGGTGTGTAAGAATATTTTCGGAGCTTTTATAGTCGTATGGAATTATTATACATATAGTTTCAAGACATTAATTTGATCGACATTTTTCTCTTACGTTAACGTGAAAGATTGATGTTATGATAGCTTGAAATTTTCACGGCGGATCCTATCGAGACGAAAGAAAAAAATTTGAAAAAGCTTTGAGATCGTCAAATATGAAATTACGTCATGCTGCACCGTGTTCGTATCCTTTTGGACGTAATTAATTCCGAAGCTTCAACATTTTTAACGTAATCTACTTTGCTCGAAAATTTGCTTGAAGAAAATTCTAGTCTATACATATTTAATACCCGCAAGAAGAATAAAACTACATAATCTCGCTGATATATAGGTGTAGGTACATATATGTGTGTACATAATATCAGATATGGTTCAGGGGTATCAGATAGAGAAGGGTGCGGAACTTCTAAGAATGGTTTTATATAGCTATACATATATATCTATATACATATATAAGCCCTTATTTCACTCGAACCCCTGAAAACATCCCCTATCGTTCCGCGCCGTTAACTTCGACTCTCCCCCGCCCTACGGGCCTTTTTGTTCCTCCCTCACCTCCCTCCCCTCAACCCACCCCTTTCAGAGTTCCTTCATCTCGCAATTTTATTCTATTTCGTCATTCTTTTCATCCCCTTGGCGGCTCCTCTTTAATTTCCTACCCTTACCTTAGCTATATCCTGATAATTCCACCCCAACTCTCTATCATATACATCTCTTATGTATACATACGATTATACACATATGTCTATGTATACGGGCTTCTGAGAAATTGTAGGAAAAAAGAACGAGGATAAAAAAAAATTAAAGTGAATATGAAAGGATACAAAATTGATTTCGCAACGCGTGTCGCAGAAATAACACTACGCACATTTATTTTATATCGTATATTGTGTACGCGGATTCGAGAAAAACCGTGTCTATTAATCAAGAAAAATGTATAGCGATATATATACATATACGTATAGATTATATATGGATATATTATAGGTTATGTGGGGTGCGCAGATGAACGATCAACGATCCAGGACGGCTATACACATATAATATGGTACATGTTCTGAAAAGGGGGAAAAATCTAAAAAGGAACATATTTCTTAGGATTTTTTTACATAGCACATTCGAACAATATATAACAACGGAAATAATTTCCTGTTGATTTAGGCTCTGAAATATTGTCGAAAATAAAAGAAAATGAAAATTTTCAAATACGCGATGGACATCCGGTTCGTTTTTCTTCGTTGATTTTTTGTTATTTCTCACTTCTTCGGAAACGTTTGACAATCTCTATGGGAAAACCAACGCAGATATTTCAACCATAATCAATCCGATCATCAAATATGTTATATTTATTTTGTCGGTTTTTTTTTCTTCTTTTCTTTCCTGATTATTTTAATTATCTGCATCGCAATGCTATTTACTATATATTCATTATTATGTATACAGCTATACACAACACGTGTTTATACATAGGCGATAGGTATATGATACGAGGATATATATGTGGTCGTGACTATTTGCAGCTGCACTTTCTATTCTTCCGTCGTATGTTAATGTTTCTCATATTATACAATTATATCTTCGAGCTATGAAGATACATATGTATATACACAGATAGACCATATGCTATAGGTATATAGTACAAAAGAATAGAGTTCTAGAGATAAACTCGATCATCGTGCAACTCTTGCGAAATTATATAATATTATCATTTAAAAATATCGACAACTTTCTCTGCATTCTCATTAATTCACTCATTCATCATTTCAAAATTTAATTAACGCTCTCACCTCATCCAAAAAAAAGAGAGAAAAAAAAGCAAAAAAAAGAAGACTACAATTGAATCCTGTATAAGTACATTTTTGGGTAGATTTTTTTTTTTTCTCTCTTCCGTATCATATATTATACAAAATTTCAATTCGCCGGAATTGTTAGCGTTAATTTGAAAAAGCTGTAGATGTAAAATCCACCCCAGCTCGTCTTCGTACCTATTTTCCCAATTCTTAGTCGTGTTGTTGTTGCACGCTGCTGTTATGGGATTTTTTTCTTTTTCTCATTTTCATTATTTTTTTGTTCAGTTTATTTATTTATTTGTTTATTTTCATTCATTTTTTGGCTCCCTCATGCTCCGCGCAGTAAATCCCTTGGCTTAGATTTAAAAACAACATTTACAGACGAAATATGGTCGATGGTAGATGAGAGGAGACTCCTGCGCTTCTTTTACCAACGCTGAGATTGGATTGTGTGCTATGCCGGCGAATTACCAAAGTGGATTTGGAATTGGAATAATAAGATTTCCAAGTAATATCCAAGGTTTATTGGGGCAGTAAAAGACGCGTTCCTCTCCCCCATTGCTCTTCATTCTTGTCTCTCCCTCTCCCTCTCTCTCTTTCCTCCTTTTCCCCAATTTACTTTCCCTCTCTCTTTTACACTCTCTCTCGTGCTGAGGTTGTATACATATGTATACACAATATTATGTATCGCACATCGCGGGTGGTCCAAAACTCACATCATGATATGGGGCAGAATATACCATACGTAATATGCGTATACATATTGATCGCGTCATAAATTCTACAAATTAATACGTGCCATTAAATTTTTTGATTGTTACGTATTATATTTGCGAATTCATTTATATCATACATATATCTATTTTTTTTTTTTTTTCTCGCACACAATATTAAATTGAAAATGAAATTGCGAAATCGTTGTAAATAAATTATTTTCCCGCATTTTATCGTATATACGTCTCATTTGGATATAACGTATTATTTTCGTAAATCTTTCAAAGTTATACCGATGTTTTTTTTTCCTTTTACTTTGGTTCTATACGCCGAAAGTAATGGCTGCCGTATTTCACGAGAGATAGTATATATTATTTCATGTATACATATCTATGTATACATATACGCATATATACCAACACGTGGATACCTGTATTATATAATACCACCCCTTCGGTACATAGATTCCTTATGTACCAACCTTTTTTGGCTTTTGTCCACGAGCAAACCTGTGCGGAGCTCGATATTGACCTCATATAACATTTTTTAAATCTTCCGCGTACTCTAAGTACGTAGTTGTACAACTAATTGTTATTTATCGCGTAATAAGGTCTTCGCACAATTCAGTGGGACCATGTTTTGAGCTGAATTTTTTAATTTCAACACTCAGAATCAGTAACCCAAAAAACCAATGCTTGCTCGAGTTATATACGAATGAATAATTTTAACCGAAGTTATAACCGGGAGAAAGAATATTTTACAGAGCTTATTAGTTAGTTAGTATATAACTTATTCTGAAGTCTCGCAGTTTTTCATTTTTTTTCTTTCTTTTATTTTTTTTTTTCTTATCGTCTGGACCGAATGAATAATTGAATGGAAAATATTTTTCGCCACCGACGATTGATTCTTTGGGTGAAACTTGAAATTGATAATTGAAGTTCCTCTGGCTGGATACACGTATTTCGACTATACTTGTGTTTCTTAGATAGTTTCTGTACCATGACCCGAAACTATTGATTTGTTCAGACGATATCTTCGCCCTTTATCTCATCCCCTTTTATATATTTATAATGCAATTTAACTACCCCCCTATCTCTACTACTCGTGACTTGAACTTTACAACACCCATACGTCTCAATTCCATTCCCAGACCTTTCTTTCAGGATATATAGGTATACAAAATGTTGCAGAAACGAAGTGCTCAGGACAGAAAGAAAGAGAGAAAAAAAGAGGTAGAACCAGCCAGAGAAGAAAAGGGCACTGGTTACATAAACACATGCCAGCTGAAACAAAGACGAGAAACAAAAAATAACAATCTCTAGAAATTCTTTAATTGGATGCCCATCGTTCCCATGCATATCTATATTTCATCATTGTACTTGCGGATTCAAAAACGACATTGAAGCCAAAAGTGGTTCGAAAAGTGGATTTAAACAAAAACAATATTTATAATTCGTAGGATTGTTAACGCGTGTAAGTACTCGACGCGTATTGGGGGGTAGTTTCTGAATATACAATCATATACATAACGGAAGAAAAAGGATAATAAAAAAATCGGTGTAAAACTTTTGGACGAGTCGAGAAAACGGGCGAAAATCAGCGGACCATTTTGCGGTATGTGTTTCATGGGGCGTGTTGATGAAAACCTCGAATACTGCGGAGAGGAGAACGTTTTATACCGAGCGCGCGCGTCCGTTGACATCCCCTCGGGTATTTTCAGTCTAGATAGACTCGCTCACCCGAGAGACAAGCGTTTAGTGTTTCTACACAACGACCCGCGTCGCCACGCGACACCTACGATACGACCAACGCGATCTCCCCTCTCAACGTAAACGCACCGCGACGTTCAACTGACGGAAAAACCTCTCCACAATATGTAAACGCATGTACATTACATACACACATACCCGTCCACCGACGTGTTGCTCGTACTTTTATCTTTCCTTCTCGACTTACGTGAAATCATACGGTAAATTTGGCGGTTGAAAACTGAAGAAAAATAACAGTATTAAAAAACAGAGAAATTATAAGTTCGCAGTTTTAATCACCAGCGTCTCTTTTCATGCTTTAAACATGTATAACGTACCTAACATGGGTACATTTTCTGAATGAGCTTTGTCTCATTTTATATTCCGTAAATAATTATGAGAAAAAAAAAACTCATCCAACATCAAGATATCGAAAAAGTTTCATAAAGTTCACAAAATATTCTGAAAAATGTGCCCCGTTTCACGTGGAAAGCCCCATACATATCTATATATAGATGTATGAAAAATTATTGGCAACGAAGATATGCGCAGAAATGGGTGGTAGAAACATGAAGGAAGGGGGGGGGGGGGGGGGGGGAAGGAGCGGGATTTACGATCCCATAAATTTCTTGTTATCGTTGTAATTTAATGGGTTTAGTAATCTGTAAGAGCTAATAACACACGAAATTCAATCGGATATATTGCAGATGAAATGACAGAATCGTCATTACTTAGCAATGTTAGTGCAGCGTTGTCTGATGTAATGTATATACTATAAAATATATGTATATACACTAGAGCTGTCCTTAAAAAAGGTAGAATCGAATTTGGATGGTCTCACCTCTCAAATTGGTTCGAAATAATAGAGAAAAAATACCCAATTTTTGTCAACTTTTTTCCTCCATATTTACCCACCCCTGCAAGGCCCCACTTTTTCTCATAAGAAAAGCATTGGTTTTTTGTGGGTTTTAAACTTTTTTTCACCGTTGGCCCAATTGCCAGCTAAAAAATCTGCAACTTGCAGTAAATGTTGGCAGTGATGATACCTTTCAGTCGGATTTTTTTCAAATTTTTCAGAAGAAATTATGGGCTTTAATCAGCCCTTTTTCCTCTGTACGTTCCGAACCCTTTTGCCACTGTATGTTCCGAAAAACAGCAAAAGTTTAAACCTAATCGAGCTGGCTCAAGGGGTGAGGGTTGAATATTTTCATATGACTAATTATTTTCTACGAAGAATTCCCTATTTTTCAAGACCCATCCCAATGAATTTTTTCAATATTCAGCTATCTAAATAACGTTCTCCAACATTCTCTTCTTTCTACAGCGGTTTTTCGCAACATACAGAGGAAAAAGGGCTGATTAAAGCCCATAATTTTTTCTGAAAAATTTGAAAAAAATCCGACTGAAAGGTATCATCACTGCCAACATTTACTGCAAGTTGCAGATTTTTTAGCTGGCAATTGGGACAACGGTGAAAAAAAGTTCAAAAACCACAAAAAACCAATGCTTTTCTTATGAGAAAAAGTGGGGCCTTGTAGGGGTGGGTAAATATGGAGGGAGAAAATTGACAAAAATTGGGCATTTTTTCTATATTATTTCGAACTAATTTGATGGGTGGGACCATCAAAATTCAATTTTCCCCTCTTAAGAACAGGTCTAATATACACATGTAACGTAAATATCGATCGTAATGATAATAATTTTTCACAGCTTTAGAAATTTTCGCATTTTAAAAGTAGATCGACGACCACACATAAAGTCTGCGTTTCTGTATATTATGGTATAATTTTCAGATCCGGAGCTCTTTATCGTTTTTTTCTCTTTTGTTTTTATTTTCTCCTTTTTTTCAAGAGGCAAAAAAAAAACCGACTTAGCCTTCTTCGCAAAAGTAAAAAAAAAAGCAAGGAAGGGAAGGAGGAGAGGGGCTCGAGCGTAAGTGTTTCGGCGAAAGTTTGAGTGGTTTTAAAGTTTCAAGGGCTGCCGAAAAATAACGTATTTTGCAAGAGGGGCGGGAAGGGCAGGGAGGATTATTTTTACGGTCAGAAAGGAGTTTTGAATTTTATATTCGCAAACAGCAACACCTAAGTATATTTTTTTTTTTTTGGTTTTTGTTTATTTTTTTGATTCAGCATGGTGGTGGCCGGCCATTGATATTGCTGGCAATTGAGATATTGGGGCGAATCATTAGGGCAACTGTATAAATTCACATTCATCCGAACTCGAAATATTACCACTTTTTTTGCACCGTTTCATGTGTTTGCTCGTAATAGTGCTTGGGGTGAAAAAATCTGAAAATTTTTCTTCAATACCAACAGAACAATTTTGGTTGTTTGAAAATGAAAAGAAACGAATTTCACTAATTTTTCATGAGTCGCTGCATCGTATAGTTACACATACGTATAGGTATATGATCGTATGTATAGGATGTATGTAATCTGAAAATAAAAATTTCGCGCTACTTTCTCCTCCTGTAGCACGACCAGGAATTAATTCCGTATAGTATCGTAATATACATAATTGAAAGTTTGTTTGAAATGTATGAATATACCTGTATCAACGTGTGTACTATGTATATACCAACACTAATTCATCGTTTATAAAACATAGGATATCTATAATTCATGTAAATACAATGTTGTATACGTATATATACGTGAGTAAATGTTGGTGCAGTACACAATATAGATGGAAAATATGAGAGTGATATTTTTTGGGTCATTAGCGCAGTATGCGATCTAATATACATGTAAGTCCATATGTGTGCGCATATACTTATGCATGCATACCTATGCATGCTACATTCGTGAAAGCTGAAGAAGTGCAAACGCTTTTGTGTTATAGGTATATATATATATGTAAAAGCATTATTCATCACGTGTGAGGAATATTTTTGAGAAAATTGTGTGGAATTTTCATTTGAGATGAAATTATTTAATTAAAATTAAAATTAAAATTAAAATTAATTACGAATCGCCCGACTTCCGATGCAGATCGAGAGACGATTTTCTCGCTGATTTATATTATCATCATTATTATGTACACTCGAATTGGAGTCCTAATGAGAATTCAGCGAACTCGAGTTATTATCTAATCAAAACTTGAACAACAGCTTATAACATTTATTATACAATCGGGGGTGAAAGCATACATATACTATGTGTAGGGTATGTAAAAATTTCACATATATATATATATATATATATAATATATATACACACACATATATATGCATTATATATGTACACCAACTTTATTTGGGACTTTCAAGATCACCCCTAATAATAATTAATTATACACGCATTGCGTAATGTCTAATATTAAACGTTTTCATAACATTTTAAAGAGAGCTTTTCATTAACCACGGTCATTATGATGGAATATAACAATGATGTACATAGTTATACATATCATGTACACATCTATAGTTATAGATTTGTACATCATGCAACAAACACCTATATGAAACGTTACATATTCTTACCGCCTGTATAGGTACCTAACGAACCGACCTGAATATCAAATAATTGACACATGACACCAACGTAATTATAAATGGAGATATCATACGTATTATAAACCCTTTTATTCTCCTACACATATAACTCTATGAAGTACGCTTGTCACGTATTACTATATTCAATGCTGACATCACCGATTACTTATCGCTAACTTTTTTTTTTCTTTCAATTCCTTTTTTTTCCTCCAATTCTAACTTGAATTTATTTTTCAGTTATTCGTTTATTTGGAATTCTCATTCTTTCGTTACTTCTTCGGTTTGAATTTCTACGAGGAATTATAATTTGCATGCCGTAACTATTTTTTTTTTTTTTTTTTTCTTTATACATATCTTACATTAGTTTTCTTACCGATGTCTTCTCGATGCATTTAACGAATATATGCGTTTCTGCAGAGCGAAGGATTTGTGGTACAGAGTGAATGACTGACGATGCTCTGAGATGAAAGCTGGTGATGATGACTCGTCCTTTTAAACTGGTTATTACGCTATTGTAGCCGCACGCTGTTCTTGTCCTTCCATCTTTTTCTTTTTTCTTTCTTTTATTTTTTTTTCTCTCTCTTTCTCTCCCACAGCTCACTAACTCGACAGATATAGCTGTGTATGTATGTATAATACATCGTGCTGCGCCTTCTTCAACTTCTTATATTTTTTTTCATTATCGTTTCGTTTTTGTTCTCATGATTTGATATTTGTTTGTTTGTTTTTTTCGTTTTTAGCTCGGTTTTTCGTTTTCTCTCTTTTATTTACACTTATAAAGAAAAAACAATGTGTAAATGAAAATCATTTTCTACGCATACAGATATCTGATTTTGATTTTGATGTTTTCTTTTTTTTTTTTTGTTAATCTGAATTTGACAATTGACTTGTTGTTTCTTTTATTTAATGGATAAAAATATAAATATGTTTTTTTCGTTTATTTTTCATCTTCAATTCCAAATTGATGATAATTACCCGAACAGGGTATATTTATTGTAGCTTTCTCTCCTAAATTGACAGAATAATGACAATTTCGAACATGATTAAATCTCCATCGAATACCATTTTATCCTTATTAACAACTTCACTTGGAATCGTAATGATTATGCAATTTGAAAAATGGACTCCATCATCCTCACTACTACTTCTATTTAATATACATATTATCCAGTTGCTGCAGCTGTTTCGGATTACGTGACGAAGTCGTTAATAAACTGGTCTAATTTAGTCAAACAGTATCATGGTTATAAAGTGGACCCGATGTTAATGTCGTGTTTATTTATACATACGTTATATGTTATTATGCATGTTTCTTATAAAACACCGATTACGCGAAAAGTTCCCGTGGCAACTTGTTACTTCAAATATAAATAACCATATCTCACGCATTCTAACAAATATTTACGAAATGTGCAGCCGCATAGCTTTTTTCGTAATCCAATCATTTTATCTTACTTGGTCGCGGTCATTGTTTTTTTGTTATTTTTCAACGTCATGTTATTTATTTATTTATTTTCTTATTTTTTATCTAAACTAATTTTCAGGAGTCTATAACGACCGGAGGATTTTCTTATTTTTCAACGTTTTCGTTTGTATTTTTTTTATTTTATTTTTTCATTTTTTTTCTATTTCCTTCGCCGATGTAAGGCGACAGGCTCCATTTGCGCAGGAATTCGTTCGATCCCGGGTAAAGCGGATTGACAGATTTCATGATTCCATTCGGCTACTCTTGTGTATACAGAATAACGTAAAATTTTCTTCTCTCCTCCCCCCCCCTTCCGTTTTCGCCCCCACCCCCCGCTATTTTTTTCTTTCCTTCCCTCTCCCTACATAGCAGGGTCGCCATATTCCTTTCCCAGGGGCTCCCTTCGTTCGTTCGTTCGTTCGTTCGTTCGTTCGTTCGTAAATTGAATTTCGCTTATTGAGTCAGGTTTACTCAGAAATGATTTTCCGTTCGGTCTACTTAAGGTTCTGTCGAGAAAGTACTCATATAGGTATATATAGAGAGAGAAAGAAAGAGAAAAAGGGAAGGAAAATGAGGAGGGCATCGTGACCTTTCACCCCTCCCACTCCCGCCCCCGTCTCCCTCACTCCTATTTTCCTTCTCTTTCGTTTTCTTTTCTTACTTGCTGGCTCCAAAAACCGGGATAAAAACTAAAGATATGCGATTATAAGCCTTTCTTTTCCTCCTATAATGTGATCCTGCAGGGTATCCTGAATCTCCTATATACCCGCGAAAATATATATATATACTATATCTATGTACATTACGTACGATTTTCAAAGTTTTTCTAAAATCAATGCATACCTTGTAAATTCTTGTAAATAATAAAGGTTTGAAGAAACAAGCAAATGCGACGTATCTTTTCTTCTCCGGTTATTTTTGTCGTTTTTTTTTTTGATCGTTTCTATTTTCCTTCCCTTATCCCGAGTTTAATGGTTTCGTATAAAATATACAAAAAACATCGTGAAGTTCGTTGCTTCTTTTTTTTCAAAGCACTCTAGATCCTCCATACTTATTAAACTCGTGCCACATACTTTAAGACGAGTGATAAAAAAGAAGGGAAAAGAGAAAAAAAATAAATAAAGGAGAGAAAGAAAAGGTGGAAGTAAAACTAAAACGTTTCGTCCTATAAAACTACTACGAACTTTGTTAATTCCACTGGCGTTGTTCATTCTTTTTCACATATATATATATATATATATACCAATTTCCTCTTCCGTATAGGTATACATATAAGTATATATGTATATATTTTTTCCTCTTTTTACTGGACCAGAGCCAACAATTGGATCTTCACAGTTGAAGTTTTCAATTGTTACTGCAGAGAACTCAGAGTGAAATTAGCCAATGATAATAATAATAATAATGGTAATTAACTAACCAAATCGACGTATTGTGAACTGACTATGAATTTTATCATTCAAAGAAATCAATTTCCTGCATATATTACTGCATGTTGTACGCCCGGTTAGGTTGATCGTGAATCGTTTCGCGGCCAAGCTCGCTTGGACAACTTTTCGTAGCCGGCCCAGCTACACGAAAAAGTTGTCCAAACTCGCGCTTGGCCGCGAAGCGATTCAAAATCAACCTAACCGCGCGTACATACATGATATAGCATTGACTCTTTTTTTTTAATTGCCCTCCATTTGTCCTTGACTAGAAAATAAAGTACGAAAAATGGTGGTCATGCCATCAGGTATATACTTGGTTTAAAAAATGAAATTAATTACACGAGAAAAAGGAAACCAAAAAAAAAATATAATAAAATAAAATAAAGAAACTGAAAATTATATACGATCCGATGAAACAATCTTTTGTTTTTATAAATTTCAAGTCTTAGTTTATATACTCATATATAATTACTAAAATATATGGTGATGTATTGAAATATATCATGAATAGCAATTATGGTTGGGGTTGTTGAGCGTATATATGGTGTCAGTTCCGGGTTCAAACTCTAATTAAAATTGAAAGGGTAGGTGAATGTTTTTGGGTTAAGTTTCCCGGGGTTTGGTTAGGAGCGTATATTATACCGCACACTATACTGCATTTAATTGGTATATATAAGGTCAATAGCGCGAGAATGAACGTTTTAATATTTAAATTTGTAAATATAAAATATAACGATCCGCACGCTCGGAGTGTTGAAACAAAAAAAAACCATTCGTGAAGCATCGGCTACCTGCAACGCTTTATATGTATACAGTATGTATGTATACATATTTTTTTTTGTTGATCGTTTTTGGTGAGAAAACGTCATTCGTATGCGTATACATTTATATGTATGCTTGACACTCATCTTGTTCACGTTCATTACTATGCACGGAAGCTGCTGCTGTTGATAATGATGACGATGACGACGACGATGATATTATATCCTCTCAAATTAGAATTAGGTGTTTCTTAATTGCTGTGTGACTTATATATGTATATGTGTCTGAAATATATATATACATATAATTTATTATCTATAACTGTTTACATATATACCTACCTTATATAACACTTGAACCAGACCGCCCGCAATTAAATAAAGCCTCCCTAAACGGAAAAGAAGAAGTAGGAAAAAAAAAGGAAATCGTACATTGCATCAAGGGCTACGTGATCAAAAGACAAAAACAATGAAATTTTTGTTTTCCAGTGGTTTAAATTGAATGCAGTTCAAATGTATAGTACCTACATATTATCGAGAGATAAAAACTCGAAAACGTAACCCGTCGAAAAAACGAAGAATAAAATCATCGCAAGTTTATCGAAGCGATGAAAATAAAATGAACATTTTTTTAGATCGTTGCAATTTTTGTGGGATACGCCATTCGGTTTCTTCGCCTTATGATGAAAGAAAGAAAGAAAAAAAAAGAACCAAAACAAAACTAAAACGATCATTTTATTAATGTCCAAAATAGATGGCCAGTCTCTATGATAATCTTTATAAACTGTATATACATAGCTTAAAAAAGCATCAAAACCGCGCGGATATATAACAGCTGTCTAATTCTACGGTCTATGTAGCTTCTCATTTGTTTCCTATATATTTTTCCCGTACCATCACACTCGAATATCGTGACCCTCTGTGTTACGAAGGTAAAAGAGAAGATCCTTTGGCGAACAGGTACATAACACGTATACGTATGTATACATATGTATAAGAGGTGTGCAGGGCAAACCGTAGACTCAACAACAGGTGCTGCATGCCACTGCAGCACACGTTCTCCTTCTCCGGTTCCCTGCGTTTCACATCGACCGTATGCATGTGCATCTACAGATCATGGACACCGCCACTCACGGGAATTACATGGTCACGACGAGTGAAACCGTCGATATAAGTAGCGTCGAATGTCCCTTGAGATTCATGCAATTTTGGAACCCGCTGATAAGTCCTGTGCGTTTTTACATGACATGGGGTCAAAAGTGAATCTGCAAGAAATCGAGATGAATTTTCTTCATACGCCGTATTTTAATTAGACCTTTAATTAAGAAGGAGTTGACATTGGAATTCGATAATTGTTCGAAATCAAAGAGGAAGTAAATAGTTAGAATTGTAAATTTTGAAACTTATTTGTTGTTTATTGTCGTTACGATTAACGCGAAGGAAAGAACCTTGGGAACACTTCCTGGTTTCATGTTGGAAAAAAAAAATTTTTTGCCGGTCCGATTTAATGAGCAAAATCCTGAATGAATTATCGGACAGAGAAAAACAAGACGGGTCGTCGTTCAAAAAATTCAAACCAATGAGAAAAAAGAAGAAATTAAAGAGAAATTTTTTAAAAAGAGAAACAGAAAAAATATGGTAGTTTTAATCATCGCTAGAGAGAAAACGAACATTTTTTTTCTTTTTTTTTTTTTTGTACCGTAAATGATAATTGTTGCGCAATTTTATTCATCTTCATGTAATCGCAATTCAAACACATTGCGAATCAAGTTTTATTTAATTTTTTTCTTCCTTCCATTATGAATTATATACGTCAGATCACGGCTGCCATGGGGGACGGGTCTGTAATCGTTTTTACAACACAAAATTTGAACGAAGGAAAAGAAAAAGAAAAGAAACGAAAGCGAATTTGCGTTTTACAAGTATTTCGTTATTTATTTGCTTTTCGTTTTTCACTTTTCTTTCATGCGAATTACGTACTACAGTAATACCCGAGGTAATACCTATACATTTAAAATTTCATTCTTTCTCGCACAGTTGATAAAAAGAAATGAAGAGATGAAAAAAACAAAATGAAAAAATAATCGAAGTCTTAGAGAACATAGTTTAGAAATTTGAATAAATAGTTTCACATTTTTTTACTTTCCGATTGCGTAAGGAAATCAGCATTTCTAGGCTCTCTTTCTTTTGCCAGCTGCTGTACAGGTATATGTATAATACAAGTATATAGATATACGTATACCTAATACATACCAGGCGGGACTTTCATAATTGGATATTTCAGTTATACCATAGCTGAATAGCTATAGATATACTATATATTATATAAGTTCTACTCTTATAATAAAATAATCGCAACAATTTCCCCATTCGCAAAAGAAACTTCAATTATTGCATCGCTATACGTTTATTATAATTATTATTTGCGGAGGAATGATTTTTCAGAAATATAATTTCAAAGAAAAAAAAAACAACAACAACTACAAAAAGCCAATAAAATCTTACGTTACATCAAAGATGAAGAAACATAATTTTATAATCCTACAATTGTTAGATATTTTAAAAGTGTCTAACCTCCGTGACAAAAAAAAACGTATACATCGATTTCAATTTCAATTTATATTTGTAACAAATTTTTTTCGTGTTTCCTTTTTTTTTTCCTTTAATTTTTTTACATAATAGTCTTGTCGCATAATACTTGACACTAGAAGTGAAAGTATGAAGCACATAATATGACCGACTCATTGTCTCCGCGGACACGTCATCGCTTTTTTTTTCGTCATTCGCTTTTTTCTTTTTATTAATTTGTTTGAAATTCACGTATTGTGGACTTCAACTGTAACTTATGTTTCTCCGGAAGAAAAGAGAAGAAAAGCAGAAGTAACATTTTTTTATGAATTTCAATTGTTGTAGAGAGACAGCAAAATAAAAATTGCCGTTATTATTTTCGTTAGGTTTTGATAGTCCAATATACGTAGGACATGAAATTTCAACTTTTGACTTTGGTATTTTAATATTTTATACAAGGTGAATTTGATCTTGTAAAAATTTATTTTTTTCCCTTCTTTTTTTTTGTGTGTCTTGCTTTTTCGTTGGGTGTCGAATTTACTGCCTCGGTAGTAAAAAAAAGAGTCGTTTCTTGTAGCGAAAAAAAATTTTGCTCCACGCTCCATGTGTTACTCTTTTCCTGAAAATATTAGTAATATGTATTTGATTTAAATATTTTTTTCAATTTTTTTCTTCGTGTGGGAATTCCTTGACGCGTCACTGTGGCATTTATTTATATTATGTACTACACGTATATTTTATATATATATGTATATTATACATACACACATACATGGTGCAGCTGTAGTGCATCAGGAATTTTCAAACTATTATACTACAGAATTTGTTTGGTTTCCGAAAACTATTTTTTTCTCAAATTCATTTGTTTGTGATATAAGATTGTACAATATACATATATGTATAGTGTGCCTATGTACATGAGAAAAGGTATATATATGGTAAAAAATTACTGTTACGTCTTACAAAGAAGAAAAGAATGAGAAGAAGAACCCACTTTAAATTCTGATGTGCAGAATGCCACTATACCTTTACAGGTATATACGTACGTATCTACGTATATATGTGTTTGTGTATGCATACATGCCTTTGACATTTTAACTTTTAACAACCGGCAGTTAAAACTTTTATAGTTTTTACTTCACATATATATACATCTGTATGTATACGTGAGCATATAAGAATATATATATTATACATTATAGGTATCTGAATACATACCCATGTACATATACATTGGATATTTGCTTCCTGAAACAGTTTTGAATTGCTTGAAATTTTTTGTCATTCAAAGTCTCGTAAATTGACGTGTACTTTTTATTCTTCAACTAGATGCACAGCCGTGTCCCAGTCGTTCTTTACTTTTTAACTATATATATTTTTTTTTTTTCTAAATAAGTTTTTCTTTTAATCTTGTTTCCGAACATAATATTCCGCGATAAGAAGGCACGTATGATATCTCGTCAATACCCATTCCGCACAGCCCCAAAATTTTTGATTCTATTCAATCGAGTTTTATTCTAAACTATTTAATGACATTGTAAATCATTGGGGCATCGAAGAAAAAAAATTGTCAGATAAAAATTGCAGGGTTTAAGAACCGAGGGGAGGGGGGTGGATGACCGTGCAATTATTATTTTCAATCCTTCTTGTTTTACGACGTTATTTGAATTTTTTTTAAACGGCATCGGGTTGCGTCAGAATCTCTCGAGTGTCTCGATGAAGAATTTTTCCAAAGCCCTGCATCGCGCTTGCAAAAGTGTTGAGAGAAATCTTGTGTGTATAATTAAGATGAGGGGAGGAGGGGAGAGGAGGGAAAAGGTAAGAAAAAAAAAAGAAAAAAAACAAAGAAAAGAAAAAGGAAAAGAATTGGAGAGAGAAGGTTGAGTATATGTACGTAGCGTTGTTCGTCACTCGTCATATCTCACGGGTTCTTTAGTTTATCGCTCAACAAACACTAATAACTCAATTTGTCACGATAACGATGTTTAACGTAATTCATCATCCGGCTTGATAAGTCTGAATTAGATGTAACGGAGGTCGTTGCCGTTAACGTTGTAAAGTTAACGTTCAACGTTCTTTATGTACACGTATCAAAATATATGTACTTACGTACGTACTACGTATTCACAATTTTTATTATATTTTTATTTTCAAATTGTCGCATTTATGTTGTACGCATATACTGTATACGATTATTTCAATGAATGTAATGAGCATTATTCAATAATAATAATTTTAAACAAAGGAAAACGAGGGAAAAAAAAACAACCGAATTTCGTATAGAAGGAAAATCCTCTTACTTCGTTGTACGCGCATCAAAATATTGTAATAATAATATTCTAAGAAAAAAGAGGAAACGATTGTTTCTCCCGCTGTATATACACATAATAACGCGTTCTCTTATTTCCATTTGTCCATATTTTTTTTTTTTTATCATTTGTTTTATTTGTTACAACGTTTTTTCTTTTTCTTTTTTTCTTTCATTCTTATTTCTTGTGTAATAACGGAATTATAATGACTCGCGAGTAAATATACGAAAGAGAAATAATGTAATTACACGTGTATTGTAATATGGGTTTCGTACCTATATACATATAAAGCTGATGAGTGCAGTTTATGTGTTCATATATAGGTATATACGTGTGTATATATGTACATACTATACACACAACCTTGAAACTATATAGGTGTAACAGAGATGTGTACTTGAATACGTTTAAAAAATCCGTAGGACCGGTCAAAGGCCGTAATTACGGTTTCAAACATGGCCGCCATATTTTCCGCGAAATTTAATAACCGTTAATCAAACGTTCTTCCTATAATCTTTACCTCGTATTTATAATGTATATTTTTAACAGATTTCGCTCAATTTTCGAATTTCTGTATCATATTTATGTATAGATAGGTATATATGTATGAGTAATAATACGGAGTACCACATTCCTGTAATTCTTGTTATAATAATAATAATAATAAAGGGCAACGCGATAAGATTCTCATATGTAACCTTTTGCAGGATAAGATTGCACAGATTTAAAACTTATTAGTTACTAAAAATTTTTTTTATTCTAATATATACATATATGTATTTACCTAATGAATAAAACGAGTTTTAATCTACAGCTGACTTCGCTCAGTGATTTATGTTTAATTTGTAACGTAATTGAAACTGCACTGCTCCTGCGTACTATGCAGAATAATTTTACAAAGGTTCATCAATCCAAGTGGTTCCTTATCGCGTAACTTATATATTCAAACACTGTAATTTCATGTACGTATCGTACATCACATATTTACATAAATATAATTATAAAATTTTAACTCCTCCTCTGCCGTATATAAAAAGAGTGACGAGGAAAATATGGAAACAAATCCATGTGCAGGATATACTGTACATACGTCATTAACGAGAAAGAGAGGAATAGACATTAATTTCCAATGAGTAATTTCAATAAATTATTGTACCTCCATTCGGGGATCTAGACGTGATACGTTTCTATGTCGTATACATTCATCGCCGGTTCGAAAAGCTCCTTCAATTCCATTTGGGATGGTGTGCAAATGGTGTGAAAGGGATTCGACGATAATATCGCGTCCTTCGATTTGTTGTATCCGCGGTTCATACGCGTATCGGACGTGTAATTGGCTGTCGATGAAAAACAAAAGATCACCGCCATACACACCGTGTATGTAGTTCAGGTCGGAACCCCTGATTCGAAGGTAAATTTAATCGAGCTACAAATTTAATAAAGATTCTGAAATTCATTTTCATTACGTTCGAACGAAATTGGACTGAATTCCGGAAACGAAAACTGTTCTATAAATTATTACCTGTTTCGTGATAATATCCTCTTTCTAATTATGTGAATATAAACATTAATGCCGGGGATATTTTCTTTGTTCCTTTTGAAATTGGGTATTCTTAACGGTTGTAAACACGGATTTGAGTTTCCGATGCAGCCCTCTGAGCCCTTAATAGGTCCAATGGTTGAAGTAGGCAATGTTAATTGCTAGTACAAGTGGCCTATATTATATTCTCTCCAAAGTCCCTGAAGGGCTAAAGGCTTAAAAACGTCCCGCAATAAACGAGAACTTTACTGTCGTTCATGCTTCTAATAATACCCACCAAAATCTCTTCCACCCTTGATCATATTGTACGCAAAGTTTATATAACAATAAAATTAATCACATGTACACGTTATTACATCGTAAATATGTATATATATAACAACATCCATAATATGGAATATTTTTACTCCTACTTTGTTTAAATGTGTGGTGAGGAAATGGTAAATAATCTTAATTAGCATCAGCGTATGTTGGCCCTGAAATCTAAATCTTAATTATGCGAGTTGAACGATAAAGCGAAGCAAGAACGGACTTGTATGTATAATATGAAGTCGCTGCCAGCTGCTTGAATGGCGTTAATTTACACTAAATTTTACCGGTACACAGCGAAGGATATTTCAATAAAATTAGTTTACACACACATTCGATTTCTCCTCTACTCAACAATAATGATTATCATAATAACAATCGTATTCTTCACTTCTTATCTAATTGAAATTTATTAAATAAATATAAAATACGGTTATAAACTCAATATTATTATTCACTACACCGACCTCGTCGTCATGTTTTGTAATATAAAAAATTGGATTTTCCAAGTGTATAATAATACATATACGTATACATATTTGATATGTACGTATGTATATGTGAAGAAAATCGTTACAGTCTACATTTGAATAACAGGGTTTCTCAAATGACTTATTGTCAGAATATAAAAATCCGCGTTTCCGTGAATGTCTTTTTTTTCACTCTATTCAAATATTTCATAATTAAGTAAATGAGAATCTCTGTTACAAACATATGGTATATCACAGGTGTACACATGATATACCGCTAACAGTACCCTACACGCAAACATCGTCACACCTAACAAGATATACAATATAAATACCGTTAATCAGATTTCTAAAAAATATTTAACAACCTCTACAGATAAGGATTTCTCTTATTCCAACATTCATTACTACGTACACATACGTTTACACCGAAAGCTATATGCAGTAAATGAAAAAATATGTATATCTGTATGTCTTATTTATTCGTTATGCCCATGGAAAAATCCAGAAAAGTATAAATTGTTGTACATACTGTATATCATATATATTTACCACGCCGTCGTCGTATTATTGACGGAAGCCCTGCGGTATTGAACTATTAGCTACAACGAACCCTTCGTCACTTGCCGTACATTTATAAAGCTATTTTTCAATTTATAATAGTCTGCCGAGTTAAAAACCCCGAAATTCATGTATGCATGTATACATATATATATATGTAAATATAGAGCATCCTATCTGGGGCAACAGATGTACCCCAATTTATTTAGACAATCTTCAAGTATTTCAAAAATAAACGGTAATCTCGTCGAGGGATAAATAAATACGCCATATTTAATGTTCTTATTTGAGAAAAGGAAAGAAAAAATGAAGAACAAAAAAAAAAAAAAAAGCTCATAAAACATCCTGTCCAACCCCCCCTCTTTTTTCTCTACTTCTTCCCCCCCCCCCATCACTTGTTCTTTATTCCCCTTTCCTAGTTCCCTTTTTCCTCAAATTACGTTCCGCCACGCGGCGTGCCGTCGTATCCCTACCTCTTCATCCCTCCTTTTTTTTTCTTCGTCTCTTTTTATTTTATTCTCTTCCCCGTTGCAACGAACGACGACGTCGTCGTCGTTCAATTCCCTCCCTCGAAATACTCTGTACCCCCCACTGGACGACGCGACGCTCCGACGTCGGTTTCCCCCTCTACCGTTCCCTCTCCAGGAGGCGTCATCCCCACCACTTTGAATCTCCTACTAACGCTACCTTTCAGTCATTCCGGTGCCGACCACGAGACGTGCGACGTCTCCGTGCGTTTTAAAAGTTATTAACCATTTTCGGCGCACCGTGACACGCTGACATCACGCCCGTATTTTCGTTAGTCGGACTAATGGAATTTTTCTGAGTCCGATCGTATTTCGATTTTATGTTTACCGGCCGATAAGCGACGCGATAAGTAACGCGGTGAAACGTGTTCGACTGATATGTGATTGTTGTTTTTGTTCGAAATTTTATTTCAGTTCTGTTTCCAACGTGGACAGGCCTGTGGGTGTTTCATCTTTTGGCAGATAGCAGAGATTGTAGTTGATCGTGATGATAACAATTATTAAATAATTTTTTTGCGCCTGATATCGTACGAATGAAAGTGATTTGATACGATTGATTGATTGATTGTTCGATTGTTAAGTGTTACAAGTGGGGTGATCAGTGGAAGAAACGAGGTATTTGAGCGAAGGGAACAGAAGGGATTTATTATCGTTAATGTGATTTTAATATGAACCTGTAAAACTGGATTTCTATTCGCTAACGTGTCTCGCAGTGCCGGTGAGTAAAATATAACCTAATTCTTCACTTATTGTTACAAGTATGTAAGTTATACGCAAATGTTGCTAGTCAGCGACTCCGCCGAGGAATATTCGACAAATTCTCTCTTCGTTTTGTTCCTCTCTTTCCACCAACGTCTCGTACACGGATTTTCTTTTCATAATTTTTCATCGTCCTCGTGGCTCGAAAATTTCCAAGCGTTCTGAACGGTGGCGCCATCCATCGCTCTCAGATTCACATCGCGCACGAGGTTCTTCTCGTGCCACAAGAATTTTCTGGAGAGATATCCAAATTCCATTTTCTCAAATTTACGCTACGTCATGCCTGTCGATTGAAAAAATTCTATTACGCTGCGCCTCGATGAGGATAACCCAAATATTTTTCGCACTCGTCAACGTCACAGAATTGACCGGTGAAAAAACAGAAAGAAAACAAAAAAAATTAATAAATAAAAACAAAACTGGAATTACATAGAATCTACAAAATTTATGCGAACAAACCGTTTTTTTTTTTTTTTTCCCCCCCTCACGACATAGCTGAACTCTGGTCACTTTGAATTTATCTCGCCCAAAAGTTCGCTCGACTGTGCTTTTGCTGCACCGAAGTTTTAAGGTGTAGGGTTTTTGAGGATACAATAGAGAACAGTTTGGTAGCATTTTTCTAGTTCCGAAAAGCAGGTATAAAACATCTGTTTGTAGTTCGGTTACCGCCTTTCCCGTTCCCCAAACTTTATATACTTTTGAAACTTCTAAGTTTCTTCCCTTTTCGCATCGTGTTTTTGAATTCTGTCCGTCGGATCGCGCCGACGCGACGCGCTCTGTGAACCGTAACAGAGTTTCGGTTAAATTTCATATCGCGCGCGTCGCGAAAAAGAAAAATTGAAAAAGAACGTTCGTTTCGATTGCCAAGAATTTAAACTTTTACCAGCAGACAAATATTTTCACTTTTCAGATTAATCGACTAACCCAACCGCCTCCTTTACCCCGCTGATGATTATTATTGTCGCTACGCCATTTGTAATTTTTTTCATTTACTCATTCACTCGCTCACTTTTTTCCACATTCATCACTTTCTTTTACCTTCGCGAGGGCGAGGGGGGCTTACGCAATGTTAAAAGTGTGTAATGATGGCCGGTGGCAGTAGCATGAATCGATTGAAAGA
This sequence comes from Athalia circularis, assembly GCA_963978495.1. Lineage (NCBI taxonomy): Eukaryota > Metazoa > Arthropoda > Insecta > Hymenoptera > Athaliidae > Athalia > Athalia circularis. Next base: position 26,138,675 of record OZ021699.1, read on the forward strand.
ACTGGGCGGACGTGTATATCGTGACACGCAAACACCAATTTAGTTTTAAACGAACGCTTGTTTCGGGCTCTTCTCGTCAACGGTTCAAATGATCAAGTTACATGGAATGTTGGCGATTGCCACGAATTGACCGACCAATGATACGCGTACATACACAAACATGTTTCCATTATTCTTTCTCTCTTTCTTTCGTTTTTATTTCGTTTTCCTTAATTCCTGTCATCAGAAGCAGCGTGTATTAAAAATTTCCGCGACGATTGTTTTTTGTTATATTTCTCCCCGTAAGATGTCCAATCGTCGACGGTCACGTTCTTGTCCGTTGAATAATACGTACAAATTGTGATTTTATTTTTTATTTAAATCAAGGAGGGATAATCGAAGTGTAATTTATGGAAATAAAATATCACGTTCTATTTTATCATTATAAGTCAGTATGATAATGATAATAATGAAAGAAGAAATGATGAAAAAATTGAAATTATGATTACGGTGGTGTGTTCGGGTCATTATAATAATTTGCTCGAATTTTCTCACAGTAATGTCATATAATTATTCAATTAATTCACAATGAATGTACATGCGAAGGGTAGGTATGTGTAGGTTCTTATGTACTGTATCTTTTATGTTATGTGGGTTAATTGCATGCGCATCATCAATGTGGATTACGAATACAACTTTGTATGGATGTTGCGCGTTGTGTAGTATAACGCGATATGTAAAGATTAGAATAATTTAAAAAGGAAACAACCTCTCCGTCGCCCTTATACCTTTCTCTTGTTCTTTTCTTCGTTTATTTATTTCACTACCTGATTCTCCTTCACTTTATATTAGGTATATAAATGTGCACGGATATACAGCTACCTCGGAGACACTTAAGTTTTAATATAATGCGCGCGGTGTTGCAAGTAGAGGGGGAGTTAACAAAGCACTTTGAATGTAAATTTACATCGACAAAATCTTAGTAACCAATTCTTCTTTTTAAGGTACTTGCGATAATTACTAAAACTTTGCGAGAGAAAACGACCTACGAGTTGAAATAACCATTGATGACTTCTCTTCTAAATTAATATCATCGTTCATTGTACATTAACATTTTTCCTCACTCGTTATTTCTCAATCATTCTTTTCTTTTCTTATTTATTAATTTCTTGAATATTTTCTCATTATACTTCGCGTCCTTCTAGATTTGGATTCTTTCCTTACTCGTTTGCTCTTCCATTAATAACAACTTGAAAAGAAAAGAGAAACTGTTTAATAATAATGACAACTGATTCTTTTCGTAATGAGGCAAACAAAAAACGGTACTTTGATGAGTTTTCGAGTTATTTTACCATTTTAATTGCGCTGCAATTAACTTGGCTTTGATTTGCAAAATAAAGAGGAGAAAAAACCACAGGTTTAAGCAAAAGGAGCGAAAGACACGATCGTTTTTTTACACGCCTCGCTCAAGACTCTCCCTTCTTTTTTATGGAGGAAAAAAAAGAAACGGATACAAAAGGAAAGCTCGCAATACGAAAAACAAAGATTTCGAGAAGCGCATAACATTTGTGACGTCATTTGTATGCATTCGCGGAGCAATTCAGTCTAATGCTTTTCTATATTCAGGTTGTTGCAACAAGAACAAGAACAGCAGCAGTAGCGGAGCTGAATTACGAAAGTGAGAAAGGAACTTTCAAAAGTAGGGCTTATGGTTTGTTTGGTTATACCTAACCTAACTATAACAACGTTTTAATAACATAACGGCGATGTTTTTGGCTACAAAAAATTATAGCGGAAACAACCTGAATAAACCTTCTACCAAGTTTTCAATTTATTTCTGTTGAAATATTTTTAGGCATATAAAAGAAAAAATTTCTTAACAAACTCGTTCTGCTGCGGCTCGTACTACCTACATAGGTATTCAATTTCATAACTATAATTAGGAGACTTAATATGAACAAATCTGATTCGGGTAGAATCGAAAAATCTGACCTCACTTTTTCATCCAGGGAGCATTGACCCTGGTCATCGCCGCGGGTGCGATTTTATGTATCTCCCTTTTTTTCTTTGCTTATTTTTTCTCTCCTCTAAATCCCTTTAATATTTTTGCCACCAACGCTCTACTGAACTGGGGATTTGCAAACTTGAACTTTCCGTTTCGATTATCATCATCATCATCATCATCATAATCGTCTATCACATAGGAACGACAGCAATACCGTGCCAAGGTTTTGCAGAAAAGAGAAAAAAAAAAAAAAAAATTGACTACAGACTCAATAATTATTACCACTTTTCCGTTTAGCGGTAATGTGTACATATATCAGGTGTATCGCAAGTATGTGGGAATAAAAAAGGAATAGCAAATGTCCAATGCCGATGATAATTCACAACCGCTTTTCATTCGACAACTATAAATCCTTTTTTTCTCTTCATATTTTGTTTCGATTTTTTTCTTTTCTTTTTTTTTTCATGTTTTGTTTTTTGAACAATTTTGTGAGAAGCTCAGGTGTCCCTGAGTATAACGCATCCGGTACGTAATTCTCTCCTTTTAAAGAAATGGCAAGAAAAAAAAAGAAAAACTGGATGCAACTCAATGCGGTACATCGTATCTATATTTAGAACACCACCGACGTATCTACCAATAATATCCCCGTTATATTAAGCATATATGTGTTTCATTCTAGTTTCTATTTACGTAGATTAGAAACCAACAAACCGCGAAGAACAACTGCGTGATTTTGAAGCATTTACTCGAATGTACTTTTGGTACGACTTCATTTATATGAAATCTCTGTTTATAGAAAGAGATATACATCATCACACATTGTTGTATATCTACGTATGTATTGTTGTTGTTGTTATTATTTTCATCATCATCATCATTATCATCAACGTATCAAATCACCAAACACTCCGTAATCTTATCTGTACACACACATGCGTATGTATTTACGATCGTAATGATCTTCGCGAGCATCATAGCCGTGATTAAATTGTCATTGTCATAAAATACTTCATTGTCTCTCTTTATTTATCTTATTTATTAAAGCATTTATTCTTCATTTGCTTATTTTCTTCACTTTTTTTTCTAATCAAATTTCATCTTATCTTGGAATTTCGTGATGAAATCGTCATTGCTCTTAATACATAAATGTATATTTTATTCCTTTGCCGGTGAATAAATTCATCGGCGCGATTTTTAAAAAATTTAGGTATATGAAGAGCAACGGCCGAATTCCTTGGCCGCATATACGAGTAACATGTATGTATATACACATAGCGACAGCAGGTAGGCCAGGTTTTCGGCTACATGGTCATCTTCCTTCATTTTTCTTTTTTTCTTCTTTTTTACCCTTATTTACTCCTCCCTCGGCAATGATTAAAGGTACCTAACTTATGTACCCGCGGGCTAGGCAGGTATACGTAATATAATGATTCCGAAAGAAGGTTCTCATGATAGAGCAACTACTCGTAGTTATTTTATATCATTTTTTTCTCAAATTTTTCTATATCGTTATTCATTACTTTTTTTTATAGTTTATTTATTTATTTATTCATTTTTTTTTTTCGTATTGTAATCCCCTTAACTCAATCGCCTTTCAAAGAACGAACTGTGAATTTCATGAACTATTATTATTACTATTATCATCATTATTTTTCATAACTCATTACCCTTAATTTGATTTATGCATCGTTTATGCAATCTGTGTTATTATAAATCTATATTACATTCACATACGTAACTACCCAGGGGAAATTATAAAATCACTAATTAATAACCGTATAATTATAATGTATCGATGAAATTGAATTATATTTTCATCATTCGCACAGACGAATTTATTAATTGTGGATTATTAACCGAATTCGTATTATCTTTCGCTGGATAAAACGAATAAAAAAAAAATCAATGCTCTGCAGCGATATAGGTAATCTACTTTTACAAAATTTCATTCGTACCTCTAGAAAATCTTTATTTAGTAATTAAACTCTTATAAATTTTATAGATCTCATTTCCTTGTAAAATCGATAATTATCACGAACACTTTTTCTTTGTACCGACGAAAAAAAGAAAGAAAGAAAAAGTATTTTCCGTCCTCCTCTATTCTCTGCACACCTTACGGAGTTTTGTGTCACTACGTAAGTAATAAAAACGCTTTTATAGTTTATTATTCCTGACTTTATAGCGTAATAAAATAAGAAGAAGAATGTAAAGCAGTTGAATGAAAGTACGACCAGACTATAGAATGAGATCTTGATGTGCGTTTCGTTTGTAAAACATACCTCTATATATATATATACAATTTGTGCAAAAGAAAAATAATGACAATAATGGAGCGTTGACAAATAATCGAGACAAAAACAGTTGATGGAGAAAAATGAATTTTTCTGAAAATCCGAGGACAGGAGAAACTGACGAAAATTTGAAATAGGGAGATGGAATGTGGTACGTATTTATTTTGATTTTGGTATCGCCGGTCAAATTGGGGTATCGTATTTTCATGTGAATATTATTTATCACATTAAATCAACTTCGGTTCAATTGATCACTGAAATTGCGTAGGGTTAGGAAAAGCAAATAATAATGGTGTTCATTATTAATTTCTCTCTGGCTCAGCTCTTCGTTTTCCAATATTCGCATCGCTGTGCAACGGTATGTGCGTACGTATCTAAAGCGCTTATTAATATGATTGCATATGTATTGTAAAACGTTACCCCATTATTGCCGGCAATTTAATTATTTTCCCATAGCAATAAATTACGCCAACTATTACAACCGTAAGGTGGTATAGCGGCAGTAGTAGAGTAGGTGATAGTGGTGGTGGTGGTAGTGGTGGGTGGTGGGTGGTGGTGGTCAGTCGCTGCTTGAGGGATAGACGCAATAATATTTAATTAATTTTATCACCATGCTTATCGAATACGCGGTAATAATTATTGAATGAACGTTTTCAATCGACGCGACGCTTCAATTCTCCGTTAACATTTTATCGTTTGCGTGATGCTGTATGCCTCCAATATTTCCCATATTCATAACATTAAATGGCAATCATAATTTCGACACTTATTTGATTGAATTTCTTTTTCTTTTTTGTTATCTACATTTGTTTGACCGTATCCGAATATTGTCATGCCATGTACACATTTTGATTAAAAATATTATTATCAATAAAAAAAAATAATAATAAATAGATGAATAAATATTGGTAATACTATACCTATTTTTGTTAGACGTGAAGCTGTCGCTGCTGTTGAAGTTGGGTAACTTTTGTGAAAGCTGTCAGCTGTGTCCTGTTACTTATTTGGTTTATTCTTTTTCATTCCAATTTTTTTTCTCTCAACCATCAATTTTTTTCTCTTTCTTCTTTTTTCTTCTCTTCAATTTATACATATAAATATAAATCGTCGATCATATTATACAGAGAGATTACAAAATAGAGACAATATGATGAATATATAACAATTGAAAAAAAATCAAAAACTTTCGAATCGAATGGATTTTTGATATAGGTATAGTTTTAGGACACGAGTTGGATGTAAAAAATAAGTTTCTAAATTTTGTTATATATAGTCTAACCTAATTATAATATTATTATTATTTTGATTTGTATATTTTTTTTTTCTCTCACAAATATTTTTTTCATTTTCTTGACTTGGCAAAGTTATGTATGTCTACTTTGATATAATTTTGGAGCTTTGAAATAAAGACGTTTTATAATTGAATTTCTTAGATCTATATAGAATGAAAGAAGAAGAAGAAGAAGAAACTTGAAACTTTGCTTTTCTAACCGTGAGGTAAAACTTTGACTCTAATACATCCAGCTTTATGTATACATATATACCTATATACATAAACTTATACTACGGTTCGTTTCCACGCTACGCAATTGTTCGTGACTTTGTCTTCATTCATTAACTCGGCTTTGATAAAGTAATTAGCAACTTTAACGAATCCTCATCAAAAGAACAGAGTTTTATATGTACGTATATGTATATGTATAATATTAATTGCTCCGAATTTTTTTCTTTTGTTATTTTTTCTTTTTAATGTAGTATGTATTACGGTATTTTATTAATTACGGGCATATAACATTTATATTAATCACGAAAATTAATCATGGTCTTAATTACTATTAAACGAAGTTCAGTAACACCATCTCGTGATATTTATTATTCATAATTATACGACGAGAATTGGAACTGTTGGTTATAAATTTGATTTTTCATTTTGATTAATTTATTTATTTTTCTTTTTTTTTTTAGTTCTTCAATCTTTTTCTCCTCATTATTACCGTTATTCCTGTGAAGTGTTGAGTAAAAGTGTCAATGAATGAAAAAAAAAAAAAAAAATCAATCCGCAGTCATGCAAAAATTGTCATCAATAAAAAGAAATGTTTATTGTATATTAGGTACGATAATGTTTGCAGTTTAGATGGATGTAGTATTTGTGTTATGAGGAAAACTTTACTTTGAGAAACACGAAGTGGTGTTTTATGTTACATGGAGAATGAGATGAACATATGTTAGGAATTGCTAGCTGCTGCGCTTGCCTGCTGCCTGACTACCACATCATGTCTGTGTTATATTATACAAATATTCATACAGGGTGTCCAATTTTGATAAACTCGTTGTTTCGATTATTCGAAAGAATTGGCTTGTATGAAAAAATGGTTCATACCAAAATTACGGGGCTTAAAATGCAGGGGATAAAAAACTTGGCTTCAACAAAATTGGAAGAACTGCATTTTTGTGAAACTTTTAAAACTCCACCTGGTGGCAGCACATCGTTCATGTCATGTACACCCTTTATTTCCATCTCACCGACCTGACCTGCAGAGGTGGAAAAAAGTTGAGGTAGTTTTTATCCAGAATTTTCCACTTTATCAGATTCCAAGATGAATAATACATTATAGTATTCCGTTAAGGGACGGGACAAAGAAAAAGAAAAAATGAGTCGACCTTGATTTCATCTTGGTTAGGTGAGCTGTGAAAAAAAAATTCCATAACGCCAAGTTCCTTACCCTTCTGAACCCTGAAACTTTTGTAGAGAAAAAACATTTGTCTCGTACGACCCCATTCACTTGAGTAATCAATATATACATATGGTTCAATTAAAATAGAACCCCCTGTATATGTTCATATACCGACAAGGCTCGGAATAGATCAGGTTTTTAGAACGAGCAGCTGAGGGCTTAACTCAGACTGGAGAAAATGGCGGACAATGGACCAGCACAGATGCATCTCACTCTCTATGTGTATTATATGTATCCTTGCATATATGCACATAATAAACTACACAGATTCGTGTTAGATTTCCAAATTTCTCATCCGGCATTTCTCGTTACTCGGATTCCTAGGAGCCGATATGAGTTTTGGGATTTCATTGATAGTTGACAGAAAAATTTCGGTAAATCGTATCGCCGTCCGCTTCGATACCAAAGTCGAAATGTTGACGAGAAATAAAGAGATAAAAATTTGAAACAAAATTCTTTCAATTGATTTTGTTTTATTTTTCAATTATTTCTCTCTTTGGATTTTCGATGACCACTTGGACGTGTCGAAAGATGAATTTCAATATGAACTATATATATCGTTTTGAGAAACACTGTCGTAGATGTCCCACTTTGAGCTGGAAAACTGGTTTCAGATTTCTCTCGGTTGAGTTATACTGTACGTTATAGTCATAGTCGGTCGTTGTGTCTTCGAGTTTGTTAAATCCCTCGAAATCCCGAGATGAGGATCGACATCTGCCGTTGATCGCATTGTTCGTATTCGATCTCTGTGAAATCTAATAAATCAAAAAAGATGCACGTCTGTACGAAATACATTCCTCCGTACGATCCTCACTGGCACACGTGTCCCGAAAAAAAATCACGCATCATTTCTATGGCAATTTCCATCGAACGTTTCAATTATTTATTTATTTGTTTTTTCATTTTTCATTTTTTTTTTTCTGTCCTATCCTTCTGATTTATACACCTGCGTTTGTTACGTATGCACATTTATAATGTCCTATCGCATGCCCCGGATGGATTAGGTATTATTAATGGGATAATTAACGTAGCTGTAATATAATCGAGAATATAATACACCGCATGGCGTACATCTATGTGTAACTCAATCATGAATTGATCGTGCAGTGATCGACAACGGAGTATAGATTACATTGACGTAGATTGACGGGCGTAGGTAATACGCGCGATCATTCACTAGAAATTCCGACAATCTCTACCCGCGGTCCTCTTCACATATTCGTCTGCAACGATTGAATTGATTGTTAGTGATGATTATCTTCATCGTGATCGTAATCATATTTTTATTACATTACGTTCCACTACGACTGTACGACGATTATTTATACATACATGTTCATCCATGCGCACACATTAATATTCCTCTATATCTACACCCACGTTTTTCATGATGTTTATTCGTCATTCGACGGATATTAATTTATTATTACGTAAAAACAATAATTGAATGAAATTAGTAAACGTTAAAACAACAGCAAGTAAGTAAATAAATAATTTTAACAACCGTATCACGTGCGCGATGTATATTTGATGGACACATATAAAAACGAAATTCATAGGTACTATGTTTTTTTGATAGAAAACGGAGTTCCTGATTCGCGATTGATTTTTCTTTCCTTTTTTTCAATTTGAGAATTGATAAAATCCTAATATCCGGGCAGCGAAGGTATTATCGATTTTTGCTGCAATTCAATTTATATTGTATGTATCTGGTGTGCATGTGCGACACGAGTGACTACTGGTCGCTCAACGTCGTATCTCATATAACTGAATAAAGAACAATGGAACGATAATTAAGAGAAATATTTCCTGTAATTAGTTACGCTGAACGATGACGACGACCGACCGCCGCTTATTTATACCTACAACGCTTTTGGTACCCGAATTCTCATGCCTCGTTCTGAGCAGAGATTCGACTGAAGATATTTCTCAAAAATTGAACGAAAGAAAAAAAATGTGTTACAATAAATATACATCAGGTAGAACCGGTTGGAAGAAATTGAAAAAAACTTGAAAAACTCAAATTTTACGATAACTTATATTTAGTCAGTCATTTCCACTTCTTAGGTGTGTTTAATTACACTTTTCTAAGGAGGTCGAATCAACTGAGTCGACATTGATCGTTATGTCTGAATATTCTATGGTGTTTCGCAGGCCCCCATCTACGTACTTATGAATACCTATGTAAATACATAAGTAACTTAATACACTACGAGGATATAAATTATTGCCACGATAAGAGCTGGAGGAGTTAGTAAACAGGGTATTAACCCCGTTTTAGTAAAGTCCCGGATAACGACTATAATGTAATACGCACCACATATGTATACATGTATGTATGTTCATACACACATGTCTATACGGGGTGTACCATTCTAATTGAACTATTTTGATTAACAGGAAAAATTGGATCGTATAATAAAATACAAAAACGCGACACTGTATAACAATTGTTGTAACGCCAACGTAATTATCGTGATTAAATAATGTAACTAAATAAGTATGGAACGTTAGAACTTTGTCTAAAAAAATGAAGTGCGTAAATTATAGCTATTAAATGTGTCAAAAATGCGCATTGAATTAATATAATTACATCTATATGTAGATACGCGCGATATACATTATAGTATATATTCGTAATTAATTGGAGCTTATACTTCAGACACAGTATAATCATCGAAGTTTCTTTTTCTTTTTTTCTTCTGCTTTTTTTTTTTCTCTCGTAACCCGCTTCAATATTTCTCTAGAATTATTATCATTTTATATTTGCTGTATGCAACAGCGGTGTAATTTTAAATGATTGACGAATTGCTTCAATTCCTCTCCCTCCGAATTCCTCTTTTTCTCTTTTTCGCTTTGCCCCCGGGGATAAATATGTTATAATGCACATAATGCGCTCCGAAATTGTATGTACTTATATCAACATAATTTATATGTGTAAATATTTTTTATACCTCCGCGCGGTACGGTATTATAGGAATTACTGATTCGCAAAGTTTCGTAATAATTCTGCTTATCCAACAACTGTCGTTTCTCGGTTTCGTAACGTATATTTTCATTATTATTGTTATTATATATTAGAATTTTCATGCTATGTATATTCGTAGTTGGCGAGGCCGAACTATACTTACTCGACTTACTTCGCATTCGTCATTATCTCTTCTTTCTTCGTTACACGTTAATATTACAAAAAATTTGAAATTTTATGGTAAATGCAAGTACTCTGAATTTGACATTTTTTGTTTCGTGTATTGCATTTTTTTTTTTTTTTTATAAAGAAAAAATAGCAAAAGAAATCTGTAAAATCCTCTTCTACATCGTCGATTTTATCTTTCGTTTTTTTTCTTTTTTACGCCGTATTTTTTCATATTATTTTCTCTGCATCGACGTAAGAATACCTCCACCGTACTATTTTTAATCGGTGCAAGCTCGCAATATATATGTGTGAGTGAATATATACACGGATGTAATTTTTTCTCTCTTTCGTTTTTTTTTTCTTTTCTTTTCATTTTTTTTTCTTCTTTCTATTGTGTACGTAGAGAAAAGAGAGGACCCTTGTCAAGGACAATCTTGACACTTCATCTTGTCTCATTTATCGGGCATGGAGATCATCACGGCTCGCTGATTAACTTCCCTCCACAAAACTAATCTTTCTTTCTCTCTACATTTTTTTTTTTTTTTTCTCCTCTCTCTTTGACTATTCATTTATCCTGCACGTGTCTTTTTTATATCATAAATTTTATTCCCGACTAAATAATAATAATGATAATAACAATAATGACGATGACGATGATGATATCGAGAATAAAAAACTTGACGAATGTTAATTAATGAATGTCTTGTGGGTTTCTTCAATTAATTAATGATGTAGTGTGTTTATTGTCGTATTATTTGGTTTGAATTTATGAACATTTGACGGAGGTGGTGATAAATTTTCGAATGAAAAACGTTATTAATCGAGTGATTGATTTATTTATTGATTGATTGATTCATTCATTCATTGATTGGTTGTTTCGAGGAACGGTTGTATTTGACGTCATTCGTATTGATTCGTAATTGATTCGTCTGCTATTGATTTTTGTACGGTTTCTTCCTTTTCTAATTCTATCTTTCACCCGCAACGATTACACTTCGTCTATCAAATACCCATAGATTCGCATTATCATCCGATATACTTTTCATAAATTTCATAAAAATGCATTTTTCAGACTACCACATTTTTATACAAATAAAATCTTCTGTTCTTCCTTTTTCTTTGTTTTATTATTTATTTTATTTTTTCCTCGTGTAAGCAGCCATTTTTAATTGCCATCGAAATTATCTCGTTGAGAATATCATCAACTCCATTCGATTACTCGTATATTTATTCAATTAGTTTCTTTGCAGTCACACTTATCACGGTATCAATAAATTCATTCTATATTTTTTACATTCACATATCCATATGCGTAAAGTTAATGCAAATCGGCATGCACAAATACTTGATAAAATTAACTTTCGTTTCGTTGTCCAAGCAGTAGATATATTACCCTCGATATTACCAGACGACTTGTTACAATGTTGGCTATATATTTAGACGAAAAAAAAAAAATTGTAATGAATTTATTTTATTTGCTTTTTATTACTTCACTCTTATAATTATTATCGTATATTCTTAATGGCATAACATGATAACGTATACATTAGTTTAATATTTTTGATTTCTTATTTGAATATCTACTCTGGATGTACACAGACATAATAATTATAATCAATTTGTAAAAATAAACATTTTTTTTTTTTCATCATTATTTATTTGTAATGTTTTTTTTATATTATTTTTATTTCTCTTACTTCACAGTTCTTACGATGTATATAATTATTCATTTGCTTTGTGCGGATTATTATATTGTATTTTTCTATGAGTAATTTGAAAAATTGCTTAGTCATGCTGTATTTTAATTAGAAGTTGTTATTGTTATTCTCATCATGAGTAACTAGGTACCTACCTATATTATCTTGACTTTTCAATGACATCTAACTGAAATTATTTCTATAATTGTATGTAATTTCGATAAACGAAATATTTCATAATTTATCAGCTTGATAACGGTAAATTGTTTAAGTGCGAATAAATTTTCCGATTTTACTCCGCACGTATTATAGGAAAGTAATTATTATTATTGCTAAAATTAGTTTTTTTTTCTTTCTGTTCTCCTTTTTTCTTTTTATTTTCCCCCATTTTTTTTTTTTACGTCATCGCTGTGAAAATTTTTTTTCGCTCCTCTTATAAATATTTTTTTGTTTGATTTTTGTTTCTGAACGTGGTATTTTAATTCAATCCATACCGTGTGAGATTAATTTAATGTAAACCGGTTCTCACCTCCTCCTCAACTCGCTATGTAAAATGTACGCGAAAAATTATATCTGCTTTCCTAATCTATTTAAATTTTTATTTATTTTTTCTACTCTTCATCCCACACAATACGCATCATACAATACATACGTTCGAAGATCTGGTCCTGCATCAAATATTGTTGATGAATTTTCAATGAAATCGTCCACCTTCGGACCTATTTAACATCGTTTAAATTTCCTATACATTCATGAACATCGTCAACGTCCAGATAATAATTGTTATTGTCATTATAATCGAGGAGTTTGCCCTTGGTTGACCTTCCTTCTTCTATTCAAATAATCTACGTCCTTGCAGTCCAATCAACTCGCGTACATGGACTAATTTCGCAAATTTATTTTTATTTTTACGCTCGACGGCCCGCACGTCGATATTATTTTTGAAAGGTTGTTTAATGGCAAAAAATATATTACAATGTCGGCGTACGATTTATTTACCATTCATTTATGTAAAATCTAAAAAAAAAACGTTTTAACCTATACTTGCACAACTCATAGAGGGTTTTTTTTCATCGTTTTTTCGAATTAAAATAAAAAACAATTTACAGACCGTGTTTTTCATGTTATCTATGTGTGGTAATTTATACGAGTGGAGGGAGGGGGGAAAAAACATTGATATTTCAACACGATTTATGAACAGATAAAATTTTAGATACCATTACAACTATTATTGAATACCATAAATTATGGACATTTTGTGATCCATTATTCAAGATACAGTATAGGTATTACCCCCCAAAATGCACCTACGGTGCAAAAAAGTTCACCAAGTACATTAAATGTTCAATAATAACTACTATCCAAATATCTTTATTGACAAAAAATTCATCAACGATGGGGAAAAAGAATTCAAATCAATTATTGTACCAAGTGCATGTAACTTCGCATCATACATAGCAGTACTAGAGAAGACTGAAATAAACATAGAAAAAACCGAATTACCTACCAATTCGAAGAGATGAAATTGGAAAAAAGATCAATGAACGTGAATTCATGAAATCAAAGAGAATTAAAACGATAGATTAAATTGAATGAAAAAAAAAACATTCGAGTGCGTGGTCCTTGGCGGGCTTTATGGGGAAAAAATTCAGCATTCCAATAAGGCAATATAAAATTAGCCCGCCAAGGACCACGTACTCGAATGTTTTTTTTTTCCATTCAATTTAATCTATCATTTAAATTCTCTTTGATTTCATGAATTCACGTTCATTAATCTTTTTTCCAATTTCATCTCTTCTGATTGGTAGGTAATTCGGTTTTTCCTATGTTTATTTCAGTCTTCTCTAGTACTCCCATGTATGATGCGAAGTTACATGCACTTGGCACAATAATTGATTTGAATTCTTTTTCCCCCCATTGTTGATGAATTTTTTGTCAATAAAGATATTTGGATAGTAGTTATTATTGAACATTCAATGTACTTGGCGAACTTTTTTGCACCGTAGGTGCCTTTTGGGGGGATTTCATAACTTTTTGTACGTTGTTGCTGAATATAGCAGTATTGATTATGGTTTCTTCAGTATACTATTGTTGTAAGATGTTTGACGGAATAAGAAAATTTTTCGAACGGTAGCCATGACAGCGCCGCTCTTCTGGGGCCCAATGAAAAGGAATCGCTGTGCGGCGGTGAACTCGGTAAGAAATGAGACCGGCTACGCTGACGCCACCTGCCAGGCGTGCGAGAATTACAACCAATCTGATGAAACGAGCATGCCGGTGATCAGAGATAATCATATCCAGCTCTCCGACCACCGATGTCATTGAAATTAGGCTTAAATGAAAGCTCCTCCCCGATTTATGTAACGAAAGTGATTTCACATTTGCTGTGATATTATCAGTATGAAAGCTATTTGATAAAACGCGAATCCCCACTCCGCTTCTGAGCTCCCGTCGCAGTAAATATACTCGGCAGTGCGCCCGTTCTTTTGAATGTACTTGGCGCGGGACTCTACTGAGTCTCTTGATATGAAAAATTTGGTTTCCGAACTCCGATCAGTTTGAACGTTAATTTATAACATTTGTTATCTGAGTATAATTTTTTGTACTTTTTTTTTTCTCCAAACCGTTGAATGTCCATTGTTTGTGCAAATTGGTTTTTATTATTAATATTGTTTTCTTGTTTCGGTTAGTCATCCGCGTCGAGTAAATATACACACTGTAATAATTTGTCATTAGTCATCAAAAGTTATCTAGTCATTTTACAGATTTGTACATACAGGCTAGTGCTGATTGCCGCGATAAATATTGCGTCATTTAGTATAATTACCAACGCTGACTTCGGTACACAGCTATTATTATTCATACATATAGGTATGTATGTATAAAAATAATACATAGGTACGAACGCAATCTGTTTTACCGATACGCGCTGCTAGCGAGATCACTGTCACAAAGTTAACGAACAAATAATAAATCGTACAACATATTTATTGAATTATTCAATGTTTCGCGTAACTGTACATGCATCTACCTACCTATGTGTTACCTATATCGTTCCTCACTTTGCATTTGGATTTGTAAACCGAGGTTTATCAATTTTGTCGCGCTAAAATCAACAATTTCAAACTCGCACGCCGAACAACAACCGGAAATGAGTGTACACGAATAAATATTTAACGCGCAGAGATACATTCCTCAAAATATTAATAATATACGTAAAGAGGAAGTTTTAGCTGTTCAAATGGACAATATTACGATACTTAACACTTGTGCCTGATGATAGTCTGTTTTTTTCCTTTTTTTTTCCTTTCCTCTCTCCCCCTAACTCAAATTTTATTTTTAACTTTTTTCTCTGGTTTTCGAAATATTGTTTTCGTATTTTACCACGGCATTGAAAAAATCATGACCAATTACAGTAGGTAGAGTATATATTGAAGTTTGGAGAGAGAGAGAGAGAGACAAAGGAGGAGAAACGTTGGGGATGAAAAAAAAATAATTGACGGAAACGAAGAGAAAAAGGGAATGAAAAATAATTACGGTATGCGAGATTGCGGGAAAGCCGAGCAAACACGAATCAACAGACTAAACATTCGCTAGATTTTTTTTTTTTTTTTTTGCGATACTTCGCTTTTTTAATCTTTTGTTTTACCTCTGCTTTTTTTCGAAGAACAAAAAAAAACGATAAAAAAAACAACAAATAACTAGCCTATGAAACAAATGGAAAATTTTATACAAAAGTCCGCAGAATTGCCACACCTAAATCCCGATAGAGTTGATACATTTACACGTACATGCGGTAACTCTCAGTTTTCTGTTTCACACCAGCAAATATGTTGGCGGTAAACGAAAACCGAATCGTATTAGAAAAGAAGAAAAAAAATTAACGAATGAATGTACACGGTGTACAGTTTGATCAATATGACGTTGTAGAAAAGAGAAGAAGGAACAAAAAGCAAAAATAAACACAAAAACAATAATAATCATAAAATAGCGGGAAGATTGGATCTTTTTTTGTTTTCCGATTCTTGTTCAAAAAAATTCCAATTAATTTTTTTCAACTCTCCTCCCCTACCTTCTCTTCTTGTTCCAGCAATAACAGTAATAATATTAACTCTGCTTGTTTGCCGTTTGTTTTATATTCTGAATATATTGTGTACACGATATAACAAAACTGTTGAACAAACGAGGAGAGTAAACTTTCTCTCTTTTTGTTTCATTTCTTTTTTACGTCCACCCTTCTTTTTACCTCTCTTTCTTTCTTCACTCTTCACTGTCATTTGTATTGCTACTATATAATTGTTGTACACGATAAAAGAAATGAATGATAATACCCCTATAGAATATATATTTTTTCGTCTTTCTTTCTTTCTTGCTTTCTTTTTTTGTCCCTTTTCACCATCAGTTACCTACTCTGTTCCGCGACATGATATTTTTCATCAAAATTTCTCTCCGTGATGTATTATGCAAATTCGTATCCAAATGACAATTTTTTCATCACACATCTATCTATCAGAATTGAAAGATGATAATCATATGCATTATCATTCATCTGAACTTTTTTCTTTTTTTCCCCCTTTTTCCGAGAAACGAATCTTGGGTAATATCGCAGAAATTGATGGTAATATTCCATCTTGACCCCCCCCCCCCCCCCCCCGGTATAATTACTGTAATTACTTGATAATTTCACATGCAGGTTTTCACGTCATAGTATATATCGAGGTATACATACACCATATCCAATTTGATTAATTATTGTCTTTTCAATCATCATCCTGTCAAACTCTCAGGGGTTTATTTAATCCAATAAAACTTTTTACAAGAAATAACATAAATAAAAGTTCCTCTGAACTTATCTTCTTTCTTGATCAATCGATACTTTCTTTATCCGCGTAGTAACAATAATAATTGTAATATTCATAGGTTATTATCGAATTTATTAGTGATAATCATTTCATGATTTTTCTTTTGTTTTTTTTTTCTAATTTTTTTTCAACCTTTCTTGCTGCACTTTATGCATACTCATCGCCTCCGATCGAACGTAATTGATTTGATATTTATTTTCATTCCATATTATCGTGTAAAAATTCATCGACTAATGATTTTGGTACTAAATGAGGGTTGATTTTCTTTCCCCTCGCTTCGCGACGCTCTCCTTTTATTCTCCCGTTTATCGCGAGTGGAAAATAGACCTATAGCAAGTTATGGAAAAGTATTCGCGGGAATGAACGAACGCGTAGTTATTTATTTATATCGTAGAGGGTTATTAGAAAAGAAAACTCAAGGGGATTTGTCAGTCGCGGCTTGGAACGCGGGTACGTGCGAGTATAATAGGTACAGGTATATATGAGTCTGAGGAACAAGCAAGAATTACACGACCTGGAACGACCCGTGTATAATATAGGTTCGCGAGATACCGTGAGAATATTTTAACCATCGACACGCTCGCTCTGTACTCGATATCAATATGTGTTCATTGTATGAAAATATTTTTAGCGTATATACCTATGTGTATTATAACCATTTATCCAATACAATTTACACCACATAAAACGCCGTGTCGTTAGACACCGTGACGAAGTAAAGTTCAAAAAAGAATAATTCTATGGGTGAGAACAATTTTATAATGAAATATGAAAAACAACAAATAGACGAATAAATAAAATCAAACATTTTGTCGTTCAATGATTGTCTGAAATAACTGTATAAAAATATATGTACGGTATGTACTTCGTTAATGGTTTTTTTTTTTTTTTTCTTTTTTAATTTTTATTTTTTACCTACTCACATATGCGTAACCTGAAAATGATGAACGATCTAATCATCATAAATCGTCGATGAAATTATAGAGGGGTGAAAAAAAAAGTCGAAGTTGCCGTACCGTTACCGCAGCTGTTCTGTCTGCCTTGCTAATTTTTTTTTTTTTTTTTTTGTCTGTTTTCTTTCCAAATTTTCTGACAGCTGACGTGTGTAGATCATCATATTTATAATTGCTGTCGTTGTCGTAGTTCAGAGTGTAGCGAGAGACTTAGTATCGGAAAATATTACGACGTTAGAATAATGATAATAACAAGAATGTATTTTTTATGTTCCAGAGAAGTGACAACCTCGATTTGTCTCTGAGCGTTCCGCAGCACCATCAAAACTCCTATCACAACAGTTACAATATGGCCGATCAGGTGAGAGAAGAAAGTACCTATAATTTATAGAACAAATAAAATATCAAAGTCATCGATTAATTTTGTTGGAAAATTTCCCACCAAAATTCTTTCCAATTTTTTTTTTATCAATTCTTTATTCCATTCTCCGATCCTATTGCGCTTTAGCTTTCTATCATAAATACTATGTACGTACCCTATACGTGTATGTGTAAGAAATTCTTCTGAGGAAAATTAATACGGTATAGATTATCAGAGTAGGCACCTATATGTCGTTTGTATGTGGAATTTGCGAAGAAATGGGAAGAGGAGGATATTTGTTACAGCTGATACAATACCGTGCAGTTATCCGTCATCTACGGACAAAGCACGGCTGAGGAGACGTCGTATGTATCTATGTAATACATATATGTATATATATACATAGGTATACCTATTTATATGTATGTACATAGAGGTATGTACTGGTCCTTTTACTACTCTCATCCCCGCAGACCGTAGAGGGATGAGAAAGAAAAAAAAGGGAGAGGGAGAGAAGGGAAAGCAAATCGTCTTTTTTGCTTTGTTCCGCAGCTCTATCTTCACCGACGATTTTTTTTTTCTTCTTCCCTTTTTCTGTACCCATTCTATTGCCCTTTTTGTTCTTCGTTCGTTTCATTTCTTTTCTTTTTTTTTTGTATTTTAGAATAAAAAATCTCAACTTTCATTTCGCTCTTATATCCTTAGCGCGAGAAAAAAGAAGTGAGGAGAAAAGAAAAGAAAGAACGAAAGAAATGAAGAAGAAAAAAAAACACTTTCTTCAAATATATTTCTAGTGGAAATATGATACAGAAGTTTCCGGTTTTTCGATTATTATATTATACGAGAAAGACTATGGTGTAGGTATACATGTACTTAGATATAAAAATAAATAAACCGAGAAAATTGTTCGATCAATCCAATTCTTTGTATAGAATTTTTTTTTTTTTTTTTTTTCTGTTTTTCTTACGTTCATAGGTAGTCGATGTAATATAAATTATATCGATGACGTGATACGTGAGCTATATATGCTTAATTTTATTGCTGTACACGGAAAAAAAAGAATTATGATCGATGTTAGATGTTTATCTATACGTACGTACGTACAGTGTACATATTACATATGTATACACCATTAATCTTATTGGCATTAATCGGCATAAATATTTTATGGAAACGAACTTTTTTTCTCTCTCTACATTTTACGTCTTTGTAGCAATAAATAAATGTAATAATTTTAATTCCTTGGAAGTAGTTTTTTTTTTTTTGTTTTTCTGAAATATATTTGAAAAAATTTTGACCACGTGTACAACAGGTTAGACGTGCACGTGAAAAGTATAATTGGTATAGTACGTCAAGTAAGAATGTTGATTTTCAACGGTTTTTAAACTCCATTATTATATTATATACATATGTATAATTATCGCTTTCTATTGTATATGTATGGAAAAGTTTGTCGGTGAAATTTTTACCTCTTTTTCTAGTTTGGGGATTTTTTTTTTTTTCTTTTTTTTTCCCCCGTTTTATATACCTACAGATTTACGTCACGAGTGTTTCCAGAACTTGACTAATTTTCACTCGTGTACCTCTATGTACGATATACCTACCTATATGCATTGTCCAATCATGCTCACATCATACTACATCTGCATTAGGTAACTATACACTTGGGGTAATTACGAAAAATATTACAACGAACTTAAACAGTTATACGTACATGTATATGGATGAATGATGAACAAACCATATTTAGATATATGTACGCTCAGTTAGGTTGATCGTAAATCGCTGCGCGGCCAAGCGCGCGTTTGGACAACTTTTTCGTGTAGCTGGTCCGGCTGCGAAAATTTGTCCAAGCGAGCTTGGACGCGAAGCGATTCACGATCAATCTAACCGGGTGTACGTACACAATGCATAACTATATATGAAATTTACATTAGGTCGTGAAGATAATTCTTATCTTTAATCGCTCACAATTATCTACACACGTGTATGTATATGTAGTGTGTATTTTGCATGACTCGGCGACCCATGGAAGCGCGTATCAACAATTGTAAATAACTTCAAATCAAACTCACGATTATTCATATCAGGCTTCGTTCAGGAACAAATAAATCTCGGACTAGTCATTTTTACGTAAAGTAGGTACATACCCGCATAAATATAACCGATTCTGAAAAATATAGATCACGATTCAAAAGGTTGATCGTTTTTCAAAATCGATAATTTCAATATATATGGCCTATTCAAAATTCATTGCGTATTTCTTTTGCTCTTTTTTTTTTTGCATGAAATAACAACAACTGTCAACGATTTTTCTATTATTTCACATAGTTATGTTACATCCAGTTTTAAAAATAGTTATTTGGTACGGTATGAATTACAAGTTATCTAGTTGCTTTTGTTTTGTCCTCTTTTCTGAAATTTTATTCAAAGTATGAAAATTTGATTTTGATAATTCTTGGAGAAGGATGACGAAATAATAATATAATGATGTACTCATAATCTCGTAAGACGAGCGCGCGTTATAATTATTTAGTAATTAAATGGAATATTTAATTAGTCTCCCAATTAATTCTTGTTGCTGGAGACTCGACTAATTATAAACCCCGTGTTGAGTGGGTGGGTTTATTTCTTCCATTTTATTTTTCATTATTATTATTATTAATATTAATAATAATGTTATTATGATTATTATCAGATGTTATTATTGTATCATGACTTCAGTTATTATTATTATCATTTTTCTCAAACATCCGATAATTAAACTGACGATTTATTACATGTGATTGGCTATGCCGCGAGCGCTGCCAGTATTAATTTTGCTCTTTTAAAATACCTGTACCCTGTATATGAAAATATATAATGTATATAATTATTGTTATATGTATATCTATATATATATTTGTTGTATATATTAGCTATATATCACCAAAATACTAAGTTATCTCGACAGTCGCTTATGAAATTTTATTATCTCATAATTTCATCGAATTCCTTATCTTTTTTTCCTAATTTTTTTTTTCGTTAGAAATCATCCCCGCCCTCTTGTAAAATATATGAACAGGTATTATCTAAACCTCTTCTTCTCTTGTATACTTAATTAGAATATTATGTTATATGTATGTACATAGGTATATGGTATATAAATTTATACATATTTCCAATCAACGGAATATATTATTTTCAATACCTACGTACACGGAGACGGAACTGCAGAGATCAATTAATATTAATCATATAATGGGAAAAAGGTCCAGATAATTGCCCACCTTCGAGATCTTTTTTTTTCAATTTTCTTTTCATTTTTTCACATGTATATGTATATCTTCCGAACCAGCATAATTATACAGAGTTATTTTCTACTCGATTAAGTTCCTTATTTGAATGAGAAAAAAAAAGCAGGAGGGGAAAAAATAGAAAATAATCGATATTCGTTCAGTAAATGATATTATTATTATTATTATAATTTTTCCCCATTTCTTACTATGTGATGAAAAATAATAATAATAGTAACAATCACGTAAGTAGAGTAGGATAAGAGAAGAGAAAGAAGTAATAAGAAATATAAAAATGGAAATGAATTGTTAACCGTGCCGAATTTTTCTTTCTTCACGGTCTGTTTAAATCTCATGAATATAGAGTACTATAGGAGCGGAAGTAACTTTCTCATTAATATTCGTTTCGCGAAAAGAGTGGGGAACGGAGGGAGGGGAAAAAAACAATCAAGATACTATCCAATTATTCGCGGTTAGGTTTTTGATTTTGATTTGTAATATTCATCTTTATTTTTACATCTGTTCAATTATATTCAAATTATAATCAAAATTACAGATGATTAATTTCTTCCGAAATGACGATATATTATATTTATTTTCAGACAATTTGACTACGCAACGTTTATATATTTATCCCATTTATCTATATGAGCAGGTAGCTTTTATTACTGCCACTCGTACTGCCACTTGTGTCGCATGTCTGTCTCTTCGTGTGGTTTGTATTCAAAGTAAAAAAATTTCTATTTCTATACATACACATTTTTCTATCGTACACAAGCGTGCGGAATATTATAATTAAAATTAGTCCGTATCCCCGTGTGTGAAATGTAGAATGGCAGAGAAAAAGTAAAAAAAAAAAATAAATAAATAAGAAAAGAATAATTTCACGCACCGACAATTTTCTCTCCATAATTATTCATGTGCACAATTTTAGTTTTCTTTCGCTTTCGTCGTATCTTACGTTTTATCGATTTCTTGACTTTTTCTTTTCATTTTTTGTTATTTTTATTCTTGTTTTGCCTAAATCGAATGTTTTCAAATTTACTCATATTCTAAAAATAGATGCCATGTTACATTATGATATATATCCATATATTTCATTTAATATCATCATATATCATCCAGTTATACACGCACTATAATTTCTCGTCGTATTTTATTCAATCAAAATAATCAAAGGCTGTCGGATTCGAAATGACAAGAAAAATAGTGAGAGAACTTACCCGACACAAAATTGCTTTATTTTATACACGAACTTTGTTAAAATTTATTTTATGGGGCATGAATATTAGATCATATATTGGACTTTACGTGTAATACATCATGAATATACATAGGTATGTATATAAGTATGTCAGGGGGGGGGGGGGGGATGTAATAACTTTGGTAAACTCTATTATAAAATTTTACATACCGTACATAGGGTAGGTATATATGCATGGTATATACGTACGCATCTATTTACGCAAGAGCGCGCGACTGTTAGAAAAAGTTAGATTGCATAGAAAAATAAAAATAAAAATAAAAAGGAAAAAAAAACCGAAAAGTTGAACGAGTTTCTGCTGCAGCTACTGAGGTCTATATTCTATGTATTTACATACATACATACAATATGCACTCATATAGGCATACGTGCATATAGTTTTTTCCCAACGTAGCTGGGAAGCTACGAAAATTCGTAGGAAGACATCTAAATAATATTTCCTCCTTTTCCTTTCTTTTTCTTTTTCTCTCGTTTTGTCTTGTTTTACCATACATTTCTTCTCTAGGCGTATATACCTGCAATGTACTATACATATATATAAAACAGCGAAGTAACGTTGACAAAATGCACTACGGTTGTACTGCAAGTTTTAACGAGATGGGAGAAAAATGTATTGCAGAAAAAAAGAAAAAAAAAAAAAAAGACTAGAGAAACAAAAGAAAAAGAAATAAACAAACAATAAGTAAAAAAGAAGAGAAATAGGTACCTACTTGTAAAGTAAAGACAGAAACTAAGAAGGAAAAGAATAACTCAACTTCTATTCCGCGTCTCTGTAAGTAGTAAATATAATAATAGTAATAAGAAGAAGAAGAAAATAAAATGGCTGACGCGTAATTCTCTCGCATCGATATTTCTTCGTATTCCTCTTCATCCCCCTCACTTTATTATACGGACTTAAATTGTACGTAAGCTATTTACGAGTCGCATCCTTATAAGACTTGAAATTTGAAATTTATCAAAGAAAAAGAAGAACAAATAAAAATGAAAACTTGTTCGCATCGTTCGTTGAGTCGTCTCTGTCGTACGAACAATTAAGTAATTTTGTATAATGTGGAATTTTCTCGCAAGAAAAATTATCGGATAATTCTTAGTCGGTATTGGATTTAATTCCGTGAGAAAAAGGGACGATATTATAACTATGTACGTACACAACGCAACGTCTCGACGTGATCATCATTCGAACGTTCTTCACCCCCTCGCTTTGCATTAGCTTGCTATACGTATATTATGTGAACTATAGATATAATGTATATATCGCGTCTGCAAGATCGTTTAATTTATTTCGCAATTATTTCTGCCCATAAATACCCATATTAGGCTGTTTACTCCCGAGATAAGGACAATTTAGGAGCTCTCCCCATACCCTATATTATACCGTCACTACTACCATCCTATAGGGAAGAGAAATACGGTAATGTTCGAAATCCTCTTAGCCTTTCGTTATACATATACTGTATACGTATGTGTATGTATAAAATATATATATACTTACGTACATATATATGTCACGCATGTTTCCGTTATCTCACTCACGCACCACCCCCATATATTCGTTCCATTTCATTCTCTATCCTCCCCAGTTTGTATTTTACGTTTGTCTCTTTACGATCGATAGATTTTCTACACTGCATTCCACAATGTATAATTC
Organism: Athalia circularis; assembly: GCA_963978495.1. Taxonomy (NCBI): domain Eukaryota; kingdom Metazoa; phylum Arthropoda; class Insecta; order Hymenoptera; family Athaliidae; genus Athalia; species Athalia circularis. Next base: position 26,162,881 of record OZ021699.1, read on the forward strand.
CACGCGTACGTATGTAGATCAAATTTACAGATAGTAATAAAAAAGTAAGTTAAGAAAAAGATATTAGCATAACTTTTCCGTAAAAGATAAGCGCGATAACGCGAGGAGTCTTAACGGAAGTGAATTTGCTGCACATTCCATTTCTGTGATTGCAAGTTTTCAGAGATTCTTCCTCATATTATTACAACTTTTTTTTTCTTCTCTGAATAAAAAAAGGAAGAATGAATTCCTTACAAAATTATAATACTTAACTTTTCTCTTTATAAAATCATCCGCATATATTCTTGAGCTTTTTTTCTCCTTACATTCTGCGTGTGTAGAATCCATTTTTTTTTTTTCTTCATTCGTTTTCATTCATCGTTATGAGAACCAGAATTAGGCCCGAAAATTTTTATTAGTAGGTAACTTTTGACATTTCTCAGTGACTTTTGACTCTTTGATTTCTGATTATTATACATATGTATATATAAATCCTTCGTTAGCGAGTATCATGTACTCTACTGTACATGATGGGATTTATTTACATCATACATAAATTATTGTTCATCTGGGTATTATGTATATACATCGCATAGTGAATTCCTACGAGTGATAAACGACTATGTGCCACTTCAACTTACAACCATAATAATTCATCTATCGATTTATTAACAATTATTTATTAATGCACTTTTTTTTCTGAAGTATAAATGTATTATACGTGTATATACAGTGTATATAACCATTTACATTTTTATTGGGTAAAATGTTATTATATATTTATTCACATCAATATTACAACTGTAAAGTAATAAAATAAAAAAAGAAGGATTTCTTACACATACCTATTCCGTATATTAACGCGATTGTTCTTTCGAATAAAAAATGCAAAATACCAAATTCATCTGCGCGTATGAAATATATTATTTATGTATAAATATTCGTATATATACATATATATTTACCTACCAAGAATATGAAATAAATGGGCATCTGATATGGAACATATATTCATAAAGGGGAGTATATAGTATTATATGTCGAATACCTATGTACACTGGTAGGAAGGTACATAGGAAGGGAGTTTGAGTAAAGAAATAAGGCTTCGATCAATATTGTACTCCCACCCATTCATTTCACCTTTGAGAAAAATTGGAAAGAGGTTGGTTCCCCTTCAAAGGAAAAATTCCTGCCGCTATTAAATCAAATTTAAAAACTTTTATTCCGTTGAAGAGCGATTCTTTTCTCTCTTTTACTTTGAGAAAATCTGCAGAATTGCAACGAGTCTATATATGTACATGACGAAGCGACGACGAACAAATTATAACCTTTGAAGATTTTTAAAATAAAAAGATTATTACATAGGAGAATTCAAAAATATTCACAGAGATTTATTACATTCGTATAGTATGTATGTATATAATATAATGATTCGAGACTACATTATAAATCGCTTAAAACAAATTACATATTCATATTATATACACTGCTGACGATGTAAACTTTCAACTCTTTATTTTCTTCAATAATTCATCACTGGCTTTCAGTTGATTGATCATTTTTTTTTCTTCGTTATTCGCCGTCTCTCTTATCTTTTTTTTACTGCGATTTAGCAGGAAATATTAATTGGCGATACCTAACTTAGATCGGCGACGAATTGGTTGTTTGGATTCGTTATTTCTTCGAATCAATTAATGCGTTTTCTTTATTTTTCTCTGATATTGTTACAGACATTCCACACCCCTAGTTTTGGAGACGAGGATTTTGACATACCGGCCATTCATCCTCACCCTCATCAACAACATCAGCAGCAACAACATCACCAACAGCATGATCCGATGCATGGCTACCAACCACAGGTCGGTAACATTCAATATTTAACGTACCAAAAAAAAAAAATCATTCATTCATTCGAAAATAAATGTATTAAAATTGAAATAGAACGAAACCATGAAATTAATATTCGTATGCGGCGAGGGAAAGAATCGTGTACCGGAGATACTAAAAATATATATGTATAACTACAGCGTGTAGGAATACGAGATCCGGATGAGGGTTCAGAAGTGGTCCAAAAATAGGACGAATAATCATCACCCGATTCTGAAAGCCCATACAACAGCCACCTTTAGAGATCAATGTCACTTTAGAGACGAGAGATATTAATGTAAAGTACGCACGCAGATGAAATCGAGAATTAAGTAATTTAATTTTTACCGTTTAATGTTTATGGCATAGAATTCACTTATTTTTTTATTATTCTTCTTCTGTTTAAATATACATAAATTAATTTGAAATGAAAGCCCGCGGTGTTTGGATTATATTTTTCTCCATCTTTTGCTGCCTCGCAAGATAAGTAAGGGCGAGATTATGTGTATATATAAATTGCAAGTTGAGAAAATTTTTACAAACTCATACCATAATGGAGTATATAAATCTACAGTTATTCTTTTCAAGTCTGAGGTTTGATCTTCTACACGATGATGGTGAATGTATAATATACGTGGGACACGTGTTTCTTCACGATACTTACTTTTCTACATCCGCAGGAAACGGTATAAGGGGGATATGGGGATGGGGCAGGAGAAGGGGGGTAGGGCAGAGCATTCCAATTGTATGGTACCTATTAAAGTAAGTTATGAGACACATCCACCTTACCGCCCTCATTAATTAACGCGTATAGTCACGTCGTTTCATTGCGTTTCGTTTCGTGTTCGTGTCGCGTCGTGCTGCTGTTGCTGTTTCTCTTACTGCACATATTCATTCTCCTCTTTTTTCATTTTACTTCGCGTGACTCATTCTCCTCTCAATTTTAGTCATATACATATCTGTATGTGTATCACGAACAACGTTAATACTATTATTATTATTTATTTATTTATTAATATCACTATTATTATCATCATCGTCATTATTGTATACAGGATCATGAAACAGTTGATAAATTTTTGGTTTTTCATTTGTTAGTCCATTAAAAACAAGAAAAAAAACCTTTAATTATGATATTTCACGTATCGGTCAACTTCTTCGTCGGTGATGCTAAAATGGAAAGGAGAAGAAGTATGTGTTGAATGATTTGAGTGAACGAAACTTTCGTTTTTGTTACAGATGATGCAGGGTGGTGGTATGCAACAGTCTCCCGATGGAATGAATCTCGATCCTGGTGGTTACCAACAACCACTTTATTTACAACAGGAACACGCCATGCAACCAATAAATGTCAGGTGTGTTTTGCTGCGCTATATAAATTATACAAATTTTGTATAAAATTTTCTTCCATCACATGTAATCTATATTTATAGGTACACATAATCCTAATTTTCAAAGGATAAAACTACAAATCACGAAAGTAACGATTTAGGCGAAATATAATTTCACGAATCGTTGTTTCAACTGTTTTATGGGTATGAATAAATACGTATGTATAAACATGTATAATGTATACATAATGTGTACAACTCATAAATCATACTTTGGATGAGTTCTGAAATCGACAAGAATTACGTTTCACATGTAGAGATTGAAAAAAAAGAGGAAAGAAAAAATGTGAAGATAAAATAAAATAAATAAACGATAAAAATAGTAAGTAGGTTACCTAGTTTAGTCTTACACTCATATCTTCGTTATGATTCGAAATTATGTATAGTGAAGTACATATTGTAAATACGTGCAATATACATACCCATAATATTTATTACACTTACTATAATATAACTATAACCTTTAATTTTGGGTGCGGCGATCATATAACCTCGTATTCATATACATAGATGTATTAAAAAGAAATGTGTAAAGAAAAAAAGAAAGAAAAGAAAAATAGTGAAGGCCAGATTGAAAAGTTATTGCATAGATACACATATGTATATGTACGTAATATTACATACGTATACCTTTCTATAGATATGTAAGAAAAAATCAGATCTGGCCCTTAAATTTTGTACCCTTTTTTTTTAACAAGGACGTTTAAAGCATTGAGGTAAAAGTATAAGGAAGAAAAAGATGAGAAAAAAAAAACAGAAACTTCAACACCTGCAGCAATATTCCGATCACCGTGACATATATATTTATCATTAAAATTCCAGTTATTCATTTCATAATAATAATGATAATAATATATAGTATAAATACCTATTCATTTTTAACTACCGTTATGTAGTCGACTGCTTTCACCGCATAGAATGGGATTCTTAACTTAATTGATGTCAGATGATGTTGTATTTTTTTCATTTTTTTTTTCTCTGATCTGTGGTCGAATAAATTTCCAGAGATTATGTGATCGAAAATTGAAGGAAATGAAATAATTTTTAAAACTGCTACCTATTTTCTGTTTGAAATCGCAATTTCATTCGACGTACATACTTTTGTGTGCAATTGTATGCCTGCATATCTCTACTCATCTGATATTTTTATGCGCGATTATTTATATATTTATTTATTTTATTTTTTCTTTTCGGTCATTTTTTTTAACGCGTCTGAAGTCTTGGCAGAGATTGCAAGTTTAGTGCGAACCATGAAACACCTTGTACAAAGTGTTGTGCGGTGCAGGTGAAAATTTTACGATCAATATATATATATAGATACCGTACTAACACATGTGTACAAGGCAAAGGAGGCAATGAGAGACTGTAAATTTAACGCCGTTAAAACAACCTGAGTATTTTCTACTTATATACAGTCTGCTCATATCTGCTGAAGTCTGTTAGAATAAATCCCTTTACCACGAATGGTCAAACATAAAACATAAAATACCATTTACCGAAGGTACATAACTACTTGTATATTTTATGTAGTATGCTACATCATCCCGATATCCTACAGGAAGACTCGCGTTTCATTTCTGACGTCGTAATTTTCGTTACTCTTCACTGCATATATTTCCTTTCACCTTGAAAATTATTCCCATCATGCTCAATTTTTCTGTCATTTACATTTCAGTTGCCAAATATTTGTTATAGAAGCTCGAATTCCTAGTGGCAATATAAATTTTAGAATCAACTCAACCATTCTCATCGTGACCCCTTCTATGCATACTTCAAATGGTATGCAACTAACGTATACCTATATACGTATATATTACATACTACGTACAGAAAAGATAGGTGAAATTTACTGGCAGGTAAATTTGATTTTGGACCGGCTCTGTGAAAGAAGGGAAAGGGAAAAGGGGGAAGAGGGAGAAGAGCGTTCAGTTGAATATACCGGGATCCAGGAGAGGAAAAAAGGGGGGGAGGAGCTGATGTAGAATAGGCTGTAAATCCTTCGACGCTGACGCAGCGGCGGCCATATCTCAAAAGTTATCCAATTTGTGTTAAAATAGCATCGAGCCAGTGGCTGCTGCTACTCGCCCACCCCCTTTTCTCTTTCCTCTTTTCATACACATCACATCTCGTTTTCATTTTCCTTCTCGGTTTATTCGTCGCAGATAAATTACGTTATTTTGCCTGGAAATTTTATGTCTAAATTTGACCGAAACTGGCAGAGATAATGCCGATTTTGTTTCTCGCTTAGTTTCTTTCATTCTTTAAATAATAATTCAGACTCAGCGTGAAGAATGGAAAGAAAAGAAAAATGAAAACAACGCTTGTTCATTCTTTAATACCAAAATTAAAGTACAACATCTATGTATTTCTTGGTTGTTTAAAATTTTAATTTTAACGAGCAAATATAAACGTCATTCCGACCCTTTCAGGAAATCCTTAGGGACTAACCAACCCTTCGATCAAAGCTTCTCACATAATACGTCATTCCCTATTCAGGATTGTATATAAATATACATATATACGTATGTTTATTTTATAGCTGCTTTTGCAATCTTTATGAGGTGTACTTGTATTCTTTAATTAACGTCTCTTTCATCCCACCTTTTCGTTGTTTATACCTAATTAGCATATTTGAACAGCCGTTCGACGCCATATTAGAAATTTTTGTTACCTATAGGTACCTATTATATGAAGAAAATTTATTTCATGGAATTATACTAAAAACTTGAATAACTAACAACTGTTCGTACTAAATGTAGATTGTTAATATATTTAATTTGTGTTTAATTTTTGTTTTTCATTGGTTTATTTTCAGTTCGGCTTACAGTAGTCCTCAGGGTTCGTATTCGACGATGTCTTCACCTGGACAACAGCACGGTAGTCAACAACTTTTGCTTCTCCAACAACATCCACATCAACAACAACAACAGCAACAACAACAACAACAACAACAACAACAACACTCGCAGCAACAACATCAACAGGTGCAACAAATGCAACAGCATATGCAGTATATGCATCCTCAACAACAACAGCAGTTGCAACAACAACAGCAACAACAACCTATGCAGTATCGTAGTCCTACGGGGGGAAGTCCGCCGGCCTTGCAACCAAATGGAATACCAGAAAATGTCAACACCACCACAAGTGAGGACAGCGACGACAGCACCCCCCATTCAGCCGTGGTGCGTTATCAATTTTTACTACCATTTTTTTGTTTCAAACCAGTTATTGGTTCGCTCTGAAAGTAGGTCTTCCTTTTTCTCTTCTTCTACTATACGTTATTTAGTGACTGTGAATAATATGTTAGTTTTAAATTCTGATTCTTCAAAGAAGGAACGGCTTTTTTCCTCCCTGTTCGGTTTCGATTGTTTCAATCGTATCGTGAGGATCGCTTAGGTTTGGTTCGGTTTCTTCGACTAAATGCTGCTGTGATGCGCGTTCATCGTTATAATTTAGTTGAAAATCGAAACGAAATGGGCAGCCCGTATAATATATTATGTACGTTTCTTAGAAATCGGGCAGAGATGCCCATTTCACGGTTATTTATCTGCGGATATATTCTTTTTTAGTTTTCTTTTTTTTAACGCTCCGTTTTTTTTTTGTTTTTTTTTTTTCCCCCCTCCAAAAGTCTTCTCTCTTGTTTTTTTTTTAACCGTTTACCTATTTCCGAAGTTTTTTCTGGCCCGCCGCAGTTCAAAGTTACTGCTAGGAGATAAAAAAACTTGGCGGAAAAAAAGAGATTTGTTTCATCAATACGCGAAACCTTAATTACCATTTTTATACAATCCAAGTAAATTCTGTTTCTCAACAGCTCAAAAGACCAGTACTGTAAATTTGGTACATGGAGCTCGTCGTCTTCGATTCCAAACCGACGATTTGAGTTCATAAATTTAAGGAGAGGAGAAGGATTTTAATTTTCCTTTTCTTTTTCTCGCCTGTTCGTTCATATTGCGAAAGTTTTTATCATCCCATCTCATATACCGATATATTTACATTCAATGAGTTTTTTCTATACGACGAGCTCGCTTGAAAATTTAATCTTTTCACAGCTGTTTATTGGTTATAGATGATTATGGCCTATTATATCCATTCCACCTGATTCACTAATACCTAATAAGTGACCTATAAAATTCATTCCACACATTCTGTGCCAAATTATTTGGTATAATAGCGGATCTTCGCATTTCGGATGTTACATAGATATTCGGTTGTATATTTTCACTGATTAATGTAAATTTTTTTGAAGTATGAGAAATCTTGTTGGATTTACTGATTAAAGCACTGTTTCTCTCTCTTTTTATTTTTCTTTCCCCTTCGTTTCGTTCTCAAAAGTTTCTTTGTTGTAAGAATTGTTAGTTGAATCAATTGAATTTCTGTAAAAGAAAAAGAATGGGAATTGAGTCTGAGCATCCGCGAGATGGCGAATGACTTTTTTTTGTTTTCTCTCTGCCTCAATACATCATCCGCCATTTTAAAAATGTATATTCGTCAAGCAGCTCAGACTCTCGTGTATTATTTTCTGCATCAATTGTTACGTGACGATTCACACAGAAGTCGCATACTTTTTCCTCTTTCTTTGTACCTTTTGTATCGTCAAACAATACAGTTTGTGAAAATTTGTAAATAAATTTATACAAAATTAATTAGAAAGTATTGAAGCGAGTGGATCGTGAAAGGGTTGAGTATTTTATCATTCATTTGAAAACAAGTTTCGTAAGCAATGCTTATCTATAGTCAGTTGAAGTATGCTGCAACTCCAGACCTAAATTCTAAAAGTGTTGGAAAAAATTTTGATATTGTTTAATTAACCAGAGCTTTATATAGAGCAATATACGTTTACGGCAGTCACTATGGGGGGGGGGGGGGGGGGGGATTTTTACTACAAATATCTATCGAGATAACATTAAGAAATATAGTAGGTACGGCGAATGAAATATAAACAATATCCATCATTTCATTATAACAACGTTTGTACTGTTGTATATTTTCGAGGAAAAATAACCATGCGGTGATAATATCATTTTTTCTTTTTTCAACGTGTTAATTAATATCTGGATACTCAGAAACAGTTTTATTGAACATTCTTGCACTCTTATTAATATTGTGCAATAATATCTCAACGTTCCGTTATATTTTTTATGTTATCTCAGGTGCGGTAGTTGCAACATCGCTTATATACGTACACAATCTGCTCTCTCAAAACTCTTTCTATACATTTTTCAACAAGAACTTTCGTACACAATAGTTTTTCTGCTTGACTGTATGCTACTCATTATGTTACCATGCAAATAATGTACCACTACTCATCTCTTAACAATTCTTTCTTATTCTGTCGTTATAACGTTCTCAGTTCTTTATTTTATTAATGTTATTTCGTGTGTCACATATTATTTTACTTCCCGTTCTTCTATATAATAAATAATAACGAGAATATAATTTACCATCGACCTTCTTTCAGGGCTATAGTTTTTTGTTATTATTTATTCATTCATTTTGTGATATTTGTTTTACACAAATACTTACGATAACTATCTGTCGTTCATTTATTTTATTTTTTCTATTAAAATTTTCTTTTTTCTGTATAACCATATATTATGATTATGTGCATAATTTGTAAATGTTTCTTTGAATTTTTTTTCATAATATCCACAAAATTTATGACATCAGTTTCTCTGTATCAAATCTAGTATGTATAATATGTATAATTTTTGCTCGATGGAATTCCGGAGTAGATAATAATCATGTGATTCCGCAAACTTTTGATACACACATGTTTGTATGATATATTAATGAATATTACAAAAACCTTGAGACTCTGGTCGGTAGTTCGAGCCAAGGTTAACCATTTCCGCTATTTGTCAGAATTGAATACCTCTATGATGATGTACATTACATATACACACAATGCTATTTAGGTTTTACGAATCGTGCTAGAAAATATTCCATACGAAAATTGTCAGAACGGATTCAATGTTCTTTTTTTTTAAATTCAATTTTTAGAAAAAAAAAATTAATTTAAATGTTTAAATTTTTTTTTCGTCTTTTCAAATGTTTCTCTTTTAGCACTCTTTTATTTAATACACTTATTAACACTTATTAATTAGCTAGAACTGCAAGGCGTGATAATAAATATTCTAGGGATATTGTAAGACTCCTTGTAATTTATATTTTATACAGTACGCATATTTTATGTACCAAAAAGTTGTCTCTGCATTATAAATACATAATATATGAATATATGTATATGTATGCATGAAGCGATTATTACCAGTTACAATAGATTCCATTCAGAGTTTAATTCTCTCGTTTTGTACATACGTTTACCTATGTATGTGTTAATAGTATACATACATTGTAACGAAGAGAAAAGCTTTATTTTGCAGAGGTTTACATTACATATATGATACATGTACCTATATATATTTGTATTTATAGGTATATAAATATGAATGTATAGGTACATGTTCGTAATAGGTGTGAGCGAGAAAGAAACTGACGAATAGCGCAAGGCGAAGTCGTGGAATATTAGCTTACGTGATTTATTGAGACCGATATTTTAGCGTCAGTTAAGTTTATAGAGATGCCGGTGTTACAACCGAGTCGGAATTATTGCCTGATTTTTATCTTCATTATTGCCTGATTTTTATCTTCATTATTGCGCATCTTTCTTCATTGTATTTTCTGTAGTTATGTATAATTTTATCATCGATATCCTCATGTTTCGCGCACTTTGTTGATAGCTAGTTTCATATAAGACGAAGGGAAGTGTTTTATATTTGACGGTGACGAAGAAATATTACTGACTTTTCATTTTTCATCTTATTTTTTTTTTGTTTTCCAGATGGCAGCCATAAAGCAATCATCACCGGAAAGGACTGACGCTGTTACCAAAACCCAAAAGAAACCTAAGGGGCAGAAAAAGAAGAAGAAGAAGAAGAGCGATCCGAATGAACCACAAAAGTAAGTTGGAGGATTTCGTATAGATTCGAAATATTCTGAGAGTATATTTTCTAACCTCAACTAAAATGAGAATATTACAGGGGATTAGATTAGGTAGTTAACGTTAGATCAGCGATACGGTTGTTAAAGGCAAAGGAATTATTATAGCCGTGTTATAATCTAACGTATACGGAACATTGTGTTGTTTTGTTATCCACTCATAAATCTTGCCTCATATAACCCTTTAGACATTATTCCAGCCTCCGTTGTTCTCGCCTGAAAACAATGCAAACCCTTATTCAACGAACGTTCAACCAACTAATTATTATACATTCACATTCACGACGCAAATCTGCTGGCTGTTATATACTGATTTCAATCGCTACATGTATATCACATATTTTAAGGGTAACATAACTAAGGGAGGAAACAAATCTCTAATTGATCAACAAGATGATTTTTTGTATTTTTTTTTTTCTTGGTAGTTAATTTAGCTTCCTTTAATCAAACATTTCTGTTTTTATTTTCAATCGTGATGATTATACGTGGTTTTAATACCGAAGAGTAAGAGAAGGAGAGATCGCATTTGACAGTGGTAATTTTACTTTCAGGCCGGTTTCAGCTTACGCCCTATTTTTCCGGGATACTCAAGCGGCTATCAAAGGACAAAATCCTAGCGCAAGTTTTGGCGATGTTTCGAAAATCGTCGCATCAATGTGGGACGCCCTCGATACCGAGCATAAAGACGTGAGTATTTCAATTTGATCCATGTTACAAATTAGAAAACTAAATAGAGAAAGAAAAAAAATATTAACGATAATGCGAAGGAATAATAAAGAAAATTCCTAATAATTTTCTTCTGGTTTTCACTGAAGTTCGGTTCTGTGTTCATTGAAGGTAAAGTTTTTCCTAGACGATCGTTACAGAAACTTTAGTCCATAACTATCTCGCGTTAATTATTTTCCTTAATATCCTTTAAACACGCGATCGTTTTATGGAATGTTTCCTGATAATTAGACCTGCCTTATCTCAATACGTATAGATATATATTCATACTAATACTCATACTATAATATTCAAGTTAGCTAGTTTATAATTGGCTGTAAAAATGGAACGAATAAATAAAAAAAATAATTGAAGACTGTAATAATAATGAATAATAAATAATCAGACATCTGAAAACGGAAATAATTATCAAACCAGATGTATGAAAACTAGCGAATTTATGTATCCTAAATACCCATTTCATGTGGAATGGTGGTAATTTAACAAATTATTGTGTGTATAATATTATTCAATTCGTGTCAATTTAAATGCTGGTGTATACCTATAACGTATAACATGCACGAAATTTGGCATCTGCAGGTGACTAATTTACATAAGTACCTAATTATAATTACGTGACGATTTATTGCAAACAGAATCGAAAATCCGACGATCCGTATCTCCCTCGAATCTGCAAACTATAGTAATATATTGCACAAAGCTTATCGGACCTCTGCAGATGAACACGGCGAATTATCAGAGCTCCAATCTCAATGAACACTGTCGAAATGGATCGGATAAAATAATTGATTTCTTATGGAGAGAAAGTTGTGTTGGAAATGTGTGGAGAAATGAATATGCTCAAAATGCAATAGAGCCAGCATGAACGAATTGAATAATCATTTATTTACGTAAAATCTTTAATTGCAAAAATCGTTATAGTGACTTGCCGCATTCATTTGCTGACGTTTCATTATTCATTAATTGATGACGTAAGGAATTCAAAAGGATGCATAGGATTGACGAAAAAAAAACCGAAAGACAGATGTCCGAGCTGGGCAACGCACACGAGCCAACTGCCCTCACTCTCTGCCTCCCCACTTGCTACGCTTTCAGTTCACTTACCATTTGACTTGCTTTTAATGTCGTATTACTAAATTTCATGGTGGCCAATAAACAATCGGCAACAATCATGATTATGCCTTTTGCTGTCCACATTCCCCGAAATCTCTAAACGGTTTCAATCTGTGTACTGCTACTGCAGTATGTGCGATCATTCTCTTAATCTAGCTGACATTCAAGTTCTTGTTTATCCATTTTTTTCTCCTGCTCTGGAAGTCATACTGTAGCAGCAGCTATATACGATTTCCGAAATTAATTCTATATATACTCCCTACGATTCTACGGAATTACCTGATGTATTGTTAGACCGGTAAAATATGAGGTCTCATAAATCACGCGTTCCGATCGTATTTACAAAAGGGAGTGAATTTAAATAATAATGGAAAAAATAAATATCCATTCTTTTTACCCCCTCGAACGTCACGGAATTGAATACTACGGGATAAATTCAGAAGCGGAGTTGGGGTAGACGTGTTATCAATTATGTCGCATTATTTATAATATGATATATGATGGAAGATTTTAAATAAAATTCACCGTACAAATAACACGAGCCTTTTTTTAAGTCTAATTTCGATAAAACTCAGTGATTGGTTAGCTGAGATTAGATATGATGATCGCTGTTCAATAATAATACTTTTGCTTGACAGATAAAATGACTTTTACTATTTTATAAGAGTTGACAAATAAGTTGTTCATATAAGCTTTCATTAATTGGTGGACGTTAATGAATTATCACTGGGATTATCTAGTCCTATGTAATGTTCGCCAGTGCTCCGTTTAACCTGAACTACAGTTCATCGCTCTTAATTATTGATAGAGTTCTCGGTATAATGAAATATCAAATCTACATCATATTGCTCTCCATCAACTCAGACGAAATAAAAATAGTTGAGTATGCACTGTCTTACCTCGGGTTTAGCAGTCACGAGTAACACCATTAGCTGCTTGCAAAATATGCATAATTCAAACTGTTTGTGTACCTTCTACTATATCGTTGGACGTAAATTGATCTGGAAATTCATTTTACATCGATCCAGAAATTTCTTGTTGATTTGTCATTTGTTTTATTTGCGAAGTGTATCTTATCATTACTGATCTAGAGATCAGTGCTTGTTATCCATTGAGACGGAATGATGTTTAACGACCTTTTTCTCTGTGTGTTTCTCCAACGTCGCATATGATATAAGAGAAATTTGTAATTCATTCGACTATTTTGTATATTCAGAATCATGTGCCATAAATATTGAAACTAAAAGCGTCTGGGCGTTGTTCCAGCTGGATTGAATCCGTTCAGCATTCTGCGCAGTTTATTCCATTTTTTTTTTTTTTTTTTCTTTCAATTCAATTTCCTTCTTTTTCCAATTGGGTAATATTCCGAATCGATTTTCGCCCCCTTCGTATATAACCATGAACACAATCCTTGAGCCTGGTGTAATATATCATGTGTGCTAAGTCGGTTGTAAACGACGATTCGTTAAACGAAACGCCATTCTAATCTTTACGATCAATAATAAACTTGAGTCAGCAAATTGTGATTTTTTAGAAGACTCCTATTTTTCCTTTACTTGTCTGATTGTTTTATCTATGCTCAAGGATATTTAATATATATGTATAGACGTTCAATGTAGTATAACACTTTCTCACGAGTTCAGAGAATAAAAATTTTTTAAATCGATCTTGAATTTATTTCCTTTTTACTTTATAGCATGTGCTGTTTACTCATATCCATAATTTTACTATCATATTCTAGGTGTACAAGAAGAAGACTGAAGCAGCGAAAAAAGAATATTTGAAAGCCCTCGCTGCGTACAGGGCATCTTTAGTCAGCAAGGGCGCAGGCGAAGGAGCTCAAGAACAGCCTCAACAACCTGCCTCTGTTCAGTACGCAGGTTATGGAGGTTATGGGGGTAACGGAGGTCCTAGCAATGTTTCCTATCAAGGGTACAGTCCACAACCTCCTTCACCACAACAACAGCATCAGCAGCATCAGCAGCAGCAGCAGCAGCAACAGCAACAGCAACAACAACAACAACAGCAACAGCAACAACAGCAACAGCAACAGCAACAACAGCAGCAGCAGCAGCAGCAGCAGCAAATGCAAGCCATTAAAAAATCACCTCACCACCTAGCCGCAATGGGAAATCCTCAGCAACAGCAACAGGTAAACTTTACTTCAGAATTTCAAAGTGTAGGTAACTTTTATCGTCGAAAGAGAAGAGAGAAAATTTGTTATAGTGCAATATTTTCCCTATCTACAGTTTAATAATAGACTAATATATGCGCGTATCCCCTTTTCTTCTATAGTTTGTTTACCGCATGTTTCTGTCTTCTTATTTTTACTTTGTAACATTTATTTTACACAGCTATCGACCTCTGAACTGTTTTGTGTATCCACGTTCGGTTAGAATTTAGTTATCATGAATATTATTACTCTAAAGTATGGCGTCGCGATGCGGATTTCTCTTCCGTATTTGACCCCGCGCTTTGTCAACAGTTGAACAGTAAAATTTATTTTTTTACCCTTTCTACTCTTCATTTTTATTTCTCATCTCTCTATCATCTTCTTATTCTTATTATCCTTCACTCCTGAGAACGACGACGTCTACGACGAAGAGTAGTAACCGGTTATGCGGCTCTATATTTAAACGTAAATTGGTGTGTTCAGCCTTTGTACGCAGGTATAAAGGTATATAACCCAAGATGCTCTGCACCTCGTTTCGAGGAAGCAAAATCTTACCCCAGAAAACTTGCATCTATACATAAGTCTAGAGCAATTGTGGAATTACAACATTTCTCACCTTGTTTTTTTCTTTTTTTTCCAATCTCTTTAGCAGTTTTAAATATGTCCTCCAGGGTATTCTGTTACTCTTCACCTTCTTCATTTCTTTCTTCTATTTTAACGATACAAGCCGTTGCGTTATAAAGCTCTAGAAGTTTGCGCATAATCATGAGAAAAAAAATCAACCTACCAATATTATAACAATACCCTCAACATTAATACCTCGTGTCATAGCTTGAATACCCAAAATTTTATATTAAACATCACGTCATTTTTTTTTGTTTTTTTCAAGGCATTGATGGGTACCCCTATGAGTCACATGCAACAACAACAGCAACATATGCAACAACAAGTTCCACAGCAACAGCAGTATATGCAGCAGGTTAGTAAATTTGGAATTCAATATTACCAATATTAAATGGTTAATTATTCAAATCCCGTGTATGGGAAAATGAGTAAGAACATAGTAATATATGATATGTAAAAAAAGGGCTTAAAAGATGACTCCGCTGTTAGCAGGTGTCTCAGCATATAAAACAAATTTCCCGCATTATATTTACAGCTTCACTTTTATGCGCGTGTTGAAGACCCATGGTATTATAACAACGGCACGCATTAAAAACTCTGTCTGCATCAGGGTGAAATAAGTATGAATATTGTTGTACATATAATGAATGTAGAAAATTACGAGAGAAATAATAATAAAGATGATAAATTTGAAACAAAATTTTATATATGATGATAGTTGCGGCATATAATGCAGGTATGGCATGCTGCTGCAAAAGGAAGAGAGAGAGAGAAAAGAAAAGAGGAAAGAGTGAATATTTTTTTTGTTATTCCTTTCTTTTTTTTATCTTTTTTTTTATAATGCAGTGGTTGTATTAATGGCGATTGGCGAGATTGCCTCAAATTACCGAGCAATTTTCAGTACCGTAACATTAGTCAAAATAACCACTAATTATATCTTCATGTTGAAACTGCCTCGGGTTCCTACGGGGGGGGGGGGGGGGGGGGGCACTTTGATCTAGTATTCTGCTTTTTGTGAACGACTCCAGTGGAGTAGAAAAATAAGAATAATATGAACAATATTAAAAAGAAAGAGAAAGAGAGAAAAAAAGTAATAATTACCTCCACCATTCACGCAACTCTATTTATGTCTAATATTTATGTTCATCGTCAAGTATTTCCTCATCACCGGGCTCACAGAATCTAATAAACAACCTCCGTGGGTTGGAATTTTCCTGTCTCATTTCTTATTTTATTTTATTTTCATATTTTATTTTATCTCATTATTTTTATTCATTTATTCATTTATTTGTGATTCTTTTACGTACTCGTGTGATATGGTGGTTCGGATTTCAGCGTGACCGCTCGAGATGTATCCAATCTTTGAGAAAGATGTATGTTTTCAGGGGTATTAAAAAAAAGAAAATCATCACGCGTTAGCCCCCCCCATTTCGATCGTTAATTCGATTCGCCCTATCTATACAGACTGTTTTTTATTATTTTATCTCGAACAACGGTGTATGGGTCGATGAATCCTGGTTTATACATAGCGGTTTTTAATGTACATGCATATAACCGAGTGATTTTCCTGTTACATCCTAAATCCTCAGTCCAGTATTATAAAAGATACTTTCTAGTTCCACTACAAGCATAAAAATATACAGGTTGTCTCAGAACTAGATCAAAAAATTTGAAGGAGTGATAGGAGGGGTCGAGCCGAGTAAATTCACGTGTACAACATGTAGTCTTCGGAGCACCGTTCCCAAAATATGACCGGTTAAAAAGTCGCGCTTTGCGCCAGAATTACACGGCAGTCTGGTTGTTACGCACGCTTGATCGTTGATGCGAATTATGGCGCTTACCAAGTCTAAGAATTTCGAATGAAAACAGTTTTGACATTGATTTTTATTAAAAACTTAACATTGTCAATAGCGATAAGCTATGTTCAAACACAGCACCTTGTCTTCCGTGAGTTTCATGGGTAGCCTACATTTCGGTGCAAAGCGAAACTTTTTGACGGGTCATATCTTGGGAACGGTGCTTCGGAGACCATACGTTATGCGCGTGAATTTACTCAGCTCGGCCCCTCCTATCACCCGTCTTAATTTTTGTATTTCGTCCTAAGACACCCTGTGTATGACATAGGTATTAGACAAATAAATTATTAATTCGGAAAGAAATTTGCTCGCTCGTTTCCTGCTTTGCGATTATTTTTACAGGTGATATTATGTCAAGACGGATTATCGTTGTTCTGCAGCGACGTACCCATTTAAATAGCAACAACAAAAAAACAAAATAAAAAAAAAAAAGAAAGAAATGGGGATTAAACTTGCGCAGGTACCTCAACAGCAAGTGCAGCAGGTTCAGGTCCAGCAACAACAGCAGCAACAGCAACAGATGTTACACATGAGTCCGCCAAGAGGTGACTCCCTATCGAGTCCTCCGCCGGTTACAGGAACCCAGGTGAATATGGGAGGTCAAAGAGCTCCGACAAATGCTTGCATCCGTCACGGTTGTCCAAATCCTGCGGTAGCTAACAGTGAGTGGGAGGATGAGTACTGCAGCAATGAGTGTGTGGTCAGCCACTGCAGGTTTGTGTGAGCATTCCATTTTGACTATCTATTTTTTACTAACAATAAACAACCATAACTACATTATAAGTAAATATCAGCTAGAAAAAAATTTTGTTCAAGATCGAGTGTCTCTAAAAAAGTTTATAATGAGATCCTCACAATGATGAATCAGAGAGAATCTTTTAATATCAAAATTTGAAAAACTATAACTCACTAAATCTAATTGAATGATTTTTTTTCTGTTTCAGGGATGTATTCACCACATGGGTATCCTCGAATCAAAATCCTCAGCAAAATTTCTCAACCGTAAAATAAGCGCGAGAATAATAATATAACCGATAAAACATAATAATAATACAAACAATAATAATAATAATAACAATAATAATAATAATAATACAAATGATTATAGAAATAAATCTAAATCACGACTTTCGGCTACTCGAAGGCCTCGCAGCTCTGCTCGAGGCTTGTTGTTAACCCTTATACAAGAATAATGAAATCGATAAATTTACACAATATGTACATAGATTAGAGCGTAGTGAGAGTTCTGGATCGTGAACAATAAGCATGGAGGGAAAGAGAGGAATGAATGAATAATGAACTCAAAAGTTGGAAGAATAGAAGAATGGAAATCTAGAAGAAGACGATGACAGTCCTACGGCATTTTTAACGAACGATTGTTTCTAATTATTTCAATCGGCGAGAGGGCAACAATCTGACTGTGAAAAGATCTAATATTATTTCACTAATGACTAAAATAAAAAGTAATGGGAAAATAACTATGCACTGATTTAAAAAAATGCAGTTGAACTTTTAGATTATTCAATTGTATTTTAGCTACCTTGTAATTTTCAAAACGGTGAGTAGAAAATTTTTCTTCCTATTTTATCAGTTGACACATAATCGGTACACCCCTTTATACGTAGCTGTAGCGGTTAAATATTGTTTGAATAATTTTCGCCTCGTCTTTGCTCCGATTTGAAAAACGAGGTTGAGAGAGGTACGAAAGAAGTTCCTGATGATGATGAGAAGGACAAATAAGAGAAATATTTCAATATTACTGATTGCGCTATCGAAGAATACATACACATGTAATGGGAGAGAGACACACTTCAATAAATAAAACTAACATACCTATGTATTATCATTACCTGGTGAATGCCACGGCCGCCGGTTGTTGCATGTTTTCAGTTTTAACTTTTAGCTAGGTACATAAACGAATAAATATAATAATTAAATTAAAGATTAAAAAAAAAGAAAATAATAATTCGTCATACTTTGATCGGAGCCACGCCACGGCTTAGGGTTGTTAATTAGGTCCCCTCGGAATTATCGGTTATATTTTTTGAGAATATAAATTTTCAAAATATAAATGAGACAAATTAAAACACCAAGATATCAACGACCGCCATCCCCCGTTCCCTGTTGTGGCTTCGACCTTAATCAAAGAATATTATATATATATATTACATATTATAAATGAAAATTAACATCTCACCAGATATGAATTCCAGAGGAATTTCTTACGTGTTTAAAACAAAAGAATTTGACACGAACACGTAAAACCAAAAACGTAGTTTCATCGACAAAATGGATAAAATAAAAATAACCAACGGTTAACTTTGTTCAGATATTTGTTTTTTCTCAAGCAATTTAATAATAAATCTATATCTAATGTTTCGTAAAGTTTGTATTTTCTCCCTCGAGAAGATAGAAGAAAAGCAAAGAAAACAAACTAAGAAGAAATTGAACAAAGTTTCCCGTATCCCAGACACCCTGCCTTCCCATCCACCCCTTTCCCATTTGTAATCGCGTAGGAAAAAAGAAGAAAAAAGTACTAATAAATGAATAAATAAAAAACCAGGAGACTACCAGAATAGAATAGATATTAAGGTTGAAAGAGCTCTGCCTACAGGGCTCCACTAATACTTATTTTTGTATCTCTACCTAATTATCTGCAGACAATTAAATTCAATAGAACGAGAGAAAACCAAACTTAACTAAAAACAATCTCAAATGTACCAACAATACAATACAAACAAATCTTTTTGCAAAAATTCTACCTACTTTTCCTACCTCGTTTCTCCCTCTTCTTTACTCGATTCCTCACTATACTTATTACATAACACATTATTACATGAGAAGAAAGAAAAAAAATTAAAAGTAATTCGACGTTCCTATCGCCCGCGCTCTGAAGAATATCATCAATATAGCAATTATTTAAATTAATCAATTAATTCGGCACCGTCTGACTGTAAAATTACATTTATTCGTTAACTCATGTATAGTTGATACCGTTCAACGCAAGCGATTGCTTTTCATTTTGAGTCTGATGGTGAGTCTCAATGTTTGAATTTATTAATAGACCGGATACCCTATATTTATAAAGCTACCAAGAAACCAAATCGAGAAAAACACAAAAAATACTCTTATGATTTATATCGATCTTGGTGAATAGCTAACTAGCAACAACTATACAAGTACAATAACGAACAAAAATGCTTATTCTACCATACTAACCCCAATAGCCAATGGACTACAGTTTTCGATTTGAAATTTTTGTTATGTAAGGAGAAGAAAAACGTGAAGAATTTGTAGTTTTTGTATTACTGAATGGATATACAATATCTATAAAATGATGTACCCACGAGTATACGGAATATCCATTTTTGTTGTTTATTATTGCCATTATTATATTATTATTATTGTTCTTAATCTAATAATTATTATTATCATATTAAAATTAAGTTTTTTTTTAACTAGTTCTTAAATATTTAGTGTTTCAATTTGGGCTCTGAAATAACTGAAGAAATAAATATACATTATATATATACATACATGCATACATTCAAATATAATTATGTATATTTATTTACATAAATCAAAACATCATTTTGTTTGCAACCAAAATTAAAACGGAAAATAAAGTACACAAACCGTGAAGGGTGTTACAAAAAATCTGCATTTTCTTTCTCGCGTTTGCATATGTTTTCTCTGAGAGCTACTTAACTGAAGATATATTTGTTTTTCGTGAACGTATTTCTCCTAATGATTCTAATGATCGAAGTTTTCTGTGCTATGCAAACGCGGCAGAAGATTTCTTTTTGTTTCATTTATGTTATTGCTATTCTTATGTAAATATATGAATATAATCTATAGATTTATAGACTTGTAATGTAAACATAATCAATCAATAATGTATTATACTGATAACAAGTTCGTTGTGTATTACGAACGTAGGATATAAAAGTATATTATTATTGTCATTATTATTATTATTATTATTATTATTAATATTGTTACTATTATTATTATTATTGTCATTATTATCATTGCTATGATTAATGAATGAATGTAAGAAATTGGTTATCGTTTATCAGAGACCGTTGAACAATTGCATTCTACAAAAAAAAGCGATGATGGGAAATCGATGGTAATAATGTGAACGGAGGGGAAAAGAAATAATGATAACATACAGGAAAAAAGGTCCTTTGATACCTACCTATAGAACTCTTATCATCGTGAATAATAAAAGATGTATGGCAATCGGTACAACACCATAATAATACTAAAGACCGCAGAATTTTACAACATAAATAGATAATTTTAAAGAAAAAAATGCATAAAAGTTATTGTATTAAAAGAAAATAAGTCTAGGCGTTGTCAAGCATATAGAGTAGCATTAGGTACTATTATGCATCAAATGCTAATATATGAGATGGTGATTTGCAATGAATTTATGTTCATTTTTATTGTTTTCTGTACAAAGACTTTTAATTAAAACGATTTCAGTCCCATCTTGATGTATGATTTATTTGAATACTCCATTTCGTTGATATGTACATACATATATGGAAGGCATTGATTTATTCAACTTACAGGGTGACTCAGCAACAGAGGACTTCTGTGATTTCGGATGTATCTCGAATTCCAGTAACAAAAAACATAAAATAAACTCATTCTACCGCTGTTATTGTTATTCATGCTTCGATTCCAGTTCAATAGAATCGGAAGGACGAGTTATACAATCACCATCGTCCGCATTCTTTGTGGAAACACTTCCCACCTGAGCCTCCTGCGAGGTTGCATTGATGGGTGCAGTCTTTTGACAATTATGAGAATTTATTTTCGGAGAATTATTTTTTGGTGTTTGCTCAGAAACATTAGGCGTGTTCTTCAGATCTGTACTCATGACCATAGTCAGTGCTGAGGTACAGTATGTCTGATTGGTGGGATTTGAAGACTCGTTCAATTCTCCAAGGGTGACCCGAGACTCCTGGCAATCGTTTTTGGGTCGTCGGGCGGTTACTGGATAGTCAGTGCCTTTATACTTTGCTGCGGTAGCCTCGCAAATACCATGACGGGCAAGTAGCGTAAAAATATCCCTGCGATATTGATGGGTAAGTAGAGCGTAGATGTAGGGATTGGCACAGCTGTTCAATGGGTAAAAAACCACCAGTAATATCTTAGTGTCAGTGACGTTGATCAACGGTCTACCAGCGAGGGCTGTAATGGCAAAAAAGGCTATCGGTGACCAGCAGGCAAAGTCCGTAAAAATGAGTAGGGCCATTCTTTTGGCTATAGTCATATCGGAATGAGTCATTGGTGTAAGGTCTTTGGCACCATGTACAGATGCATACATATGTCCGTAGCAGCTAACTATTACACAGAAAGCTAGGATGTTGAATATCAGGAGGCTGACTAGGTACGCAAAGTCTGCGACATTTTCATCCTTCATGGGCAAGCACATGCTGTGTAAATTAAATTTTAGTCAATCGTAGTTATTAATTATTATTGAGCCTATCGCTAAGCTCACCTTGTTTTTGCATATCCGGAAACGCCTACCAGTGGTAGTGGTAGTGCCGCCATAATGCAAGCGTAGAGCCAACCGATAGTCATAACTGCAACTGCAGTTTTCATTTTTAAACGTCGATTGGGGTATATCGCATAAGTAATGGTGTACCACCTCTCGCATGTTATTACAGTCAATGCATAAATACTCAACTCTGTTGAAAACACAGTGAGAAATCCTGCGATCTGGCAACCTGGACCTGCATATTCACATAAATAGGTGTATAAAATAATTTAGGGTACTATTTTGCGAACATTTTTTTATTTCTCAGCCTGTATGAAAATTTCATTGACGATAGAAAAAAAAATCCTTTCCTACTTTGAGCCCTTGATTTCACTTTGAAAAGGACGCGATCTATTTTTAAAGTTTTCCCATTTAAACAGTATTAGAAAGACATCATTGTTTGAGTAATTGATTCGTATTTGGGCTCGTTTTGTAAGGTATGGAGTGTTCTTTGAAAGTATCTACAGTAACATAGTTGCATCTTCAACAATCTTAAAGTTATTAGACTTCAAACTCAAGTTTTGAGAGGATTTTTTTTTTATCGTCCACAATGAAATTTTCATATAGGCTGAGAAATAAAAAAATATTCGAAAAAAGCACCCTAATTTACATAACTATACATTCGAATTTTCTGTGACCTGAATTCTCACCATTTTGCCAGGTAATGGCATAATTGAAATACACCCCAATTGTCTGTATGTCCATACTGGCGATCAGTGCTAAATAAATACCCATGCAAAGATCAGCAAATGCCAAATTACAAATGAGGAATTTGGGTACAGTGAACTCAAACGGTGAAAAGACCAGGACAATCAGAACTGCCGAATTTCCAGCCATAGCTAGAATTACCACCAACCAAACCTGCAATGGGTAGTAATTTTGTTAATCTAGCACTTCAGAATCTTCATACTGTTAAAGTTACCAGGATTCTAAGTTTCCAATTTCCCATGATGTCCTCACATGGATTAAATGGGCCTGGCATTGGATCGCAAGTTACATTTTGATAATCTTTTGCCACCCAGTCACAGAGGTTGAGATCTGATATGATGCTAGGATTGAGGATAGGTTCAAGGTGAGTACCAAACATATTGGTGGAATCAATTTCATTTGAGGTCTCGGAACTATTGCTAGTATGACGTTTCCTCGGCGAACAATTCTTTTTATTTTCGTTTTCCAGCTCCTGCAACATTTCATCAGCAAGAATTAGTTCTATGACAGACTTTTATGCTTATGACAAAAGCTTACCTTCTGCTTTTGGTACATCTCAGGGTCATGTTCTGCTGGAAATTTAAACGCGCAACAGTGGTAAGGATAGGTCAGGATTGCCTCTGTGATGGATTTAAAATTGTATACAAAAGGAAATTTTGTGAGCGTCCTAGTATTCTCAATTCTCAGAATCTCAAGAGTTTCCAGACCTATGGTCGGCAGAGTTGTTATTGACGTATGAGACAAATCCCTGGAAACACAGTCCTAATATTATCTGGGAGAATAGGATAGTTTCCTAATCATGGAAACACAGTCCTAATATTATATGGGAGAATAGGATAGTTTCCTAATCATACAGAAGCAATACATACAATTTTTGAAGATCTTGAAGACCGACAAACGCATCGGCATAGATTTTGGTCAGCGCTGTATTGCCTTTAAAACTCCTTAAATGAGTGAAAATTCATTTTTCAAACATAATGTACAAATTTTCAGATGTGTCGTCCATTACAGATCACACTAGATAAATACATATTTAATTGTGCGAGGACAACTTACAGGTTTGCAATGCTAGAACCGTTGAAGGCCATACTACCTATCTCAGTGATTTTATTGAAGTTGAGCGACCTCAAAAAGAATTATAGTTAAGAATTATATGGATGTGCAAGCATGATCATAGCAAATAAGTAGCTTGCGTTACATTTAATAAATAGAAAAAACTTACAATTGTCCTACGGTGATCTTGATAAAGGAGAGCCCAATTGTATGTATCGGGTTGTTCTCAAAATCCCTACAGCAAAGCAAAGAAGATATGTCGATCACATCGCATTATAGGTATAAATGTACCTGATACATTAATAATACTCACACCGTGTTTAGTATACCAGTGACCAGATTCCCTAAGTATGGCGTCGTGAGTAAGCCAGTGTGCGTCATTTTTCTGTGAAATATCCAAATAACAGAAGAAAAGTGAAAAAACAAATCTACAACCGATAATTGTAATGACCTTACAGTTATTGACTTACAGAAATTGCAAACTAGGTAGATGCACGTTAAAGACCTCTGGATTTATGTGAGTCAGACTTGGGGCTTCAACGACATATCTTCAATGATAATGACAGTAATTCAGTATAAAAGTACTATGAAACCTTTATTCAATTACGTTAGTTCAAAGAAAAATTAGTGTATACTTGCATTGAACGAAGCTTAGTAGCGTTGTAAAAAACCCCAGGTTCGAAAGTGTGAAATTTAAGAAGATGTTCCAAGTTTCTAAAACAATATTGTCCATAAATTAGGGTTCCGAAACAGGTTTGTTGACTACTATATTCGTACTCATGAAAAATTAGCTAATCACGGTGACTTACAGATCCGAAAGATAGTCAGTGTACGATCGTAAGCTTTGTTTTGTCAGAACTTCAATTCCAGCATCGATGAGCGTTCTGGCATAAAATGATAAATTAACTCACTGCTCGTTCGCGTTCATACAACTAGTGCACAATTTTAAATATACTTGGAGCGTCACTGTCATTCACACAACTTACAGACACAGCGGTTTGGATGAGATGTTGAGATTGTTTGGGACCGTAAGGAGTTTGTCACCCTTGCAATGCCACCTGTCCACTCCATTTTTAGGCCTGTTATTGCAGTGAGTATCAGGCACATCTATGGGCATCATATCATGAAGAGCATTTTCAGATAACTTCCGGTACTCGAGTGAAATATTTTGCTGGAATGCATCGATGGGCCAAACCACAAACAGGATAAGGTGCAAATACCTGCGCAGTTATTAACCCGAAACAATTGGGTGTGTAGTAAAACGATGATAATAGAATGAGAATAAGAGGTGGAAAGAGAGAGAGACGTTTATTAGGTACGATTGATAAGTTCTTACAACAAGTAAAAAATAGTAAGCAACGAAGTAGGAGATTAAATAGTATGAATGAGGTCAGTATTATTTCATTCACTATTGATACGTATATCGGTATCACTGATGACAACAAATTTACTTTCTTTAAATCTGATGACAGCCAGCAAGATTTAAACTGTGTCAAAGTTAATAAATGATATCACGCAGTTATGCCCATGTTGGAAATTCAAAATTTGAAAAATTTGCTTTCAATACATCACCATGTGTGCTTAGCTGGAAAAATCGAATTTCATTATACCCAAAAATCCTTATGAAGATTCGGCCCCGACATGGATATGGATATATCAGATGCATCTTTAAGATCCTTGAACTAACACACGTGTTTCACATTAAACGGCACTTTTATAACTATCCACATGTAAAGAGACAAAAAGAGCTAACAAAATCGGCAGTTGATAAACGCAGCTTGTTTTCATGTACGATTATTATTATTATTTTTAGTTATTTTTTTGCGAACAGTATAACGCAATAGACACTACTTTATCGTACCCGAGGGGGCGTGTAGACATTATACGATAAAAATGACTTCTCATAAATTAATACCACGGATAAGGTTGTGTATACAAAATAGGAAGCGACACGTTTTCATGTGTAAATGCTTGTAAATGACCATAAAGGATGAGGACCTCGAAAAATCATTATTAAAATTTATTACAAAAACAGATTGTACTAAGAATAGGTACCCACTTCATTATCTCTACGCGATGTCCTATGCCGGCGTGACGGGAAAACCGCGACTTGATAAAATTATCATCGGTCAACTACATTTAATTTACGATACATAAAAACATGTATAAATTAATATTAACTACATTCCATGGTCATTTCTGTAGACAGTAAACGCACACGCGTAGAAACGTGTAATTCTTAATTCTTACAACTCGCGCTTTATTAGAGATAACTGTTGACGTGAACGAAACATCTCCACAAATAAATGATGAAGATACCAAAGAAGCACCGCACTGACCTAATGAATGCTACAGTAGATTTAATAACGTTCACACAGTCCTGGATTTCAATCTACTAAGCTGCTCTCGACGACCGCAATGAGCCATACATTTTAAACTCCACCTCCTGTGATAATTCACGGCTTCTACGGAATGCGCTCACACGCGGTAGTCATCAGAACCGCGCAAATATTCTCCTTCAGTTCTAAAAGGAGAGTTAATGACGAAACGATTATAATACTACGTACACCTAAAAATAGTCGAATTTCAGATTGCTCGATGCATTTGGAGCATATTCAAAAACTAAAAGGATCCATTAGCTGGATTAAAAACGATTCAGATATTAAACCATTGAAAGCAACTCACTTTCCACCATCTACCAAGCCAAATAGATAATACAGCGGTCAGGAATTTTAGTAGTCTTCTTCCTCGTATCCGTACTCATAGTCGTTATTTCCAGTATATCGTCCCAACATTTGACCAACCGACAATTCGTCAGCGTCAACTTCAGCATCCGCCTCTTCATCTACGTAATCCTCATTCTCTCCGACTGGATACACGCGGAAGAAATATTAAAAGTCAGATTCAATCAATAATGCCTTGCAGAACTTGGTTTGCATACGTCAGGTAAGTTTCAAACTGAGATGATTACCAGCTTCTGGAGTAGCCTCGGGCTCAGTGGCTGTTAATGAGAACGCTTCTTCATTTTTCACAGAGTCCTCATCAGCAGGAATTTCTTTAGGAGCTAGTGGAAGTCCAAATTCGAACTCCTTTCTTGAACGTTTCGTGTTTACCTTAGGTCCTTGAATCTTTCGGGACTGTCTACCAGGTATTTCTTCAGTGTTCATAGCTGATGTCTTGCCTCTGTAAATTTAACATTACATATAAATTAGATATGTAGTATAATTTTGGTATCAAGATTTTCACGATCGAACATACCCTTGACTTGGGCTAGAAATTATAAGTGGATCTGAATCTTTCGGTGATCCAGGCATTTTTAAGACGGGCTCTTGATTGTTGCGCTGCTCCGTATTTGCTGGCAGTGTTGCAACACTCAAACTCTTGAGTACTTCGTAATTTATTTTAGAAGAGATACGTTTTTCTTGCAACATTTTCTCAATCGCTTCGCCTGTCAGGCATACACGTATTCATTACATTGAGAATACTTAGAGAGGGTAAATAGTGAAAGTTACAACTACTAATGAAGATAGGAATAGAAATGATAGTAAGCTACTAAGTAACCAGAATCCAAAATCTTAACGTTTATAGCCTTACCCGCAGTGTTAGCTGGACCTTGATTTTTATTTCTCCGTGGTGCGGTTCGTCTTCGCTTTTTCTCTGGTTTTCCTTCATCTTTTTCTTTTTGCCGCTTCTCTTCCTTTTCTATTATAATGAAAAATGTGAGATAAAAATCATCGTCCATGACCTTGAAACTTGGCATCTAAAAAAAACTAATGTGGTACCTTTTTGTTGTTCCAGATATTCGGCATTAACCTTATTCCATAAAGAATCTTTGTACTTTGATTCTTTTTCCGACATAATGTAGCTATCCAGTTCATCATCGTCGATACCAGACATGTCAATTTCCAATGAGCTCTGATGAAGAATTACAAAGTAATCAATGATATGTATAATATAGCCGTACTGAGTGACAATGACAATAAGTTTGTAAAAACATAAGTACACAATGAGTAAATGAATCACAATAGTAAATCATATTCATCCACTGATTCAATTTTTACGATATCCGCTAATTGACCGTGAGTTTCAGAAAATCAAATGTGGTTCGTGGGTTGTTGGCGCAAGCCTGACGTCCCTGAGACATTATTTCCGGTATACGTGAAGGATACGTGGGGGTATCTGTACAATAACGCAAATTATGAACAAAACCTCGCGAAAGACCCATGTACCCATGCAGCTAGTGAATTAGGTATACACAAAAAGCATTAATTCACATTTACGTTTTCATATATCGATGCAACTTTTTCTTTAGTAGCGTTGCCTCGGTCATTCAAGGACGATGCCAGTCCCATAGACGCTATATCCGGACCTAAGAAATGTCAAGCAATGCAATCAGTTAAGCACAGAATAGTCTCAATGTAGTTATAGACTGCAGTGAGAATTAGAACATATCACTGCGCGAGGGGTGAATTTAAAATCAGTGAGATCAATCTATCTTTAGAGTCGGCGATTCAAGAATTGTTCGAGCATATCCCTTAGTGATTATCAATCCATCCAGAATCCACCCACTTAAGCATCAAGATCTCACCTAGGCCGGTTGCCAAGGATCCCGAACAGCGATGGCTTGTCCGAGAGGTGGCATCTAGATGGGCAGATTCCTCAGGGTCGTCATTAACATTCCTGGGACTTTTGTTACTTTCATGCATACAGTCTTGTATTATGTTCAAGTTGCTCTCTGTTATAAATCTATCAGCATCCATTTCTTCTTCGGCGATAAGTACTGCAATATGGAATATGAAAACCGAATTTCAGTTCTTGGCATACTAGCCAAATTGTCGATGATAAAAAAAAAATGAATGTCGCAAATGAATCAGATCGACGCCTACCTTCTTTTTTTCGTCTCCCTTTAGCTGATTTGTGTTCCTCTAACTGTTTGTCAATCTCATTTTGAAGGTCATTAAACTCGCTGCACATACTTTCCAACTATACAAAAAATTTTCAAAGTATCGTATCATCAAAGAGTCATTTTATTCATCAAAAGAGATGTGGAAAACTAGTCTGGGATAGCGTAGAAGATAAATATTAAGTGTGCATTTATACAAATACTTTTTGTAAACGTTCCCGATCTTTTTTTCTCGCAGCTTTGAAAGCAGGTGGGTCTTGTTCTTCTTCTAAATCAACGGTCATAAATTCTTCAAGTGTCAACGCACTAGACGGTGTGTCTCCAAATTCTATCAATCTAAAACCATAACAAAAGCATGACTCTAACATATGATAACGACGTATTTCTTTACGCATAACGCACACGAAGAACAAATTCAAATACATCGACTACTACCTTTTTCGCAACGTTGACTCATGGACTTTAACTATTTTTATTATGTCACCAGGCGATCTATTGAACTCGTGTAATCGGGCAGCCATCAACAGAGCTGTATTGGAGCATAAAATTTAGTTAGAAATTTGAACTGATGTTAATAAAAAATTCATGCCTCGATAAATATACCGATTACAATAACCGACTGAAAGCGGTCACTTCGTCATCGTGCAAACTTTTTCGCACGTATTCAAAACAACTAGACATCCTCGACGGTTAGCGATATTATTCGAATTACATTTCAGTTTTTTTTCTTACAATTAAAAACCTGATCGAAAGATGATAACTTTTGCATTACTTCTTCCGTATCGTACTATGTATTACATACATACTGCAGATCGAGGGTATCAATTATAATACGGATATACATAAAGTTATAAAACGAAGTTTAACATAATTCTCTTGAACTCACCGGCCCCGCATAAACCGGAAGGTCTTCGACCGCTGTGAATACTGTCTCTTTTCATCCTCTGCACGACCCTGAGAGCCGTCATTGATACTTCGTGGCTTTTATCTCCAAACTCTAGTTTGTTAGCAAATCGCATTATATAGAGACACGGATCTGAAATTATAAAGGAAACAATAGAACAATAATAATAATTACTATCATCATTTTTGCAGGTATAAAAACGATCTAACGCACCAGTGCGTAGTTTGAAATTTTACCAACAAGCTCTGATGATTTATCTAACGACGTGTTTATTACGATCTAAGATTATTTATTAGCAAGGTTCATGGGCGGGCGTATGACGACGTTCTATTATATCTGCCTCATTTCAAGCTGATAAAAGAGTATAGAGAAGAGCCCTTGATGAATAAAAAAATAATAATAATAATAAATAAATAATACTAAAAAAAAACACCAAATTTTTATTATAACAGTGTTTTTCTTTTGCGGAAGGAAAACTGGTTTCTTCGAAATCTCAAGTTTTTAAATGTAACTACTTTTTTGTGTTTTCGGATCCTTGGACTTGTAGATGAATTTATAACAGCACAAAAAAAATGGCAAAAACCGGAAATTCCTATATATTTCATATTCAAATTATTTTCATTAATTTATCTTTTCATGCATACGTTAAATTACCTATAAATCTATGATAAATGTATGTACAATCATATGGAATGCGATGAATGGGATGTTGGTGTGAGAATTTCAATTTAAAAACTCTATAGATGGGAATCAATGAATTTCAAGTTTTCAACATTCATTGGGCCGTATTAAAAGCCGCGCATTGGTGTAACATCGTAAGTAGAACACAGTGGATTGCTGAAAGTGAAGGCGCAAGACTTTCGCTACGGCAAAAGAGCTAGCTGCTAGCAGACTTCGGATGAAAGTTCATACAATAATCTTATCTGCCGCGCAAACTTTTGAGTCTCCCGTGCGCGTGCGATAGAAGTTTTCATTTTTTTACTTCTGCTTTTGTTTTGTTTTGTTGTTTTTTTTTCTGCAGTATCGACATTGTTTATAATAACTACATGAGCACGTACGTATGAGCGTTTTTATAATTTCGTCATCCGTACACGATCGGACAGAGAATTTTATTTTTCCAAATGAAAACATGGGTAATTGCGAAATTTCCGATTTATCAGACAAATCTCAAGCAATAACAAGAATCAGAACGTGTATGTGTTTTTGTAGATTATTAATAAAACAATATACCCTACTGCAAATGCTCTCCGCAAAATGTTTCGATATAATAATCGGTAAGAAAAAATGTTAAAATAAAGACAGACCGAGGCGTAAGAGACCTTCGATGTATCATCATTGTTTACGAGATGTTGTCACACAAAGCGCCACGTGATTCGATAAATCGTGGAGGGGGGAATATGTGATTGTTTTTGAAAAGGAGGTGGAACGAATTAATATTGGTGGGAGTTAGATCCCCAAAGAACTTGGAGGATCTGGCATGTCGATGCAGATGGTGGTGGTGACGGTTCACGGTTGGGTGGTACGTACAAAGTGTAAATGTAAAAGTATCTGCAGCAGTCTGCGGAATCGCCGGGCGCGGAGTTGCGAAGCACAGTCTTTTTAGTACCAAACCAACGAACAGAACTTAAGTGTATATTTTATTATTCTAATAAGTGAAATTTCTATCTTGTCCGTAGCGTCGAAACTGCACGTATCAATTTTGGACGTCAGAATCTCTCAACTCGGGTGATGAAGTATATGAGTGTGTGTAAATTATTTTCTCACCTATTTTCGAGTACAGTGAATTTTCAGATATATCGCGCGGTGTTGTGAAGTGAATTAACAAAGAGATAAAAGAGTGTAAACATTTATCTGATCTATTCAATCAGATCGTGATTTATCAATTGTGATACGTAAAACGAAACAAATATAATATTACATGCACATAAATAGGTATAATAATAATGGGGTTGATCAGGTACAAAAAAACTATCTTTCATTCACGTATGTTTTTGCTATATTAATGTCGATGATCTTATATTTTCGGACATAATATTTTCTCTACAATTATTATAGTTCTTTTTCTTTACAGCAACGCGCGTTTATCTCACCTACGTCAATGTAGTCATGAGGGTTAAGAGACTGTAAACTGTGATCTCTAGTTACGATCGTTTCGGGAATAAATCAGTTCGAATAATTGATCCGTATTTTTCTAAGTATTCTGAATTCAGATAAAGAGAATCCATCGGCTTAAAATGCATCTTTTTTTTTATAATTAATTCTTCTTTTCCCTGATAGTAACGCATAAATAGCGAGCCAAATTTCATCCATATACAATTATTATCGCTTTCATTATTTTGTCACCTTTGACTCTGATTGTCTTTGACGATACTCACGATCTAGCCTGAACGAAATACGCAGATTAAATACCAGTTTGACGTAAATGGAACAAAAATTATTGATCACCTGATTGCGTGTGAAATAGATATGCCTGTGTATGTGGATACATGCATAAATTTATCAAAGGAATGGGAATAATGTATGCGTATAATCTGAATTTGAATTTGGTAATAAATTTGTAAATGATGAGGTGTCTAGGTGAGTAACATTCGATAACGTAATAAGCAGGTGATCTTCAGGTGAATAATTAAATTGACATTATGTATAGATATGTAACCTATGACGCAAATATTGCAGAGTCTATATGAAATCTAGTCGGGGGTTTAATTTTATTACTACACATATGTTGGTGTGTACCTATTCCTATGTATAGGAATACCGGCTTCATCTGCAATTGCGACAACCTTCAATGAACAATAAATGAGTTCTCAATCTGCAGACTACCACGCGATACGAATCGGCCACCAGCAGTGGCAACAGACTGCCGATTGCGCAGCATCAGGTCGTTATAACATAATTTCCAGGTGTTGCAGCAATGCCCTCGATATATAGTCGCTACACCCGTTCTAGTACCCTGATTATTGCAATAATTATACAGAATCGGGTCATATAGCTGCGATATTACTGAAAGGTGTAGGTGGAAATAGCGCGAATTAAATTATGCGGAACGTTTAATAATACAAAGAAAGCAATAATGAACAAAGAGAGAAACAACTTCTTTTCGTCAAATTACAGGATCAACTTTTTTGCAGAATGAAATACACGATATGACATCGGTGACTGTACCGAAGATGAAAAATAATTTAAACAGCTGACACTGATTTATTTTACATTGTTATCTTCATACAACCAATGTTGATCGGATAGTAATCGGAGTTGAGAAAAAACAAAATCGTGGGGCCAAACGATAAAATGTTGGTGCGAGATGTTGTGAGTGAACTAGGTTCGCGCATCGGGCTTGGAATTGGTCCTGGATGCGAACAGGGTGGCTTACATCGCGGAATAGCGAATCTAGCAGCTTTACTTTTAGAAGAAGAAGAATTATCCGTAGAAGCAAGAATATCCGGAGGAGAAAATCACGCGATCGTAGGAGCTGAGGATAGAATACCAACCGTCAGTCCAAACTATGGAACTTCCGGAAGACCGAATCAAAGGCCACATCGGCCGCAAGGTAATCATAAAAAAAGTTGACCATTATATCTAGACGTAGTTTGTCTTCCGATTGGAGTATGACGATTGACAAGCCCCCTTCCCTCAC
Organism: Athalia circularis; assembly: GCA_963978495.1. NCBI lineage: Eukaryota > Metazoa > Arthropoda > Insecta > Hymenoptera > Athaliidae > Athalia > Athalia circularis. The sequence goes on from OZ021699.1 coordinate 26,196,370, forward strand.
AGTTTCTAAAGAATGTTCAACACGTGTTTTTGACGTCAAATTTATCTATAAACACGCGGATGGGCTTATCCCTCGTATCAACAACAAGCAAAATCACGCGATTCAAATAAAACATACCTTATTATTTTAAGTTGGAAAAATTCGTTGGAACAAAAATATTTTGGACAAGAATGAATCAGCTGCATCCTCCTCGGGGCATTGGTACCAAATCCCGAGTCACATCGTTATGTACTACAATATGGATGGTGAAATAAGACGGCTTAATTACTTATGTAGTGAGAATAAATGAATCCTTTTTAACAGACAGTCTGAGAAAAGAATTTTCTGGATACATTAAACGATACTACAAAATAGATAGAGTGGAATATTTTTTTCACTTTTATCTCCCGAGGCGACTTGTCGGCTATTAAGGTGATTATATAGGTACACTTGGAGCGTTAGATTCTGAGATTGACTAACGTTAGTTGAATATTACCAAAAGTGTCTATTCCCATTTCACCGAGTGCGATAGCATTTATACATACAGCTATGATTGATACATCTGTGGATGCAAATTGCATGAGGAAAAAGATATGTTGAAAGAGAGCAGAAGACATCGAAGAAGAAGCGAGTCATGTCGAATGCGCGCGTTGCTTCCCATATCGACCGTGTCGGTTTGTGCGGTCCTGCAGCAGAGAAGGAGGATTCTAACAATCAGTGGGGGGTCTATGTCTAGAATGGCGACTGTATAACGATCAGGCCAACTGCAACGCGTCATAATTCGCGAAAAAGAAGGAAAGAAAACGATCTGAAAGATTATACATACATAGATATAGACGAATATTAAAATCCAAATATGGCCATGTCGAATTTATATTCTAAAATAGCTCCGAAACCTGTAAAACGTTTTCAAGACAATATATCCGTCACGCAGACAAATGCCTGGGTAAATGGTAAGTCTGATTTTGGATGAAAATTGATTAAATGTTTTATAGAAATATGTCCATGTAGTCGGGATTTACAAATTCGAGTTCCAACTCATCTTCTACCGCATCCACGCGCGTGTCGTCTGAGTTGCCTCCTACGCTAAGAAATATTCTAATATGTGATGAATCTCGGTGATCTTATGAATGTAAAAATAGTGTTTCGTTTTTTCGCACTTCACCGGTACGGGATATTTTTGCGAGATAAAACGACCAAAATAACATAATTTCGCCCCGAGATTCTTGTGACATTTTGGCAGGCATATTTAAAATAGGTGAAGATACCGCATTCGTCGACTTTCACGCATCCACTTTGAACAATCGTAAATAATAATTAGAATCATAATTCATTCATTCTACGTACGTAGGTACGTACATTGCAAATTTTCTTTGTACAGCTGCAGTTATCTACTTCGTCGCAAATTGAAAAAACTTTCATACTGCTATAGAGACGTTTCTTTTTTTCTAAGTACGAAACGCTTTTTTCGCCTTCCACATATGAAAAATTGACGTGTTTGACGCTGTTGGATAGACATTACACAACATACTAAGTTGCGCACGTGACATTTAACTTGGATATTTGTAAGAATTGTGGATGCAAACGTTAGTAAAAATGCGAATCGCGCGGCTGCGGAGATTGCGGAGATTGCGTGCTGCAGCGCTACTGCGCGACTGCGAAGTACGGCAAGACGACGAACGCCAGTTGTTTTCTAATTTCACTTTAGATTTTCGTCTGTTTTCTATCGCTACAAGTTCTGTTGAAGTCAGTTCGAGTGCAGCAGAAATTTTTTTTTCATAAATACTGTGACTAACATGATGTCGTCGGTGATATTTCATGTCTCTATTAATTGTTAATTATCAATTGGATAATACACAAGATAATGTATACTGACGGTAACTATGAACTACACACAATCGAAGAATTTATTACTTTCCCCAACGTTATTCGAACTGATATCTCAATCAGTAGACCCGTGGTACGATTTAGGACGTTCATTCGCTCAGAATGCTATTAAGTACTTACTTACCGATAGCCCGTTCGGTAGCTTTAAAATAAAAAATAAATTAAAACAAAAAAAAAACATTTAATTATGATCAGCGCGTAAGTTGTGATGGAGTGTTATAACCTCAAAATCCAGCTAAACCTACACCTAAAGCTGAAATACTCGGAAACACAGTGTTTGATGGACATGGTGTTGCTTGACGAATATATGTCGTGAGAAAAGTTCGATTATTCTCAAGTAACGCTGAGAAGTTCGAATAATTAATCGACAATATGTGACGTCTACGATTAAACTGACATATGAATTGATTAACACAAACCAAGCAACCTCGTTTGACTTGTGACCCTTGTTTCATTCTTGCTGCAATTGATTTTGAATCAGATTCTCTAGATTATTATGGGATTAGTTATCGATCACAGGGGTACAAAATACGGATTTACTTAACCTTTTAGATTGTTAGTTTCAAGTACTAAAATTTTATAATTTAATTTTACAATGTTATAGCTGAATCACCGAATAACGTATTCGGCTCTCCACCATCCACGAGCCCACTTTCATCATCGGTAATATTACAGCGGGAAGGTGCTATTACACAGCCTGCCAGTACCCCAGCCTCCCCTCTATCCTCTCTTTCATCCCAAATAACTCAGCTGAATATTTTGTCACCTGAGGATTGTACCCAGGATCCCAATTGGCAGGCTACAAAGTCTAGCGTGCGAGAACGCAATGCTGCTATGTTCAACAATCACCTAATGGCTGATGTACAATTCATTGTAGGAAGCCCTGGTAAATATAATTATATGAAAATTCAAGATTTAATCTTTTAGGGATACAGCAAATTGCCACTCCGAAAAATGTCCTACAAAAATGATTGTCTCTTAATTTAGGCCACACTCAGCCCATACCAGCCCACAAGTACGTCCTAGCTACCGGCAGCTCCGTGTTTTATGCCATGTTTTACGGAGGTTTGGCCGAAAATCAAAAGGATATCGAAGTTCCTGATGTAGAGCCAGCAGCCTTTCTCACTCTACTGAAGTAAGCAGGTTTTTTCACCACTTTGTTACAAAAAATGAAGTTCACAACATGAATCAAGCATGGATTATCATTAAACAAAAATTTTTGAAAATTGACTACATTACTTTTTTGAACACTGTTCTAGGTACATGTACTGTGATGAGATTCAATTGGAGGCAGATACTGTACTTGCTACACTGTACGTAGCGAAAAAGTACATCGTCCCTCATCTGGCGCGAGCGTGTGTGAATTATCTAGAAACGAGCCTGACCGCCAAGAATGCCTGCCTTTTGCTGAGCCAGTCTCGGCTATTTGAAGAACCAGACCTCATGCAACGCTGCTGGGAAGTTATTGACGCTCAAGTAAGTCAGAATCAGCGGATTCTTAGGCCCCTTGAGTCAAGCGAAAGCGACACTAATAGTTCTACTGAAGATAAAATTGATTCGGACAACCGAATTTTTTATCGTACACTAAGTTTTGGCGATAGCGATAGTTTTTCATCCAGACCTTGTTTTGCAAGTTTACGATGTCAACATGTATATAAGAATTTTAAATTGAATGGCAGCAGTTGCGTTTATCAGGGTAATAATAGGTTTCAAATTGTTCCTTATTCTCTCAGTTTGTCTGAAGGGGATTGCTCGCCTCCCGAAAACAAACTGGACAATTATCATCCCGTGTTTTCCCTTTGTCGAACTAGAAGTGAACCGTACTTCCCTGACAATAAATTAGGCATTGAAGTGACGGAAAATTTGACTTATCAGGACAGCTACGCAGATGATTATGAAATCAGCGATAGTAACGAGAATAACATTAATTTGGATGTACGCTGTGACAATAATTGTGACGATAACCACAGCGACGACTATTCCAGACATACTTAAGGTACCTTTTCCAATTTGGTACACGGGCTACTTCAATCGGTATTTGCAACATATGCTTCTATCATTGACCATTGTTATATATTTTTCAAAAGATAATTTACCGCTCAAATTATTGGAATAGTATCGTCAGTGATGAGACGTAGGTTAGGTATAGAAATCATACACACATATCCAATCGATTACAGTTGTATAAAGAAGGAATTCCATATTACGATCATTTGCGAAACATTTACAAAGTAATCAATTTCAGTCTTTGTATTTCTATGATGGAGATCTATCATCCTTTAAGCAATTGGCAAACGAATCCATGTGTAACAAAGCTTTATATTATGTTGTACCTATATTGTATTATAAGTATAACGTGCATATGGAATATATCACTGCCTTGATATGAAAAAATGAGAATAAATAAATGTTGACAAGTTAACTGCTACTCATTCTCTATATAATAATATATTTTCTGCATATCTAGTGGTAGTATTTAGTTATAGCAAGTTGTCAACTCGTATGCTTGCTGCAACCAGGACAAATAGCAAAAAAAAGTTATTCTTATGCAAGCTATTTCCCTAACAAAAATTCGATGTTAAGAGAATACCGATCCCCGAGTCGAATTTTGTAATTCACAGAACTTTTCACATCATCTGCTATTCAAACTTGGACAGTCCAGTCGGCTCAACGTCAAGTTATGCAGGTTTGCCGATTATTTTTCCAATTCCACAGTTCACTAGTTCTATTTTTTGAAATGTGGCTCGCCTGACTTGATGTAGACGGAAAAACAACATATGACGAGAACAATAACATGCAATTTCTGAGACATGGCGATACTAATTTGCCTGCAGGCGGAAATGGCCCTGAGGTCTGAAGGTTTTGTGGATATAGACATCCACACCCTTGAGTCGGTGCTGTCGCGAGAAACCCTCAACTGTAAGGAAACTCACCTCTGGGACGCAGCTCTAAGATGGGCTTCAGCAGAATGTACGAGGCGCGAACTTGAAGCTACTCCGGCCAATCAAAGGAGGTTGTTAGGTGAGTAACATGCGTAATTTAAACCTTTCATTACTATTATTTTTACGATCTTTGAAAAACTGTAAGATTTGCACAGCTATTTGAAACAGCATATGCATATTGCATGTTCCGTCGAAGTGATAATGATAATTGATCGTGATTTGAGCCTTATAGTTGTTGTGGTATTGGTATCACAAACGGCATGAAACTTTTCTGAAACGTTCCATCGTGACAAATATAAAATGTAATAACGATTGTTTGCCATAGCCCGCCACTATAGATATAAGATTTTTATTTCTTTTTTCTAGGAACTGCCTTAAATTTAATAAGACTCCCAGCCATGAGCTTGGAGGAATTTGCTAACGGCGTAGCACAAACTGGGATTCTAAACCCACAGGAAACAATAGACATTTTTCTTCATTTCACTGCAAGTAGCAAACCACAACTTTGTTACCCAATCAAACCACGACAAGGGCTGAAGACTCAGGTGAATCACCATTTTTTTTCTTCTACTTGCGCTTAATCCATCAGACGATTTTCACGCATATTATATAAATGTCTATCGCTATGAGCTGATCTAAACTGACGAATATTTTCTCATTTTGCCAAGAGACTTTCACGACTGAGCTGGTTTCTAGCGCTTGTCTAAAAGTCCCATTACCTGCCAAGATTTTACTAGTCTTAAACAATTATCTTCCATGGTAAACATTTTCAATGAAAGCAAGACATTAATTTTTCATATACTTATCGTCAAATTCAATGTTCAACATCATAATTATTTAAATAAAGCTCAAGTTGGACGTTACAGAGAGGTCAAAATTTTTTTTTGTACACGCAACGCACGCTATCATTATCGCTGTCAATTTTCCACCCAACAACCCTCTGCTATCCCACCCAAGCACGCAAATCAACTTTCGGAATATGTTCATCTGTTTTTCTATCAATTACCAGGTAATGGTATGCTCTTAACTTTGGCAACAATGAGATTTAATTTCGATTAAATTGAAACGAGAAACAAGTTGAACAGATGTTAAAATCAACCAACACCTGCTCAGTCCTGATCTTCATAATCCGCCGAACTAGCACAATTAGCGAAATCACTAACCCCTTTAAAATATCGCAAATTCCAAGAGATGACAATTCCCAGTTTTCTTTTTCCCCCCAAAAACTAAAATCTGTAACAATTGAAAAGAGATCCTGTGTTATGAAGAATTAAGAACAGCATATAAAGTCTATTTACCATTGTCTGTTTCCAGGTTTGTCACAGGTTTCAATCATGTGCATACAGATCTAACCAGTGGCGTTACAGAGGAAGATGCGATTCGATTCAATTTAACGTCGACAAACGGATTTTTGTGGTTGGTTTTGGTTTGTACGGAAGTTCTTCAGGTGCTGCTGACTATAACGTTAAAATAGAACTGAAGCGATTGGGCCGCGTTTTATCTGAGAATAATACAAAGTTCTTCTCTGATGGTTCCAGTAATACCTTTCACGTTTACTTTGAAAATCCTATTCAAATAGAACCAGAGTGTTTTTATACTGCGAGCGCAATACTCGACGGTGGTGAATTAAGTTATTTTGGTCAAGAGGGGATGTCCGAAGCGACAATTGGCAGTGTTAATTTTCAATTTCAATGTAGCTCTGAGAGTACCAATGGAACTGGTGTACAGGGTGGTCAAATACCAGAGCTTATATTTTACGGACCTCCCACTGATGATTGATGGAAATTCACCCCCAGAGACAATGGTTTAATTATCCAATGATCTGAATCATAGCCTGACCAGTCTCTCCTTTTTATTATACTTCTTCTCCCCCCTTCCCTTCCTTGTTACTTTTTGAGGGGGTCTATTCCATTTCATATTAAATATATTTAGAATTATTTATTTAGCTAACCCGATGATGGAATACGACAATTTCAAAATATAAAGTCGTCACTTTAATTATCCAGTCACCTGAATAACATTGACTATGGCTCAAGACCACGATTCCGACAAGACCGGTAACGTGAAGTAGCCAGAGCCATATTTCGACACGGTTGCACCGTGCTCTTGATTTAACTATCAATCGCTTGGTTCTTATTATGGAAATTGTGATATAACAGCGATTCAAACAATATTCGTGGAAAAATTGTTTAAAATCTTGAATATACACTAAGCTAAATGAGAGACTCGACTTATTCTTCATCGCCTATTTAACGCACAGATCACGACAGAGATGAAGGGATTGACACCCTTCAATTCATTTATTAAACATAGCAATGGTTCAGGGTGCAGAAATGAAAGTGATATATGGCATCCAAGTCACAGAGTTGGCAAGCGGTCAGTGCATCCGAGTATACATGTGTATATTTTGTAAGCAAAACGAAAGTTGTACTTAGCTAATGTAAGTGGATTAGCGTCTATCGCCTTTAATTCCAAAGCTCCTTTATCCTCAATAAAATTTGATGGAAACAGTAGAGACTTAATGTACAAATTGGTTATTATGTAACTATAAACTATGTGGTGATCAGTTTTGTAAACCAGTAGCAAATAATTAACAGATGCGCATAAATATATTCATCGGTATAAAAACCTGAAATTTATAAACTATTAGCAATAAGACAAGTTATTGTTAAATCAACGTTATGCCCTGAAGACCATCTAATAATGAAGATTTAAGAATTTTAACTTTCTAAGCATTATCTCGTGAGTAGGCGATAATTTATTGCTCGAAAATCGTTACGACAATGAATTGTGATGTTAGATTTGCTTACAGCATTTCATCTGTATAGAAATTCATTATTTCCGATATGTATACCGTTATTTTATAATATAATCACATGATATATACAAATGTTTTTGACAATGTTGTTACCCGTACCATAAACATAATATCACAGCACTATGGAGTGAACTGATAACATTTATCAGATTTGATCAATGACAGTATATTGATGATAAAAAATAACGACTGAGGAACTTACCCATTGAAGGAATGTTGATGCACAATGCTTGAGTGAACCTCAAATATGTCCGTCCTAGCTCATAAACACAAATTTGCAGCACATCACTGATATCGATCAACATATCTGATTATTGGGGTTAAGGATTATCATGTAGCCAAACAAAGTGTACAGAAATTTGGTATTTTAACTAAATGAAAATTCAGCAAAATATTTTTTTAATTTAAGGATACGTGCAGTTCCCTCTGTACGACATGTGATATAGACACACGCTGCATGATTGTGTTCTTGTTTCCTCCCTCTAGTTAAGTGACGACTCAATGCCATTTTGTAAAAATTCACAGCGGTGTCGACGCAATGTTGGTTTAATCTGTGAATTTAGAAATACCTTTGATACCGATTTTACTCATCAATCAACAATCTGCTGGTAAGTAATGTAGATGGCCATATCATCTCGTGTTGTCAGGATGAGCTGGCCACTTGATATTATTCTCACCTAAGTTGGGTGCAGAGATGCGTTATGCCTCTTCTCGCATTTTGAATAGTGACTTCCCTTGATTCTTTGCCGCTTACATGATAAGCTAAAATTGCAATGGAAAAAAAAAAACATCAAGACAGTAGGTAATTTACAAATGATCATTACACAGGCTTATAATCAATTTTTGGAAGTCAATTTCATTTAAGTTGATGAATGAGAGGATATGATCTTACCGGCACCAAAGCTGGTAGCGCCACCAGCACTGTCGCTGGCAACAAACTGGGCCAGCATAATATTCCCAGTGGAAGTCTCTTCGAATGCTGTTTCGCTGACAATTAACTGATCTTCTAATACGGACCCACATTGTGTACACACAGCGTCACCTCGCGCTGGGTCCGTTTCAATATCCGTAGATCCACAATTGCGGCACTTGCCTCCAGACATCTGTAACATCACCATGAAGATAAGGAACATTGATTTGACATTAGGTTCCCCCTCATGAACTCACATGATCAGTCTTATTATGTGGCATTGACAATATTTAAACAAGGATTAATTTGACTACCCATTTAATTAGCGTCGAACGGCTGAGCGTGGTAGTGAATATGAAAAATAATTAATAATACAAAAAAAAAAAGAAGAATAATTTGTGAATACGTTTTGACGTATGAATACCGTACTCATGGCGATGTTTAACCTATAAATTGGAGAAATAGGTGTACGCATTGTTTGATAACTAACCTTGAATCGAAGATATGTGACACTAGTGCAAAAAAAACAAACACACTTCACACTCTCGTTTGTCAGGCGTATCGTCGAACCACAATATTAACAACTTGCTTGAAGCTTAAGATTCAAGCTTCGCTTTTTTGGGCGCAGCGTTTCCACACCACACAACCGACCGGCCACAACAGCCGACACTGAACTGATAACGGAACTGATTGAACTTTTCATTCAACATTATTTCGATAGTCCCGCTGCCGATGGCGGTTATAGGAACTAAGTTTTCGGTACGGCGCGCATTCAATAATTCTAAAATTACTTAAATTGTAGATTTCCGGGACCGCGAGTAATTTTGGATGGGGTTTTCATTCGACGTTGAATTTACTTTATTAGAATAAATCTACAATAATATAAATATTTTTATTATACTTTGTTGTTGTCTACACGAGATTCCGATATCATGTCAATAGTCAATATTACAAGATGACTGGATGAGGGAAGGATGTAGAGACAGAACTACAAAGTGAAAGAAAAAAAAAACAAAAAAAAAAAAACACTTTCCTCGACAGGAATAATAACTTAATAAGTTTATTGTGGTTTGTAGAAAAACTGTTGAATAAAATCCGCAATGTTTTACAAACTTTGGGAGGGGGGAAGAAGGTAGAATTGATGACTGAAAGGCAGCGTTGGATAGACCCCCCCTCCACAGATTAAATATACATAGTTTTAAATACTATACAACTCGGCTAAATAATTAATTCACGCTAATGTCCATTTTCATAAATTCTAACCAAATAATAGGTACAGTCACACCGTGTTACGGTTAATAGATAATACACTTCGTGAAATTGAACCATCACGACAAATGAATAATTTCCTCTATATGATTTATATCTAATGCATTAAAAAAAGTATATATGTATATACTTATACCGACCCATTCGTAATTTTATTTCCGTCAATTATTCTATAATTCATTCATTATTTATTTCAACATTTCATTTTTTCAATTTATTAATAAGCGAAGAATAATTTGACAATTACAACAAAAGTTATGTGTAATATGGAACTGGACAGTAGCTCGATTTAGACATTAAAACGTCTGGGGAACGCGAGCCGATTATTTTGAAAACTATAATTATCAATGACCCAGAGATTCATACGGTCGGGCTGCGGGACGATGATGATAATGACGATGATGATGATGAACAGATCACGTACAAGATGATGTAATTTTTATGTTATTGTCGGCAAACAACAGGGTCAATTGATGTGGTCACCCCTTACGTTCGATATCTATACGTGTTATTATCTAGGTACAGGTGGGTTGAATACGCCTAACATAACTGTATTTATTACAATGATTATCCCTCTTCGGCTGTAATATATTCTTTCGAGGATCGATCAGCAACTGTTACGCAGCTCATGGGTCCACAACGTCGACGCAGGGTCCACGAAGACGTTTTCATCAGTCGAACAATGAAATAAAGATACCTGTGTTCAAGGCTCGCTAATCCACATTATCCTGGAAGATTAGCTTCACATATCCTGGGGTACCCTCCAACGGCAGGGCGCAAAAAGGACACACAGCATCGAAACCATTCGTCCCATGGGGTATTGCAACGTGTGCCCAATACCTGTGAACCATACCCAACAACGAAAAATCAACATTTCAACAACGAAATTTCTTTAACTCTACTACTTGCAATGAATTTTTAAAATCTAAAGTCGTATCACAACGAATGGACATGAAAATGGTAATAGCTTTACTCACTTTACAGTCTTCTCTGTGGCCATGTGACCGCAGGGGCTGAACGCATATGTTGGTGGTCCGCTGTCTACATAAAAGGCAGGTTCTATACCCATACATAGTTTGACTATAGGACCAGCAACAAGGCACATAGGACACCTCCTCGTGACCTTGTCTTTTTCCTGTCCCCAATCATGGTGCCCCTGTACGTGTCCGCATTTCAAATAAACATACGGCTGGTGTTGTTGCGCGGAATCAGCCGCGGCCTTTCGAGGTATCACAAGCGTATTCAGTCCAACTGGGCATTGCGGCCGTCCAGCATTTATCGCATCTACTAACTCTTCCAGGTCATGTTTCGTCTGTTAAAATTACCTTGGTTATGGATTTAATCATCATAATTTCAAATGATTTATTTTATCCCTTATATTACGAACCGGCGACTTTGCGAGTCCTTCTGCTGATCTCCAGAGCAATGTGGCCCCGCAAAGGTCTATCAATGTACCGTCCTGAAGAATGTTGCTCTCGTCTTCGACAACGCAACCTTTTTGCTGAGCACTACGACTTTCCCGAAGTGAAAAGACACCACCGCCAACGCTTACCTCACGCCACAAACCACACTCTGCTTCACCGCCACAGAATTGACCCCTTGGATGCATTATCAATACACCATTTGTCGTCAGTCCATCTATCTCACGATTTTCTTGCCACTTTGTCGCCTTTTCCTAACGATAATAAGTAAATTGGGTTATATCAATAGTTAAATCCCAAATTCGCGATTCCAACTATCTTCCAGGAATACGTTAATCCTGGACCTACCCCGAGAAATATATTCCTCGAACTATCGAATCCAGCGGCATATATTCTGGCTGTTCTCGGATCACCTCGGTCGGCAAGAATACGGCAAGCAAACCTACTTATCGTACTCTGAGCAACGCGTCCCTCGCTTGCAGGAGCTGATCCGCCTTCCGTTCCGCCTGGACAGGTATCCATTACCACGAAGTCGATCGGGCTCTCGGAGGATCTGCCGATCTAATAAATCACGAGGATATTTCCCGTTATATACCTACTTTCATTCATTAGATCCTTTTATATTCGCTTTATTATCATGCATATCATGCGGCGTTTTCATTAACAATACGTTTTTTAGCCGGGCATTGTGAGTTATTGTGCAACCTGAACGTATGTAACACTATAGGCAAGGTATTGCGTGCATGTGATACAATTATATAAACAGGATTAGAAAATGTATGCATTGTATGTACATATATGGGTCAAGGTGAAATATAATAAGGGGTGTACGTGTGTTACATGAGTTGAAACGAGGCTTACCTGAAACATGTCGGTATCCTCGTCCTCCGTATACTCAACAATAACGGCCTGCGTCCTAGTAAGTGTATACGAAATAGAATGCTGAGTTGTGTCAAGGATGGCCTTTGAACTATGGGGTGTTTTAACGACATAATGTTTGCTACGTTTGACACCGCTTGCCGTCTGTCTTTTGACGAGTACGAATTTACTACGTCTTCTTCCACGATCCCCAGGTGGAAGAAATCCATTGTATCTAGATTGATAAAAAAAATAAATGAATCATAAACCAACAGATACCAGATCAGTTGCAGAGAAGAAATATCAGTCTCATCGTTGAAATAATATACGTACGCATACTCATTTTAATGGCGATAACGATAAAAATATAATATGAATAATTATAGCGTGCAGGTGTACTCGCAGCAACAGCTCACGTGTAGGATAAGCAGTAGCATAAGTTTGTATTTATACACGTATGGTATACGGTTATAGGTTGCAATGTACAGTGTTACCGCACTGCGACTTGGCTACTGGCCAATCCGAAGATTATGGATCCACGACTACCTCTATACTATCTTATGCTACCCGCTTGTTTTCTACTTGTCCTTGTCTTTGCCTTTTCCGATAATTTGAAGAAGCATAGGTACTTGAGATTTATAAACCTTAGTACGTTGTGTGAATTTATTCGAGATAGACGGATATTTTATGTACCTTCAAATGCTTACACGGTCGCCAACGTATGATGCAAAACACTCGCGCGTACTCTCTGCTTATAATATATTATCTACATATGTATATGAAATAGTACATCAAAATTCAAAATGAAGTTTCGATAGAAAAGAGGGTCGTAATACGGCCTCCTGCTGGTAAATTAGAGCTCATCCGGTGGTGTTTATATTTCGAATAACGATATCTAGCGCCGCGTCAAATTTCAAGTGAAAATCATTTACAGCAATTGAAAAATAGAATATTTATGGAGAAAAATTACACTGGGGGTGTCACAAATCAGACCCCCTTCTCTACATGTTATTTCTCCTTACCCGAGGATTACGAGCTCGCCGTATTTAACAGATTGTTTAGTCTTGTCCTGATGATGCTGCCCGTGGTGGCCGTGAGCGTGGGCATGAGTATGGGGATGTTGATGTGGGTGGGGATGAGGGTGATGCGCATGGCCCACGTGTGAATGACTATGCTTTTGATGAGGACTGTGTGGCTGACCAACAGCTTCGCCCTCTTCGACCAGAAGCGGGCTTTCGCTAGTTCCACCATCCGATCTGAAGGCAAAAATCATTCACGTATAAAGTTTAGTTTTTCTTCTGTTATCTGCATCATGCGCAGCCTCGTCATCACATCCGAAAAATTATGAATAGATTGAGTATTCTAGGCCAATGTTCAATAAGGTCCGCACTGATAATCGGAGAAAGAATCTAATAGAGCTGGAAGTTTCCTGGCGTTACGGATTTACGGTAGACCGAGTTAGTGTCCCTCGCGTCCATTTAGAATAACCGCGAAAAAACACACCTGTTGATGTTAAAAACAACCGAGGTACACAAAGCCGGGTCAAAGAGGCCAACGGGGACTTCAACTTGTAAGTCCTCAAGCGCCGAATTCTCTCTCGAGATATGAATTCGCAACGAAACCTGTGTATGCTTGCAAAAAAATAAATGAATGAAAAAATAAAGAAGAATTATATACTACACATGAACTTTTTTTTTTATATTATAGGGTCTTACATACGTAACAATTATTACGTATACCTGTAATAATGATGCGTGCATTGTCGCACGTGTTTTTACTATACATATAGTCAAGTGTTTCCAAGAATTTAGTTGGGGAACAACCGCGCATTTCTTCGTCTGAAAGCGTCACTATAATTAGCTTAGCAGTAACTATGGGGGTAACCGATGACCCGCATTTCCGCCTTTAGCTGGGCTGCCTTACAATAAGAATTTAAGATTCAGATGAACAGATGGACAATATCGTACATTGAATGAAATGTGTTATAATGCATCTAAGATACTCGTACACAAAGTGAACAGTTACTTTTTCAATGTTAATATACTTAATAAATAATATGTATAAAGATTCATTTAATGCCATTAACGCAACGAAATATTAAAAACATTTTTCATTCTATTTAGTACGAACAGCAAAATATAGTACACTATTATCGAAATCGATGAAAACATGTGTACCGTCTATTTTGGGAATTTTATGAGTTCAAATCCTGAAATGTAGAAAGTTTTTCCGAATATTTTCTTGTATCAACGTTACGAAATTTAATCACATGATTTTATCTATACGATTTTGTTAAAATGAAGATGAATCTTGTGACATAGTAAGCTATATGTCTGAGGTCAGTGTCTGGTTATACATTCATGAACTAGGTAGGACGAATACTTTTTACATAGCAAAAGCTACCTACACAAAGAACCTTCAACCAGAGCCGGAAGGAACCCGCACCACTCATCTCTGGGCAAGTACTTGTCGGGTTGCTTAGAGGGTTTCTTATACCTAACGTGTGTTGCTTCTGTTAATGCGCATCGATGCAGGTTGAGACAAGATATAGGCGTGAATAATTATTTGTATAATTAATTTTTGTTTCAAATCATCAATTATGGTATTGATCATTTACATACCGTGCCAATTAATTATTATATATATTGTAATTAGTTGTTATCAGTTTGAAAACAATGGAAAAAATCATCATCTAATTAATTTTGCTTTCGTTTTTAATTCATGGAAAAATAATAATTCTTTCGCCTTCATGTGATTATAATATCACAATATTTTCTTAAATCCTTTTCACTATTGAAAGATATTTATGACCTTGTTCAAGCTATAGTTAACCAACTTAATATCTGAACATAATTTGTTAGTAATAAAAAAAAGAATCAAAAACACTTGATTACTTTGACTTTGATCAATACCCAAAAAAGTCTGATTCCAGTGGCATAGATTGATTGACTAATACAAGAGAAAAAATTAAATAACTATAGAACATTGAGCAAAGAGGTTTTGTTCAGCAAAAAATTTTAAATCAGGGCTGTTCCATAGCTTTCACATGCTTATTAACCTTTCTTGTGCATTGTATCTGCTCGAATCCACTACACTTATCAGCTGTTCACTTATATTTATGACAACAATTATGAAATTGATGGGTGCGAACCACGATAGTTCTCACTACTCTCCCATGAAACATTATCCAGACAAAGAATTTTTTATCTGAATCTGATCAGATTGGGGTGATAAAATGAAAGATGTCTGATGTTTACTATGCTTTGTTAGTTAAGGTTAAAACACGACAACTACTAAGGAGCTAGCTATTGCACTCTGCAGCAGTAGATAAAATTAAAGGAATGCATAGAGTCATAGATATATTGTTATCACAGTGAGTTTATATTCAATGATTCTACCCACTAACAATAAAAAGCTAGTTACCAGTGACATTATCCATCGCATACAAGCTATCGCACTGTCAGGCGTTCATGCCTAAGTGACAACATTAATCTCTCTTTGTTGTCTGGTTAGACAGACAGATAAATTGCACCCGACTTTGCCGTCAAATCAATAAAAATATCTAGGGCACTTATTCAAGATCTGTCAAATCCTAAATAGCTGTTAGATTTTGAATTTGATTTTCAGATTTTGGTTGCTGCCAAGGACGATGCTGGGTATATTATATTTAGAACGTGGTTGAAATCAATAAGCACATGTGTATTCTATGTGGAGATTGTAATTTATAAAAAAATCTATATAAGCTATTACCTTATCACCATCGCGGGTTCCGCGTTTGAGCCAATTTTGCTGCCTCGTTCGGCACACGTGACGGGGGCCACTTTGATAACGTTGACGTTATGGAAAAACTTGCACAAGTTATTAAGAAAATGTAAGACAAAGAGTGAGAGATAGCGGAGAAGAGAAAGAGGGACAGAGAAAGAGAGAAAGAGCGTGAGAGTGAGCAAGTGGGCGGACGCGGGTGTTGGGTAGAAAGAGTGAGAGCGAAATAGTGGAAGATTGAAGATTGAAAGGTGGAAGACAGGATGAGCGAGGAGGAAAAATAAAATTAGAAAAGAAAAGAGTGATCGGTGCGACGATACGTTGTTGCTCAGTAAAAATTTAGAGCGTTGTTATTGCACTCTAATGACGCCCGTAAACTTTTTTGATCCATCTTTTCGGTTTAAACAAACGTTTTTTACAATTCCACCCACTTTGTACTGCTCCGTTCGGCTCGGGGCACGACACAACGTCAACTACGACAACACCGTCCGCAATCGACGGGACGCGGGTGTTGTTGACTTGTTGAAACTGGTCGAATTTTACTCCACAACCGTGACGTATTGCTTTGTAAAACACATACCACTGTCACCGGGATGCAATCGGATACTATTAGAACAGAATATACTCTAAGGAATCCTTAATTCGAATTTTATATCACGATATCAAGATTGTTTTGATCAGGGCTTAAGAACCATGGGGTATGGCGGTTTCAGTACCTTCTGTTCTGCGCGACAGCGATATTCTCTCGGACAAACTCGGTATCGTCGGAATCCGTCGGCTTTCAAACTCCCGACCCAATCGCGACCAACTGGCTCCGATCAGAGTGTCGTCGCCCCTCTTAAAAAAGTGCGCGCGCAAACATTCGCAGCTGGACGTGCTAGGGCGGTAGGGTTTCTCAACGAAATTCGTCGTACCAGTGACATCTAACGACGCCGACATTCACCCAGAGTATAGTTACCTTAGAGCATATATTATTGGTATATTACAATGGTTACAGATAAAAATTTTAAAATCATTGAGTTTTTTTTTTATTTTGTACATCATGTTATTAAAAATGTAGAAAAGTACCGATTTGGCGGCACGAAACTTCATCCCGAAGCTTTAACAATGAGATATTTTCTAAAACGTTCGGCAAACTTTTTCTTGACTTGTACCGGATCGTGCTGAAAACAGAGAATTTTTATAAAAGATTATGGTCATACTTTAAGAGGCTATTAAAGTTAATAATTGTTCAAATAGAAAAACCTGTAGAACGTGAACTCCTCTAAGCGTCAAAACAATAAGTTCCTTCATTCCATCTCCTGTGAGATCTAGGTAAGCCATCGAATGTACTGGAGCGTCGAATAATCTTCTTTCTGTAAGTTCCCAAGTGTCGTCGACGTATGTGTAAACCAATACTTCTTGATTATAAGTCCCAAGCAGAATCTCGTTTTTACCATCCATGTTAATGTCAGCAATGCAAGAGCAAAGAACACAGTCCGAGGACTCACTACCTGGGAGTCTAATATCGCAGCCCATGTCATTTCGCAATACATCCCTGTCAGGTACTTCAATTAATAAAATGCCTGGTATTATCACTGGTGTATCTTAATCACTTACGTGAACACTACAGAGGCACAAACTGCGTTAACGACAAGAACGTTTAGAGTTGGCTCCACCATTGCTTCTTGGCAATGGCTCTCTATTATTTTAACATAATTTTGTTATACATTAACATCTACCCAGATTCATGTAGGACTGCACAAAAGTAAATGCAGTGGTTCAGAATACAGAAGATGGGACTTGCCTTTGTCACAGATAAATGCTGGTTGATCCAGCCTGTTCTGATTAGAAAATATGCGGACGCTCGATACTGGTTTATCATATCTCAATGTCCAGTTCCGAATGATTTGCATTTCAATCACATTAACCAAACTGACTTTAACCAGACCACATTCGCACCCAACAGCTGTCAGTCTTCTATAACCATAGTTGAAACAAATTTGAATGCTTTGACACGTGCGAGTGATTTTTCTGATCAAGGTTTGAGCTAGTAATTATCTTTCAAAGCAATGGGAGAATTAAATTGTCCCTGAGACAAGTGTACCTTGTCTGGTTTTGGTAGTAATATATATCTATCCAAGTTGCTATCCCTTCCAGATTATCCAATTCAGGAAAATATTTGTCTAAGGGCGATTCTGCATAATCGTGGCTCCCCTTATCTTCTCTTATCATATGGATTTTGTAGTCATTTCCTGACAACAACCAGACTGTCTGCCAATTTAAAACCATTTTTGTTCACTCGGTCCAAACAGCCGATATGACAGAAAAACAAAAACTCACCTCTTGCATGGAGTCATCTGCACTGCCAAGCAAGGTTGTATGATACAAATGACAAGGGGTATACGCTAGTTCTACCATGAGACAATTTTGCGCCACAGTTTCTATGCTACTATTCTCATCAGTTTCCCCATCTCCCTCACCCTCTGTATAAATATTTAGGTATCGCTCAAGGGTTGACTCATTGCTTGTCTTAATAATGGTAATTCCAATGACAAACTCATCCCCAATGGATGATTTGTTGTATGCATCGATTGAGATTATTTCAGCTCCACCTTGGAAAAACAATATGCAGGGTTGAAATTGCAGTTGTAAGATACGTTGCGTGAAGATCTTAGTACCAAATAAGCATTGGATATTTAGAGAACATTTTACATACTGGGAATGTAAGTAAAAAGAAGCTCCTTGACTAGAGGTCTCAAGTGACGACGTTTTGGTGTTCTATTATACTCGCACGAGTAAATTTTTCGTTTTAAAGATGCAACCAGAACTTTGTTCGAACCAATCACTGAGCATAATTTGGTCATGGAATAAATATTTCCTTGCGAAGCTAAAGGAAACCAGTGGGCGTCTATCAAATTGTCCATCCTATCGCATTGCTCATCAGATTTCAGTTATACACCGTTATTCATCGTGGCCTCAGGGCCTCAGGTGGAAAGACATCGTCTGCTAACAACACTAGTGCCAACCATGGTGACAACACCAGACAATACGTACGTACGTACGTAGTACGTACAAACAACGTTGCATTCCATTGGTCTCTAGTTGCATTATGATACCTTCTCCACCTAGCGGTCCCCCATAGATTTGTTGATGGACGCCAATGGACGCCAATGACAGTCACTGCCATCGCCGCACCGTGGAGCCCCAACGATAGAGTTTTAAAGAGTCTGGTGCAACTTACGAAGTTATAATCATTGTTGAACCAAGTTGAAACTTGAAAGTTTTTGTCGTTTCGTGTTTTTTCAACCTTTACACGTATTTTAAATTTGGTTGTGAAGATATTTGGACAGCGTGAAGTAGTGAAGTGCCCGCGGCTGGACCACTGACCACTAATCAGTCGTCATCTTGTTTGCCTACGTCTTCGTTGCTAAATCGCATGGTTATTGCCCTTGCGATCGTTGGCTAAATAATTGCCCACCGCGTCAATGGATATCTGCAGCGACTCCGAGGAAATTGTACGGCACCCGAGGTCCATTGTTCATTTGGACGTGGACTGCTTTTATGCCCAGGTGGAAATGCTTAGGCATCCTGAGTTGGACGGAAGGCCCTTGGGTGTGCAACAAAAGAACATCGTGGTTACAAGCAATTACATGGCGCGACAATTTGGCGTTGGCAAGTGCATATCTGTTCAGGAAGCGCTACGACTTTGTCCAGGGCTGGCCCTGGTTAGGGGAGAAGATCTCACTGAGTATCGCCGAATCTCTACAAAAATATCAGAAATATTACACCAATTCACACCTCTCGTAGAGAGGTTAGGTATGGATGAGAGTTTTGTCGATGTATCGTCTATGGTAGATGATTACGCGATTGCCAGGCTAGACAATGACTGTCGTATGAAAGATGATAGTTTTCAAGAATCCGACAGTGAGAACTATGCTTCTGACGATGAGTCCAGACAGGTGATTGGAAACATTTTTGGTGCCTCCGAAGAAGAATGCCCTTGCGGTTGTCACTCACGGCTTGCCGCTGCATCGAGAATTGCAGCTGCTATGAGAGCACGTATATTTAAGGAATTAGGTATCACTTGCAGCGCAGGCATTGGACACAATAAGCTAGTGGCAAAAATGGTGGGATCTCTTCACAAGCCTAATCAACAGACCCTGGTATATCCGTGCTCGGCCCCAGCTCTCATGACTAAGATTGGTCCTGTGTCAAAAATACCAGGGATAGGTACCAAAACTACCCAGTTACTTGCTACAAATAACATAAAAACTGTGGAAGATGTGCGAAGAATGTCCATGGACGATTTAGAATCCAAGATTGGAAGTGAGTTGGCCAGAAAACTCAAGGACAGCGCAGAGGGTATCGATGATAGTATCGTTAAGCCATCTGGGAAACCCCAGTCCATAGGTATGTATCAATTGCCCCATTGCACGGTGGAAAGTATTCTCATTTTGAGTGCTTAGGTCTAAACATCATTTTTAACTATGAAGATAGATACAAAATACCTTCTTTCCCTAACTTCCAGGTATAGAGGATGGATTTAAGCATGTGTCTTTAGTCGATGAGGTAGAGTTGCGCCTAGGTGCTCTACTCAGGAGACTCACTGACTTGGCCACTGAAGATGGGAGGATACCTGTGGCAATGAAGGTGACTGTACGAAAACATGACTTAAACAAACCGAGTACTGGTAAAAGAGAAACTAGACAATGTGCCCTTCCCCACACACTCTTGCCATCGACAAGGGGGGGAGTCTACGATCATGCCAAAATGCTTGTCCTTGCTATGAAGTTGTTTCACAGAGCAGTTGACGTAGCCAAGCCATTCCATTTAACTCTTCTGGGAGTAGCTTTCACAAAGTTTGAGGAACGGGTATCAGGAAGAAGCAGCATTACCTCATTCCTACGAAAACAAGTCGCGGTTCAGTCGGTACTCGATATTAGTTCAGAGGAAGGTGTGTCAGAATTAGGATCAGTGCAGACTACTACTTCAGTCTCTACCGCCATTAGTTCCACAGCCACGACAACGACGGCGGGCACAGGAGAAATGGCGGATATAGGAGAGGATGTACAAATGAATAAACTGGACTTGTGGTTGAGTCCTGATGTGGACAAAATTGCAGTGTCGCCATTAACTGTCCATGGCCTGATGACGTCAAGCATTTCCACTGTTTCATTGACGGACCGTTATCACAATCGGAATCATCAACCCCATCGTCAGAACCATAATCATCATCGCCGCCACAATATTCTGCACAACCATCACCATCGCCACCGTTCTCCCTCGCCCCCGCATCATCACAGTCATGATGATCGTCTTCAACAACAATCACAAGAATGCCATTACCTTTCACCCGATGAAGACGATGTCCCTGATGAGGTGGAGCCCTCACCGAAGAAAACTAAGCTAGAAGTATGGTTAAGTGGTCGTAGAGAGTCTCCGAGCAATGAAATGGCAAGCTTGAGGCTTGGACCATCTTCACCCATGTCGCCAATGTCTCCTGTATCGCCACCGCCAGGGACGGATTCAACAGTTTTTAAATCACTCCCTATAGAATTGCAAACCGAGATTGGCCGCACATGGCCAACGACCAGCAAACCGAAACCGAATGATATACTTAAATATTTTATAGCAAACAAGTGACGTACAAACGCGCATATGCGAACTATGTGAACCTGACAACCATTAACGTTATGAGTTAAGGCGTGCCTGCCGTGTACATATATAGGATATACATTCTCAGATAAATACATACTTATTCATACTCACGGAAAATGAAAGTTTCTGTGTATCTTACTTCTTATTCCAAAGCGATTTTTGCAACATTATAATTTCAGTCCAAATCAGTAATTTTTCGGTTCTATTAGTCGATAAAACGGTGCAGCCTTAACATGAATTTTTGCTGGCGCGAAGTAATTAATCGTCGTAGGGGGACATGAGAGACTTCATCTTTTGCATAGGTATAAATGAAAGTCTGTTTCTCTACCTAACCAGCATCTTCGGGAGAAAAAACCCTATGAACAGAAGTTCTTTAGGCATGCAACAATGACAAAAGGTAACAGCTCAATAATTGCGCAGTCAGGACAGATTTATTATACAATCATACACACGATATGAACCTAGCCGCCAGTATTGTGATGCTATAATATACAATTGTGTGAGACATAACGTTTAATAGCCTCGATGAGGATCGTCCATTGTCTCAGGAATAAATGAGTGAACATACACTAACTGTAGTGATCAGTTTACTCGTGTATTTATTCATTTGTTTTTCGAAGTTATCCCTCGTTGTTATAAAATTCACTAAGATCTCGAAATTGTCGACGAAAAAACCAAGTTAAATTATCTAGCGGCGGACATGGAATGACGCTTTTCATCTACCATAACTGGTACGCGTTGGAGCAGAGCTTGGCATCAATCTTATTATTACTCGATAGACGAGTTTGTATTCATGAATTATAGAAAATGTTGTATCTCAAGCTCTATATTGTTGCTCAACAATTATCAATTCAGTCGTCAAATAGCGCGCGATGAACGGCTCCAAGACTCGGCTGTACATAACTTGAACTTGCACTTCTTCTCGTTCTGCAAAAGAACACAAATGCATTGATGGACAGAAAAAACGGAGCATAGGAACTAAAGTGATGGCGGATATATGATTTTGTTTCTTACTCGGGCAAAGGTCTGACTGCTGGACCAGTTGGATTGTTCTTTGGACGAGGGTTAACTAGCAGACACTTCATAGGATGTCCATCAAGTTGTCTGTTATGATAAGTTTCCACAGCTTTTGTTGCGTCTTTCAAAGTCTTGTAAATGACCTCCGCTGTACCAGGGCGCACTAGCCTCGACACCAATAATTCTCCTACATCTTCGAATAGTTCCTTAAAAAAAAAAGGTCAATATTTCATAGTTTATGGGCGCAAGCTAAGACCTACGAGAAGAAAAACCATTTTAGAATTCTCACTTTGATATCCTCCTGGGTTACATTTGCCTGCAGATTTGAAACGACAATTCGGTACCCAGTCGTAGCTGAGGTTGAATTCGAGCTTGATTTGGGGCGGGATAAAATGCCCATTGTTCGAGGTTTACTTGGTAAAGAATCGAGACGAGATTTAACTCCGATTTCTCTACGACCTCTGACATCTAAGTATCTATCACTGACTGTATCTTGCGCTAGAATTGTTCGCGCTTTGGATCCAAAATTCCAGTCATCTTTTGATGATGGTGCAGCCTTGCCCTAGAATAGAAATTTTTATATGGTAAAAAGACGCATCCAACGTATTGAGCCGACAGAGGTAATCTAACGGCACGAAAACCTACCAGTGAATTACGTGCAATGATTTTAAAATCCCGTGGCCGCTCCATTTCAGCCTGCCGTACAGATGGGATCATTCCAAGGTGGCTACCTGGTGGTTTAACCCAAGTATAAGTGCCAGAAGGCTTAATATTAAACACTGGCGGTGGCGGCGGTGGTGTAGGTGCATATTCGTTGCTAACCGTTCGCCGCAATGGTGCTGATTCAATCATGTAATCTGGAGTACATTAAGAACTCAAGTAACGTTTGAGTATCTACCAGTGATGCCGAAAACTTAATTCATAGATGTCTACACTTACCATCATTATAATTTATCTCCATTTCATCCATGTACGGAGCCTCGACCATGGGTGGAGCCCTGTATCCCATGTTTCTAGGTCCTGGATTCAAATAGTTTGGCGCAGGAATCTGATGCGGTGTTTTGTTATGTGTTTTATTAGTTGTGAGAGTAATTCGTCCATTTAGGCTAGTTTGACGGGAAATCCCAGTCTGCGGGGAATCGATCAGTTTCGAGTGAGTAGCTCGGAGTTTATCCAGCTTCAACCTTGCATCAAACTGCTTAGCTATTTGGGCAAGCTTGTCGCGAGCATCAGTAAGCTTTTCTCTATTCTTCTGGATTATTTTGAATCTAGCATCGGCAATTACCGGTACCCCCCCGACCCCTTGCTGGTCCATTACTTCGTAACCCACCTCTGTTAATACCACGTCGTGACCTGATGCATGTGGCAATGTAAATATTTGTGACTGTTTCAGTGGCTGCATAAAATAACAGGATAATTCGGGACACGGTTTAGCATGGTGGGATATTTTGGAGCATATAAAATGAATGAAAACTAAAAATACAACGAAAGGGAAGGGTTAACTCAATGAAGTAATCAAGTTTCAAATATTTTGGCCCTTGTGAAATTCTTTTGTAAATGTGAGGCGACGGGAGAAGCTGGACACAGGACACGTTAGCGTAAAAAATTAAATATTCTCACCCTCGGCCTTTCATCGCTGGATTTTTCGACTTCTTGATTATGTCATCTAAGCTCAGGACAGAATCACCCATACCAGAACAAACAATTCCGTGAATACGAAAAAAATAATCAAAATACCAATTTATACGTTATAAAAGCCGTTTCAGGGGTGTTTGGTGATGCATTGTAGCCGTTGACTATAAGCCGGTAAGGAGAAGGGCATTGTTCCGAAATTAGAAAGCTCTCCTCGAAGGGCTCCCTTCGATAGTAGTGTCCTCGTGGTAACATGTAGGCAACCCAGTGAGGCCAAGTGAGGCCCATGGTAACAAATTCTTTAAGAAACAGTGCTGCGACTCTTGTTAAATTTATTTTATTCGAGGGTCTCGAAGTTTGTTGTCACCGCGGCTTTTTGAGCAAATCAATTGAGTAGCAAGATGTGGAAAGATAAAGTTATTAGCGCATCCGATCGTATATTTCCAGGGCTAGCTTACCATAATCGGATAAAAGAGTTCCATGATATCGGTACAAACCTATCGAATACTGCAGTCGCTGTGTATTTATTCAATTAATATACGGAATATTCATTTTTCAGGAAATCAAATCCAGTCTAGTTTGCCACTACAAATGGCATTGTACTTCAATGTTTGGGTATTCCCGGTTTGGTTTCTCATCACTCTGGTATTTCTGGATGAAAAAGTACGTTCAATTATGATAAATGAGTTATAACATACGTTTGAACAAACGAGTTACTTTTTTTTTTAGTACGACAAACTATCAGACATTTACAAATTTATAACAGTGGGAGTTTTCCTCATCGTCGCTGTATTGGAATGTGTACGCTTATACTTGGGATACCTTGGGAATCTATCGGAAAAGGTATTACTTAGTGAAATGAAATCTAATTAGTCATCTAATTATTATTGGACATAACTCATTAATCCAAATTGGTATTCCTCCTGTTTGAAGATTCCAGAATTGGCGAGTTTCTGGCTGATTTCTACACTTGTACAATTTCCTCTTCAGATGTTTCTACTTGTCGATGAGGGATTGTTGCCAGCTATTGGAGAACACATAGTAAACAGCATAATGATTTTTTTTCTTATAATCGAGATAGTAACAGGAACGATTGCGTTGAGAAATTCGGCAAACCACCACGCAAGAAGATTTTATTTAGCGCAGTTGTACGAAATTGATGAAAAACCAGAATAAAATTCGTAAGAAATGACGAATCATTTGTACATAAAATTTCGGAACATTTACGTGGTATAAAATGCATAAATATGTTTTTTCATTTTGTACACATCATATAGATATTAAATTTACAATAGATATTACAATCTAGTATCTCTTTTTCTAGTAGGATTATTATTTAATAAATTCTTACGCATCCAAGGATTTCTGATAATTGCTGACTAAAATTTTTTCTCCGGCTAGCAACGGAACTTTTTTCAGTTTCTGGTGTAGCTGTTGTCTTCTGTATCAGTGGTTGTCTTATTCGTATCTATGATGAATTTTTTGTACATCAACATTCGCTCACTTCACATAACACTTTAAAATTGAAGTTTATGTGGTCAGTCAAAGCACTGGTGGGTCTAGTTTTTCATGATTGAAAATAAGTGTTGCAAAAATCTTCATAAAAACTGTGAAAATATTATCAAACTTAAATCTATAATTCGTATATAACTTATGTTTGGCAATGAAACTTAGTAACGATGATCCAACATTGAATTATCAGCCATTTTAGATTTGTACCAATGTTAGTCTTAGACATTATGCTTTGGCGTCGTTTTCAAGGCTATGCTCCAGGTAAAAGGCAACTAGATTCTGTATATTCTCTTTTAAATTGACGAGAAAAAATTCTAATTTTTGTAGAATCGTGTCATCCTTGTCGTTTTGCTCGTCAGCAAGAGCTTGTAACAATTGAGTTCGTGTAGGCACCATTCGTGAAAGAAGCTGGAACACATATAAGGCTGGTTATTGATCGATCAGTTTAATGAGAGATTCCAAAAATTCAAACTAAATTTGTCCAAGTACACCAAACAGTTGTTGTGCCATCCATCCATGATATGGCTCGAGTGCTTCCTTATAAGATCTTTTAAGAAATGCTCCCAAGTCCTCCGTGCTATTCCCAGTTTTGTGATCCTCAACGATCTTTTCAAAGAACAAGTGAATCATATGCAGACCTCTGAAAAAATGAATTTTCCAAGTGACAGTAAACAGAAATGATGTAGATCAGGTAAACTAATTGTTACCTCCTCAACCACATGAGAGCATCGGTAGCAATTAAATTTTTTCCAGTTGCTTTCTCTAATATAATCATATCGTGCAATGTTGATTGTTTTTCCTTATCAGCTACATATTTTGCTGTTAGTTTCTGTAATATTGTTTATAATCCAGTATCAATCACTGAATCACTTAAAAATGACTCAAACTGTGAAAACTTAATTTTCTCACCTCGATGTTTCCTTGCATATCAAATTTCACAGGAGCAAATAATTTCCCAAATTTATCTGCAAAAATGCGATCAGATTATTAGAAATTCCATGAAGATCAATGATGAATTGATCCAGGACGATCAATACTTCCATTATTCTTTTCAAATAATGGGCGCAACGATGGAGTTAATTGGTTCATAATTTCATATATGTACGTTACTGACGCAGGAACGTTTTGTGTGGTCTGTCAAGGTTATGTCATTGTTATGACACGTGCAGAAAACTGACGCGTGGTAGCTCCGCTGGTACTTACCAACCATTCGTACGACGCCTTGCGCAGCATCTAAAAACTTTTCAGTATTTATTTTTCCGTCTATAATTTGAGGAAATTTAATAAAATTGTCATCACATGCATCTTCAAAATTTTGAGACTTAACATCATTCTTCGGTGCGGACATATTTGCTATCTAGAAATAAAAATCTGAAGTTTAATTGCTGTATGATATCGAAGACGATCATGTCGGCAACGCGACGCAGAGGCGTCTTTTTTATAGTTCTAAATTGAAATAAATTAATAGATTATAATATTGTAAAAGAAATAATTTCTCATCCACGCAGTTATAGCAGACCTTGTACAGCCTCACCACAATTAAATACTCAATAACTTTAGTTTTTTTGGAGAATGATAATGTAATCAAGGGTATTCATGCGGCAATGATGCGGCGCACATGTGAGTCGAAAATTGTTTGTATTTATAGTTTATTACACAATTTCTCCATCGTCCTAATATCATCAATAATATTGACCAAGTTTCGGACATTTTGTGTGGTCTAAAAATATCCATTATAATTGCTATTCAATCTTCTCTACACTCGATTTAGCCATCGTAAAGCAGCATCGCGCTTTTTTTCGCGCCTCTCGATCCGCGATCCGATATCAGAATCGCATTCACTTTCGCAGTTAACGATCATCATATGCTGATTAAAATTCTCCACTTAAATCAACACGTATAAAATATATTGAGGTGTAGGTATAGATATACTCTTGCACTTTTAACTGCAAAGAATTGTTCTAATTTTCGATTAATAATATGGTTTCTGTATATTTTTATTTTAACTAACCTGTTCCTGATGAAATTCGTGCCTACAAAAAATTCTTTTATTTGGACAGATTTTCCGACAATATGTATCTATGTATTTTTTGATCGCACTTTGTACTTTAAAATTAGACTGATGTGACAGTTCACCTAGAAGTAATACGTGAGAATTTATATCCAGATAGATAAAATAATCAATTGAGTAGGGTTCGGCTATAGATTTTCTTATCTTAACTCTTCTGACTCTTGGGCATACATATATGCGTAAGTATATACATATATGTGCGTGTATCAAAGTACAGTTTTTCTTTTAGGCCCCAGAAATGTATCATCGGTTACACACAATTCTAGAATCTATATTATCTATACTAGCACCAGAACTGTAGTCTAATCGAGGCGAAAATGAAAAATTATACCTATGAAAAACTACAAAGGAACAATAAAATCAATTAAAAGATTGTAAAGCATCCCGCATTCAAAAAATCCCGCAATCGAAGATAATTGTCTTTAAACAGTTCTATGTTCGGTAGGTCGATAATAACGCTTTCATAATATCTTTTATTATATTTATACGTATATCAATGAATTAAGTCTGCGGTACAATATTGTCTTCAAGGTTACATAATTATACATATTATATATGTATGGTATGTATGATCACTAGACCTTATAGAATATAACAAAATAATTTACGAAATTAAACTGTACACGCACAAGGCTCGTATATAAGGAATACAATTAAGTATATATTTCGGTTTATTATATTGTTAATCAATTCATTCATAAATAGTATAGAGTGTGCTTATAACTATAGGTAGGTATAAATTGTCGTGTTTATAGGTCTACGTTATTATATATTATTATATTATAGTATGCTAAGCAGCTATAATAATATTAATAATAATAATTATTATTATTATCACTTTTAAGGGGTTGACAGTTGGAATTATTCTCCGTTACATAACTATATAATATAATATATTATTTAGGTTTGGAACATAATAATGAGCAGGATTGATGTTTATTATAAATCATTATACTATACTCACTATACAAAGGAATATTGGTATAGAAAAATATTTGGACAATACATATACGATCGATATAAAATATTCATTTTCAATCTTCTATTGTTTTTAAATTTATTCAACTTCGTCTTTTGATTTCAGATAGTATAATAACAATTATTTACGACACACAACACCGAATTATTGTTTTTGGACACACACTGCCGACCCCTTTGACTCGGTAATTTACATGCGTACCGGATGATAATTATCGTTGGTTTAATTATAATACATACACTAATTTTTCAGCTCACGACTCAAGACGACGTCCAAGCATCAATTAAATTATACATGTTCTTCATCTCACTTTGTTATTTATTGCGCTCTGGATTATGTGCAGTATAGTTAGGTATAGTTAGGTATAGGTATATATAATATCTAATTTTCGCAGTACCTAAGTGAAGTGGGGATGGGATAGGTTTTTGGTCGTGTGCCCGAAACACCATGTAACGAGTCATGACGAGCTTTGATTGTTTTTTTTTAATCTGAATACTTCGTGTACGTATACCTATTTACATCAAACGTGGAATTCAATTGTACATAATCTCTGTTGCGAATATTGTACGAAAGGGATTTTATGGGACTATTGTAACGACGATTATACTATAATTTAATAACAATTTTTCAACCACACTTCGATTAAACTTGGCCCGAAAATAACAAAACTTCGCGGAGTATTGTATTCTTTTTCGATAAATCTCGATTAATACTGTCTGAGTATTGATAATTTCAATTTTAATCATTATCCTCATATATAATCGCGTTGCTCAATATTTAATATAATTACTGTATATTATAAGGGAAGAACAAAATAAAACCGCAGAACTTTGAATGTGATTGATTTTTTACTCAATGTATATATATATTTTGCATTTGAAATCAAATCCTTGATTCGCTGTAAATCACCTATATAGGTGTATGTTCAATGCTTAACTTACGAAGGAACGGTAATTGAGTGTGTCTATTAACAACATATTATAATTTGTACGTCTTCGAACCGAATATGATTTAACCGCGTACCTAGATATAATCATCCCCGTTAGTTTGGAACAATCCTCAGTGCTCTAGTCTTTGGTAAAATTTATCTCACTATGAGGATATAGGAATATTAATTAGGGGTAAAATAAATTCGATAAAGCTTATTAATTTGTAATACTAACTGTGTAGACAGTGGAAGGCGCTGATCCTAAAAAGCCGTGGGCATCGGATGCTTCAGAATATTTCCAGCAGAATCTTCAGCAACAAGAGTAAGCGGTGCGATGCAATGCGGGGGTGTTGGAGGAACAAGAGCTTCAAGGGGTGGTCTAGGACCTGGAAATTGTCGGGATCCAACTACCATTTCACCAGAGGATTCCCTGAGTTCCATCACCCGCACACCCAATCTGGATCGTACCACGTTTCTGTTTGAAGAATAATAAAAACAGAACAAGGCTTCCTCAGTATAATGATATCTTTTACATTATGGGTGCTGAAGA
Source organism: Athalia circularis (assembly GCA_963978495.1). Taxonomy (NCBI): domain Eukaryota; kingdom Metazoa; phylum Arthropoda; class Insecta; order Hymenoptera; family Athaliidae; genus Athalia; species Athalia circularis. The sequence goes on from OZ021699.1 coordinate 26,226,545, forward strand.
AACTGTTTACATCTAGAAAATAATACCCTGTTTCTATCACAATCGTTATATATTGTTGCAGTTTCATAAGGTTTAGAAGCCTTAGCTACCCCAAAAGAATTTTTCAGTAGAAGAAAACTGTCGGGGTATCATTGTTCAAAAAAGATGAAAATGAAATATTAACTCACCTTTTGGCGTCGTATCTGATTTCCGTTCCTCTCTTAGACGAATTATCGATTTCTTCATTAAACCACCGGTGATAAGCGAGTAGGGAAGCACACGACGGTCCCCAAAATGTTCTGTCCGGTTGTGGTGGTGGTTCAGAAGCTGTGAGGCTTTTGGAGAATGATCTATTGAGTTCAGGACTTGCCGGAGCAGAAAGCCTTCCTGGTCCAAGACGTGGACTGAGCGAGGGCGAAGGTCTTGATGTCTCCGATAAGAGTCTTCCTCTCCTAGGGCTCCCACTTCCAAAAGACCCTTGGACGGTAACAGTAACGCTCAAGGGTCTACTGAGGGCTACTGTTGTGTGTTGAGGGTCACGTCTGATGGGGTTTCTGTTGGAATCAATTCCAGCGCGTCCCACAAATACTCGATCCACGTAGTCAAACCCTCTTCCCATTATTCCCTCTCTTGTATGTCCCAAGTCAAAGGTGTGTCCTAATTCATGAAGAACCGATCCCAGCGTTGTCGCAAGACAACCACCATGAGTGCCTCTATAGTTACTGTCATCCATAAATTGCTCAGTGTCTATGATTGTAGGATCTAAAAATCTCGGAAGAACCTGAGATAGACAAGTAGGCCATGTGTGGAGGCAGGCGGACCCAAAAAGAGCAAGACCTCCTCCTCCGAGGGCTGCGTGCCCTTCTGTTCTAGCCAAAGTGTCCTCATGTGTCCTTGGACTTGGAGCACCTCTGTAACGGGTGCACGATAGAAACGCGAGGTACTTCCGATCCTTGGAAGCAAGAGGCCCTGTCATGAGTTCTCTAGCAACAAGCTCCCATAAATCCCGTTGAGACATAGCCCGTGCCCTGTCAACGTGCAGCATGCTGTGCATGACAAGGCACTCAGCTCCATCAAGATCTCTTTCTAATTGGAATGTTTTTCTTCCATGTCCAGCTTCCCGTAATTTTTCCGCTGTTAGTGTTTGCAGAAGACGAGCTCCCAAGCCAATTCTGGTTGCAGCACTTTCAACGGAACAATCCTCACCCTTAGGGCCCTGAAAGCACCCGTTGTGACCGGCGCAAATTACATAAATTGGAGTCACGCGCAACCTGGTTGTTCTTGGCTCATGTCTTAGACATAGTCGACGATGAAACCCGTTGATTTCAAGCTCGATTGTATTTTCACCTCGAAAAAGTTCTACAAGGGCACGAAACTCGCCCCCCACTACAGGCCACTCGGAAATGGTATTCCTTGGCCCTCGTACTACGATACGTCCGCATCCTGGGGGAACTCTACCTCGTACTAGTGCAAGACTGTAGCTCAAAACTTCATCGTCAGTAAAATTGGTGACGACGATGCCCTCGACGTTGTTACCGTTTGCTAAACCATAACGATCGTTGTCAGGAACCGACGACGTATCGGCGAGCACCTAAAACATATATCTTGTGTTAAAAGCTACACAATATATTCGCATTTACAAGAAAACAAGGGTTTCATGTAGATATTCCCTGTGTCGGTGACTCATCTCTGTTCGTATATCTCGCGGTTTTAAAATAATGCCGTAAGGTGCTGCTATCACCCGGCAGACATTTCAACTTCGGAAGAGAAGGAGCGTCATACCACGGAGGGATAGTATATAGAGTCATCAGGTCAGCTGTCATTGCCGCATGGTTGTGACCGTCAAGTGTGGAAGTAAAGTTGTTTTTCGATTTATTATACGATGTCGCAAGTTGTAGAGGTGGAATTTGTACAACTAACAATACGTATGTCGGACGAGAAATTATCGGGCTAACTTACCTTGCGCATGTGTCTAGGAAAGCTTTTAACTTCAGCCTTCCTAGTGGAATATAATAAAGATTACGTTACTGTTATTGTTTAAAACTCTACGTATCGTAGTCCGATCAATCAAGTTCACGGCTAAGTAAGTGGCTTGTTAGCATTCACTGGTATGTTGGTAATTCGCACGATATGATAGTGATGTCACACCTACAAACGCTGTCGATATCGGACATACTCTGAGACATTTGAAACAATTAGTTAGGAAATTAACAAACCGTCCAGTCCGGCGGCCGCGATTAGAACGTGGTTTTTTTGTAGCCTGTTACGAAATGGGATCTTAAATTCAGAATCACGCGTTATTCTTACCGTTTAATAAGCCGAACATGTTCGCGAACAGTCTCCGAATTAATGAGGTTATAAGCCACTTTTGAGGAGTTAAATAAATGGTTTTACGACTTACCATTTTGCTCGCGTATTAGGTCGGAGCCAGTTGCGGAAAAACAGCCAACCGGCCACAGACATGCGGCGGAACTGTGGCGCCGATAAAAACGGTGGAAGTCGTCGGTACTATGGCGCCGATTCGTCGCGCACCCGCATCTGACCCCTCCGCACCCGTCTGTTAAGGGTGTTTTCCACCCCCTCGCCAAATAATCTGCAGGGTGTTGCGGCGCGCGCGCCGCTTTGACCTTTTAAATATTATATAGACACTACTCTACTTTGATACTCCGCGATGCGGCAGGATTAGGGTGCGGAAATTCTTTAACCCCTTCGCTGTTAGCTGAAGAAAACGTGTTTTGGTCCAATAATATGTCCCTCGAAGAAGAAAAGGTCATCGGATCCACCGGACAATTTTAGTCTCCAATGCTTTCAGGGATACCCAATAAATTAGGAAGATTTCTTACAGCGGGTATAGATATTCTTAGTCAATTTACATTACCCAATCTCAATGTAACTGTGGGATTAGAAAACTGAGAATAGTAGAAAGCCCTGTAGGCAAAAAAACGAGCGGGCAAAAGTGACTTACGGAATGTTAGAATAGTTTGACTACGACGACGTTGCCCGAGGTCTTTCTTCAGTTGTTCCACACCGTCGTCGTATACTTCCGTAGTTAAGTTTCATTTCGGCTCTTCCGGATTCCCGCGAGCGATCTTGTGGAAAATAAATAAAGTTATAAAACCATCTTTCAAATTCTTTCGCTAACAGCTGCAGAAGAACTCGGAAGAGTGTGCGTTCGATGATTGTTATCCCACAGAAGCTGCATCTCAGCCCCCCTTTTCAACTGTCCCAAAGAAAATAAAAGACGCACCCCGCACTGCGGGGTCAAGATTAATTTTAACGTAAATTATCCAGGAATATCGCTGCCAAAAAAGAAGTCATAGAACATCCGCTTCGGATGTTTTCCATATACATATTCAAGAAATGTTTTTCTGTGTAAATTTGAGGGGAATAAGTTTGAATTTAAGTTTCAACTGAAGAATTATCGATTGCGCTGATTCTTAATTCGATTGACATCAAGTTGAGTCGAATTCTATCGATAGAAAACAAAAATCATCTATATCTATCCACAAGATATCATCAATCGAACGGAAAAATAGGAAGAAAATTTAGTCCAATACATTTAACTCAAAAAGCGCCGAACCAATCGGATTCAAAGTCTAATTCTACATCTGAGTCAGGTCTATCGATTGAAAAAAAAACATTGTCAAAATATCGTTCGACGAAAGATCCATTACTCCGAAAGGTCTACCTGAAAATGGTTGGAAATGATACCTGGCAGTTAAAAAAGTAAAGATTTGGTGAGAATCAGACCTGTTATTTCAGGGGTGACTATAATATGTAGTTCTATTTGCGAATCTGGAAATTGAATAAAATTCGTATTCGTAGATATGATTATAGCTGACCATCGCATACCTATCTAATGTTAACCGCGGAGGGGTCGTCAACCGAAGAAAGTAGTGCATATAGTAGCGCAGAGAACGGAGAAGAAGAGTGCCCGAGGGACGAAAGTAGGACAAGGGAGCGTGACCACAACTTCAAGTCGTCAATTAATGAACACTCTACTCTGGCATAGCCACTCCGATGGCGATCAGAGAGGTTCGTTGCCTCCAAGAATTGCTGTCGCTGTCCATATCGGCTATTGCAGCAGGTCCTGCAGCACGGTAGCTGCCTTTCCCCTTCTTTTGAGAGGTGGCTTCGCCCTTCAAGTTGGTCACCAGGTCAAAGTCCCTTTAGCATATTGTGGTGCTCGTAGCGTTGTGTTATTCCACCATTTTCATTGTTAGATATATATTTTCACGGGAGAATTCTCGCTATTATGGCCTTTGAACTCCTTCATTCTTACTCATCAAAAATTGAAATTCACCGCAGGTATTTAAAAGAGAAAAAAACAAACTCAGACACACATTATACATTAGAATTTTCTCATACGAGGGGAGCTCAACGGACCCGCTAAAAACTCAAATACTGTCAACGACATATATGATTGAATATTATACTTGACCAGACTTCGCAATAATAATCTGTTTCTTTAGTTTGAACTTAACTTCGGATACATACGTATATGCAGATCGGTGATTTTTTGTATTTCACAGTAAATACTACTCATATATTTTTTTCGCCATTCGCTAACGACCGTTGATTTTAGTTGTTGCGAATATTATAAGTGTACCTAAAGTACAGCCGCGTATCGTTGATACGAAATATATTATACTTCCATGATTACATGCTGGTCGTTGTGCGTTCAGTGACACTAAAAATGCGCGTTTCGAAGCTCGTGCGCCACGATCAACACGATGTTTCTTAGTATAATACGATGGTTTATAGACCCAAATGAGCGCCGAGTGTTACGTCTTGGGATAAAAATCGTTTCGCCGATGAGCTGAGGATTTGTTCAAGGCCATTATATCAACGGAGGATAATGATAGCGCGGATTTAAAACTACGCAGTTCCTCTTTGGCCTTCTACGTACAACGGCCGGACGACAACCACCACCAATATAATCGCGTTACATACCAGCCACAACATATTTTATTTTAGTCTTATATTTTAAATTCGCCAAATTTCAACGACGATCACCGGACACGTGCCGTCTGGAGATCAACTTCTATTTTAAAAGTGTATATAATGCTTCAGCTGAAGGAACTGGAAACGGAAAATCTCAATGCTACGACTTGTCGACATTGTTAGACGGTTTAACATTCGATAAACGATGTTATGTTCATTAAATTGTAACGGAAATATACCTACCAATAGCGTACGCGTGTTCGGGGGAAATTAGGTCAAAGGGTAAACTATAGCCATTGCCGTTAGTTGCCATTCGACCCTGCCACGCGAGGTATTACTTCCCAGAGGTTACTGTCAAGGTCACGGTTCCGTGGTACTAGGCTCGAAAATGTCTCTTGTTTTCATCGATTAGGAGAACGAAGGATAAAAAAGCTTCCATCTTCCCAGTCCATGTTGGTACAGTGATAGTCAATTGTCAAATACATATAGGATAAAGTATAAAGTCGGGAAAATCGGGACGCTGGCCAGCTCAGGCAATTGGAGCTAATGCACGTCAAACTGTTATATCCCCACGGTATCTTTTATTCTTGTTTTTTTCCTGAAAAAGGGAAGAGAAAGAAACACTCGAGGAACTGGGGTCAGAAAATCCACTTTATACGGTCTGATACGAAAACGCCTGTGCAGAAACTCTCCGAGTTGGGTTTTCAAGAAGTCGAATGATATATAATAATATCCTAGAGCAAGAATGACTCAGGTCACAACCACCACCACCTTTTTCCAGCTTCTGACGCAGTTTATATTGATTCCCTTGCAACGCTCTGTTTGCCGCAGCAATTCTCGACCGGCATATCAATTTATACAGGCGATGAATGTATTTGCCTGCGATGTACCAAAAATCATAGTAGGACTTCGCGTGTTATACTTTCAAGTTCGAATAACTATACGTTACTCGTTATGATCGATGAGTTATGTGATACACGATCTACTCCATAGAAGAAGGGCTGGTAAAATATGGCCTTCCCCCATGATTTTCAGATTTTTACTAAATTATGTGCTTTTCTTTTGCACAATTAGATATCCGGGTGAACAATTTTTGGATTAGAGTAAATGTGCGTAAGTATCGGCTGTTTTTTTCAACGAAATAAGCAGAACAAAAGTTTTCTAGTTCGAATCACGTGAAACAAAAAAATAAATGAACTTAAGTAATTTAATTGTTTTTGCTCAATTAATTCAGCTCCATGTGTCTTGACAGTCGCGAGCAATTAAAATATTTATCGCCATCATTTTATGAATACCAAAAATTACAGCAGTTCGAACAGGAAATCAGATTTTGAGAGGAAAAAATTAGACCCTCTCGTAGCATGGTGTTATGACGAGGACGATTATATTGGTCGATTATTCACTTTTAGTTTTCGCATGATAATTTTATTCTTCGAATTCATTTTAGTTTCATTTAATTGTCCTGTACGTATTCACATTCTGCCAATGACAATGAAAAATAAATAACTAGATGTTACAGGTAGGTATGAGGTAGGCCCGTATTTACCAGGAATTACCGTCGTACTCGTCGTTGTCGGAACGCCTGGTCATCGTCCTGTAGCACCTCTGAAGTCGCGCTACAAGGTTGTTGCGTCATCCATTGATTACGGCGAGCGTTGTCCTTACCTAGAACTCATGCGTGATGCTCGTATAGGTATAAATCAGTGTATATGTATATAGTATACATGTATCTACATGTGTGTGTGTGTAGAAAATTATAGCACGTGAATATACACAGGTGTAAGTGATGTACTATAACTGCACCAAGCGTCGTCTCCCTCTGCACAGTTTCACTTTCAGTATCGGTATTTCTTCCTCGCGATTCTCATATGATTATACATTATATGTATATCGTCGATTAAAAATCTCTTTCACCTTCGCGCTTCTTCCGAACAAAATTAATTATATCGCCGAGAGTTTCTTTTGCATCGACAATTCCGGGCAACGCATATTACGTACGATCTTCTGAAAAACATATCTGGCTACATTACGCACGAAATTACATATAAAATGAAATGATCGTCATCCATGAAAATTCCGTACCAGACAACCCGATCCAAACAATTCAGTGAAGTTTAAATTACGTAAAAAATCGTGTAGAGGAATTTGCGCGTGGTCGTCGGCTGATTATTTTTAAAGAGCCGGGTGCCTGATTGTCGGTTTAGAAAAAACAAGGCGGCGTTAACATTGCGGAATGTAATGATCTCTACCGTTTATAAAGATCTATCAAAGATTATTCAGGAAGTAATAAATAAATATCTGTATTAATTAACTGGGCATATAGTCTGCCCGAACTTCGGGTCAATAGCCAAAGCTGAATGTAAATGCGGCGCTTTTTTTTTTTTTTATTATCCATTTTTGCTTATTGGTTTTATTGGAAGGAAAAAAAAAAAGAAATAACATTTACTATATTCTAGGTAGGTTAATATGGCAGCTACCTGATACTCTGTTATATGTATACCTGTATATAATCGAACCAGTTCAGCGCAGCGTGTTGCGTGAAGGTCTGCGAGGCCGTAGACATTTGGAATTAGAATGCTTAGGATCAATTGATCAGATTCAAATTTACCATCAATTCATGCATAAATCATAGCCTGCAACATGACGAACACAATTCGACACGCTCAGCGAATCCATATGTACAAACAAGGTGTTCGGATTATAGAAAAAAAAGAAAACACGAATCCTTTTTTTTGGCGTCGATGTTTAACACCACAGGTATGTATGTATATCTCGGAATAGTTTAAAACTATCTCTGGTTTTCAATAATTATAATAATCTTGGCGAGACGTTAGAGTGCATGATGAATAAAGATGAACAAAAAGAAGAGAAAAAAACAGTAAGAAAAGAAAAACAAAAAATTTCAACGTACAAAATCTTCCGGCATAGGTATGGGATGACGAAGGAAGTCCTGAACCCCCTCGAATTCCGGACGGATCACGGGGTGATCTTATATAAATACGTATACTTATATGCGTTGATCCTTAGCGGGGACATCCCACGTAACTTCATCCTTGAGGATCAAATATTTGTAACCTTCTGACCACAGATGTAACATAAGTAATAATATAATAACACGACGAGCTGTTGTGCTGCACAGGGTAAATAAATCGGGAACATTATTATTGGCACTAATATAAGAGTCCCTTGTTTCGTTTTTTTATTCCTTTCGTTTTTTATAGAGTTCGATAACATAATCGGAATTCGGTTTAAAAACACCTTGAGTCTCAACACGCGACTAGAGTATTTTAAACGGAATACCTACGACACCTATACCTACCAATAGTTGATTATTCACGATCCGTGGCGCCTAGGATCTTGTTTTTTTTTTTTTATCTTTCTTTTTTTGTTCCCAGAAATTTATCCAAAGTGACTCGGCAAATGGGGAACGGAGTTTCGTATCCGTTTTCTTTTTATCGACGTTCTTACCATGGAGGAAAATAGTTGTTTACTCAATCCTCGGGGAATACACTATATGTAGAGTGAATTTTTTGCCTCTCTACCTTTTCTTTCAGTGATATAATATATATACATGTATGTTTGAACGTGCAGTCCACCTTATACGCGTAGGACCACATAGAACTTTTAGTCGTGTAGTTTATCTCTTGGGATATGAGTTTCTCAGTAGGCAGTTTCCAGATCCGTAATAATAAAACAAGTAAGAAGAAAAGACAATTGTAAACATCAAGAGCGAAACCATCACGAGTCGAATGTAATCCGCACCCAGTTTCCCTATAGATCCAAACTGGCCGTGTCATGGTCATCCTGAGAATAATTTTTTTATTTCTTGTATCCTCGTTTCGCTTGGTTTCAAATCTCAACGTACATACATCCATTCGGAGCGATATTCTTATTTTTATTTGCTTCTTTTCCTTCCACCGGAATCTTTGTTTCAGATCTATTTAGCCCAATATTAGATCAGCTCTGATGTAACTGGATCTGTTCAGATCAAATGATATCTTGATACATCTGATCTCAAAGATTTCCAAGTTCAGAATCAGGTCTGATCAGATCTAATTAGATTTAAAAATCTCAGGACACAGATCTGATCGGATCTGGAAATGAATCTCCGAGTTGTTCAGTTAATTGCAAGTTTAAACGTGCAATTTGAAGGGACGAATAATCAGACGAGTTTTCGCGATTCCACCTATAAAATTTCTGACGATAGAGTAGGCCAACTTTCGATGAGAAAATCTCATTGACTCAAATCTTGGCCGCAGCATCATCATTATCGGTATTTCCTCCTCTATAACGATCTACCTGCAGGACTGACAATAAGTGCAGTCCAACTCTATTTGCTTGTATTCGCGACCCAGTGACAACCGCGATATAAAACATAGTACACACATACATACCAAGTGTACAGATTGTATGTATATACTGTACGTTGTAACGTCGTCCCGTCCAAACTTTCTTGTCATTCGAGTCTTTCGCGCCTTTTTTGCCTTTCTTGTTCTCCTATAGAGATACTACTACATATACTATACATACGTATATGACTTCACGATATACCGCGATCGAGGGGATTCTCTCTGCACATTTTCCCTTACGGCCTATACGCTAAATAGGTTACCTCGTTAACTATTAAAATTTCTCCTATTATGTTACCCAGCACTGCGCGGCGGTGGCGGCGTCGGTCGACGAGCTGAATATCCGAAGCTATCCGCGCTAAACGACCGGCTGAATAATCACATTAAAAATGAGTCGAGGAGAAAAAAGTAAAATTAAATTAAAAAGAAAAAAAAACACCAAGAGCCTAACAGCGAAAAGTCAGCGGGCGTTAGTTTGTACATTTATATAAAATATATATGTCAGTTGCATTTTTTTGCTTCTGAAAACGAGACCGTATACTATATACGATACCGCGCCGAGAGTTTCGCGCAACCAGCTGCAGCTCGTCTTCTTATTTCACTGTTGAAAAATTTTGCAAACCGGTGCCAGTTCAGTTACGTAGAATGTATATAACTTATATATGGATATGTATATATACATGCATGTATTATATACTATATAATCCGGGATGCTGCAGCTCCTTGCCAAGGCTACTGGCTCTTCGTATTCATCAGAGAAGCACCAAAAGGAAAAAAAGAAAGGAAGAAAAAAAAAGGATATCCCTGAGCAGAAAATTCCCGCAAAATGTCGCGTCGCCTGCGGATCCTCATCTAACAGCGTCTAGTTTTTGAGATCTACACACCTCTGCATTCAAATTTCTAGCTCTCGCATGCGTGTGATAAAACAAAAACTTTTGACGTCACAAAAGAAGTCTGTACGTAACGTGAAATGGAACGGCTTTATTTCAAGTTTCTATACGTAAGTAAAATGACGTGTGAGCTGGCGTACAAGCGAAAGATTATAACAAATTTTCAAGTTATATGCAGTTTTTTTTTTGTTTTTTTTTCAAAGAATTTGAAAAAATTTTCTCATCATCTTGTGTATAACAAATAATAAATAAATAATGAAGATAATTCCTGGTCACTCGCACTGCGTCGGGTTACTGACCGTGAAAGTACTCGCGTCAAAGTGGGACGCGTATTTTGAAAATCATCGGCTATACTACTAATATATGGTGAGCGACGGTTGCGCGCCCGCAACTGACCCACATACAGCTGGTTTTTCCCCCCCTCTTTTTAACTGCAATCTCTTCACCCCATTACCCTGGAGGCGGTAATTTACTCGGCTATTTTTGATTCTTACTCGCTTTACTCGCGGTATTATAGCCACTCCTGAATGTATAAAACGGCAGAGGCGAATGACCCCCGCGGGATCGTTTTTGTTCACTCGTGTAACCTTGGCCCAATTATTATTACCACTATCTTAATTTTTTGTTCAATTTTTTTTTCTCTTCTCTTCCATATAAATCGTCAGAGGGGATCCTCCATTCTCCTCGCCTTTTTTCTGTCATTTTTTTGTTTTTTATTTTTGTTTTTTGAATTACACCCATGCAGGGATACGATTCTTTGACTATGTAAATTCATTGGGTCGTGATGATGATTCCGCGGATGACATCCTAATCCAAAATCATCGGTATTAGAAATTTGGATTAATAAATTAATATATGTATTCGGTGGAATTAATTAGTGATCGTGATTTTGGTACACAGTAACTTTTACCCGCGTGAATTTTTGCACGCGTTATCAATAGCTAAGATCAATCTCTTTTTTCATCGTTAGTATTTTAATAATATATGAGACGTGGTGAATTTTCGGGGCCCAATAATTACACGATTCCCGCTATCGTGCAGATCCTTACGGAATCATAGAACATATTATAATATTATTACCGTGTAGATCATCGGATGGTTCGGTATAGATCAGTTTATAGAATATAGGAAAGCCCTCCCTCCCCTCTTCCTATCGACCACTACGAACTCTAGAGAGCAACGTGAATTAAGACGGGCGCTGGCGGCTCCTCTGCGGATCCAAAGTAAAGAAGTTATATAGTGAGAGAACTCGAAAGTCTCGAGCTGTCATGAAAGTGCTGCAAGTGGAGCAGACTGCACCAACAACACTCCTTGCACCTCTTTATTTATACATCTGGCCGACTTATATATCCTCGCAGTTCGATGTTGTTATAGGATAATATTTAAAAGTGCTTCAGGGCTTCCGGTATTCTATGGTAGACGTCTTTACGTAGTGGGTGATTTCGACCATTCGTCAGGCGCGCTTCTTTTTGTTTTTATTTCCTTAATTTTTCTGCTCTCTTTAGGAGGCTACTATAAAACTACGACGGATGACTTTTGCGAGCATCTTTATTCCCCGATCTTATTTCGGTGTTGATTGGCCGAAAAAATTGCTCAAAAATAGATCGGAAAACAAAAATTTTTACAGGGTTTTTTTGTTCTGCATTATTTTTACCGATCCGAGTGTTGTACAAATGTTAAACGCAGTACGATCTTCTTCAACTCCTGCATGAGGTAAAAGAGAGTGAACACGAATGAGTGGCGATATAGAAGCATACGAGACCCGAGAGTGAATGACGTGGTGAGAGTTGCAGAGTTTATAGATATACATATATCTATACCTCGTGGCCAATGTCAGGCACTAATGTCGATACAGCCTCTGCAACTCGAACTTGATCGTGAAAGCATGAAAACTTCCATAACAGAACTTCAATATATCGAACACCGGAGAGAAAAGAATCAACAAAAAAAAGATTACGAATTACGATATTTATTCCTTTATAATTTGTAGAATTCACGGATTTCAGATAACTTATAAATCCGTTTAAATAACGTAAGACGTCTTTTTTTTCTTCAGTAAGCTCGATTTTTTGCAAAATTTCATAAGACAATATACCGGGTTTTTTTTTTTTCTTCGATAGTTTTCTATTTTCGATTGTTTTTTTCTCTTTTCATCAATCGTAGAAATCTATAAGATATAAAATCTGAAGATGGCAACATCGTCAGGCTGGCGCTCTTATGTCACGTAGTGTTGCCCATTTTTGGATTTTCTTTGAATAATTTTTCTATTAAAAATTTCTTTCTTTTTTTCTTATGGAAAAACGATGGAGAACATTTTTATAACGTATATGATGATACACTTGCGTAGTTTAGTTTTATCAATAATGTAATATCTTTTTCATTTTTTTTCTTATTTTGATACAACAAATTAAAACCAACGAAGATGCGATAAACGCTCCAGGGAATTATGAGAGCCACTGCAGGGAATCATTATTATCCATGAGAATTAAATTATTTAATTCATCGGTCATCACGGCTATAATAAGTACGTATAATATGATGTATGTGATACTAACCTAGACACACTGCAGTTCCTTTCTATCTAGTTCATTGCCGAGGCCTTCGAATGCAGCTTGCATCTTTCATCGTTTGAATTATAATAGATGCGGATCGGCAAGCGATCAATCATTCTTACAATCTACATCATCGTGCAGTAAAAAGCTATTAATAGACGGATTATTGTACAAACGGTATTATAATACGATTATTTTTCTTATACCATAGGTATATACCTATAATAGAATTACTTACCTCGTTGACGATTCTTGTTTAAAGTGCCAATTGATATACGAAGGACCGTCTATTACGAGAGAACTCGTCTTTGACGTTATGTCACTTTGTTATTATGGATGAGCTAAAATTATCGAATACATCGGATAGATTTCTTTCAATTAAATGAACAAAGCTTTTTCAAATACAATCTGACTTACCAGCTGCAGTCTTCGCGCTTGTTCGTCGTTCCTCTGTCTCTTTCTTTTCCTTTTTCTTTTTCTCCTTTTTTGTTTTTGCGTTCTTCTGATCAATTAATAGGTCATCTGGTACCGACATGTGGACAGTTTGAATAATCGGTTTGAAATGTAACCACTCCTAAGATTCGTACCGCTGCACGCGTTCTGTGCGTCGGGTTTCGTTACGATCGGTCTCCAATGCCAAAGTCATTTCAAAATGGTCGTTAAATTATTTCGTAAGTTAAATTTCGTCGGTTGTAATGGTTTGGTTAGGTTACATCCAGCCGCTCATTCCTGATTCGTCGCGCGACCGGTGCCAAAAAACGAATTATAATAACGTAGTGGGAATCCTAATTTTTTATTTATATTAGGTATCTATCCGTATTATCCAATATCTTATTTATTAAACGCGAGTCTGAATATAATATAACTTACCGAAAAATGGGTCGTCTTATGTGCAAGCACTTGAGAAAATTTGCAAAATTATATGCCGAATTCTATTTTTTTTTTTTTTTTTTTTATATAATACTTTGATTATTTCATTTCTACGAGAAATTGAGTTACATACATACATACGTATATATGTACACCACTGCCATAAATTATTGCGAAATTTTTGTACGGCACGTGGTATGATACATGTATACAAATACATACTACGCACACTAACCGCCAGCAGGAGCTTTTGCTCACATCATACCTTTTTTGTATTCCGGGTTTGTCCAAACATTCTACATACATACACTACATGCAGAAGTATACAGTTATGGGTGTATGTGTAGGTATGTTACATAGGTAAGCACTGCTATTTAAATCCGAGTCCTCAAACGAAACGTCGAATTTACGCAAGCGATAAGACGACGACATGCGTGCCTTAAATTACTCCTGCAGACTGATTCTTATTTCTTATTGCCTTACACGCACACTTTCCCGTTTCGGAACCGTATGAAATACGTGCTTGCATAATTATTAAATTTCTTTTTTTTCACCTTTTTTCTCGTCTTCATCTTCTTCTTCAAGCTCGCGTCCTATAGTTTATTTCGTACGTTGCATGCATTCGTTGATTTTTGATATACTTACAGGCGGTAGGTATACCTGCAGAGCGTGGATCTGCTTGATCAAAAATTGAACAATGATTCGAAAATTTCACCTCAAAGATTTTTCAGAGTGAAATATAACCCAGATGCTCAAACTATATGCGTACGTCACTCGACGTTCTGATATGTATTTAATGGTCCCTTTCGCTTTTCTCTTATCGACGTAATTATAAATAATTAAATAAGTAGATAAGTAATGATTGAAAAACATAAATCTGAAAACTCGATAATAATCAACCCTAAAACGTGGGTGCAGATTTGCGTCTGGGTGTGCTGAGTTCCTCGACTAGGAAGGAAAAAAATTTGTGAAAACTTCTTCAACTCGATCGAGTTATAAGAACGATCGATTATTTTATTATTCACCTATGCGTCGTCGCGACGCCTCAATTCTGCATCAGAATTGATTGTAATAAAGGCGATGAGGAGGTACGTTGATATAGTGGAGTTGATATTGTAGGTACGAAGAGGGAGGCGGAGGGGAACGTCGTTCAGGTATATCGATATACGCCATATGTATATATGTATTTTATAACGACGTGTGAGAGGAATTTTTAGATCGAGAGAATTTTCTGCTCGTGTCCTTGACACGGTGAGCGTGAGATCGGTGCTTATACGTGATGTAACAGGACGGACGTTACGCTATTAGCTGAGGACATAAGTGTACCGTACGAATATCACGGACAACTTCACACCGATGGCCATACAATTCAAGACGCATGTGAGCATCAAATGAACATAATTAACAGGGGGAAAAACCGCGCTTGAAAAACGTCATCTTTTCAATTATTAGATCAACTTTCTCGTTGTTGGACACGTACGGAATTGATGGGGGGGAGGGGATAAGAAATCATGTGCGTCCGAAAATTTGTTGCAAAATTATGAGAGGACAGAAAAATTTCGTAGAAGAATATGAGCGTTAGAAATACCTAATTTGTCATCTCCAGGATTATGTGATACAAGGATGTGATTATTCCATGAAATTAGCAAATCCGTGAGAGCTGCTGCAGATCACGCGACTATAGTATATGTAATGTATATGTATAGCACCATGTGTAGGTATATAGTACCCATAGGCAAGGTGCGAATCTTGTCGGAGTTTATATAGTCGATGAATGAAAGTGTGTTTTGATTTATGAATAAGCACGGTGGCCTTGAATATGTTAACGCGGGCGTGGCGCAACGGATGTCACATATCAGAATAACGCTGTCGTTTATGGAGGTATAAAATTCTATAGGAGTATCATCACGATTAATGGTAAGAAAAAGAAGAAGGAACGGATTAAAAGAAAAAAAAGTCGCCGTTGCACTTCACCTAGAAATCTAAATGCACCGGGGTATAATAACGTTCCATAATGTTGATATTAATTTTTCGAATCCTCGAAGCGTTCGCGATTATGTAGATAAAATCACTGTTGATATTCGGCTGATTCCGCGCGTTTGCCATTTTCAAAAAAAAATCATCGTTGCACAATGTCCAACGAAATTTCAGCTCGCTGCACCGCAGTATAATTTCGAATAAGGTCAATGCTGGATACCTCCTACGTATAAAATACATTGTGAAGTTGCTGCAGCTGGGGTCGCACGTACCCTGGGTGAACTTTGACCTCGCATTGGATGCTGCATAGGGTCGCCTTCTCCCGCAGGGATGTTCAGTTTGCTCAGATAGTCAACTTTAACGTGTCAATTTCAGTAGGCTATAGTTTACCACCGCTGCACTGACCCGTCGCGTTTTATTCTACCGCGCCCTCGTATTAGATTTAACCTTTCTACAATTTTTCATTGTTCGCCATTGTTGATGCCATTATTACTGTTATTATTATTGCCAACTTTTGCGAACGCTTCGGTGCTGCAGCTAATTAATTGTTCGATAACTGGAACGCTCTGGGCTCTGGGTGACCGAGTTTTTATATAATACATTTGTAGATATATAATATACAATAAACCATGTAATAAAATCAATTAGCTGGATACCGATAATCGACGCGGGTCATTGGCCACTGGAAGAAAATATAAAAAATCAAACAAAAGAAGAAGAATCGGAAACCAGAAGAATTTATATCGCACATGCTACATCGTGAGGGCTTGGCCTTGGCCCTAATCAAAGTCACGTGGTAATCGGCGGCAATTGTCGGTCCCTTCGGAAGCAAGACCTTGACCAAAATCGGTACATCGTAAAATCAGTTATACGTGTAAACGTGTTTTATTTAATACCAAATTTATACATAGCGATTGAAAAACCGTTTGGCTTTTCGTAACCTACAGCGAAGGGCCTTGGATGAGTTTACCTTATATACTTGAAAATGTAGATTCTTGGGATTTCTCAAGCTGGTCGTATGGAAGATCGAACTTCGATAACCTCGACCTTGAATTGTGTAATCCGTATAGTTTATTGATCGAAAAAAGAATTAAAAAAATGTTTAAAAAGTGCATTACATCGTCTTCCCCGTCTGTTTCATACATCGATAGATTTTTGAGCGCACACGGCTTACCACGATCAGCACCAAGGAGATTCATGTTTGCGGTTTACCTCCGTGTTTTGTTTCCGTGTATTACTAAATAGGTATATTATTTTTTATTTATCCGACCTCGCGATTCGATCTTCCGCAGTCCCCAAAATAGAAGCCCGCTATGAGAGAGGTCAGTTTTGTGCGGCCAAAAATAGACCATCGAAGGATGTAGTTTGTCTTTTGACACGTGAAATGAAAAGGTACGCGTATAATGAACGCGACAAGTTTAGGTGAAAAAAAATGAAGAAGGTGAACGTTACGACACGTGATCTATGCGTTCTGATAATCGTATAGAGGTGTATATATTTATATTTTTATCGAACCCGGAAAATCAACTATACACCAAGCACGAGATATACATTTTAAATTCCTGAAGGTTTTTACAATAAACCCGCCGAAACGACGACGATAAATATTCATAGAAAAATCATATCCCGTTTAAACGTTGGGATAGAAATACGGAAGAGCAATGTTCAGTAGGTAGGTAGGTATACATACATAGTATGTGGACAAAAAAGCGCGAGGTCGTTCGATACGACGGCGCCAGGCGTCTCGACGCCTACAGGCTACAGCAACCCCGGGGTTTCCCGCGTCTAGTGAGCAAGGACATATATTTTGACTATACTACCCGTCTATCCTATTTATTTCGCCCGTCAATTGTCCGCCGAAAATGTTTCATCGTCTAGAAAGAGGAGAAAAACAGGCTCGCAGATTTTTTGTTTTTTCAACTATTAATAATGCGAGAATTCCAAGAATTATTATACCGTTTCATCCCCTGTTTGATTAAATCGATAAAATAATTCGAAATAATTTATTGTTATAACGTAGAATAGAATTTCCTACGCTGGACGGTTTTGTATCATTACGTGGTCGTTGTATCTTTTCCCTAATTCCGAGAAGGACCATTTGGAAGAATTGCATCATTCATAATAACGTCGGTTTAGTAGTTCGTTCGACGCAACCCTTTTTTCATTTATTTCATTTTTGTTTCGTTACACAGATGAATAATCCTATTTTCCCACAAAAATGATCCCTAATTTGATAGTGACGTTAATATAAAGGTCGCGGTCAGAAAATCTCTGGGACGTCTGTCCGGGGAGGAGAAGAATTTATCATCCCAACCAGATCGGTCCCCGACTCTATACGATGTTGCGGTGGACTTTTGGAAATTCTACGAAGAGGGCTAGAAGAATCTGGAATTCGGGAGCAACGACCTCTCTAACCGATCCTAGATGCTGTACCGAATGCATTATACACATATATAACAATCCCGACGTGAAAATAAAAGTTTAACGAACGTAGACAAGAAAAGAAAAAAACACGAAAAACAAAAAAAAATAGGAGAACTTTTTTTCGAAGTGTGGGAAAAAATTTGGGTCAGAGTCCGATATAAATGCTTCGCTTTGAAAAAAAACTGCCGAAATTTATCACACATAACCCTTATCACGTACATCGTACACAGTTAATTAGATACTTTTTACCGTCGTGGCAAAAAATAAGAAACGCTCTCTTTTCTCACGCTTCATTTAGATTAGATAAAAAATCAAGGGCGAAATCAATTCGTTTCACCGTATAGAGTACGGTACCTATATGAGAAAAATTTTTGGCTCGTGGTTTTATATGGTTCAGACTACCCAAGTAATCTTATTCTTTTTTTAACCTAAAAAAAAAAATAAGAACGTTGTATAAAATCAACCTCTGCCCTATTACCGCAAAAGAGTTGTATACTTTTGAACTGTGAAGCGTCAGACGCAGGGTAATAAATCTTTCCTAATCTTACGATAGTCGCGCAGTGGTAGTGATGCAGGTGCAGGTCAAAGTAGGTCTGCAGGGTCTGGATCTAATATACCATATAATCGTCACACATACATATAAATATATACCATGTGTACGCCAGGAGGTTACGTGAAAGGCGACGGGATTTTGTGACGAGGGTTGCATAGCCGAAATCTTCCCTTTGGATTTTCTCTTCTTCCTTTTTTTCGCTCTTCTTTTTTTCTCTGTATTTTTCCGGGCTGCGGTTTCCCTAGAGGTGAAAGTAAAAAAGGGTTCATCGACCCTTGTAGAAAAAAAGATCGATTATATTACGAGGAATTCGTCAGTCTAACAAAAAGCTTTCCAAAGCCCTTGATGATCGAGGTGATTAATCACTAAATACACGTACCGACGTGTGTAATAAATTTTTCATTACATGATATCCAAAAGAAAATGAAAATAAATAAATAAAAATTATCATGATAATCCATGTTTTAAACAACGTGGAAAATCACGTGGGGTTTATTGAGAATGTATATAATAAATCAATACACCCATATTCCTAATACGTGGTCTGATCGAAGTTCAGCGCAGTGTTGAAAAAAAATTTTAAGTTATACAGGACCAATATTCTGCAGCGTTGGAATTGTGGTTTTTGCTTTTTTTTGTCTTTTTTCATTTTGTTTTTGGTCTTTTTTTTATCGAAGCGCGTGACGTCCGCGCCCGTTGCAGCCGCTACATAAAATGAAAAGAGAACCATGACCTGTCTCAACGAGATTTTTTGTTCCACGGAATGCAGCCACTGACGTCATCTGGTTGGTGCAAGAATCTGGCTAAATACGCGCCCGAACGCAATATGATATCATCAAAAAATATATGTATATATATCTATATACATATGCACAGGAATATATAGATATATCATTTAAACATACCCACCTATAATATCACTGATTGATACTCTTGATTATATTTTTGCGGTTGCAAAATTAGTCGCACGCTTCTCATCCCTGCTGCGAGTGGTGAGCTTCGCAATTATTAAAAAAAAAAAAAAAATTATTATTACTCATTTTATTATGTTGTTTCATTTTTCTATATTTTTGGTAAGAAAAAGTTTTCTTTTTTTTTTTCTTTTTTTTTCCATTAAAACGTGTAGACAAGATGTTTCGTTATGCGATCAGGTAAACTGATGCAAAATAACAGAGAGAGAGAGAGAGAGGGAGAGAGAAGAAAAAAATCGTTCATGTAACTATAGGCACGTATTGCATAATGTGTTTTTGTCAATATGTTATATTATTTCGATATATAATCAGGGTTGGTCATTTACTCATACCTTATTATGTATACGTAATTTTTGCGGGTTTTTTCGCTTCATTGCTTAACAGTGATGATAATAATGATAATCGTTTGATAGAACAAAGATAAGAAGTTTATTTTAGTCGGAATCGTGAAAAAAGAATGTTATAACGCGCGAATCCCTTCATCAGATGATACTGAAGTTGGCAAGTATTTCTTGCCCGGAAATTATGGCGAGTATTTTAAAAATCAATTCAATGATTTGCAGCAAAGTTAGATTAATTACTATCATCTCCTCCCCTTATTCTCTTCTTTCGCACTTTTACAATCGAATGTAATAAATTTGCTTTTTTTTTCTTCAATATTGCATGGCGATATCGGCGTCGGTGAATCTGATTGTTCGATGGGGTTCGCGGTGAACTTCGCAGGGAGTTCCGTACGCTCTTACGCAGCAAGGTTTGTGATGAGGTTTTTGGTCTATCGGGGGAACGATGCAAACCCTTCCGGCTGAATTTTCGGGACAGTTGTTTGGAACCGATGATGAATTAAATCTGCATCCTCCGGGAGGACTCGGTTTTGTGGGACAACCTGATCCCGGTTGATGGCAACAGGACTGGTCGAAGATAATTCACCGAAAAGGAGAGGGGCAGGGGGAGGGGGGAATTTTTTAGACAATTCTATGCAGAGAATAACAGCTTCGAGATATTGAGAATTATCATGCACGCGCGATTTCGCGAGTTTTAAAGCAAATATCAGGCTCGTATAGATTGAGAAAAAGTAAAAACAGGGCGTCGTGAATTCAACGCGTGATATACCGAGGTCAAACGCTATAAATTGGTTACGACAAAAATTTCTATTGAAAGTTCAACATCACACGCGTACAGTAGATTTCTACATAGGCAAATAATGTCTAACCGACGATGAATAACGAGTCTACTTATGTACGTTACTGGTCGTGTTCACGCATAGAAATTACAATTCAAAGTATGAACGCGGTTATTAATGTGATTGATGAAAATCGAGATGGCTGACGATATAATTTTCATCGAAAAAGTCTGTTTTTATTTAATTACCATGATTATACGGGGGTTTCGAAAAATTCTCTCTCTTCTTTTCTCTTCAAAATATAGCTTTGGATCCGGGTGTTTGTAGAATTTGCCACTATGGTTTGATTTAGAAAATAAATTTGGAAGCCTAAAAATGAACGTCAGATTTCCGTTGGGTTGGTTGCCATGATAAAGAAGGTTCAGGAAAACATCGTTCATTTGATAAATGACGTGATCTTCGCTCGCGCGAATCAAGAGATCGAGCGTTGAATTTGCGATCTGTGTATTTTTAGTTTTTTTATTCAAAAGCGAGGGGATACACAAATCGTGTAGGTCGCACGTCTTCGTATCAATTTACGCTTGACAGATCGATCGCGATTTGTCCGATGGTTATTAGGTTGGTTCCAAGAAATTCGCAGGGATCAGTCCGCCGCGTTGGATTCGACGCGTCTCTGGCGATACGTATATATTCTCATTTCTCGCTTCATCCCGAATCTGCTGGATTGTGCATTAGCATTCCGCCAATCGAGTTGCGCTGCAACAGCAGCATCAACAGCAGCAAAAGCAATATACGGCGAACCTGCTACAAAACCTTGACTTCGAAACACCGAAACACAGATTCCAACTGCTAACGATCCGCGCACGATATTTATTTTTAGTATATAGGACTTATAATACTCGTATGTAAAAAAACCACTTGGGATCAACCCGCGCCCGTCCGTTTTGTCCAGAAGAAAAATCGACTGCGGCGTTACCCTGCGTCGCAACATGTAATATGCCAGACGGTGGATCGGTAGAAAAATTTCGACGATAAATTCTCATTGTTATATTCAATCAACGCTTTTGCTTTTGCTTTTGCTTTTGCTTTTGCTTTTGCTGTCTGACCCCGCGTCACGATGGGCGTGATGGGGGCCGACAGCATACACGAAACTGTTCATGTTTTCTGAGGATAATCCGTGAGGACTTTGCAAGACAAAGTTGATTTCGGACTACACTTTGTTGCAGAATCTTATTTGCCCTACGGTAAATGTCACAAGCTTGCAGAATTATTGAAATCGATGAAAATCTAAAACTTAATGTTGATCCGGTACGAGGAATCCACAGTCATGATGTTGCGCAAAAATTGAACTGGCATTAAAAAAAAGACGCGAAACATTTGACGATTTGTGACCGCCCGGTCAGGTTGCTCTTCGCGTATATCGCATGGGATTCGTAATGGCATAGCAATGAACCGAATAATCGGGATGATCGCTGCCACTGGCACCACAATCGGGCCCAAGGTTACCAAACAGAGACTGCCCAAATACCCAGATACATAAAATTTAATACATTCGATGATCGAGACGCACATTTACACATGTACTCCTCGTATTTATATACATGCGTGTGTCTGTGATTGGGCAATCCCGCGCGCGCTGCTGTCCCGCCGATTCTTTTCTTTTTTTTTTCTCTTTTCTCAGTTTGTTTTTTTTATTTATTATTTTTTTTTTTGATAGGTGGATTCGATTAGAATTTGATCACTTTCGCAAAACCAGCGGTGCCACGTATACCATCTATTCCAATTATGTACGCGAATTTTACACATCCAATAGAATATTTTCGCAATGAATTTTCATATTATTATAAAATATTTTACACTTGTCGCTGTTGGTCTCCTCCTTTCTCTGTATTGAGTGCGTTGAATGACATATAGATATATCTCCGGATAACCTTTCAGTCAATTAAATTCACACCTTTGAAAGCATCGCTGGCTAATTTTGTAGTGCGTTGATTGTTCTATATCGCGAAACGATTTTTAAAATTTCGAATAAATTCTCGTGGCAGCTACAGCTATGGAGTGAAAAATGAAAGTTCAATCGCTTCGAAGAGCCCTCGAGAAAATAACCCCATACATCGCTATAAGTGCGATTAATTATCATTTGAATTCTTCCAAGAATGTCACATCTGAAATTTCCAACAAGACTCGACCGTGAACCGGATTGTGATCCGGGTCAAGATTATGGGAAAGATAAATCGATAAAAAACGAACTTATGTGTATAATACCACCAATTATTATTAACGCCATCGTTAGTAATGAAAATTTATACTCGAAATACAAAACCATAGAATGGGTCGTATGATTTTTCATTATTTTTTTTCACTTTCTTTTTCATGGATATATGTAATGATCATTCCCGAAAAATGCGCACCCCCATTTCGCATGGGTATCACGTGTTTGTAAAGGAATCCCGCATATATGTTGTTTCCCATGTGACACACGGCGCGTAGTCCCTACCTCGTAGTGACGTAGGTCTTTCGAAGGTCATCAGGGGAATCCGAACGTGGTGACGTACTTTTCCAGACTGTTCGAACACGTCGTCCGTCTGCGTCGTCCCTTCGCCCCCTTTATTTACATTTCATACGTACACGTGATACATCCTGGCTGCGATCTGCAGCATCACGTGGTTCCTGGAACAACGAATCAGCGGCTCAAACCGAGACTCAAACGATACACGAGAAAAAGAAATGTGAAAAATCATTCTGTAGGGAGTGAGAGTGAATCAGAAGTAAGGAATTACGCCCCATTCATGCGCGGGCGATGATGATACGAAATTCGCTACGCTATATAGTAACAAAATGAATTCAAAATAAGAAGACGAAGCTCGTTAGGACGTGACCTTGGAAGAATTTCGGCGGCACGACAGGGTGAAAAAATAAAATAAACAAGAAACATGTAAACATATATGACTCACCGCGACGTCACCATCACGGATAACGATTAGCGTGAGCAATTATTCTCCTCTAATTAATTTTTTCATATAGGTACGGGATGTTTGCCAAGTGCATACGCTTGTTGAGCGATAATAAGAATCCACTTTACGTACCTATGTAGAAAATAATTCTAATTGTTGCATTCGAAATTACTATAACTACTTACACATAGTATATAGGTATGCATATACTTTGAACGATTGATGCGATTGATTCTATCAGATGACAATGACAATATAAAGATACTGCGAATACAATATATGATGAAGTTCAACGTTCCTTTGTTAAAATTGTAACGGTAACCGCGCCGCGCGTGTATAAAATTGACCTTCCAATAATTCTTATAGATTGCGAGTTGTTCTGCAGCAAGCGCGTTGTCGGTAGCGCGATTTTAATATGATAGACCAATTCATTGAAAATGAACGGTGAAGATCTCGATCATTATTATACGATTATTATAATTGTTATTATTCGAAAACGGTACGTTGCGGTCTCTTCAGCGGAGTCCATGGTGCGCGTTCTTCGCTGGGGGCAAAAAAATATCGTCTGCCCAAAAAACAATGTAGAATCGCGCCCGATTCGGATCGATTCAGAGCGATCCCAGTTCTCCGTTTCCTGTGTACAGATAAAATTGAAAAATACGTATAAATTATATGTACGTATGTGTGATGTATAGTGATACAAAACGGATGTATTCGACGCGCGCGTGTATGCCTATGTGTAGCACGCGAACGATACGTTGAAACAAAAAGAAAAAAAATCGAATAGCAAATTATCGGGGGAACATATATCGAGGGTCCTTGGTCCTTGACGGTGTTTATCCACCCAAGTGTCACCTTGCCACGCACGTGATTTCGAGGTGGAAGAATTATCAACGCGTTCTCGTGCACGTACGCATTTTGCCTCTGCTGCGCAGGGCGTGACAACAAAATTGTATACATAGGTGTAGATATGTGTATAAAAAAGAAATAAAGAAGAGAAGGAACGGAAGAAGATGAAGAAGAAGAAGAAAAAGAAGACGAAGATGAAGAAGGAAAAAATACTTGAAGCTGTGCAAATGATGGAACTCGGAGGAATTTCTTCACCTAAATATAAAAATACCAGTGTAAGAACCATCTGCATTTTCACAATACACTTCCGATTCCTCACTATCATCTCGATCGTCGTCATTATCGTTATCATTATTTTGTGTACCATCCCTCGTGAAAAACGGTGATCAGGATAGGTGCAGGCCTATGCCTATGATCACTGATATTCTGATAATTATCTGTTGACTAATACGTAATTATAATACGTACAGTACTCCACATATATGGTGGACGTGACCTTGTCCAACGCGTTGCCTTGTTTACTAGAGAGTACAATGACATTGTTTAAAGAGACATACGTACATACATAGGTGTACATAAATATCAGGTGCCGCCATATAAAAGTCTAGCAAATTTTTATATAGATGTTAGGTATACGTGGATATGTAATCCGAACCTGATCGTTATAATGCAAAATAAGCGCATCAACCTCTCCACGACGCATCGTCAAAAATACTCACGGTGCAGATCTCCGAAAAAGAAAGAGAAAGAAGAAAAAAATTGCGAATTAGATACATTCACACATGTGTATAGAACGTATAAAAGATATAAAAGAAGACCGATCGTATCCGAGTCCTCTGAGGACGTCGAGAACGTTTTTCTGCGCACATAAAGCGCCCTTGGGACACTAATTTTAGCACATACGTGAGTGATCGAAGGATCTAGAAGGTTTGAAGAATATTTGCCCGATCATTCGCGCGCGTGGTATAATAGCGGCGAGAGAATAAACAAGTTCTTTCGCCGGAACTGAAGGGATTATATTATTTTAAAAATAATTCCGACGCGGCGTATGCGAAAATACGTCTATATTATTTAATAATCCTCATCCCTTTTTCCACACGAATGTACAAATATTTACACGTCTGTAAACCTGTGTGAAAATTTTTCTTTCATTATACGTCAATAATACTCCATATATTTATTCATTATTCGGTGAACATACCTGCGGGTGGAAATGAATCCTGGCGCGGTCTTCGGCTTCGGTATTAAAGCGGCTCGATTCTTTTCCCGCGGTCGTCGACCGAATGAATTCCCCCGCGTTCTTGCGTTGTGCTAGACGGCGACGCGTTGCAAGAAAAAGAGAAAAATAAGAAAAAAACAAAATGAAGAGGAAAAGAATGAGAAAAAATGTTGATGTATATATACATATATATATCCGGTTGATCGGACTTTGACACGAGGAATCTCATTGTCAGGTGTAAACACCTCGACCTTGAAATTTTTTCAGATGCTGTACTGCTCTAGTTCATTCTCTGGACGTGACATCGGGAAATAAATTATACTTGTTCAAAATTAATTTATTAATTAGCGTCGTCGCGACGCATTTGATAATATAATAATGCGTCATCTCATGAACCGGAGGAAATGACGAGAAAAAAAAGGAAAGAGGAAATAAATAATTACACTTTCATTTTCAAGTACATAATATCTTACAGCATCAAGAATATTTATTCATGCGGTTCAACCCTTTTTTTTTTGTTTCTTTTTTCTTTTCAATAATGTTAACTGAGCGTGAACTTTTTTGGGGTAGGTATGTGTTGCGGCAAAAATAGATGATCGTGTAGACGAGAAGTCGTTGGCCCCTAGTTTGATTAATAAATTTTTCGCATCGACTACGCAGCGCGTGTTTCTGCAGAACGTATCGGTATAGGCGAATTGTTGGGGTCATTTCTCTCGTCTTCCGTATACGTATATGTCAGTACGTATATAACATAAGCGGTTTAATTCAGTATTCTTAGTCGCAGTACGTATATAAGCGAAATTTACGTATAATGGCGTGATATATCCTGCCTGATCATATAACTGATGATACGATAATAATTTTAATTAGTCGTAGAAAAGAAAAATGAAAAATGGAGAAAAAAAAAAAGAAACATTAGAAGGGAAAAAATATCATAATGCAGGTGTGTGGATCAGTTACGTATAGGCTGCGTCCTGCAGTCTAGCAGACGAAATATGAAACGAATGGGAAGTTCGGGTGACACAAAATTCCGCAGTTATAATGAATGAAAAAAATGAATTTTTCTTTGTCTGCTACTCCACGTGAAAAAAAGAATTTGTTAACATACCGCATATGATATTTACCGTAAATTAAATATCAGCGTATATGTATACGTATGTTTTCAATCAGATTCAAATATTATTGAGCCACCATACGTAATTAGGATGATTAATTTTACGGGGGGTATGCGAATCTCGCCTTTCCGTTGAAACGAGATGACCATCGATGCGCAAAGCTTATTACCCGTAATATGAACTGATGACAGGAACAAAACACGATCTAATATGGATACCCAAGCCGTACGCGGGTCAACGTTCATTAAATCGCGTAATTGCAGCGTATAATTCATAACTATCAATTTTACGTCAGGTATATATAACGCCTGGCGGTCAACGAACTCAACGACAGATTATATCCTTTCAAATTTATCGGACAGTTGAGGTATAATAAATCGGCGGAAGTTACGAGATATCCGGAAGAAAAATGTAATTTGAATCAACAAGTGGAAAGGCACACTATTACCTACACACCCTGCGGACGAAAATTCTTCAAATAATTTTCATTATTCCTCTCGTGATTGGTCCGAAGATTTGATTCATCATTACCAAAATCTGCTGTATATAAATTCGGTTCGTTTTGTCCAGATGTAGAAAATCTTACAGGATTCGATCAGTTGCGTGAACGAACTTGAGTCCTGACCTAAAACAGGTGCGACCTAATCAGCGGTGAATATCTGCACATATAGGCATATTGACCATACCTTGATAGCTTTTTCAATCACTCCCTCGAAATCCTATAAGCGAATTATTCAACCGAATCCTCAATTTATGTAACATACACTTTTCAGTTATGGGTTTGATTTCAACTGCTATAACCATCGTTGAATCAAAGACATGACGTATGTGTACAAAACGTGTTAAAAAAAAAAAAGGAAAAACGCGGGCAGCAGGTTCTTCTTCTTTTTGTACTTGTATAAGTATTTTTTTTAAACATCTATCGGGTCGTTAACCCGTGATAAATTTCTGCTCGCACATACATCTTCCAAATAGTTTATAATATATAAGGTATATAGTATACGATTATTTCTGATTGCAAGTGACGGCGGATAGGAGTAAAAATTCAGTGATATCGCGTCGCGCAGCCTCACGTACTATGAAATGTGTAACAGTGTTGGCCGAAAGTCTTTTGCCGAAAGCCCATAAGAGAGAACTTTGAGAGGTCATTCAACTTTGGCTAACTCAACAGAGAACAGCTCAACGCGATCGTCAAGGCGTGCCCCAGTTCAATCAGAAAATATATAGGTATATATGTACGTAGATATATGTGTACATATTATGTATGCATGTAATCTTACGATCAGTGCTCCTCCTTCTCCTCCTTCTCCTTATTTTCAACTCATCGTCACAGTCGATTCTATCCGATAGTTTATTGTACAGTTAACAATAACGATCCACGCGGTACGTACTTACATACGTGTTCAACCATTAAAAAAAGTCAACAATCGATCGTTTGTCATTTCTTTCGGAGATCTATACATTTCTTTTCACTTTGATCGATGATCCTTCGGTCACATGTTTTACATTCCACCGATGAACGACAGACGAAATGTTCGCGTCGGAAGATCCGGCTGTCTAGATTTCGGAATTAACTTTGGAAAGTTCAGAGACGTCCGATTTTCGGGATCCCTTAATTTTTAATATCTTAGATGTAAAACTGTAAGGAGAATTGGGTGCGAATTTACGCATATCTTCTCGTTATCGCGATCGTCGCATCAGAAGAAAAGAATATGTATATGAACAATTATACTTTTCCCATCCTTTGCTTTCCAAAACTATTTTCTACTCAGTTACCGTATCAATTTCTTTTTTCAATTCTGACCCGGAAGCTATACCATTTGGGGAGCATGGGAGTAGGGAACACTCCAATTTTTGATTGAATTGATCTAAGGTAATTTCTGGACAGAATTTTTGAGGCTGGATGTGCCAAAATTAGCCGGAACTATCCGAGCTTTTGAATCTCACATGAATCAGTGCAGACGCTGCAAGGATAGGTCGAACAAAAAAGAAAAACAAATTTCGGACCAACAAATCGAAAGTTTAAATTACGGTTAAATCTATCGATAATCGTTGAAATTATCGTTCGATTTTCATTATTCCCGTAGGGTTACGAATGAAAGAGGCCCGACTTTTTGCCCAGCTGCGACCCATGGCATGATGATCGTGTACCGAGGGCATCTCTTCGGTCGTTGACCCGTTGCCGTTGGTCAGTGTCGGTAACGGGTATGCACGATCGAGTAACCGTCCAATTCGTCGATCACTGGCTTATAACTAACCAACCTACCGGCCGGTCCTTCACCTGACACCTGACGTGCCTCATAAACGCTTCCGCCGTCGGCGTAAAATCACCATCGTCTGAAAAAAAAAAATTCAAAAAAAACCCAAAAATTCAATCGAAACGAGGAAAAAAAAATCGAGGGTTGCCTACCCCGTGTGAAAACTAAAACGAACCAAATACCCGATGTATTCACCGTATACATGAGATATGGATAAAAATGAAAAGAATTCGAGAAAATTTCGGACTCAAATCCATTTCCCCATTCAAGAAGGTTGATAACAGGCGAAGCATTTTCAGTGCTCGAAATCTGATTAATAACGATATTGTGGTGTTCAAGAATCGCCTAAATTTCTCGACAGATATCACCGTGAAAAATGACTCGATAATATTAAAGAATAATTGACTGTGATAAGACTTGACGAAAATATTTTTGAAGAACAAAACCTTTTTTCTAATTCTGATGGTGTATTAGAATTATTTGTTTCGGGGATCTTCCTTCCTTCATTTATTCGACGGGTTTCGTTCTGCTTTTTTATTTATCCTAGTTTGCCCAGAAAGAGTTGCAGTTAGTGTCGAGTGGTATCGACGATAGTAATTCGAATTGCGAATTTATAAATGAAAAACAAAAACGAAAAATAAAACCTTCCGACGAATGGAAGCGCTGAGAATTCTGACCAAAATGTAAGTCGAAAAAGCGAAGAGATTTGAAATTTAAAAAGTTTGATCATTCAAGAATATTCTTCTCAACATCGAACAGCCATTATGCTGTAGTTTTTTCAAGCTTGCAGGACATTTTTTCGAAAGTCGAGGATTTTGAGTAAATTCTACGAACGCTACGTACATAATTGAAATGACGAGTGGATTTTTAAATTAAAAAAAAATAAATCATCTTTTCCCCCACTGATTGTAAGTTCTTCAAATTTTTAGGTATTAGTGTATATTACTTACCTCTTTACTCGTCGATGGAATTGCATTATTATTGCAACGCCATGCATTTAATTTGATTTTGAACATTTTGATTTTTTTTTTGTTCTGTCGCACGTAGTGGAATGTTCAAGTCGATTAATCGTTAACACATATAATTGTACAATAAAATACGGTTTACGTATTGCTTTGCTTAGCTTTTTATCTTTAATACAATATATACGTACATACGTCATATATACCGAATATATAGGTCGAATTATTATGTAACTTTTCACAAACAAGCGTACGATCGAATATTCACTTTGTGCAGAGCCTCAGCTGCAGCTGGTGAAATGGGGAATCGTTACTGGGTAGGTATACGTATAAGTATATTAATATTTAATTTATTAGCTGAGATAGCTTCTACGAAATATTGCCTCGGTAACAAATGTTGCCCAAATAGCATTACTATTGCATTCTTCAAACAAATTTTATTTCGAAACTCCCACGCGACTTGCGTACACATACACACGTATCTCTGCAGTGACGTATACAATTAAAATATACATACATGTTACATGCATTTCATGTATGTATGTACTACATATGTATCTAGATTAATAGTACTCGTAATCATGCTGATCGGAGCACATGGCGCTAAAATTTTTGCTGCACGTTCTTTTTTTTTCGCTCAATTATAACAGCAGAAAAAGGTACACGCGCAGAAAAATGGAGTACGAATTTTGTGGAATTATGCGGTGAAATTTGTCCATCCAAAATTACTAGACTCTTAATAGACCAAAGCAGGACTGGACCTATTCGATTATTTGTAATCTAACTGCAGGAAAGGTGAGAAATCAAATCAAAAATTGCAGTTCATCGGAGCAGAAAATCTAACACATCCTACATAAGACATTTCAAATTTCGAATAAGAGGCAAAAATTATCTACTTTATCTTTTAGTGGTACTAAAATCTGTCTACAAGTTCATAAAACACCGTACTCAGATGATAAAAATATCACTTCGCGATTGTTTCTACGGCTAAAATATTTGACTTCTAACCAAGTCATTGTAATTGTAATCTTCATAATCATCCCCGATGCTCAAGTTTCTTTTTTCGCTCTTCCTGTGCGTGACATAAAAAAAAATCGACTTGGTTTAGACAACGAGGTGACCATAAGAGGCCCCTTAAATTGAACTTTGTGGCGTATTTTTTATGTAGTTAATTTATTTTTTCTTCCATTTCTTCAAAATCGCATAATATTATCTAGAACGCGCGTGTAAAGCAGCGAACTTTATTAAGGCCGAGGGACACCTTATAACGCGCCCAAAAATTAAGGAGGTGTGTCTGCTCTAGGCGGTTCTATATAGGTATGCGTTTTATGTAACCGTCACACGTAACGGAGAAGACGAAAGATAGAAAGAAAAAAAAAAAGAAATCCAGCCTGACGAACGTTACCGTACAAGTTTTTCAGGCTGCGCGACAAAAGTTCTGTCTAAGAATGACGTTGTTTTAGACCCATTAAAAAAAAATTTATTTTATTGATATAATTATCGAATGCTGTAATCGAATTAGAATTTCTAAAGTTTTCTACGAATCAGTGATAAAATTGAACAGCTTGTCGAAGACTTGCGTTCATCTTTAACGGGTTCATAATATGTATCAGCGTTGGATCATAACGGCGATTATGTGTAACTTTTTCTCGATTCGATTTGCAACGCGCGCGATGAGGTGTATTTCATTACGCCGACTCGACCAATGTTTCCCTCGCCATTTTCAATCAGATTGATATTTTTTATTTTTTCTTCTACAATTGCCCCCACTCTGCAAAAGACTTCCTAATGTTCCCCGAATTTATCAAACTTTAAACAGCTGGAAACTTTTAAAAAAATTTTGTCCAAAGACGAACATAGTTTTCACCCCGGTTCGCCCTAACATGACCTAAAATGTAAATCCTGAATTGAAGAAAATAGTCTTGAGACACTTATTGGGAAGAATCAAAAATGACTACCTGTTTGAAGTTCTTCAAATTTGTAAATCGTCAATGTATTTCCAAAAAAGTGCTATACCGAGGGAGGAAGATCTTAGAAACAGAAAATAATGAACTCGATGAAAGACGGCGAAAAAAAAAAATCATTGATCGAATTGGTGTGGAATCCCTTCAAATCGGCCGAATTTGAAATACTCAATATCTCCGTCAAATTATGATCTAATTACATGTACGTACAATGTATATCGCATGACTAATGCCAGAAGGGCGTACCTGTGTTAAAAAAAAAAAAAGAGAATTCGAGAAAGTTAGTTTTCGAAACACATTTCATTTAAGCTACTCGAATTTTGATGTTTTTTTTTCGCACGCCTTTTTGCCTTTAAGAAAAGTAATAAAACTCGAATTATGACGCTTACGACCTTCTGGCATCAGTCACGCGATATATACAGTAAAAAAAATTATCAACGCTGTTGAATTAGTTCACAACGTCATAAGTTTGAATTTCATAACATTGGCGCAACAACATTATGTCATACAAGTCTAAATTCGTTGGTCATACATGTACATATCATACATGAATGGGGAAAACGATTCTTATCTGAATTGATAAAAAACGTATATTTCACATACTAGCGTTGAGATTTTCTTAATATTGAAATCTTGAGATACAGAGAACTCCTCACAATAATTGTATCGTTGAGTTAATAAAGTTAAGAATTCAGTTGCACCCCCGTTGATATTGTATCATCTTCAAATAAACCTTATTTTTTTTTTTCAATTCGGATGGGAAGTCAAGCTGCAGATCAGGAGCTGCTAACTATATGTAACCTAACCTGACCTACACGTTTACGGGCTGGTGCAGAGAAAGAGAAGTGGGCGAAAATTTTATATTTAACTTGTTTGTCCGTTTGTTCTGTGCAGAACTGCAGCACTTTCTGCCTGATCTCGTCCACGGCGGCCGCGTCCGCGAAGTTCGGTCGACCTCGCGATGACCGCGTTCGCGTATATTGTTCTTCAAACAGGACCAGGTCCCGGTCCCGCTAGCCTCCTCCGCTTCGGGGAGTTTACAATAAATCAAGAGTTCTCTCCAGTATAATAAAGGATACGCTGCACATGAGAAACTGTTGTTTTTTCACCCCGTCCGACGACGCAAGGCGTCGAGTAGGCCGACGGAATAAAATAATCTGCATTCTCTCCCATATCTTATGCAGTAGAGTCGAACCTTAAGGAAAAACGAGTCCTACTTTAACCCACATTTCAACAACTAAAGGACAATTGTATATGTTTTTCCACTGCAGAGGAAAACGATTTCCAGGGTTCTTGAATGTAATAAATATATGTAAGATGAGCATGTATATTACATCCTATATGTAACAGCAGCTCTGGAATTTAAAGACATCGAATTTATCCAGCGTTATATTCGGTTGGCTCGAGTGTCGACCTAATTAAGCAATTTGCCTCGCGCGTTCTCGATTCATTCGATAAAAACCGCGATTATGTTCGCTTTGTACATACGTTTTACACATATGTATTAATATATATATACATTGTCTACGTATATAAATACATGGCGTACATATAAATACATAGTGTATATAAGTACGAAATACAACGGAAACTGCAGCAGCATAACGTCGTCGTAAGTAATTGACTCGTCCCAATTTTCATTTACTTTTTGCAATCATCGAACCGGAAATGGAACATTTTTTGTCTCTCAATATACCGCTGTACAAGGATCATCTCATCCACGGTGTAACGAGCGAAGAAAAAAGCAAAACAAAAGCAAAAAAATGAAGGAAGATTAAGGAAAAAAAAATTCTGAATGGGCACAAAGATTTAAAGCGGGGGCGTGTAAGGGCGTTTAATACACGTGACTAATCCGATTGCTCATTCGATACAAAGTTATACGAGTTCCGTGCGTTCTCCAGGTGCAAACACATGCTTTGCATTAAATTGCATTGCACCGATGAATCTACTTATTATACTCAACTTGCATGTATGGAAGAACAAGAAGAAGAACAAGAATAGAGGAAAGAAGGAAGGGCTCGTTCTATAACTATGCATGAGTTTCATTTCTCCGGGCGCAATGCCCTCACATGTAAACAATTGCCAATCGCCTATCAACGTTATGGGGCCACCGTATAGCAACTGTATCTAATTAACATTCAAAAAGACCACCATACGATTCGATACACATGGGCATGTCACGTCGCACCCGCCGTGAGTGCTGAATATATATGTACTATATGTATATACTCATAATGTAACGATACGATACGATTTTGTCGTCATTATTATTGTTATCATTATCATTATCATTATCATTATTATTATTATTATTAATATTATGGTTATCATTTTCATTAATATTAATGTCGAACACTGCAGGGGTCATCGGCCGTTATCGTCATTTCATTCAATGTATATATGTATATATTTATTTCTCTCGTTAAATGCTAGAGATGAATTTATTCCCCCCCCCCTTCTACTCTCTTGGCAAAAAAAAAAGAAAAAAACAACAACAAAAATTTATATACAAAGTAAATAAATAAATGAAAGGAAAGAAAAAGACGGGACATTCGCAACACCTACGAGAACGAGACGATGATAACTGCTCTCCTTATAATACCGCTTTATCATGATCGTGATCATTGAGTCCCGTAGGGTATTCTCTTTGGGTCATACCTACCAGGCGATTGCGGCTGTGGTGATAAATTTAAGGTGTATATAAGGCATGTAAAATATAAAGCACCGTTCTAAATATATTTGCATCGATACGGGAATAATGATCGGCGCTGCAAAAATATTATACTATAGGTATAGTGCAATTCGTACGTAGGTAGTTATTTCTCAATTTTGAACATCGAATAAATTGACCTTCGATTAGTATTAATAAAAATCACGATCGTTTTCTCTACATATATACTTATATGTCGTGTTAATTGATCGCTCGAAAATTTCAGACCGATATAGTTAATAATATGAATAAGTTGTATCGTAGACCAGCTTGGAATCTATAAGAGGTGAATGACCGTACGTTGTTTCATATATCTATATTGTATGTACGTATATAGGCAGGTATGTACATGTAAATATACATGATGATGTACGGCGAGGACATCATACTCTTATCCGGCTGTATACTTCGTATAAACTTTGAGACTTTCTTGGAGAGTTTTTCTCCTTCTTCCTGCATCGAATTATAGGTATAGTCAAATATATCTGGCACGACACCTCACAGACTTTCAGCCGGAGGCGATAGGAGAAAAAAAAAAAAATACCAAAAATCTCAAGCATGACGGGTATAAGTTTTGAAGACTCTGGAAATTAGATAGATTGAATATATTGAGAATATTTTTCCTCTCGAGGATAATAGAACTAAAAAAAAATATAATAAAAAGAAGAGATAATGCATGACGATAGGAATACAGAAGTTTATGAATCATTGCAGCGTCGCATCCGGGGCCGAAGAACCCTCGAGGATTTCTTCGAATTTACAAAGCATGCACATCTAGAACTAACTAATGCAAAAATTATTCAAATCAAAATCGACGATTGTGATTCTCTCGATCTTCGGATAAATCGAATTTTAATGGAATTGATAAATTTGCATCAACGTAGAGACTTTGCATATTGTAAAGTGCATTGTGAAGTTCAGTTTTTTTTTCCTCCAATTCGTATATGACGCGTGCTCCTCGGACCAAACTAACGAGTTTTTTTTTTTAAACATACGATACGACGATCATTCCCGCGATTACAATGACGATTAATATTATAATATATGCACGTGTATCCTTCCCGAAGGAATTTGGAGAACGATTTTTATCTCGCGATGGATGAATCATCCCCTAAATATTCCGAAATATGAAAAGAACGAAAAGAAATGAGAGCCGCTTTATTCGGATCTAATAAATTATTCGCCGAGATCGAGACTCCAGGTTTTGGTTCCAGGGTCGATGACCTTCTGAACGGATGCAGGCCGAACGAACCCGTCGCGTACCGAGTCGGAATGCGACCAGGAAATTTGATGGAATAAAAGGTTTAACGAAGTGCGGGGAAATATGAACAAATAATTCCACTACTTCTCATTCCATGGAATGAAAATCACTCGAAAATGAAATGATATACGTGAAAAAACGAAAAAGTAAAAAAATTAAGATTGTGTCAACAGACCCTTTGAGATTAGCAGCGCGCCGGCGAGGAGGCCCATAAAATTAATACGCGACCTACCGCACTAAATTTATGCGACGAGGACGACTTTAACGCGTTGCTCTTTAGCCCTCGGATATAACAAGTATGACCGCGTGGTTGAGTGTTCGTATTTTCGAGCGACGTAAGATCCTGAGCAGCGTCTCTACGGGGCTCTGGGCCGCGTCTGAATCGTTTTACGATCGGGTAGTTGGTTTGGGCCCGTCTTAGGTGGCCGTAGGCGATCCCCACCATGACGAATAAGGCCCCACCAGGTTACCAAGTTTTCTTTAGATGGATCGGGGGCCGGGTGGCCCTGCTCTTCGTTTGAGTCCCGCCCTCGCACTACTAGAAGTCCGAGAGTCACTCCCGAGTAAGATCCCCACCACCCTAATAGTCCCCTCTTTTTAACGCTACGGGCGTCAGTCCTCGGCTGATGAGTCACTATATAAGACAGCAAGGACAAGAAGGTGTATGTTAGTACACATTCATTCTTCCTCAGACTCGTACAGTAGTCGGTCAGCAAACGACGTTTTATACTGGGACCGACCGCTTTATCGCTGCACAACGTGCGGTTTCTATCGCCAGATAACAAAAAAATAAACTATAAATATTTCTTCTTGATAATTATTAACCGGCGAAAAAAATTAAAACAAAAAGCGAAAAAAAAGAAACTAGAAAAAAGAAAAGAACAACGATCCAACAGCGATTTCGAACCAATTCGTTCGAGAAGCGGAATTTTAAAGAAAAAGAAAAACTTTACTTTACAAGCATTATTTCCAATTTTTGGAAACACAGACTTTTATATTTAATTTAAAAAAAGACACACACACACATTCAAAATGCTGGTGGAATACGCTGCCAAGTGGGTTTGGAAGGCGTTAGGGGGTTCAACGGGGGATGTTATGTTCACGCTTATGGTGTTCGCGTTGGTGTTCGGAATTGTGAGATCTGCTCAGTGGCTAAAGTTCGCGCGTTCCCTTCCTCCTGGACCTTGGGGCCTCCCTGTGGTCGGGTATTTACCATTTTTAAAGGGTGATATTCACATACATTTTGGACAACTCGCTAAAAAATACGGTTCTATGTTCAGTGCTCGGCTTGGTACTCAACTAGTTGTCGTACTGAGCGATTATAGGGCAATAAGGGACACTTTTCGACGCGAAGAATTCAACGGAAGACCTCACAACGAGTTCATGAACATCCTGGGAGGATACGGTAAGTTCATAATATTTTACCCTGCGATCGGGAGGACGCATCGAATCCGAGACATTCGGTGCAGGGCTAACCTTAGAACGGTTCTTCCTTTCACAGGTATCGTAAATTCCGAGGGTGCGATGTGGAAAGACCAGCGAAGGTTCCTCCACGACAACTTGCGGAGTCTTGGAATGACGTACCTTGGTGCTGGAAAAAAAATCATGGAAACTAAGATAATGGTGAGCGAAGAATCAAATGAAAAACAGATAAAAATTTCAAGATTTCATTTGCTGAACAGCCTCATTGACCTTCTTCCGTTTTTTTTTCTGCCCGATTTTCAGAGGGAGGTTAACACATTTCTCCGGTCATTATCTATGCGTCGTGGTGCTCCGACAAACATTTCGCCGTCACTTGGAATGTCGATAAGCAATGTGATATGTTCGATAATAATGGGGGTTCGTTTTCACCATGGAGACAGTCGGTTCAAACGATTCATGAGTTTGATAGAAGAGGGTTTTCGACTTTTCGGGACAATGGTGGCTGTGAATTTTATTCCCATGATGCGGTATCTGCCAGGACTTCAAAAAATAAGGACAAAAATATCCGAGAATCGGTCAGAAATGGCGACGTTTTTTCAAGAGACGGTCGAACAACATCGCGCGACTTTTGATGAGGGAAATATCCGAGATCTCGTCGATGCTTATCTCCTAGAAATTCAAAAAGCTAAAAATGAAGGCCGCGACGCTCAACTTTTCCAGGGAATGAATCACGGTAAGTTTAGGAGTTAAATGTAAATTTTCCGGATCGATTTAGCACTGATTTAGTAGACTGTTTCCTTACCCGTATGAATTGAATTTTTCCAGATCGTCAAATGCAGCAAATCCTTGGAGATCTGTTTTCCGCCGGTATGGAAACTATCAAAACGACATTGGAATGGGCGGTTGTACTGATGCTGCATCATCCCGAAGCAGCGAAAGCGGTTCAAGAAGAATTAGATCACGTAGTTGGTCGTTCACGAATGCCAGAATTGGAAGACCTTCCATTTCTTCCAATAACCGAGTCAACGATCCTCGAAGTTTTACGCAGATCGAGTATCGTCCCTCTGGGTACAACACACGCGACAACTCGGTGAGCAAAATTTAAACAAAAAAATAATTATCATCGGCATTATAAGATAAAATAATTTCTTGGTCAGCCTAGGAGGGAGTGAGGTCGTCGTAGTCGTTTATAAATCGCGAGCGAATATTATAGATTCGGCAAAGCAAAAGTGAAAGCAATATAGCCGCTATGTAGATGTATAGATATTTATATGTAGGTATATATTTATATATATACATACATAAGTGTATGTATAAGCCACCTGCCGGTTGGTTTACTGTCCGAGACAGAACGCGATCTGAAAAGGTCACTGACACCTTCGCGGTCCTCGAACAAAGTAGGCAGTTAATTTAACAGGTATATATACGTATAATACGTACCAACATACTCTCATATACAACCAATTCCCCAAAAATATTCTTACAGAAAAATAAATGGTACATAAACGGTAAAATCAACTTTTCAAAGGCATTTAATTCTGCACAATATTTAAACCAAGTCTCCAAAATCTTCGCGGCTTTGAGTCAACTTTCGCGTTGATCTGTAGTAATTGAGAAATCGCCCAAATGTCCTTTGTAGAATGGATAAAAAATGAATGTGAAAACCGAATCTTTCAACTAACGATTACCTCTTTTTCTGATTTCAGGGAGGTCAAACTAAATGGCTTCACCATTCCCGCTGGTGCTCAAGTTGTTCCTCTTCTTCACGCGGTCCATATGGACCCTGACCTCTGGAATGAGCCGCAAGCTTTCCGTCCAGATCGTTTCATATCAGCTGAGGGTAAGGTTTGTAAGCCCGAATATTTCATGCCATTTGGTGTAGGCCGTCGTATGTGTTTAGGTGACGTATTGGCGCGTATGGAGCTTTTCCTATTCTTCAGTTCTTTGCTCCACACATTTGACATAACTCTTCCCGAAGGTGCTTCCTTACCAAGTTTGGAAGGTAACGCGGGTATAACCGTTACTCCCGATCCATTTAAAGTATGTGTTACCCAAAGAACTGTAGATGGTTTAGATTTCGAATGTCCTGAGGGCGTCACCGGTTCCCTAAGGAACGTAGGGAGTCACTAAAATTAGGCGATCGTTATTTATAAGAAAACAAAAAACAAAAAAAAAAACAAAACAAAACAAAACAGCACGGTAGTTCCTAATACCGGTGATGATTATCGTATCCTTAAAGTATGGAACGGAATTATTATAAAAATATTTTAATTTCATTCCAATTATAATATGTAGAGATTACTATATGCCGTGATGGGAGAAAAAGTGCCATTTTTTTTATATTCAATATGAAAAGAAAAAGGGGAAAAGGGGGGGAAAAATACGTTCGGCGACGATACGTGGCAGCTTTTTATATTAGCTGGCGATATCGAAGAAAAAAGAATTTTTTAATTTTTTTTTTTTTTTTCTCTATTGTTCAAATCATTTGATCGATCCAAAGAACCTGCTGTGGCAGCATCTCTTCTACGCCCATATCCCTTTTTTATGTGTATATTAGACAGTGAAGTAATGATAATGATAACAATGACAATAATAATAATAATGGTAATAACAATGATGATAATAATAATAACAATGATAATAGCAGTAGAAATAGTAATAGTAATAATGATAATAATGAGTATCGACTAATCCTACCATATAGATTGTAAATCGCAATCATTTTCGCCCATAATTAACGCCATATATATATGATAATAATAAAAATAATATTTATTGCCGCACACCATATAAATGTATAATCTAAACACCTAGACAAAATATTTTTTTATAATTAAAGTAGGTACGGGGGGGGGGGGGGGGGGGAGAATGTTATCCGTCGCGAGAGTCGAAAGAAGAAAGATAGAAAGATGGATTAAAAGAAAGAAAGACAGAGAAAGAAAAAAAAACACCGCGAGTGTTCAATAATGTAAATCTATATATTATTATAATAGTTATGTATGAGATTTAATTTCAACTATCATATATACGAGGTGGATCAGTCCGAAGTTCCGAATGCCTAAATGTTTTAAAAAAATATATATATATATATATATTTTTTTTATTAGCTACCTATAATATTATTATTATTATTATTTCGATAATCCGCAAAGAGAATTATGAGACTACATATACGACGTCATTTATCGATACGGAAGTTTTTTTTTTTTTTGTATCATATTATTACAGATTCATGCAACATGCGCGTCGTTGTGATTTGCTAGTTTAACAAATAATCAACGAGATATAACGGTGATTATGTTATATATTCTTTATTAATATAAAAATGGGCCTAAATGTATATCCATTATTAAGTAGATAATATTTATTAGGTACAATGTTATAGGTTATAATTCGCGTACTATATCACGAAAAAGTCTAACCCCGAATAATTATTACCTATATAATATTATTTCGATTATTATTATCGTCATCATTATTATTATTATTAACATTGACATTATCGTTTATGATTCCTCACACTCGACTATTAAATAGTTGCTGCGATATATTATGATTATTATAATATTAATTATACGCAGGATATATTTGTAGAATGTTATGTCCATGTGTATCATCGTCTTTCATTGTTATAACAGTTGTTGTTGTTGTTGTTTGTTGTTATTGTTGATTATTGTGTTATATTAATTTAAGACAAAAATAATGTATAGTAGCAGCTGCAGCAGCGTGTAACCGATTTTTTTCATTCTTCTATTTTCAATTTTCATAGAAATTTTGACATTATTGAATGATTGATGACAAAAAAATAAACGAAAAAAAGAAAAACAAACAAAAAAACAAAAGAAACGAAAAATATCGGTAGTGTGTTAACTGAATAAATGTAGAATATATATTTGAAAATTTCATCAATATTATTATTATTATTATTTTTCTTTATTTGTTTCCATGAAATAAAATATTATATATTGACAAAACCATTGGAAAAGAATTGAATTTTTTATTTGATGAAGAAAAAAACAAATAAATAATAAAAAAAAAAACAAACATACGTACACATGTATAAGTATACAATTTGTTAATATCCTTA
Organism: Athalia circularis; assembly: GCA_963978495.1. NCBI lineage: Eukaryota > Metazoa > Arthropoda > Insecta > Hymenoptera > Athaliidae > Athalia > Athalia circularis. The sequence continues at coordinate 26,267,975 of OZ021699.1, forward strand.
TCCTATTTCCCGACCTCTTCTTTCACATAGGCTATATACACATACGCTCACGATACCTATGTATATGTTGCATAATTTTCAGAAGTTATACATTACGTGCGTGAAAAGTATTTAGCTGGACGTATGTGCTTATTGTGTATTCTTGTTGTGAATAATCAGTGTTCCATGTATTGTGAGGTATATTTAGCATATGTAACGAATGTGCTGGTATACGTGTATAGTATATAGTGTATAGTATATAGTATACAAATACATTATAATAGCTCGCTTCGATCGGCAGTGGTTACTTGAACGTCGATCCGCATGGCCTTCTCAAGCGTATAGCTTTCTCTTCCATACACCGCCGAATATGTGTTTGGTAAAATGCCCAATGAAGAACGCCGCCGCATGTACGAGTGGGTATGTGTTGTACACGTATACCGCATATATATATACACACATATATTTGTTCGTGTGCATATGAGATGAGCGTGCATGCGGTAAGACGTTGTCGTTCAAAAAATATCAATGAATTATTCAATTTTGTCGCGAGAACAGTATAACGTATATATTTCCAATTATACATGTATCTGCATATGCGGATGGGCGAAACAAAAAGCAAAAATTTGGAAATGAAGTATACGATGAAAAAAGGACAGCGGAAAAAAACTAATCAAAAGAAATGAAACGAATCACTTTTCGGAAAAATGATGATCCAGATAATTAATATGCATTGCACATCGATAAAATAATTCTATTAAATTCGTCGCACTTGCGGATTCATTATAAGATGTTATATCGAGACGTTGTTCGTTTTTTTTTTTTCGTTTTTTTTTCCTACATTTTTTTTTCCTCAAACGTAAAACGCATGAAATAAATTAATATATTCGAAGACTTTATTTGATCATCGAAATAACTGTTGCAAAACTATCGCGAATTGACGCGTTGATTTTTACGCACGCACGCAGGTATTATGTAGTTATATGGGTATATACTATATACTTATATGTATGCGTACGCATATATACATAAGTAGATAAATTAGGTACATAGGGTGGCTATCGTTGGAGAGAGAGATCATGGACGTGATCAAGAATTAAATATATGAATACGTAAATAATATATAAATGAGATGAAAGCGGGGGCGAATATACATAATATATGTGATTAAGATTACATATGTACCTGTATTATAATGTATATAAGATTGGAAAGATTGCGGATATTTTATACATTTATAGTGCGAAACTTCATGAATTCAAAATTGTAAGATATGTAAAAGTGGAAAAAGGCATTGATTTTACTTGCGTGTATATACACATGTATCTACAAATACATATACATATATATATATATATGCACTTACATAAGAGAAACTCTCAATTGGTTGGCTCGCGCCGCAGGTTGATTTCTAACGAAATATCGCCACCTGAACGCGGATAGGTTCGATCCTGTTTCATTAATATCGACAAGACGGGTTAACGACACTAGAATCCAAGTCGGCAAGAGCTCAATAACTGCTTGTCAGATAAAACTATACGTACCTGTAATATAGGGGTTATTATGTAATAAACTCAGCGCGCAATTAATGAATCGAATTTTCCATCTATATAAATATACCCTACTATACATATACAATCTAAGATTTGGTTCGAACTCCACAAACGTAAGGGATGGAAGTGCATAGTACAGAATAATGTTCTCACCCTATTCTTCTCGTGCACTTTGCCGTTTATTGGACTCGACTTGAATAATTTTTACGTATCCGAGATAGGGGGAAAAAGAATATGATAAACGTGAAATTCCACCGAGTGCTTTTCACTGCAGATTTGCAGAGTTCAATATTGGCCGCAGCGACGTCCTGCGCAACATCATCCGCGAAATTTCGGTGGTCAGCTGTGCAAACCCAAATCGGCTGTACAGTGTAAATGAGCACATGCAGAACCATAAAGTGATAGAACAAACAAAAAAGAACTCTCTTCTATTTTTTCTACTTACCGCATGTCAGTTTTTTTGCTTCTTTTGATTCTGTGTCGGACTTCTTCAAAACGGAATGTCGTCAATTTCAGCACTAGGTGAGACGCGCGATCGAGAAGAGGAGAGAAGTTGAACACAGTCCACTACTGCTGGTATATGATATGTATATTACCCATGGTATAGATATAAATTTATGTATTATGTATATAAACATGAATTTCGGTGCCCACCCGCGGAGCCCAAGGCCAACAGTTTTGCAGGTAAAATGTCGCAACATTATACTTATTGGCAAGCTCTGATATATATGTGTATATATACACGGTATATAACCTGCAGATGTATAGAATAAATATATTTTTACTCAACGAAAATTTCATATACTGTATAAGTATATTATAAAATATATATATTTAAATAGGGATCACCGAGTGTGCATATATATATAGCGTAGTAACGTAGGACTACATAATATGGAAATGGATTTTTAAGCAATGCATAGATGGAACAAAAAAGGAAAGGTGAAATGAATGATAAAAAAGAATCAATGCCGTGGGGTAAATATCAGCATGTGGGGTTTTGGAGTTAAAGTGATCCCACAGTCTCCAGATAATTCTACGGTAACATCGGGCGGCAAGGAAATTTTACAATCTTGGAGAATCCGACCAGCAAAAATAAAAAGCATCATCCCAGCGAGTTCTATCCCAAGGCAGACCCTCTTACCTGTATAAAATAGATGTTAAAAAATGGATTGAAAACGATCCGTGTATGGGAAGATATATGTTCGATTTTCTCAATCGTAGGTGATTGATTTTATTTACCGGTCTGGAAGGGAAGGAAATTGTCGCGCTTCGTGAAGCTTCCATCTTTTGATATGAATCTGCTAGGTTGGAAGTCATCCGGATTTTTCCAATATTCTGGATCCATGTGGATTGCCCATTGTAACGGGACGACCATCGAACCTTTCGGGATGAGGTAGCCCCCGATTTCGGAGTCCTGCAGAATAAGTGTTCATTTATTCCCGAAAGAAAAATAATTATTTTACTCCACATTCAAACCTCCAGAGCTCCATGGGGTATCCCGATCGGAACAACGCTTCGAATTCTTTGAGTTTCTGCGATCGCGGCCTCCAAATAAGGCAGGACTTTTCTGTCCTCAAGTTCTATTTTCTTGCCTTTCAAAACCGTCGTCATCTCGTCGTAGATATTTTTCTGTGAAAAAATGGGAAACAGAACAGAATACTCAAAACTGCAAAACGTTCTTCCGGCATTATTGTTCACCTGTTCCTCTGGATAGGCAGCTAGAAAAAGTAGCAGCCACCGAAGAGTCGTGAGAGTAGTGTCAGTTCCCGCGCCGAAAAGGTCAGCGAGTAAGTGCATTTTTTGTGGTTGATTAAAGTGGCCATTCGGTTCGCCATTTTCTTGTCTCCTCTTTACTTCCTCGTCGAACGCCGACAGCACGCATTCTCTGTTATGCTCGTGACTTATACCCGCGTAGATTTCGTGGGTTTTGAGTTTTCCATCGATCAGAAAACGCATCATTTTTTTGTACCGCGGAAGCCATCTGATGATAATAAAAACGGACGCGAGGCGCGTACCGAAAATTTTTACGTCGTACCGCTTGTATGGATTGTGCACGGGATGGAGAAATTTGCGAAGATGTTACTGCGATATCAAAAAAATGTTAAGCGTCGCTTCGCATCATGAATTTTTAAATTTTACACCACATCTTCTCAGGAACTGGCGCTATAAATTTTACATTTTTCCTGCCGTCATTTCAAATATATATCTATATCGCAGTTATTCCATGAATACTTGATGCGAATATTTAAAAATTTACAATGACTTTTTACAAATTGCAAGTTGCTACAAAAAATTTATAATCTCATCATCCGAAGCGAAGCATGGTGCTTTTGTCCAAAATGGAGATAATTTTTAGGTTAGTTCACCTGAGGAAAGGAAGAAAATTTAGCGGTCCCGCTACCCCTATGTGTTTCACACCGTCTTCTTGAAGACTTTGAAGCCATTTCCAAGTTTCATCGTCCTCTTCGAATACTTTGCCAAAAACTATTGAATTCATTACGTTTCCCATACAATGGAGCAAGGTGTGATGGGGATCGATACCAACCCCATCGTTCGAACGTATCAGTAGCTTCTGTGCAGACGATCAAAGAGAGTCAAAAATTGACACGGCGTAACTATGAAGATGATGAATTTAAAACGCGGGTAACGATACTTGGAATTAATTTATTACCGTGATGCTTTCATCGGCAGCGGTTTGTAACCTGGCCTCCATTTTAATTTTTTTCTTCATTCCAAGTTTAACCATTCCAAGATTTCTGAGACATCCGACAGCAAAGCGGCGCTGTTCTTTCCACAAATCTCCATCGGCGCAAATTAACCCTTAGAAAAATAATAATAAAAATCTTGTCATCTGCACGCGCAGATTTATTTCGAAAAATACAATGATAAGTAATATAAGTATATATTCCAAAAGTCTGGTCAATTACCTCATTATTATTATCATATTTAAAAAGCACTTGCGTACGTATACTGTTGTTTTTTTGTTTTTGCTTTTTCATTTCTTTTTTATTTCGACCTGCGGCAGTTGGCCAGACGGCAAAACTTGTTTTAAAGAATGACCTACCGCGACAATTAAATGCAGAAAGCTGCTTATTGGTGAAAAAACTTGTACAACGATATTGTATTCCTCGACCGTGCGCGGTGCAGTGTGGGAGTTAATTATGCAGCGTTTAAATTATTACAAATAAAAGTCAATTGATTCTTGGTTAAATTATTTTCATTAAAATAAAATATCGCAGGTGTTAACTATACGTCATTAAAGAAAAAAAAAAAAGAAAAGAGACGATCGCCATCGAATTGGATCATATAATATATTACAATTCCACTATAAAAAATTATTTTTCTATAGATATATATATATAAAAAAGGCGTATTCTCTGCATTCATATTAGTAATTAGACCTGTAATAATCGCAGGAATAATTAATATATTATAAAAGCATGTGACGTACGCGCTCCGCAAACAATATGTTACAGTGCAGTGTGCAGTAATTTAGTCATTCAGAGGCGTTCTCTTTGACATTGATTTTTGTATGGTCAACGAACACTAGCTGGACAGAAGTTTTGTTTCTTTTTTTTTTTTTTGTTCCTTTTTTCATATCGCCTTGAGCTAGATGCGCTCGGAGACTGCTGAATGCTTTAGCGCGCGGAATGATCGAACCTGGAATAAAAATAACCTGCACATCGCGCATCAGCTGATGAGCTGCAGCAACCGATAAACAACATATAATAATGCATCAGATACAATTCACATTATACGAGCCGGTTTGATCCGATAATAACCCACGACCATACGTATCCGCGGCAGAAACTATAAGATCCCCAAAATTCTGAACCGATCGAAGAGACTTACGTGAGAGACGTGAAAAAAGGAAAATAAAAATAAATGAAAAATAAAAAAATAAAAATAAAAAAAAAAACAGCCGATCGACGAATGATCTCGGCATTATATCTTGATCACGAGATAATTTATTATTGCGAGGTTTACGATCTCAAACCAAAGGTGAAAAGAATGACAAAGATGCATATATATATGTAGTTGTACTGCATACTGCAGATAGTTTTTTTTTTTTTTTTTTTCTGTTTAATTTTTTCTTCTTCTTTTTTAACTTGCAGTTGGAAGTTCTTGGGCATTTGTCAAATTTGCGAGTGTATGCTGATTCAATTCATACGAAAAATCCGCGGGTTATGAATTTAGAAAAAAAAAAATTTTATGGTATTTTGTTCCATAACCCGATGCGGTTGCAGCAGATTCATATTAATATAGAACGTTTAGATTATATTATAATATATAATCGATCTCTGCATATATGAATAAATACTTCAAGGTAAATACCCGTGGGTCTTGGCGACAATCACCGATAGACGATCATCAGCATCTTAATTCTCCTCCGCTGTATAGTGCAACAATTTGTGCATTTATTCTCAATATCACCTTGGGGAGTCGGCTGTATCAACTGTGTAGATTGAGCGTGTAGATCGCGCGTCGCGTCTTAATAGTAGGTGTATAGGTGTAGGTATATACATTGTTATGCAACGGAATAAGAAATCATTGTCTTCGCCTGATTGCAAGAAAAAAAAAACAAAAAAAAAACAAAAACAAAAACAAAAAGAATTACAAATAAAAATAAAATAATGATTCGGTGTTTCATATTTAAGAATAATATACCTGTACGTCTGTATAGGTATATTCCTCTGTTATAATGGGCTCGTAAATAACATGATCACCTATAGACGTGACCGTTCGGTCGTCTGCTGCAGCTTAAAAAGAAAAAGTAAAAGGGGGAAGTATACGTTGCAGTATTGTACGTATAATAGTAAAGAATTATATGCAGCAGCTAGACGGTAAATTATTCGTCGGATCAGTGATCTGAACGACCGCGCAATTTCCAAGGCCGCAGACGTTGTGTATTTAGAAGTCAATCAGCAAGCGGCGTTGCAAGACTCGTTACAGAGAGAGAGAAAAAAAAAGAACGAAAAGGTTGTAGATATTGAAAAAAGTACTGCAGTTACAGTATATGCATACACGGGAAACAAAAATCATTAATTTTCAACTGACATTCCGTCCATGACATTCGCAGACTGTAATATGTGGTACGATATACGTGAATATCATTACCGTCAAAAATAAAGCAGACGACACCATGATGATGATGATGACGACGGTGGCACGTTTCCTATGCTGAAGCTTCGCGGGTGCAATATACGTCTGGACGAAGATCGTTGGTCGATCGGATCGATCGTAAGTATTGATTCAGAATATTTTCAGAATCTTTTAATTGGATTTAAAATTCTTCTCTCGTAAGGAAGATGTCTAAAATAAAAAGGAAACTATTTCGCGCGCAATATAATCAGGATAAATTTTAATCTTCCGCAGTCCGTGCGCCAGATACATTATAGGCATGGTTTTCAGGCACGTGGGCACGTCGAAATGAGAGAAAAAAAAGAAAAGGAAAAAATCATGATTATAATATTAGATCCACGATAACCAGTCGTGTAATAAATATTGTAATATAAGTCGCGATTATAAATGCAATATAAATGCATAAATTGATTATTCATAATTACTGTTACATTTACTTGAGCACCTCGTGTCTCACGTAATGAGAAAGATCCTTCGAGCCGTACGTTGTATGCACGTAAAGCGTGTGACACAATAATTTTGGAAGCAGCGCGTATCGAATAGCCCGTCTGTGAAACGAAAAAAAAATCAAATCAGACAGATGAATAAATGAATAAAAAAGTAAAAGAGGGACTTCCTGCCCGCGACTAATCGCCATCCGCGGAAGGTCAGTTACGATCCAGATATATAAATGTATATAGGAAGGTATATGTATATATTTGTAATAAAATAAAAGTTGTAAGGAAGTGGAATCCCCGGGCGCGATGCGATCGTCTAACTGTACCTAACGTAAAGGTTATACATACACGTGTAAATATATACCTTGATGCGGTATAGATATATGGGTATAGGTATTTAGAATCTCCCGGTAAATCCCCGCGGACGATGCATATGTTATCGCAGATGATTGCATCGATAGAATTTATATAGTTATATGTATACACGTGTAATGCGCTGCTGCCGATTTAATAAATGCATATGTAGGTATACATAGTTATGAATTGGCTAAAAACTATGTATTTGATGAGAAAACCAGCCGGGGATTCCCTTCGTGGAGATTTCAATGCGATAGTTCAATACTCGTGATTCGTCGTTCAGACGAGTTACAAAAGTGAGAGTCCTTCGAATAAAAACCTGCACAATTATCAGGCGCCTGATTTTTTCACCAGCAGACAACGCGACTATACGTATTATACATGTATCAGTAGTTTTTACTGCGGTGTGAATTTGTTAATTACCTAAAGAATACTTTATATACCTGTCTATATATTATATACCTAGGAAGTTTACAATTATTATTAGAATACGATCGCGTGTTGGATTTTTCGGTGTATATCTCATAGCTCGACCATGTTATGTACATCGTTAAATGTCAGGATGACCAGACGGCGGCTATCAGGGCCGTCCTGTTCGAAAAAGTCCTTGAAAGCATACAGCCTGCTGCACGCGTCTTCCTCCCTCGCATTATTTTTTTCCGTTGCTTTTTTTCGCAGGACGCGAGGCGACGTCGAAAAATTTTAATGCAACGCGATTCGGATGCAATTATTTCTCACGATAAGCCCTGCAGAATATTTGACTCGCATCTGTCGTATCATCGATTTGAGAGATTGCAATTTTACCAATTACACGCGGGAATCGAAGAAGCCTATAGAACCGGAAATGGGAGCTCTCAGAGCCAATGAAATCTAAAACATATGAGAATTCGACGATAATGATTTACCATCATCGCGGTGCGCCTCGATTCCGCGGATTTGAAATCGTCGCAGCAGGTAATTTTCCCGTTTTGAAAAATCGCGCGATTTTAGCCTAAGCCATATTCTAAGAAGATGTTTTCGAATCCAAATCGTCTCTGCGGATCGTGTGTGCTGGTTTTTTATTTCTCAAATGGTTGAAATTTGAATAGCGTGGATAATTATATTATTATATTGAGATATACGCAACGCGCGGATTATCAATAATTCTATCAGAGGTGAAAAGATAAAGCGCTCGGATATCAAAGCAGCATCATCGTCAGCATCTGATACGTTAGTACATATAAATATCCATATGTATATCGCATCTAAGATACATTCATATAATACATACATATATATGTACACGATAAATACCTCAGCTTGATAGGGGGCACCAACCGAATTCAAGGTCTGTTTTCGCAATGTATAAACGTAAATATTTATGCGTATCGCATGTTTTCTCACATACATAGCTATGTAGATATATGTATAAAACTATAGGTACACACATACAATATATTATGATATCGGCCCTTTTTCACGCCTTTAAAATACCACGCGTCGTCATCATCATCATCATCATCATCGCATCATATCGTACGTATAATTCCAGAGGTGAATAGCCGCCGTTATATTGGCAGCGAAAAAAGATTTCTTCTTCAAGTTTTAAGTCAAAGCCGTTTAAATTTCCCCCTCGTTCCCGTCCCCCTACCCTATTACCGCCTTGATATAAAAAAAACGAAAAAAAAATTTATAAATATGCAGGTAGGTATACCTATGATTTAATTTAAATCGATATACTACTTTGTCGGCCGCATGCAGTGAAATCATTATTTATGCATCGCATGATGATATAGTTTTATCGATGTATAGATTTGAATGTAGAAATCAATGAGGGAGAAAAAAAAAAAAAAAAAAAAAAATTAGAATAAAAATACCATGACTGTATATGAGTATGCGATAAATATTCTACGTACAAACTATTGTGCTGAAATTCCGTAAATTAAATTCTAACATCCGCTATAAATTTCAGTCGATCGCCTATACGGACCCATTTAATTATTCAGAGATATAGGTATAATATTGAGTTGATAGTATGACCGTCCTCGAACCCAGAATGCCTTGCGCAATCGCCTTCAGTTCAACGTAATCGCAACGGCTGCGGGTTATACATATTAGCTCTTATAGTAGCATCTCTTATACGTATCGTCTTAGTTAATTCGTATATATGTATGCGTTTTACACGTATAAATGTATAAAAAATATTTCACGTACACGTAAAAATTTCACTATCGAATTTATTATTGCCCAAACTATTTTTATACATATACATATATGCGTGTGCACATACTCGTGTAGTATACACACACATGCAAACGGTATGATATTATCTCAAATAAATGAGGATTTACAATTTTTTTTCCGTGTTTTTTTTTTTTTGTATTAGGATCTGTAATATAAATCGATCGATAAATTATGAAAATTAATTCTTTTTTCTTCCCCTGTGTATGTATTTATAATTACCGTAATCAGCACGCGTTTTGTGTATAATGCATTTAACTAATCTTTTTTCTTTCTCGATATCTAGGTAATAGACTAGGTGTAAATGTGCGAGTTCAAGTAAAATTCCATTGAATAGAAAGAAAAAAACGATGAGTATATTTTTGTAATATCGGCGCGATAATTGTGAGTATATCCATACGATCCGTCTATCCGGTATACAACTTTTTATCGATTCTTTTTTATTTTCGGAAATTTTTTGCAGCTACCCAAATATCTCGGCGCCATCATAATGTCAATGCACTACGACTCCAAACGCTATTATCACTAAATATTATTTGACTACGAGCAGAATTTCTGAAAGGTCTCTGAACGCGCGATTGAGAGAAGAAAAAATGAAGTAAATTAAAATAATTTAATATATATAAAACCGAAAAAGGATGGGTTATTCACCATTTGGGGTGCGTCTCAATATAATTCGACGGCTAAAGACCACGTTTGGACGGCCAATCGATATAGCGACACAAGGACGTATCCCACAAAATGAAAGAATATGAAAAAAAAAACCATCGAAATGTATATCAAAAGTGAAGATTGAAACATTGGTCGAAATGACGTGCCATACCCCATATGTATATAACACATATCTGCCAATATTCGCGCGTCAAATCAAATAGAATAGATTGTATCAGCTGTATAAAATTGTATAACTGACATTGGTACAAATGGCATTGCATTTATTTGCGCTGTGCTCAATATAAAATGTTTTATATGGAGGTAATGAATAGGGAATTAGCTATTAGATTTTTGTCCGTCTAGACGGGAACGGGCGACATATAATAAAAATGCTGTTTCGGATGACGTATCCCAGGTTCAATGCTACTCTCACTTTCGTATTGGGTATATATGTAAGATATTAATTCAGACACGGTTGTCTGCTACAACGATCCGCCGCGATAGAGCCGCGCCGACTCGTTTGTATAAAAGGCCCCTTAAAAATAAATAAATTATACACATAGGCATAGGTATACACGAATATACCTGTATACATCTCCCAAGATCCCAAAACCGGGACGTTTATATTCGGGTCGAAAGAACGCGAGGTATTTCCGTTTAAAAAATTGAACCTTCTCGGAAGTCAAAAACCCTCGGCGCGATCCCAAATAGTTTTCACTTTCGTAAATATATGTATAGTGCGTATACGCATACGTATACCGTAGATTATATATATACTGGCGATGTCCTTATTTCGATTCGATTAATAAAGAATAAAAAAACGTTTTATTAATCACAACTAGAATAATCTTATTATACCTACTATAATACTATTAAATCGTTTCTGTTCGATGACTCGTATTCCGCACGCGCGCGCCGCATTCTCGCGCTTATATGTATGTGTAATTATAAAATATATATTGATCGTCTACGGCACGTCCAAGTTCTACGAACGTTTAAATACCTAAATAATTAATTCGTGTGTGTAGTAGATAGATTATTGATTTTTTTCAGACACACGCCATTTCATCGATATAACCTGCAGATATATATATGTATGCTATACAATCGCTAATGTATTCAACTATCCGCACCCGGTTTTATATAGTTATGTTAGACCGATTCACATAACGCAATTTATTCTATGGAATTGTAAAACAAACGCGTTCATAATAACGTCATTTTTCGTTTATACGGATTTTTTGCAGGACGCATAATTCCAATCTCGCGCGGTAAGTCGATCGTAAATTCTGCAGATGTGAAGTGATAGAAATGAAGAATAAATAAATAAACCGAAATTAAATTGTCATAGAGGAATTTTTTCACGTCCCTTTTTTGGGTTTCTTGTTTTTTCCAGGTTTTGTTTAGACTCAAAATAACCAGATCAGTATAGCAGCAAAAAGCAAGTCTTCCTCGTCGGAATTTATATGAGAAACTGGTGCATCGTGAACATGCGAAAAACTATGTTGACTAATTGTTAAACATGATTGAAAAAAAAAAGAAAGAAACTGAAATCGAATAGATTTAGACGCCCATCTGTCAAACGCTATCGTCACGCGACGAGCGGTTTAGGTGTATTGGCACCATTAGAGCGTTGCGCAGTGGAGTGTCGGGAGTCCGGTCAGACATCGAGTAGTAACGTCTGAGGTTTGTCGGGCGCGAAGCGTCTGACCTTAGCGGAACCGTGACTACTGATATTCGATATAGATATACAATTGCCGATCTCGTGTCTCGGCAGATGGTACAATCCGATATACAAACATCGCAACGTGCGTTGTGCAGTATCGTGTGTCGCGGGACGGCTTCTTCAGGGACAGTTCCGAAAGGGCGTGGCTTGAATCCCTCGCTGGTATCGCGAGTGGTGAAAGGACACCTTATAAAAGACGATAGTTGAGAAGAGGGAAGCCGTTTCAAGCTGCTCGGAGGGGAGCGAGATACGGTGGTGGGAAACGCCGTTGGCCACTGACGATTATTCACTCGATTCTTCAATAATCAAAAGTTTCTGATTATATATTTACTACAAATGTCCACTATAAATTTCATATCATATTACGATGATTTCCGATTCGAAAAAACGAGTCTGTCGGAATCTCACTATACACCGCGTACAGGTTAATTGGACGAAAATATATTAATGATAAACGCACCGAAAAATACTCGAACGACGTTGATATGGGAATATTTTTGGCGGTCAAAGAACTCTGGCGGAAATATTATATCTCGTATATCTTTGAAACAAAGAACGTGAGGCTGATTTTTTTCAATTTTTTCCCCGCATTATGGGGGATTCGGAGAACCGTGGCATATTTTTATCCTTCGGAACGATTCAATTTTTTTATTTCTCTTGTAACGTGAATGTGATTGTTGAGCCTCGTGCAAAGTGCTCGCTAATATATCCGAGTAGATCACACCGGTGAGGCTGCAGACATATATTTAGTAGGTTAGTCGGTTGCGTGGCTGACCAGATTCGGATGTTTCAACCGCTGAAAACCGTTAGACCATCCGACACGCGGACGGCTGCCCTTTCATTGTTTTCACTCGTCAAATGCCGGTCGGTCGTTTCTTATTCGTAGCTTATTAGTTGAGAAGAATAGCTCACCGTATCCTTGCATTATCCCGTGGGTTACGTAAAGAGGTGCTCTTCCAGAAAGTTCGATCCTCCCGAGGGCTTGAGAAACAAGACGATGATCAGCGATGAGAACTGTGTAGAGAGATCCTAATTTCAGGCCACATACCGGTCCATATTTTCGTACGAGTTCGGTGAGAGTTTCGTGAGGTGCGTTTGGTTTTATCCAAGGTAAAAAACCGAGAATCGGGAGTCCCCATGGACCCGGTGGAAGCTTGCGACCTTGCTTACGATTTTTCAAAAACATGAACAACCAGAATCCGAGGGTAACGCAAATCCCGATAACGAACTCTGCGGAAGAAGACATCTCGTCGTCCGACGGCTGCAGTATGATATCGACTGTTGAGAGAAATGATTTTGACTAGACTTTCTTGATATAGTATAGTCGTGTAAATGTAAACAAACGATAATTACGATACGGGAAATAGATTCTGAATTCACCGTCACAGTGATTTGTAAAAATAACACTAGATGCCAGCGCGTCACTCTAAGGATCATCCGGGCGCGGGGAAAAACTGGTTCAGGTTTTCGAACGTCCAGGAGATACAGAATTCAGACAAAGAATAATGGCGGTTCTTCTTCCGTCTACCGATGCTCACCTGATCGGTGATCTCCTACTTTATTTCTTCTGCTCAGTGCGATCCCAGAGTCCGAACAGAGCGAACAACTATTTGGTCCAACGACAAAAGAACGAATATTCCCTCGAACAATCCAACCAAGGTGTGATATTGGAGCTGGTATATTACGACGTCGAATATGGTTCCGTCAACGTTAGCGCACACTCAGCACTGCAATGAGATACGGAATAACCGGATGTCCCAAGACGACGACAGTCGGCGTTGTTCTTCTCGCGACAAAGTTTCGAGAAGTCTTTAAGCCCGAATCCGGCGCGCCGATTTCAAATGAAGATCATTTTTAAATAAAAATTCTGCACTCGAGCTTCCTCACTGTTTACTGAGGACAGTCGAACGTGAAATGCGTAGATTCTTCTCATGCAAGTCCATTTGAAGCCGTCCGTTTAGTACTTTGACTAACAAATTCCTAATTCCATATTCGAAACCGATCGGATTATCTACCCCACGTGATCTCCTCGACCCGCGCCTGCCGAGATTTTCCGTTGTTGATAAATATCTGTAGCATAGAAATCGTCCGCAAAACAATTTTTTCTTTCAACGCCTCGGAACAAACGCAGCTGTGTAGAGTAAATATCGAGGGCGTAGAATTGAGAATGCCGAGCGAACACGACGCAGCTATTCAACTGGCATAATTTATCACAAACATTATATACTTTACATGTATACTATACATACCGCATCTCCCAGGTATAATAATCTGTGGAATCGTTCGAGCCGATCCTCGAGAGGTAAGATTTTCATCCATTCTTTATTTTTTTTATTACACATTCAACCCCCGTGCATTCCTTTGCCACGCATTATTCCTTTTTTCTTTTCTTTCTCTCCTCTCGTCTCCATTATGGGGTGATTTCCAGTACGTTTGATCAAATCTTTCGATTTTATACGCATAAAATGATCATCGGAGGGGGCAAGGATCGAGCTCGTTCTGCACCGGCGCGATGCCGCGAAGAATTATAGTCGGGAGTATAATTAATTCCGACGATCGCAGAGCGTCCGTCGGTTGAACACTGCAGAGTGCAACGTCCCGCGCGTCCGTGAAAGTAAGAGTATATACCTCCGAGTAGCCTCGTGTCCAGAGATGGACACCTGCAGGTACGCGCGTCCCCATCACGCACATACATACCATATACATATACATGTATATCTTGTTGCTTCAACGTTATATTTATTCCCAACGAAACCCGGGAAACGCACTTTTTTCTCATCCATACAAGACGTACGTTCGGAATCGAATGTAAAACTGGACTGATGAGATTAAATTTGTAATTTTCGATGCCTTCTTTTGTTCGCCATTTTGCGGAATTTGCTTTTATAGTTGGCGATCTATACGTGAAATACCATAGTCTTTGACCGTTGAATCGTTTGCTTTTATTTTCGGAGAACTCGTTGTGTATTATTGTATTGGGAAACTTTGTAATAAATACCAATACGTACGCGCTACTGGTACATAAGCAAACTCACATTGAACACTTTCGCGTGAGCCATTCAACTCCAGTTACGTCTTCTCGTGACACGCGGGCGCAGACTTGTTAACAACTTTGCTCGGCACGGTCGTTTAATGTTACGTAATTTACTTGCACACCATTCATTGCAGACCGAAAGCGTCGCGTACGTCGTCGTTCGGTTAATTTCATATATCGACCCTTTTATTCGATCCTGATGACGCCAAATTATTCGTTTCTCCATACAGCTATAACATTATTGACGTAAAATTATCATTCTGTATTCTATGAAAAAAAAAAATATAAATAAATAGTAAAAATCGAACTGTCTTCCATCATTCTCTAAACTTTTCCATGAATTTTTACCGAATTCTTGAAGTCTAGAATATGCATAAAGTAGGCGGTGATTTGCAAATAATATAGAAAATGACATCGTTGCCAAGATGCTAATGGATGTTTCTCAGGCCGACTGGATCAGGTAAGTTAAATTCTCGCATTTAGATCGTGAAATTCTGATGTAGATTTGACGATATCGAGGAAAAAGACGATATGTGGTCGGCAATTAAGGAACCTTTAAGGCATCCCATATCGGGGTGCGTAAGATAATCAAGTTACGATCGGCTTTTGGAATCCATGAGAATAATCAGGATACTGAAGAGGTCATCGCCGTTTAAAGTGACCGTCTCGAAGATCTTCGTGTCATATACGTACTGTATATTCCCCAGGAGTCCGAACGGATATCAAAGGTTATCAAACCCGAGCCTCCTGCCTCTGGTGCTGCAGAAATGCTATAAACTCTTCGCGGGACGGTTGTGCTAGTTTTCGTAGACCAGAGTCCGTTCAACTTAGTTAGCACCGGCATTCTCTTCGGCAGCCGCCTCCTCTCTGCAGCCTCAACGCGCGATCTTTCCCCGGTAATGTTGTGCATAAAATATACAGGTATACACACATGTATATGTGTATAGAGAAGCGTCCGAAAGTCTGGCGCTTGATCATTATAATACACGTACGATTGTAATATGTTTTAGTGTCCAAATATAATCGAAAAAAAAAGATAACACCTGTATCCTTCGATCATTCGACGATGGTATTTATCGGTGTATCGTACGCAGGTGCTGTATTATTTCATGAAGATCAAGAAGCAGCATTTATACTCCTCCTTATCGGAATTCAAATGACGCAACGAGGTATGCAGCAGCTACGTCTCGATTACCTTCGAGTTAGTCGAGTGCAATGACTGCGAATAAGTTATGCCAATGTAAATCTAACATTGCGAATAAAATGCGATATCCGATTTTCCTGCTACTTGAGTGTAAATATATATGCGTAAACAGGAATACAAACAAGGCAAAATATATATATGTATACGTGCACGGTGAAATCAGGCGGAACGCGATCGACGAGATTAATAAATTATCCTTGAAAGCGGCGTTTTCTTCCACGGCCATCGGCAGACGATGTACGAAATAAATCCGAATGAACGATGATATTTTTTTATGATTAAGAAATGGGAATGAGAAAAAATTGTATCAGAAAATAAATGAATAATCAAAAGTCCCGCGTACGTGCAGTGCAGGGGCGAAAGTTCCGGCGTATCGCTGAGGTGTTATATACGGTGGGCGTCCTCGACGCCCCGCACGTTTGATCCTGCGGGTGCAATGGTTGGTGTTTTGTTGTAGGTGCGGGTTGACGGGGGTTCGGGACCGAGGCGACGTGCAACGACCGACAAAGGTCACTCGCCAGCTTTAAGTCGGCCATGGCGCCTGGCGACGTTGTCTGATCGGCGGTAAGCAGCAGCTAGCAGCAGCAGCAGTACCAGGGGGGAGAACTCCTTTCTTAAATCGGTTTGCTTGGTGCAACTTGACGATCCGGGGAGTCTCCGCAGGTATGCCACCAACAAGAACTAACATCACGGTGCCAACGAGCGGACTCCACGCAGTCCGAGGGGTCGATGTCTTCGAGCAGCGGCTGATCACCTCGCCAAAACCCGGTCGACGCACCGACGCAAAAATGAAGATCGTCGGAAGATCGGTACGTCTCGCCTAGTAATAAAGAAATCGAATAAACGAATGAGTAAGAATGACAAAAAACAAAAATCTTTCTCGGTTTTGGTGATAATCTCGAGAAGACAATATCGAAGGAACTAAATTCTGGTAGTGGATCCCAACGGAAACAAGGAGGGAGAGAAGAATCGGAGTCGTTCTGCCAACGATCGGTTTCTGTTCCGTGAATCAGCTACAGATCCGAGCCTGAGGTAATGAAATTATTTTTATCAAAATCTAAGGACGACTACTTCGCTCCTCGGGTTCAATGGAACGGACTTTTTTTCCAATCTTCACTGTAGTGCGAGGGACGCGGGCGGTTAACGTGCGATGATCGTTGCGGGCAAAAGGATCAGCCACTTTTTGTCGAGTTGCGAATCGTTGAGAGAATAACGAACCCCATCCAGGGGCCGCTGATCCCCGAGTCCTCCTGCAGAGTCGAACACAAGGGGGATAAATACATACAATATGACTTATACATGCGATATATCGCTGTGCACTTCTCAAGATGTTTTAATTATGCTTCTGACTCATTCCATCGCTGCGTATCTACGATTCCCAGTCTCATGACTTTCGTCGTATCTTCTCTTAATTTTCTGTCACCGATTTCGACCAAGTTTTCATCCTGCAGCAGTGTTCCCTTCTGATTATAGGACCGTCACTCTGGGGTACCAACATTTCGCAAATTTTTAACAAGTCATGTCATAAACTTCTGAAATTTACGTTCGAGTGCGTTCGTAAAGGTATGTACAGACATACTATATTGAGTTATCCTATGTAGTATGACGTCACCGAAACAGAGCTGACGCTGCTGACCCAGATTGCGTGCCCCGCGGTACTCGGTAGAGGATGAGAAATGCCTCACGGGTGGTTGATACGGCATTTCTAATCGTTTTTTAATTTCAATTAGGTATACGTGTGGTTACATACACGAGAATTACCTAGTCCGATAGTTAAGTGCGCTTTCAACGATGAACGCTTGATATAATAATACGTCGTCGTAATACATCCGAAGACGATCGCTTCCATAAGTCATCGATTTCCTACGGCCCACCCGGACTTTCATCGGAACCAAATATATCGAAAATCATTCGTCCGAGTCGAATTATAATAGAATCGGGACCGTGACTGGGAATGTGATCTTAATTTGCTGACAATACTCGATATACCGCATGACAACAGATGGCAACAAAAGATATCGACCTAGATTTTCGATCATATTACACGGCCCGTGATCGTCGATCACCGATCAATTTATATTCGCTTTGTAATTCTTCACTTACATTTCTTCCTGTAAGACTTGTTTCGCGTCTCTGTACATCGGCACAACTGTATACCGTGTAACTATTTTGTCAACCGATATTTTTCTCTTTATTACATTGAAAATAAATTATACATATTTTGCATGTATGAAAGTTATATGGGTAGGTATATGTATACAGACATAAGTGGATGGTACATAAAACTAGTAGGTAACGCGTCGCGGACCCCCGGGTCTTTGACCTCCGTATATGCCACGAGATACGAGATATACTAGACTGCTATATATACTGCATAAGACCCACCGTCTCTTCTATACCTACATATATTTAGAAAAGATTTACATCCGCAATAGCAAAACACCTGGCCATATCGATATTACCTGTATTCGTACTATGCCACTTGCCGATCAACCACGCGTAATGATAACAATTATTAACACTGGAAACGCGGTGAAGGCGCGCCAACTTCAGGTTATCAAGAAAACCAATCGTTAATATTATTGCTCCACTGATCTCTATAGAGATCAGTATATCGGTCCCATTGAAGAGATTCGTAAATTTTTTCACTTTTCTTTCTTTCTTCTTTTATTTTATATGTTTTTCTTTTTCATTAAAACAAGAAGTCTCCCATCGATTAACGTTCCGGCACGATCCTTTATTATCGCTATACTTTTAACGTGTAGAATTCGATTGCATTAAATAAATTCATGCAGGAATAATGTTTTTTTTTTTGTTTTTCTTTCTGTTCTTTCCTCTAATCGGAGTAATAATTGAATATTTCGGTTGTAATTTGAACAAACCATTTTTTTTCTCATTACTCTAAGTGTGGGGGTACGTAGGAGGGATAAAAATATGTTTTTTATTCCTTCCCTTTTCTTTTTTTTACTTTATTTTCGGTTTAGTTTTCTTCGAGACAATTTGGAACGCGACAAAAAGTCCGTCTTCGCGATCGCATGATCTACAGGAACGTACGTGCGGTTTCATTTTACAGGTCAAGGATTACCGGTCCAAATATAATGTAGTAAGTCAAACAAAGTCATTGTTCTCGTTATCAAATCTCATATAATTATTGTTAACATACGATCACGAATGACGTATACGCGCTTTCAAAGTTTCATTCAAACTTTCAATGTATTGTCTTCTTTGTCGCATACCACCGCACAAATAGGTACCTCTTCTTATAATAATGATCATTATTGTTATACACCACATATGATGCACTGCACATTCTTCAGCGAAGAAGATAATATTATACCTTTATAATAAGTATCCATCTAGAATCCCCGTGACATGCGATATACCTATATTCTCCAATTCCATGGACTTGCAGCTAGCAGAAAAAAAACAAAAGGCAACGAAAAAAAACAACAAATGAATAAAAAAAAAAAAAGAAATCATGCAGCGACGATAAGACACGATCCGCAAGGAATCGTGCGGTCGTTTCCACCTCCCGTTTCATGCGACACTGTTTTATTTTTTCTCCTTTTGCTCTTCAAAATAAGTATAACTGGTATAACGTATGCAAATGTTGATTAATTGTTATTTTTTTCCCCCCTTTGTTTTCTTTCGTCTGACATTTCAGATCTCTCTCGATTACTTCTCGTCAAACTTGAATAAATCAAATCGAGCGTAGTGCAGTTATCGATGATTTTGTTATATCTGTTTAATTTTATAACTCAAAAAAGCAGGTATCGCTAAACCGAAAAAACAACAAGAAAAAAGAATCTTGTATAGTTACTCGTGAATTAGCATGCGGTTAGGTTAGAATCGTCCGTGCATATTGCACCTTATAGCATACACTGTATGCCTTAGGTAACTATGTAAGGTAATGAAATATAAAAGTATATATAGACGGGCACATATACAATATACGTATATGAAATCGTCAGCGTGCAAACACTAGAGTAAGGTATATATTAACCATATATATTAGCATAAGGAGAGAAAGTTGCGGTCGACGCCCTGTCGCCGCTCTTTGGCATCCGCGGACGTCTCGCGCGTTCACATCCAGGAGTGGCAACCGAATCTGCGCCCCCTCCCCCTCCCTCCCCCGGTCCACAACCACCCATTTTTCACATCTCGTTTAATAAAACCTCGCTGTATATTTTTTTATAGGCTTATATGTGTGTTGTATATAATTATATGATATACTGTGCAGGGCGGCGCGACGGTAGTCCTTAAAATAGACTTCGATTGGTTTATTGACTCCTGCACGACACTCTTATTTATTTATACATATCCATAGGTAATTATGTATACACGTTGTTACGAATAGGTATATAGATATATTTGGTGTTTATTTATTTATTCGGTTACGCCATTATATACTATTTATATAGAAATATGTACCTGGCATATTTGTGTACATAATGTGAATTGGCTAAAAATTTCTACATGCCAATTTTGTTTTGCAAACTGACAAAAAATTGCCAATATATTGGATATTTTATACGAAAACGAATTAGGAACGAGAGAGTTCTGATAATTTATCTAGTTCATTCATTGTTCGATGGTTTTTTATAAATAGGTATATCGGTATATATTACAATTCAAATACAACGAGAGTGACACTGACCGCGAGCTTCAGTAAATGGTTGTACAGAAATATGCGCGACATGGTTCTTGGAATTAAGGTGTTTTTGTTTCTGCAAATTGCCACGTCTTGTACGAGCCGCTCGGTTACCACACATATATCTATACATGCATATATGCATTATACCGTGCGAATGTCTGCAAAAATGGAATGAATTAGTAGGTGAATCTAATTATAGTATATACATTATAAATAAATATCTATACTAATTTTGAATAAAAAAATCGTTTGAAAATAGGGTATCTAGATATACTAAATATTTTACCGCAATTATTAGCATGAAATTCGTATACGCTATGCGAGCAGTATCAACAGCTGGAATTAGGTGGGATAATCGTCGAAAAACGGAGAAACGTACAGCCGAAGAACTGATTCTCGAATAGCAACCGTCCGGACCGGCCGTGATCAGCCGCAATCCGGTATTATAACGCTGCGTAACGGTACAAAGACACGTTTTGCGGAACGCGCACGATCTCAAAGTGATCGCCGCTCTAACGTGTCACGTGGTAGAGATCGCGCGCGAATTATTGCCAAATCTTTGCGAGCGCTACATATTGTAGACACCGGGAGATGAAAAAACATTTCATAATCATAACAATTAGGGTGATAAAAAGAAGTGAATTAACAGTTTTTCATTAAAGTACAATCACATCTAAAACCACGTATATATAAATCATCGTGACGTCATAGGCAATTTATGGCTAGAATACAATTCCATTGTATGATAATTTTACAGCAATGATGTCCAGTGAAGCGAATTTCGACCCGGGCCTACCCCACAAATATATTGAATGTCTGTTTACGGGGCGTTTCAAGTATTTCACTCGACCATAGGTAATTTGGATCCACTTTATTTATTGAAAAAAAAAATATGTGTTATTCTCAATCTTTTCAGGTGACAGTTTAGCAATTGAAAAATGTCACAGAATACAAAGCTTCGTTAATTTTTATTCGAAATCACCAAAGAGTTACGACTGTTACTGATAAAACTGCCTCGAAAACGGCAATTTTGAAAAATCTATTGAGAATCTAGATATTTCTAATTAGTTTGAAACAGAATGAAGTTTATGGCAAATGACCTTCTTCCACGGCTATTAGAGAATTGAAAAAATTACTACACATTGTTCAATGTCTTAATATACGTTTAAAATGAATATCAAATTAGGTGAAATAAAAAACAAATTGCGAGGGTTGGTACCTGGTCGAGTCGACGTGTACAATTCGACTTGTAGTGTTTGCCTATATTTAATTTTAGAGAGATTTCTTTGGTTCGGGGGGGATAATATAGTGTATACATAATTTTTTGGAAGGTGTCCGCGCGTTTCGCGGTTCTCTCGCATCTTAAGAATATAAAGAACAGAGTCGTATCCGAATGGCATTTGTATAGGTCAACGACCCAAGTAGAGGATTTGTAAACTTTATGCAGGCGCGCCGTAACTGCAGAGACCGTAAAAAAAAAAAAAATCCGCCTGAAAAGCTAAAAAAATGAGAAAAAAATTAATAATTACTTTAACACGTATTTTTCGAGTGAATAATAATAAGCAAATAATATTATTGTAGCTGCACCTGTAGCTTTGAATTTTACCATGTAAATTTCATGTATATAGCGGAATTTTGTCAGCTATATTATATATATATATTTATCATAATATATAGACGGACAACCTATGAGAAGATCGCAACTTTCTTCGTTCATTCATTTTGGAAACGTAAATCCTGCAGCGGACGCGGGCGCAGATTATAAGCCTAGGTCAAGAAGATCCGAAAGGCGAATGGACTATTAAGTCCATTCAGATTTTTTTTTTTTTTGTTCTTATTTTTATCATTTTAGTTCAGTATGTTCGATGCATAGCGAATGGTTTAAATAATTATTTTCGGTTTACAGCTGCTTCAATGGAGTTGGGTGGGAATAATAATAAGCGGGTTGCAATCTGCTCGACGAACCGATTTTTTTTCTTTTTGGTTAATTTTTATTTTTTTGTGAGGCGGCGTGAAGAGAAATTCGAATAAATCTGGTTCCCTCGAAAACCGGACCCGGTCAGGTTTTTCCCCTACGCGTTATAGCTTCGCTCTTTCCAGCTGTTACGCGCCGCGAGGCTATAAAAAAATTGGCATATATATCGCGGTATAGGTTTACAAATTTTCGGATAAAAAAGAGGAATATGTATCATGCGGATGTATGCTGCAGGGTTATACGTATGGTTAAGCGCGGGGTTAAAATTTATTTCATGATTAATTCGTTCAACGATTTCGCGTTTATTTTAAAACGCGTTTGGGTCACTCTGTAGCAGAAATAAATGAACAGAGTTCTGTCGTGGAGCGGTCAACGCACTCGAAAGTTCGTCCGCAAAGCTTTCCCGGCTCATCAACATGCGCACCTCGCAATATTGTCTATTAACAAAAATTTCTAATTTCAATTTATGATAATTAATAATGAAGCAAAACCCAACGGGCAACAAAACACGAATATTACCACGCGCGCTGTACATGCGTGCGAGATACAAATATTTCCTGAGGCACAAATGCCAATCACATTTATAAATGCCGAAAGTCATCAACGTACAGATCGATATTATATATTTATTCACACGTATAAATATACATTCTACCCGTAGCTCGTCAAAGGGACAGGGTTTCAGACAAGTTTAAATGGCCAATAAAACTCACACCAATTATGTGCGATGAAAGATCTTTACGTTAACGCATGAAAATATTTTTCAAAATATACAACGTGTACTTTGTTATTTTTACAACAAGTGATCAAATTCCATGAATAAAAGGAGAGAAAAAAAATATCCTCGTGTATCGAGCTGCACGTTAACTTTCATGAACTTTAACCTCGTCAAGAATCATCAATTTTAACATCATTCGCAATTTATACCGTTATAATATATTAGAAGATATTCTGTAAGTAGGTACACAAATTGCTGTATCTATAAGTTGAAATCACATTATAGGTATATATATTTAGAATCGTGATCGCAGTTTGCAGGACATCATTTGGCCCGGGAGATAGCTGGAGTACTATATAATATCACATACAACGTCGCGAATTAATATATTACTAATGAGTATTTTGACACGATTGCGTAACAATATATTATTCGACCGATGATCGTTATATGTGCGAGTCGGAGATGATCCGATTGAGCCAATAATTCGTTATAGAATTAGCAATACGATGAGGAACGATCAAATACCGATCGATCGTCCCAGTTCACATTAGAACGTATCACGTCTTAGGTGTATAATAATCTTAGAACCAGCTAATGATTTCGCAAGGCAGCAATATTATAGAGACTCGCGTAGAAGAATTCACGCTTTTAATTCAACGACAGTTCAATTCAAACGGTTCAACTGTTCTAACAATTCACACTCATAAATGTAATCAATTGATTTTTTTTATTAGAGATCAGATCGCAGCTGAGAAAAAAGTTGCAGCGTACGAAATCTTTGCCGATTATCCGGCGCCAGAAACCGGCGCGGATTTCGCGTGTATGAAAGAAGCAGTTTTGCATCTGTATATAGTGAAGGAAGAGGTCCACTTGGCAGAGAAGAGTAGGAGAGGGAAATGTGAGAGAAGAAGAAGAAGAATCAGAAGCGAAGGAGGAGAAGTAGGAGGAGTGGGAGGATATGGCGGCTGAAGAAGGAAAGGTGGGGGACGAGGACGAGAACACTTTCACTATCACAGGTGCATGACCGGGGCGTCCAAGTTGCCCAGTTGCACAGTTGCGCTCACCACGTCCCCTCCCCAGCTATGTCTCCCGGGTCGTTCCCGATCCTCAGCTAACGGCTAACGGCCCCCCGATTGTTTTCGCGGTCTTTGATCCTCGCAGGGTTTTCGCCTCATGTCTCCTCCTCCTCCTCCTCCATCTCCTCCTCCTCCTCCTCGTACTCCTCCGTTATCTACCGTAAGTATACCCCAGATCACATATCCGTACATCGCCTAGCGAATATTGAAGACCATCCAGAAAAAGAATCCTTGAAAATATTCAAACTATTTATATCATAGCTAAATGCTTTGGTTAACTGGAAAACAAGTTCATTGATATGTTTTCCTGCAGGTGCAGCGGGCAGATTAAATTAAGATTTTTGTCCCACGATTGCAACTAATCGTAAGTATATTACGTTCTACACGGAATTACAGATACACGTATATAATATGTATGTAAAGTAACACTGTCTGGTCGATCAGCTGTTCTAACGGCATCTCCGGTTTGATCCAGAGCTATATCCTTTATATATCAGCTGCAGACCCGCGCGTCGCCTTGTAGCGGATTACAGAGCGTAGAAAAAGAAGAGAAAGAAAAAAACAAAGCAAAAGGAGGAGGAAAGCAAGATTGAAGAAATAAAAGAGAGAAAAAAATGGAGAGGCTCGTCTATCCACATGATCGTGATTCCAAGAAACTGCACAGCTGGCAATGCGAAGTCATGTAGGAATTTCATAGTCGTGAATTAAAAAATGAAAAAACGTCGACATGGGTACGATTATCACCGTAATATTGTTGTTCCAGTAGAAAGAAAAAAAGGTTTTGAATCGTATAATGTAGTCAAAAATAATTTAATTTTTCTTTAAACCTGAATACATCGAGTACGTCTGCACAATTGATAATGACTTTCAATGTACGTACATATAATCGAATACCAACGACCAATAAATTCCTTTTGATAAAATAGACGATTGGCAGCAGGTACATAGCTACAGGGAATAAGAAAAAACAAAGAGAATTGTCGAACTCATAGAGCATATATGCTCTATATGCTCTAAAGTTGAACTGCTTAGCGTGACGAAAATTTTATTTCAAAGGCCGATCGGTCCTGTAGAACGGTCATTTGTTCGACCGTGGGATTATATATATGTATATATACATAGATGTATGTACGTACGTACTTACGCCGGGCGACACCTGCGACGAGAGGTCGATGAACCGATACACGATATCTTGGAACGTTCAGCAGCATGAACAGCAGCAGCAGCAAAAGAGCAGCAGAAGGAAACATTTGCCGTACGACCGCGGGGCAACGATCACGATGGCCAACCGCGCTACCAAAATACGCGGCCACCAGTACCACAAGCTACGTGTCCCAGTGGGTCACTGGTTCACGAGGCCCGCGGCTTTATAACGCCTCAAGGCGTCGTTTTGTTCTCCCCAGTTTTACCTGTGGCAATACGTATTACAGCTCGTTAGAACTTATGAGGACCACCGAACAGCCGGAAAGCATTCATAGAGGCCAGAATATGAAGATGATGTTTGAATAACGAACTCGACTATATGATATCATTCTCGCTAAATTTATTCTATAATTACAATAGCTGAGTTTTTTATTCACTATCTTCCAACATTTGCAGAGATGAAAATTTTGTCAAAATTATTTTCGCACCCGCGAAATTTACTGCCGAAACATATGAAGGCTTGAAAATGTGGAAAGCTAGAAGGGAAGCGCTGAAAATTACCCGAAATTTTTTACAAGTCTGATGAAAGTGTTGGAAGATGGCGAACAAAACGCATAATTAGCATCACGAAGACCCTCTGGAAGTCCGGCGTGAAATCCCGGATCAAGAGATATCGATGAATATTAGATAATGACGATGAAGATTTGCTGATAAATTAGCTTAAAATCACGATGTTGAAAACAAGTAGACCGTTGTGCGGTGAATCGCAGTTCTGGACAAAAATCGGTTCAGTACATGGCGTTGTGTATGGGCACGATTATTTAAACCGGCATAAAGAGGTTAACTGTTGTGCTGCTAAAAATATCCGTCGTGTGAATATACTGCACGTGTGGTATGGATACCTGTACATAAAAGTATGTACGTACGAATATGTATGGTAAAGTGCACAAGTGCGTGCGCAAATATTTTCTGCACTTCGAACGAGAGACTCCCGCGATTCGAGTTTGCTCAATGCACTCCACACCGCAGGAAGCATCCCCCTACTTTTCCCGCCACCATTATATCCATTTCCATTATCCAGTATACGAGAATGTGATATGGTCAACTTGCGGAGTTTGATCGTGGGGAACGGGTACAACCTTATCAGGATTCTCCTTAAGCAGCTCGCGTTCTGAGGCAGTGTACTTTCTCGCCTCGCGATCTTGACGAAAATAATATTATAAGTAGGAATACATGCTACGTGAAAAAAATAATCAAATATTATGAATAAAACTGCATTAAATTATACATTAATACATACATACAGCGGTTCAAGAAAATTTCAAAGTTTCAACTTTTATTTATTAGTTGCTCATTAAGATTTAGACTTTCAAAAATCAAAAAAACCCTCCGCACGATTTGCTGTTTGAAATTTCAATCTTTTTGAGATTTGAGAGAATTTTTTTTTTCAGACCCTGAATTCGGCGAGAGATAATGCATATTTTTTTTTGGTAAGATGGTAAAAGAATAAGTGTAACTTGGGCTTTTTTTTTACCTGTCTATGTGAATAGTACAGCGTGAACATCGTGATGGCTAATTATGCTGTGCACGTTGTTTTATGCGCGATCGAGTACTGATTTCTCTTGTATGAGGTTGTTGTCAATCCCCTCCAAAAGTTACTTTGATGGAATATATGATCGGGATGCTTGATTGCCGTTTGATTATGATCAACGTTCTAAGTACACTGTAATTTTATAAGCCGCGTGTGTTGGATAGTTTCACTTTAACGAGAAACGATCGATCTCGTCTCCAATACATTTAGTACCTGAAAAAGATTCCACCCATTAGCTCATAATATATACCTGAAAAGAATCATATGCCGAGTTTTCACCTCTTCCAATCGAAAATTTTGTTTCCCATAGGTATGTGTTCCATTTCGGTGTATACCTATACTCGCGATGCACCTGCCTTCAAGTCGTACCTGTTAGACCTGCAGGAGACCGTTGACCCGGGAGACACGTGCTGCAAGTTTCAGCACGTGCAACAACTCTTTCTGCATGCGTGCAACGAACACGCGAGTAACTTGCGATGAGCGGTCCTTATGAGCGTTATACCTATATATATACGTATTTACATGTAATACATATGTACAGTGAACGGAGTGAAACCGCAGTGATTGAGAAATACATGTATAGACGCGCTGCAGATGTGTGAATGATTTATTTCATCAAAGCTACTATAGATCCAATGTTATTATGCGTCGATTGATTCATATGTGCAGGTATAACTGAAAAAGCTGAAATTTAAGCAAAACAAGTTAATATAATTCGGTTGACCTCGTTTGGTCACCCCTAAAACTTACTGCTCGGTTTTTTCCCCTTACGTAAAAGAATATTATCTGTAGTAAAAGATTTAACTAAAAGTACCCTCGAACCAAGTTACTCTGAGTTCAGGGGGTTTTAAAACTAAAGAAACCATTGAATGGATGGATTCCTAAGTCCGACGAAATTCGAGTTGGATCAAATGATAATATAGTTTCAGAGAAGATTCATCTAAATGTGATTAAATGGAATACAGAATCAAACCTTAAACAGTCCTAAGTTAGGTACAATCATATATCAATTGAAATAGATTTTATCAAAATTTGTCGGTC
This sequence comes from Athalia circularis, assembly GCA_963978495.1. Taxonomy (NCBI): domain Eukaryota; kingdom Metazoa; phylum Arthropoda; class Insecta; order Hymenoptera; family Athaliidae; genus Athalia; species Athalia circularis. The sequence goes on from OZ021699.1 coordinate 26,296,485, forward strand.
CATTGTCAAGATATCGTCGGATAAAAAATCTATCACCCCAAAGTTCGTTTAAAAATTATTGAAGACGATTCTCTGAACTTCAAAGTCTGGAGATACGGTGAAATTTTAATTTTTAATTCAAGGGTGATCTTACCAATTTTCTTTACTGAACCGGAAAATTGAAATTTTTTGTGATCACACCTTAAGGATGGTACGGAGGACCGAGGACTGAATTAAAGACCCAACTCGAGAGAGAGCAATGACCGGAGCTGTGTTCCAGATTCACCAAGACCTCCTCATGCATAGCCTAAATTCTAGCCGGACAGCTTCTTCTTCTTCTTCTTTCTCTTCTTCTACTCCTGCTTTTTCTTCTTCTTTTTGCGATCAGATCAAAGAAAAGAATAACGAGCGTATGTATATAGCACGCGTTTCTGTCATAGACTTTCTGAGTCTATAGTTTCTATAGTAATAGATTAAAGTTATACCAGTATTGTTAAAAAAATGTAGAAAATAGAATCATTTCGTGGGAAAAGAAGCAAAGGATTGAAAAATAAATCTTGCAAAACGAATCCCGGACAATAATATCCTGATCGAGATCCTGTAACGGGTTATAGGTATATCGGCTAGACTTCTAGATCAAGCGTAGGCGGATCGGGTTCAACATCATGATCATCGATGCGAGGATCGGGAGCACCGGGTAAGTCTGGTTTCTCATCCCCGTTTTAACGCACAGCATATACACAGGTATATAAATATGCTATACTACAGTAATAAAATCGTGGTTTGGTTGACGCGGTTCGGCCCCTGTTAATGCAGAGAGACGCGGATCGGCAGCGTGTAAGGCAACGTCAACGACCGCGAGGACTGTGCTCCGATTTTTTATCGTCCAGGTCTCCAGGCTCGCATTGTACGATTTCACGCCGTTTTTCAAAGCATTCCATCGCGTCGAGCTGCCGCGCTTATATATACCAATCATTAAATACACAAGGATTATCGTTCCGTCTCCATTAAACTCGCCCGCCGATATATAATGTGGGCCACTATTTTTCAACGCTTTTTACATATATGTACATTATACATATATCCCAAAGATCGACGACTCTTAGAACGATCTTTTCTGCGGTCGGTCCTCGATAGATGCTGCAGAGAAACGATTTAGAAAGATTTCTATTGTGAAATTCCCAAATCCAAATGGTGTAATTTGGGTATGTAGGTAACGATAATTCTGCAGAGCTCTTCACAGTGATCTCATCGGCAGATGGCGAGATCTGATAGTATCTCCCGATTTCCACTTCTGATAATTCGAAGGGCGGATGATGCGGAAGACCCTCACAGGGAAAATTCGGTATGTATAAAATGTTTCGTGTCAAGGACGGAGTTTGTTACGGAGCCTATAGCGATATAAGTATGTATTCTCTATCAAACGGCCGCCATCCGCAATGGAAAATTTGCGATTTGTATTCTACCGACGCTTCTAAGCGTAGAAGATACACGCTATCGCGTGGGACTTCCTCTATGCCAGTTTGGTAGTTTTGTATTTGTCCAGGGAAGCATCTGCGTCGGTAATATTTCCAAAATCTACCAAATCCGGAGTAAATGATAAAAAATCTTGTCTTCAGGACCCCTAGAACATGATCATTGTAACGCAGCTTTAACTATTTTTACCTTAAGGACGAAATACCGCCATTCGCAAGGGTTAAAGAACGAATAAAGTTTCGTACTGATCGTGACCGGCCCTGCGAATCCCCGTCGACACGTAGCATTATATCGTCCTTCAAAAAACCCCGCGAGCATGCGAGTTGCAATGCTGTGAACATAAATAAACCGCTGAAGCGATCGAACAGTACAGTGAAGGCAGTTTTGGGGCCCCATAAACACATCAACTTACAGAGACGGTCAAAATACTTTTATAGATATGATCGGTGGCGCAACGACTCGAAAAAACACTGTGTTTTGGATAGGAGCGGTTTACTTTGGGATGTTTTTTGGATTGTTAAAAATCGTAAATGGCGGAAAAATTCAGCGACCGGTGCCCCGTTTCAAAGGAGTGTTCGCGGCTGACTATGACCACGCGGAAGTTGGTGAGGAGATCAAAGATGACATAATCAGGTGCGCGATGCATTAGATTTTAAATTGCGGAATTAATTTTACAGGGCGGAGGATCGAGCAATGGAAACCGGATGACAAAGAGCAGCTGTGGGAACTAAGCGGACTTTATGAAGGGGACATTATGATCCATCCGGAAGGCCGCGCGCTCTCGAAGAACGGACTTATCGACTCCGAAGCTCGATGGCCGCGTGGTATCGTGCCATTCTACATACAAGAGGAGGAATTCGGTGCGTAAAAAGAATTGATTTGCCTGGTTTTCGGTAAAATTAACGATCTATGTACGGTTTTACAGATAAAGAAGGCTTAGAGGTCATAAAGGGCGCCTTAAAGGAGTACCACCAAAAGACCTGCCTCCGTTTTCGACCGTACAACGAGTCTGATAAAGATTATGTCGCCATAAAAGGTTCTCAATCAGGGTGCTGGTCGATGGTTGGTCGGCATGGGAAAGGTCAAGTTTTAAACCTGAACAATCCAAAGTGTGTACGACACGGAATTGTTCTTCATGAACTGATGCATGCCATCGGTTTCTATCACCAACAAAGCGCGGCGGACAGGGACGACTGGGTAGCAATACATTGGGATAACATCAAAGAAGGTGCTGAAATGCTCAAAGTTCCGCATCGAATCAGTTTTTTTTTAACTGTTTACTTTAATTTTTTTTTCAATTACATCAGGAAGAGAGCACAACTTTAAAAAATACGATAATGCCACTGTCACGGATTATGGAATCCCCTACGATTATCAGAGCATAATGCACTACAGTTCGCATGCGTTTTCGAAAAATGGCGAGCCTACCATAACGTCGAAAGTAAGACGAATTTATCTAATTGTTATTAGGGGAAAAATCTATATTGTAGCTAACAAGCCCCCTGAGTTTTATGGAAGGCAACTCTTTCGGCGTTGCAGAATCGCAGTAGTCCGCTGTTAGGCGTAACTATATTTGAAATCACATTTAAACTTTTCAGCGGGAGGAAAAGCAGGAGCTTGGTCAGCGGAAAGGTTTTACGGAAAAAGATATTGCGAAAATCGATCTCATGTATAAGGAGGAATGCGCGGCGCGAGATTCAGAGAGCACGAGTGAATCGAGCGAGGAAAAGGACTTCATTGGATGGCTTTTCGATTGACTAGCGAACCTTTGCCAGTCTAACAATAGCGGCGAATCTGCTACGGGGAACGCAAACGGAGTTGTACCAGCTTGAAAATATAAGATACCATAATATGTACTACATGTATTATATGGAAAACCGTATTTATTGTCTAACACTAGTTATAAAAAATATCAAACTGTTTCAAAGTTAATCGATGAAACTGATCCTTACTTGCAGCGGAATGTGCACAGATAATTGAATGCTCCAATAATATTTATACAATTCTATCAACTAGTTTCAGCTATTTTACAATAAACTTAAAATTATTATAAAACATGATGAATTTTTAATCAGGCTTACCCAGTTCCATTCACTCAGCTGGAGCAACGATTCCACAATTTTCTTGGTTGTTTTGGGAGGCGAATATCGTCATTAACCTGTCGGACTTTGCTGGTTGTAATACAGCAGCTGTTTCAACTCGCTAACTGCATCCTCAGCGGCCTGTAAGTGGTGGAATTTTGGTCAATGATTACTTCAAATAACAAATCCACCTCTTGAGTATGATTTTTTTTTTTCTTTTAGCAAATACCTACATTTCGCACGACGTCTTCGTTATCCATGGTAAGACTCTCCAGGAGATTTCTGAGCGGTCTGCCCCAAGCCTGTTGTAAAGCCCTGCAGCTAAATCGTCCGAGTAATCTGACTAACGTACAACTCCTCACCCGAAGTACACTTTGTCTGTGCGTTAGTAATTTTCCAAGTTGTTCAACTATGATACGGGACAATTTTTATTAATTTTAAGATATACAATCTAGCCGTATTATTTAAAAAATTGCGCTTAGTTTGCTGCTTACCGGGAGCTTTGGTACGCAGAACGACTCTCTCTACGAGTTCAGCATTTTCAGGCTGACATCTTAAAACGTTGTTAAGTATAGCGACAAGGTCAGCAACGACTCGAGCTTTCCTTTTTTCTAGAGTAAGCAGCTGTTGCAGAAGCGGCATACCATTCACGATGTAAACAGCATCGCAAAATTGAGTGAGGAATTGCTCCTGCACATAAACCAGCCGGCAGAGAACCAGCATCACGCATTCAAGAGCCTGCAATTCGTCTGCAGATAAGGTTGATGCAGATCGAGTGTCTGCTGTCGGAGGTGGAGTAGAGTCTTCCCGACGTTCGGACATGAGGAGCTTGACTGCGTAAACCAGATTAGGTACAACCCTGACGTCAAGGTAGACTTGTTTGATTTTATTGAGACATTCCACGCTTACGGAAACCACAAAAGGTAGGGATAAAAGACAGGCGACATATTCAACAACCCTACAACCAGCGGCTGAATTCCGTAGAGGGGAGACGAACACCGAAACACAGTTTTGTTGCAGTAGCGAAACCACTTCTCCATCCATCACTTCTTCCATTGATCTTTGGAGGAATGCGACCCATTCTTCGTTTTCTATGGGTTGTTCTACTGCCCTTGGATCCCAATCCGATAATCTCACCTGCTTGCTGGCCAAATTTTCACTAAATTCTTGTTCGTAATCAAAACTTAGTCTGCTTTGCTTATAGTCTCCGTTAGCTCCAGGTAGTTCTTCAAGTGCACATTCGAGCCTGGAACCAATCCCAGTACCATCCCCTTGTGCCTGAGCATTATTATCTTTTATTTGGTTTTCCTTCGGCGTCCATCGGACGGCACTCATTCCTTTTTCAACTCGACTTATCACTGCGTCGTCTACAACCACCGATGGCACGGTTTCGACAGTTTTAGAATTTTTTTGTCGCCCAGGCATCGTGTTGGGACAATCATTGTGACAAATAGCATGATCCGCTGCGAGCAAGTCACTCCTCAATGACGCCCTTAGACTTAGATTTCCTAAAAGCACATCGACGCTGGCACTAGAATCCGTCCCGCTTGGCTCACTGTGTCGGAGCATGCGACATTGTCGATTCTGACAATAACCACGGGCCATCGGATAACGGGGCTGGGATATACAGGTCCCGCGACGATGTTCCCTCAACTGTCGTTCTTGCTCCTGTATTTTTTGCACAGCCTTCTCGAGAACTCTATCAATCGCATAGACTTTTGTCAATCAGTGTAACAGAGATTTAATAGTATTATAACTGAAAATTTTTAACATAACTTACTTCGACTGACTGGTAGATCTCATTGCGAGATTTTTTAGCTGTTGCTGCTTAGCCCGTGCTTGACTTGCGGATAAAGGTGTTGTAAATGGTGTTGGTGCTGCACCACCAACGGTCAAGATTCTATCTTTGACAAACGGGTGCTCTAACAGGTCGGGCCATGTTAGTCGTTGGGATGGATCTTTTTGCAACAGGCCCTGAACAATTTGAATTCAAACATGATTGATTTAAGATGATAAAAAACGTATACACAAGGTAATTTTCTGGTAGAACTTTACCTGCAGAAAGCTTTTGCAGTTTTCCGAAATGTAATCTGGCCACTTGACTGCCTCGAATCGTATCAATCTAACCAAATGTAGTATAGAAGTCGTCTGGAAGGGAGGAGTGCCAACAACTAGCTCGTAAACTATACAGCCCAAGGACCTACCATAGGAAGAACAATCTCTTTGTCATAATATTGAACAAGTATTTCTACCCCATTTTATGTGATTGAATCTTTCCTATTCCTGTAGGTAATTGACTCAGTTTCACCCATCACCAAAGATCATGCGCACCATATATCGGCGTTGTGGTCATATGGACATTCCTCAATTAGTTCTGGAGCCATGTACAGAGGAGTGCCTTTTATAGAAGTCAATACGTGGGTGCCAGTGCTCATACTCCGAGCAAATCCAAAGTCGCACAGCTTTGCCACTCCATTAGCTTCGAGCAACACATTCTGAGGTTTCAAATCTCTGTGAAAACAAATTGTTTGTCATGAAGAATGATAGTTTGGAAAGGATTGCCTGAGATACTATCATTAAGTTCACTAAGAGATAGAATGTCAGAAATTAATTTTTACAGACCTATGCAGTACTCTGTTTGAATGCAGATAGTAAAGGGCAGAGACGAGATCACAAGCAATGACTTGTGCTCTTTCTTCAGACAATCGTCCAGCTTTTCCTAATATTTCATACAGTTCTTTATCAGCGTATTCTGTCACTACTACGATCTGAAATTAGTGTAATGAATGCTGTATGAATTCGAGAATGAAACAATTATTCAAAGAGACAAGGTAAATTGAAGGAAGAACAAAGGTAGATTTGTGGATACCTCGTTTTCAGTTTCAAAGGAATCGAGCATCTGTATGATGTTTGGATGATGAAGATGACGTTGAATTTCACATTCTTGTCGCAAGCTCTTCAGTTCCTTTAGCGATCGTCCACGCTACATGATAAAATTTAATAATAGCACTTTTGGACTTCCAAGAAATGCGCGCGTGCGATGAAGGATTTCGAACATGACAAACTCACCTTTCGTATAACCTTAAACGCTACTATCTCCCCGTCCGCTCTTTTCTTGGCTTTATAAACCTGACCAAATGAGCCTTCCCCGACTTGTCCCAGTACGTCGTACTTGTCCATAATTTATCCGCAGATTCAACAATTTTTTTCAATATCATCGAGTACACGTTCTTGCGTATTTTGAAATAATCTTTCAAAACAATTCACTTGTTTCGTTCTGAGGGAGCTGCGCCTGGAAGGTTTTTCTACTTTGGCACAACAGTTTGGCACCACCTACAGTATAAACACGGTATCTCTAATTTACTGTACGAAAATGGTACAAGCCACCGTACGAACCATGGACGTATACGTACACACGAACACACTGATATAAAATAACTCACTAATCTGCCACGAAATTTTATCCCGGGTTAGATCTCTGCTGTTGGTACAGTTCCTTCATCTAGAGTACTATACAGAAGCAGATTGTACCGTTGAGAATATCCACTCTCAACGATTGTACGATCGTGTACCTTTTGCATGTATACCGCCAGACGTCGCTCTGTGGCCCTACAAAAATCGTATAGCATAGTAGAGATCACGATTCCTCCGTGGTAGAGATAGTGCTTTTCGGTGACAGAACAACGCGTATGTAAATATAACCTATTACCTCGCTTCGACGCGATAGATACGGGTGGTGAAATAGTAGCAACGTACAAAATTTTCAGATCTAAGCAAACTTGAAAACTGTATTGGGTGGCCACAAGAGATAACTTCAGCTGACCATGTTTTATCACGTAAATTATCAACCTAATGTTCCATTCAGGCTAACAGTTTATCTTCTTATCTATCAATTTAATCTGATTAATTTGAGACTTTTTTCTCCACAGATATCGTTAGAACATGAAATTCTTTTGCATCCAAGGTACTTTGGCCCACAACTATTAGATACTGTCAAGCAAAAACTTTACACTGAAGTTGAGGGTACATGTACCGGAAAGTGGGTCTCCAATTTCCATGAAATTTTCAGCAGTTAGAACGTAGATGACTATCTCAGATTGTTTCCAGGTATGGATTTGTGGTAGCTGTAACAACGATAGATAATATTGGAGCTGGAATAATACAGCCGGGACAAGGTTTTGTCGTGTACCCAGTAAAATATAAGGCCATAGTATTCCGACCATTCAAAGGAGAGGTTTTGGATGCGGTTGTGACACAAGTGAACAAGGTAAGACATTATGGGATCCTAAATTCATAAAGAAGAATGCAAATATGAATCATCAATTGATGATTTTCAGGTTGGCATGTTTGCTGAAATAGGACCTTTGTCTTGTTTCATCTCCCATCACGTGAGTCTTTTTTCTTCCTTCTTCAATTTTTATACTATTTTCAAGCTGCACCACATTTTTGTTCTATTTCAGTCAATACCGGCAGATATGCAGTTTTGTCCAAACATCAACCCTCCTTGTTACAAATCAAAGGAAGAGGTAATATGATTTCTTACACCAAGTACTCCGTACCTATCCCTAAATCGTCAAACTTACTTGATAAATTCGCTTTGGTATGATTACAGGATGTGGTAATACAAGCCGACGACGAAATTAGATTGAAAATTGTGGGAACTAGAGTCGATGCTACTGGAATTGTGAGTATGGAAAATCATAGTTACAACACACCGTGATTATGCCCTAATTTTACCTGCTATTTTCAGTTTGCAATTGGCACACTGATGGATGATTTTCTGGGTGAGATTCTGCATTGCTTCATCTTACACTTTTTTGTAATACCATTATCGCCGTTTTACTCTGGATGGTTTGTTTCAGGCTTGGTCATGTGAGGGTTTTTTTGGTGCAAGATACCGCACGCCACAAAAGGTGAAGTTTTACTATTGGAAGTAGAACGCAAATCAAAAACTCTCAGTACTTTCGCCAGGATATTGAATATTGGTGCACAAAATGGTCCTTGATGAATCTCCGTTTTTGGATGAATACCTGTGCGGATTTAAGGAATGATCGTACGTTCGTAGTTTTGTATGTAAATACGAGAAAACAGCTACAGCTCATACCTGACGTTATCTAGTTTAAACACACTACATAGTAAAGTTTTTCATACGATACACCAACCTATAGCTCATTTCTCCCAATCAAAATGTACCTCCTTCCTCTAGTCAAGTTCATGAATACTAATACGTCTCTCGGAAAAAATTAGGATTGTACGTGAAAGCCAAAATACTAGTTAGAAGACTATGATTATATATTAAATCAATTACATCAGTTTATTTTCAGAGTATCTCGCGATTTAGCAATATCGGACAAATATAACAGGCACAAGCATATATATACCCACCGAATTTACCGAATACGTATGCTGGTGTTATGTGACACTCATTCGAATACAATATCAAGTTACTTCATTTTTTCTAACGTCACTATATCTTTTTCTGAAGGTAGTGGCTCTCCGTTTAGTTCGTATGCTAGAGAGTAAATTTCAGAGAACGATCCTGCCGGTACTGATAATCCTGAGAACAAAGCTAGCTTTGCTGCTACCGGATTCTGGGTTTTCACTGTTTCATTCGTGTCTTGATCAGGCATCATTTTGTCTGCTACGTGTCTATAGATTAAACCATCAGCACCTACATAAAACGAAGAGAATCCGTCGTACCATCTGAAAAATTGTAAAAGTATTTGGTTGAGAAGTCTGTGATTGGCTGTTTGATAAGAAGGCACTATAGATGAGAGAATTTTCTTACAATTCTTGTTGGTCAAAGGCTTCTTTCAACTTCCAGAGTTTTACCCTCCAGAAGAAAATCCAGGCTGTGAATCCCGGAATTCCGCAAATTCGCCAGCGAATTTTTATGGAATCATCCTCAGGATGGATAGTGATTTTTAATACTTCAAGTTTGACGTATGCAAATTTAAGATGCCCAACTGTCCTCAACAAAGCTATTTGTTTGATGTAATCGAAGAGGCCTCTACACAAGACATTGAATTAAAAATTGAACTACTGCATTAATGGGATACAAAAAGTTTTAAAAGGATTTTCAGCACAATAATCACTTACCGAGTTACAGTACCTCTAATATTGTTGAAAAACTCCATGTCTTGGCGATAGATTTTATAATCCAATGAGTGAGTGAATAACTTCGGCACCTGTAAGAGTAAATAAATTTATTTGTGAATATGGGAATACACCTGTAAGAGCAATGTTGAATAATTCTTTTATTAAAGCACATGAATAAGTGTACCGTTTGCCTCAATACATCATAGATATGCTGTAGTTGTTCTTGGCTTGGCCTGCCCTCAGGTCTTGGTAATGGCTGTTTGGATTGTTTTGCTTCGGTATGCAGAGTACCGTCAGCTAGTAAAATGCTATCTTTCTCGCAATCAGAATTAGTTGAGTTTTGCATTACAGAGCCGCTAGATAATCTTGAGCAAGTGTTTTCCGATGATTCAATCTTGTGAAAGGAAAGAATTTTTCGGTTGTCACAGTGTTTATCCCAGCCTACCATATTGTCTGGCTGTATTTGGTTAGGTCTTATACCAGGCAGGATAGGATTCAATGGACCAACCGTCGTACATCTTTTTGGCAAAAATTGTTTCTTCTTGTCCACTTTATCTTCTCTGTAAAACGCTAAATCCAGAGAAGGCACAGCAGAGTCTTGCAGACTTCGCTTTGGATTTGCTATTACACTTGTTATACTTCTAGTATTAAGAAACTGAAAAAGATGAAGAGTATACCTATTTGTAAGTAACCTGTTTGTCAAAATGTCAACTTAATAGAAATAGCATTAAAAGTATAGAGTCAAATTGGAGCGAACATATAAAATGTGTCGTATTTGACAGGGTAAATACGCGTGAATCTAACGAAAGTTATGTAAGATTAGAAAGGTTAAATTCGGCGTCGACTTTTTGTGGAAATTCAGGCCTGATAGTGGGTGATTCAGAGATTCATGAATGAGACCAAGTCCAAGGGAGATTTCGATGATTATAGTTATTGTTTATCATACCTCTTCTAGAAACGTGGATGGTTTTATTTGATGCGGTAGTTTCTTGTCGAAATGCGTGACATGTTTTCTAGTGTTTAGTAACGAGTTTACGGTGACAAATTTATTGGAAACGTTCCGAAAGCACTGCGACATTTTTCTTATCTTAACATTAACTCGACAGACTATAATGTACACACTTTGTTTATGAGTTAGTTTCAATTAACGATTGGGGCCGCAGAAAACACACGGTGCCAGCCATATCAAGTGTTGAGAACGGAGCTATTTAAATCGATTCGTTTCAAAATGGCGGCGCCGCATATCGAATTGTATCGGTTCAACGTCGACTAACTTCGATTACCAGAAGAGCACTAGTTTCAAATCTCTCTTATGCCTGGTCTACACACGCACTTTAAGATCAAGTATATTTAAGATTTCAGCCAATCACTGGATTTTTACAACAGAAATGACCAATCCATTCACAGATTTCTTAAATATACTTGATCTTAAAGTGCGTGTGTAGACCAGGCATTAGAAGCGACAACGCTTTGTAGCAGTCGTTGCGTGGATTGAAGAATTGACGCAACCTACTAGCTTCAAAGAATGAACTAGATGTATCTTTATTCTAAAAAATATCAAATTTAATATGTAGATATCGTTATTGATAAAATTATTCCGCTAATATCCGCTCGAGTATCTTTGTTCTTTCATCCTATTTAGGGATTAACGTTTGTACTGATTCGAAAGTCTCGTCTTGAATCTGCTTTCTATAATATATATTTACTTTTATAGTTTTGTATTTTGTGTGGGGTGTTGCTGTATGCAAGAATTTGCGGCCTTGTTCGTCCTCAGAGTAACACAACTCGGAGACCTCAGTTCTCGTTTCGACTCTCTGGTTAGGGTTTGAATTTATAACCAAGTTGCTATAACCCGGACTGCTGTATCATTGTGTACATACATACATCCGCGTCGCCCAGATCTTGTGCGACGATATCATCTCATCATCAATTCGACCCGCAAATAAAGCTGCTCGCCACGTGGGCGTCCTTTTCTTTTATTTCATTTTTTTTCTCATTACGGTTCCACCGATTTCCGAACACGAAACGGACCGGCAACGAAAATTTATCCCTCTCAAAATTACATCACTAGTAGGAATCCATCGAGCAGCTTATCCGATGACCGACGTCATTGTATCGACGAAAATAATTCTGAAAACATCGGCAGCCAATTAGGCTTTCAATATTGTTGTTATCAGATAAAGAAAAGATTTAGTCCTGTGGCCGACTGATGTCTTGCATCAATTTATGCTGGAATTTGATGCTTTAGCACAATTAAAAATCGATAACCATAATCATGTATACCTAGTCCATTATTTATTGAATTTCGTATACGTAACTTAGAGGGACACGGAGTATGTTAAGTCGGAGGATTTTAATACTGGCGAACGAAGCACAGAGATGAGAAACAAAAGAATAGTCGTTTTCGTCTCCGTCTTGGATTTAGGATACCCAACTTGGCTATAAGATCAACACGAACTGTTTGCCAGCGCGCAAGCTCCCCAAGGGTGTAGGAAGAGGCGCCTGCAACGAAGAGAACGAGTTGGAAGATGAACGTGCACCGACTCACAATTAGTGCTTTTCTTGGGCTCCCGTAGTTTCTACAGAGATGCGAGGGTTTCTATCTATATGTATGCCTAGATATTTACATGTAATATATATTAAAGTATATAGAGTATTTATATTGAGGATTTATACGGGGTATGTAAAATCAGGGTGGTCCTTATGAAGGTCACTTTGGAATTTTAATCGGTGCGCCCTCTCAAACCCTTCCAGATATATAGAAAAACCCCTGCCAAGTTGAAGCTCTTGATATTAATATTAACCCGACGCAAATATACATGTATTTATCACAATCAAACTTTGAGTTTCTATATATAACGCCGATAATAATTGATAGAAGAATTCAAAATTTATAGTTGTCGTCACTTGTACGATATATAAAAGAGTGATTTCGAACATATTTTGTATGATTTTCTTCCAGCTTCTAAATGCGATGAATATTTTTTCGTTTAATGAATCGTCAATTCAGAGGTCTTACAATTAGACTATGTACGTATACGTACCGCAGATTCAACGGGTGGAAGACGGAAAAAAAACTTCGAGTTTAGTATAGGTTCACAAGTACCGCCAGGGCAGTAAAGGAAATGAAGTGATCTGACGTCAGAATATACATACATATCATATTATACGTATACAGTTTCATGCGAGTAAAGAATTAAGTAATTGCAAATCGACTATAAGGTGCATGAACTTGCGGTTTGCGTCTTCGATAGCTGCATGTCTCGCTTAACATTGACGCTGTGTTTTACGCTATGCGTTGGATATTGAGACGAAAAAATTAATTGACCAGAATAGCGGTTTCACCATTTAGGGACACCGACATCTACAACACTGACAAGATAAGTAAAAATCTCTCGCTGACTCGATTCAGTCTACTTAGAAGGTATAAAGATGTTAATCTGCAGGTATAAAGTCGCTTGATCTTCTAGATTATAATAATCACGAAAGCTAGCAATAGTTACAAAAATCCTTGCTCTACTTTCGCGATTCTCATTTAATATTTATACATCTATGAGGCTAGTTTTCCTCGTCAAACGGGCCATTTTTCTTTTTCGTTTTTTTTTTTGTTTGCCATCATCGTGGATTTTTATCCCTATACCGGATATTTTTTATCATTCATGGGTACAATTTTGTTGGCCAAACCAGAGAGCCCTGCAGATTGGCCCTCGCCATGACCTACCTAGCGGAGGCATAAATAGAAATGTGGTAGTTTTCGAGCGCAGATAGCTCTCATTGGGTAATTGGTATCTCGTAAGCCGTTTTCAGAGTATATAGTTGTATTGAATTACGCTGTCATTTTCGTTAGCCTTTGACAAGGTCCGTCCATTTGGAACAAAGTTTTTAGCCGCGCTAACAGTAGCTCAAACTACTCACTTTGTGTCGCATGATACGACATAATATGGGTAACAACTGCCTTCACCGCGGAATTAATTTTTTATTTTTCGTTACTTTTTCATTACATGTATATTTATAATACGAAGACATATTCACACGTTCGCATCGCTCGTTATATTATTATTTTTTCTACGCAAATGAAATCGAAACCCCGAAGAATATTTGTAAAAAAAAAAAACAATAAAAAGAAAGAAGAAAAAATGTATCTCGTACCTACTGTATAGATTCTATATTCGCCCTGCACATTTCCACTTTAGGGACACAAAGTGGATGTACATACATAGAATATGTTGAACAAAATATAATGTAACAAACCTCATGAGGATGTTTATCAGAGACAAACTGCCTCGACCGTCGCGTTGTACAGGAAAGTACCTCCGCTACAGCAGGAAAGTTCCATGAAAATAGTATGTGATTTCTTTTTTCTTGTTTGTTTTTTTTTCTCTCTCTATTTTTTTTTTCTTTTGTTTTCGTAAAAACTTCGCGAGCATATCCCGCCACGTGTTTACAGGGGTTTCATTCATGTTCTAGAATACAGCTGGCGCTAGTCAAGTACCATTAGTATGTATAGGAGCGCATGGTGGGATAGTAACCACTGAATCTATACGTACTTTTTATGTGTAAGTACGCTACCGTATGTATATATATATATAGCGACTTATTCGAGAGTCCCGTTATCTGTTGTTCTTTGTTTTTCCATGAATTTTATATTTTTCTCATTTGTTTTCGACATATTAATTGTTCGCGAAGTAAGTATTGATAGAGGAGAAAATAAAAGAATGTCGGAAGGTGTGTTGTACAGGTAGTTACAGTTGTGTGTGTATTTAGATAGAGTGAGGAATGTGAAGAGGCGGAAATTAGTGCAGTGCGTAAAGAAATGTGAAGAAATAACTGCCGTGTCTACTATTTATAAAGCTCGGGTTATGCGTTGGGTCAATGGGGGATACCGCGGTATCCTTCAGGGTAGAGGGAGGCGGAGGAGTTAATGACGTAATGCAGCCAATTTGAACGATTTTTCTTGCCTTCTCATACGTTGAGAAAGTATAGCTATGGAAGAAGTAACTACACCAATATATGTGCATGTGATAACTGCATTGCACTCGTGCATCTTGTATTATACATCAGAGTTCCTACCACACATTGAAGTGGCCTGTTGCCTTCACCATTTATGTTAACTATATTCGTGCATAATATGTACATACGAGGGATATGCGTTATGTATATGTTATTTATTTTTCTTTTCAATACGTTTCATGTATCAATTTTGTATATATTTCATTTAATTTTTGTTTTTCAATGGTTCACAATATCCGGTGCACAGCGAGGCCATTTATTATCGGGTATACGCGATTAATTAACAAGCGCACGTTACATGTGGTTAAATTGTAAAATTCAGCAATATAAACAGTACATTTCGAAAATACGTACAACATACGCTCTCGGGACAACCAATATAGGTATGTACATATATATGTACCTATATATAACATACATGTATCTACGTCCATACTGGGAAAGCTATAACGGTACGCGTGGGAGGTGCAATTTTTTACAACTTTTTTCGTTCTAGCTATACTCCAATAACGCGACGAAATTTATATCACGTGTGTTATACACACACGTGTCAACTAACTAAAATAGAACGCGGCATAAATGCCTTTTATAATTTATGAATAAATATACATGCCGTGTACATGTAAAAGTACATATATTATGTGTATGTATGTACACGAGTTTGGTAATCGGTTTTCAATCAATTATGTGTCATTATTATATTATAGTATTTCCTAGTTTAACGTCGGCAACTGCAAAACCTCTTATTGAAGGTAACAAAAAAAAGTAGATAGCGAAGCTATAATAAATTATTTTTCTTCAACCGATTGAGGGCTGTATTTTATTCTATACCGAAGCGGATCGAGGCGCACATTGATCTCGACGTGAAATACATGTGTGTCCGAGATATATAACTATATACGCAATCTCAATTAGACCTTCTATTAAATAAGGCATACTTAGATAGGAACTCCGGCACGGAACACGTGCAGTACGTTAATACGTACGTACGTATACATCTAGGCATATTCGACCCATATCATCAAGCGGACATGTTGAGACGCACTACCCGCAGGTATATAATACCTTGAGTATCAGGTAAATACGCACGTTCCCAACTATATACTTCTAGTTACAAGAACGTATACGCTGCGTAAGTACTCTTATACGTACACGTCGTGCTATAGTGTACATATAAAATGATGCGTCCGAAGATAATTACGTAATCTACTCCAACTCGGCAATCAACCCCTTCGCGAAGGAACGCGGAGCCAAGTAGGTATTCCGTGCAGAATTCATGCTGCTGCAGGCACGGCACGAGGCATGCATCGACGTATGTGTATGAAACACGTGGAAAACGTCCAGATTTAAAAATACCCACATAAATGCCGACTATAATATTCACTTCCGCGGTTAATATTGTATTTCAATATACTATGAGTATAGCGAGCCTCGATCTATACATCACCGAATAATTGTTCTAATCAGTCTCGATTCCACAAAATATACGGTCGATACTATGTATAATCGATTTGACAAAAAAATTTATTATTCATGAAAAAATGTGGAAAATCAATGGAAAAGACAAATTGTGCAACGATCGACTTTTCCGAAATCGAGGCGTCGAAGAGGGGCGGTGATGGGCGGCGGCGGGGGCGGGGGGTGGGGGCAGGGAAGGGGGTCATAAACGCGCTCGAAAGTCTTAGATGCACGTCGAGTGCGGAGATGACGCCGTCCAGACCCGGACCTAGGTGGCGTAACGGAAGGGAACCCGAAGAGAGAAGCACAGACGGTGGTATCGACCGCCCGGACCTACCCCACGCCCCCGTATTGCCACCCTCGGCATCCTCGCCCCCCCCCCCCCCCCGCTGTCCCACTATCATCCTCACCAATACACATTTCGCGCCAACCACCCACGTGGTGGTTTTACTCGCGGGCAAAGAGTCCCACGCTTCTGAGTCTGCGTCTTTGCCTGCGGATAGAAATATAATTTTGCGTGTGATTTTCGTTCCGTGTTTAAGTATTATACATATGTAATGAATGAGCGCATATGTCAGTTTTCGTGTCCCTCATACAGTCGTCGTCTATAGGAAACGCAGTATCATCGCGGATCGCAGTTTATACGTTGCGTGCCTTTATAATGTGCACATAATACGAGTTCGACCCTACTATTTTACGTTTGCATATACCTATACGAAATAATGCGCAAGTATATCTGCACGACATTTATATTTATTCTACGTGTACGGGTACGTTTATAAAATGATGTGAACATGTATAACAATTCATTGTTAGCGCATATTCGTAAATATAACGTAGTATTGTGTTGACGTGCAGGATACGATGGTAACGATGAACGCAAATAAAATCCCCTTCTTCGAAATTTCTTTTTCTTCTCTCTTGATTTCCACCGCTGGACGATCTATAATTACGCTAGGTTACAAAGTATTGGAATTCGATACCCTTAGGTACATTTTGGGATATCTATTATGTCTGGTCTGAACCGAGTTTGGGATATGATATCCGGGAATTAACGCCCTGATGTGACTTTACTGCAAAGGATCGTCTGCCAATTTCACAGGACTTGTCGGACTGCAAAGCCAGAACGATTCAGGATTACCGATCAACGTTACGATGATAATAACATGACCGTCGTCAATAATAATTATAGAGTAAATCAAAGGCTATAAGAAGAACCGTAATTTGATGTTTTTTTTGTTGTTTTCTTTTTTTTACTAACTTTTGTGGTCTACGCTCTGCTGATCCTTAACTCTCGATATTATGGACTTATTTTAATTCCCGCACATTGCACACGCTAGGTTTTTCATTTCCTCCTGGAAAATACACCCGCCAGTTCAATATGAACCGAATGAATAATCCCGAAACCCGTTTCAGTTAATAGCTGCGCCGGAACATCGCGCCAAAACAACCCGCTTCCTGAAGCTGGAAAGAGCAGTTAGCAGAAGCTGAAGGGTTAGTTGGAACGTAGAGGAGGAGAATTCTGCACGCCGCACGAGGATGAACTTCCCCTGATAGTTGGCAGTTAACGGGATCCCGTGACACGAGGCTGCTGCTGCTGCTGCTGTTGCTACAGCTGCCGGTGGTGGTGGAAAGTTGAGGGTTGGAAATTGCCAGAAGGTAGGGATGCGATATGGGGCGGAAAGAGACGGGTAACAGGCGACCTGGTACGGAGCGAACGACGCGGTCTGTGCCCGGTCTAGACGCACCAACACGATGAAATTTCATGGAACCCCCCGTAAACGTACCAGCTATTCTGGATACCGGGGTACCTAACCGTATAGAGAACACGGGCACCTACACACACCCCGATTTTACTACCTGCCCGTTAATGCCTCCGCTCAAACCGGTAGTAAACATACACGTGCCAACGTACACCGTGTTGGAACTTGAAACTCAGGGGTAGCTGCGCCGCGACCTGCATGGGATGCTGCAACAATCGTGAGCATCTACCGGGATATGCATATTGTATAGATACATAAATATATACACGTCAACGCGGTCACATTCAGCGACGTCTCTCAGTCAGCTATGAACGGTGCGGCATATAGCGAGACGTTTTAATACCCTGCAACGTGAACCGGATGTATTTGTGAGGGAACCACTTGGACCGATTGTTCCGCACAAATCGGGAATGCCGCATACACGCGAAACAATTGACGATCAATCCGGTGCGTGAATTTCCTCGAACAAACTCCCTATCATTTTACAGACTCGTAGTCAGCGTTAAAACAAAAGATCTATATCTATTCGTCACCGAAAAATCCGGTGTAACATTGGCTAAAAGTATTCAGATAAGGAAGGAAACTGCAGCCTTATATAGGATGGCGGGGAACTATCTGCCGCCCGCATTGGGACACTATACGCCCACGCCAGGATCGACCCTGCATCAGGAAGACGACGTCGAGGACGGTGGTGCACGGGTATAGCGCAACGACGTTGCGATGGAGTTTAAGGGGGAGAGAGAGAGCGGGATAGCCAGGTTAACGCATACCGTTGCAAATTTATGAGAAGGAACGTTACGTCACGTAGATACGTATAGATATACAATCCCGTAGGTGTGCGGAACACGTAACCCTCCGGAGCTAGCTGATGGTGGATGGGTATAGTCAGCGGCGAACGAGCGTCCTCGGTTTATAGGGCTGCTGGTGCAGCAGGTAGTAGAGCTCTGGGTAGACGCGGAAGCGCACCGACGCACACCCACGTTAAACCGACGCGCTCGCCCGGTTTTACTGTTTCGGAAGTCTAGCCATCTAGCCCGGTTCCCTGCAAACCACCTCCGCCACCCCCTGCACCGGCTTATACGAGCTTCCATCCCCCGTTCGCCCAACACCAACCAACCCTCCACCGTAGGAGTTCGCCAAACTATATAGCCGCTGCACACACCAAGTCGTAAACCTACCTACCTCCCCCCCGAGACCCCCGACGATCCTCGACAACCCCCGACCCCTTTTGGTCGGCATGCCCGGACGGTGCACCAGCTCTTTCTCATAATCTGCTACCGCCTGACACGCACGCCATCGCCGTTGGGTATGGGTATGCAGTTTGATCTAACGTTATTCGGTTCCCCCGGTGAACTACACTGAATTGCATGCACGCACGGTTCCGTCTATATTATTATACGCGCCTCTTCAACGTCGCTGATACTATATGCTGTTGTTGTTCCATGGGGTAAAAACCTATCTCTGTACCCTAGAATATATAAGCTCTGGAGAACCATGCAACCTGCACCCCTCATGTCAATGATCATTTCGTATGATGTTCGTGTTTGCAGAAACGCCACTCGCTGCTATATAGTTATTCTATCACAGGTAATACCGCAACCAATATGGCGGCGAAGTTTGGTCCGATGAAAACTTGGGAGATTGTATTAAATATGAGAAAAGAGGGGGGTCTTTTATATCGTGGGAAATAATTATGCTGGAATATCGAGGATGTAAATATTTTGGAAAAACGTATATACAACGGGATTGACACCCGGCCGGCCATTGTCTGGAAATATGCCGTGGAATAAGTTGGTGGGGGCCGCGCGTAAAGGTGTGATCGTCGTGGAATACGGAAGCCTCCGTGAGAGTATAATGGGAGGTAGCTGCGAGGCGTTATACGGTGTTTTACTGCCGTTTTAGGTGAGTTTTCAGGAAATTAATACAGAGTTTAGCTTTGTGACTATAAACTAGATCCAGACGGTCGTAAAAGGGGTGAAATGGCCCGGGAACAGGAATGACGGCAGACACGTCTACCAATCCGTTAATGGGTCAGGCGGTAGTTTCCCATATACCTACGGTTTTGCAGCACCTGGTGCGTGCTCCTGATCCGAGGATGTCTAGCCGACTACCGATCTTATACGAATAACGAAACGACGCCGACGCTACTGTCATCGGAATTCGTCAAGCTTTCTAGCGAAGCAAACTAACATTTTTCCTCTAAATGAAAATACTGAATTTATTGATAAAATAATTTATGATATAAAAGTTTGAAAAGATCACGTAGAGAAAATTTCAAACGCGATGAATTTATTTGTATCCTTGACCGCGTCAGCTTCCCAAATCGTCAACTATCCTCGCACGTGCGTGCAGTGGAAATGCAGGGGGCAGGCGTCTCGACGTCTGCCCCCTCACCTCATCCTAGGAAGTCCTTCGGCGCCTCCACCCTCGGCGCTGGGGAACCCCTGCGAACCTACGCTATTGGCAAACGCGTTGCCATAGCTTCGACGACAAAATGGCTACACTGACGTCACCCTTGCTAGCCACTAGGCTTGGTCAGCGATAATCTGGAAGGTACTCTTCGGTCTTCTTCACCTTCGTTGTAAATTCATGTGAAAAACACTTCTGCTTTGTCCAAAGACCGCATTTCGTTTCTTACGGTATTCGCAACATTGAGGATTGTTCAGAGATGAAAGTATTTTCATATTTGGCATCGATGAATAGCTGTTTCATTTTCCGACCTTAACCCAGAGACCGATTTTCTGCTATGTGCTTTGATAACTGACTAAACTTAATCGACCGAATACGATAACTTATGCATAGAATATTATGCACCTGTACGGTATTAGGTGGTCGTAGAACTTATGTTGGAAATTCGAGTTCAACGTTGCAGAAACTCAATGTGTGAAAATCGAGCGTATGATCAAAAAGTTTTTTGGCAAAAGAGAATAGTTACGGTTGAACTTAAAACGCTATTGAAGAAAAAAAAAAAAGAGTTAGAAAAAGATATGAAAATTGTTATACACGCTCAGGAATACCACAACGACACTGGTAAATGTATACGGCGGAATGTTTAAACGTTCTAATAATTAAATTTAAATAATATTGAAAAAGAGAAAAAATTATCAGGACTACCTGAACTAAATAATTCCAGAAAATAATTGCTCCGTTCCGCAAGTGCTTGACGCTGAGAGTCGAGTTTATAGAATTTTCTCGGTACCGTGTGGTCGATAACTCGGCAATCGTGATTCCTGGTTCTGCTGCAGCCTGTTATAAGTTTCTGGTCAGCATGCAGTCGAGGTAAACCCGCTCCCACGGGACGTTTCGGTTGAGACCGTTGGCCAGGAATATCTAAGTTGTAGGTATAATGTCTTTGTCAACTGCACTGTGGAATTGCACGAAAATCATAAAAGATACCTTACCAGTCATAATAGTTGGATGCATCCAGCGACTATATATAGACGATTATTTCCGCAGAAGTTCAAGGAATGGACCGGCGCCCGGTGCAGCTGGAGGGTATATAAGGGAGACTCCTAACCATCGATTTTGTCTTCGCCATCGCCATCGCCATCGCCATCGCCATCGCCATCGCCCGGCTGCGGGCTGATGCGATCGGCGAACGAGGGACTCTATACGACGCCGAGGGCGGATCAATACGATCGCTAATCCGGTGCATTGTGAGCCTAGGCGTGGCGTGGTAAAGAGGCGAGGTGGTCTTGCCTTGCCCCTTGCCGCCGTGTGATTCCCTCCCGAGCCGCCGATGCCCTCTTCCTCTTTCTCTTCCTCTTCCTCTTCCTCATTCTCTTCCTCTTCCTCTTTCTCTCCTTCGTCCTCGTCGCCGTCGTCATCGTCGTCCTCGTCCTCGTCCTTTTCCTTGTCCTCTTCCCGCTTCATCCCTATTTCTGTCACTTCTACCCGTCTCTCTCTCTTACTAGCCGCTAGACTCCAGAGTCTTGGCCGTCGCCTGGTGCAGCCTGCAGGGAGAGCTTCGGTTGCCTTGACTCGTTTGCCACCCCCTTTTCCTTCCCCCGTTTCCCTCCCTTACGTCCTCCTTTCCTCCTACCATCCTCTGCTGCCTTACCACACTTCCGTTCCCGACCCTTAACCACCCCTTGCTACCTTCTAGACGGCCGTGCAACCCCCCCTTTGACTCCCCCCGTAGCTGAGCGATGCAACGACGGCTTAGAACGCGGCCGGAACAACGTCGTACGCAGCTCACGAAGAGTAAAACTTCGAAAAGCTCCGAAAAAAACTCAACACCCGGTTTAAGACGAATTAATCGATCAGATTTAGAAATATCATACCGGTATATAGAATCGCACAGTCCATTCGAGTTGGGTAAATTTTCATGGGTATCGCGTACAGAAATATGAATCTGAAAATACCGCTCTTCTTCTCTACGTAATTTTTGATTTATCCCAATGTGACGGAGAAATTTTTCTCAGGTGTCGATTAAGGTCAAAATCAAGTATAGCTACATCGCGTATACGATCGGTTTGGAAAACTCGCCGTGGGAGTTTAGATGAAAGGATCGAGATCCGGATATTAAATTCTAGAGGAATCCGAACGGAATTGTGCACTTTTAAGCGTATACCATTGGGTGTGCAAGTCCGAATGAAGAGGAAGAGTTCGATGTATGGAGTCAGCGTGTCCGGCGCCATTGCTTCGTCTTTTCTAAAGCACCCTTGGACGCCACCCCTGGAAACTGCGAGCCACCCCAATGCATCCCTCAAAGAAGAGCACCCTACTGGCACCGCCCACTTTTAAGAGTAATGGATCCAAGCGAGTTTTTCCTACTACCAAAAACTATGTTACTAGAATAAAGTCTTACCTGGTATGTATAACGTACGTACATATCGTATAACTGGACTGAAGCAACAGCCACTGGTTCGATTACTGCTCCTGCAGCTTCTATGAATGTACGTAGATATCGCTCCACATGCGAGCAACTACCTTATGCATATAGAATCTATGTACGACACATAACTGAATATATGTACAATATCCGCGCCACCCCAGTTTCCACTATTCCCCAAGGTCGTACATACAAGTACTTGTACTCGATAGAATGTTGTACCTCGCGCGCTACCATGCTGGCGCTGCAACAAGGATTCGAATTCCGTAAGCATTGAAAATGTGAGAGAAGAATTTTTATGAACTCGACGGTTAGGAGATTATGGTGTCGCTGTGATTGTATGATTGAATTGTGGTTTCGCGTTCATCACAATATCGATATGACATCTCATGTCACTCGAGGTTAAAACCCCCCCTTAATGTCTTTGTCAACTGAAACTTGACATTCCGAACCCGAGAAACATAATCTCCTGATTTTTGCTTATGGGATCTCATGCGGGGAGGGCGAATAAAAAAAAATTATGAAAAGTCTAAAAAATATCAGAAATCATTTCAAAAGATTCTCAGGATTTTTATTCCGATGACGATGACGAAGTGACCGTGAAACCGGAGGAGTTGTGCCAGGGTGAATTTTGTTGAAAATGATATGCGACTAATCTAATTCGTCATGCGCGTGATGAAAGGAAAACAATTCCGTAGGATCGAAATTGATCAGGGTACGAAGAGCTTCCCCTAATTACCCGTTGATTGCTCTTAGATTGTAGGAAATGCAGTTTGGCTAGTACCAGCGGTGTAACGCTGTGCATTGCAATTATTGGCTTCAGATATATCTGGAGAGGTATGTATGTTCGCTAGTTCTGGCGAACGTTGCTTTTCCGCCCTTCTTATTTCTGCGACCTTTTATTTTTCTCACAGTACTATACGTGAGCAGTGTTGCATCCCAGATGCAGTGCAGGGTGCATAATTCCCATGCGGATGCGTCTGCTCGATTATCGAGTATATAATTGGCCCGGAGGATTCGTCGTTTTCGATATCAGTCAGTGTTCATGGCGCCCAACGCATCGCCAAAATAAATGGCATGCTTTGTTCCTGCAATTTTTTCTTTCCTCGTGACCTACACTGACAATGAACGGATAACAATATTATCATAATGGGCTGTAATAAAGAGTAAGAAAATTATGTGTCATTGTTTTCCCAGGCGATTTATCAGCTCGATATCTGTGAAGATCTGTGAGGACTTGGAGCCGCGAAACTGACCTTGGTTTTGTTTCTATAGATCAAAATACGTGCATTCGCGACCAGGAACAAAAGTGTCAAAAGAATAAAAGTTAGCACATGTATCAGTCGTTCATTTCTTATTTTCTTCCACAATCAAAGTCATGGTTTTTTTTGTCGGATATTTGAAGGGTTCTTTCGCGCCATGACAGCTCAGATTTTTGATTTCCTAGATGGCCGAAAGTTTTGGAGTCCGTGAAATTTTTTTGCCAACGTATATTTTTGCGTACACATTTGATGGAAATAAAGGTATATCGGACCACCAGATAGATTGGACCTTAATCATAGAAAAGTACATATTAAGACAATGAACAATGTATAGTTCCTACAAAGTGGTACAATTCACCTGGTTGTCCAGTACACCCTATCTTTCCTTACGCATACATTTCGCATTTTTGCAATCGAATGTGCAAATTGAGGAAATCGATTTTACAGACATACCATCCAATATTCAACGATCTCCATGCCGATAATGTACATAATACTGCGCTCGCCCATGTCTCATTTCTCGTAATTGATTGGCCTCTGAGTCTACGGTCGAGACGTGCATAATGATGCAAGGATACGCGTATACCTCGAGCTCGTCCTAAAGGATTGATTTATAATAAGCCTTTGGCAGGGGTGTGCCGGTATATATTTCGATGTTGATAATCCAGCTTACGGATCGCGGATCGTGCGTGAGCTGGACAATTAACGCACTTAGAAAGGCTGCTACGAACGGGGGTGTAGCCGTGACCATAGCGAGGCATACCCATGGCAATAGCTCACATACCCGCGCATGTTGCTCTTTACCCAGCTGACGCGGCGACCGCGACGTAGGTTGACAGTGCGTAGGCGTCAAACTGGCGACGCGACCGCGACGGGCGTCTCCGCACGCTATCTGACCCGAGGAAGAACATCGCTGTACGCTACGGGATGCAGCGGGACAGAACTCGGTATCACTTTTCTACATGCATCGTTTCCCATACATCTATTGCTTTCGGTCATTATTCCCATAAATCATTCCCGTTTGCTCGCTGACGGCGAACACATTTTGCTATAACGACGCTAATTCGCTGCTTGTATCTTGCGCGTAGATGCGATGGGAATTTAACCAACTTTTAAATGTAACAACGACCGGTAAGGACTTCGGAGGTGAAAGTGAGGAAACTGATCTGTGAAAATTTTCGGACGAACGGCTCAACGGCCATCGCCGTCCAACGAGCAGCCAGCGTCAATGAGACACGATCTTACTTTTCCTTCATCTCGTCCTCCGCCTTCGCCTTTGCCAGCTTCGTCCTCGTCGACGAACTCGGGGCTCTTCCTCGAGCGGTATAATGAGCTCGTAAATACCCGGCAATCATCGTGCGCGGCGCCCGCACACCGTTGCCTCGCGAATCTTCACCACGACGTTTGTTCCACAGGTTCCTCTCCTCTGAAATCCTCTGCACGGACAGGTTTACGTCGCGCCGCTCCGTGTCCGGACGCCGATTGTCGGTCGACGTCTGCCGCCCAATCCGCCCCTCTTTCTTCCTTCGCCTTCTTTATGTTACCTCTTGTTTATCTCTTTTTTCTAATTCTTTGTTCTTTCTTTTCTTTTTCTTTTTTAATTCTTATCTCGTCTCTTTCTCATCTTTCCACGCCTCTGCACGGAGGCCAACATCTGTACGAAGCGCACGTGCGACAGCCCGGAAAAATAACTAATTTCACCTCTAATAATTCAGCAAAGAGCAGCCCCGCGGGGGCCGCGAGCACGTGGGCGAAAACGGCGTATTCCCCGTTTCCAAGATGAGGACTCACAGGATATCAAGGAATAAAATACTCGTATTATATGTTGCAGCGGTAGGTAAAATGGATCTAATAACAGGATACGTGACTCTCCAAAACGATTTCTGAATGATTTAGATCTTTGAATTTTTGAGCGCTTTTTATGCCTCATAAGTCCGAAAACTGCGGTCAACTCGGGCTCGGCTGAAAATTTTTTTGCACTTTTCGGAACAAACTAAAGAATTTTGTAAATTTCTTCATTCATTCGCCTACAAAAACTTTGAATGTCATCGACTTGTATATTTTTAGAAGTAAGCCAGATAAGTGGGCCGAAAACTTTTTCGTATATATTTTCGGGAGAAAAAATCGTGACGCTGAGAAAGTAAAACTCCAAACGGGGATTTGAGGTATCAGATACCTTCAAATGTTAACCAAAAAACTTGATTTGAAAAAAGTCTGAGAAACCTTTCGATGCGCTCCGACATTTCGCCCGTCTCGTTCTTAACTACATCTGTATGACATTGTTACCGATATTATCCGGTAAAAAGTATTATACAACGATCATTAAACGCGGGTTCCGATCGATCCTAACAGCCCAGAGCTATCGGTGATCGTATTTCAACGGGGGTTTGAGACTCGGTGGATATTATACGTATGTACCTATATGTGACAAAGTGTCACTCGCGTGATATGTCACATATTCAAATAGCTGACATGTGATATACCTAAGGTATGTATACTGCGTTTACAAGCGTGGATGTTTGTGTTTGTAACGTTCACCGAACCGTCCCTTGATACAGCCGCCTGCATCAGCCGCAAGCGTCTCTTTGCCGGTATCCGGTCGGAACGTGACGTTCGCATCGGAGGTCTTTGGTTTCTCGAGCTAGGATTCGTGCACGAAGGCATGAGCCATCGGTATCGCCATCGCGCAAGGGCCACCCGATTGCGTCCAGGTCAAAGGGATTAATTATAGTTGGACGCCAGCTAGCTGCACCGCAGCTTCGCATTTCCTTTGTCTTTTTCTATGTACGACAGCGGATACAGTTATATCCGTATCTACCTACCTGCCTATCCATTTTATCCATCGTCATGCTTAACGTATACGTACTTCAATGGTTACTCCTAATTCCAAACTTCCGATCAATATTGCACCACATGCCGGATATAAGCTGGTCAATTCATCCAATGAATTAAAATCCACTCTCGATTGCGGTTGTCCGAAGAAAATAGGTACCGCTGTCTCATAACTATTTCATCATCAGGCTACAGCCACTTTGATGCGTTCAGCGGTCGAAACTAACCGCTGACTTCAACGGTCTATACCTCGTGCCCTATATGTTTATAATACCTGTACCTTCTTCGTACTAGGAGGTACAATGCATAAACGTAGAGAGGTAGAAAATAGAATAGAATAGAGGCACAACCCATGCAATTCTTTCAGAAATTATCGCGTTGTTATTACGAGTTATACGTTCTCGTTATTTCCTTCCGGATATAGCAACGCTGGGTGTTCATGTACGGAAGTTAGTTAATCGGAGGTTCGATATTAGAAATTTAATCGAGGGAAGAAGTGCCATTTTTATCAAGGGTCGATAAAGCAGTGTCACAATTACACACGGTATACCCGTAAGCTGTTGATTGTGAGTAGGACACTGGTTTCTGGAAATAAAGCGAGAGTTATTAAAAAGTTTTAGTCTCTAATGGGAACGAGTAGGAAAATTATCCGAGGATCTTTCTAACAATATCAAAGTTGCTACAAGAACGAAATTATATCCAGCGCTCTGCTCGTTCACGTAGGCGTTTGTCGTTGTCTCGCAGTCCGTGTACTCCATAGCAAGCATCTCCTTTAAAAGGTTCACTTTCGGTCATCCCGCAGGAATAGAAGCAAATCCAGAGATCAGAGACGCGGTGATAACCGATCAATTTTAAAGTCACTCAATGATTCGCACTCCACTGAGTTACACATTCGAAGGATGTTACATCCTGATTGAGAAAAAACAATATAAGAATCAGTGGTCTCCAGTCCTTTCTACTCCTATTTCATTGTTCTCATCCACAATGAATAATGTTCATAATTGGTTCTTCAATTATGAACGTTGTATTTCGAGGAGGGTAGAGATCGTTACTATTTCATAGATTGTTGGAACAAAAACCTGAGTGTTGGTGTTCATTCAACATTTGTATTTAATTAGTACGGAAATTCTGTTCCCCAAGTTATAACCTGTACTTATCTACATAATGTATCTGTATTAAATTAATTCCTATCGCGCTGTCTCCGATCGACCAATCAAACAATCACGCGAACTCCTAGAATCCGCGAGTTGGTATTTCGTTCCAACAGAGCCTCGTTGTTTGTATCTTCCACAGATATACCGATGTACGCGTCTATCTTAACTCTACGAGGTCCCTCGACTCGTACACACAAGTGTAGAATTAGATACAGGCTACAACATCGGTTCTCCGTACTTTGAGCAGGCAAGGGAAGCGAAGACAAAGTAAGGAAGGGGGTGGGAAGAAAAGGAAGGGGGGATCCCGGGTCCCTTGGCTCTTCTGTGACCCTGCTGCACAACCATCACCGCCACTACTATCACCACTACGACCGGCACAACTACTACTATGTTTCCCTCGTTTCTCTTTACCTCCCTCCAAACTATCCTTGCTTCACCGAGCAGCCACGAGCTTGCAGCTTTTTGCTAGGTTCAACCACCTCAGCGCGACGCACGCAGGCCGAAAGGTACGAACTGCGAACGAACGAACGAACGAACGAAGGCGCCGTCTAGCGTTTTCCCGGAGGCCCCCATTTCTCAGGGAAGCAAAATTTTATCGGGTAAAGTTCACCGGCCTTTTCCCCACTCCAAAAGATTCATTCCCACCCTCCCACCCTTCCACCCTTCGGTTAAAGTATTTTATTTAGGGCGTTGAATTTGATTGCGTGGGAGAAGTTGTGTCTGCGTGTGTTGGTGTAACGTTTACCCTGCACCTGAAAACTGAGACCTTGAATATACAGGACACCATCAACGCGTAATCCGTTGGTATATGCATCCGAACGTGTGGCGTTGGTGGCGGTTACCGTAACTGAACGGGTAAACACGATTTGCATAAAAACATCGTGCCAGTGGGTCGCAGACGCCTAAGGGGTTGAAGCTATTAGTGACCGTCGAAGAAAGTTGTAGAGGGAAAGAACAGAAGGAGATGGATAGCTCATGGTTACGCACGCGTATACCTATGCTCGTGATTCCATGAGGGATGAAATGAGCCCGCCTCACACTTGGACGCATCTTTCAATAATTTTCACGTCTTCGGAAACGGTCGATCGCGTAGCAACGAGCAAGACAAAAGTGTGAAAACTGAAGGATCGATAAATCGCCACGCGTATGATCCTTGCGCGATATCATCTCCCGTGACGTTGAAATGAATGAATTAATGAATGAATGGATAAACGGACTAAGAAACTGATGTGGATGGATGAAAGTACATATACTCGACTTTCGCCTCTCGAAGCAGGGAAATTCTCTCAGGGTGTTGAAGCATTATACGTGCGCTGCACCCTCGGAAAACACATTTTAATATAAAAGAATCGGGGTATGAGTTGCCAGTACTTTGTCGAGGGAGATACCGCGAGTCTCACTCGAAATTACTCACATATCCGTATATCCGTATGACCCGTACATCCGATATCCATTTGCATGTGCGTGCATTATACATTAACATGTGTCACCGCATCCACAGAGCCCCGTTATAAGGGTGTCCCATTTTAATATTTCGATCGATCACCTGCATTCCGAGTCAGCTATAGCTTTATACCTATATGCAGACGTTGTGTGCATGTATACTCATGTATCGTTACGTGTATACGTATAGATATATAAGCAAGCTGTTCAGATATGCGGGTTCCGCTGCACCCGGGTGGCTTCTATGATCATCGCGCTACAGACATTCTCGACTTACCCGTAAAACGTCACTCTACCTCATCGACTAACCCAAAGTGGGTGAGTTCCATATTTGATAACTTTCTCAAAGATTCAGAATAGAAGTGCGGGTTCGGTAACTTTGGTACGATACGATGCAGGTTAAGTGGTCGTCAAAGATCCATCTCGTAACAAAAGCTCCGCAAAATAGGCGAGAGAATTGTAACATCGTCTGACGAAAATCAAAGAGCAAGAGAAGAAAATAAGAAAATAATAAGTAAATAAAAATCGAGTCTCGACACAGTCGCTGCCGCGTATTCTTCAATAACGATCTTTGAAGGTTAGGAAAATACTCGGCGTCAGATTCTTCGATCGTTTGGCTTTCAAGCAGCGCGCCCGAAGTCAGGGGTGTAGGGGTTGGATATCCTTGCGACACCGCGATTTTAACTTTCACCGTTGCGATT
This sequence comes from Athalia circularis, assembly GCA_963978495.1. Classification (NCBI taxonomy): domain Eukaryota; kingdom Metazoa; phylum Arthropoda; class Insecta; order Hymenoptera; family Athaliidae; genus Athalia; species Athalia circularis. The sequence continues at coordinate 26,326,577 of OZ021699.1, forward strand.
CACATCGCTTATACATGGAAGATCGCATTCGCATCAACATTGTTTATACGTACATACAAAGTTTAGTCCTGGTGCTGCAGGGTGCGTGAGACAAAGTCGTCCTTCTTGCAGGCGACGGCCATGACGCGGCGCGGCAGCAGCGGACACATCAATAATTACCTTCACCAGAGAGAGAGAGAGAGAGGGAGAGAGAGAGAGAGAGAGAGGGTTTGGGGTTGCAAGACGCAGGGTGGGCGTCAGGGATGGGTGGGAGCAGGGGCGGGGGGGAGGGGGTTGCTGGCGGGAGCGGCGGAAAGAGGAGGCCCGGGTCAACCGAGGTCAAGTCGCGGCACCAGACGCAATCCCACCCCCATCCCTGCTTTTCCTCCCGCTCTCCCGTCGCTTCGTACGAGGAACATGCGTCTGTAGGGATGGGGTGGAAGAGGAGGAAGGGCACGTGCGGGTTGGATGAAGGGAGGGTAACTTTCGTCTGGGCCGGTGTCTGCGGAGTTCGTTCACTCCGAGACCACGCGATGCGTCGTCGAATCGTCGGGGGGAGATAAGGACGGAAAGGACGATGAAACGACTCAATTTCGATTCGGAGGATTCTATAAGATTATAACTCCCCATTATCTGGTATAGCTGCACGAACACCTATATACTTTATTATGCCTTAAGATTTATTCCTCAAACGACTCTGCTGTACAAGCGTAATTTTTTTTGTTCCTTTTTGTTTTTTGAAAAAAAAGAAAAAAAAAAAAAAAGAAGAAAACCTTTTATTTTTATTTTTTGTATTTTCAAACAACGAATAAAAGCTTCGATCGGAAATCGTTGAGTTATCCCATGCAAGCGATCTATTATTCGTTCGTTCTTCTCTCTCGCTGCATCGCTTAGGTAGCGGCGTGAGGTGCACCGAGACTCGTACATGGGAAAGTGTTGTTAATTAGGGACAATTAAGACTCGAGACCGGAGCACACGTAGAGTGTATCGTGCGAGCCAAGCTCGGCGTTGAATAGTAAAGGGTTTCACTAAATCTCCACCTTGCAGTAGACCAGAATACTGCGGCACCAGATATATATATTACACACCATAAGGGGAGGGAAAAGATGGTAGGGTGAATGTTGCGGTGCAGGGTGGGGGGGAAGGGACGTTTTTGCAATGCATAATTATCTCGTTGTTTTCAGCCCCCTGATGGCCCATTACAAATAACTGAATGAAGAGCATTGTGCGAGAGCAATGTTTGGCGCTAGATAAATAACAGAGACTGCGTTATTCCGAGCAGATAGTTACGGAAAGAAAAAAAAAGGAAGGATAAATAAATGGAAGAAAAAAAAAAGCATCGGGCTGTTTTACTGTCAGAATGATTAATTCGTAATCCTTTGAAACGGATGATTAATTATATTCTTCAAAACGGCCCCATATAACGTCCTACGATAAAATTGAATAACCTTTGAAATGGCAAAGGGTTTTTCGAGAAAAGTATATGTATATTTTACTTTTATTCTCACATAATGCACTTTGATATGATTTTTTATTTGTCAACTCGTGTGACGCAGATCCTTTGTACTGGTCTCGATTCCGCGACATTCGCGTCATCCAAAGTTTCTGGCAAAGAATCGTCGAGGTGAATCAAATGTCACCGTGCATGATACCTGGCGCTGTAAAAATGCGTGTTCATTTTCGCCTGGGTACACTGCACGGTGGCACGTAGTACTACAATTTCAACGTATACTTACGTCATTTGCAGCGTATATGGAACTATACCAAACTGCGTGTGCCTACAGAGAATCTCCGATATCTGTGAACGTGTATATGCGTCGTATACATGTATACAATGTGCATATATAATATATAGCCGCTGTATATTTCAGAGAGAGGATAGGATAGACTATAGACGACGTTCTGTTAGGAGCCTCTGGGCTTGGCTCGAAGCTTTCGCAGAGCTTAGGGGGGTGGCGATGGGGTTTCTGCAAGAGAAAGGGACGGGGGTCGAATGGCGGCGGGTCGTTGCCCGAAAACGTGCTCTGTTATTGTCCCGCTCTTCCCCACCGTGCCACGAACAATTTCGCTCGACTCCCGACGATCGTTCCGTCGTCTCACCCTTTCTCTCTCTCTCCTTGTCTCTCTCTCACACTACGCACGTTTGTCGTCGACGTGTATATTACCCATCCACACACGCACTTCCACCTCGACACATAGAGCGAATAGCTTTCGACACTATAAGCGTGTCCTTCAACCCACGGAAAAGCTTTGCGAAAATGTTCGAATGACTTTTTCAAAAATAAAACAAACGAGTGCGATAAGTTTTCTTTTTTATTTCGAGGTTCAGGTTGGGTTCAACTTCCTATTTTTGTATTATCCTCAACGAAATGGTGACGATAAATCGAACCGAAAAATCGATCGATGTGTCAGATTCCCGTGCACGACAATTAAATTCTTTAATGTGAGTTCGATTTAAACAGATGCTACGTATATGGGCGTATATTGGTTGATTCGAAGGTATCCAGAGGCTGGGTCACGAATAAAGAGCGATGAGTTTATGGCTATAATTACAACTGTGTTCGATGATTCCTAATGAGGTCGCTGAACAGTGCGAACGAACGGTATATAATATAAGTGCGAAAGACGAGTAGCTGGCGTAGCTTGTAAATACTAAGACGATAAGTTTCCTGATCTCATTATTGCGGAGCGGGTCATAATCTTTGCTCGATACACATCTAGGCGTACACATCCATACCACATCTTCCTCGCGGCGCCGCGGCCTCAAATACGATGCAGGTAAACTTTAGCTTCGCGTTATAGGTTATGCTATACATACAATAGCTGAGAATAAATAGCAGACACGAATGTACCCGCTTACGAACCAACACCCCGACCATTGCCTCGTTCATTGACACCTCAACTGACGCGTGTAAAACACGAGCCAGCGCGAGGATTCGTGACAGCCTTGTGGAACTTCCATTCTTACATGCCGCGGACCGAAGGGAATATATTTTTACCCTCGAAGAATAACGTCTGTTGATATTTCTTATTTCGAGAAAATATATCGAAGAATTCAGCCATCGTATATGTGGAATAATACGGCTAGCACGATAAGATAAAATCATCGGAATCATAGAATTTAATTTCTTTTCTTCTTTCTCTTCTCTTCTAGATCAATGGCAGAATTTTTATGTATGAAAAAAGTCAATTCTCAACTCTGAACATGCACGTAACACCTAAACTACTATTCGGGGTGAACGTTATGACTACACATGGGGGAATGGAGTGGCTGAGGATAATTGTAGCAACCAGTTGCTTTCTGCGTTGTGTATCGCGTTCCCTTCTATACCTTTGATCTTTTTATACACCCACGTGTAAGGCCGCGTTTAGTTCAGCTGCAGGATTATGCGTCCGAAAATTATATGCATGGCACTAAAAATATATATATGCCGAAAAAACCGATCAACGAGGAACAAAAAAAGGTTCGACGAAATGTGGAATTTCGGATCGTGCATGCGGATCATTCACGAATTATCCCGAAACTTTTAACAGCTCGAATACAGAAGCTGCATAAGAGAATGAACCGAAGTCTTTATTTTGTTGGGAAATAACAATTTGCACTAGGAAGAAAAGATTATATGAATTACAGTTGTACGGTGCAGTAGTACGGGGTCTTCTTTATTTGTTTCACTTTGACCGATGATTCACAATATCACGGTGATTATTTCCACTGCACCGCAACTGCTACAGTCGGTATTTCATTATGTCAGTGAGTTTTTAGTCGTACGAAGTAATTTCATCATTCCGTAGAATGTATTACGTTGCTTATGGTACACACCATGGATATAAGCCTTTTATAAAACCCGTAACTTCTCATAGCAGGTATTCGCCTGCCGCCTGGCTATTAGCCCCATCCCATCTACTACTCTGCACAATTCCGCATATAGACCTCTAATTGTCAGTTAGAAATTCAATGTCGACAAAGTTGCAACTATATATTCTCGGCGCACTCGCTATATATTCTCATATTCTCATCCCGCACAAGCTGCAGTTGAATCCGCTCTTCACGCTCGCGCCCGTGACGTAAAACTTGGGATGCCAAGTGACAAAGGTGACAATTAGCCGTAGACCGTTATTACTTTATAATTGTCTACGCCATAAGAGCGGCGAGCTGCGGTGTACGCCGATTCGATGTCATCTAATTTCAAATTTCAATTCAAACCTTACCGTTGATCCGTTGGCACGTCGGTCAATCCACTCGAATAAATCGTACGTGAATACGTATAAGTACATGGAATAGCCATATCCACGAGTATGAAACTAGGCGAAACAAAGTTAAGAGCGTAGTGCATAGAGAGCGAAAGAAAAAAGTGAGCGGCGGTAAAAAAGCGAGTAAGTCATCCGCCTTTAACTTCACGCGTGGAGTTCTACCAGCCTGGGTTGCCTCGGTGTTAAGTTCTCGCTTTCGCATATCCGTGCGACCCGCACGTTGATTCGGATCCTGCAGAACTGTATATGAGTCATGGGGTATTTGATGTAAATAGATTCGGAATCCAAGCCGCCATCGGGCATATACGAAGTGTTCGGTATAACGGGGGCTGGACGTGATTGCGTTGTACTTTGAAATGTTAACAATTCACTGCGCCGTCGAGTTCAGTGCTACGACATCGCCATCTCAATCCCATAGCAAGTTTTGCTGCAGTTCGATTCTACCGGCACGCCTGATGCCACCTCCGTTTTACGACGGTTGCATATAAATTTACGGTCTGCTGTTACGCAATCATTGGCCAACAAATGGATTAGATTTTATCACTCGCAATTCTCAACTCTGCGCGGCAATATAATACCGGATGGGTTCGAAGTGGCTGAACGCTTTCGCGCCCCCCAGCTGCTGAATCAGTGATTTTTTTTTCGTTTCGTCTATTTTCTTTTAAAGCTTATTCGAGAATTGTTTTGCTGATATCGGTAGTGGTGCCTGTTTCTTATACCCACGTTGCCTCGGCATGGGTATAGTTTCCCGGACATACATGTATGTACATAGAGCGGTCGTATTGCAACGGAAATTGTCCGAGTTTTCTCAAAGTAACGGAAGTGATGCGAAAAACGGTAGCGCAACGCGCAAACGCGGTCTCGCGGTAATTCCGTAAAGAGAAAAATACGGAACGACATCAATAGAACCTTTAAAGCTTTCGCAAGCTTTGCACGGACCACCGCGAGACACCCGAGGCGACGCTTTTTTTTCCTCGCTAAAGTTCCGGCTCCGTTATAATGGCCTCTGGTTTGTACGTCAGCTTCCTGGCTTGTCTTTACCCACCATCGACAACCCTCTACCGCTTCTAGTCGTCGCGGTTAGTCCATTACTTTGCTTTACTCCCGTAAGAAATTATATATATATATATATACAGTATGTATACTCGGATATTAATTTTGCCTTCCATCCTCGCTATCGAACAATAATCCGACCATTATTCGGATGCGCTTTGGTCGGCGCGTATATCTGAGCGCAGATAAATGGTGACCGGTGTGAATCGCACGAACACATTTCTTCTCCGTAAAACTGTATAATAAGGTGTACGAAGAAGCGGACAGTTGAACGGTTGGACGGGCGGACAGACAAGTATATATACAGAGAAAACCTGGAGCTAGAGCAGCGAGAAGTAGTGAGTTGGCCGAGTGCGCAAGGGCCGTCGTTGTGGAGGAGGATGTAGAGGATGAGTATACGCGAGGTTGAGGACGGTGGCACGGGGCAAAGTACGGGGAAGAGGATAGGGGGATGGATGTAATTGCGGGAGGAGGGAGGGTGGTTCTGAGATGCGCGGAGATGTTCTCGCCGGGTCAGCTTGGGGTCACTCTTGGAATCCAGAGCAAACTATATACACCCCCTTTCCCTTCACTTCTCTCTTCTACCTTCGCTCTTCACCATCCGGCTGTCCTCCCGCGGTCGACGCAAACTGCACTACATATACATATAGTATATACCGATATACCTATACACTCGAAACCAACCTCGTCCTCGCGTTATCTTCGCTGGACCCGCCGAAGCCACAGCCACGCGAGAACCTCATCTCTTCGTCATCGCAGCACGATCTGTACGCGGATATATACGGAGATACGACGACGACGACGACGACGACGAGATCTCGTAAACTCCGTAGACGTAGGAAATGGGTAACCCAGTATCCATATGCGAGTGTCATATAGATATATACGTAAGACAGATGAATACATATATTTATCTCTGAAGCGAATCGTAGGGTGCCGGGAGAACGCATTACACGGTTGAGTATATAGATCAGATATTCATGGCTAAACATACCCTTGTACACACATGTATACGTGAGCTATGCTACGTATATGTGGAAAAACTACATATTGAAAAATTAAGTAGATTTACATATACATGTGTATATCGGTTTACGAGAGCTTATATCGAATTCAGTAAAAGCGGAGCTAATTTTTTGATCTTATCATATTATTTTCTTTATCTATTTTCTAGCATACTTTGTAATGAAAACTGCGAGATCGATGAACGCGTGAAATATTCTTTGTATCGTTACACGGTGTTTTTTGTCGCTACGATGGAACTTTTCCGACGAATACATGACGTACCGCATACCTCGGCCACGATGTATACGCGGTGAAGGATATCGGGGAATTCTCCGTGCGTTCCGGTTCCCTATACATCGAGTCTCGACCACCTTGACCGGAATGAAGGGACCGGAGCAGCGGACGAACAAAGATCCAGTCCTGTTGGGGGGTCGCACCATGTTAGCACCGCATCGCGCGTCAATTAAGTGGTGAGATACTGAGACTACGGTCAACACGGACATGCATGGGGATAGTTGCCCGTTTGCTCTCATGATCCACGAGCTACTCGATGCGCCTATAACTTATACCCCCTTCCTCTGGTCGTTGGTACGTTTCAGTTATTTCTATATTACAGGTATACGACGTACTCTCGTCGCCGATATGTTCGTCGGCATAAGAAAGAGGCGGAAGAAACTTGGGGGGGTTAAAAACAAATGAATAAATGAAACTATGTAGTATAACCAAACGTCGACTGCAGGCTCACTCCGTACTCGTACCTCAAGTTTTCCCTCATTTTCACACGTCGTACTATAGGTGTAGCAAAATGCTGAGTCCGAGAAAATCGGATCCCACCCCCACCTTTCTCGGTGGTGCAGCGAATGGTCTCTGATGCCCTAAGGGTGCGGTTACGGTTGATGCACATTTCGCCCCGTCGCATCGTCGACGTCGTCGTCGTCTCACGCGGTACACGTATACGCGTCCTGCGAGCTGGGAGAGACACGCTCGGTAGGAATTTCAGGAGCTCAAAGCGCTGCCGGAGAATCATGTCGTTCGTTTATGGCCGACCGGGTCTGCCAGGTAGTATCATAGCGTTGCGGAGTGCATGCGGACTCAGACTCACACTCGCACTGGTATTACGTCCGCACACAACCTGCGCTGCAGGTACAGAGACGACCGCACACGGGTGTTATAACTACGTAGTGCACATACCGTATGCATGCATATACACGACGCACGTGCCTCCCTGCAGTGGCTCGACGCGTACAAGTGATTAGTCCTCGCAATGAAATACTAAACGACCACCGTGCCGACAAGAAGCCCCGTTGAGGGGTGCTAATTGCTGCGCCAGAGGTAATGTTGCGAACCCTCGACGCGCTCCTATATAGGCTGCTCGCAAGCTCTTATAATTACGGTTCTCAAAAAATAATTTGATGCCAAACTATTTTTCCATACGTTTCGTACGTAAGTATGCACGTAGGTATGCACCGGGTACGTTGGTGCAGGCCTAGTTTTTATTTTATACTTTTCTTTTGTTCGTATTCTTGACCGGGTCTCGAATCACATGTACATCTACAGTTGTTCTCCGTGGACGGGGGATACCGCGGTCTACGATCCCAGAAGAAAAGCAGCTGACTCGGACGGTGCGGTGTAAAAAGTTTAAAAGTCAATAAATATGACGGGGAGATTGACGCGCCGGTAAAGTATGAGTCGGAGGAGAGACGCGAGGAAATATCAGCGGTACTCAGGAGATTACTTTGGTATCGTTCCGAATGTAAGTCGAGGGGGTTTTCCCCCATCAGGACCCCCAAGAATCGGGCTCGACTTCTACGCGCGGTCGACTTGTTTTCGGAATAATATGATATGTAGCGCGCGGCCGGTTTCAATTACTATACGGATAATAAACGTGCGCGCTTTGCACGCATGTTGGAAATAAAAAAAATTTTAAAAAAAGAAATAAATTCTTATTTCATGTATTATTATCTGTAGATAAAACTCTTCTTCTTCCGCGTAGAGGGGAAATTTTTTTTTCTAAGGGCGGGTATATGTATATAATTTCTTATGTACGTAGAATTTTGGAGTACTTTTTTGTTTATCTCGTCAACGTTCGAGATACATCACAGGGGAGGATGTGGCAAAGTGAGCAGTGTAGCAAGTGGAGCCGAAAAAGATTCTCAACAATTTTTACCATCAATTTGTTCAAAAAACATTTCTCAGACTTGCTCTCCAATGTTCCTGTCTCGACGAAAATTGTGTGATGCTAGAAAACTGGATTTGCACGAACGAAATTATAATTTTGAGCTTTCGATTGTTCAATTATGTTTGTACCTTTGAAAAAGCTACACACAATTAACCTTGATTAAGAATTTCTTCTAAATCGAATCCGATTATTTATCAATCTTCCGTGTTTCAACTTTCTTCCTTTCTTCTTCTATTCCCGAATATTTTTCAGCAAGCACATAGCGCGTGACCTACAACCAGTCGCATATACATTATACGTAGAGGCGCGATACGAATGGCTGATGTAAATAAGCCGTTCAAAATTGCGATCCATGATCTGCGGCAGACGGCGCGAAAAATAGTCGCCGAGGGAAAGCCTTAAATCTGTCAATACACATCAGAGGTTATAAACCTGCGGCTATAATTTCGCCTAGCCGCAGCGAAGCGAAATAAAAAGATAAATAGAGGGAAAAAGAAATACATTCGAGTAAAGGATCGTTTTACAGGAATTAGACGGCGGCAGCTGTGCAGCTACTGAATTTTCATTTGGATAGCGCGATCCGCTACGTTATATAGACTGCATTCACGTAGGACGCGATTCGAAATCTCTAACGATTATTAGGTACGGGGATACATTCTGAGAAACGGAGAGTCGTTAGAGCCACGGTGTCTTCTCGGAGATAAGCTTTTCTTCGTTTTCTGCTTTAATTCTATACGTATAGGTACGACGGTATTCTCGTTGAAATTGATCCACGCTTTAGGTATCACCCCCCCCCCCCCCCCAGCTCCTTCCGCTTTACCAGCTAGATATATCCTCCTTGTGCATTTATCCACTTTGATAAAATCCCCACGGGCGACCGAAAACCGGCGGCAATTTACCGCTCGTATTAACCGATCAATCGATAATCTGTATCGGTAACGATAAGCAAGTGAATTCCGTTGAAAAATTACTCAATAAAAATGACGTTAGGTATATACACAGGTTCTTGGAATTTTCATTGTTCGAATCGAGTAGCCATCGAGTTGTGGTCTGCGCGTATTCATGACTCTTCGGCCGTGGCGGTCGTGCAGCTACATAGCTGAGCCAACCCTCGTTCCGCAGTCCCCTTGTATATCTCGTATGGTCCGAACGAGTCCATATGCAGGGGGTTTAGGTTCGGAAAGGTGGTCTGGTCCTGGACCGTTAGCGGGGTCCGAGAGGCAGAGTAAAAGACCCTCTCGCAGGTCGATACCATCGCTTGGTACGAACCATCACGGTTCAAGTCCCCCGCTGGTGGTGCCGCTGCTCCTGCCGGTCTTCCCGCTGCCGTTGATCCTGCGGGCGACTATACTCGATGCTGCACCGAAGCATTCCCCGTAATTATTCAGCGAGGAGGACCCCACGGGTCAACTCGGGTTATCTCGTCGCACTAGGTAGGATGCGGGGTTATCGTTCCTTTTCTTTTTCCCCTCCTCGTACTGCACCCCGTATTCGAAGATTGCCCTCCTCTACCACCTGTATAGTTCCGTGCACATCGTATGTACACGTAGAAGTTCGTATAATGGCGATGCAGGGTTACCGGCGTAATGGGATATATGTGTTGTACTCGAATATCGGTTCTTGATGTTTCGTCTCCCATTCCTCGTCGAGCGACCTAAGAGCTATTTCTAATCACACGTGACCCGTTGCGGTTGATGTTCGCGTACAGAAGATGCCCGTGTCATCTCAGGGTGCAGCAATAGGAGCTTTGATCGTAGTGAGTCGTCTCTCGTTCTCTACGTAGAAACTCTAGAGGAAGTTAAACTTTCAAGGTATAACGTATACGCTCTGTGAGGGGAGGCTGTGGCTTCCCTCGCACTAATACATGGGCAGAACTTGACGCGAAGCAAAGTTGAACTTCATTGAAATTGAAATCGACGTTTGCCAAGGGATCTATATACGTACGTCGAATGTATGTATTACGTCTACCTACCCTTTATTCGCAAAGGTGCAATTCGAGGCGAGCGACGGTTGTGCAGCAAGTTCGCCGAATGACACCACGCACCACAAACTACCATCACCCTGTACTGTACGGAATTACTTTGAATTTCGCCTTCAGTTTCAACTTTCTCAGTATAATCGAAGAATTGCATGCGCCCAAGTAGTGCGCGCGTTCACCAGCTAAGAATAAATGTGAGAATAATGAATGGCTTGATCGACAACTCGCTCGAGATAAAAGCTTATTTTTCACAACAACTTGATCGTTCAAATATTATTATTACAACCCACATATGCCATTCGGGTCAATTCCCTTCTAAACTAGCGCTTTTTTTACAACCATGCAATGTGATGAAATACAGTGGCGAAGATCCGAATTCCTGTTAAAGTTGAGAAATCGTTCGGTTACTTCTTTTTTTTTTTCTCTTTTCTTTTTACACAGTGATTCAGCGATTAAGAGTTCGGTGTGGGGGAGGTTTATAAAGGTACTCGCATCGGAGAGGTTGTTGAATCCTCACTTGCGTAATATTACCAATTTGCCAAGCACGTGGAATGACTTAGCCGAGCCGGGTGCCGATGCCTGAGGGTCGCATTTAGTAAATAGGAAATTCCACCGACTATACATACAAACCGCGTGCGCATTTCCACATATTTATCACACGACCCGCCACTTCGTCGACCACCACGACTCGCGACAGATGGTTGTATTACGATAACGCACGGGGTATGCCGTCATTAACGAGACTTGTCGTTATTATTGCACCTTCGCTGTTGCTTTGTTTATACCTTCTGCAACTATTACGTTTTGCTATCTACAACGACGTCCAAAACCTGCAGGCGCAAATTCCATACGTGCAACGCTACAAAGAATAGAAGACTCTCATTCTTCTTTGTTTAGCCCCCGGGGTGAAAATTCTCTTCCCCATTACCCTATTCCGGAATTAATCTAATCCAGCTTCGCTACGACGTAGAATTTCTTTACCCAGATTTATATCTCAGGAAAAGGTATGTATACAACACCGTGAGACGCGAGAACTGCAGCTTCCAAGTTTGCACATACTTCTTCGGCGGCGTACTATGTGGGAAAACATTCTCCGATTCTACATCCACTCAAAAATCATTGCTTCCACTTATTACTTAGAAACTTTCAAATATCAACGAGTCAGTCCAGCAATAACTATATCGACCGGTTCGTATATTCGTACACCATAAGCACGAACGAACACTTATGTTCAAAGGGACGGAGGATGAGGAATTGGCGGCGAAGGGGGGCGTGTTTGAAGAGCGATAAGTTTGGCGTTACGTCTTTGAAGTTGCGCGCACGGGTTTTCTACCCCATAAACAAGTCGAAAGGGAATATTTTGACGTTAATTGCTCCGCATTGTATAACCATAGATGCAGTAAAAAGTAGCAAGCGTCGATTTACGATAGATAAAATATATTTTACGAGGGCATTTCCGAAGCCGGTCAAACTCGACATCACGTGTTGTTTACAAGACTATAAGCAACCACGGTCCCGATATACCCGCAACGTCGCGATGGTCATTTAGGGTAATCAGATGGACAATTAGGAAAGAAATCCGAAAAAAAATGTTTCAAACCGAACGAGCCTCCTTAAAATCCATAAAATCATACGAGCCACGTGTAACTTACAATTAGAAGCTTGCAATGTTTAAGCTATAGGTATAAGCTGTGTTATTACTGAGAAATTTACTTGCTCGCAAATCTTTCCATCTTGAAGCGAAGCATGCCGATATTACAGCTATAATATTTTTGTTGTTAGCGACTGACAATGAGGTGGAGTGTCCATAATTCTTCGACTTTTAAAGCGAAGCGATTCCGTATTTTCGGAGACTTCTTTAGAAAGCCTTCGTGGCAGGCAAAGCCTTGTGAAACGCGGTGACTCGGCTGGTCAGCGATCATGACTTGTCTTTAGAAACGGATCAGTGAATTCGCATTCCGTATAAAATTATCGTCTGTATAATTCCGTGCCTTCAGGTCTTTGCGCGTAGCAACAGCGCATCGACTACTTACACCCGATCAGACGATGTCCAGGAATTCCGATGATTTCTCATCGAACAAATTCACTTACGTTGTACAGTTCAAAGGTTCGGAAAAAAAGGGAAATCCCCTGGATCGCGGGCAGCGAAGAAAAAAGAAAGAATCGATGAATAAGCGCTGTGATCTGTGAGCCTGTAAATATTTGACAAATTGTCAATTCGATAATGAAAATTGTTTGAGATATTTTTTTCATTTGTTGCTACATCGTAAAATAGTAGAGCAAGAAAAATTATACATGAACTGCGATCGTTCGGTAAAATCCTCGCGGCCGTTTTAAGAACTTATAATTACAAAGTTTTTGCGTTTTGAATTATCAGAAGTTCATGTTTGCTATAATTTATGTGGCAGAAGGCATAGATACGTAACAAATATTCCCTTGGGGTATTTCGGGCTGGTCGTTAAATTCCTTGGTTAAAGAATAAGCCGTGCGAGGACCTCTGTATACCTGTAGGGGCGGCGGTGAGTTTGAGTAAACTATACCTGTGGAGGCTGTGGACGCGTTTCGTCTCGATCGCGTGCACTTGCGTATACATATACTGCGTGCTGCGTCTTACGTCGCTAACAGCAGTCCGAGATACAGTTTATAGCTTTTCGCCAGAAGCACATGAGGCGAGGATCGCCCACGTTAAACGGACGTCGCGGTATCCTATTCAGCCCCACCTTATATAACAAGGATAAACTCATCGCTTGTATCGGTACATCTTCCGAAAGCAACTTCACTTCGGTTTTAATGGTAAAGTTTGAAGATCGAGAAGAAACCAGAGAAAGAAAGAATCGACCCGAAGGAGCTAGAACAAAAAATGAATATTGAATGAATACGTATAGCGCGTATATGTATATTGATGGATGAACGTATCGCGTCGCGGTCCTGTCGTTGTTGGAAACTGCCGAGTCACAATTATTACATTTACCTCCACACACACGCAAACGTGTGTATAATGTAAACAGATTTATTCAATGGCAACAGCGAACCGCCCTGTATGATAATAAAGTTTAGTTACGCCGGGGAGAAATTTCACCTCTGTGTGGTTAATAAGAACTTTGATCGTTTCACGTTACCGCGATACGTGGTATACGATGCATACACATCTACGTAACATTGTACGCGCGTCGGCCGAGTATTCTTTCGGTTTTAAAAATTTCTATGAAACGAGAGAGGAAAGGCTTATCCGTAACCGCATCGTAAAGCAGTCTATATAAACACGTATCATCCAACTTGCCATAAAATTTCCTTGCCCCGTAAATAGGTAAATCCGATCGGAACTCAATTACCATATTCATTTTGCGACAGCGAAGGTCCTTCCTTTTCTTCTAATCTTCAATCTGATTGATCATAACTATGGTCACACGCAAGGTGAAGCTCGTTTATATTATTCAGTTCTCTTTTTATTCTCGCTTTTTGACACACACACGCTTTATAAGATATTTATCGAAGACTGAGGATGCGGATTGTAATTCATCAAAAACTTTCGTTTTCCTGTTTCTCAAATGAATAAAGAAACACAAAAAATTATCGCGACTGATGATGAGTCCGAAGATTCTCTTTGTCCAGCTCGTAGCTATTAACATGGCGACGGTTTGGAACCGGGATCTTTTGAATAATAAATGGATAAGCCTCATACCGCTGCACCTGTAGTAATTTTAGACCAAATGCAGGCCGACTATGGCCGTGTTCCGATATTAGCTGGAAGTGCTGAAAATCCAGCGGGAGAGGGACAGAGCTCGGAGAAAGTCCAGCGGTGTGACAGCGACACAAGAACCGAGATACCGAGAGCGCTTCCAGCAAATATCTAAACGTAGCCCATATACGTCACACCTCGCGTCACACCGTTAATTTTATCAATAATTCTAATCTGTGGGGTCCTCGGAGCTTTTCGTGCATCGTCTTTGATTGACGCGTCGGTTTCTGGATGAAAATAGTTAAAACGATAGTTGAACTCCGTTCGTTGTCGAGTACACCGCTGGAAAGGTTATAGGTGAAATGGTGTCGCTCCGTCACGATTCACCGCTGGAAATAGACGACCGAGTTTGTCAATTAGCCAAATGTTTTCAACGGTCATACCTGTCGTACCCCTGACGAGTTTTTTTTTCGTCCATACAAGATCGCGGTAGGAGTTTCAGTCCGAATCGACATCGCGCTAGGCGCACTGCAACTGAATATTTTCTATCATTTTTGCTGATCGAGATGCACGTGCTATGTACAGCCTTTTAGAATACGTGCATATTATAGAACCTACGTGTGTATAGGTATATGTAAATACATTTACCCGATTGCAGTATCGACTCGCGAAAATCATATTTCCTAAATAATTAAACCATGCGATCCGCGCTGCGAGATACACCTTTGAATTATGTTTACAGCAACGTTGATACGAAGCCCATGATATAGTTTATTTTATTAGAGTAAATCTAGTGCGTTTCACAGACGCGACTGGTGCAGCACGTTACAAAATTCATGCACAAGTAGGTACACCTAGAGAACGGGTGACAGACTCGCACGTACTCGCACACATTTCTTGGCATTGTGTTAAATGTCGCGTGTACGAATAATATGCATAGATGCATGTGTGTATGCGTATAACAGCGGTATGTATAGTGTATGCAAACATATATCTGCCTGGAAACTCCTACGCAACGAAACGCGCCGCGGCAAAAAAAGGAAAAGAAAGATTAATGCCACGCAACTTGAGGCGCACGATTTATTGATCATATCCACCGCGAGCACGCTGTGCATGTCAAATATAACTCAAGCTCGCATTAACCCTTTTAATAATTAAATACCGACCGACCGCATCGAACATTTAGAAATTCATGCCATCAACTTTTCGAACGCGATATATTACACGATGAGAGATACATTCTAATGCCAAAAATAAATATACGAGTCGATATATGAATGAAAATTTAGCACGGCTATTATCGATCGATAAATCGTTTCACGCCGATATAATGATGACGGCGGCGATGATGATGATGATGAAATTACGGAGCATTATCTTCCTCGTGCACGAAGCTGAATAGATCGGTCTCCGTACACGGGGAATCCGCAAACGAGAACGCAAACAAACAAGCCGCCTGTACCGAACACACGGCTAACTCCGGCCGGACAACTGTTGCTCTTGCATGCATTATTGCGCCATTACGAGCACACTGCAGTCCGACACCTAAGCTTACACATATAATTCCTCAACACATACGCGGAGGAGTGAGTGACGTACGTGTTGTACCTGCAGTACTTCCACCGCAGCACCCTGTTCCATGTAAAAAAATAACTCCTCTAATCGACCGAATGAATATAACGGAGACGAAGCGTCGTGTTCTTGGTATGATCGAGAAACAGAAATTGAAAAGATTTCATATTAGGATGGAGGAAATTTGGTTGGTAATAAATTCAAGGCTATGGGATCGTTGGAACGAAAAATTGTGACTTGCGATCTTTGATTGCTTGATAGTGAGCATTTGAAATCATGGTCCTGTGGTTGAATCGATCGATAATATGTAACATAGAGCGCGAAACGATGCTTGACACATTAAAATTGGTGCTGATAAAGTTTGAATTTTTCAAATAGAATTTAACTTATATTGTGTAAATGACCAGCGACATTGTAACGCGTACAGCTCATGTCTGAAACGCAAAAGACAGACAGACAGAGAGAAAAAAAAAGGAGTGCCAGGACCAGTTATGAGTATTTCAGAAACTTGCAGAGATATGCTTGAAAATCAGCGTCATCAGAAAATTACGATAAACAGCTCCTACCATCTGGTCACTCCCTATATGTTACACATACACTTACTCGGTTTATGCAGAGCAAAACCTGTTTTCTTTTTTTTACACGGGTAAATTTGCGGAGTGAAATGATTGTCATCAATTACCATAACTTGGTTTATTTTCATAACTTTTCATTGGCCGAAATGAGATCGATTCCAGAAACTGTGTATCTGCGATCGATGTGCTTTTGTTTCAACCGCATGGATCGTATGTAAAATCGGCTAACTTTTCTTTGTGTCGGTAGAGTAGGATTATTTTCATCGTATGTAACGAAATCCTTGAACTGCAGGCCCCGCTATGTGCAACGCGCAAGGGGTGAATATCCGTTCTCGTAAACACTATCATCCGTCAACACGACGAACCGGACCAGTTTTTGTTTGAGAATTGGTATAAAAGATCAGGAGCTTACGAAAAGTTGCCAGTAATAAAGTGCAGTTATCTAAAATGCAGTCACACGTCGTGGGATTTTTTTTGGCGATTTGCGTGGCGTCTTGTGCCGCCAACTGTCATAAAGACGATGCAGCTGAGAAGCCTGACACCTATCTCTGCGAGGGAATCACCGATCTTACGGTAATTGATTAAGCGTTAGACTTTAATGGACGATAAAAGTTTCAGCAATTACAACTCGTAATTTCGTGCATTTTTTCTATTACTGAAAGTGAGGGTTAATTTCTTTACGCAGGATCTGAATATAATACCGGCAACGGCCCAGAGAATCACCATATTGAATTCGAGGATTCCTACGATCCAGAGAGACGCCTTTGTAAGATTCGCCGCTTCTCTGATTTCGCTGAACATAACAAACGCGGCAGTCTCCGATATCCAGGCAGGTGCTTTCGCAAGACTCGCCGAACTTCGGGAACTGATCGTCAACCACAATGAGATAAAGACGGTAAAAACCAACTGGATCCAAGACCTTCCCAAAGTGGAGATCCTTCATCTTTGGTACAACAATATAAACGAGATCGAACCGGCAGTTTTTGAGCTTTTGCCGCACCTCGTACTTCTGGACATCGCTCACAACTCACTCAACAATTGCATACCCCCAGCATTGCTCGCTCATCTGAAAAATCTAGAAGTACTCTATGTCAGCGACAACCCATGGCCTCTGAAATGCCGTCCCGATTTGATTTTCAAACTCGAGCATGCCCATGTTCGTCTCATTCACACCTGGGGTTACACTCACATCTTAATCGAGGAATGTCTGGCTCACGAACCAGCCACGAGACACAACGAGACAGCTTTGAAGAACTGCGTGAATAAACTCAGCACGAATCCTCATCTCTTCCATAAGAACTAATCTCTAAGTTTTCGAATCGATTCTCATGTGGGATGTAAATATTTTTCGACAATTTCTACATACTCGCAGTAATATTGTTATCAAATTTTGTCTCCCAACAATACGTATATAATTTACACTGACAATAAATGACTACGTGTCATTACGTATCTAAGATAGATGAGTCGAAGAGTTTTATTTAGTCCTGAGATCTTCGTGTAATTATTAGTTAGCGTGAATTATGCAATTTGTTTGTTTCACTCGGCGATGATTCAGAGGATATACAATAATATGATCGTTACAACGACGAATAAAGGTACGTTCAGATCCGAATAGTTCATCCACTGCGAACGAGTCTAGGGAGCGCGTTGAAATATGGAACAATGGTTATTTAAAACGAATCGATCAGCCCTAGAACCGCGAGTCCCGAAGTACGTGACTGCCACAAATTTTACTCAACTTGGCGCTACTCCAGAGCGCGTCGAGCAGCAGCGCCCGGCGCTTTTTCTACTCTGCAAAAGATCGCGGATATTATACATGTGGGTAAAAAAATCAACAATGTCGTTCCGAACTTTTTGATCTCGTAAATTTTTGCTTTTTCAAATCTCAGGCAGTTATTATCTTACATACTTTGCACGACTACTAACTAAAATATGAAAAGTTCTGTGACTCGATTCTCATTTCTTTGAAAAAGTATTTCGCTAATGCACGGCCGAAGTGCAGGCATGGATAGGTGGGTAGGCAAAGAAATCGTTCGATTCTTCAGCAAAAGGAAACTGCAGCCTTGATTTATGGAGAGAGCGATTCTCCGACCAGGAATCAAGAGAATATACACCAGGTCGTCGGAGCGCGAACAGAGCCGAAGCGTACCTGAGGCATATTACGCAGAATGTTCCAGTTCCCACGCATCTAATGCTGAGCATATAATGCTTGAACTACGACACCACGCGCCTAGTTTTGATAAACATACATTCCAGGAAACAGTTTCGATCATTATTTCCAATTTCTTCGATACCTTTGATACGCGTTCAAAAATTCACAAGCGCACAAATTTCAAAACAAAAAAACAAACGAATCAGTCAAACTGCGCTCGCATCTTTTAGTTCGGAATTTACGACCGATTCACAGAGAATGGTCTTCGATCTAATTTAGAAGTACGTAGTACATACGTATAGTTGGACGCGAGAGACTGAGCTTGCCACGCTATAATTTTATCTGGGGCAAATGTTGGGTGATCGTGAATGTAATCAGTAGTTTTATACCCTATAGAATCGTTGGTAACGATGGCGCAGATCCGGCCCACCAACTTATCGCGTAATTCTTAACGGTCTCGTAGGTATAAGTCTACGTAGTAAAACACGGTTCGGTCTAGCCTAGTTTACCCAGGTCTATTAGCTATATATACCTGTGCCGCGTCTTCCTACGGTGGACGTAAACGTCGCGGGAATCACAAAGCCCGAGCGCATCGCAAACGCGATCATTAGATCTGGGTCATTAATCATCGTCCGTATAGTTCGGCAACACCTTCGACCGTCAGCTGCGCTATAGCATGATACAGGCAGGGCTTGGCTTCGGGTGCGTTTAAAAAAATTATACAAACCGGAACAACTTCGAAGCAATTCAGGAAATTACCCCGCGATGCTCTCAGAGCATAGATATATGCGATTGATTGATTGAAAAACCGATCGACGGACATCAACTCTTCTGACGAAGCAATTAAAGCACGTTGTTCCTTTTTTTTTTGTTTTTGTTTTCAATTTTCCTTGCATTCTCGCAGTTTTCGATTTGTTTTTTTTTGTTTTGTTTTTTTTCTTTTCTTTTCTTTCCGTTTGTTTTATCTAAATTTTGGCGCGCTAAAATACTATTGGAGCATGAAAACTCGTCACCCGTATATATGTACCTACCTCTGAACGATTATACCTCCTGGGTAAGAATTACGGAACACTGCATGGCTGTGAACATGGGCAAGTTTTCACTCTGCACTCTTCAAGCAATCAACATCCGTCGTCCGTAATAAATATAAAAGTCCAGCGAAGGTTGGGCAGGCAGCGTGGCGAGGGTGATTCCGAATCTGGAGGGTAAAAGCGGCGGGCAATGCCGGTATATTATTTGGCGAAATTCCAGCCGGCCGCGAGGCTCACTTCACGTTTTTCATCTTAGCACAGTTTTGTCGAACAAAAGATGAAATACATGCCTGTGCACGCTTACACCGTTCGACCAAAGTTTCTATGTGATTTTTCCTCTTTTTTGTTTATTAATTTTTTTCTCGTGTTTCGTTCTTCGTATTCGGCACCCCCTATTTGCCGTTAACCATCCACCCGCACCCTAATCAAAAACCTAGCAGACATACCACGAGCTATTAATTTTCTAGTCCTGGACGAGAGAATGAATGAAAAAGACAGATGTAGGTACGAAATAAAACTGTGTGGAAAGTTGAAAGTCTTCCGTTCTAAAAAATACCAGCAGCTAATTGGCTTGATTGACCCGATCAAATTTCCCCTCCGTAAGTCAATCTTCCCATTCCCGGTATACATATTTGACGTAATCCTGTAATCCCAGCAGCCGCCTCTGTTCATTTCTGGTAAGCATGTATCCTCTCGTAGATCCTTGTCAGCAGCTGAGGAGCGGAGTATAAGGAGCTAGACTACCTGCGACGTTTTGGCGCAGAGCTGCAGCATGCAGGAGTGAAGTTAGCGAGGGTGCAGCTAGGGCGGTAGTAACCGGGCCATTAATCGACGCCATATTGGCTACGTCTAGCGGGTTCTTTCTTCCCTCTCTCTCTCTCTCTCTCTCTCATCCACCTCTCTTCCTTTCTCTTCTCTTCTTCCTCCTTTTCATCCCCCGACCGACCCTCTCTTCATCCTGCGGGCGCCACGGCACCTAGGAGTCTCGGCTCGTCAACCCTCCAACTTGGAAATTGCTTCCCTCGTTTATAACCGGGACACCGTCTGATCTTCCCTGCCTCCACCCTTTACTACCAAACCCTCTCCTCCCTCTTCCCCCTCCCCGCGGTATCCCACTTGGGTACGTCGACACTTTTCGGATGTCATCGCCCCCTAGATTCCCGCTATACTCTCACATCTTTTTTCTACATAATTTTGTCATTCTTTTGTTATCATTGTTATTATCATTATTATTACCTTGAAAATCAATCGCTTTCGCACTAGCCTCGAACAAGAGAATTATGGATGTTGAGGAGATGAGAGATTCGGCAATCCACCCGCGATCTGTAATATCGGTGATGGTTTTGTATTTAGGTACTATATACGTACACGTTTACTTTCTGGAATAACGTCACGTTGCAAGTCTAAAGTGGATGGGCGTAAACGCAATTCGCGCTGTCACGTTTCGCTAATTACTTTTCCGTCGTATAGTCCCGCGCAGCAACGTTACGGGAAATTACACGACCTGCATCAGTGCAGTGTCTCTCCCATGACGCCTGTATACCTATGTATACGAATCCTACACAGAGATTATACCCGAACGCGTACCTGAGTCTGTCCCTTAACAGCAAATTATTGCAGTCGGCTGCTCCGCGGCCCCTGGAACTTGACGGCTCTCCAATTATATGCCTTTCGATTTCAATTTTGCGAATGCGCGTAATTCCTCATCTCATATATAGAAATTGCGAGGTGACATAAGTTCTGGAAAATAAAACGAAAATATATGAAAATCAATTCTCGCGGGGAGAATCTTACAGCGTTAGCTCGATAAGATTCTTTCGATAAACAGTACGGGGATTGGCATCATATATGATCGGCTGTCATTAGCCGCAGTACTTAATACTATGATGTATATAGTTAGCTTGTCAGCGAAATTGCAACGCAGCTTACGGTGGGTTTAAAGGTAAACTAACTTTTACTGTGCAACTACGCGCACCTTGAAGGTCAATATAATAAAAGACTCTGAACGAGGCTTCAAATGGCAGTAAAGCTGTATCATAGGTCGAAGAGGTTCCTCCGACCTCCGCTCTGACGATCCACGACATATAGGTGGGAAACGCGAGAAACAAAAAAAAAACCACTGAAGAGGAGAGAAATGTTTTACATAATATTGAAAATTTTTTATTAGTTATACATTCCAAAGCGGCGCGTTATAAAATTCACGTCCCACGTACTGCAGCAGGGTAGGTATACCAATACTGTAATACGAGGTAATTGAATGAAATTAACGAGTTTCTTTTTCACGCGTAAAAAGATCCAACAGTTTGTGCGGTGGCGGAGCGATAATAATTGTGACGCGGAGAGAGATAGAGAACGAGAAACAAAGTTGGAGAGAATGAGAGAGAGGATGAGATTGTTATATTACGTGAGAGGGACAGAAGTAGAAGGAAAATAATGAAAGGAAAAGGAACCCGCACCTTCCCGTGTACCTACACACTCCCCTATACAATTACGTTGCCGCGGGAATCGCTAATTCCAGTAACACAGCCGTAAGCAAATTCTATGACTCGCTCCCTGTGCAAGCTATACCTCATACTCGTGCATATATACGTCATACGTACAACAAACAAACAAACGAATAAACACGTAGCCACATTCGCAGATTCATCTGTGTGCAGTGTACAGGTATACCGGGCTCATGCGGCCCAATACTCTGAAAGCGCAGCGCAGAGATTGCACGGTAAGATGAAGGGGGGAAAAAGGGAGAGAAGCACAGCGAAGAGACCAGGTATATAAAAAAAAAGAAAAAAGAAAAATGAAAAGTAGAAAGACTGAGGAAAAAGAGAGAAAAAATCAGCGACAGCAGCAGCGGCAGCGCAGCACAGTGAACTAGATTATTGTCTGAACCCTGACCGCAGAATTACGTATTCGGTAAAACTGCGCCGCGGATTTTTTCTTATTTCATTTTTTGTTTTTTTTTAATCTTTTTCATCAGGGATGCGTGCAGCTCACGTAAGTTCCATCGTGGTCCACCTCTGAGACGAGGAGCCTCCCTTTAGCGAGCAGCAAAACAAAACGGCGAGCACCGGAGCACCGGCGCTCCAGGGTTGAGGTAGGGAGGATCCGGGTCACAGATCACCGTACCGCGTGAGCCGAGGAACGTCTCCCCCCCCCCCCCCCCCCCAACAGCCCCCCTTCTCCTTCCTTACCCTCTATCTACATGGGACTCTGTTACAGGGCGTACAACTCGAGCGAAGGGTGAAACCGGGCGCCACGAGGTTAAAGGGCGTCGGAATTCACCCAATTCGCTCGCACTTTATTCCGTCTATATCCCTATTTTTCCATCCTCGGTCCTCCGCGACAAATAGGTCGTGTATGTATGAGTATTTTTTTTCGTTGCTTTTTTCCATTCCGCGAAAGATTCGCGTATAATTCGGTTCGAGATAAAAATCGGATAATTCGTATGTGTATGGCGAATAAAATATTTAAACTTATATAAATAAATGTACATATAGGTATCTATATATATTGCCTTATAAGCTATGGTAACGCCGTAGTACGTGCATTGGTCATACGTTGGCGCACTTTCCGTTCCCACGTGTGTAATTATAAAACGAAGTAAAAGAACCAGCGGTAGACTTCTAATTCAGCGCGGGGTAGGAGGAGGGGAGGGGGATTTTTTTCCGTTGCTTTTGCACGAGGCCGTTTCGTTGCGGAGGCAAAGATGCGTAAATAAATATTTAAATGAAAGCAAGGCGCGCGAGTCAAGCAGAACAAGACTTCCGCCACCCACTGCGGTTTTGCATTCTTGACGTTCGGAATATCTGTACCAAGTTCCTAGGGATTTTTTCTTTTTTTCTTTTTTTTTTTTTTCATTTTCTGTTTTTTCCTTCAAATTTTTTCATCGTTTTTTGCAATACCTATTCCCGCGTATTTCTAGATATTTTTATTTCGTATAAACACAAGGTGCAACGGCCATCAAGAATAACGATCTTGCAGCTTTCAACTATATTCACAGATATACGCACTTTGATGTTCAGTGAGAAGAACTTCGAACGAATATAAAGCCTCGTTATTGGTAAGTGTGCAAGGTATTCGTCTGCATTTCGCGCACATTTCCCATGGATATTTTCATTCCTATGCTATAAGGGAAAAAAACGGGGGGAGGAAAGAGAAAAAAAAAAAAAAAAAAAAAAACAACAGAAGAAAAAAGAAAACAACTCTTTAAAAATATACCAAGAATTATAATAATATCGTTCCTTCCGAAGTCATGAATTCCGGCGTATTATTTTTCATTCGTTTTTTCTCTTCTCTTTTTTTTCACGAGCATTGTAATGTACAAATTTACGAATGGAATGGACTCCCGAACATCGGAAGCTCTGTCCCGAGCCTTTGGGGATCGAGTAGCTGCAGACCAAAAGAGCGAAGACAGAGAAGATAAAGCGGCGGAAGGACGAAAGCAGAAGAAGAAGAAGAAGAAGAAGAAGAAGAAGGAGAAGAAAATAGGTTCAGAGACTGCAGGTAGGTATATAAGATCTTTACGAAGGGATCTTCGTACTCTGCCTCCATTGCCCGGAGTTCATGTTCAGCTCGCGAGGTCACTGGGCAGCCCGCCCGACAACAAATCATGGCTAATGATCCACCCGTGCTTTACCGTGGCTCGCCTAACCTTACCTTAACTTCTTTACCTTCCTTACCTTACCCCAACTTGACTCGAGTTAACTTGACTTACCTTACCTGGACTCGAGTCTGCACCCCCGCTCCCCCCCCCCCCCCCCCCCCCCCGCTACGCCATCGCTCGCCTTACACACCGTCCGATACCCTTAATTAATCTAGACCAATATCCGGGGCTCCATTTTACTGAAAACTATACTTCGGAGCGATGAAAAAAGACACGAAGCATTTCGCACTTAAACTCGGAGATATTGGATCGTTCTGCTCGGACAGAATCCGCGACGAATTTCTATATTGCACAGTTTTCTTATGAAAAAAGAGAACACAAAAAAAGAAACGCCGTTTACATCGAGAGGGTTGCGCGTGTCACATTAAGAAGCGTGGGAGCACCCGATGCACTTTGAGTGTTAGGTACGTAGGTATAGGCAGGTAATAATGATTGTGTCGGTGCGCCGACTCGCTGAAGAGAACGGAATGAACTGGAATGGGATTTATTTTATTATCCTGAGGACTGGTGTACCAGCACTTTGATACGTGTTAATGTTCCTCCGCGTTTCAACCGCTATCAATGCGAACACGCTTCTCAGTTGTTACTATCCTCTGCCAGTTATTCGCCTATGTTTGCGTCGATGAGATTCGCATGCTCGAATACGAGAGAAAAAAATCGATGAATATGAGAGAAAAGAAAAAGAAAATAATCAAATAAAAAAGTAAAAATAAACACGATGTATATAAAGCGTGAAATTAATCGAGACTCCGGGAGTTTTTTTTTTTGATCGCAGGTCTTGCACTCCGAAAGACCTATATGAGGTAGCTGTATTCTAGATTGTAACACACATACAACTGCGTGAAAAATCGCAATGCATATATAATAAAGGTTTCGCGGTGACCAGCTGAGTTATTCAAAATATTTTTGAACATAAATCGGAGTAACACAGCGCAGAAATATTATGTAGATATGAGTGAGGAGTTGAAAATTTCGCGTGTCATTAAACCGCAATTATTAACGAGAGGTAGTGAAAAAACCCATTGTCATATAGGTATGCCCGCTTATATTCCTCGGTCAAGATAAGTTTGCGTAACCGAATAGTTTAATCGTGATACAGGAAGTTATTCGGTTTATCCTGCAGGGAAGGTGTATCCGGTCCTTGGTACCCCCTGTAACGGGGGGGGGGGGGGGGGGGGGGGGGGAATGACAAGTTTATTACACGAAGCGCGGCGAAAACATTTCTCATGATCGCGATCGAGGATCAAGATCAGGCATGCGGAACCGCCCACCGCGGTGCGGCCCGCAGAGCGGAGGCATACATGTTGTATATAACATATATGTGTAGGTGACACTCCTTTGTCGACGCACGTGCGTATAATATAGCCGCAGTTCATCTGCCGCAGGATGATATGGTGCAGGCCGAGAATAAAGGAGATAACGGATAATCGCAAGTCCGCGCGCGCGGCAAAAGCTCATCGTCGGATTCAACGTAATTCGTATGATTGTCCTTCTAGAATCGTCGTATAAGTGGTAAGGATGAGGATGACCCTTATAGATTCATTTTTCATACTGCAGTAGGTATAATAAACGATTATATAATATTATTGGAACGATATATGTATACACGTAATAATGTAACAAAGTCGCGTTCCAAAAGCGAGCGATCCTCTAACCAGAAAAGAAAGAAAAAAAAAAAACGATCGCTAGTAGCGAAGTCTGTCACGTATCGGATTGCACGCATCCGACTGTGTTTTTTTTTTTTTTCTTTTTGGCTCTTTCTCCTACTTGCCTCTTATTTTCCTTGCCGCGGGACGAGAAAGAAAAAGAAACGGAGGAGGGTAAAAGAGAGGGAGAATCGGCGAGTCCCTCGTGAGCCGGCGGATGATCACGGTGCGATTCTCCATTTGGTTCACCCTCTTCGGCTCCCCGTGGATGCCGTTGATCGCTTCGGATGACTCCAGTCCCCGGCCGGGTCTGGAACGTGACGTGACGTCATTATGCCAACTGCCAATGCAGAGATCCTCCCTCGAGACCGAACTATACGAGGCTCAATAACGTCCACGCCTCCACTTCCTCTTTCTCTTCTCTCTACAGTTTGCCCTATGTCCCTACCCGGTTCTTGTTGCTTGCAGTTCCTTCTACTTCGCTATCTTCTTCCATTTACTCCATTTTCGAACGTATAAATATGTCCAAGGTATATTATGTGCGGTAATACCTCCTCGAATCGACGTGCAGCATTGTCTTTGGAATGACCCACGTATGGCGGGGTGAAAAAGGAATTGAGGTAAATCAGAACAGTCGAATTGGTGATACCTCATAGGTAGAGATGAAACGCGAAATTGGCTATACTAATGCATTTTCATATAGAGTATAAAAACAATGGTCCAGAGATTTGGATGATCCACGGAATATATTGGTTCTTGATAATCT
Organism: Athalia circularis; assembly: GCA_963978495.1. Classification (NCBI taxonomy): domain Eukaryota; kingdom Metazoa; phylum Arthropoda; class Insecta; order Hymenoptera; family Athaliidae; genus Athalia; species Athalia circularis. The sequence continues at coordinate 26,353,106 of OZ021699.1, forward strand.
TTTTTTTAGGATAGGTGTTTTTGTGCTTCCTGTTTGCGCCGCTTTTCACTTCTAGTTTATCTATAATTGATTCGCTCGATTTCCGATATCTATACGTTGAGCACTCGCCATGTTCCGATGAGTATCGGATTAACGGTATACATCATCGTCCCGGCAATACGATAACGTTATACGTTCTCTAAATTAAAGTGGTCATTTGTCTTAATAGCTGTTATTACCGTTATAGGACCAGTCTAAGAACGCATATAGTTGAAGCAAAGATTCAGGAAAAGAAACACAGCTGTTTTTGTTTTTGTTTTTTTTTCAGCAATTTTCCTGCGCTGGGTGATAAAAACGACCGGAAAACAATTAGATTACTCCTCAGCGATTTTTTCTTTTTAGTTTATTCTTTTCATTCATTTATCTTCTTGTTTTTTTTTTTTAATGTAACCTTTATACGACTGGTGAAACGATCGGTCGAAGCAGGCTTTTATACATAGGTGATTGGGGAATCCCCATTTTTTCCTCGATCTCTCGTTCTCTCTATTTGGTTTCTTTTTTTTTTCTCGAATCAATATATTATATTTGATCGAATTTCTGATCGGTGTAATTTGTACGTGGCATATGAATTTTATTAAAAATGCGTGATATATCCGTTTTAACGAACGACGTTGTGGAATGTGTAATTAATTAATGGTATTATCGCTTTGCGGTCCATTCTCGATTTTAAATTAATTTATTGTATATCGCGAATTTTCAAATATTAAATGAATTTACGCGCCAGCATTTATATCATAATTTCATAATATTCACAACTCGCCGCACCTCTGTAGGTTCCCGTTTTTGCGTAGCTTCGATCGTATCGATCTTTCGTAATTATTGATCATTATTTTTCTCGCTCTCGTGTCAAACTTGCAAGTCTTGCAGGAACCTTCTCTCTGTTGTCGCTACGAAATAAAATGGAAAGAAAATTCAAAGAAAAAAGGGATTTTCGATAACCATAGTTGACTTTCAATACCGATCGTTTGGAAAATGACTTGCTGCCGCATCGGCAGAGCCCGTTCAGAGGTGCGAAATCACTGCGCGTATTCCAGAATTTGCGGTGCAAATTGAAGTGTTGCTAATCGTGGGTCCTGCATGGGTGCACCCGACGCGGACGGAGACTTGGTCTCTACTCTTCGGTTCGGGGCCGGTTCGTTATCCCGAGTTTTGTAGTTTGCAGGAGTCGCGAAGTGCACTGATGCGGCAAGGACGCTCCAAGGAGACGAGAGTTCCTCGATGAGAAGCCGCGGCGACTAAAAATTAAAACCACGTTTTTAACTCTCAAAGAAAAACATCAGGTTTTTCACCTCGATGTATGCACAGACGACAAATCATAAAAATTCGCGATCCCGTGGGTTCCCTTCAACCTGAATTCAATTTCTAAATTCGATCTCTTCACCTGCTAAGTTTTTCGCCCAACATCCGATGGCGGTACAGCCTGCGCGATGTGCACCTCATAAAAATTATAGTATTCGGGATAACTCTTATCCACGAAGGAACGAAGGATCCAGCTGCTACTCCTTGGGTAGGAATACAAGCACCGGCATTAGTTTTTGTCGGCTTTTTTTGTCGATTAGGCCGAATCGATGTTAGAAAGTCTGTTTCATTCGTCGCCTGACTCCTGAGACTTGTGGAATTTCCAAATCCCAAGGCTATTCCTACACAAAAGGTATAACATGGCGTTATTGGCACCGGACACTGACAAGGATTTAGCAAACGAAGAAACTAACGGGTATATTTAGATCATTCGGCTTTGGTCCAGGTCGTAGAGACTGGCGGTTGCTGGGCCTGCCAGGATCGTTTCCTTTCCAATTCTACCGATTCAACGCACCTGTATATTGGTATCTGTGCACGAAGAAATAAGCGAAGCAACGCGCGATCCTGGTGTTAAAAGTAGAAAATCATTCTGCAGTAACTTCAAAATATTCACATACGGTTCATCGAATAATTCGGCATTTTCAGATCAATTAATCGATATACGTATTCGAAAATTGACTGACAAACGAGCATTACATAATGAAATCGAATATTACAACAAATCGATATAAACCAAAACTTCTCAATTAATTTTCATTACAAAGAATTCCCGATATCTGCCGTACAAAAACCTTCAACGTGTGCATCAACTATAACTTGTATATAAAAAATCATTTCCGCATTCAGGATCACAATTTAATAACGGCGTTTTCTCCTCCGCTGGGTATTTCCCGGCTCTTTTTTTCTTCTCGTCTCTTTCTGTTTCTTTCAAACGATGTTCTCTCACAATCAGTTTACGCTTGTACAATAATTGGGCAAGTCAGCTACCAGATTGGACGACCGTTGTCACGTTTATGCCACTTTGTATAGAAAATACACGCAACGCGATCGTTCTTATAAACCATTATAATTTTACCGTGAATGAATTCGTCGAGATTTACATGACCATCGGAACCGCATGACTTGAAACGATCTTTACCTCGTGTTTTCGTGAAAAAAATTTTGCCATCAAATTTATGGTCGTATATACATCAGCTATAGCTGCAGCTGCTACCTATCTAGTATACACATATATATACTGTATATATACATACAGGCGTATTCAAACTATCAAATTAATTAGTTGTCGATAAATAAAAAAGAAAAGGGGGGAGGGGTGGGGGTGGGGGTGGGGGGAAAAAAGCGTGAGCAATTAATTCGAACAACTCTTCGATTGCGTTATATTATACTGCACAGCTGCTGGGCGAAAGAGCCTTGACGGAGACCGGCTATCACGGGCATCTGGGCGTAGCGAAAAACCGTGACAAGAAATCGACTCGGAGAACGCTAAAACTGATTAAAAGGAGAATTCTCCCCCCCCCCCCCCCCCCCGGCCCCTGTTCCTTTACCTCCTTCTCTCTTCTCTCTTCCCTCTCTCTCTTTCTCTCTCTCCTCTTTATCCGGGACGAGACTTGTACCGATCCATACGTTCTACAATCGAAGCGATTCGGCTTGGCACACGGTAGTTCTTCCATTCGTTTAATCGTTCGCGTTAACCAAGCCGCGATGTGCAGCGGCAAAGAGCGGGAAAACATCTCTACGGCAATCCGCAATTCTCGATTCTCGATTCTCGATTCTCCACCAGACTCGAGAGCTCGTGTCCATCCATCCGTACGTGCCACGGATATCTTCGTACACTGTAGTACGAGTAGACGCGGCTGTATACCTGTATATCTATACTCGAAGCAGAGCATGAAGTAGATGATCTTGCTGCAGGAGGCCTCTTCTCAGCGTCGACTCTTGGACGAATCGTGAGTCAGCCACCTTCGCGCTTGACGGCCCGATTGCAACTTGCAGCACCGGCAAACACTAACATCATCAATTTAAAGCCGGCAGATCTTCGCTCGATTTAAAATTACCTCACTTTTAATACGCGTGCTATTTCACGTCTCGCGGATACGGTTCGTGCCCGATATATATACACATATATATGTACCTATATAGGATGTATACCCGCGGTATACGGGTATTGGTATAGGTCTGGCGAAGAGATCCGCAAGAAAGAGAGGTAAGAAACAAAAAGCGAAAAACAAAAAAAAAAAACTAAACAAATAAATAAAATCACACCGCGCGTATCAAATTGTAAAAGCGATTCAATTCGCTTGCGTGGACGCAGATCATCTCCTCTATATACCTACATCTTCGCGTATAAATCACGGCATGAATTTTTACAGATGAAAACTCAAATGGGCGCTCTTCGTCATATTAGAGCCCGATTGCTTTTAGTGAAATTAGAAAGAGATTTTTCAACGTAATTTTGTGTTTTTTTTTTTCGTTTTATTCTGATTTTACGTATATGCATAAGTATTGCACGTAACACGTATACGTGTAATATCTGATAGAATTTCAGGGTCTCGTATAGCCGCGAGAGCGGCAAAATACGTATATACGTGACGCACGATTGTTCGCCGGTTGAGATCGATTCACGATATCTTATGAGATCGTGTAAGCGCGTTGCTATTGTTGTTGTTATTGTTATTGTTGTTGTAGTTGTTGTACAAAGCATTTATTGTATAGTTGCAGGTGGAAGGAAACGGAACGCGGGTTATATGTATAGACACGGTTATAACTAGACAGGCATCGGCGTAACTGGTAACAATCGATAATTAGAACAATTACATTACAAGATAGTGTATATACGTATAGGTGCCGCGAAGCATCGATTATTCCACGCGCAACTATCGAGGCTTCAAGTTGCACACTAATTATTTGTATACACCACCGGTGCTGAACTCGCGCCACCGTGAAGCTGCGACTATTATCTCATGCACGCGGAAAGATCAGGGTCACGAATTAAACGTTGGACGAACATCAGCTCGGCTCGGGTAATATAATTGACCGAACAATTATCATAGAGGAGTAATTTTTCATAACCGAGATGCGAATAATAAATAAAAACGAGAAAATTAGAACGATTTAAATACGAGAAATATGTAGGAGGAAGAAAATATTAGCGTATATAACGACATTGGATGGCTGCCGGAGATATACAGCTCGCTGTGCGAGCATCGGGTATTATATCTTTGCCAACACGCATCCAGGATCGGTAGTGGCTGCCGCTGCGGCCTGTGGCGCCCCGACGCCCGCGCCGCGGATGTGCAGGTCACGTCGCGGATACCTTCGAGCGCGGCCGGGTTGAGGAGGGAGAGTTCTCCGCGTCCTAACAGAACCGGTGACCTATGACACCCACGCTATAAACAATCCCCGAGAACTAGGGAGCGAGGAAACCGGGGAACTCGAGAGTTGAGATCGCGGATCGTAGGACTTGAAAAGACGCGAATACAGCGGCGAAACAAGTTGAGAACCGACGTTTCTCCTCCGCTGGTATTTCTTGCGCATTTCCGTCCATCTCTCTCCTCTCGATATGTCTTACCTATTTCCTCGCTCTTTCGAGTTTATACGATGAGATGAGATGCGATGCGAAGCGATGCCGAGGGTCAAACCGTTGGCATTTATACATATACATATAGACGGCATAAGGCCGAAACCGCCGCTACATACAACACGCAACGAAAAATCATCCGCCCCACTCGATCTCCACCTTCTCAACCACCCGTCAAGATTATTTCCGAAGATTATTTAACCCGATAATTTTATTTCAATATATTGGTAAATATATGTAATACCAGATGTACCGGTAAATATATATATCTGCACAATTATCGAACATATAGGTACGTATATATGTACGCGATGTTTTCACGAGATTTATAATACCTATATCGTGTAATTATACATTTTACTTTAGTTTTTTTTTTCTTTTTTTTTTTTTCTCTTTGTCCGCAGGTTCAGAATCACGCATTCCTGATACCGGACGCCTTTCTAAGAAGAAAGACAGGCGACCTGAAAACTAACACAGATGTGCTATAGATGCGAAGCTAGTTTTGTTATAGAGTCCACAGAGACATCGGAGAGGACATAATAAACGTAGTCTATCTTATTATACTATAGCGATATTGTTAACTTTCTCGTATGTACCGTTTCCTGGCTAACCGATTTCATGAATCACTGTAACACGACTATAAAATAAACCACATCGTGAAGCTGAATTCTTTGTCGTCTTCATGGTGCGGGTATCACGGACAGGTGTGGATGGGAACGAACGTGTATATTTATAATAGAAAATGTGCTTACCGATGAATATTTTCACGCTATAACGAATATGGAAAAATATTTTAGCGGTCATTTTAGACGTATAGTAAAAGTGGGTTGTTTGACTACGTTATTCCGGAATTCGCATAGGTAATACGTATACGCGGGCGATTCCGCGAAACCGTTCGATAATAATTTCAATCGATTCCAATAACGAAAGAGCGGATATTGCCCGCGACTACGACGATCGGAGTTAATAAAGATGAAAAAAATCAATAAAACTAGGTACACGTCGAAGCATGGCTGATCGCCGATAAACTTATAATTGCATAATTTCATCGGATGATCGCAGATTTTATGCGGGGACTGGACTGTACCCGACGACTGTACTTAGCGCCGCTTTCTGTTCCGAGTTTTTCTCCATCCCGGCGATTCTTCCTTCGCGGCTGTTTGCCACGATTGCGTATAGTGCGTGCCTCCCAGAGGGGCAACATAGGTATATAAGCAGAGGTTATATGGTATAAGAGGCCATCTCGTGCGGGACGAATTCCTGGAAATGGTGCACCAAGTTTTATATCGGTGGCTACAGGGATAGCGTTTGCATCGGCGATGCGCTTCTGGTTCAAACTTGCCTCGTAACACGGTAGAGAAGAAAAAAAGAAGCGGAACACGCACCTGAAAATTGCACACGTGAAATCTTCGTTCAATTCATTCTGGAAGAAGTTTTTCCGAAATCCAAACGCGGTTGCAAAAATCGCATGGGACTAATTATAAAAATATACATAGCCACGAAGTCGGTTGTACACAATATAATAAGAGATTAGAACTCATTTAGAGCACAACGCGAATTCATTTGTCTGAACGAAATAATCCGTTTTCCAACTCTCCGTACAATGTGTATCTGTGTGCAGCACTGCAGTCGCGCTTCCAGCTATAGGTATACACCATACACCCGTACGTATATACATATATTAGATGCATATATATGTGTATATAAAGGTATCCTATATATAGGTAGGTTTAATTCTCTTCAGCGAAGAATCGCCGCGGAGGTGCAGAAGCGGACAAGAAGGAGTGAGAGGAGGAAAGGGGTAAGCGGAGGGACGCCGAGCAATCTCGCAGTAATCTAATTTCAGCGTGCGGAGGGTTCCGGGAACGCGGCGTGACATTAGCGAGCCATCCTCAGTAGTGCTGTCCTTACGTCCGCCCGTCCGTCCGTTGGTATCGTATACGTATAGCTACGTATCTATATCTATATCTGTGTGGGTATTTTACGTTATACCTACGTGCATACGTACGTGTGCTTTACTCCCGCACTCCGAATATAGGTGTATATAATATACGGCGTATACGGCGAGGGTTGCGGGAAGGTATACCCGATGCGAAACGCGCGGTCTCTCACAGCCCTCGAGATCCCTGCAGGAAGAGGATCGTGGCCGTTGGATGACCACCGCGAGCATCTGCACCGCCTCGCGTCATCCACCATGTCCACACACCTTTCTTTGTCCGGTACAGAAAGTGCGGTTGCTCACGACTGATCTGAATAAATTATACCAACCGTATGCCATACGCCCCCCGACTTAGGATCCTCGCAGCTTCCGTGCCGGAGCACAATACCATGCAGAAGTTCAGTCATGGAATAGATTCATGGTATACCGGGGATAAAAAGGTATCTCGTTGTGTGACAGCATCTATTGAAGTCTGTTCGGATTCAACCGGCGCCTGCGGAGGATCGAGCTCTGTTTAGATGAAAAAAAGAAGAAGGAGAAGAAGGAAAAAAAATGAAAGTAAGGAGTCGTGTTGAAAGAGTACAATACAGAGACACGAGTACCCATAACCAGAGATGTGGAATTTACTCGTGATCTATATATATATATAGTGTGTGTATGGTATGTGTAAAGAGGACGAAGGAAAAATAAGAGAAGAAAAAAAAAAAACACAGAAATACGAATCGAATCCTGGAATTCCGTAAGTGTACTTTGGGTCGTGTAGATTTTCAGGTTTCAATTCCGGGATTCGGAGGTCAAACCCGGAGCCCTGAAGTAGAAGTGTACTGCAGGGTCCTCCTCCACGAGGCGAGTAGCACCGGAGGATCGGAGGATCGGAGGAACTGGGGAGGCGGTACGCGTTTCTACCGTCTCTCGCGTGACCCGTGAACTCTTGGACGTAACGAGATCTGTGCCTCTTGCAGCCTCCCTCGTTCGGTCCATAAGTACGCTCTGCCTGCCTCTGGCCTCAATAAATTACTGCTTCTATTCCTCCCCGCTAACCGTTCACGTTCTCACAGGACCTACGTGCAGCCTTCTATCTCCGTTTACTTCCACCTATTTATCTCGTTTTCCAGCTTCACCTCTTCCCCCGCTCCCTTGCAATTCCAGGGGGCTGCTCCAGGCGGAGAGGACGTTGCTCACAGTTGAATCGCACCACCGGTGTTTTCGCGGGTGATCGTTTCCCTCTTTATTTCTCATAGCGTCGTCGGCTACCTTCATTTTTTAATCCCCCTTCTCCCCCTTGCCCCTACGGCAAAATAGACGATAGAAATTAAGGAGGTAAACCGAATTTCAAAAAATCAGATTCAGGGTTTCGATCCTGTGGTTAAGAACGTACAAGTATACCTATAGGTAGTATATGCGCTGAATCTTGCTCTATCATTAAGTTCTAGCTTAACAGTCATGCGTGCGGTGATATTATTTTTGTTACATCCGATATTCTCTCTCTCTAACGTGGTTTTGATTTTGATTATTATGAATTATTGTTTGTTTTTTTTTTGTTTTCTTTTGTTTCGTTCCTTTTTTTATAAAACGACACGAATCGCGGTTCGATGATAAAATTCTGCACGGACCAGCCGCAGACGTTACGGAATGAACGATAAAAGAAACCTGTAGAAACAAAATAAAAGAAGAGACGCGATATAAAATAAAATGAAATAATCGAGAGGCATTGATAAGTCGGATATCGCGCAGATTGAAAAACGTCCGGTGCAGCTATACAGCTGGGTTTGCCCGATCGGCGGCGTATAACCGCAGCGTTGAATGCATGCGCCTATCTCCCGAATTTGACAAGCGAATAACTATAATACCAGAAGGCATGCGATATCGCTAGTGGAGATGCAGCGAAATATTTCCATTGTTTACCATTCCGTTGTTGCCCGAGATTAAGATGCCGATACAGAAAAGAAACTGGGAAGCCAAAAGCGAGCGAGAAAGATAGGGAACGTCTGCACGAGAGAGAGCGGGACAGCGATAGAGAAAGAGAGAGAGAGAGAGGGATGAAAGTGGAAAGAGAAGAGAAGAAAACCCGCGATCTCGTACACCCACACATGCCATGATTCCATCGATATACCCATGTATTATATAGCCGCGGACCCGAGGGAACGTAGTACACGTATGGCCATGGCCTGCGTATGCTAATGAGGAGGACCTTCCGTTCCTGCGGGGCTCTGGTCGCCCCTTACCCGTTACCCCCTTGCCCCGAGAACACGCGTTCCTGACCCTACGCCGTCACGACTTTCGAACAATGGCGTCGATATACATGTCTCATTTATATACGTGCCCCCGAACACGTCGGTGAAAACGGAACGCTCTCCGGCGGATCCGCTTGAACCCGTACAGTGGTTACTACGTTCACGTATAAGGCATAAAGCAGATGAGATTCACTTGTTCTCACGTCCCTGCGCCGCGAGTCGTATAGTTGTAGATTTGAAAAAAGAAAAAACAAAAACAAAAAACATCGCGACAAAAAAAGAAGACGAAACGAGTTAGAAATCTGATTCCGAAATATGGGTTACCGCGTGTCTGCGCGTCGTGTGACAAAAAATACTTTCCGTGTGTAAGGGCGTGCGCATATCGTGTACCGGTAAAAGACGTACTCCGTTGTCACCGAACGACCCTTCGCTCTCGACGGATTATCGCGCCCTTGCGGTAGCCACTTAACAAGACCTAAACGGGGAATAGCGCGCGGGCTTACCGGGCCAGACCTACCCTAACAAAGGGGGAGCGGCGACCCCTTTGAATCGTAAACCCCAAACTCGTCCTACCGCCCCTACCAGACGGCCCGGACCTACCCCACTTGTCTGCGAGTGAGTGGCGGCCCGGAGGGCGCGTCGACCCTCGCATATCCCCTCCTGCCACAGAGACACAGTTTTCCTCGCCCATTATCCACATTCGCATCTCGACGTTGTACGCGTATTTATTACATCTCCGCACCCAAATCCACAAGCACACATTCACCGTAAACAATATTTTCCATTTTCAGCACCTCATGTATATTATACCCGTATAAATAATACAGATAAAATGTGACAAGCAACAATATTACAGTTCGATCATTGTTACATTATTTGAAAATATTATTTTAATGAGTAATAATTTACCGTGCTTGGTACAGGTATATGCATATATGGGGGAGGTGATTTGTTGGACAGGTTATACGATGTATAATAATACTTATACCTACCGCAATTTTTGTTGAAGCTCGAGGTAACCTTAGACGTTGGCGTTGGTCGTCAGAAGATGCAATATCGTACGGCGGGATTAATTAGATGCGATGAGCTCAGCTAACTCTTGGAGTATGAGGGTGGAGCGGGGGGCAGGGTAGCTGTGACCGAGGACGGAGGGTAGTTATTCGAGGGTGTACAGGCGCTATCTACGGACCACAGAAATGCAAGCGTTGAATTCTATCGTGCATAATCTTGTGATTACGACGTCGAGTATCGTGCGGAACCCGAAGCCAACGTCAATCCATACTGGTCTTCCTCCCGACGACCTTATCCGCGGAGGAATCTTCCCCCGTGCAGTTTCACGTCCGTCTATATTATATCATCGGTTCCACGCGTGCAGGGCATTTTTCTGGACAGAAAAAAAATTTCGCTCCGAATACTCTCATGTATAGGTATGGGACCGAGCTCGTCGTCGCGATAGTACGTGAGGTGATAAAATTGGTGAAAAAAACTCATTCCTTCAATCTGGATAATCCAAGTTTGGATTTTTTTTTTTTTTAACAAGAGAAAAAAAGAAAGAAAACAATAACAATAAAGTGGTCCTAAGCGCAACTTGAGTTTCTTTCACGCAGCCAACCCGATGCTACCATCTTGACCCATACTATCTAGTCTCTACCTACTCTAACCTCTTCCTTCTTCTTCCCTCTTACTCCCCTCCCTCTAGTCCCCCTGTTGTCCTCTGGGCTCTACTGTCCTCGGCAGCTATCCTCTTCTTACCTCCCTTGCGCGAAGCTTCTGGCGCACGTGACGTAATACCTATCTACCTACCTACCTACCTTCCTTCCTTCCTATCTTGGTAAAAGCTTCTCTAAAAGCTATACGTGAAGATGCGTTCTCGATGACCGAGCTCCGCCAATACGCTTTGAGCTGCGTCGTCTCATCGTACTTTGATCTTCTGATCCTTTTGATTAAGACGACATATTTTACTCTGCCCTAGTTTAAGAGTACCTATAGCTATCTATCTATCGGAATTAGTCGTTAAGTTACATTCGACTGATCTCTATTTGACTTAATTAATTCATGTAGTAGAATCGGATAATTCGACAGTCACAGTTGAAAGATTTTTAAAATTAAAATAACGAAATGGATTTCGTAGATTTCGAAAATCTCACAATCCTTAATAGGCAAAAATTCATTTGTCAGTTGTTCGCTATCGGAAATAATTTGGGCATGCGTTCCTACATTTTTTAATTCGTTTTCTTTTTTCTGTGTGTCTTTTTTTCTTCTCTTTTAATTACCAATTCCTCGTACTTTCAACTTTTCGCGTGACAATATCTCGAAAACTCAATTAACTCTGGTGGAAGAATTTGATTCGATTTTTGATAGTGGCAAAAATCACAAAGGCTCTGCAATTTGTATCGAAAAATGTGGCCCCTACTTTCTTTTGGGTCATGAAATATCGAAACTTCTCGGCAAGATTCAGGGCAAAAAATTTATAAACCAGAAGTGTCCCTTCTTTGAAATGTGTTACCATTTGATTCGTGTGAAAAATGGTTCCAGTGCAACGGAAAATTGATTCTTGTTTTTTTTTGTACAATATCGTACAAATTCATTACAAAAAAATCTACACCCTCTTGGAAGAGAGTTTCCGATTTCCAAGACATTATCTCTCGAATAGTTGAGAGTACAGAAGAGTACAAAAATTACCATACATTTAAAAAAACATCAGAACATACAACGCAAGGATACCCGTTGAATAACTTTCGATGAAAATCAAGCGAGGGATCTATCTGATTGTGAGCTTATTTAGGACTGTGAGGTTTTTAAAAAGCAAATCTCACGCGACTTCCCCATGCAATTTCAGCAGTCGCAATTGAGAAACTTTGTTTCGTTGGATGAATGCATTGTGCGAGTTGAAGTGAAAGTAGCAGTAAGCATCACGACTATAAGTGAAATTGTAGTTGCTAAAAAATGGAAAGCATAAGAAGCACAATAAAGCTAAAAATGAAACAATAAAAAAAGAAAAAGGGACAACGCGAGGGACACGTGTTCTTCGCGTATCATTTCCGTCTTCTAAGCAACTTTTACCTCTTTGTTCTCGAGCGAAGCGCTACAACCAGAGCTGTGTGTGTTGAGGGTTTCCTCCGTAAAGCTGACTTGCAACATGAACATACGCGGGATAAATTTCGATGCGACTCACCGCGCTACGTGACTAATGAGACGCGTAAGGTTTTTCCTCTACGACGCGACTGAAATTGTCCGCACATTGATTTCGAATAATAGAATTCTTTCCTCTCTACGATGTCCGAAAAAGACTTTTGAATCGAAACCGAGGAATCCTCCGAATAAATCCACCGCGAAAAACTAAGAATTGGAAAAAAAATCTTATCGGAGGAGAAAAGGTGAGGAGAGTTTTATCATTTATCGACCAGAGAAATTAGAGATCAGGATATATGGTGGAACTTTTCACGGAGAGCAAGAAAGTATAACGCTTCTTATTTCCAGCGAATGACTTTTTCCCTCGGAAATGTTACCCTCTGCATATAACCGAGAGATGAGATCGTAATCGGAGAATGCCGGACGTCAGAGGTTCGTTGGGCGGTGATCGTCTGGACGTCAGATCGTGGACGTCCGTCGATTTTCCGTCGGTAGGTATATCCGTCGAACTAAGTAAGTTTGGTACGGTGGTTCGCCCGCGATCGCAAGCTCTTCGTCGAAGTGCACTACCAGCGCCAGCACTAACGGCAGCAGAAGCAGAGCTGCGCTTTTTCCTAGTAGTGAGAAATGGGGTCTTGGGTGTGTAAACCCTGTTACTGATGGAGGCCATTCCGGTCCACAGAAGGCGTAGCTTTACCTCCGTCCAAGGGGTTTTAAGGACTTAGACCGACATTAGCGTCCGGGGGACCAGAAACCGGGGTCGGTGGGTCGGGGATTCTGAAATGGGGAAACGAGGAACCGTGAGGACAGGGACGCAGGGACGCAGGGACGCAGGGATGCAGGGATGCACCGAGTAAGGAAGGACCTCGGAGAGAAGTAAAGGGGATGGGTGGGTGGAAAATGGGGGTGACTAGTCGATGGGTTTCGTGAGGGGATGCTGAGGGGGGTGAGTAGGGATGGATGTGCGGCGATTTGGTTTCCAATCATGGGACGTTGGGTGGTGGTGCAGGCGCTATCGAGCGCGCCGGGGGCCAGGTCGTCTCTTCCTGGGACCCCGCCGCCACCGCCGCCTCCTTTACTCGGAGCCGCGTCGGTGCTGCTGGTGCAAACCACCCCATTCTAGCCTTTTCTCTCTCTCCTTCCCTTGCCGCACCTCCGCGTCTCAACCTCTCCTCCTCTCCCTTCCCTTCCTCCTCTTCACCCTATTCCTCTTCTCCACCGCCAACCACCTCGTCGTTGCTACCGTGGCACACACGGACGCGTGCAACGAGTGAAAGAGAGAGAGAGAGGGAGAGAGATCTAAAGAGAGAGGCACAAACACACTTCTCCCGGAGTCGTCGGCGTCGTCCGCACTTTCCGTTGCAGGAGTCCCCAACTCGGAATTTGATGAAACTTGATCTCCAGACTCAAAATTTTCCGACGACAAGTCAAATGAAAATTTTTTCCTCTCAGATTCGGTCAACTCTGGACAATTTCTAGTTAGGTTTTATCATTTTTCTGTTTCTTCTTTCTGCCGCTGTAAGATAGTAATCAATCAGACGTATTAAAGAATAAAATCGGCGACGATATTACTGCAGATTTTCGCGAAGGTATATAAGTCATAGAATAAGCAAAAAAAAGAAGAAAAAAAAATAAACTCTATCTATGGACTATCGTATTACTTTTTAGCATCGCTCCGATATATATCATCACCGTCGGCTCGATAACCGTGTATATACGAGGTTCCTTTAATACCGCCACGTATCAGCAAGTTGCAGGGTGCGAAACTGCAAGAGAGGTGCGTGCGAGTTGAGCACCCGTTTGATGCCCTACATAGCCGGAGCGGTTGGCGGCCCCGGGGGAGGTTTGGGGTGGAGAGGGGGGGGGGGGGGGGTGCTTTGGGAGAGGCGTACGGAGGGTGAGCGTGGTTGAAGGGGGGGGACTCTTTGGGGCTCTGAAAATGCAGCGTAATTTGTCTTTGTCTGGCGGGGGCGAGTGCGCCGTAAGGGTGAGATGGGGTGGGTCGGGGCGGCAGAAGGGGGGGGGGGGGGGGAGTATTCCGTGCTTGACCTGACCGGGATCGATGCGTTCGTCTGCCACAACGCCGAGACGCCCGGCGTCCTTCCTTCCACGCTCTGCTCCAACGCCGAGGCCGAGGCCGTCGACGCGACGCGACGCACCACCTAACCCAACTTCATGTGCAACGCGTGCACCGATCTCCCACCCTTCGCCCTCAAACTTCCAACCCTCAACATCCCAACTCTCTTCTCCCTCCGCCCTCACGCAATCCTGGGACCGCACCCCAAATATCGAGCCGCTTCCACCCGAATGTTTTTCGGAAAGCTCAAGGTACGCCGATCTTGTGTCAATATATACGCCGGGCGTCCATTTCCTGGATACCAGAACGTCGGCATTAATTACTGCAGACAATGAGAGCAAACGTCACCGGTCGTAATGGGTGATGGGGAATCGAAGAATATCGAACCAGGTATATACTTGTATATATTAATCCTTTCAGCTCCACTGCAACTTATTATATGGTTGTATCTTGTAACGATGCGTGCGATTAATGGCACATGAAATAACGTCCGTACGTTATATACCTACACCTACCGTGGATGTGGATGTATATATATATAATATACTTATACCGCAGAGTGAACTGACAAATAAATATCCTGAGAGAGATAAAGTTGAGCGGTAACGCGTACATGACACTTGCGTAATTGAAGTGCGCTTTCGCAGTTGAAGTCACGAAGCGCTCGGAGAGTAGAAAATTATGTTTACTCGCGCTTCCGTGCACGCGGCTGTATAGCAAACAGATATATAATTATGCGTGGTATTACGTACGAAGGTATATATAGATGATACAGTGGGAGTCATGAGGCGGGCAGATTGTACCTTTTGCAAATATATACGCGTACACAGCGGTTGAAACTATTTACGTGTGTATACGTATGTCGTATGGGCATATAGTATATAGTACGTACAGTACGTTGAATTCGAACGCGTCGCAAACTTCGTATGTACGCGCATGATCCGGACGATCCGTGCATCGCAGCATCAGCATCAGAAGTAACTGGTATAGCTCTGCCGCATGGTAAGAGCGGGAGTTTAACCAAGAATAAATAATAATCTTTTACTAAGATTTAATCGCTAATTGCAGCCTGCGCGGGAGCATAGTAATCTAGGCTAATTGTAAATTGTATTTCAGGGTTCGTTGATTGACTCGAATGCGCAATCCGCGCTCTGAAAGATTCAGGCTCAAGGCTGCGGCGCTAGTCGAGCTGAGATGGCACCGTGAAATTATTACTAATTAAACACTGTCGGTTGCAGCAAAGCCGAGGACGACATACCGAGAGTATATCTTGACGTGTACGAATACTGCATGTGTTATAGCTACGATATGGTGTACAAGTGCGCTTTATCTGACAGACGCAGGGGGTCTATCCCCCTTCCCCCGCCCCCCGGCACACGGCAGCTTTTCTCGGCTGAACAGCGCAGGCAGCGTTCGCAATCAGGAAAAGGAATAACGTCAAACAAGAAACTTTGCTTCGAGAATTTAATTTTCGAAATATTGTCGGTTGTTTTTTTTTCTTTTTCAGAGGAGAAATATTTGACAGATATGACGGCGAATTATGGGATAAACGAAAAGCGTTTCTATTCACTTGAGGTGCATTAAGATCAACCGTGGCAATATATATTATATATGATCGCGGCGTAAATATGTAGTAAAATGTCTTTATGACCCGCCTCTACAAGTCTGCTGTTATTTTGATGATAAAGTTTACAGCATCTGGCTGAAAACCTCCTGCCTCCTCTCCTGACCGTTTACCCCCGTCTCACATGCATACCTGCAGTACCCGTTCAACCTCCCTGTATAGTTGTCTCTGCATTCGCTGCGCCAACCCCCGTTTTGCCTTTATATCTGCATGCTTGCGACGACGCGACGAGACGGGACTTCTTTCACATGTGACATTTCGTGTGATCGAAACTGAGCTTATTGAATGAAAACTGTAAGCGCGCCAATTTCCTAGCTTCTGATGTTGAAACAAATGAACATTAAGAGCGAGTTCCGTTGCTGCGGAACCGATGGCCAGGCTGGAGGAGCTAAAAGTACACGTATTTCTTCGGAACTCGTTTTAAATTACAAACGGATTGTGTTGCATTTCACTCGTTGCGCTTCACTTGTAGCGCCAACTGCAAGCCAATCTAATTCCTCGCTCCAGCCGGTCCTGCTACCGCCTTTTTCCAATCTCTAATACGTTCTTACCGGGGTGCGATACCGCTATAGGTTTCCGAGAAAATTCTCCTTTTTGAGACGCGCCAGATCATTTGTGCTCGCATTAATACGAATGTAGCTAAAGAAGCAAGAAAAAATAAGACCCACCTCAGTTGATACACCACCGCGGATAAAACTCATCGTATAATATCCGACCATATCCAGCTACATATGCGTAGTCGGAATTCGTCGTTCTTCCAAGAACGTAAACTGGCCATCTTATATGCTTCGCTGTGCGTTTTTATTGAGAGAATTTTACAAGACAGCAGTGACAATGGATGACAAGTGACTTCGTAGGCGAATTTACCTTGCAAATTTTTCTTTCGTTTATACAACGTGATACGTGCAGAAGTATATATGATCTCTACTTTACACCCAAAGTGTCTCTCTCTGATTGATGTTCGCTTCGATCAAACAAAATTCGAGCTCAATTTTCTCATACCGTATAACGTGTTTGTAATGTGATAAAAATAACGTGTATTGTATACGTCCATTCCGAGAAATGAATGGAGATTATAACTATCCAAGCAAAACTTGCAGCCATGTATACATGGTACATGGTGACGTCATCGGACCCGATTTAACGCAGAATTTATGCAGGGACGAACATATGAATTCTCAAAGACTGCCGGAGACTTGGCAATTAAGGTAAATTAGAGGGTAAAAATATGCATCGAACCTCCCATGACAGGCAACAACGTATTATATGCCGCGTGTGCGTTAATGTTCCGGTGGGTCGCGCACCCCGTCCTGCTATTCCGACTGTAATCCTTGCTACCGAAGCCGCGCCGGAAAGCCTATAGGTACAGCCACTTCGGAACCGCTAAAAAAATACATTTGCTTTGAAAACTGACTTTTCAATTGTTTCGAACCAGCGATAAAATTTGACAGTTCAACTAAAATGATACTCCTAAATTTTAAAATCACCTCGGTTCAAAGTGCAGTTGCTTAGAATAACACAATTCTTATTTTTCTTCGGTTTCGGATTTCTCAAAAATTTCGGCAAAACATATTGGCCCTGTGGAGGGGAACGTGGGTAGCTTTCGATGCAAAGCGAATAGAAAATTGAAAGAAAAAATTGAAAGAAAAAGAACGGAAGAATAGAAAAAAGAAAATTCGATGGAGAACTTTGAAAGGATGCGGTGTGTAGCCGAACGAAGAACGACGACGATATAGGAACACACCTACGTACATGTATAGTCTGCACCTTCTATTTTGTATTTTTACACGTATCGGCCACGTCCATAGCGTAATTGGGTGTGAAATGAAATCTAACGAAAATCCCTTTAGGCGTGTGCACAGCGTGTAGCGGTATCGCCCGTCGCAACCATGGGCTTCTGCAGCTCTTCTCTGAGCAACGGAGTGTTCGGTACACGTTGCTTCTGGTGCTATCCTGGCTGCAGGCTGACGGGATAATACGATCAAATAATTCTCGCCTCGCCCCTCTTAATTTACTACAATAACGTTACGTGAATCTGTTAAAAATAATTCTAACGATGTCTTCGACGTCGTAAAACTGCAACAGCTGTTAGATTTTTGATGTTGAAAACTCGTATAAGGTACGTAGAATGTCCCTACGCGCGTGAATATTCGAGATGGGCAAAAATAGATCGCGAAAAATGTCGGCTCTCCGTTACAATGTAAGAAAATCGTTCCTCGAAATGAAAACTCAAGTAATTAAGCGATGTTTAGGGTTCCTTGGAAAAATATAATCCAGTTGAATTTCACCCACGCTTTTGACACATGAGCCTGATCGCGAGATTGAGTTTAGACGCAAATATAATTAGCCGACTTTCGGATAAACTCAGTAGTTCGTATGGTTTATTCTATTTAAGCTAATTCTTGGATAACAATGCAGCTTCCGTGATATAAATAATACAGTTCAAAACGTAGAGTTTCCCCCTTTAGTCGAACGCGTTTTATTGGCTCGTAAATACCCATAGTAGTCACAGTCGCCGTATACTCGATAGAACTAGCGGAAGACGGCGGCTATTCGTTTCCAATTATGGATCGTTTTCGCTGCGAGAACATCGAAATCGATGTAAAATATACCTAGAGATATCCGTTCCGTACTATACACGTCGCATTAATGGATTCTCCTCTTCGAGAAACACCAACGCGGTAGCGAAAGTTAGTCACGGAGAAATCTTTTGCTCCATTCCTAGATCCTAGAACAAGCAGATATTTCCTTGTGCCTGTTACACGTGTAATGCAATCGATGAAAAAAATTGTAGGATTTTTTTTTTATTACGAATGAAAAATTATCCAGTATTACGAATGGTTTTGACTTTCCTATAAGTGACGGCCATCACGTTTTTCACGAAGGTATAATTCAAACTTGAAATCTCTACTGTATATGGGATTTTTTCAGTTACTTATTTAAATTTTGGAAGTTAACGAGAAATGGAAATAAAAATTCTGTCTGTGTCTCGGCATGTATATATCGGTATACCTACGTCGTAAAAAGGTAAATGATTCCCGAAAAAAATTCCAAAAATAATATCAAAAGAACACTTCGATGCTGAAACTGTAAGTTTTTACAGCTCACACGCAATGCAACCTGCTGAGTTTGTATCGTGAAAATTTTCTAACTGTTTTTGCGCTCACTTTTAATGTCTGCAAAATGTTAATAAAAATAAGCACTTTCCAAAGCAGACATTTCAAGATTCAAATTAATTTTTCAAACATATCATCGTGATCATTTTTAACATGAAGTTGTAGTAATTTGAATATTGCACATTTTTCAGGGAAAAAAAACAAACTACAGAACCAAAAAATGCTTTTTTCTTGTTGTTTTCTTCAATGTATGTAGATAAAAAGAGGCTAATGGCCACCGTGAATGGTATGTCATAAGCTACACGTTAGTCGAAATTCAAAACTGTCCACCAAATTGAAAGGAAGTTAACTTATTCTTACGTGCACGGTAATAATAATATTCATTTGTGAATATAATTAGCGTATATATATTGCGGATCCTACAGGTTCAGGTTGTCGAACCTGAAGGATAATATTAACTCGTATGAAGTAAGAATAAGGAGCAGTAGCAGCAACGTTGTATGGAAAAAAAATTCCGTAACCTGCAATTAAAGTAATTATTGAAAGTCATTAATTAACATAAAACTGATGTACCATCAAGCGGGTATAAGAAACTAGATCGGAGCATCTTTCCGTGTCCACGCACATTGCGTTTGTTTTATACATGGGTGGAATACGTCAGTGAAATTTACGCCTGCAATTCTTTTTTTTTTTTTTTCTGCTACCGATTGCAAATTTCGCTCGACCTTCGCTTCGCATCTACTTTCAAGGTCACTCTCCGATCTTTTTCAGCCGAAACCATCGAACCAGTTTCTATAGCCTGTAGCTGCAGGTACTTTTCGAAGATACACATACGGCTAACTTCGGTCTTGAAAAATCGTTGCGTCATGCTCATTATTGCGATTTCTAGATAGATTTCTCGTCTGGTCTGATCATGGCCGAGTGTCAGTTCGGCGATCTCTGAAAAGTAGATATTCGGTTACAAGATGGTATCACATCTTTTATTTCACACCTGGACCAAGTTCACATTTAACAGCTTCTTCTGGATCGGTCCAAGAGAACTATGAAAATTTGGGCAAAAAAAAACATGTCCAGTGAAAGCAGCAACGATTCTTTTCTCTCGCATAGTGAGTAAATTTTTTAATGACATTGAATAGTTAGATATCTATGGTATGAAACACCACCCCGGAAATGGTTCTTATACCTATACTCATCTCGATGGTGTCGCAGAAATGAATTGAGAGTAATCGTCAGCTAATGAAAGCCTATAAGTATACGCGGTATACGCTGGTGGGTTTCCCATACTTTGAAAATAGGTACACCTGATTGGAATCATGTTTTTCCGCTTTTCTCAATAAGCAATTGTTATAATGACGGTTTCCAATGAATAATTACTCATTATGTAGATGCGGGGAATTCGATATCGGCAATTATAGATACACACATGTGTAAGTAATATAAATCGACAATTATCGGGCATACTTATCGTTGGATGACTGCAGTTAACGTTCAGGTATATAAGGTATAATAAGAAACTGAGAGCGAAGATGCGCAGATGCGATGTGAGTGACTCTCCTTTAACCGAGGCAGATCGCGTAACACTTGGTGTTACTGTACACTGAAGCAGTGAAACGCAACGCGCGGAGTTAAAAGATAATGCGGCTCATCCGTCATGTAACAACAGATGCTGCGGTCCAGACTAAACGCAGCTGCATATACATATACCATACCCGCAACACACGACAATATCTATATACATAACAGGGACTAGTGGGATTGTTAGAACGATATATAGACACCGTGCACTCCCGAATTGTGTGCGGAAATATTGTTATTAATTTGTTTATTTATTTATTGTTTCATAAACCAAAAGTTGTACCGAATGGCGAGTGTATACGGAATGAAATATGTTACGCGGGTACAAGTGTAACCCTTAGACTTATCTCCATATCTTTTGACGTGCGTACAAATGATGACACGAAAGCCTTCTGCAGAGTTTACGAAAGTTTAAACGCTCGGAACTTTCTTTATATCACAGCACGTCTCAAGGCTAAGAGATACGTATGCACGGATGATCTACCTCTAACGATCTGCCGTACGGAAGTATAATGGCGGAAAAATATATGCGTGGAATTAGTTGTATTTCATTAAACATGGAAGTAAAACGTGGAGCAAGAGTGGAGAGGAGGTGCGGTGTAGATGTAAGATACGTAATATCGTTCGCTGATTGCATGCGCCGCTAATCGTTGAGAGAAGAAATTAATTATATATATGGTTGAATCACGAGTGCTGATTCTCATTAAATATTATATTTTCCGCGCAATTTTATGAAGGCGGTTACGACCGACGCGCGGTTAACTTGATCAAGTTGAGAAACAAAAACGAGACAAAAAATTTTTCAACAAAGTCACACGCATCATCCGTCGGACATTTGTCGCGTGATATAGTGAAAATAAAGATCGATGATTGAAATTCTGAGATTCGTCATTCATCCGTAATTTGCAGCGAACGCACAACAGATTCCGCCGACAAGATATAATCGTGTCAAAATGGCGACTTGAAAATTTTCTACACGATCCGTGAGCGACCGGCAATCAATGCCTTTATAACTGCGACTGAATAATTCAAGCAACGTCGACCATTTGCGAAGTGCAGATTGTCTGGTGACACGATCGGTTAATAATTATACTCTAGGAATAGGAGATCCCCGTAGCTGAAAACTGCCAATCCAATTTAACAAGGCTGCAGCCACGACGATTCACTGCTGCTGTATGCAGGTACCTCCTACCTATACCTTCAGCATCTCGAGGGTATCACCTCGCTCAACGAGCCACCGAGAAACGGAATTTACGATCCTGTCTGCCAAGCCTTCCTGCCCGCCGCGTCTCTTCTTCAGGATATCCATAATGGGAAGTTCAGACGTAAGAATAGAACGTGGAATCCAATTATACACAATGTTTTACACCGTGTTGACTTAATTCGGATCCTGCCCGGTCGAGTTCTTTGATCAATCGATCCAAATTCCATACGGACTTGATTGGACTTATATCGAAATTGGATCGTACGTGTTTTACGAATGTAAGACGCGATCGACTAATTTCAAATTGTCAACTCGGTTTGACACGATATTTATTTGCGTTTCGCTTTCATCCCGCAAATTTTATGAAAAATACCTAACACCGTACCCTCATGCTCATCGCAGCGTAAATACATGACGTGCAGTTAATATAGATGCATCTCGGGACAATCAGGAAGCCCATACAGTCGTCGGCGTGAGCTGACCTTCAAAGATTGCAGTCGGCTGCAAGTAGTTGGAAAAGTTAATTATTGTCATTCCAACGATTAAAATCACGAGAACATTGTTAATACTGTTTATTATTACTTCTGTGAAATAATTTTCATTACGGTTCTGAGGCAATTTTTATACAGTCGCTCAAGTATAATATACGTAGCGCACTAAAAAGCCGCATAAAATTAATGAGTCTGATATTTTTCGGTCGACGGTTTCAAAGATTATTTAAAATGTAAAAATTTATCTCTTCCTTACCGTCGGTTGATCAAAATTAAATCCCGTTTTTTTCCCCGATACCATAGATCCGACGATGTATAGATATCGCGCTAACGACCACTTGACACTGATCGACAGCCAATTTTGGGATTACCCCTACAAACGAGTTTCGTTCAACTTCATTTTCGGCCTTATTCTTAGTTGGCGATGGGTTCTGGATAATCAAATACAGGGATACCGCTATACATCCGTCACTGCACGCATGGTATATTTTATGATGATAAACCGATATTTCCGGGGATCAATTCCTTTTCGCGGCGGTGTTATAGAACGTAAATTAATTCCAGGTAATAAACTCGTGTTCGCCAGGACGGATTGCGCTGTGTCAGTGTCCATTCAGTTCGTATTTCAATACTTCAATGCTGACAATAGGAGGAAAGGTATGTGCTGAAGCCGTATCGAACGTGACTTCGAAGTGGCCTTATAGTTGCTCATAGACAAGTGGGATAATAACGAGAGAAATTATATTTTCATTTCCAGTTACGACACGTACCTCATATACGCAAGACGGAGAGATATATGACGAATCAATGTAATTATAATTTACGTGTCTTGCCCGCGTATTTACCGAACTCCCATTTCTCCGGCAAGTTCGATTAAACCGCTATCGTATTCTGCACCGTTCGTTTGCCTAGCAAAATAAATGCATCACACGTCGCAGCCAGATTTACGGCCTCGTCTCTTCAGCTGCCTAAAACAAGGCGAATCAACCCTATTTTTTTTTTTTTTTTACAATTCAAACCCATCCGGAATTTCCGATGGATTTTCTCGTCCGTGATATTTAAATTCGAACTAATTTATTACTAGTAATAATTAGATTATCGAGATCGTCGCCATTTCCCCCATCTGACTTTTTCAGATTACGACAAATCCGTTCGAAATATCAATTTGGGTTTTTTTGCGTTTTTTTCATACTTTCCATCGCAAACTTCTAGGGACAGAAAGTGACCTCGAGACTGCAGTCAGTTCTGCGAAGATTCAGTCCCGCGTTAGATCGCAGCTTAATCATGGCAAGTCCAGCGATCGATTGGAACGGCATATCACTCTGCACACGTCTCGAACATTCGATCTGTGCATGGTATATAGGTAGGTACGTACAAACCCTACACCGCTTGACCACATTTCTCGTAGGTACCTCTACCTCCATCGTTGCTGTTATCGGAAATCAATGGAATCTCCCAAAAACTACTCGCTTATTGATACACGTTGGTTTAAATAGCAGTGCATCACTGCGACGGAAACCCGATTCCCATTCCCCTGCATTTCTCTCTACTTGGCGTGCACCGCTGTTGCAGATCTCCCGTTGCAACGATGCGAAACCGTAATGAAGTTGTGCCAACACTTTTTAACCGAACGTTCATTTATGCCATCCCAATGAGATCGGTGACCGAGATCAGGGGTGCATTATTATTATTATCATGTTACTATTATTCATCATATAATATAATAATTATTATTATCATTATCTTCTGTGAACAAGAACGAATTGTACCAGCGCAATTCTGGAACGTGCCAATTACCGATTAGCGGGCGAATTAGTGTAAGGAAAGATACTGGCGCGTTTATTTGGATCCTCTGGTACGTTTTGTTATATATTTGTTGAAAATGATCCGAAATAACTTGGCCGTATTGATCGGTAGAAAAAAGAAGGAAAGCTTCGTTGGCAGGCAGCTCTGCCGAAGGGTGGTGGGGTCGTAGGTTGGGTGGGTGGGTGAATGGGTGGTTGGAGGATGAAAGGTGGTCGTGGGGTGGCGTGGCGTGCGGATGCAGCACACGCTACCCAACCGGCATCAGGCGCACCGAGCGCACACCAATATTCCACCCCCTATAACTTTTATTTTCTTTATCAGACGTAACATGCGATTCCTACTGTAGGCTGCCCGCAACGCTGCCCGTCCCTGACGTATAATTTACTATGAACTATGAGAACACGTACATATAAAACTACCTACTCCAGCTGTTGGTATGTGCACACATTCGGGATTATATGCATGGCACCGCTAATCGCTGCAATCCGGTGCAGCGCTTCTTCTTCTTCTTCTTCTTCTTCTTTCACGTGCATTCTAAAATAATCATTGACTGCGTTATACGGGTGGGTAGTAAATATATAATCTACGTTACACGTACACGTAGCGATAAAAGTGTATTCATAGACGTTTAGAATTTTATCTTATCTGATCAGCTGTTAATTTTCGTAAACTTGCCGCGGTGGTTTAGAAATAACGACGTATACGTACGGAAGGGCGTCACGCCGCGGCTTAGGTCGTGGAACGACGTGTGCGGGGGTAACGCAACGGGGCGGTGGGCGGGTCGATAATAAAATGGTGACCGAATTCCGGAGACCCCGACCTGCCTCAACGCTCCATTCCCTTCCCTTTCCGACCCTTCCCTTTCCCTTCCCTGGTACACCCGTCTCGTCCCTTATACCGTCCATTTCATTCCATTCCCTCCTCGACGGAACGGCTACCGCCGATCGCAGCAATATACCGTACAGCTTGGTCCTTATGCCCGCGCAGCTGATGATCAAAAAAGTCGGAATTAAATCAGCTTAAGGGATATAAATAACGGCTGAGCTTCGTTTTCGAGTTTTTTCAGAAAACTTTATACTCGACGGATCGTTATACGACCGATCGGAGCGGCACGATCAATATGAAAATGTGCAGATATAAAGATCTGAAGATTACAAAAAAAGTTGAAACAAAAAATCAAAGAAAAAGAAAGACAAAAAAAAAGAAGAGAATCTATCGAATGGAGTGGTTTATTTATTATTAAACCGGCAAACGAACTGGTCGTTTATACATATATATATACGTATGCAAGTTGGTCGTGATACCTCAACGAGAACGTGGGTAGAGATGTATGAAGGTATACGAACGATATAGGAGCACGCTTATACATGTTAATATGTTACGAGATGAAAAATGAGGGAGGAAGGGCAGGGGGAAGGGAGGGATCATATGGGCGGTGTGTTCGACACATCGAACGACTTGTAACATCGCCCTGTTATACTCACCCGCGCGCGCGCTTCCCTCTCGGAATCAGAATTAATATAACTCAAACTGCTGAAATATACATATATGTACACACATTTGCGAATCTACGCCGCGTATCTTCGGTTATTACCCGTATCTCAATGAATTTTTATTTCGATCTTTATATTTTTCCATCTCTCGTATTTACCTCCACGCTTTTTTCAACGTTATACGCTCTAGCTTTACGCTCGATCCCGACCGCGGTACTTACAAAGGGCTAAAAACTGACGAGGCGTAGGCAGAGTATCTTGTATTTAGCGGCAGCCGATGATCTCGCTGTACGTACCTAAAGCACATCGCGATATACCTACCTGCCTATGTGTACCGCGGCAAGAACGGGATCACATAAAATACTTATTAGCGATTCATCATTTCCTCGCGCAGGATATCTGCGGAACTACGAACGGAGAAACGATAAGGTGCGAGAGAGCGGAGAATCGACCTTTCGAGTTCTTCGTCTTCGTATGTTGGCGAGATTTTTTCTTGAAAATTTTGTTAAATTATATTTTCAAGCGATCCGCTATTCTGCTGCACTCAGATAGGGTCTGTACTCGATATTTCTCACACACATACGAGTCCGGTGCGCGTATTATTTGAGTAGTTTTTTTTCAATTTCTTACCACGATATAAATACGCGCGCATCTATAATGGCGGTCGGTTCTCCATACGCTGCGGCTAAAATGCAGCGGCTTTTCCTTATTCCTAGTAAGGCTAGTCGTCTGATCGTTGGACACGCAATCCTCAAACCCGCCT
Organism: Athalia circularis; assembly: GCA_963978495.1. Taxonomy (NCBI): domain Eukaryota; kingdom Metazoa; phylum Arthropoda; class Insecta; order Hymenoptera; family Athaliidae; genus Athalia; species Athalia circularis. Next base: position 26,379,478 of record OZ021699.1, read on the forward strand.
GGCTACACCACCGCGGTTTTTGATGCAGCAATTAGCCTCCCCATAGCCACGTTTTACGGACCATTAAGCCGATAGTTTATCCACCGATACTTTACGGACTTTTCTCCGCGCGTTTTTCACGCGTCGATAAATTTGCCGCTAGGTTCGAGGCGACTGATCCTAATATACATGTATATATATGTAGGTATATATCTACGTACGTCTCGAGGTCATAATCTGATGCTGGGGAAAAAGCGGTTGCTGCAGGTCGCGGTGTTCGAAAAAATTTTTCTTTCAACCAGCTACCGCGCGAACGAAACTAGAAAAGAATCGATCCTCGTATATATAGTAATTCAATTCGCAAACACTGCGCTGCGCGAGGTTTTTTTTTTTAATTTTTTTTTTTTCCCCCTTCTCTTTCAGTAAAATAGTTTATCATTCATTTTTGCACGACACAAAACCGTGCGGGAGATGTAATTCAACGGCTAATGTTAAAGAAGAAACAAAATTCGCAACTTACTATTCGCCTGCGTAATTTTGCACACCTCGAAATGAAGAGAAGAGAAACGGCATGAGCTTGCGAGTTTGGAGGTAGAAAAAAAAAAAAAAAACAAAAACAGAAAAGTTCTGTTAGTTTATAATAACACGAGTTTTTTCCATGCGATATAAACTCCGCAGATATACCGGTGAGACCGAGAGGCATTGTGCGGGGTAAAATCTGTAGAGGAAAAAAAAAAAGGTTGAGATAATATAGTAATAACCGGGTGGCTACCGGTGGCCTCCTGACCGGCCCGAGTTAATACGTTTCTCAAGAACTAATGTGGTTAAATGGTAGATAATAAATAGATTGAAGAAAACCGGGAACTGTAGTGACTCAGTTTTGTTGGTCAATTATTTCAAGCTCACCGGAATGGGCAAGTTTTTCACCAGGTTTGGCGAGCTACAAAATAATCTCGTAGAATCATTCGTACTTCTTGCTCATCCGGTGAAGAAAAGATGATCGTTTTATACTTTTAGAGGATATATTAGGCGTCGTTAAAGCGAAGTTTCTTCGATCAGGGCAAAACTCATCTCTCGTACATGGTAATCGGTATTTTTCCACAATCCCACACGCAACGCGTATATAATCGTTACTGCGTTGCTTCTTTTTCTTTTAGCTCGAAATATGACGAACACTAACTTACTTCACGTTATATGATGTTCGCGTGACTATTGCCGATAATTAAATCGGTGAGGACACACAGTGTCAATTTTCAGACTATCTTGTTCGTATACTTGAAATGCATATCATTGCTTTGGATAGAGTTACCCTATGGGTGTAAAAACGTACAATTTATCGGATCGGATCTTCTTCAAGAAATAAACATGAATTACTCGAAGCTAGTGGCAGCTAAAGACTGCAGTAGCCAAAAAGTTGCACTTTACTCCAGAATGGAAATACTCACCATCTTACGATGGGAATAGTTTGGAAAAAATAAAGGATACAAAAAAAAAGCAAACAAAAAAACTAACCGAACAAAGTAACTGAACTGAGTAAGCTGCTCGCAGTGCGTGATCTTGCGTGCTTTACCATTTCAGTAAGTTAGGTTGAGAAAATTGTTTAAAAATCGGAATAATTTTTACTTGGCATCAAAGCCTCTCATGTAGGTACCAGATAACGAGTTAAGACTGAAAAACTTTATCATCGATCGAATGTTCCACCCGATTCCCGGTGTAGAGAATTGCGGACCCGATCATGCCCCGATGTAATAATCGTCATAGAGTGCGCGTCCGAGAATTCTTTGAATTTCTTTTTTTTTCTGCTTTATTTTTCATCTGAAAAAATGAGAAAACTGATTCGAGGTTTCTGAAATTCCGATCCAGACGTGATAGGTATTCGTGTACAGGGAGGGAGTTCCGCCCTTAAATTGTTGAGCGATGTTTCCCAGCAACTCGCGATGCGTGTTAAACCGTGCGTGAGCTGGTCGGCTGTCACGCACGTTGCAGAGATCCTATCTCCACCAGAGTGGCCTCGCCATTATCGTTACCAATGTCAGAAAGACGTAAGTGACGACAAACGTATTCTATACGGCTATATGGGGCTATACACGAGGAAAGGATCGCTAAAAGCGCTGGGGGTAAACTTCGTCGTGGTATTTGTACCTGTGTATAATATATATGCATATACGTATACGCACTCATATACACCTTGTAAGCATCGACTTTCGACCTGGTCAATTAATTTCTTATACACAAATATCAGGTTTCTTGAGAAAACTAAATTTCAACAGCAAAACTTCTCCATAGGTATAATGTACGCGTACAATTCAAGTTTTATATATACTTGAATAATTTTTCGATCGATTACAAGATAAAAGCAGGAACTAAATCTGCATGAACTGGATAAGTATATAGGTTTCAATATCACGTGCACATTGATATCACTAATTCACGATACCTGCACTTATATATTTTCCGGAACCACCGTCAACCTCTTGGCTCGGTATAAGAAATCATCGGTTATTAATACCCGTCTAGCATTTGTCGATGAATAATTTTCTGCCTTTGTCATTTCGGGCAGTAGAAATAATTCAGACACGCGTGTTATACGGGTACATGTATACGTACATGTGCGGCAGACTTTGTAACATCAATCATCGCTGAACTAAGGTATGGGTATATAGGTTGGTTTCGTAGTACAGTCGGCGTAGTACGAAATACGAAACAAATCCATCTTATGACTTCACTTCGCTCGACATTGCCGCGTGTCGGAAGTCAGCGAAATACATACTTAGGCATAACTGGATGACGTCGTTTTCGATCCACCTCCGATTTCGGTCGCTTCTAAGATATCACCTCGTTTTCGTTCTCAAACGAGGCGCCCATCCCACGACAAAGATTTAAACAAACTCTCATTCTTTTCCTTCATACTTACCAACTAACGTACTCGCAAATTTGTTTTTGTTTTTTTTTGTTGATAAATCCAATCACAAGGCCACACTAGCTCACTACAGCAATTAATTTGAAAATATCCACTAATTATCAGCCGTGGTCACTCCAAAGTGGTTTTAAATGGCCCCCTGTAAAATAGCAGTTCTCTGCCCACTTCCGGCGCGCAGCTAAGCCGATAAGATCGTAATCTCTCGGGAAATCTAGTAATTAGTAATCACGCATATATTCCGTAACAATATTGCGTAACGTCCCTTATGGTCGTTGCTGCAGCGGTCAACTTCGTAACCGTGTGGTACTATATTCGTATAATAAACCACACACGCGCTCATAATTATTATAATATCCAGACGAAGAACCAACTCGAAATAACATTCACCAGCAAATTTTCCCTAACATTTCTACATTCATGTGCAAGAAATGTGTGCATGGGGGTTTCGAGTCGTGGGCTGGGTCTCGTTACGGAGGAATTTGGTACCGAGAAAATTCGGCTCACAGTTGTTTCCGACTCAATGCATAGAATTGTCCTACGGCCACGCAAAATTCGACGCGATCACGCGCCCTAGGACGGGTTTCGAGGGTTTCGCTGTATAGCGAGCTACCAAAAGACCTCTGATATCCCCGCTGTGGTGCGTTCGAAAAGTGAGACACGCGACGGACGTTTCTGCCCACGTTTGCGTCTAGGAATACCTGATCAATCCTTCCGTTTTCTCGAGCCTGCGGTAGCTTACCTAATAGCTCGCGATGTACCGCGTGTTCGGTGAAACTTTAATATTTCTATCGCCATAAATAACGAACAAAAGAACGTCGTATACCTACATTCAGGTACAAATGGCGAGGTGACCGATGGATGCAAAAAATTACGTTTCACCGTCAACTATTCTAAAGCTGATGCATATGAAAAGCACGCAATTAATATTTTGTCGAAAATCTTTCGTTCACAAGATTCCGCTCGCACAAACGGCCAGAGTTCTTTTTGGTCTCGCATAAATGCATGGATATACATAGCGTTTACATAAAGTTGGGGCACATACATTTATACCTAGATACTAATATAGGTATACTCGAGGCACGTTTTGCACTCGTTCTTCGTCGATGCGTGCGTGTTTCTCATGAGGGAGGTAAGAGGAGAACTGAGAAACGGTTTGCGGGAGAGGGAGGACAAGCAGGTAGTTAGGTAGGTAGGCAGGTAGGTAGGTAGGCAAAATCTATCCTCCAGACGTCGGGCAAGTTTTTGCCAATTTTAGATCGCGAAAATAACATTACGTTGACCTGCACGCAGGATCGCGTTGAGTCGCGGCCTTTTTGTCTGGGTAATAATTATAATCGTCTAGGCGCAGTGGAGCCACACGGCTGCCGTATAATACCCACACACACCGATACAACATCGCGTAGCTCTGCGATTGTGAGCTGCAGCAGCGGCAACATCAGCAGCAGGAGCAGAAGCAGGAGCAGGAGCTGCGACCTACCTTCGCGGCCGCACAAAGAACCACCGCGGCCATATCCGAAGGCTGCCTACGTGCACTTCAAACTTTGCCTTTGGCTTTTGATACGATATACCGCAGCTGCCAAAGGGCGCGTGCTTGTCTCGCGATTTTTTCGCCCTTATGGTTTTGCATATTCGTGTGGCTGAAACGTGCAAAGGTGTACAATGTTAAATTAAACCTTCTTTGAGGACAAATGCATTCAGGAAATAAGTTTAACTCGAGTAGACGTGCACACACATGTCTATGTAACGTTTTACGTGTACGAAATGTGGAGGTAAATGGGTACGCGTACCATTAGGGATTGCGGCGCTCCTCATTGTCGTTGTTATTATACTCTCGAATTTGCTTGCTCGTTACAGAAAATCTCGCTGATGTTTTTCAAAGGAATTGTATATATAAGGAGTTCCGTTAGTAGCACCGAAATCGCCACCTCATAAACTTTGAGCATAACGCGTTACAATGTTTCGTGATATTATTCAATCGGTTACGGTACCGAGGATGCGTCCGAAGGACCGCCAAAATTCCATCATCTACCTTGGCGATAAAAAAAAATCTCCAATTCCGGGTGATGATTTAAAAGAATTCTTTCATCCTTCACCACCGCGTCTCTATACGTTCTCGTTGAAAAGTTGCCCACCAGCTAGGCACAACGAATGGTTCCATACGTTCGGCTCTCTTCGGAGATGGTCGCAGTCTCTTGCACGCAGATCGCAGACAGCGTGACGATGAACTCCTCCAGCCCCCGCCAAATTCTCCTCTTCCTCTTTGCCCTCCTCTTCTCTCCTCGCTATCCTCGTTCTCTCCTCTTCACTCTTCTCATCCTCATTCTATCGCTACCGAGTTAACCGAGGCGTCGTCCTCGTCCTATCTGCGTGAAGAAGCGTTGCTAGCCGATGTTCAGCGTGTAGCTGGTATACATAAGGTAGTAGATGGTTCAGGGTATAGGTAAGAATCATCTGAAGAAGAAGCGTTTGCAGCGATATAACCAACGTGTGTGGTGTGATCGATGCCCCTCGCTTTATCACGTCAACTTTTTGTCTCTTTTTTTCGTTTTTTTTTTTTTCAACCTCTGCTCTCCTCCCCCGGTCCGATTGCTTCTTTCCTCGATAATGCCACGATATTTGGCCCACCGCGACTCGAGGGTGCCGATTTACAAATAATTCGACGAGTTTGAAGAAAAAAACAAAAGAAATGAAATTCGCACATCTCTTTTTGGTAAACGTCGTAGTTTCAAAGCGGTGGCGCATAAACTATCCACTCACCTCATATGTACGAATAACCCGGGGAACGTGGTAATTATCAATTGATGTTTGTATAATTAAACGTCGATTAACGATCGGGAACACCATGATGTCACTTATACGCCTGTATATGTATGTGTGTTAAGAAAGAGGATAAAAAGTTCATAGAACTGTTGAGCAGTTCGTAACTATGCACACGTGCATGAATGCCCTGGAGGGCGGTCTATAGCGAATGTTTAATAATTCCGACCGGTAGTTAACACACGCACCTGGTCCAGTGCGGCTTGACTCAACCAGGATCTCGTGCGATCGACTCGCGGTTGTAGAAGATCGAGAAAAAGAAGGCCTGATCGCTGCCATTCCCGCCACGTGTTTCAAAATTATAGTTATATCCACATATTATCTCTGCATTTTAAATCATGTTCGCATGACCTCATTTGTTTCATTCATCTACTTATCTGATATCGAAAGTTTATTTTTCCTCTCGTATTAGCCGTTGTTTCCTAGCCGCAAACAACGTCGCTTTAACGATACGTCGCGTTGAGATGGTGCGACGCGACGCCGGTTCTATACGTGTATCAATTGCCGCTAAATAGATGCCAAACTATAATAAACGAAGATTAATCAACAGATTTTGCCGGCAATGGATCCGTGCCGTTTTCCACGTGTGACTTATGCGCGTCGTGAAAATCGTTGCTTCCCTGCCGGGGTGCACATCTGCTGCTGGGAAATTGGTCGACACAAAAGATGAAGTTTCTCACGAAACTAAAGCTCACGCACATAAAATTGTTCCCTTCGGTAGTGGAAGACTAGGTCTATTTATTTTATCTCACTTACGCACTTCGCTTGTTCGGTGTCCCGTTAATACCTGCATAGTATTTATTGTCCGTGTACCAAGTCGTAACCCTGAAAGTATATAAGGTCGTTGAATTGACCACTAAACTTATCCAGAATAGTGTGGGGATTGTCCATACAGTCATGAGCGATAATAAACTGGCATGAGAAAGCCGCATTCACAAAGTAGATAGTAAGCCGTTCACGGTACAGTTTACAACTTTATCGGACTCGAGTGTACTTTTTATTGCCGTTGTATATACGTGTATACCAGAAGCGTACATCCCACCTACCAACACACTATTCCGGCCGTTCGTTTATGTTAAGAAACACAAATAGCGGATGGGAGGTGGATACGCAGGACGCGAGCCGAAGAACGACCTTGAATAAGCAAGTTCAAGGTCACCGCAGGCGAGATCGCGAATTAGATCATCATTTCTAAAGAATTATATTCCGATTTCTATTCTTATACAGATGCGCAACTGAGTTCTCGGTGTTATCGGAGTTGCGTACTTTTACTTCATCTTTTTTCATTCCTTCGTCATCGCCAAACAAAGGACCCTCGATGATCTCCGGAAAAGGGTGATCGTCGCGTATCGGGATATCATCCATAAATCTCGGAGCGATATAAACGTCGGGTTTGATGCGTTCTCCGTGTCGACGATGTCTCGCGTCGGTCAGTTCCGGGCGGGTTCGGGTTGTCGAGACTTTCGGAGTCTGACAAGAATTATTAGTGGGTGAAGGTAGCCAGTAGCTGAGCCGGAGGATCAATACCAAGCAGACGTCCGTGCACTGTGGCGGAGTGCACTTCTCCTTCTACCTTCTAGATGTGTATAGCTCTAGGCTAGGCCAGGGTAGGCTAGGCAATGCTAGGCCAGGCTAGGTTGGGACTAGGAAACCCAAGGCAAGGCAAGACAAGGCTGGGCGAGGAAAGTCTGGATCGCTGGAGGAGACGCCTGCTGAAGACTTCAAGTCCTCAGCTGAACTCCACGGCTCTTCGGTCGCTAAGCCACTGTGCGGCTATATCTACGCTTCCCTGCACCGACCAAGACCATAGAAGACGAAGACGTCGGTTTATATCCGACATCCGAGGGGTTTTTTCGTTTCCCTCCTTTTTTCTTTCTCACAAACCTTTCAGTATCACCAGCCTCAAAATACGACGGGTTGGCGAATGGGGGCTATATATCTTTGTGTGTTGATTCTACCGGACGTGAACCGAGAAAAAAAAAGGAGAAGAAAAAACAAAAGAAAAATCAAATGAAATTAAGGAACCGTCATCGATCGTTAAAAAACTAGTAAAGAAAGTAATCGTTGGATGTACCTTTGAATCCGTTATATTTTTCGTTACATCGAGACGACGCGCATGGCGTTGCAGGAAATGACCTTGAATCGTATGGCTTGGGCGAAAACAACAAGTCCCACAATGATTCCATGAATGACGATGATCCCACTGACCCAGTTACCGCGTCTGCATAAACTCATTTGTCAAGGGTTAGTGGCGGGTAGGGAGTTCGTCGAAAGCTGCATTGAGTGTGGTGTGCAGTAGCAGCAGCAGTTGAGAGTAGAGAGTAGAGAGTAGAGAATAGGGGGTGTAGGGGGGAGGGTGTAGGGGGGAGGAATCAAAGGGGTGAAAATACATATGTGTGTAGAGTGACTGGTGTCTGTCTGCAGTTGGTTATACGCGAGGTGCCGATGGTAGTGCACGCGTCTGGGCGTGCGTGATGTCAACGCGCGAGAGTGTGGTGGACCTTCGGGTGCAGCTAAAGCGGCGTCGGTGCAGCACGGGGGCCTCGGAGGACGAGGGACGCGGAAGGCTACCGATTGATCCGCGGTTGCCCTCCGCTCTCCTCCTCATCCTCCTCCTCCTCCTCTTGCTCCCCCGGCACCTTCTCTTCCGTGTTTCTCGTCCCACCCCTTCCACCTGCCGCCGCAAATCCCGTGCAGCATACCCTTTCGAATATCATTTTCTTCTTTTTTTTTTCCATACTCCCCCCCCCCCTCCCCCTGCCCCCAGCCCCATTATACATTTGGGCATCTATTATTAGCGTCGTTTCCGATATCATCCGCGGCGGCCATCCTTGATACAATTTAGATTCGACAGGAGCTGCTGATCCAGGTGCAGAGGTGTAGAAAACAAAATATTATAATACCCGACTTCTACAACCCTTGAACTTATAGAGTGCATATTAAATTTTCTTCTCATTTATAATCAGACCGTATACCTTAGTCAGATTTACAATTAGTTTAGTTACTCTCGCTGACGTACCTACTTTTTTTTCTAGTTCTTTTTTTTCCGTTTTATTTATACGAACTATATGGTTTTGGTTTGTGTATAATTGATATTCCGAACGTAGTTCATAAACATATAATATCCTGATTATTGCAAAGCTTTTAAAGTTATTCTTTAATAGCCAAGATTCCAAATTTATGCCTGCATAAAATATGCAATCAGCAAACCAGATTCAGAAGGAACGATCGTTCTACCGATTTCTTTATTTTTTTATTTTTTTTTGTTTATTCTTTTCCACGAGGACAACGTCAACGAATGGGAGGGGGGAGAAAAGCACTTACATAAATGTGAATTCCTGCACATGGGTTCAAAAAACTAACAATGACGTGATATCTTTGTCACGTTGCAATTGCAGTAATTATATTGTTCTGTTATAATTACATTAAATCTAGATTATTCGTGAACCTATACATGCGTATATGCATCAAATGCTGTAAGCGCACCGTTATAACATGACGACAACAACAAGAACTGCACAATCAGAAACCTCTACAACCACAATAACAAAAGCATCGGGCATGTTCTGCTTACTCAATGCTGGTTCGTTTTGCGCGGGGTGAAACTTGGTCTGCAAAAAATTACGAGTCATTATTTTTAATAGCATCTTAACCTTCTGTAGTTCCCTTCCACTTTTAAAACGACTGTTCCCCTTGAAAGGTACCTTTTACTTTTTTTTTCATCTCTTTTCTTTCATTTTTTTGTTGTTTTATTATTTATTGTTTTTTTTTTTTTTTTTCCACACACAACAAATATACCTCGCACCGCCCTATGCACACCCTGCATAGCCCATGCACTGAGTATTTTTTTCGACTTGTATGTACGTATGTTTATATTACACATCATGCACTCCTATATACCATAAGTCACCAGAATTGTATGAGATACGATTCTGCAAATAAATATAGAGGCTAAATTTAACCAACCTTGTACAATTAGATACGTTGGGAATAATTGAGGATAGCAGTCCGAATAAATAATCAAGTTATCATTTACAGATATTGGGGCACGTGTGAGACGTTTATTTATTTTAATATCGTTACATGTATATTCCATTACGATACGACAAGCCCCCTTGCATCGTATCGGCGATATATTTGTCAACTTTGATTACACAGTCACGGGTTGTTTAATTTGGAGTTCAAATAAATATATGCGAAGATGATAAATTATATTATTTGGGAACGTCGGCAGGGTACTGAGTTTCATCTAATTAGAGTTCACTCGAATATGTGCGATGTAACACGTAATTAAAACAACGGAAGATATCGTGAAAACTGAGAAATCGAACCGATCCACTCGGCAACCGGTGAAAATTATAATCAATGTTCACAATTCGGTTACATGCACGCGTGCAAATACTTACGTGCATATGTGCAACATCGAAGTTTCGTAACTCCACGTGCCCGTGCCAGCATCTATTCTTCTCTCTTTCTAGTTCTCACCAACCACCAACTTCGCGCATCAAAATTCGCTCAGCTGACGTGCTAAATAAACGAATAAAAGGTTTTGACGAAAACTTATGGAAACCGTTTATAGAGGGTTTCTCATTTTCCCTGTATGAGTAAAATTAGACGAAGTTTACACCGTGCGTATACATAATGATATAATTGGTCGAATGAGATCCAACAATAGGCGCGGAGGTTGCGCTGCAGATTCTGCCAAAGCTAAATGGGAGCCACGTGGGCGCAAGTGTGCGCGTTTCGAAATAATTTCAATAATTTTAGCCGTTCGTGGGGAATCAAGGATATAGTATATACATCGATACGTTACGCTTGATTTAGTTACACAAGCCACGGGCGAGTTATTGGTCAACGTGGGAGAAAAGAAAAAAAAAAAAAATATATTAAAACCAAACAAAAATGGTCGTTTAATTTTTTCGGTCGTTTCGAACTTTGACCCCAAGTGCAGACGAAACTATTGTAAGAAGAAACAGCCGAGTCAAGACGAGATCGATTAGGAATAACCAATTAATTAATTAACCGCTAATATTTTCGATCGTGTTAAAAAATATCTACATAATAATTGGCCACGGTATGTGACACCTGCAGGTATATATATTCTATGTTACGATGGTTCACCGAGCGTCGCAAAAGGATCGAGTTATGTAAGTTACGTCATCGACAAAATGATCCATTTACGTTGACATACGTTCCCCGAGACCATGCTATACCACGTATAGGTATAGTGTTCGTATATTAGCGATTTTGTACGAGGTATATAGGTATATAGGCAAGGCAGTGAACCGAACGTCCATCAAGGATATACATTCACACCATCAAACTCATACAATCGGGCAAATGGAACGCGGACGTAGATCAGGCGGTGGTCCTTCGGGTATAATAATTATTTGGGCATCAATTTAATTTTTCTACGGAATTAGAAATACGTTAATTGTCCAATGGCTCATACCCGCTAATATATACTCAATAGGTGCCGCGGTGTTGGCGTTGGCGTTACTCGGTAGCTACGGTGAGTTCTTAACGAGTGAAAGCTAACGGTAATGATAATTTTCAGAGAAGCTGCTGTGTACCGTACTGTCCGTCGTTCACAACGCTCACTGAAGAAGAAGAACGAGCATTTAAGAGATTCGGTCCATGTTGTTTTTCGATTTTTCTCTTTTCTTCATCCTCTCTTCTCATAATAATCAAAATATGTGTATGCAATGATCTTACACACACGCACAAGTATGAATAGGTATCGAAAATTCAATCGTCTCCATTATGACTTCATTACTCCGAGAGACGTTGTCAGTGTGTATAACTATGTGCATACATTACGTACCTCATAGTTTTGCGAGTAGATTGGGCAGGTGATCGGGACATAATGTTTCGCATAAAAATCATATCCTCCGTTCGACGAAACCATCCTCCGATGGGTGTCCTCACGCCGCAGCGTATTCGGATGCAGTTTTTCGTTTTTCACCGCTGAAATATAATGGCAATATTTGCATACGTGAGTACGTTACATACACTACGTGATAAATCCAAGGATGGACCTTATTAACTAAGCGTATACGTACCTATAGTGTAACGCAAATACATAAACGGCATAATACCCACGCACCCACGCACTTGAAACATCCAACTTTACATTCACATAGAAACATAGAGCAATTTCTCCCCGTTTATAATAACATGTACAGTATGTAAGTGCGTGCACACGGATTCGCTCAACACATGGCTAATAATATCCACGCACGAGTATTCGCGCGGTATGTTAATACATACGTGTGTGTGTATTGTATGGCAAATGTGTGTAGGTATATGATAAAGTTATATGTATAGCAGTTACATAGTTGTAAAGTTTCGCGAGCGTGTGCGGCCTTCCGCGCCACCTGGCCGACCACGTCTAGGCTTTTTCTACGTCGAGTACCGGGAGTAGTAAGAATCGACTATCGCGAACCTCTATCGTTGTGGTAAGTTGGCGCGGCGAGATACCCGTTCGATCCGAATAGCCGACTTACATCATCACTCGAGTGGCCTACGTCAGCGTGGTTAATATACACGGTGGTGGTACGTACGCCCGTGTCGATCCGTGACGACAGTTACCAAAAGAACACGAGACTCGATAGAATTATTGTTCAAGTTGAAAAAATCATCCCGGGGAATCCCGAGGGATTGTCCACAGTTCGGCCGTCCATGACGCGCGGTATCAAACGCGCGGAGAAGAATCTGTAAAGAGAAGAATTGAAAAAGAAACCGTAAGAAACAAAAGAAGAACGATAGAACGAAAACGGATGAAAGTGCAGCGCGGGGAAATCGCAGAGAATATAAGTGTAATGACATTTACACCTACCTATGCGCGTGCAATATGTATATTCATGATAAGAATACAATGACATTTAGGTAATTTTTTCACCCTCACATCCATCTCGATACGCACCTCGGCATAGCGGCGGCGGCGGCAGCAGCAGCGGCGGAGATGATAATCTAAACAGGAGTAAATTCGCGTAGCCGTTTATGCAACTTTTTGCCGTACGACATACTATGCTATTCGATGCTATATACCTAACGTCGCACCAATACCACCCGCCGTTAAATCCGTACGGAGGAGTGTGCGTGCGCGGCGTTTCACACCTGACTACTACGCGAGTCAGAGAAGATACCGTGATACGATTTGACGAATAAATATTTATACGATCTACCGAGTAATTTCTGTGGGTAAAAATCAGAAACCGATTGGAAATGAATTTTGACGTGTTCGTTGTTTTGAAAAATTGTCAAATTTCAGTTTAATTCATCCACCAAGTACGATGCGCACGGTTCGCCATTTGACTCTCGGGCCGAGCGAGCGCCGAGCTGACAGTAGGCCGGCGACGTCACAGTGGGCCGGTTGAGCCTTCCTTCGTTCGATTCAGGCAGGCTCCATTCATTTTACATGTAGCAAGGTAAATATTTATATGCAGTGTCTATTTTGATCCGTGGGGCTAAGTGCGTGCACGAGAAGAGCAGCGGTAATATTGGTTGTGGCAACCCCCGACCGCGTCGAGGAGAACGAGATCACGAATATACGACAAACGAGATACGGAATCTGCGTTATGTGAACTAATAAAAATCAACAATATAAATAAATAAAATGAAATAAAACAAAGGAGAGAGAAAAGACACGGACGATGAAAACCGAGAGAGAGAAAGGAAAAGATATAGCGAGGTTTTTATCGAGAGTACGAAAAGAATTAAATAACGTGTGCTGATATAGATAAAGTTACGATCGGGCGTGCGTTTCACACGTATGGTTTAATATTGTTCTTCGTTCGATGACGACGACGACGACGACGATGATATAAATTGTTACGCGTGTAGTGTTTGAGGAGTGCAGGTTGTCGGAAGGAAATGGAATGAATATTCTTCGGGTGTAATGATGATGAAATGAAAAGGAAACACGATTGAGGAAAATGCAGATTGGGGGACCGCACGTCATCTCTTGGCCCATAATAATGTCACCGCGAGGAGAAAAATTTCAAGGGATATGGCATCCGGCTCGTTCGATTATTAAATTGTTATTAGTTACGGCCATATTGAGATTCGGCTCGACTTCGCAAAAAACCACTAAAAGATCTTTTCAAAACGAATTTCCCGGGCTTTCTGAGCGCTGACGTGAGTTCTTCTTGTTCTATATATTTTCCTCTTCTTTTTCTCGCTCTTCTTCTACTTCTTCTTGGTAACCGCCACTTCCGTCAGTGAAAAAAGAACGGCTTCGTTCGGGCAAACGGCGTTGCAGTGATCCGGAGCAAGTAGTTTCAGTCCGTCGCGGCAAGACGGACCGTACGGGGCAGAGCAGCAAGTTTCGCAGATAATACACGCAACGTAACGCGATTAATACAAACATCACATTGCAGCGCACAAGTTTGACGTTTGACAAAGGTCGTCGCGTGGATCGCGCCGCCTATATATGTACATTAAACCGTCTACGATTAACATTTGGTACCCGCCAACGCATATGGGTGGAAATTAGCAGATAATTAGAACGATTAAACCATGAGAATTTCGCCGAAATGGAAAACACCTTGTGAATTTCACTTCGAATTACATGTGGGGTGTGAACGACGGGCGGTGAAAAATTAATAGATTTTATCCGCACCTTGAGATTAAGTAACTTCCTCAGGAGGAGGCTCGTGGCGCGACGTACCCATACACACATATATATACGCATGTACACCCGTAACATGCATACATGTAGAAGTGATCGTGGAATCAGCTGTTTCTCACTACCGATATCGTGTGGTTCAAACTTATTTCTCCGATTGTATCTCGCGGATCATCATACTTTCCATGATTTTTACAACCGTGCCGATGTTAATTTTCAACGATACTTCTCCTCCCGCGTTCGTTTCCTCGATTTTATCCGTTTTCGTTGATTTATCGATAATTTTTTTTTTTTCTTCCTTTTGTTTTTCATTTAGTTTTTTTTTTGTTTTTCATTCAAATTCTGTGCGAGATGACTTTAACGAGGATTTTGAAATAATGCAGTGATAAATATCCACGTCGTAACGACAAAGAGGGGTCAGTAGGTATTTCGTGTTTGCATATCTATGTATATTTGATTTAATTCAATTATAATAATCGAATGGATGGATGGTGGAAATGAATGATTGAATTTGAAGTTACGATGCATCCTTCTAGATAAAATTACCGCGTCTACCTGTATAATTGATCCGAGTATATGTATACCTGTACAATATAATTTCATACCGCGAAATTGCAACGGCGATAAATTATCGTCGTAGATCCATCGTCCATCCGCACCCACGTGCTTCATCGCTAATAGGAAAAAGCGAAAAAAAAAAGGAACAAAAAACAAAAACCAGGAAAGGAGAGAAAAAGAAAAATGTATGTACACATCAGCAATCGTGCAACTACACCGCGCCACGTTGGTGATTACGGCATACCTATATTTCCTCTATACATTTTTGCCCGAGGGTGAAAAACTGAGTCCGGAACAGCGTAGGAGTAGGTGATGCAGGTGCCAGGAGCTAACGATGATGCACACAGGTATCTGCATAGGTTAACTTGCGTCACGTCGTCAGGTTTACACTAGCGATCGAGGTTCGGACAATTGTTATATACCGCGTTCGCTGTCTGTACGGGGCTGGGAATTGAATCGCGAAAATTGGAAACGGGGGCAAGAAAAAGTAAAATGAAGGAATCGACGAGTTCGACGCAGTCTTCGGTCGGAACTTGATCACAGAAAATAGAAGAATTATAATCGCGAGTGCGCCGCGCTGCTCGGTAAACCGCGAAGGGGATGTGGCGGGATGGGGGTGGTTGGCGTACGGTGAAGTTATATGGGCAGGCACATGCGTGTCTCTCGTTATAAATGGATTGACCTAAAGAAAACCTCTGAAATGACATAAATAACGCCGGTAGCGAGCCGTAGGCAGTATAAGAGCCTTATGTAACCTCTCTCTTTCTGCGCTCTGACTCGGCGGCGCGCGTTGCGATGCGTGGAGAATTTGTCCCGCACACCGATCATAATATATATCGATGCAACCTCGTCCCTGTAAACTTGGTACCCGCGTATCACGTGCGTACAACACACCCACGGCATCTAGAGTTCCAATAGCGATACACGCGTGTCTCTAGGCATCATTCGCGCGTTGCTCGCATGCTCGTAATATCCATACGAACATGCCGCATCTACAGATCTACCGATTTAATGTCAATTTTTAAACGCTCGCTAATATTTCTGTGTGCAATCGAAAGCGCGGCCGAGGATACCGTATGTCGAATCGATTTTTATTCGTGCGATTTTCAACATAAGCACGAATTAATTCGTCCGAATTCGTGGCGAACGAGAACTCCGAAACACACATAAAAATTAGAACGTATTAGAAAATAAATTTTCCCTTTCCCCTCGTCTTAACTGACCTCGACCAACCTCGGAATTTATTTTACGATCGTTTCGCGGGTAGGTCGTGTACAGGATGGTATATATAAACTCTCTCCGCTACAACATCAGCTGTTCGGAATCGAAACGTGATGCGATTTTCCGAATTCCTTGTAGCGGATTTTTTCTTTTATACCATCCTTGTATTAGGTTGAAAATTCCAGATCCAAAATACAAGTTTATATATTTCGAGCCTAACCGTTCGCTAGCGCATAGCTGTTTTACCCTTCAAGATTTATTCCCATCGCATGTTCCAAACAAATTTTACTCCCCCTATTTAAATAGTTGTTAACTTGTCTACATTAACCACTGCGTATATTTTACATGACTATAATGCTACGACAACCCGATACCTATTTCGATCCTCCGTAAAAGTACGTGTACAAGTTCTGTATGTATGCCAAATCCAAGCATGTTCTGATTAAAAATCAAAGCTTTTACCGCTGTAATAAGATTTGCTGAATATTCTAATCTATCCGTATATACGATCATTGCGGAAACTGGATCGTTGTTTTCGTATCATTAGTTTATCGCGGTATGATAAAATAAGCGGGAGACGTTCCACGGAGATTAAATCTGATCCAGGGAACCCCGAGAAACCAATCTTAATGAAAATCGCACCACTTTCCAAGACTATTGTCCACCATCCAACATCTTGAGATAGCAAATAATTTGAATTTCACGATTTTCATATCACGCTCGAGATCTGAGCGCATTTTTAAAGGAAAACAAGAAAAAAGAAACCAAAAAAAAAAACGAACAAGTCTGCGCGGATTTTTTTTTCTGTTTTTTTTTTTTTTCATTCTTTAAATATATATGTTTGTCGGTTTTCTTCAGCGGCAATCATACTGGAAACTATACACGGATAAAAAAAGGCGATAAGTGGTAACACTCGTTCTATAGGTCAAATCATCGATACTATCGTCTTATTATAGCGAGTTATTTCCCATCGAGAAACTCGGCGCAGCATTTTATTAATTGCGTTATACCGCAGTGAGGATATATAGATATATGTATATCAAACACCGTCGGAATCACGCACGCAGGTCATTTAGAATATTGAGAAACCCAACGGTATTAACCCTCCACCCTTCGCAATGCTCTGCAAAGTTCTCCCACTCAAACTCTAAACAATTTTCGACCCCCCCAGTCGCTGCGTCGAAAATCCCAAATTTGTGTGTGTCGTGTATCTAAACGCGGTGTGCATATTCGTGTTTATGTGTTTCACCTGAAATTCTGAAAGTTGGTATGTCCCAGACTTTAGACCATTGTTTTAAAGATTATCGTTAGGAATGAAACATGCGAAACGGGAGAAGAAAAAAATAATGGAAGTAAAGAGAAAATAAATACAGATAAAAATTCGCAGAAAGAGACACGCGCCGGCACAATTTTCTATCGATACAGATATACTGCACGCATAAAAGGTGATACGTCACTGAACGACATCGCGAGTGACATGTAGATAAGTTTATATCGTCAGCTGATATTCGTCATGTATATATATAATATTGTATGTACCTACATGTGTATATATATATATATATATATATGAATTTCTTCACGTGTATCACAGCTGGTTATATTCGTAGATATGTATTAGGAATCAATTTCGCGGTGAGCACCGAACAGCAAAATCAACCAAGTAAGCGATTCCGATGTTTGTCAAGTGCGTTAAATAATAAGTTTTCATTCGCAGATATATGTATTACATACACACGTCTATGCGTACATATATAATATTCGATCGATAATGCATAGCCTAGTATGTAAAAGTTAAGGAGCACAAACGACTTTAGTATATAAAGATAAGCTCTGCCAATTGGGTATGGTAATTCATACTGAACCGCGAAATTTAATCTCCGCAACGATTTCAACTGCCCCAATTAATCGTACGTATGTTACTATGTGCCTATACGGTACATACCCAACGGAGCGTATGCGTATGTATAGTGATAATGAGTTAAATCACGCCTAATTTATTTTCTCGCCCTAAACATCGTACGAAATAAAATTCTCGTCGTCGTTCGACGGACTGCGGATGGAGAGATGTATTGTAAATGCGGTATAATGCGAGATTTTCGAACGTAACGTAAACGCTGATATTTCCGATGGTTTATCGTATTTTTCAGCAGGGTTGCGGGCAGTTCAGACATGGGAAGTGAGCATTACTGCCTGAGGTGGAACAATCATCAGAGCAACTTGCTGGGTGTATTCAGTCAGCTGCTGGAGTCCGAGTCACTGGTGGACGTGACACTGGCGTGCACGGAGGGTCCCTCCATCCGTGCTCACAAGGTCGTCCTCTCAGCTTGCTCCAGCTACTTCCAGGCTTTGTTTCTCGACCACCCCAATCGCCACCCCATCGTCATTCTTAAGGACGTCCGCTTCTCCGAGCTACGAACCCTCGTCGACTTCATGTACAAGGGAGAAGTTAACGTCGAGTATTGCCAGCTATCCGCTTTACTAAAGACGGCCGAGAGTTTAAAAGTCAAGGGACTAGCGGATATGACTAACATTAATGCGGCCGCCGCATCGAGAGAGGAACAACAGCATATTGTTGGTGAAAATCAGCGGGATCGGGAACACCGGGAACGCGACAGGGATAAAGAGCGGGAGAGGGACAGAGACAGGGACAGAGACAGGGATAGAGACAGGGACAGAGACAGGGATAGGGAGAGAGAGCGAGAACGAGAACGAGAGCGGGACAGGGAAAGGGAGCGAGAAAGGGAGAAGGAAAGAGATAGGGAGAGGGAACAAAAACGAGAAAGAGAAAGAGAAAGAGAACGGGAGCGGGAGAGGGAGAGGGAAAGGGAACGGGAGAGGGAGAGGGAGAGGGATGTGGAAAAAGAATGCGAACAATCTCAACCTCAACAACTGAGCGACGTTATGGAGGCGGTACACATGACCGAGTGTCCGCCGTCACCCGTGGGAGCAGGGAGTCCCTGTCCCGGGCCCTTGGCTCTCCACCGACCGAGAAGAAGTTCCGAAGATGCTGCGAGTCTCGAAGAAACGAGAGGATCCCTTAGTCCAATTTCTGTACACAGCGGCCCCAGCGACATGAGCCTCAGTAACAACACCGGTCCCGCACCTTCGGGAGGAATCTTACCGTCGTTGCAACTGCCGCAAAGCAGGCTTCCATCTCCTCACAGTACGGAACCACTTGCAGGACCATCCGGACTGCCGCCCGTTCAACAAGTCCCGCTTGTGAGTAAGCTTACTACAGCTTTTCTAGAAATCAGAAGAACAATAATTGACAAGAATATTGAGTACCCAATTTCACGCAATCAAATCCAACGAATATCTTCACATCCTCTTTTCTTTATTTCAGTCATTAAAAAAGGAAGTGGACTGGGAGCGATCGACGGACGATCGCATAGCGAGTATCGAGGCTACGACGGAATACAGACTCCCACCGGATCCGGTGAGTAAATCAAAGTTATTTCGATTTATATTATATTTGAAAATCTTTTATCAATCCTATTTCTTATATATACATTATATATTTCTCCTTTCGTCTTTTATACGTATTGCTGCATATATATATCTATTATATATTTTATCTATATAGTATAATTATACCGCCGTTTGAATAATCATAACTAACATCATATATATATACATGTGAGCCATCACCACCGTGCATATAATATGCTGCTCATCTGCAGCGCGATTTACGATAATGCAAGGTCATTAGGTTGCTGATTATAATACAAGATTTTTGCAATCGGTACGCGAACGACTTACCACACCTAACGTGTCTCTCGGATCGTCCCCGTCGTTGTAGTTAGTCGTTGTTACATCACCACTCGGTTAGTTGCTAGGCTTCTGTTCGGTCAAGCTTTCAAAAGAACCCAACCAGCACACCCGATATATACCAACAAGGTATAAAATTTAAACGAACACAGAAATATGGAAATTTGATCGCAGGAAAACTTGCACCCCACGTAATCCACGACACGGGGTCAAGTTATGATTCGCCGGATTTCATTTTTTTTCTTCCGTTGAAAAATAAAATTCCCACCGGTCATTGAATCAGTGTCCCGGAATTCGTCGTGTGTACTACGAAGCGTGTAAATGACTTGCACCCAGTTCTTCTGCATGTGCCCTTATGAAGCTTTGCTATATGTATACGCATATGTGATATCTTCTATGAAACGCAAACACACGATCGCTGCGATTCCTCGAAGATCGTTTAAAACATATGAAAGAAAAGGAACTTTGTTCGCAATCACCCTGAACAATCTTTCCCACATCTCCTTTTCTCCATTTCCATCTTGCCAGCCTGTCTTGCTAGCTCACTGTCAAGAAGTTGACCTTCGTTTTTGGCCATGGTTGTTTTTTTACCACATATTATTAAATCTATATCATATACATATACTTATACACGCGTATGTACATACATTTATGTACGATTGTGTGTACGGTGTATATCCATAAATAATATATAATATGCATTATATATACCTGTGTATATAAATATATATTATGTAATTTCGCATTATTCATTTGGTACATATATATTTGTAAATGCAAACATTGATTATCAAATATACATATATATGTACGCATACATATACATATGCTGTATATGTATCGTTAATTTTATAATATTTGCATACCTTCCGATTGTTGTTTGATTGAGTGGCAATGCTTTTTTGCTCCGTGATATTTGCGCTGCGGTATTTATATATTTAAATTATTATACATCGTCAATATAAATTACACAAATAATGGAAAACATATACAATATATAAGGGCGGTATGATCTATAGTTCCGTTGTCATATACGTTTACGATTATATACATTAGTATATATATATAAATATATATATATACATATGTATGTATAAAATATATATATTTATATATAAAATAGCCCGCCAAACAAAAATGAGCGTCAACTTCTTGTGCTGTCGTTGAAGATATAATGTTAAAAAATTTAACAATAACATTATTATATTATAATTAGTAACGGAGTATGGTAGTTTTAACGTGTCACGAAAAAGAAAAAAAAAAAAGAAAAAAAAAAAAAATTATAGAGTTTCAATTGAGAAAATAGATTAATAAAAAGAAAGAGAAAAAAAAAAATAAAATAAAATAAAAAGTAAATTATGACGCTGAAGCTTTGTTGCTTGCAGCGACAAGTGATGATGAGATTACAGAGAGGGATTGCTAGCAAGATGAAAAGAACAGAAAAAAAAACAAAAAAAAGTCTCATGATCTCTTTAAT
The DNA here is from genome assembly GCA_963978495.1 of Athalia circularis. NCBI lineage: Eukaryota > Metazoa > Arthropoda > Insecta > Hymenoptera > Athaliidae > Athalia > Athalia circularis. Next base: position 26,400,850 of record OZ021699.1, read on the forward strand.
TGCGATTTATGAAAACTGAAAAATGATAAATGATAAATGAAAACTGAAAGAATAGAAAGCTGAATAGAGTAAAACAAGAGAAACAAAGACCAAAAAAAAGAAATGAAAAAAATGAAAAAACAAAAAACAAAAAAAAATTGAAACTGCGAGAGAAGCAAGAAGTTGATGTTCTTGTTTGTTTGGTTGCAGGAGTTGATGGGTTTGGATGAACGGGTGTTTGCGTGCATGTACTGCGGTGCCTCGTTCCTCCATCAGAGCAAGCTGACGCGGCACATCCTATCGCACAGCCTCGAGTCTCTCAAGTACAGAGAACAAGCGGCGCATCTTCAACTCCAGGCTCAGCTCGGTTTGGAGCCAGGACTCCACCTGGGTGCCGACGGTGTCCACTACGCACCCGGAGGTCCGGTGGAACCGATGGACCTCGAGCTCGCCGCTCATTCGGATCCTTCCTCCGGTGTAGTGCTTTGCAAATTTTGTGGTAAATCATTCCCCGACGTTGGTTCTCTTATCGCGCATCTACCCGCCCACACCGGTGACCGACCTTTCAAATGTGAATTCTGCGGCAAGGCCTTTAAATTAAGGCACCACATGAAGGACCACTGTAGAGTGCACACGGGTGAACGTCCATTCAGGTGCGCATTGTGCGGCAAAACATTTTCAAGATCTACGATATTAAAGGCCCACGAAAAGACACATTACCCAAAGTATGTGCGCAAGTTCCTGTCCCCGAGCCCGGTGGACCCTTCAGAAGAAGAGGCTCCGCATCCGCCGCCCCCTCATCATTGAGTTAAAATTCATCTTATTATTACCATCATCGTTATTGTTATTATTATTATTACTATTACTATTTTCGCCTTTCTTTCATCATCGTCGGTATATTATCATTACTATCATCATCGGCATACTTATTATTATTTTTATTATCTTTACCGTCATCGTCATCATCATCGTCACGATTATGGCTATATTATTATTATTATTATTATTATTATTATTATTATTATTATTATTATTATTATCATCGCCGTCATCATTAATATTATCATGTGCTACAGCTGTATATATTATTACCTATATCCCAATGATGATGTTATTGTCGTTATAACATGACACGTTACACAGCTATTATTCACATACATATACTATACTATAATATAACTGCACCCGCCGGACTGCGTTCCAATAATTACTATATAATTTATTTATTTTATTTTATTTTTATTTTTTCAATGCGGCTCTTTCTCGAAGAGAAAACGAAAAACAAAAAAAAAACAAAAAACAAAAAAAAAACAAAAAACAGAAGAGGCATTATGCGTACGTATATATATTGTACATATATGTGTATGCATATACGTATGATAATAAAGCCACCACAGTTGTAAATTGTAAAAAAAAAAACGAAAGCAAGGAAAAAAACAAAAACTAGACACACACACACACACACACACACACATGCGCGCGTATACATTAACGCGACGCGCAAGTCGAGAAAATCACTTTCGTAACTGATCACGAGACGGTTAACCCTATCTTGACGATATGCGTAGGGAATGGGGATTTAATTATTATACATATACATATATACTTGTGCACATACATACGCATATGACACGTGCATGTACGTCTCAACGATAATAATAGTAATATTAGTAATAATAACAATAATAATCATAATAATAATAATAATAATAGTAATAACGATAATAATAATAATAATAATAATAGTAATAATCGTAATAATTATTATAGTAATAATATGAGTAGGTAATATACGAATAAGAATATGAATAATAAATGAGAATAAACATCATTAATAAGAATGAATAATAATAGATGATAGTAATGATAATAACAATTACAATAATAAATAATGCTAATGATAATGATAATACCGATAAACCGATTAAGAAGAGCCGCGCGCGCGTCCCCCAATAATCCACGATTGTAATAAGTATGCGGCGAGAGGCAATCCGACGGTATTTCTAGTTAGTCCTGTGATTTTGGTTAGGATGGTTGGTACGTGTCCAGGGGGAGGAGACACGTTAAAGATTAGCTCCCTCGTTTAATCAGTGCTTTAAGATGAAACGTTTAGCTTAAATATACATACATGTATATCGATAAATTATTCAGGATATATATATACGTATATACATATATCTATATATATACCTACCTAACGAGAGAATGAATAAAAATGAAAAAAATAATAAAAAGATAAAAACAAAAAAAAACAAAAAAAAACGAGAAAAAAAAATAGTTAACAAACGAAATGTAATAAATAAAGAAATGAAAAATTTTAAACAAGAAATTAATAAACTATGAAAACAAAAGAATCAAGTAACACACACACACTCACACACGCAAAACATACACATGTTATGCACACACGCTCGCACACACGACACAAACAAATGGATTTAAAACGATAAAAAAATTGGAAAAAAAAAAAATTAACAAAAAAAGAAAACGTTAGTGAAAAATGAGAGAAAAACTTGGAGAAATGGAGAAAATTGATCCGCCACGGTTGGTGCTTTTAAGAGATTTTGATAAAATGCTGTGAATATATACTATATATATATTGATTAAAATATCTGTAAACTATTATTAAAATTATGTACTAATGTTGTACGACTGTAGGTACGATGACTGTAATTGTTGATACGATTGAGAAATATTTTATACCGCAGTTGACAGGGTGGGTTTTACAATAACTAAATAGAAATTCCATGAGGGGTGGGAAGAAAGAGGGTAATTGAATGGAAGAGGAAGAAATGAATGTAAAAGGAAAATATGAAGGAAGAAACGAGAAGGGGTCTGGCGATCGAGGCGGTCAATCTAAGGTGCAGTAGCCCCTAATTGGGCTCTTATTACAAGGGTACATTATGACATACTTATATACATACACACATAGTATATGTACCTATATGTGTGATGTGTATATATATATATGTGTATTCAACAATAAACAAACAAACAAAGAGTGCGCTGGCATAATTATATACACTCGTCGCTTCAATTGTTTATAATCAAGCAACAAGCGTAAAGGAAGAGAGAAAGAAAGAAAGTAAGATAGATCGAAAGAAAGAAAGAAAGAAAAAAGGAAAGATGAAAATTTACAGTTCACTACACTATAATTATTATACGAAACACGGTATAAAGCTCGTTCCTGGTTTCTTTGTTCATAATTATTATTGTATTATAGTATATTATCTCGTCCACCACCAACTAAATCGAGACCACTACTGCATATATATATAAATATATATATATATATATATATGTATTCATATACCTATAATAAATTGTAAATGTACTTTTCTCGTTGCATGTATAATCTAACTATATATAGACGACGATTATATGTATATACCATTCAATCTTTAAATAACGTTTCTATAGCGAACATTTGGGTGATAAGTGAACCAGTATTTCAATTAACTTTTGTTTTCCTATTAGATAAGTAATTAACGTGTTAAATGATATTATTATTATTATTATTATTATTATTATTATTATTATTATTACTATCATTATTATTATCATCATCATCATCATCATCATCATAATCATCATCATCATCATTATTGTCATTATTTCAATTACTACTTTTACTACTGCTGCTACTGCTACTTCACTACTACTACTACTATTATTATTATCATTACTATTACTATGGTTATTATTATTGTCATCGATATTAACGTAATTTCTTTTTTCTTCGTCTATTTCGAGTTTCATTGTTTGTATCTTTATTTTATTTTGTTTTTTTTTTGTTTTTCATTTTTTTTTTGTCCACCGCGAAACTGTTTATATTATATGTAATTATGTAACGGTAATCGCGAGTGAAGAAGATGAGAAAAAACTGAGCAGGGGAGGGTGATGGGAAATTTTGTATCGGGTGCGGCAACAGGAGTGATTTTAGAGCTGTGATGACTATATACATGTATACATATATATAATATATGATTTGTTGCATATATTATTTATATGTATGAAAACTATATGAATTAAACTATACACAATTTATTGATTATTAGTAATAAAAATTACAAAAAACTATAATAATTTGATAACAGAGTAGTGGAAAAATTATTAAAATTAAATTAATAATCTACGATATAAAGTACTCACACTCACGTCTCTTGAATATATAGGTATAGATACGTTTTGTTTATTGTATCTTATTGTTAGGTATTTCAAATGCGCAAATTAGCAATTACTGGATTCGTAATTGTGATGAACTTTCTGTGATTTTATTTGATTTTTATTATTATTATTACCATTATTAATGTTTTATTAGTTTTCTTAAAAATTTTACAAAGAAAAATTTGAGAAAAAAGATGAATCTAAATTTACCCATCGTTAGTCATTAGAAAATTAGGAAATGTGTATATTTTTCTTCTTCTCTCTACTTTTGATTCTCGTTTATTTTTTTTTTTGGTCCGATTTCTTATATACGATCCGAAGGAAATCTAATTTTCTCCACGAATCCAGTCTTCGAATGCATTTGTAACGAAATATGCAACACGATTTTTTCAAAAGATGTGAGTGTGAAGTGATCGTAGGAATATAAATTGGCGAGTGAAGAAAATGTACAAGAGATATAAAACAAAAAAACAAGAACAAAAAGAGAGAACACAACAAGCTCCTACGGTATAATATATTATACATGTGCATCCTATTCACATGCGAGAGTTATCCTCACTAAAATATTCGTCGTCGATATGCACACTCGCGATGATAATAAAATTTCATGACCGTATATTGCTTAAACCAATGTCCCAAAGCTCCACGCCTCTTGAGTTTTATTTTTTGTTGTTTTCCCCTTTTTTTCGAGTACCTAATAGGCGACAGAACATTATCCGTTATCTTTCTTTTTTTATTCCATCGTTTTTTTTGTTTGTTATTTTTCTTTTTATAGCAGAACGTAGTTTGATTTTCTTTTTATTATCATTCATATTAATTCGGTGTTTTTTTTTTTGTTTTTTTTTGTTTTTTTTTTGTTTTTGTTTGTCTTCTTTAGTTTTAAGAGGTGTGCAGCAGTGGCGCTAACTGATTACGAAGTGAATAACATACGTGTGTGCGTATAGGGAGATGTTACACATGACATGGCACATACGTATATACGTATGTTGAAGAAAAAAAAAAAAGGAATGGAAAAAAAGGATAAAAAGCACACAGATACTGCTAGTTATATATATGATGATAGCATATAGCTAAGCGTAGGTAGGTAGATCGTGAAATTTGAGTAAAACATAAAAGCTGCGATACGTGCAGCAAGACGCAGGATTACGTGTATGATTCACATATGTATATGTATTTACTACGTATATTGTATGAACAATAATTAGTAGATAATAATCTAGCTAAATGTGAAGATATATATATACTCACGCAATTGCCCGTAAATTCTTGTAGGGCGAGATAAAATTTTCCCCATTTTTTTCTTTCTTTTTTTTAATGTATCTTCATTTAAAATCGTCGTAACGATGGGGATTTAGAGAAAATAAAGTAAATATAAAATAGAGGAAAGTAAAGAAAAGATTGTTCAGAGATGAGGAGAAAATAAAAAATAGGGAGAGAGGGAATGACGAAGATCGGTTTTTGGGTAATTTTGATGTATACAATACATATCAGCTTGCGAGTATAACGTTTACATTATAATCAATGATCTGTGAGATTTTTGTTAGTAAAATATGATAATAATTGTGATTTTTATAACAAATATTTGTACAGCAAATTTTGTTGCTTTGGGATCGCTATTCATGCATAAGAAAAAGAAGGGGAAATGAAAATGAAAAATTCAATGATCGATGAGAAGGGAGGTGAATATGTGAATTGATTGAGGATAGTCATTTGTACCTATACACATTTCGTTTCACGACATATACAATTATTGGTATTATTTATTATCGTTTGAATCGAAAAATTTACGCCGATCAATTAATTGACATCCTTGACCTCACGATTGACCTTTCGAAAAATGTTTAATCAAACAAATTCGTTAAATGCGTCCTAATGACGAAATTTGTATTTTTTGATGAAAAGAAACAACATAATTACATCTTTGATATAAGAAAAAAAAAAAAACAAAAAACAAAAAACAAAAAGAAAAAAACCTAACAAAAAAACACAATTGTGATCGGACTTTGCAACAATAAAACGTGGAGTATATATAAGAAAAGAAAAGAAATGAGAATAAAAATAAATATCAAAATAAGATCACACGCATGGTTACTTTTCAGTCGAAGAACAAAAAAAATAAAAATAAAAACTATATCCTCATTTTACAGAAGTTTATCATTTATTTCGCTTCGCATCGTTCAAGTACTGGAGTCACGGCGACGCCAAAATCTTATGATAAAAATTCAAAGGAAAAAAAAAGAAAAAGAAAAATTCATCTCTCGTGCTGCACTTGACGGAAAATCAAGTTGTCAAAGGTCGCATATAAGTACAATATCATCCCATCCTTTCCACGCGTCACGTTAAACAATATACGATCGTTGAAGACGATAATTATGATGAAAATTACAAATTGAATTCATAAATAGATTGATTATTTGATAAAACGCGCCTTGTCGCGTGAATGTGACGAGTGCATTGTATAATTTTTCGTATACCTATAAATGTATTTGTATAATAATGCTCCAGTAACGTAGTAATGATACATAATCAGTTTGAAAATTCATATTATATTTTCAATCATACAAGTTTTCTTTTCACTTTCATTTTTACAGCTAATGTATGATTGATTTTTTTTTTTCACCCGTATCGCACGCCAGTCTATAGAATTTGAAAAACAATTTCTAATTTCAGTCTTAATTTACGCGATCGACGCGACGGTCTGACCAAACCGTTACCAAATCTACTGCATCAGAAACAGCCACAATGAACGAGGTCATGTTATGTGTTGTAGCCTGAGAAAATTAGTCGCGTACCAATATTGTACCGAAGTTGTAGCAAATTTCTTCGAAAATCAGAAGGACATTATTGCCGGAAGTATTAACGTTGTTTTTCATTATATTCTCTCGTTTTCTAATTATTATCATTTTTTTTCTATACGCATATATTTTTTTTTTTTGGTTCTTCATCGAATGCGTTCGCTGCAGATTTGACGATTGCGTTGATTCCGTTGAAAAAAATTCAAAAATTGAAAATAGGAGGATTCAAACGACCTGCATCGGCGATCGGAATAGGGCTTCTGATAATGTGATCAATTATAGATGAGAAACTGCCGCAAAACGCGTCGATCCATAATCGTAAAATAATTGCACCGTTAGTATCGAAAGTAGGTAGAAACTGCAAGTTTCTACACCGAATTATATCATATACTTGAAATATTTTTTTTTCTCATATTTAACAAGATTTTTATCCAAAAAATTTCGAAGAGACGATCGCATGCTTCTCGTGTCATAAAACTCATATCATTTCCAATACATATCGCATCATGTAAATAAGCAGGTATATACATAGGTTATACCCGATACATAATATCCTAGGTAGACTCATAGCTATTATAAAAATAGAAAGAAACAATATGATAAAATAAAATGAAAATGAAAATGAAAACAATAGTTACGTATAGCATAGTTAGAAATAAGGTGGTGGTACTCGATGGACGAGCAATTAATACCGAGCTCCACATCAGGCGTCACAAAATGCACCTTTGACGTAGAGTACAATGAAATAGCTCCAAGTAACTTATATATATATATACGATTAGATGATATATCCATGTACAATACTTACACCCATACATATTTAGCAGATGAGAATGAAAAGAGAGAAAACAAAAAAAAAAGAACAAAATTGAAAACCGTAAAAATTGAAAAAAAACAACAAAAAAAAAATAGAAAAATCACATAGTTTCTATACACATTATCATTATATACATACAATATACCTATACCTATCGAACGCGAGACCAATAACCGCGATATGTAGATTAAATATACTTATGAACAATGCCGATGAATTTTAGTTTCATTAATCCTTGCCTCTATTTATTTTATATACATATATGTGTATATATATATCAAATGAATAATAAGCGCTCTCGATTGCCAACGGAATCCGCGGTTTCGTTTCGTACAATTAAATCTAAACGTATATCTAACCTATATGTACATCAATGAGAAATCTCCCGTTTGATCGAAAATCATTTCTATATATGATTGACGCGAGAAAATAAAAACGAACGAAAAAAAACAACAAAAAAAAGAATCAAGTACCTCCACTCAGCAATACAATTACACGTACACCTATGTATATATGTATATTATTGATATCCCGGCGAACTTCGATAAATATAGGTCAATAATTATAATCGATAAGACACCTGCAATTACACGTGATTACCGCGACCAAACTAATGAACAAGCTCTATCGACGAGGTTAGGATAGATCAAATTCCTCCCCCCCTGCCCCTAGAAATTTTGAAATTTCATTCTGAAAGAACGTCGCGACGACGTGACGATACGATTGCAGTGGGGATTGTTGAAAAAAATTTTTGAAATTTGCGCATATATCAGTCGGTTGCGATTATGGTAATATTATCATATATATACAGTGAAATATAATATGTACCTATCAAAGAGACACGATAATGTGCATTATCCGTAGGTGTATGTATGCATATTATTTTAATTACATAGTAATCACGGTATAACTGAACATTTAGTAAGTTCGTTATTATATATAGAAAAATGTATAAGTATAACATACACGATATAGTCGATGATAATTACACATATGGGTGAATATGTGTATTGTACATATGTATGCAGTATACATATATACCTGTATAGTGTCTGACTAGAATCGCCTAAATTTCTGGGCTAAAGTTCCTCAAGGGTTGATCGCGTGCAAGTGCATTAATTCTCAGATTATTATATATATAATAGTACGCAACCCTGATGTGATCACGGTGCGTTGTTTCTCTTATTATTAGTATTATTATTACTATTATTATTATTATTATTATTATTATTATTATTATTATTATTATTATTTTATTATTTTTAATATTATTGTCGGATCAAGTTTGTCATCCATTTATCCCTGAATCGATAGCAAAAAAACAAATACACACACACACACAATTGCAAATGAATTCGAAGAAAAAAAAAATTTATATATACAGGGTGGGTCACTCCAAGTGTCGAGAATGAGAGGGACTCAATAGGCACGCAATCCCTCTGTACCATTACGCTTTCTTTAATGAACGGCCTGGTTCAGTGGTTGTTGATATTTTTTTCCTATACCAAGAAATCTTATCTTGTGTTCTCCTAAGAATTCCGGTCAACCAAATTCTTCTAGTTGTTGATTGGCTGAAAGGGCGGGACTTCGCTCCTATTGAGTCCTTCCCATTCTCGACACTTGGAGTGACCCACCCTGTTTATATATATGTATAAATTATTGAATAAAACAAAAGAAAATTCCCATATTTATTATGAAGCAATTATGCAATATACTACTAGTATATATGTACTACAATACTATAATAATAAAAATACATTATTTACAATTATTATAATATATATATAAATATATATATTTCATCGTCCTAATAACAATTACGTTTAATACGACTATTATTATTATTATTATTATTATTATTATTATTATTATTATTATTATTATTATTATTATTATTATTATTGTTATTATTATCATTATCATTATCATTATTATTATGTTAAATAAATATATAACTCCTATTTTCAAACTGTTTGTGTTCGATTATATTATTTCTGTACATACTGGGTGTTCTTTTTTAATTGCTATGCATTTTGATTATATACTGAAAATAAAAAAGAATAGAAAAAAAGAAAGTAGGTCTATGGGGGAAAAATAAGAAATGTTTTATAAATGATAGTTTTATAGGGTGATAAGTTATCCAGTTGCAGGTCTGCACCTGTGATAAATAAATTGACAAACAATGTAAGATTTTTATATTAAATACTCATTTGTTTTTCTCTTTTTAACTATACCTATATTGTTTCGATTCAATAAAGTGCGTAGATTAAAATAAGACACCCTATACATTTCCGTTTTTTTTCTCACGAGTGGGAAATATACGTTTATGATCTTGATCTGTGGTATGCGATGTGTGCATTTTTGGGGCATGTAAAAAGCGATAGGATGAATATGGAAGCGAACGCGAATACTTCGCTTCCACTGTTATCGGTGCGATGAGATGCGGCTGAAAAGATAGGAATTATTGATTTTCAGCATTACGTAATGTATCGACCGGCGGATTTGCTCGATATAGTTTTTTGACCAAGAACCGCATAATTTTGAGGCGAAATCTTTTTTCTTCTTTTGTTTTTTTTTCTTCATTTCTTCAATTATAATCAACTGCACTTTGCGCAGTGATTATAACGTGTCACTATCGCGTAACAATAGCGCATACCTTGTTATTACGTATAGGTATGTACCTATATCATAAGTGATACACAAACATATTTCAACGAGGGGGGAACTATCTGATTCATTTTTTTCTTCATTTTTTATCTTTTTAATTAGTATTTTCGAAAATTTATGTGTATGTAATACATATAAACATTACATTATCGCTGAAACTACGCTATCCACATAATCGTTGTATAGTGTGGCGCAATATTTATATAATTATTGTTTATCGAGTATTGTATAATATGTAGTTGTCCGAAAAATTAATCGTGTGAATTTGACATCGGAAAAAAAAAACAAATCAAAAATAAAAAAATCATAATAATTCCACAATAGAACACAAAGCAAAAGAGACAAAAAAAAAAAAAAAGTAGCGATACGCGTAGATGCAGCGAGAATCTAGCCAGTTCGCTTCAATTTTAAATAAATACTAGTCTGCCTGCACTCGACTCCGCTGGTGGTGAACGATATCTATATAAATTCCATTAACCGCATATCTACAGCAGTGCAGTGCTCTAACAGAATAATTAAGTTAATTAGCAAAAATATTTACCGATAGCCTCAATTCTGCGATTGTTTTTTTCTCTCTTCTTCAATCGAACTGGATTTTTTGCCACGTGCGCAGGGATCGACATTATATAAATATATATACCTACATATATGTATTATAGGTGTACAGGGTGTCCCAGAACTAAGTGCAAATTTTTTGAGGGGTGATAACAGGGGTCGAGCCGAGTAAATTCACGTGTATAACATGTGGTCTCCGAAGCACCGTTTCCAAAATATGACCGCTTAAAAAGTCGCGCTTTGCACCGGAATTTTACAGCACTCACAATCAGCGGTCAGTAGTCTGGTTGTTACGCGCTCGATCGGTGATGCGAACTATGGCGCTTACAACATCTAAGAATTGAATTTTTACTACAAACATAACATTGCCGATAGCGATAAGATGTGTTCAAACACAGCAAATTGTCTTCCGTGAGTATCACGGGTTACCTACATTCCGGCGCAAAGTGCAACTTTTTGACCGGTCATATTTTAAAAACGGGGCTTCGGAGACCACATGTTATATACGTGAATTTACTCGGCTCGGCCCCTGCTATCACCCCTCAAAAAATTTGCACTTAGTTTTGGGACACCCTGTATACCCAAGTATGCAAGAAATGGAATGAAAAATGTGTAAATTTTTTTGTTGATTTTTCATTGAAAAAAAATTGTAAAAGGGAAAACTTTTTTTTGTTCGTTTCCTAAGTTCAAATTCGATATGAAACTCGAGACAACTCCCCGCCGTACGCATTATCTCACTTTGCGATACTTTGAAGATGTCGATACAATTATCATGTGAGATTGAAAAGTGAAAAAAAAAGACTAACAAACAATTAAGCTAGCGCACTCGCTTGACCGTAAATGATATAAAATTAATAACTATTGTATATCAGAATGAATCCTATGGTACATAATATTAAAACAGGTGCAACAGCAAAAGTATGATGCCCGCCAAAACAAGTAACACCCGTGATAAGTATTTCATCCCAAAAACACGTTGGTGAATCACACATTAATATGAACATGAATATATGTATATATATACATGTATATATTATATACATAGGTATTATATATCGTGTATATAATAGGAGAAATAAATATTGCATAAACATAATATAGAAATTAATTTATTATTTAAACAACCTATAGAGTAAAGTACGATAACGTAGTCTGTACCGTCTAGACAGTGTACAAAAAATACCACCTGTCAACGCGAATCATTTGCGGCGCGGGGCGGGGAAGAATAAATGATTACAGAAATAAATAACGAAAAAACCAACAAAAACAAAAACCACTCTTTGATTATATAGGAATATCGAAATTTATGTAAAAAAAAACAAGTTACATATACACACACATATTATTATAATACATATAGGAACGAATATAAGAGAAGAATAATAAAAAATGAAATAAATGAAGAAATGATTAAAAATAAAATAAATGAATAAAAATGATCGGTATAACCTATATATATATATATATATATATATCTCGCGTACGAAAATGAATATTCATATAATCGGTAACCAATTACCGCAAGTATTTATACTGCATATATACATGTGTCGACGATGCAAACGCGCGTCATTCCTATATAATTATGTAACTAACGTTTGATCGAGTTACATCAACTTTCGAATGAGAACGTTCTTTTTTTTCTTGTTTTTTTTTTTTTTTTCTTTGAAGTAATTGAAAAAATAATAACAATGATGATATTTATTTTACATTTCACGCATCATAACATATAACAGCTGTGGCTAACAGATGGTATAGTTGTATAGTATAAATCTCGAAACGAGCAAGGGGATGAGGATGAAAAAAAAAACAGTAATAATAACAACAAGATAACGTCATTGGTATACCTATATGTATATTATAAGATATTCGGTGCGATATTCATACATATAGAAGAATAACGATGGTTTTAGAATGCTCGAAAAATAAGTAAATTAATAAATTTGAAGAAATAAGAATTATTTATTTATTTATTTAATTATTGTGATGTCCTTTTTTCTAAATTATACAAGACACTTCCTCAGACCCTCGCTCCGCGGGCAGAGACATGTACAGTGCCGGCCATAAGTTCGTGGACACTTCCGAATTTTTCGCTCGCAACAAAAAGTCAGATATCTCTGAAAAAAAAACAAAAAAAAGATCGTAAAAATAGTTGACGTAACCCAAAATAAAGCTGGATTTTTCCTCTTCAATAGGCTTTTTTGTTCGTTAATTTAAAATTTTATTCGGCAGAGATATCTGACTTTTTGCCGCGAGCGAAAAATTTGGAAGTGTCCATACGAACTTATGGCCGGTACCTACTGGATATGTATACATAATATATGATATATTATAGGTATAGCTGCTGTTATAATGGGGAGAGAATCGCGAGAGACAGAAAAATAGATAATAAAAGTAAACTAGAAGTTGATATAAATTATATACGGATATATTGAATAGGTATCGCGATCGACGATTAATATCGGGTTTAAATTATGGGAGAGAAGATTACGTGTACCTAACCTATATCACACTCGCGAACAATATAGTATTATTTAATATAAATAGCAAGCCACATATTTCCAAATATACAATTTATCGTTAGTATACAACAATATTATATATATAGGTAATCTTCCTATATATGAATATAACTTTACGGATAAATATATTTAATAATATATTATACATGATAGCTCAGTAATAGAATTTATCTCCATATATGTACCAGCTATTATGCTTTTTACACCGACGTGCCATCTCGAACTCGAATTATTTATATACACTACATAACAAAGAAGAAATAAGAGAAAATAAAGAATATTCAACAGAAAAAAAGATAGAACAAAAGAAATGATTCGTAATTAAAACGCCGAAATAGAAGGGAAAAAAAATCTTCTCTCCCACCCATCCCCCTCTTGAAATTGTCACATAACGTGTACATTTTAATATCGACATATACATAGGCGTAACGATAATAATAATATCACAATAACTATAGTAATAATATATTACTAATAGCGATAAATTAAACATTATACCAATATAATATAAGAACTAATGCTAATGTTAATAATAATGACGATAAAATAATTATAATTATTAAATTTTCATAATAATAATTATGAAAATTTTTTAAGAAATATATAAATATATCAGTTCACATAAGAGAACCTATATATATTGTACTATGCAATGAATTCGATAGCAATAATGTAAAGAGAAGGGAAATAAGAGATAAACTTTGAAAAAAATGTAAAAAAAAAAAACAAGAAAAAAAAAGAAAGAAAAAAAAAGTAAAGAACTCAATAAAAATAATAATATGCGAGAAACGGAACGGAAAGGAGAAGAAAAAAAAATGAAAAAACTTTACCAATACTAGTGAAAATAATAATTATTAAAATAATGATATCGGGGAAAATGATTTGGGAATATTTGATTTATCGTTTGTTAAATCTTACGATGTGGTCGTCTAGATGCGGTATAATTTGCTTCTTATATAGCGTGCGTCTTCGTTTAAACCATTAAACCAAATCGTACTATGCGTATGACACAGACACACAGACACACAATTACACAATTACACATCACTGTAAAGTGTAATCATATTGTACCTAATATTTATTGAACATCATTTTATCAAGCATTATAATATACGAACATGTGTGTCCTGCGTATATGGAATTTTAGTTGTGGAGAGAAAGGGTGGATAATGCCGGGATGCGCCAAGAGATGTCTGTATAATGCTCCGCGTGTTTCATTTTACCTATACTTTATTAGTCCTGTGAGGTCGTATAGGTATATCGGCTAATCGTAACGTTGTGCGTACGTACGACATGAATATAGGTATATGTATGTGTATATGTATATACCTATATATATATATATACACATATGTAAGTAAATATTGTATTATGGGACAATTGAGAGAAGTAATTATTAACGACCGTGACTTCTGACAATGAGAATACGCGGACGCGGTTAGAAATTATTATTATTATTATTATGATTATCATTATCACGACTATTATCATGATTATTACTATTATTATTATTATCACTATTATTATTATCACTATCGCCATTATTATTATTATTATTATTATTATTATTATTATTATTATTATTATTATTGCTATTATTATTATTGTTTTTATTACATGCGTTTGTGAATAATGATATAATACATTGAAAAATGAATACCCACAGATAGCAAATATAATATAATAATAATATAAAACATATATTGTTACGTTATACACACACACATATATATATATATAGTGATTGAAAATCATGATGATGATGACGATGATGATGATGATGATGATAAATATACGTATAGATATATGATTTAACAATTACATACACTTCTGCGAATTAAGATAGTAATTAGAAATATAGGTATGTGTGAATAAACGAGGAGTAATTATATTTCGTAATAATGATAATAATAACACTATAATAATAGTAATAATAATCATAATAAAAATAACAACAACAATAATAGGTAATATCGATATATGATTGAAATAATCTATGTATATGAATATATTATGATAGAATTGTAATGAATATACGTATAAATATATATTATATATATATATATATTATATATATACTGAGAAAAATAATTTATTATGTATAAAAGAATAATAATAATAATAATAATAATAATAATAATAATAATAGTAAGACAGAAAAAAGTAAAGAAACGTAAAACTCAACCGAGTGACCATGAGGGGTGGGCAGGGAGGAATAAAAAGAAAAAAAGAATAAGAAAAAAATATAGGCATTACTATTATGTAACACGGGAATTCGTAATCGTAGAATTGATATACCTATATATACTGAAATATACTATATTATATACTATTATACCATAGATAGTTGTAACTAGAGTTTTTTTTTTTTTTAGTCCTGTAGTTTGCGGTGGAGAATATATCATAATATGTATAGCTAGTGATCGTGAAATAATAATTATCATACATTATATAATGTGTATATATATATAAATTATATTTATATATGTATCATATATGATGATAATTTATATATAGAGAAAGAAAAAATAATAATCGACGTATTAAAGGTTTGAAATTCGTACGGTGGGCACGTTCACACAATCATTACAATTATCAGCTATATATATATATCGTACATATATATATACATACATATATGTGTACCTAAATATGTACTGTGCTCTATTTTATACGATTTTTAGTCACACCGCGCACACCTCACCGCAATATGTATAATGATTAATTAATACCCAATATACCACGAAACAATTAAGAGTCTCATATAAACATGATAGAAATTTATATAAATTATACGCTATTTGCAACCTGTACCCGCAAATATACCTGCAATTGTCCATCGTCTCGTGTACCTCCCCTCCAACATATTTTGCCCTTCATTTATAATTTGAACCACGGTCGCGGTACAATACATCGCGTATAGCGATATTCAATAATTTTACTGTTTTTTTTTTCCACATTCCCACAGTTTACCACCAAAAAAAACAAACAAACAAACAAACATACCGATATATATAAATGAATGAAATGAAAAAAATAAATAAATGAAATAAAAACAGAAATCACGGGCAATTAGACTCCCAGAACTTATATAAACCCGGCAATATAGTTTCCTTGATATCGCGATAGAATTATCTTGTTTTTCTTTTCCTTAATTTTTCTCCCCTCGCGCCCGTATATAATAATCGAGGACCAATTGGGATTAGGAGTCGAGTCGCTAGCGGATACTCCGCGCAGACAAAGGCGAGTGATATAAGAAAGTGAAAGAGGAGCTTCCCGTGCGGGGAGGTGGATGTGTGAAAAAAATTGATAAAAACATGAGGAAAAATAAAAAAATCAAAGCAAAACGGTTCCGGCTGTAGTGTTTCAACCCTTGAAAATTCACCCTCCGAAACCCTTGACCTGCGCGCGTAAGGGTCGTTCTAAAAGAACCGCCCTACATCTTACGCTCACCTTTGGCGTCCTGCAGGCGCCGCCCGAAGTGACACGCCCCGCCGAAGACCTGCGCCGTCGTCACGAACAACGGGGTAGCCTTCGGCCAATCCACCCTTAGCTACCCTCCAACCTCCCCCCCACCCCCACCCCCGCCCCCTATCTTGGCTATTCCGGTAACTAGGCCCGAACCACCGCCGACTCTACTACCCCACTTCACTAGCTCATAGACCTCCGCGTATTATCGGGTCACCGGGTAACGCCGACGCAAGTTGCAAGCTCTGCACCTCGAGTGCGAACTGCAGGCGCCCTTCCAAATATATATGCTCTTTTGTTTTTCTCTTCTCTTATTTCCTTTTTCCTTTTCGTATTTTTTAATATTGCATATAACTTTATCTATATATACACCACGATTACCGCAGTGCAGTACCTATCAGTGCGATCCGCTATAAGATACGAAACCCATCAAATGAATTTCTGTAATATTATTTCCTGTATTACGTATCTATTAATTCACTTACATAGTTTGATTAATCTTTTGATTAATATTTTCTTTAGTTTAGCTGTAAAGTCGAAGCTAGTGAAGAGAAACATCACTATAGAATCTTACTTACGATTAGCTACAGCGAATAGAGAAAATATTCATTTTACTTAATTTCTGTAAGACTTAAAGTATCGTAAAAATTTTTGTTTTCGAAATGGTTAACATTGCCGATCGGATGCTCTGCGTACCGCTTCGGAAATTTTCGTACTTTTTCCGGAACGACTATCTTTCGATTTGTGAGAAACTTTTTGGAAACGAGGAATATTGTGGCGTCAAAAAATTGGCCGATGATTTCAGTTTTCAAAAATTTTCACATTTACAAAGACACTATATAGTACAAAACAAGTTTTTCAGACGGTTTCATACACCCTGGGTAAAATTACGCGTCCTCACACATCACATCATGAAATATTGTGCAGCTTTACAATACATAAATCTGTTTTTGCATTCACTGTCTGCAAAGCAGAGCGTTACACACTTATCTATACGTGATATTTACGCGATAGATTCTAAATTTAGATCCTCTTCGAGAGTTAAGAACGAGTGTTATGCATACATATATAATACATATATATATATACATGTATACGTATACATATTATTATGCATGTATAGAAAGCCATACACATACACGCTTTTATATATACGCAAGCATGTATGCGATATCTGCAGTTTTATTCCGATTCTACCGGATGGTATTTTTATTTTTTCTTTATTATTTATGATTATGTGTTTTTTTTTTTTTTTTGAATTTTTTGAATTTTTCCATTTCGAGTCTATTTGCCCGTATATGACAGATATATATCTAACGGGTATACCTACACCGCGGTAGTCCTGAGAGTAACCAAGTACAATTTTGTAGTAACGATATATGTATAATTAGAGCTTAAATAAATGAAATTGTTGTGTTTTATACGTGAAATATATTAATACATCTTACCTATACGTAGGAAAACGAGAATTATGAGTAATAAAATTTAAAAAACAAAAAGAAAAAAAAAGGAAAAAAAAAACAAAACAGAAACCACCATTACCGATAAATCGGAAAATATTCAAACACAACAGAGTTATGAAGTACAGCGCGCTTATAATTGTACAATAATCAGCGTACTATGATGAGAAATTGCAGAAAAAAAATAGAAAGGAAAATATTATTATATACAGCTAAACGATATATAAGGATCAGACGAACTATAATACGGAGATGTAAATGCAATAATGATAACAATTATCTTTTTTAATTGGTATATATATATTATATATAACACGACGTAATCGAGCAGCATTTAATGTATAGAAACATATTACTCAATATTATACTTTTCACATGAGCGATTGATTGACCGACTGATTGATTGATTAACTGACTGATTGGTTAGTATAATTATACATAACTTACGTAGTTTTACAATTAGATATACGTACACTACCGGCCAAAAGTTTGGATACACTCGTCGAGATTTCTAATCACACTAGAAGTTAGATACTCCAGTCAAAAAACAAGATAATGAGATTTTTCAAACTGCGTTATGAAGGGGACAGATTCAGCTTCATTTTGCTTTTTGGACAAAAACAAATTACAATTCTTTTTGGACCCGGTATGAATTTTCCAATGTGGCCATTTTTTTGCTCTTTGAAAATTAGGCGCATAATCCGTGGAAAATTTTTTAATCAATTTTTTCATCATGACTTTTTTTTTTAAATTAATGAATTTAATGAAAGAAAAAAAATTCAGAGGAAAATTCTGAAAAAATTCCAGCCATCCCATTGTGAACCCATGCAACTTTTTATCCCCTTGACATTTTCTTCGAAACCCCATAGTTTTTACATTACGCCGCATTTTCTCAAACTTGGTTTTTTTCGCCAAAAATGCAATAACGGCGCGATAAAAAATCGCATGAAACTTAAAAAAAAATGAAAATTAAGCTCTTGACATCCTCTTTTAGTATTTCACAGAAAAAAACTAATGAAAAAATTTTCCACGGATTATGCGCTCAATTTTCAAAGAGCAAAAAATCGCCAAAAAATAGCCACATTAGAAATTTCATACCGGGTCCAAAAAAAATTGTAAATTTTTTGTCCAAAAAGTGAAATGAAGCCGAATCTGTCCCCTTCAAAACGCCGTTTGAAAAATCTCATTATCTTGTTTTTTGACTGGAGTATCTAACTTTTAGTGTGATTAGAAATCTCGACGAGTGTATCCAAACTTTTGGCCGGCAGTGAACGTATTTCCCGATCAACTTATTATACCGTGATTTCAATTTTCGCAACAGCAAACCAAATTCACTCGCATATAATATATGATACGTATATACCTGTCACAGAATTTAAATCACAAAATGATGTGGGTACCTCATTGAGCTTGAAAATACAATATTGAAAATTGGAAGCACATGTGTACGTATAGTACGTTTTTCTTTCATCGACTCGATGGATATTTTCATTATCATAATTTGAAATATCACCGCAATCGACGTTGTGGGGTGCAAAACAAACGCGTCAATATAAATTAGGTATATGTATACATTGTATGTACATAATATATTTAATTCCGATCGAACGATCGAGAAAATCTTTTATTCGTATAGTTTTCCTTCTGCTGAAAGGATCATTCCTGTATACCGTGTGCGGTATAATATCTGTGCGCACGTATAGTACGTAAAATATAACGTATTTATACGCATACAGATAGAAGCGATGGAGTTAAAAAATTCCTGAGTCTGGCGACCTTGCGACTCTCGCGAGTAAAAGTCCTAGATATTTCGAATCGCGGATAGGATAGCGTAGGACACGCATCGAGATCCCGGATCACGTGATATTCGCTAAACTAAAAATAGCAAAAGACCCGCTGAACGTGCTCGTAGAAACAACTAATATATATATCCGCGGCTAAATGCCGTCACTAGTATATCACGCATATGAGTAACAGTGCCCAAGTATTCCGAACTTATATACATACATGCGCATCATATACGTATACCTATATATACGCGTTACATGAAATCGAGTACATTGAAACTATATGTACAACTTTACATATACCTATACGTATGCATGTATATATCCGCACCGTGTGAACAGCGATACATAAGAAAAAAAAATCAAAAATCAAACAACGGAATAATATTCGAGTCATTGAAAAACGTATGCACAGAAAAGTTACATTAATTTGAATCGTGGCGACCAATATCATATAAACGACTTCGGGATCTTATACCTGTACATACCTATATTTTCAAATTTTTACTCACAATTAAATGAAATTGACAGCGAATTTCTTTGCCGATTCATCATTTATCGCTGCTGCAGACATGCGGTATAATAATGTCCGTCGATAAATTTAATTTTAATAATAAAAAGAAAAATGTAAGAATTCGAAATTCTTCTTTTTTTTTCTTCCATTACTTTTTTAACGTGAAAATAGCACCTGATGAAATTAATTTCTATTATAATATCCGCAGGGTATATAATACGCGTACATATGTAGTGGTATACTATACATACATCCCGAAATATATATATATTAATATAAAGCAGGTGTTCGTATATCATGAGAGTGTAATTGAGTTATGATTTGATTCCGAATAAAAAGGGGGAAAAAAGTGAAAAAGAAAAAAGTCATATATATATATATATAATATATATATAAATAATGATGTTTTTTGTGTTTCTGCTCTTAGAAGAACGAATGCATATCATAGTTGTAAAAATAAGAATTTGTTAAATAAAAACTGCAAACTGTTTGTGTTAATTATAATGTGTATATTTTTAATTATTCTATTTTCCATTTTCCAATTGAATCACTTTAATGTTCCGACGAGTGCCGCGTGCATTCAGATTCCCAATTTAAAATTAACACCCGATAGATTACGAGAATCGTATCGCAACTATTTCATCGTCTTTATTTGTTTCCCTTTCTTTCTTCTTCAGGTTTCTCTAGCACTGGGATTAGAAGTTGGAGCATGGGGCGCCCTGATGGAACGCTCTTCAAGTTCACTCGGCGTTGGTCAAGGGGGTTCGATGATGTCATCTGGTGGTTTGGCGAGTCTGGCGGGTCTCGCTCGTCGTTGTGGAGTTTGTTTAGCGGCATTTCCATCGGCATGGTTATTGGAGAGACACGCACTTCTTCAGCACGCTGGTCACCCTGCGGATGACAAACCATTTACTTGCGAACAATGCGGACAACGTTACCGGTACAGATCGGCGTACGTTAAACATCGCGAGCAAAATCACCGAGCTCGTCTTCCAGCTGATAAATTATTCACATGTGACGTATGCGGTATGCAATTCAGGTATCTTAAGTCATTTAAAAAACACCGGCTAAATCATGCCCTCGAAAGACTTCACAGGGTTCCAGATCAATCGCAATTAGGTTCTGCAGCTGAAAGGAGCGATCAAGTTTCTAGCACGGGCGAACCTTCGCAGATTGAAACTAACAGCGAATCGAGTGCAGTTGACCCTGAGGAACGGGTACAGGAAACTTCATCGGAAGGTCCGCGAGAAGAAGTAATATCGGAGACAACAAGTCTACAGGAAAGTCTTCAAGAAATTAGCGCTGCAGCAACGGGTGACGGTGAAGACGTCGTGGTTGGCGGTGGTGGAGGCGGAGGAGGCGGAGGAGAAGGAGGAGGTCGAGGAGGAGGAACGAGTCGGGTGATAACCGGTGTGGGTGGAGGAGCTAGTAGTGAAATTGGTGAGGCTGACGACGGAGCTCTCGACGAAGATCGAGCCGAAGGTTCAGAGACGATGTTGGGTTTGCTGAGGAGACACGATCCAGAGAGAAGAGAGCGACGTTTCGCTTGTCCATTTTGCGGTAAATGCGTCCGTTCTAAAGAAAATTTGAAGCTTCACGTCAGGAAACACACCGGTGAGAGACCGTTCGTTTGTCTATTTTGCGGTAGAGCATTCGGCGGTAAAAGCGACCTAACTAGACACCTAAGAATTCATACGGGAGAAAGACCCTATCACTGCGAAATGTGCGGAAAGTGTTTCGCCAGGGCTGATTATTTGTCAAAACATTTGACCACGCATATTCATCAGCGTTAACGATATAGCTGTCGCGCATATGTCATAAAGATCGAACTAGGATCGCAACAAAAATATGATACATATAACTTATAAATCCATCTATTTAAAAATCCATCTAACGATCGACCGCTTTTCCCGCGTCACGTCGTGCAGGTGGCGTGTCAATTACACATCAAAGAATATTGAAAACTGTTCTATAAATGGTGAAAATTTTTATGAGACCGCGAGATCGTTGTGTGGAAACGAAAAAGGGGGAAAAAAAGAAGAAAACCGAATAAGAGACAAGAAATGAGAATTTTTACAATATGCTAGTGAGAATATTTGTGATAAGGTTTACCAAAGAACACGTAGAGAGAATCCCTTGAAATTAACCAGGGACTAAACGATTATGCGGTGAAGTTCGTTTCAACTATTATACATTATAACGATCTATACTTTTTTTCTATAACAATAATAATTATATGTACGCACGAGGATCTGTACGGGGATTCACGACTTCCGTGTTTTATGTACAAGTTCGCGCCGGTGCCTTTGATATTTGAGTCCTTTCTCATTATGTAAAGTACATAAAACAAGCAATAAACTAATCACGTATTGATTCTTTCAATTGTTTACTCTGATAATTTTCATAAACTGTTCATCGACCCGTGATCATTATGATACGAAGAACTAAATCTTGAATGTCCAGCTTTTGATAATTAAGTGCGTTTACATGCAACTCCCTTTAACATAATTAATCGGAGATGAAACTGAAGCGCGATAATATTAATCCCAGAAGTCGTGTTATCCCGATATACCTTAGCGTTTTGGCGTACGTGAATAAAAATAAATAAATAAATAAATAAAAACAAAAAAAAGAGTTGAATATGGGTGCTATTCTATAATAGTAAGATTTCCGACAAGCGTTCAGGCGGCCAACCCTCCAAAAATCGAATGCAGATCTGCCGTGCCAAATATTGAAAATTCTTCGATTGTATTTTCAAGTTCCCTCCAGACACAAACAAGGCTGTCCTGACGCTCTACGGGCTTAACAATTTCATTGTATCATAATAGATTTTAATTGTAAAAAAAAAAAATTACTGAAAAGAAAAAAAAAATTGGTCTGTCGTTGTTCACATTCATATTATAATTATTATTGTAATTATTACTGTATAGATATTGGATATATACACAATATAAAAATAATTATCACTGATTGATGGTGCGATGCAACGAATATTGCGAAAATATTATAAAGAAATCGCGAGCGAATTATTATTATACACACGTAATATAATATATATTATGATATTTTAGTTCATTATGTGATTATAATACATACATACATATATGTACATGTATATATATATATAGGTATACAGAACCATTTGCTCGTCGGTATTGTTCGCTTATCTTACAAACGAAATTACATATTACGAATGTCTACAGTATATGTCTACAGTATATGTTCGTATTTCAAAACTGTCTATATATGTCCGCCCCAAAGTATAATTTTCAATGCTCAAGAAATATCCGAAAAAAAAATAAATAAAAAACAACCAATCAGCAAATACACAAGCTAAGCGTCCGAAACAACGGAGGTCATTTGAAACGACGGTTAAAACCATATATATATATACATATATATATAGGTATACATATGAAATGAAATCTACATATATAAAACACCAAGTAATATAAAATATATATAATATATAAATATATATTTAATGAATGTTCCTATATTTATACCATAAGTATATAATTAGTGTTCTATATAAATATATTATATATATATATAATGATGATAATAATCGATGGCGATTTCAGATTTTTACCAAAAAAACTAACACGAATACGAAAAACAAGAAAGAAAAAAAATTAACATAAAATTGATGAAAAAAAAGGAACAAAAATAACACGGATTTTCTCTTCATAGAGCATAAATAAATATATGTATGTATATGTGGAACATAATTATTATGTACATTAAAGAATGACGCGACGTGACGAAATTTATAAAATGTACGAGGAATGAATTGCGATGTAAAAATAGAAGAAAAAAAAGCATTGGTAGAGAAAATGAGAAGAAAAATCGGGGAATCCTAACACTTGTATTTGACTAAAAACAAAAAAAAAACTACTATACATAATAACTACTAGTAACTCGATAGAAGGTACTGCCCAAATTACATTATAGACGAGAGGAGACAAGCTAATGATTAGGTATATGAAATCGATGAAAAAGAGATATAGGTAATTAAACATAAAGAACCGTACCAATGTACTGCACATATTGCAAGGGCTGTAAGAAGGCGCAGGGCAGAGCGAGAGGGTCTTCCTACATTGACTGAATGATCAGATGTGATATACGCGTATAAGAATATAATTAAATTATTTACGGTCGTCGTAATGATTTATATATATATGTATACATATTAATATATATATATATGTATATATGTAATTCATATTATGTACTATATAAACTATGCTGTGTTATATTATACAAATACTGTACACTATACGATCATGATCATATGTATAGCTGACGGATTAATAGGAACTGATATGTTCGAATTTCCTTTTTTTTCTTATTTTTTTTTGTCCGGTGTTGATTTAATAGATTTTCCGAGGATAATGAGAAAGAATATTTGTCATTACGAGAAAAATACATAATTCGATCTATTATATGTATATAAATACATGATTTGAAGATATTTCGTGATTACATTATAAAATAAATTTGATGTATTGTCATATATACCTACACATACATATACACCCATACATCAGGACGAGTAACGATATTGACGCGACCCTTTTAATTCATCTTGAAATAACTTAATTTTATTAACTTGCAACTGGTATATTTTAATTCCACCTACTAAACTATACAATATACATATAGCGTAATACGTAAAATGGAGCAATACATCTATAACTCAACTGTTATACGACGAACCGAACAAAATATATAATTGTATATATACATACATACACCTACTTATACATATATTTATAAATTCACTACAAATAACGAGAAGGTCCAGTAAATTATTCAATCGGGATCCTAATTTTATTTTATCGTTATTATTATTATTGTTAATGCCGAATGACTAAAGTCTTCAAGCAGATCCAACTGATTTAAAGTTTCACGATTTGCAGCGTTAGAAAACGTCCGTCCCGCGGTACGCGATTGTGCAGGATAAATCGTTTACATATGATACGTTTATGTTTCATGCAATAATGAGAGAACGAAAGAAAAATTGAATAATTAAATCCACAAATAAATAAATAGTTTGCTCAATCCTCGGTATCTGTCGGTCCGTCCGTGCGAAATTATGCTATATATATATACATAATTATGGTATATAAAGAGACAAAATCAGATAGCGCGTATATAGAAGGTATAGAGCCTTAACTTTAAACTTGACCTCAATTTCAGCTTGATTAGATTATCCTAGGCTCCCAGCAAGTTTATAATGATGAATTACATAACGCTACGACGTCTACGGTTTGTTAGAAAAATTTCTGAATAGATCGATGGACTTTCTATCCTTTCTTTCATCTCGATCAGTCTTGATGTCTTTCGGTGTCTATAAATTCAATCTATTATATACAAACATAAATACCTACATATGTAACTAAACTATCTGTGAATATAATAATAATAATAATAACAATACCAATAATGCTAATAATATATCTTACACAAATATTTATACACAGTGTGATTGCAAAACGATTTTATAAAATGAAACAATGATATGTTAGTAACTATACCTGATCAATATACCTGACATACATATGTATATATACCTATATATGTCTTACGGTTGCGAAAGTAATTTTTTCATTATTTCAGACACATGACTTTCGTACCTGATTATATAGTGCAGATATCATGACTAATGACTACTATGAACTCAGTTTTACTATTATACCTATATACAAATAAATATTGAAAATATTTATTGATATATACACTAAAATTAATTTAAAACGCCAAATACACTACTGTTATCACTAATGTAACCGTTAAACCTACAAATTCATATAATAACAAACACATACAATCTATATATCTATATTATACAACGACAGCTCAAATATTATTATAATGAATTCTGCAATCACTCTGTGGGAAAAAAAATTCAAGAAAGAATGGAAAAAACAAAAAAATAAAAACAAAACAAAACAAGAAAAAGAATAAAATATAACTAAAAAAAATAAACAATAAATAAAAAATTCTCTGTGGCTGTACTATCATTGTTTACCATTAATATTAAACAATTATATTATCTATATTGATATAAATATGAAATATTATATTATAACTATCAAATGGTATTGTATTATGAATATTAATAACAAACAATTTATTATAATACAATATTATTGATATATGAGTACATTGTCATGTAATTATAATGGATGTTAGAGATATTTTTCAACATGTACTAAATGTGATAATTGAAGAATTGACAATGAGCAATGTAACTGTATAACATAACAATTACATATTATATAATATACATGTAATATACACATAAATATATATATATAAATATATGTCTATTGTACAACCAAGTATAGATAGATTTTACAATAGCTAGATGAATGTTAGCTGTTGAATAATGAACTCTGTAATGTGGCGATGGGGTTAGGGCGGGGGAGGGAGGGTGGGGTGAATATTTTAATGTACATTGAATTTAACAACAATGCTATCTCAGATCTGTCCACAATATATAAGTTTGATAACACGTGGTAAGTTGCTGCATCCGATGACGTTACTATATACCTGTAATAGACAACGTAAAAGTATATGAGTTTGTTCGTGAAATTTTTCCATTATTTTTTCGCTGTGACAGTAGAATTATTTTATAAATTATATTATAACGATGAATTAATTATATACGAAAGTTATTTGCTCAACTTGAGACCCAATATAACGAAAATGCGAACGTACAAAATAAAAGAATTTTTAACAGCTCTATATAATTACAATATAATAACAAGCATCGAATTATTATAAAATCCTAAGGCTTTAAACAACGTTCGTTTCAGCATCTTACCGCGACTATAGTAAGCGTAAAAATAAAAATGGTATAATAATGATAATATTATTATATTCATAACCATTAAATACGTTATAAACATTGACGATGATAACCGATAATTGTTGTCTACGATATAATGTTATTTTTCTAATTCACATTTAATTGTTATTGTTGATATTAGTGACAAACACATCGAATTTTGAAATGAACAATATTTAGTTGCTGCTATTCAGTGTTACAAATGAAGAGAACAAAAAACAAAACAGAAAAGAATTGTTCAATTATTGCACGAACAAGTTTATCTATAAATATACTTCTACTTAACATAATTGTACACGGCCCATATGAAATAATAACAATAGTAGTAATAATATTGATAATAATAATAATAATAATAATAATAATAACAATAAAATTAATAATAATAATAATAATAATAACAACAACCATGATGATGATGATGATGATAAAAGTAATAATAACAATAATGTTAATAACACTAATAATAATAATAATTGCCGTGTCATGTAACCCTCTGATCGAGACTTGTCGATCTCAATTGAAGTTTCTATCATTATGTTAAAATTACGCGAAATAATTAACAAAAACAATTATAGACATGTGCCAATAATGCGGATATATGTAAACTACTTATATATTATTATAACAACTCAGCTGCCACAGATAATAATAATCTCGGATAATTTTTTGAAGATTGACGTTTTGTGCACTTACGTACAAATTACAATTTAAGCTTTCCATAATTAATCTATGTATAGCTGATTGTTGATTATATAATTAATTAAAGTTTGGCATGTATCTAAAATTGTTTAATACGATTATATATACCTAACAGAATTAATTGGCAGAATTTCATTTGATATGAATTTTGAAAATTACAAATTAGTAAATGACTATATTAGGTATATATATATTATGAAATGTACTCGTCTGTATTATACATTGAACTTGTAAATGATGTATGTAATCAAGTTTTGGGAGTACGATGATACGTCAATATCCGCCTGAAAAAGTTCAGTAAGTTGGAATTAAAAATGAATATTGAGGCATGGGTAATTTAAAAACCATGAGTTGCGTAAATAACATTTACGAAACTTTGGACGTGCGGTGGTCAAAAGATTGTTAACTATTATTGAAAATGCGTAAAATTATATGTACCGTGGGCATAGTTGCCATATTGTGATAGCTGGATTCGCAGCATCTTAGAACAAGAAAAAATAATAAGAGAATTAGAGAAAAAAAAAAAAAAAATGGACCATCGCATCACCGAGAGTAATCAGAAAAAAAACTAAATTTAATTCTAGGGCTGTTGTTGGCTCCACGATTAATAGTATTGAATTTTTTTTTCCTGAAAATGGAAAAAGAATAAATTAAATGAATGAATAAAAAAATAAATAAATGAAACTTTCGAAACTCGGCAAATAATGTGATTGCTTTAGCTATTATGCAGGTTACGCGTACATACATGAATAATATGATAAATATATATATGTGTAACTCTTTCTGTAATATTCGTCATAAATATTTTAGGAGTATAGTAGATAATAATACGTTACGTATACACATGTAATAAGCAGTTATATAGGTATATCTGCACATATTTACTTATATACCTTTATTCGCTATTATATGCCATGCGCAATGTATAGGCAAGGGAAATGCACAATTATGATGCTATCACGATGAAGTTATATTCAATGCTGTATTGGCTATCGATACATCGGAATTCAGAATTATATCCTATTTTAATATTGTAATCATTATATACCTAATAACATTACCAATTTTTCATTTACTATTACGATGGCGTCACTGCTACAGAAACTGACGAGAAACTGACAATGTCTCCGCTGTACAAAATGACAAGATACACGAGGTATGATATGATGTACTGATAGTAATGATGATATATAACAATGTTTTTTTTTCTTCTCTCAAAATACAGAAACTCATTATACATTTATGCTCAAAATTATGTTTATATTCAACTATGACCGGTGATATATCTTTAAAAAGAATTCTCAAGACCTTATCTTCATTTCACACTATTATCTCACTTGCGAATTAATTCAAAATATATTATACGCTTAGTTTTGATGGAACTATTTTTCTACACGTTTACAGATTTACAAATTTTTCACCTATACACTACGTTACACACGGGCAACGATTCGTTATCGATGTAAAATAATTAATTTCTACATTTCTATCTGTTACCCTCGATCTAACAACAATGTTTAAAAACAGATAAAATAAGAGACATTTTTTTCTTTTATTCCATAATAAAATTAAGTTCAAAGAAAGTCAAATTCTAATTGCATACCTACAGCAGAGTACAGCATTGAAATAACTGCTTTGGTGGTTGAAACGTAATTATTGCACTCTGTGAACTGTGATGAAAAGTTTAGACTGCGTGAACAAGGCTGAGGCAAATTTCCGTGAGATTTTACTCCGATATGTAATGGTATGAGTCTGGCTGGTATCTAGCTAGCCTAATGCCAAAGATAAATCATGTAATAAGTAATAACAATAATAAGGTAATGATCGTTATTATTATCTTGTAACGTTTAAACATATGTCAGTGTCGTGTTGCGAGCAGCTGAGCTCCTTGGTGTTGTGGGTATCTTTGTTCCTAGCAACTCGTATGATGATTACTACTCACTCATAACATTGCATTGATCCACTTTACTCTACTCACTCTTACGATAAATAAATACATTCTGTCCAACTAAGTTTTCATGTTGCTTATAATTACTCATCTACATCTATATACGTCCTCATACCCATCCACCCAATCAAGCAACGTCATGTCGATTTTTGTTGAATAAAGTTTGTGTCAGGCCTTCACGAACATGTTATGTCAATTTCGTGGTCCTTTGCAGAACCTATTCACAAGGCTTCGCAAGTCTTCGAATCGGTTCTGAAAAGTTTCTTACTCCTCAAGTTTCGGCGTATACCTGACCACTATCAATTTTTTCGACTTTTCATCAAGTTGTTAAGAACGACTCTTTGAATATTCAAATAATTACAACAGTTGTCATAAGATACCCGGGGATTATGGGTCGTCGAACGGTGCGCAGTCGCGACATTTGAATCTCGAAAATTCACCCTGTTCAGACTGACTCAGGACAGAGATTAGGATCAACGGACCGGCGTGTACAAGGTGGTGATCTGTTCCCTACGGGATGCTTTTGTCTCCGCTCGCACTTTGTATCACGCCTTTTGTGAAATCGTCGACTTTTTTTCACTCTATTTCCCTTAGCATTTTTCAGGATGTTAGTGCACGAAAGGAAATAAATTACTTTACTCATGATTCGGAAGGGACGTTGATGTTACATGATCGCATATATACAATGTAATGGTACGTACGTACTCATAGTGTTGATGGCGGTTTCTGAGTTTTAAAGACTCATATCTAAGTCAAATGAATTGATAAACGGGCCGATGAATAGTAGCGTTCTGGAGAAGCTTTCTGTCTCCCAGACGAATATGAAATAAGAAAGGGGGTGCCATTTAAAAATTTCAAAGTAACCTCGATTTGACATTGTTCTCTGTATTCAAGGCTTACATTCTTTATTCTCCAAATGCATTTTGTAGGAACTTAAAACTTTTGTACGGAACACTTCTGTCTGCAACGTTTTGTTTGCAAGTTTCTAGACTTTTTGATCACTCTATATATATACATGCGTGTGAGGATGTAAGCATGAAAAGAAACATCGGTATAAAAGTACTATATTTATCTCTCAACAATAAACGCATGTTTAGTTATGACAATAATAGTTTGTAATCTGATACAGAGTGTGATAAAAATTACTTAAAGAAATATGTTGACCATTAAAATGAAGCTCCATAATAAGAAAAATTCTTATAAATATCGTGAAATAATAAGAGTAATAGATATACCTGCAATAAGGCATTCTCATAATCAAAAAGACCCGGAATATCACATTGGCAAACCACTAACACACAATATTTAAGTAACCACGACATCAATAATGTTCATGTTAGATATCTATGATGTTAGTCATAAAATCTCCATCCCCTATGCTGATTGTTCGATTTTACATGAAAAGGCTCGTAAAAAAGGTAAAAAAAAACCTCTGATTTTTGGGGAATTAGTAGTCAAATCGCCGTTACATACTAAACAGCGATTTCAAGTCATCCATAGATAACTTGGAGGCAGCTGCTGCACCCACACCAGTCAGAACACCGTGTGCTATTTCGAGCTTTTTATCCTGTAAAGCTTTGATTCTTTGCTCAACTGTATCGAGGCACATAAATCTAGAACAATATTTTCATATTTGAGTGACTACTGTGAATAGGATATGGAAACCTGTGTTTGTTTATAATTACTTACTTATAGATAAAGACACTCTTCGATTGCCCGACTCGATAGATTCGATCTTGTGCTTGTGCCTCTAATTGAGGATTCCAGTGAATGTCCAACAGAAGCAAATGATTTCCACCAATCAAATTCAAACCTACACCACCCGCAGTGAGGGATAGCAATAATATTTGGGGCGCTGTTCCTGGATTATTGAATGATTCCACAATTTGCTGTGATCAAAGGAATATAGGCTTGAATCCATTTAATAATTATTTGAAAGCAGTATAAACCCTTACAAAACAGCATGGTGTGAAAAAAATCCGTTACTCTCACCTGCCTATTTTTCACAGGTACTTTGCCGGAAAGTGTATCGTAAGTTACACCTTTAATAGAATCGAGCTGTACTTTCATGACATCTAACATACTTGTCCATTGCGAAACAATCACTATTTTATCTCCTTTTGGCAGTATCTCTCGTATCGTAGACAGTACTGCTCTTGTCTGAGGAAGTTTACATTGTATATGAATTTTGGTTCATCAAGCTACATGATTTTCACGACCATAATTAATTTATTAAGAGATCACCGTAAGGAGATCAAATCATTTGCATTTTCTTCTGAAAAACGAATCCCCTCACCTTAGAACTCTGTCGTGTTTCCTCAAATACTGGATTGGTTGAAGTCAGTAAATTTTCTACAACTCTTCGGTTCACTCCAATCTCGTTTGGATCAATGTTTTCAGTATCTTCTAATTTTAATGAACCCATTCCGTTCAGTAAATCGATGCTTTCACCTTTTTCATCTACAATATCGTTTCCTGCCATATCTTCTTGGTCGAGCATAGCGTGAATTAAAGCAGGGTGACAACAGATCTGTCGCAATCTGAGCAGAAGAACTAAAATCTCACTAGATTTCACATCTGCGTGTCTCGCTAACAACTGAGATTGAATTTTCGTGAACTGCGTGTCTTTTGCTGTGGCATAATTGAAGACAATTATCAGAACAGAAATATTAATTCACATCATTTTGTGATACAACAATGATAGAATACTTACGCTTTTGTAAAAATGATGGTCCATCAAACTTTCCGGAATTTAATTCGAACATATGTTGTTTTTCTGCTCTCTGATGCAAAAACTGTGCAAAGAGGGTGCGAGAGAATACCAATACTTTTTCATACACCAACTGCTCTTCAGGATCTAATTTAACCTCAATAAGTTCTAAATTCTTATCCGGTAGAGTTCCTAGAGCACCCTTAGCTAACAACTCCAATTTAGTTCTGCGAAGCATTAAAGTTTTCATAACTGTCGCCAGCCTTTCATGACCCGCAGCATTTTTATTATCCACCCAACGTTTCCAAACACGCAGATCATCGAACGGAGAACATCTCAAAAATTTCAAGAGAGCATAGAGATCCAATTCTTTATTTTGTATGGGAGTGCCCGTCAGAGCCCATCGGGAATGAGCGATAAGATTGCAGACTGCCTCAGACGCCTGGCTTTTAGGATTACGTACTACGTGAGCCTCGTCGAGTATGACTCTTTCCCACTTAATCTAAAATATTCAGAATGACAAAATGTATCGAGATAAATAACAGTTAGTTTAATATTGCCTTTTTTATGTACCTTATGGAGAATAGACGAATTATTGGACTTGAAGTCTCTGCCAATTAAATTGTAAGTTGTGAGGACGATATTGTTTTTTGCCAAACGCCTGGCCACAGTTTCTCTGTTAGTTCCATGGAATAATTCAACGGATAACATGCCACGTCTGACACGCCGGCTTATTTCCGATTCCCACTGAGAAATGAGCGAGGCTGGGCATACAACCAAAGTTCCTCCTTTAGGAACTGGAAGTAACAGGTCGGTAATAATTTGTTAATAAAGTAGCAAGACGGGCATTGGTAGATATATGATGAGCAGAATGAAATGATTACTCACGGATTTCTTTTTTCCGATGTACCCATTCATCCTCACTATCTTCACTTTCATCACTTTTATCTTTTTCATTTAAACTCGTTATAATCAACGATATCATAGTCAGAGTCTTGCCTAACCCCATGTCGTCAGCTGAAATTAAAGAATTTGATAAACTCCAACTCAATATCATTCGGCATTAAATCCACCCATTAACATTATAGTTACCCAAAATTCCACCATGAGGTTTCTGCTTTTCCCTGAATTGGAGCCAAAGGAGGGCATGTTTTTGATGTGGCATCAGACTAACTTTCAGGCCCTTTGGGTCTTCGGCAAGCTCGTCTTCGCTGGGACGAGTTCTCAATGAACCGTGGAGGTCTTCTAGTCTCTTTATCGTCAGTGCCTGTTCTCTCTCTTGAGTTGCCAGAGCCCGATCACCAAGTGGTTTAGCTGACATTGGAAGATCATCCCATGCTGGAGGTAAAAAAGGTTTTTTCACCTCTACTGGTTTGCGTATGATGGGTGCGCTTGATTGTGGCAGAGCATTCAACTCTTCCGACAATTTTCGGAGTTCCGCTTCGTGAGCATTCACACTACGTCGCAATTTTTCACCTTTATCTGGGAGCATGTTTATATTGGCTGTATTCAGTAGCATCTAAAATACAAGGAATAAAATATAGATGAGGCTCGTGATCTGCTTGAAACATTCGATTTAATCAGATCAATGTTGTGACGTTAGTGCAAGTGTATTACTGGATCTGACATACCTTAGATTTAGCAAGTTGATGTTGGACTTGTTCGATATTACAACACAGAATGGCTCTTTTTTGCGCAACATATGGATCAATGTTACTAACACCGATCGATTCTTTAACCAAAGACTCCACTACTTGAATGTCTGATGAATTGGCAGAATCCGATTCTGTTGCAAGATATGAGAAGTGAGCAGAATCTTTGTTACTTTTGCTATATTCACTATGTGATATATCCGGTAGTGTAACACAATCTTCATATTCTACCACAACTTGATTCTTATTTCGTGCCATAGATATAGCTGACAAGTTATCCTTGGCAATTGATTGAGATGCAAGGATCTTAGTTTCATCAATTTCTACCTCATTATTAACATAGTTTTCAATTTTTGATAGCCGAAGGGAGCCGTCACTGTCACTGACAGCTTCTGCTTCGGATGTTTCGCTAGCAGTCTGATTTTGATCAACATCTCTTGCAACATGATTTTCTATTTCTTCCTCGGAATCATCAGATGATATTCTGTTTCTAACATGCTTCTTCTGCTTAGGTTGTAGTATTGGAGACAAGCTTGTTGCTATATGAATAAATCAAAAAGTATTATATTTTTGTTATAAACTACAAAGGTTCACTTTCTGCAAATTAATAGATCATATGTACCTGCACGAGCATATTCCCGAATTGAAGGAGATGATGAATTACTGTGCGCATGGGGACCAGGATCATAATCCTTGTAACTACTGTCATCTGAGTCTTCGTAAACATCCTCATCAGATGATGCTTTATTAGAGTCCCTGCAATGTTGATAGTTTTCAGGGGCCATATCGAGCTCACACCATGTCATAGTTGGGTAAAATCAAAGAACCACCGCATTTGGGTATGAAAATAAAGACTTTGTTCAATTGCATGTTTACCTTGAATCTTCATAGATGAACGATTCCTCCTTGTCGTTGCTGGAGTCAATGAAGTCTTTTTTTTTATTCTCTGGATATACATTGAAATCGTCATCGCTGTCGGAAAGTACGATTGAGCTTTCTGTATTATTACTTATGCTGGAAGGCTTGGGGCCCCCACGCCAGTGCGAGAAGCTATCGTTCATTTATGTTAATATCATCAAGATTCACGCAAATGATCTTACTCTTACTAAATTTTTCGAATATTACAAGCGCAAAGACAAAACGCAGAGTATTACATATATGCCACCCACAAACTTTAGGTTCTCCACGACAAACCGACACAAGGTTTGAACTACTGAAATGTACCCTAACTTGAAACACGGTTTGAACGTTTCAAACTTCAAAATACAGTACAGCTCCAGCTTTGTCAAATGTTGAAAAAATTAATTCCTAGGCAAATGTCTAACTACTGAAGACTAAAAACAGCACATCGCACTCATATATAACTATTGAGTCCCTCCTTTCCAAATGAAGTTCACCATTTTTCCCGCTTGTAGCTCCCGGCAGAGATTAGGTGGCTCTGCTCACGGCTAGAGACCCTTTACACGGCTATGGAGATGGAGGTCTAGGGACATCACCCTAGCCACTGACCCTAGCCCTAAATCTCGCTAAACTGCTGTGGGTGGGAAAGTGTTGAGCAATGTTAGTTGAAACCTGCGTGAAAGATGCTGCCGTCATAATGTGAGTGTTTAAAACGTGCCTCGTGTGCATAAAGAAACGGTGTTTCATCTGGATTATGGCATCCGTGTTATCCGGAAAAGGATACATGGATGCAGCAAACAATCAAAAGGGTGTCGGTAAGTATGATAATTGAAAATATTTCAACCTTCTCTTGCATTGCACCGCTATCTTGAACCACAGCATCTGTCTCTGTAATGACAGCGCGTCGTGTATATCTCGCTGTGGAGGGGGATTTCATGTATGTATTTATGAAATGAGACAATCCTTCGTCTCTAGGTATCTACGGCAATTATAAATAAATATCCACCTACCACGTATATATGCGTGTTGCACGTTCTAAAAATTAGACGCTATTCATTCATCCTGCATCCAAATCTCTGACTGAAGCTTTGATTTCATTTGAACATACCAACAACTTACTTATTGTCAAATTGTGAGGATTTAGAGTTTTACTTCGCTAGAGTTTTTCTCTCTTTTTGTTCTAGCTTACAAAACATCAGGGCTTAATTTAATGTGATTGAATATTTTTAGCTGCCCCTGGGGCTGGCAGCAGCCCTGCGATTGACAAGGGAAAAGAATGGCAGATGGAGCTTCTCATGGAGAAACTTCGATCCAAAGCTTCATCTTTTAAGTCCTTTGTTGAAATTGCAAAAAATCTTCGCATGGCTATGTTGGTAGGTCAAGTATAGATCCTCTATTATGCCGAGAAGCATCATGTAATCTTCAATGTACGTAATTTATTTGCAGGATAAACGATTTGCTCTAGACAGCGTGGAGAAAAATCAACTACAAAAATGTCTGGATACCTTGCAACATTCCATAAAAGTCACTTCTTTACAATCTATGGTTGAGCGTTTGGAGAGTTTAACCAGGCAGCTGGGGTGCGGATATTTTTGGCTAATAAAAATATCTTGATTGTTGTAACGTAACTTTTGGATTTTCTCTGACCTTATGCTCATCATGCTTTTTACACTTATTTACAGGCTCCACTTTAGGCCAGGGCCTACTGGAACCGAACTATTCATATCTTCCGATATGTTTTATCTAGAAGTTGTAGTTGAATCCACCGGCGTGGTTAAAGATGTGAAAATTCATCATGAAGGGAAAAATGAACAGCAGGTGTGAATTTAATTACAACATTACTTTATTTTAACAGTGTTGTAACAGTGGATTCTGTTCAATAGAGTTGTGAAGAGCTGGTTGCCTGCCTCTCTCGAGGAGATTTCGTTGATTTTACTGCTCAGCTTGAGGGGCTTGCCTCAATTTATCAGCTAAATGCTGAAAAGAAAGTGAAATGTAAAGCCTTCAGTGCTCTGCAATCACTCGAAGCTGACTTGGGGATCCTGGCTCAGCTACAAACGTTTATGAAAGAACCATTTAATCTCGTGCACAAAAGCCCAGTTGGGATTTTGGAGAGGCGGAAAGGAGGACATGCCATGAAACTCACGTATTTCGTATCCCCGTACGACTTGATTGATCAGGAAAGCCGCAGTTGTGATATCCTAAACTCTGAAACTATTATCATGCGGAAAATCGGTCATTCTGTCACAGTTTGTATGGAAGGTTCGACTGCACACAAACTACCAACATCTAGCATTATAACAGTTAATCGAAGCCCTACTGGAAAAAGGTGATGATTTTTCTAAACATATTATGTCGAATCGTGTCACGTCAATGATGGTGGCTTTTTGTTAATCTTTCTATAAACATTCTAGCACTCCATCATATGCACCATTAACTGGTACAAATTCGTCAATGTTACCAGCGTGTTTCATCTTGAAACTGGCGAAAAAAATGCCAATGTGCCTAGAATTAGTACGCAGAATACAGAAAGTGACGGAACTGGAATGTGGGGATATCTCATCGCCACATCCATTATTGAGTTTGGTAGTACAGCATGCAAGTGATGGCCAACTGGATTGCCACAATAACAGGGGGCTCTTTGTGGTGAGTCCTGGATGTTTCATTGTATATGATCAAGCATAACAATACAATGCCGCGCTGATCATAAAAAATCGTTTCGTATTCGGTTTCAGACTCTGCCAGATCAGCAGCATTGCTATTTCATGACAGAAAACCGGAGCATGGAAGGGGTGCTGGTCAGCAGTATCCCATTCACCCATCCTGCTCACGTACCCCAAATCCTTGTGTATCTTCGGCAGCAAGCACTTTTCAATTCGCTACTTGCTAGCTGCGTCCGGCCAATGGCACGACAAGATCCGGAACATACAGTTATGTTTGAGGTCAGTGCTTTATCTTGGCAACATCTATCAGTCAGCCTTGAACATCCCTTTGAAGAAACAATGGCTACTGCGGAACTCGATTTATCAGATATATCTTCTCTAAAGTGCAAACTTTACGGAGTCAGTATGAGTAACAGCGAATCCTCTTCAGAACTTGCTGGTAAAGTGCTGCAAAGATGCTTGAGCATTCCGGTAACTATGAGAACTTTGATTAAAACTTGGGAGGGTAGGAATTCCGCTAATTCAAACTCTATGGGAAGCAACGGAGGTAATTATAACGTAAATTTGGGACCTGGTAGAGACCAGAATGGGCATAATGGCTCGGGAATGCCAGATTTCAACAATGGTGACGTGAAGATTAAACAAGAACCTGGATTGAACGGCAACGGAGGTATTGGTAGGCAACAATCGTCACAGCAGTCTTTTTTAGAAGCCGGAACGGAGAATAGTATCGGTTTTCCGTCTTTTTCCGGCAATTCCGATACAACCACAGCTATGTTAAATCCTCTACAATTAGGGGCACTTCTTGGTCAAGCCAAGAACTCAGCGGGACTGATTAATCCGATTGGTGACAAACAGTCTAAAAAAGCACGCAAAAGAAAAGCTGTCGATGGGCTTTGGAGAAGCCCCAAAAGGAAAGGTGAAGAGATGGGTGAAATACTGTTGGAAAGCTCTAGTTCGGATTCCACACCCTTAGGCACACCCACAAGCAGAGACAATCCAAATGAGTTAAGAACTCCCACACCGACGTCGGCGGCCAGTATAACAAGCGGTCTCGATTTGTCTAATCTTGACCCTGCTGATATTTTAGGGACTGACAAGAGTTCGGACTATGATATGGAAAATGAAACTGAAATTATGGAAGTTCACGATTTACAAGACGTTGAAGAATTGCTGAAACGAGAAAGAAAATCCAAAAAGCGGGAAGATAAGAAGAGCCCAAACATTTTTGAGGACAATAAAAATCTCGTACCACCATCTGTTAGTATAACGCCTATTTCCAGCAGTGGAATTCCGCAATCGTCCAATTATAATTCTGTATTGACAGGCATGGGGCTTGAAAGGCGACCAGGCATTGAGATTATACCTATAGCTTCGTCTCCACAAACTAGCCTTCCTAGCTCCATCACCATCACTCCGATTGCTGGTCCGGCTTCAAAAAACTTAACAGATGAGCGTAGGGACAGGAAGAGTTCGAAAAACAAGACCGACGACAAGAATAAGCTTGAAAAAAAAAGGAAGAGGAAGAAAGAAGATAGTCCTATGGGACCTCCTGACAAATTACCGCTGAAGCCTGACCCTTTGTCGAAACCTGTTTCGGTGAGTATTAAACCTACCGAATCTCCTCCAAACCTGACAACAAGACCTTCATCACCTGCAGCTACGCTCAGAAAATTTAGTCCATCTCCTACGCATACTAGTCCGTTAGCTCTTGTTGGAAAATCCAGTCCCACCCTGAAACAACCTGTTAACAAACCAATACAAAGTCCGAAACATTCACCTGTTTACAATAGCCCTAAACATACGACGATACCGGCGAGCGTCAGCCCCAAGCACGGCACTTCATCGCCAAAACATGGGAGTTCAGCCAGCGCTGGAAAGCCTAGCATGTCAGCTTTGAAGTCTGCTGCTAATTCACCATCAAGCAAAAGTAGCGACGGCATACCTAAAGCAAAGTCTTCCAACAAAGACTCTAACAGAGATAAAGAGAGAAAACCTTCATCTCTGGCTTTTGGTGGGTCGGGTCACCAGAGTCCCAAAATGAAATCGTCTAGCACTAAATTAAAACAACTGGATTTAAATCCTAGTGCTGAGACACCTTCTTCTCTACCAAGCAGTGGGGGTAGTACGCCCCCCTCTGGTGGCTCGGATATTGGAAAATCTGCTACTGCTCAACAGCAAGCGAGAAATCGTAAAGGTTCACTTAGCGCAGTCATCGATAAACTGAAGAATGCTCAGCATTGCACC
The DNA here is from genome assembly GCA_963978495.1 of Athalia circularis. Lineage (NCBI taxonomy): Eukaryota > Metazoa > Arthropoda > Insecta > Hymenoptera > Athaliidae > Athalia > Athalia circularis. The sequence goes on from OZ021699.1 coordinate 26,441,259, forward strand.
GATGATGGAAATGGTGGGTCTAAGGGAAGCCAAAAGGATCGTGCTAGTTCCACCAAAGTTGGAGAAGGTAAAAGCGGGAGTAAATTACCTGTAGATACCAAAAATCCAGCTGAATACATGGTCAAGCACAGCTCCGATGGGATGAAAATTACCATCAATAAAACTCGAACAAAGGACTCTAAGTCGAGTCCTAATGTTAAGTCATCATCAGGAACTTCCTCCAGTTCTGGAAATGGGTCACCAAAAACTCACACTGGTTTGAAGCCAGGAGTAAATTCAGGTCCTGCATCTAAAAAACCACAGCAACAAGTCTCTCCGAAGCTACTCAGTAGTTCAGGTTCTGGAAACAGCGGGAATAAAGCAAATATTACCAGTCAAAAAGTGCCTTCTGTTCAAAAATCCGCCTCTGGTTCTAGCTCCAGCAGTGGTTTACTAGTAAAAGGTATTTCTACAAAGTCCTCTGGTTCTCCAAAGATGAACAGTTCTGGTGCGACTGATTTGAGTCGAAACAGAGACAAGCCCAGGCCACCAAAGTCTGGAGAAAAGAATATATTTGGTTCTAAAAGCTCTGATATTAGGAAAACCTCCAGTCCCTCTGCCTTACGGGAAGAGAGCGAGAGCGAGAGAGCATTCAAACTGCTGGCAGCGCATGCCTCGATGTCCAATTTACCCAATTTACCACCTCAACTTGTTGTCGAGGGACTTATGAAACAACTAGATACAAAATTTCAAATACCGAAATTATCTGCTCGTACTAATACGGACGTAGAAAAAAAGCCTGTAGACAAATTAACAATATCAGATACTAGTAACAATAGAACTGATGTTAATAAACTTTTAGATAGCCTATCTACTAAATCTGAATCTACAAAAGTTCAAGCCACTTCTTTGACTAATGCAAAGCCTCCAGATGATAGGAGAGAAGTTCAATCCAAGCCAGACAACTTATCAACAGCTTCAGTATCCATCACTCTCGGAAACAGCAGTCCTAGCTTGATTATGCCACCCCCAACTGCCAGTCCTCACGATTCTGACGTTCCCACTAATTTATCCATGCAACCGGCAGATACGGAATCTCGAGAAACAAAGGAGGCTCCTAGCAACAGACCATCTCAATTCCTGAATTGCGTTCCATTGAATGCCAGCAAAGAAGAAGTTGTACCAAAGATAGAGCCCATATCCGCACCAAAATCATATCCGCTGGCAAACAGTGGCGCAGAAAGCCTTAATTTGAGTACTAAGCCAGCAGATGCTGCGCTAAATAAGTACAAGGAAGAGAAAAAGCCTCCGAGTGTCTCCGCAGATACTTCTATCAAGCCTCCGCCTTCTTCACAAGAAGCTGCCGAGATGCTGCTTGATTTCTCTACTCCAAAAGAAGTACCTAAGCTAACTACTGTTCCCGAGAGAGCCATGGCTCAAGCTGCCCCCGTTAGAAGGAATACTCCACCACCTCCACCTCCGACTTTTCCCCCAAGTCCATCGGTAAGTGTTCATATTGTAAAAAGTCCAGCGCCTTCTCCGAGGGTAGTACCACCTTCTCCGCATTCTGCATCTCCTTGTATTACCGACGACGAATTAATGGATGAAGCACTTGTCGGGATAGGTAAATGAAGGTTACTTAAAACTTAGCTACTTAATTCCAACGATTTTCTGATTCAGATTAACGAAAAGCATGTATACAGGCGAGCCCTCATCTTTCACTTCAAAAATATCTACGCACCAAGTGTTGAGTTGCTGCATTATATGTTTTACTTGCGCACTTTGGTACTTTTGATGTGTGAGAATGATGTGCTCTGCTTTCAAATAATCTGTGGCCAAAGTGCACTTCTAGTTGTTAATTTTGGAAAGTTGCCTTTTATATTCAGATTCTGCATTTCGGACACAGAATTTATAAACCTTGTAGACAATCATTTCGGAGTTTAGCCTGCGTTAAGAAATCAAGTACTGATATAATACGGAACTGATTATTTCACGTCCAATAGTGCTTTCACGTAGCTTGACGAATCGTTGTCAGACAATACAATTTAAAAAACTCAAATGTCTTACTTGCCACAATACAGTTTCCGATCGAAATTGGCAACGAACATCTATTATTACGATTGGACAGAATTCAATTAATTTTTTTAATTTGTAGCTAAGGTAATGAGTCACAAATTGATACGATTATAGTCATAGGTAATCCAGTGCTGCCATAGAGGAGTTAACTGTGTTGAAGATTAAGGAAATATCGTATTCTAATGGGGAATCTAATTGACTGGTACAAACGTAATATTTTCAAGGTATATGACACGAGTGAAGTGATAATGTAAACCATACTTGGTTGATTGGGCCACATTTTCCTCATAATTATAATATAAAATCTAACAACGTTGAACTGTACAGTACATTAATAATTATAATCATGAAAATAAAAAGGGAAACAAAAAAAAAGTCTTCGTGTTAACCGAAGAGGTGGAGAGATATCTTGTTATTATATGTGTAAAAAAGCAAATAATAACTTAGTTTTCAATCTTTATTTATTTCTTTTGACTCATTTCTGCAATAACCGTTCATCGCATAAAAAATATTAATGTCGTAAGTGATAACTAATAATTCGCATAATTTGTAAATAGAAGACAGTGAAATTCATGAGTATCCGATGTTAATAGTTATACATAAATTTTTATTTTGAAATTTTCTTTTTGAAGTTCAGTTCCCTTAAGTACTACCAGTACACTCGCTTAATTAAGTAATATTCTAAAAGGTGTCTCTCCTATATAATTGTTTTCTATTACTTTTTTTTTTTAATTCTGTACCATGTGAAAAATCACAAATTATACGGTATCTCGTAAATTAATTTGTATAGAAAAAGAGGTTCTATTGTATTATCATTGAGTATAAGGACGTGTATGTAAGACTTGATAATAAATGTTCTTGTTAAGACTTATTTCTTCTAAAAAAAAAGGGATTTGTTTAATTTATGTTCATATACACCTATGACTTTAAATCAATTTTAAATAAGTGAAACATAAAAATAGGTAGGAATAATTGCATTCGGAATTGAAAATTGTTGAATTTTAATCAATTTATTCGTAAAACAAAACAGTTTTTCCTAAATATAAATATAAACTGTTACGTTGTTATTATTACCGAGAAGTCTATACCTACGCATTTACATAATGACATTCTGTGGAGGATTTTACTTAAAACGGGAAACACAACAACAACATTAATACCACCACAAACCAAAATTTACTGATAATTGAGGCTTCTTCGAACTCAATGATATAGTCTTAACGATTATTTGAAGTATACAAAACCGATTGATTAACAATCAAATCACAATCAGAGAATAGCATCTTCAATCAGAGATCAATTTATTGAATATTTCAATATTGCTGGCGACGGGGGAGCAACAGACAGCTAGACTTTAGGAAAGGAAAGATCGATTTTGTACACTATTCATTATGAATTTGTTAATTTGTGACAATTCCAACTCCTAGGTATTACTAAATCCCAATGTTTGTCTGGATGAGCTGGGCAATTAATTCTTGCGTAAAATTCCATTGAATATAAACTTAGGACGATTCCAACCCCTATGCACAGCGTAAACCATATAAAAACGTTACCACCTGCCTTTTCAATTTTTCGTGAAAGAAAAACGAAACTTAAACTTACACCAGCGAAGGATACGAATAATACTGGGTAGAAAAATCTAAATGCAAATGCTAGAATGTATTCGTGAAAAATCGCTGATACCGTAAATACCGTCATTGTTGAGACAATTTTGTTACCTCGCGTCACCAATTCGTACATGTCTTTATAAATGTAACTGTACAACCAATCGTGTATCACTACGTTCCACGTTCGATAATATACACTGTAGGATGTCGCGTTCCACCAGTCCTGCAAGTTTATTATTACTCATAACAGTAGAAATTACTAAAATATAAAATACACTGTCAAATTGAAAATATTTCAGTTATCCTTCAAAACCGTCGCAGTTTCGTCGGAATTATTATTCAATTACTAACTAACTTAGTTTTTAAGGAAAACTGCAAGATTTTTGATCGCACAATCGAAATATGACACATGAAGTTTTGTGACCTTGTCTATTCAAAGAAAAACACATAAAACCAATGAATACCTTGTAGAACATTCTGTCAGCGAATCGAAGAAGTTCCGCAGACGCGTTCATCCAAGAATGAAGGAGGCAATAAAATCCACTAAGAAAAGCCAAAAGTGCGGGCATTATTGTCCCGCTTATGCTGATCACTAATGTTCCAGGTTCTAATGGAGTCCTACCGAATTGTTCAAATACCGGTATCAAAAGTCTCTCGAATATGAATACTACGGCAAAAACTACTAGAATAACTTCCGTGTAATGCCAAAGAACAAAACGCCATCGAATCACATTCGTCCTGTAAAACATAAGATGCAAAAAAATCAAGTTAGGGATATTTTGTGCAAAAAAACTGCAGTTATTGGATAAAATAATTATTCTAAAATTACCGAGGGTAACTATCTCGATATACCAAAGTGGGGCAGAATAAAAAATACAAGAACTTTGAAAATTCTGGACAGGTAGTTGCCTCGTTTTTTTCCGTGTGTGGTTTAAAGTTAAGAGTACGTGGGGCGGCACTTCTGACGAATGCGTGTATCTTCATCATCAGCCGCACCTGTTGACAAATATGAATAATTTTCAAAAACCTCTCCAACTTTTGTTTCTGCATAGTTTTTTCTTTTCAATCGTTTATGTAATCGATAACGCGTGTGGGACGTGTAATTACATTGGCTGACAGTATATTTGGTTATACGTATGTATTGATTTAAAAAAAAAAAAATTGGATAAAATACTGTCCTCAAATTAAACATGACAGGTCACAGAGTAACCATGATAAGATTATTTTTTCATTAACAAATAGGTGATGACTAAACCTGTTCCATTAGTATTATCAAACTAGACGCTGGAGGGAGATCTTCTTCAAGTAATGCTTTTACTGGGAATACAATGAATGAAACCTGGTATGCAATCAAACCGATCAACCACCCATAATCCCAGATTTTTAGTTTCATTGCTGAAAAAAATTAAAGAGAATAAGGATTAAAAATTATTCCTATAATTATAACAAGAAATAAACGTTATACGTATACATAACGTACATTTTGGTGGTATTTGGATGCGTTGATTTGCCCAGAAACTGAATGCAACATAAACTCCTAAAGTGGTAAGCATCATTCCCAACCATATACAAAACACTTTGTTGAATTTACCAAACCCGATCATTATAGTGGTTACTCCAAAGCTTGTTCTGTAAAACAAACGTATTATCTTCAATTGAGTTCAAACAATGGAGAATAGATTTTGCGCATCAATCGATGGAGTTTTTATTATTCCACTCACGAGCCGGTATCTACGATGTCGTAGACCGCAGTATTAATGAAAAGAATTATAAAGATAACAATGAATATATGATAAATGGTTCTTATATGTTTTATCCTGAACAGATCGGTTAGTGGAGAATTTCTACTTAAGAATTCTTTTTCCGGTAGGAAGCCTTGCTTTGATGATTTTCTGTAAAATCAAAACAAAAATATACATATAGAAATTATTGTTTTATATACTTGATTACAAAATATCCACCTTCAGATACAATGAAGAAGAAAAATCAAACTCACTTTTTATTATTGGTTTTACTAGATTCACCGAATAGATCGCTCATCAATTTTTCAGGTTGTACTTTTTCCAATTGTTCCATTACTTCGGATATCATTTCTTTTACTTGATGACTGACTTGTTCCGTAAGATCTTTCTCCATTTGCTAATCATGATCAGTGAAAAAAAATGCTTATAAAATATTAACTTCTAGGAATTGACAAAATCATATCATGCCGGTCTATTTTCTCGCATAAACGTAACATGCTTTGTCCGAAGAACGCACGTATCAAACTATCAGACATGGTGAATAAAATCTTGTGGTCGAAACTCGTTTCGTATTTTTATATTTTCGACATATATAGTATGATGTATAGTATACGTAAGGGTCGAGTGAACCCGAGTTAAGTCATGATCTATCGTGACTTTATTTTTCTTAGCTTTTTTGTTTCTAGCCCATTGAACATCGTACAAATTGTGATAACGTTAACGACGATAGGCCGATTCAGATAATCTTAAGACTTCGAGAATGTCGTTTAAAGTCCGACGTGTGATGACGGTGCACTAGAAAATACACAATAAAGAAGTACGATCTATCTAATGATCATTGTTGACCCCACACGAGGCAATAACATTTCTGTAATGAAGGTATTTTTATAACTCTGTTATGCGTATGTTTCATTCAACACTATCTTATACAGCTCACAAGTAATGTCATGTGAACACTTCTAACACAGAAATACTACGAATCCCATTTTTAATATTGGGAAAATTGAAAATCTTTTGTACTAAAAAAAAAAGGAAAATACCGATAATAACAAAATATTTGGAACCAACCTGCATTCGGTCACGTATTTTATCCATCGACATACTTCTGCAGAGTATATCATCTCCGGATTTCGAACGATCCGACAAAAAATCGGTGATGGAATTATGCTCAAACGATAATTTCCCCTGGGAATCGTCTTTTACTAAACAGAAAATATTTCACAATCGTAAAATACTAAAATACTGACTTGTATATTTATAATCTTCGACAGTCTACTATTAACAAAATATAACGTATACATAGATATAAACCGGACAATTTTATCGCAAGTACCTTATGTACTTCGTACAATTAGATAAGTGGATATTATATACATAGACAATTACGTCTGGTATATAGACACTATATGGGTATATAGGTGTGTACAAAAATCGAGGAGAAATTATTATCGTAAAATTATCTTACCGCTATTGTTGTTTTGTAGAACATCTTCGGTTCGTGAAAGAACATTTTTTGAATTATTACGCAGACAGGGACCTTCGTCCCGATTAATAACGGTCGCGTTTGTTTCCATTGCGATGTATTATATTTCGTTGGTTTGAAAACTACAAATAACAAACTTTTTAACAATTGAACATAAGCACATTATAAGTATAGTCCCTTCTTTTTTCCTTCACGTTCTCCAAGAGAGTGGGTAAATATAGTCACGTTCGCGTCGATAAGCTCAGATCGCGTGTGAGAACGATTGACGCGGGTCGAAGAGATTAGATCATTTGATCAACGTTCAGAATTGTGTGAGAAACCAGAGGGAACATCGGTGTTGAGACTGATTGGTCGCGAGTGCAGACGAGGAGCAAAAGCTAAACTAAACTGATTCAGAGTTTTCAGATTGAATTATGTTAGGTTTACGATTCCCCGCTCACCTCCTACTTACTATACCTATACTCACTCTCCAGTCCATCTCCTCCTCCTCGTCTTGATACTTGTCACCAACTCATAAGTCAATATACTCATGAATACTACCAGAAGACTTGATTCTCATTTATATTATAGGACATACGTCTATGTGTTGAGTCCTTTGATGAAGCAATTATAATGATGTAGCATCGTGCCAATATGGGCAATTCATTCTTCAACTAATCACATATCATTGGATGGAAAAATTCTTCATCTGTTCCTGGGATAAAAAGAGGGGAGTTGTCCGTAGTATTTATTTTTAAATATTAGAAGTATACTATTATTATTAGGAATTGAAAGCAACGCTGACTGAAAATTGTATGCTTGTTTATTGCAGATAAATATTGCTATGGCATGCAGGAAATTTCAATCTGCACTTTTCCTAGTGGTCATCTTTTACCTGGAATAATTATGGAATTACACTGCAAGGTATACGCTTTACCCAGGGAATACTTGAAAACGTATTGTATACGTGACCATGTAGATTGTAATTGTTGAATGACGAATCATTATAGTATTCGCTGACCGCAAGGAGTAACGATACAGATTCTAAGAATGTTAAACATCCTTATTAGACTCATAGATATGCGAGAGTTTTTCTGTTCTCAACACTATCATTTCTGACCACATGTGTTTCCTAATCTGCTTGGTATCAATAATGCTTAAATATAAATTCTAAAATGTATACTTTAAGTAGCGAAATATTTACATTCAGTAATATTCAGCGAGATTGTGTACAATGTTTTTTTTTTCTGGATTGTTATTGGCAACAAGTATTACATAGCCCACTAATTATTGGCGTCGATGGCATACATCGTGAAATTTATTGAACTCATCATTACACAAAGCGAGCAATCCGGATTGTCGTCTCATATATATTTATGATGAGTTACAGAGTAGGTAATACGTAATCTAATACAGGTCAATAGCGTGCAGGTCAATGATTAAATTAAGAAAAATTATTTAAATCCGTATGGAAGATGTTTGATTTTATACGGTACTTAAAATATTTAATTTAATTTGAAAAAGTAATTAGGTAATCAAGCATCGTTTATAATGGTACAATTCTATCTGAACGAAAAAGTTACACCGTATTATATATGCATACTTGCATATTGCATACTTCGTCACAAGTATCAAGACAAATCTTCGGTCATGCAGACAGCAGAAATTTTACGACAATATTATCATATCTTAGCGCAATTAAAACGAAAGCAAAAATATGATAATTACAACAAGACGCGGTCAGTGAGAAACGACCCCTGTATATTGCGTGAGATTACTCAGGCAATTAAATATTTACACTATTTTAATACATTTTATCGTTAGTTGGTTATTGGTACGTACATACAGTTCCGACGTGGGAGTATCAATTTTTCCTATCGCTAATTTTCAACTCGACGTGCATTCAGTTGAAAACAGAAATTTGTTATCTTCAGAATCACAATGGAAAAATTGAACTGCTCAAAATGATTTTCATGCTTTTTGTACTGGACTTCAGAACAAACTAAACATTTAGAATGAACGTTAGAATTGAATTCATTATTCTTTCATAATTCTAGAGGGTATAATCTTTACAAATCGTGTCCAGATTAAAACCAAAATGCGTATCATAATTCATGCTTAAATCGCTGCGCCTGAGTACAGATTGCACCGCAAGTGAAGTGCACTGCACTTTGAATTTTAACGGGCCCGCTATGTCGGATCTTGACCAGCGACGTCTGCGCAGCTTACTGGCTTCCGGGTTCGGGTCCAAATGTGGCTGTTAGAGTTTCCGGTTACCGCCACGCTACTCGCTGCTTAGCTCAAAAGATGTGCTCAGTTTAATTTCGAAAATTAATTCCATCGTGATAATCAGTAGGTAAGTAAAGAGACAATATGCCATTCAAAGTGATACATATTCCTCGTCAATTAAACGTTAATTATGTCATAGTCTTCCCTTAAATCATGCGATAATATTTAATTTTAAAATACTGGAGGGACTCTTGTGCACACGTGGGAGGTTAATCGACTGGCGTATTTCAAATATACGCATTTCTCGATGCTGAAAAAGCGTAATGTCGTTCTCTGAGATCCTTATTTCAGAGTTCTTTTGTTTTTATATTAATATCGGACGTTTTTACGTTCATTTGCCCACTGGTATCAAAAATCGATACCACCGACCGTTAGCACCTCCATTTTTAAACTAATTGTTGCGGAAAAAATATGAAGATTTCGTTCGCTACCAACTTCAACTTTTTTATCCGACAAATTTCAATTGCCGATCAGTGAATTTACGCTGACAATTATCAGATTTTGCTATGATCGTTGAATTTCAGAATCCACTTTTATTAAACGATTTTTGTTTGTCTAGTCAACGTGACCGGCACTTGCCCGGCCTCAATCTCGTGTAAGCGTAAGCACAGTATTGGTATTTTTTAATAGGGTTTTCAGTTGATTCTTTGTCAAATCTTCGAATCCTGTTCAATTCAAATTCTTTATTCTAATATGAATACGTGTCCTTGTAGCTGTTCCAGAAAGCCGTTGTAATACCGTACAGACAGCAGGTTTCATAAAGTAATTCAGTCATTAAAAGATAAGTAAAACAGTTTTCATAATGACTAAGGCAAAGCCCGTAACGCCCAAGAGCCAGGCATCGACACCTAAAGGAAATTTGAAGGGAGTTAAAAATACGCCGATTGGTAAAAATAAAACCCCAAAATTCAAGGCTACTCCTACTGGAAAGGTTCCTCTGATTAATGGAACACCTAAAGGTAAAGGTAAACAGAACGCAGGAAATATTACACCTAAAGTGAAGCAAAACTTGCCATCAGCTACTCCCAAGAATAAAGGCAACAGCAAGCCAAACACACCTAACACCAAGCAAACACCACCACAGGGGAAAAAAAATACCCCTAAGGTAAAAACTCCAGGTCAGAAAGTTACCGAAGAGCAGCTGCAGGCAAAGATTACTCAGATTATAAAGAATGCTGGGAATGAAGATGCAGACGATTCAGATGAAGATATTAATGAAGGAGTTGCAATAAATGAAGAGGTTAGTGATGAAGAGGATGATAGTGATGCTGAGGAAGAATCTGAAGATGATGATGGCATCAAAAACATTTTGGGTAACAGTCTTGCTGATGATTCTGACGACGATGATGCAGATTTTGATGACGATGATGACGAGGATGACGATGAGGAAGGTGATGAGGAAGTCGAGAATAAGGGAATAAAAAAGTTCAAGGGATCAATCGCCAATGCTGAGGCAGAGGCAGAAGATGATGACTCAAGTGAAGAGGATGACGACGACGATGATTCCTTAAACGAATCTGGGCCTGGATTGAAAGCGTTATTGGGTCAGAGTCTTGCTGATGATGATGATGATGAAGATTTCACTGATAATGATGAAGAGGAGGATGATGATGATGATATCAGCGACGAGGAAGAGGATGATGACCAGGCATCTCCCATTCAGAAAAAACAAAAAGGAGCAGCAGCAGACAATCAAGATGAAGATGAAGACGAAGACGAAGATGAAGATGAAGATGAAAATAATGATGAAGATGAGGAGGATAGTGAAGATGATACAGAGACTTCAAAACTTTCGAATGTAGAAAATGATTCGGAAGATGAGGATGATTCCAATGAAGATGACGATGAAGCAAAATCTGCGGATGACTCCCTAGATCAACAAATTTCACCAGAAGAACGTGCAGAAAGAGATAGGCGGTCAATATATGTCGGTAATCTTCCAACAAATGTAGAAGTCAAAAAACTAGCAAATTTGTTCAAACAGTTCGGATCAATTGATACCATCAGGCTGAGAGGAGCTTTTGGCAAAGATGCTAAAACTTCTAAAAAAGTAGCTATAATCAAGAGGGACTCTCTTCATCCAGAAGTGACTGCACTTCATGCTTATATCAGATTTAATTCCAAAGATTCGGCACACAAGGCACTCACACTAACTGGCCACAAATTTGATGGTCATTATCTGAGAGTTGATTTAGTGAGCGGCGAGGGTCCGAAACCTGATATGAAAAAGGCTGTGTTCCTCGGAAACTTGCCATTCAGTGAGTATAAATAATTTCGAATATTTCCTTCATGCTATTATTATTTTATTTTATTTTATTCTATTCTCTTTTACAGAGGTTGATGATAACACAATATGGAATCACTTTGCTGATTGTGGAAAAATCTCTTCCGTTCGAATCGTCAGGGACCGTAAAAGCAAGTTTGGCAAGGGCTTTGGCTACATAAACTTTGAGAGCTCAGACTCCGTTCCTTTGGCGCTTAAACTTAGTGGTAGCAACATCCAGGGACGAGAGATCAGAGTAAAGATATGCTCTGAGCAACCTTCGTCTCCTAAAACAAAAGCAGCTGGCCAGAAAAGGCCTCGTTCAAACTCGAATAAAGATAGTTCACCAAAGAAGCGCAAAGAGAACTCTGGGGATGCTGTTGCAGTAGCTGTGAGTATTTGATAGGCATAAACTTCAATTTGTCTATGTTAAGTGATGTTTTCGACCAGTAAAATAACAATTATCATAATTTTCCATACAGACTCATAACAGCATAAGTGCTGAGCGAAGAAAAGATAGAAATAACAAGCGATCCCAAGGCGAGCAGCAGAGGGGCACAAAAAACGGAAAGGCACCTGGTAAGCCTGTTGGCGGTGGTGGTTTTCAAGGACAAAAGGCTGATAATAAAAAGAAACAGAAATTCAATAAGGGCGACATCAAAAAGAAGCAGGTTGCTGCTAAATTGGCCGCTAAATCTAAGAAACCTTCCACAGATTAAGTTTTATTAATAGCTCATAACTCAGTGTAACCTTTTTTTCACATTGTTATACTGTATGTTTATCCTTTATGTCGAGTAATTGGATCTAAAAACGATCCCCGCGTAATAAATGTAAGAGATTGTTTAATTATTACTATTAAGTTACAGTTTTGTATTATCCCAATTCTGCAATTAACATGTATTTTAAATGTGTGAATGACAGGTAAACTGTACATAAAATGCTGAAGAGTGTGTTTGCATTCAGATTCTGTGAAGTCCATTTTAAATAAAAATAAATATTCTTACTGGTTATTCAATGTTTCCAATCGAACTTGGCTTATTTACGAATTAACAACTGAATTAAAAGATTTCAAATTAAAGAGGGGTATAAAATGTTTTCATGAGTGAAGTAATGATGATAATTTCTGGTATATTTACATGACAATATATTACAGTGCTGTGATTGAAATACTTGTCGTTATGTTACAAACTGTAAGCTTTTGTACTATCGCTCATAAAATTACACAACATTTGAAGTTCCTAAATGAATGATTTACTACGCAGTAGAAGTTTCCAGCATTGTTGATTTAGTGAAGATAGAGAAATAACTTCCCCGCTTTATAGCTGTGTCAGATAGTATCGAATTTGGGTTGTCTACCTCATTACTCAATGATTTTTTGTTTAAAAGCATCAGTAACATTAGTACCGGGAGGTGAATCAAGGAAAACCGGAATAACTTACGAGAGCTCGCGCTGTCAGATTGTTTGTTAAACTCCCAAGCTAAGAAGAAACGAAAGTTGAAATTAATTATCTATTGATAGCATCACGAATTTAAATCTGCATCTTAAGGATAATATTTACCCAGGTATAAAAAATATCCATTCAATGGTGTTGATTCCAGAGCAAACCACCAGTTGGTAACGTCTAAAGCTGGAGCTAGGTATGATAGGCCTAAAATGGCAGCTGTATATCGTAACGCAACTCTGCGACATAAGCCTGGATTGGTAACTGCCATCATCCTATACCCTGCACGGGAGTAATCGGGCCTCAAGTTCCATGATAGGGCATTGAAATGTGGAAATTGCCATGCATACAGCATTCCAGACATGATCCAAGCACCAGGAGCCATTATATCTCCAGCACATCCTGCCCATCCCATCAATGGTGGGATTGCTCCGACTATAAGACAAAAACTAAGATATTAATTAAGATCACAAGACCAGACAAGCTCCGAATGTTTGAATGTATCAATATTTACCAATAGATCCAACCCAGGTATTGAGAATACTGACACGTTTCATTGGTGTATAAATAAGGGTATAAAGGATGAGATTAGTAGCACCTAAGGCTGCTGTTAAACCGTTAACTCCTAAGTACAATGTAGATAAGCCTGCAATGCCAGTTGTTGCTGCAAATGCTATTGCATGAGCTGGCCTGTTGATATGTAATTTCCAATTAATTTCACCTCCAACAATTATTAATATAAATTCAAAAAATATACTAACGTAAGGTGGCTACGAACTAAGACTCTGTTCTTGGTGCGAGACATTTGAGCATCGAATGGAACTTCAAAAAATTGATTAATAGAATTAGCGGTCGCAGACACAAGCCCAGTTCCCAAGGAACACAGAATAAAGGTCTGGATCTCAAAGGCTCCTGGCGCCAAGGCGTACCCTCCCATTGTCGTGATTACTACTAAAGCTAAAAGAAAAAAAGCCTACCAATGAAGTTAATGTTAGCAATGAGAAATGAAATCTAGATTATTTACTCACAAGTTAATCTGATCTTAGAAAGCATTAGACAATGCGTCAAGAGTTTTGAAGTATCTATTTGGATGTGCCTCCACTCAGGTTCCTGCATTGCTTTCTTATTTGACTTGACAGATTCATTGATATGAGTTTTGCCAAACTCTGGTAGTTTATTGTCAACTAGAAATGGCTGGATGGGTGCATTTGCTGTCAAGTAAACATTCATGGCAACCTTGCGATTTGAAGAATTCTTTCCCATGGTTAAACATGGTCCTTCTCTTTCTGTTGTCGATGTCGCGACTGTTGCTTTCACTGTTTCCGTGGAATACTAAAACAGGATATATCATAATAATTGCATAGAGAATTTTTAAATTTGTATTTTCATTAAAGCCAAAAATGTCAAGAGAATAACCGTAGTGGTCAGTATCTTTGATACTGGTAGACATTTCAAGTTTCGGTAATGTCTTGTTGCATGTAAAATAAATAACATGATAGATGATTCACGTCTCGGTATTACCAGTGTGCCCTCATGATCCTGTAACAAAAAAATATAAAATAGTTATTTGCATCGGGCTAGACAGTTGTGAATTATGTAAAGGGGTGTTCGAATAATCTAACCCTGAAATTACGCACTGTGTTAAGTATTCATATTTCTACATTTATTGGTATCATAATAATACGTACACTTAATTTGAAATGTATATCTCATGGTTATTCAATACCGAACAGAACTATTACATTATAATTCGAATTAAATAAATATAACTAAATAATTATCACCTGCCACTACTAACCGACAACACGCGAGGCGACTAGCAGACTGCAAAGTGCAGACCGAAGACAGTAACGTTGCGGATGTCTTCTAGGTGGCGACAGTGTCGATACATAAACACGGCGGGTTTTATGAAGTCAGTCATTCTTCGGTCAACCATCCACCTAAGTCGTAGGCTTTAAAACGGGTGCCTCAGTCAATACTCGAAACTTAAATAAGTATTATTACTCAATGATGATAATTGATAATTATGGGTTTATGTAACCTAGATGTAACGCTAAATTTGATCGAATTGTTTGCATTTCACAATTCCATACTACGAATCTGTCCGTCATATTGTTGTCGGGCTGCGGCTCTTTCTGTAATCGTTCGTAAAAAATGTCCAGCCCAATGTATTGACAATTAGAAATAACAAAATCTCTTAGATTTTCTAAGACGATTCTATCAATCTAAAAAACAAGTTCATGAACTCCTTTAAGTTTTTACATCTTGTTCTAAATGTTCCGTGTGGACTGTTTCGGCGCGTTTTCGGTATCGTTCCGAAGCGCGCGTAATTCCTAGTAGCTCCAACTTTTCTACACCCCCTCTAAAATATGAAAATAATCAAGGGCAAAGACTCTGCGTACATTCAGTGTAAACCAATTTCGTGAGCTGTTTATTTCAATGCTGATGCCTTATATCTCTGGAAATGATTTTCGTGGATGAGAATGAACTTTCGGATATTTATTTTATGGACAGGTCTGGAAGAATGACACGTTCATGTTTTGACTATAAAGTTTTATTCTTACAAAATTCATCAGGCGATTAACTGATTTAAATTTCTACAAAACTGGTATTATATGTTCATTCACCGCCACTAAAAGCTTTAATTTACATGCAACATGTTATACTAATCACAGTCTCCGACCAATGTTTTATGGTAGTCCCACTGATTAATAAATCATTTCGCTACTTTTTGTTTTGATTTGTCAATACTTTTTTTACTGCGGTGGTTGCACGTAGGGATTCATGACTTTTCGATGAGGAATTTTTTAACAATAAGTGAAATCTAGTTAATAGTGTTGTTCAAACTTTCTGAATGTTATGGTGGTTTGAGAAACATTCCTATGCTAGCACCCTGTTATTTAATGTAAAGGCACAGCTAGGAAGTTGAGTGATAAATATTAGGCGCATTTATATTGTAATGCTAGAATATCTAAATCTTGGACTAGGCTCCAGTATAAAATAATAAACTACCAACATCATTGGTAAACCACCAGATACCAGTGAAAAAGTCGAATTACACTATACAGCTTCGTGTCGCGGCGATTATTTTTATAGTTAGGCATATGGATGAAAATAAAAGACGTTCAATGTGTTCTTTTTGTTTTGGAATGTATCGGAATTGTATACATTAAAATTTATTTTTGCTTTCGTATCGCAAGTATATAAACTATAAGTAAAAGTGGTGGCTCAGTTTTTAATAATGTAAATGGTAATGCAAATGCATCTGAAATTTGCATTTGAAAGTGATAATGATTTTTTAACTCTATTGCGATATCGGACAAATCTTGAACCACAGCCTAGAATTAAAATTCGCTATTTTAATATCCTGTCAGGGTAAAACATATATACACAACTAAAAGCAAGTTAGTTACAGAAGAAGGTACTCAAAAATTATCGGTGAGGATTTAACGCCAAAGGTGATACAGAATTACAGGGTAATTATTTGCGTAGACAATAATATTAGCAAAATAAAATAATTAAGTAATTAAAAAAATATAAAATAAAACTGTAAATAAAAAAATTAAAGTCGCTAAATGCACGTTGGACGGTAATCATTACAACTAGTACAGATCCACATAAAGGAAGCAAAGATCAATATGAAATCAAGTACTTGTTAGTGATAAAAATATTTGTACATCGATCGAGATTCGAAGTCTCACATATTTTTATTTAGCTTTTATCTCAACGGTGAGATAAAATTTGTAAGTATTAAGAAATTAGGTTCACACTACGAAATGGGAATATATTAAGAGATGGATTTATAAAACTAACAGTATAAATTAAATCATTGATAATTAATAGTGTCTAACTTATAAATTCTGTTTGGACATTTTGGCTGAATCAAAATCCTGAGTTTGACAGAAATCCATTTCTCAGGAGCACGCACAACTTGGAACATCGGTCACACTTTAATGGTACAGAACTGTGGGGTTTGAAGTTCAATAGCTGTTTTTTGTTTCTCAAGTCATTTCGAATGTGATATAAAATGTGTAGAACTATGAGTCTACTGGTCATATCAGCAAATAGGACCTGCTCTGCTATGAAAACTAGAAATTCTACGTATCAGAATTTTTGTAAAAAACGATTCTGCTCCAATTTTCTGCCAGGCAACGAATGATTTCAGTGAGATAATGTCTCAATCTAAATGAACCATTCTTTTTTCTTTTGAACTTGGTGCCCAGTCGTAGAATGAACCACTGCGGAGTCCGGGTCCAAAGCTATTTCCGCACCCTTATCTTCCTGCGTCAAATATTCTCCCTTATGTCTAGCCATGTACCTTCCAATTAGCATCCCCATTATTATCAAAGCTATCAATATTACAGCTAACACACTACCTAAAATGGCTGTATCAGTTTCGTTGTATGCTGCCCTTAGTTTGTCTTCATCCACTTGTGGTGGTGGACGAGTTTCTACCATATTAGGAGGATGAGTGAACGGTTCAACTCCGCAAAAATCTTCCGTGAGCTGACTACCTAGAGACCTAACGTTAGCTGGCCCGCTTTCTTGGAATAATAGTTTAAGTGGGTAAATATCGTCAAATTCAACTCTTGATATGCAGCCTGCAAATCCTTCCGTCATAGATTCGTTTTTTCCAATGTACATGTACTGGATGTTGTTGAACTGGGCATCTGCAGAAGCTTTTATATCGAAATCGAATAATTTTGGTTCGTAATTATCAACCTGCATAACCAGAGTTGCTCCAGAGTTTCGTCTACTTATTCGAACATCGTGATACTGACCTAAGCCAAAATGCTTGTCAGGGAATATCACCTCTTGTCTTTCAAAACCAAAGTCAAAAACTACACGCAAATGACCGCTGTTCGATACCATTATAGTCATGTATTCGCCGGAAATATTAGAAAATAGGCCTAGCAAAAAACCCTTTGGATTTGTTGTTGTAAATCCAACGCGAATCTTCTCTACAATAGTAGAACGCCAGCTGCCCATGAAGTCGTATTTTATCATAGAACTTTGTCGTAAATTCACACCAATTTCTGCAAAATAAATGTTCCTTGAATTCCGTTCAATATTGAATAGAAATTCAGTAAAAATTTAGTATCCTTACCATCCGCACAAATTGGACCCTTGAACGCTGTCCAACGGCAGTCGCAGGTGTATCCGTCAAATCTTTCCAGGCAAGTACCGTTGTTGAGACAAGGGTTGCTTTCGCATCTTCCCACACAGTCAGTGCTCACTCCATATAATCCTCTTCTTGCGTGGCTTCTGATATCTTGCAATTGACCATTCAGTAATAAGGATCTTATGCATCCAACGTAACCATCTCTATAATCTGTTGTTGCGCCAATAACGAGATCGGATGTCAGGTGTAGAGCTCTCACTGGGCCAGGTGGTTCCCTAACTTCGTTCTTGAGAGCTCCATCGATTACAATTCTTGCTTCTTTGCGATTTCTTTCAACAGAAACGGAATGCCAACGATTATTAGCGAGGCTGTAGGACGTTTGAACGCTGACTGCTAGTGGACCACCGCCTGCCTGGTATTGGAAATGAATTTGATTTCCTCCGTTTATAGATACTTTGATGTAATCTGCTGGTCCTTTGGAATGGATGATCACTGCATCTTGAATAGTCGTTTTGAATTCAAAATAGATGTCTCCGCTGTGACCAATGTCAAATGTTGGGAGATTTATCGTAGCATCAACGACCCGGAACGTGACTACATTCTTGAACAGATCTGAAACAAAATTAGTCTAATGTTAGCTAAAAACAAAGAATATACAAATACGGAACTCTTAAAGGTTTATCGTTTTCTCGATGGTAGAGTTGTTTATTCTATGGGTAAGGATTTTAATATCCTACATAGATTTCTCTTCTGCATTACTTCTAGTTCCGCTAAACTTTGAACATACACAACATCTTTGATTGATATAGTTATTGATAATAACTACGACTTGGATCAGCTACGACTATGGTAGCTACCTTTAATCTATGAATTTCGTACACATTATCCACTAGCTAATCTGCTTACCCGCATGTAACCACGGTAATTCAGTTCCTTACAAATCGATCAAAAAAATATTAGAAGAATATTAGAAGAATATTAGACAGATTATTCTCAGAAGTAAGAACAGTCGAAAAGTGAAAAGTTTGAAGCTTACCATCTCCTTCGCAAATCAGAGGACCCAATGTATATCTTCCTTCTTTTTCGTCTAGCGGTGTTCCCGTGTCTCCAAAGCGTAATTGTTTAACGGGCAGATGCTGCTTTTCAGTTATGTCTCCGCCATCTTCCTGCCAACCCTCAAAACCAGCATCGCAGTTACACCATTTTGTTGGGTCCACACAGGTTCCAAGAACTCCACATTCACATTTACGTGAACCTGGTAGCGCTCCACCCCAGTAATCCATACGTTGGTTTCCTCTGCTCACCCACCACGAACTAGGTCGGAATTCTTCCCCAATTGGTACTGTGAAATGAAACAGAATTTAGAATCAAACGGAACGTAGTTGTATGTAGATTAGATCCCATATTTTGTCTTCAGTCAAACCTGGGGTATTGAACAGTCTGGATTGTTTGCAGGCATAATTGATTCTTTGAGCACAGCTTGTGGAGCGATTCAAAAGAGCTTCGATTTGATCAAAGTCAGCGTCATAGTTAACATCTTGAATGAAACTGCCAGGCTCTTCGAAACCATCAACTGGCGTAGGCTGCTCATTACTATGTCTGAGTACTGTCATTATTCGTCCATCGGAATAAAATTCACAAGTGACCGGGAATGGGCGTAGAGGTCCGCTTCCATCAACGTCAATTTTCACTTCAGCACGCTGATCAACGGAGTTTGTATTTTTGTAAGCTTCACATGAGAGCGGGTTTAATGCTGAAACGTATAAATAAAAGAAATTCTTTATACAACTTGTTATTAACTTGGTATCAATATAGTTCTGCTTTATGCTTACATGTATGACAAACCGCTCCCGCATAACCAGTGTTAGTACAGTCGCAGAAGAACTCATCCGAAGTTTGACGACAGATGCCGGTGTGCTTGCAGGGATTAGGATTGCATCGGTCTACCATTTGACAAGCGTCGAATACCACCTCGTTTTTACAGCAGTATTCATCTTCCTTCCAATCTGTAGGTAACTTGTAGTTTCCGTCAATACTTATCATCCTCATGCACCCAACAAATCCCCTCGAGGTTCCCATTCCAGTTATTCCTCCTCCTATGAGGTATACAGGTCCTGTTGTCATGTCAAGAAGACGCTTGGTGCGCATTGGACGGCCATCAACATTCAAAATCAAACTGTTTTTGCTTATTGTTAGTATAATCGAATGCCATTTTCCATCGTTGAATGTTTCCTCAAAATTGTCTAATATCGCATTTGGATATCCTTGTGTTTGGATATCTACTTTTATCTTTCCCTCCTCCAGATAAAGCTTAAAGGACAAACAAGCATTGACAAATTTATAATAGACTCAATCGAGGGATTCTGTCGCGTAGTATAAAATCAGAGGCACTCACTTTTACGTATCCTGGAGAGGTAAATCGATGGTATAAAATCATCCCTGTTTGTTCATAGCTTCTGAACGAAAAGGAAACGTTCAAGGAATAAACTCCTTCATACCCTTTCAGCCGTGCAAAAGATTGAGGCGTTAAGAATGTGATCGGAATTATTGGAGGCTCTGGGCAGCTGTAGATCGTATTCACTTTGTGGTACCTCAGATTTTCACCTGTGATTTCAACTTCTTTGAGCTCATGTATAAAACTGGTTGTGTTGAGGTAAAAGTTTTCTATGCATCCTGTGAAATTCTGATTCACTACTAAGCCATCTTGCTTATTTGGTACTCCACCAATGTAAAACTAGAAAAAAAGTAGGATTAAGCATGAAAAAATTATGATTTTTATCATTCTAAATCGTTAATAATAGTAAAGTTCTACATACGGCTCTGTTCAAGTCAAGCCTGTGAAATTCTCCCTTGATTCTTCCTCTGATTAATACTCGGTCAACAGAGAATGAAATTGTTCTTCTGTTTCTGGATATCACAACGTCATGCCACATGTTGTCATCTAAAAGACTTCCAACAGACAAACTAGTCATGACACCAGATCCCAAGTCAATATTCAGCAGCATTCGGTTGTCCCGTAATTGTAGGGCTATGAAGTCACCCTGCGTTCCACGGGAATAGACAAGTACTCCATCAGCGTTATTTGTTTTAAAACGAAAACGAAGAGAATGTCTATCGGTTTCAATTGGCTCTCGCAGAAGATCCCATAGTACAAGCGATGATCCATTAAAAGATAGAACATCTGAGACGTAGTCACATCCATAAAGTTCAATTCTTAGAGATATTCTGTCGCGCCATCTTGTTGGATTTATCCTTATCCACTGTGCAATTATAGGCACTTCGAATTTATTCAGTTTTATAGTGTCTCCATTAACATTTCCTTTGAACATCTGTAATTTAATTTATAATTTGATGTTTTATCCAAATTTTTCTCCAAGTATTACAAACGAAACCTAACAGCAACATAACAATACGAAATACAGGGAAAATTCACAGTAAGAGAAGAAGTTGATAATGTATATATTTGAGAAAATTTCAAGTCACTGAAAATTATTATCCTACTACTGTAAACGGGATTGCTTTAATTTTTGATAATTATTTGTGCAGTTAATTCCAGCGCAGGTGTATACATGAAAGTTAGTACTAGTGAGAATGTTAGTTACAAAAGCATTAACACTTAAAATTGCTATAACATATATTATAAACTTCTTAGGAACAATATTGATTCTGACGATCCAACGCCACATACGCACTGCCGCGTACAAAATAAACCACCAATTGAATTGTCGGCAATATTCTTTCTCAGTACCTCGTCGACTCCGTCCTGGCTTTCATAACTAGTCCAAGCTTGACCATCGTTAGAATACTGGACGATATATTCTGTGACGTATTCGTTAGTATGATCACGACCACGTGTCGCTATGCTGCGAATCTCATATCTGTCACCCAACTCCACAGTCAGGTGTTGATCGTAACTGCTGGTTTCTGGTGACCATGCCGAGTCCCCTGGAATTCCAGGTCCCCAAATCCAAATGTTGAGAGAAAAGAGTAGAAGTGAGGCACAGAGCAAGAAAAAAAGGTTTAGATGTATGAGTACAGATGATTATTCTTTTATAGTTGTTGTTCAAAATTTTATCTCTCAGCTTTCTATTCAAAATAATTATCCAACAGAAATTGCGTTATTTTTTTCTGGTCGGATTATCGCCATGTTCAATTACATAGTATCATAGTCTGAAGATAAAACTAACATGCAGACATATATTACTCATGCATTATTGTTACAACTTACCTCAAGTATTTTACAAAATTCTTTTTCCAATCATATTTCTACAGAATAATTAAATGCTACCCCAATAAACTTACAATAAATCATTAGCCAAGGGTTAGTAACCGTGACATTAAGAGAAGTTGATTTTGTCTTGTAATGCAGCTACATTGATATTTGTCTTTATGCCCTGAAGATTACCTTAGTGTTGCCATCTTCTTCCTTGTAATCAGCGTAATCAAGACCGTTTGTGCCATAGCTAATACCGTATTCCATCACATATTCGCTGGAGTGTGGTCGCCCTTGGGTTGCGATGGACGTCAAGTTCATCACTTGCCCCAAGTCGATGATGAGGTATTGGTCAAAGTCTGAGCTGCTAGCTGTCCATGCGTTTCCGCCTATGTCACAATAATACGTACGCATGCAAGCAACTCAAACATAATGTAACAACGCAGGTCTATACAATACCTACTTATTTTAGGTGAAACTGGTGGTGAATTACCATTTAGAAATTGTTCTAGATATCAAACCCCGCAGTTATTGTTTAACTGAGACTTGAATTGCTAAAAAAATGAATATTACATCTGTGCTTCTATGAATAAATGAAATTGGAGTCAAATTGTTTTAAATTTGAATAATTTGATCGACTAAATGGGCATTGGAACTATAAAAAGTAAATCCTAATTGAATTCAGCCGAGCATTGTTTTCCTGGTGGCTATTTAATAATATGTTCAAATTTGTAGAATATAAACATTCAGAACCTTTTAAATCAGAAAAGAAGTAAAAGTGGCATATTCTCAGAGTAACGCTGTTCTTCCTAAGTTCTTTCCTTTTGTGAGGGGATACTTCATGAAAAATGCCACTTATATAATAAGATTACTTGGAATATCTGGTGTAGCATGTTAGGGATCAATAAACTTGTTTACAAAGAATTTACAGACACGAATAGGGGAAACAATTATGCAAAGGATACAAATATTGATTGAGACCCGAATACTGAATCTAATTTTAAGTACATATACCAGTGTTTCAAGTCTAACTTTGTTTGATTTCAAAAGCAAGAAAATCGTTAATAGAAAGGCATGCACGGAAATTAACTAATATATTATTTCGCGATATGTTCAACACCGAAGGAGTTCTGTATTGGATAATGAGACGACATTAACTGTATATTTTCGATTATTTATTCACCCACTGGTTATTTCGTTGTACAATTCTGTTCGCTCACTATTATGAAAAGATATCGTGTTACTGAGATAGTAAGATAGATTAAACATTCGCCTTTCAACCTCATGGTGGTGTGTTTCTCTGATATCAATCAAATCAAATTATCTTTTTGATGAAATATTAGCATGTTCAGATTTGGCAAAATATGTTTTACAGTATTCAAGGTCTAGTGAATGCAGGGGAACTGACTTTTCCATCAGTTTTTCATAGTTAATCTCCTCAAATTTAATTTTGTGTGATTTTGGCGCAGATTTATTTTCCTGCAAGGCAACTGCCACGCAATGATTTGAATCTATTAATGATTCCTCAAAGAGCCAGCTTTGTTTGATACCGTCCACATACAACTCGGTATCTTCTATCAAACCGCCTGCTGTTAAATCAGAATTGACTTTGAACACAATCCTAGAAAGATCTATGGTTATTCCTTCACCTACTGCTTTTGTGTAGCTTTCTTTCAAAGACCAATGTCTGCAGAACATAGCAACTTTATCGATATCCGACATAGATTCATTCCCTTTGATTGTTACCCACTCAGAGTATGAAAATATTTTACTCATAATTCTGAAATATTCCGATAAATTTTTACCACCGGTATACTCAAGTTTCATCACATCTACTCCTAGCAAAAGGTTATTTCTAACTTCACCGGCAAATACGGTATAGTTTCCTTGATGAGATACATTGAAGTTCAAGTTTTTGTTATTACCCTTCAAAATAGGTCGACCCTTTTCATCTCTAAGAAGTTCAATCTTATCATAAGGTATACCTCCGTACTCATTTAAAAATTTACGTATTAGTAATCTACCCACTAGCGATGCTCGTGCATCTTTTTTAAATACAAATTTTCCTATTCTTTCTTTTTCCTCTATTTGTATACAAGATATTGCTCTCGCAAACTCTGCCTCGCTAGGATTCCATTGATGCCAATTAAATGCCCAGCGTACGCCAGATTTTGCCATTTTTATGTTCAAGTTCATTAACGTTTTTTATGATTTCTGCCAAAGTCAATCATGTAATGGATTGTAAAGTCTTTCACTGTAACTTTGGGTCTATAATTCTAGATTTTCTAAGCTATTCTACATGGGGCTTCTACCAAGGCTTCCTTTTCAAAATCTGGGGACTTCTTAGCATCCACCTGAAGCAAATATACAATGCTAAGTTTACTTTCTTGACTTTTGATCTGATGTAAATGATGAGTCAGTGGGTGATACACGGGTACAAATGATCCCAGTTATTTTAAACTGTGTAGATGTGTGGTGTGGGACTAATCAACGACTGTAAACAAAATGCAGACATGCTCTCAAGATTGACGTCAAGGGTGTGCCTGTTGAACTGATGTTATTAATAGAATAAAAAGAACGTTTATTCGGCTAACATAATTGAAGCGTAATATCGAAATGACTATCAGGAAAGCTCGATACATCAAATGTTGATAAAACAAACCAAAATTAATTATCGATAAACTAGAATGAAAATAAGCAAAGCTATTCAAACTACAAGACAACACAAAAGTCGATATGAACAAAAATTAATGAGTACGTCCCCCAAAATATGTAAATAACGTTGGCTGAATGACGCAGATCTTATTCATATTAAAAATTAATTTATAATTGTAGTTTCTTTTACCATCGAGTCTTGCGTTATTGGCTCCTCGTTCATTCAGAGATGATGTAGCCTTCAGTTGAGCTCTCTCAAGCAATGGTACATTGCATTCATAGTCCCCTGAAAATGATTGGAAAATTTTTTCATGAGACTGAAAAGATTTTGGACGTTTATCAGGAACTGGGAAAAAATGGGAGGAGTCGATATTCTGTTACAGTTATTGATACACCTAACGCCATGTTGACTGCATGTGGGCTTGGTCGGTCAGATTGAGAATTGTTGCACTATTAATGCTTCAAGCGGTAGAAACTCTCTACAGAATATTTGCAATATTTTTCTCAAAGAACTGTTTTTCTAAATAATAAAAGAGTACTCACATGCATCTATGTTCTCAAGGTATCCCAGGGTTAATAAAATAACTAAGTACTTTGTAGAACACATCATAACATCTCTACTCGAACTTTTTCGGTTACGTAGGGTTACACCCTATACTGATTAATGAATGATGCACGCAACGCGGGTTTAATACTATGGTGTGATCACCAATAGTGACGCACCGTACGCAGTGATCGTACGCCGTTCTTTGACACTTACACGATAATCGAGATTTTATTTCGAGCTATGACATTCGATAATATGCAGTATCAATCTCGTGTTGATAATGCAGTTCTTGAACAACACCGTCCGTTATGTTGCTAACAATTACCGACAGACTGCGTTGCTATATTTTCCAAATACCAGGTCATTTGCTTATTGTTAGTTAAAGTTATTAAGAGTTGACGTTAGAGGACGCTGCCTGCATTCAATTTGCAGTTTCTGATGCATGCATCTAAATTTCGAAACATGTGATGAGAGTGCATTCAAGTTAGCAATAGGGTTCCCACGATAAAGTTAAATATAATTGAAGATTACAGAGCCAAAAGTTGCTAAAAGGAAAGAATGATGAATAATGGGTAAATAATTCTGTAAACATAGTTTGCAATGCTGACTTCGTTGTAATAAGAATTTAGGGATGAAAAGGGTAATCACTAGGGAGTATCGGTTGACCCTCTGCAATTCTATTCTCATGAGAATACTCCACCTTTACCATTCCCGTTCCAATTCCCATACCCGTTCTTGGTTTCGGTCTCGATCCTGTTTCAGCCCCGGCCCTCTTTATGGCAGGGGATGAAAATAAATGTGCCAATATCAGCCGCAGGAAAATAAAAAGCATTCTATTCCGTATATTCTGCACCCAGCTTTTATATGGAATATGCACGAGAAATTTTTTCAAAAATTTTCTCTTGCCACATACGGCTGCGGGTCGCGAATGAATAAAAGAGGAATGAAAATACGTATATCATATTTTCTGAAATGAGGAAAAAGAGAAAAAAATTATTTTACCAACTAATTTATAACTAAATTGAAAAAATAAATGGTCTCCGCATAGGTTCAATTACTGTATAAGTGGGGTAGAATTAAAAAAAAATGTATACATATATTTCCTCGTATTTTTTACGACCTTGTCAGCCCTCGATCTGATTTCCCCTTTTTCCCTACCCCTTTAGACTATTTTTTTCTCGATTTTTTTGTTGTTGGGGGGAGTGAAGGGGTGGGTGGGTATAATTTAAAATTAGGGAACGTCCCGCAAAGACTAAAGAGCCATTTAAAGGGATGGCGATATATCAGAAAACTTGAGCCTTCTCCACTGTGCAACGTGTTCGGGTCGGTTCAACGAATCTGATGGCGGTGGTGGTGGTGGTGGTGGTTGTAGTGGCTGGTAGTCGTAACGTGACCCATGGGATACCATTTTGTAAACTTGAATATAAATTTATGCCGCAACTGATAAATCACTAAACTTTTCCCATTTGGTAGTAGGTATATACGCATTATACGTTGCGCGCGCGGTGATCCCGCGACATGAAAAAATAAATATAATTTTTTTATTATTTTATTTTGATGGTCCGCTTTTTATTGTTTCAAACAAAAATGACAACTGCGCTGCAAGTGCAGCTGCCATGCATGTATGATAATGTATTCATCCACCTGGTGGCTGTAAATTATAATATCGTACACGTATCATCTGCATTCACGTATTAATAGTATAATATAGAATAGTTTTCTTCAGAAACCTATCTAAGTTTTTCGCTTAATCTGAATGACTCGTCGATCCTTTACACAACCCAATTTTCACCCTTTTTACATGTCCTTCGCAGTTCCAAACCGTGTCGAACCCAAGTTCTCTCTGAACGATCGTAAATCGTCGTCAACCGTAATGGAAAATAAAAGAAAATAAAAGAAGAAGACAGAAAAAGAAAATATGTCCCACATGTTCATTGATAGATCGATTTTACTTGTTGACAGTATCGGAATATAATTTTCGAATATACGTCTTGTATAATATTATGTGTTTTGTGCTTGTCAAACCGAAAGTTTTGCAGTTATAGGAGATTGACAATATCGTCCTCTCGTCGGGATTTCTGCGCGGGTATGAGGTATATGTATATACGTACATATAATATGTATGTATGTAACGTACTATACGTCTCGTTCCTATCCGATCTAATTCTCTAGATTGATTATCCAACGTATACGAGAACTACGCCGAGAGTCTCTCCCTCACCTAACACCTATTCGCCCAGCACCGGCTGTAACAGAAACCGCTTCATTTGATTAATACCCGTCTTCAAGCAACTCTGGAGCAACTTTCCGGTACCCTTCGTCTTCTCTCTCGCTCCGTCTCTTTCTCTTTCTGTCTTTCTCTTTCAAATTCCCACCCCATTCGACCCATCACGAGTTTCTATATCCCTCTTCGTCTTTCTCATCGTCTTCGACTTTCTCCGTTCCTTGTCCTCTTCTCGCAACTCCCTTTTTCTCCCTCCACCCCACTACTAGCACCCTTATAAACTCGATGCTAAATCCTTCCTTCTCACCCTTTACTTGTTCATATCCAAAACTCCCCTTTCTCCTCTTTCATCGTTACCAAGGTATCCCACACCGTGTTTTGCTCCTTTATAGGTACCTTATACGTTACCTTGCGTCACCATACGACGTTTTCCTACGTAGGTACGTATATATGTACTAGATATTTATATAGTATATATTCTGTGTACTCATCTCCGTCGTCATCTGTCTCTGGGCTTTAATTAAGATTTGACGAGTGTGTGCTGCTGCTGATTCTGCTCCTCTTGCAGCAGGCAGGTAGATTTCTGTAATATGTTTGTCTGTATTATTTCTGTACGTATCTTTACGCAGCCTTGGTTCTAGAGCAGTACGAGATTCCATCGGGTTCAAGGGGAGGGACGGTGGTGAGTATAAAGCAGTTTGATATTAGGAACTTTAAAGAAAATAGAAATGGTTTATGTATCATCTGTATAGTTTAATCAACTGTAAGAGTGTAACAAGTTTGGAAACTAGTTTGAAACAAGTTAATTCAGCGAAGATTAGTTTCAGACATTAACATAATTCGGTACGTGACAGAAATTATTGGCGAATGGATATGTTTCGGATCATATCCCTTTTATTTATGCTTACTCATTTCTCGGAAATAGTATACGTAAGCCAATTCAACTCTTTGGTTGAGTTGAATTTAAAAATATATATAATTTTCCGATAGATGGTAGGCAAATATGTAAACAGATACCCATATACATACACATAATATTTGCAATAATAAATGTGAAATGGAATGTGCATAATCTGATCGAAATTTTTTTACACACACCAAAGTATAATAAGAATATCAGGGATGAAGGAGTCTAAAAGTCCATCCCAACTTTCCAATCTCCTTCAAACCCTCGTGTGGTTTTACTTCATACATGCATCTATAATATATACATTCATGCACATGTATATGTCTCATATATGTATATTATATGGGTCAAGTTGGATTGGGTTTGGTTGGGTTCGTTGTTCCTTCCTGATCTCGACTGTATACTGTCATAGTATATATATTGATACTGTTTATAGATGCAACGTCGCATTATGTATGTGCAGATGCCGGTAAGCATTTACAATATTGCTCGAATTTTTATCAACGAACAAATTGCTTGACTCGGAATGAAATATGAATGAAAATGACGATGACTTATCAATTGATTGACGAAGATTAAATTTTTTATTTTTTTTTTTTCAAGCGTCCGAACTGAAAAATTCTGTTGTTAGATATGATTGGTTTCCAGAACCAAAACTTCAGGTCGGTTTATCTTCTGTTTCGAACGCTATCTCGATCGATCCTTGTTTTTCTTGTTTCACCAATACAAGTATATTTGATCCAAAAATCGCTGCGAAAAAATTCTGATAATACTTCACCGGACGTTGTTAGATAGTGATATAATTATTGGGGTAGTGGCTAAAATAAAAAAGTATTAGTGTTATCTTTGATTTTTTGTTATCGGAGACACCCAAAGAAATTGATTCAAAATGATCCATCATATTGGGTGATATGTTCGTCGATGGATATTTATTTCTATCTCTGTACAACGGTAAATATTGTATACGAAAATTTGAAAGGTATATCGGATTGAGTTATGAAATATTAATGTCTGTATATAAGGTGCTTATGTTAAATCCTCTCAATCTTATACAATACCACTTTAGCTAAAGATACACAATTTCCCTCTGCCAGCAACAGAGACAGCTGAAGATATTGAATGTCGGCTTATTCGCGAGGGTTAATTGTATCGTTACTAATCGCCTGCGCCCTCCAAAGATTCTCCAAAGATACGGAGAGGAAGGGGACAGCTCTTCTCCTGCAGGAACGGACGATTAACGATGGGGATAAATTTTGTCGACTATATATATGTGGATACTGTGTATAAAAAAACGCCTTTCTTCGTTCTTTGAGTATAACCGCAACTATATTCGCTGAAGGGTGCAGTCCAGGAAAAAGTGAAGGACTAACTTCTCCCACCACCAAAATACAAAAACCAAGAAAACAAAAGCACGAAAAAAAAATTCATCGAGAAACGCTTGCCGGTATATAGGTTTCTATGTACGTATATAATAGATATCTATATATATTATATGGGCGGGTGTGTGCAACTAACCCGAAAATCACTAGTACGTTTTTGTTCTTCTTCACCGCGTGCGTTTGGGCTACATTAATCTTGAGACTTCTTCTTCTGTCTTATACCTTGGCGCAGCATCAGCTAAGCTCTCTCACTATCTACCCCGCGCGTATTATTACGGAACCACACGAAAGGAGCACAAATACTAACCGAAATTCGGCATTTCGCGTTTACTGCCCATCACGATTGGAATTCCAAACGCCATTCCTTTAAATCGCTTCACTAACCAACCCTCGACTCACTTTTTTGGTACCTCTTTTTTTTTTTTTTTTTTCTTTCTTACATCATCAAAAGTTTTCATTTACGCAAGTAATGCATATAAGTATACGACCTTATTTCGTACTATTTTCAGCTGTATTTTCAAAAATGTATACAAGCCAAATTGTGAAGCTCGTTTTGAAGCGTTCTTTTTTTCACACACGATTGCAGCCTATGCTGCAAATACACATCGTTGAATAATATGATACCAAAATCGAGTTATTTGGATAACAAAACCAATTATACGTATGAAATAATCTTGTTGAGTGCAAGTGACGTGCAGAATTCGGAATAATTTAGTTTGACTAATTTATTATATAGTGATTAACATGTACTTGATAGAATCGTGGAATGAAAATTAATCCACTTCACGTACATTATGTATGCACGGACTGTAATACGTATAAATTTATTCGTATAATTGCAGTATTAGTATAATACGCTGCAGTGCTGCACTTCGTACACGTGCGTTTGACGACTTTAATGAAATATTTTATCGATCGATTAATTTAGCTGCAGATCAATATCTGCACGGGTGTACGTTATGGATTTGTACTTACAATTAATATATTCGTTAAAGGAACGTGATTGAATGAACGAATGACTGACTATTATAATTTTCACGATTTCATTAAAATTTCAAGGTACATGTACGTGCGTAATTATCGAGTCAAAATTTTGAAACGATTACAATGTGTGTATGTATTTACACATATATTCATACCTACAGTTTATCATGGGGTTATTAAATATTACCCGCAAAGGGAGAATTATCCAGCGAATAACATACCAAATATATTCATATGAATTACGTAAAGCACACGTGTCTTCGGGTATAATCGTGTACCGAAATTTAGGGTGCGGAGGTATCTATTTCGGTAGGGCTCTGCAGAGGTCCCGGAATTATTGTTCAGCTCATCCCGAGAGATAAATATATACCCATATAGACCATATACGGATATGGTGAAATAATGTATGTATATATGTATAATACACATATATATATTATGTGAATGGCTACGGGGGATGGAAAATGAGCGCATCTATTTCTGCATGTTATGTTCATATACCTGTATCCTACTTGCGTCTGTCTATCTCGTTAGAAGTTTACGAGTTTATATATATATAACAACCAAAGGAATGAAATTGGAATGACAAAAGTTATGATAATAATATCAGAAAAACTCCATCAACTTTCCAGAACTGTCTTATACTCATTTTCTTATGGGAATATATATGGGCGGTTGTTATGAGATTTGTATTGCAGAAAATGCATTTCATATATAAATATGTCTGTGTGATCATCTAGTTATCGTTTTTTCTGCTGTTTATATATATATACCGCAAACAAAAGAACTTTACCTATATCCACATATACACATATCTACTTTTATAAACTTTTATAAGCTCGCGCAGTTTTCAGATCAAAAGTGTGTCGAGTCACGCCCTATTTGATAAAAAGTATAATTGGGCACTACTCTGATGGAAAAGATTGAAATTTCTAGCAGCGAAAAACGAAAGAAAAAAAAGGCGAGCGAGATAAACCTAATAATTGATCCCGAAAATTTATCTATAATGTTTCAAGTATCGATTGATACAAAATACAGCTATTTATTTTTTACCGGGCGATTGATCTGCCCCGATTACATAGACGTCGAAAGATTCGTGGCTTAGAGATGAAGACATCTCCTTTATCTCTTCTCCCTAGATTAATGCCGGTGACCAAGTATCGGACATGTCAACTGAACCAGCACCAGCTGCTGCTGCTTGATACAAATTTACAGGACAACTTCCCCCGTTGCCCAAGTAGATAGATGTAATATACTTTTTTACAATTTTTCCATAGATTATGTCATTTAAAAAAATAAAGACTACTTCAAAATTCTAAACGCATTGAACGGAATTTCGAGCATATGGAGAAAAAAAATTTCGTTCATTTATTACACTGGTATTTCCGTGTAACGGTATCGCTATATGCGCGTATGTATTAATATTATGTAATGTATGTAATGTATGGGAAAAAGGGGGCGCAACCGAAAGACTGATTCCACTGCATCAGTCTCGGCATCAGTTCAAACTCGGGTGGACTCTTCACGGATTACTGAGGCACATTGACGCAGGCCTCTCGGGTTTCCCGAGGGTAAAATTTGGCCATATTATGAATATAAGTACCACATAGTTACTACACATGTAATGTGACCCGTGGTCACAGGCGTATGCGAATAACCCCAGCGAATCGGTAATTTTACAGAGCGAAGAAGTTTTTAAACTGTCAGCTGAACGACGTATTATGAGAGATTTAGAAGTTGATAAAACGAATGATTCTTCTAGAGGTGAAGGAGAAAAATGAAAAAATTCCAATTTACCATGTTTAGCAGTTTTGATGCTAAGTTTTGAATTCCATCGACGATCATGTGCGAAAGGGAATCAATAATTTTTTCAAACACCGATGCCTTGGAACGTTGATACGCTTCTGCTTTTTCTTTCCAATGAAATAATTCCTTCTTTTGTTTTTCAGGATCAAAAAAATCATGAACGAAGCTGCTGATTGTGAGAGCTTCCGAACCTTTAAAATCCTCATGGCAATTCTGAAAAAATTGAAGTATGTGAAAAAAACTGAAGGTAATTTTTAAAAACTGGTCACGTACATAAATGGTCCAGTGGTATTCAGATGTCTAGTGAAAAATAAACGCCCTACCTGCAGGCTATATGGGTATGTGCATATAATAGTACCTAGTTTGAGGTGAAGCTTTCCGCAGAAAAGCGTCGTCTTTTTTTCTGTCTGTTACAGCTTTTTTTTCTCTTTCTCATATGTGGCAGAAGAAATTTAAAATTAAGGGATGGGCAATGAAAGAAAAAAAAAGATTCATCTCATATTTTGCGATATTATTAATTCTGCATCGATTAATTGTATCCACACACATGATTGGTTGAAAACGATGAGATTTTTGGAAACTCATGAAAATTTTGTTCTTCGCGAAACAGAATTGCGGGCTACGAGATAAACTCGGCTTGTAAACCTTGAGAAGTAGTTTCTTTCCAGTTCTCCCACAGAATCGGTCAGTGGGATGGCTCTGTGACAGACGAGTTGTTTCTCTCAAGTCTCGGCTTATCCCTAGGGAGTTGTTCCGCCCTTTTCCGGAGGTTCCGGGACATTTTGCAAATGTAATTCTGCTCCCATTTCGGTGTATATAGATATATGGGTAGATACGCAGTTCCCTCCACCAACATAGCTATACATACTAAATCGATGTCTCCTCTCTGACCAAGAATGAAAATTCGATTGTCAATTTTTTTTCTTCTCGTTATTTTTGTTGTAAAAGGGTATCCAGAATTATACCCTAAGTTAATTTTTTTTTTTTTATTTCCAAATCTAAAATATTCTGACTTTTGTGTAATATCTTGATCGCATTTTTGTATGGGATCGGTGGGTGTTTTTTTTATACTTTTTATTATATGAATTGCCCAAGTTGGATGTCATTACTTGCAGTTTTCTGGGTACTTCTAGAATGCAGAATCTTGTGGTATAAAGGGATTGAAAGACCTTTACGGAATACTTATATAGCTAATACTACGATATGCGATTATAATAGCTTGAGAGAATTTGACCTTTGACCCCATACAAACAAAGTATGTGAGTTATTTCCATTTATGTATCACCGCGCGAGAGTTCCGGATGATATGGTAGACGGCGTTAGACGACGACTACGACGACGACGTTAACGTATATACCGACGCCGGAATTCGATACGTTACACAGTTGAACGCTCGCGAAAATTGAGGACTGGGTTACAGGTATAGATATATTTATATACATATATTCACCTGTAATATATATATATTCGTGCGCGCTGCCCGCGCGTTGCAACCGAGGCGAGAATCAGTTTTCCCGATGGTCGCTTTCCACCAAAAACGTCGCTACCGGCTACGTATAATATACGTATTATAGACCTATACCTACGTCTTCACAAACTTTAATCTGCACGTATATATATAAATCAAAGAGACGTGTAGCTTTCCGAAATACATCCAGAGAATGCTGGAATTTTTGTCCCTTCAAATAATTAATCATCTATAGTATTGTTCGTACAAGCCTAAAATTTTTTTTGCCATCCCACAATCTTAATCTATTTTCATCTTTATTTTCGAAATTTACTATCTGGTCTTTTACTCTTTTATTTTTAGAAATTTTTATAGATTGTGTACAGCAAATGGAATTGGAAAAAAAATTGCTCGCATTTGACTCATTTGATCCGATGATAAACAGACCATTTTCAAATAGACGCCAATTTATCCTGATGAAAATCTTCGTCATAGTTTCAAGAAATGAGAAATAATCTGATCACGTTTGTATCAAATAAATTTTTGCTCATTCGCTGAATTGTTTCAATATTAGGTAATGATTCCTTCGGACTTTTGACCGCAGTAACATGATTTTTTCCAATTTTTTAAAATTCGTCCGATCCGACTAATATGTATTAAAACAACGTGCAATCAAACTGAAAATATTTTTCATACTCGGAAGTAACACTTTTTTCTATTCAAACGTGTCACGAGTTGAAAGTGGATAGAATTTCATAGGATCGAAGGGAACCAATTACATGTTGAATTGAACTGAACTTTTTTTTCACTGTAATAGACGAGGGTAGTCAAAAATATTTCTTCTAGTTTCACATGTTCGAATCAGGAATCTAAGCTTCCCACGTCTATCTTTTTCAAGGGTGAAGTACCTACTTCCAGTTTCAACTTTCAAATCTGCGCTATTTCTGCTCTCGATTGCTGGTGCTGCAGTTGATCTAAGCTTGGACAACATGAAGAATCAACTACACTGGATAATAATAATGATAATGATAATAATTGTGGATGGAAGCGCTTTTAATTCTATTTCGTATGTACAGGGTGAGTCGCACCAAAGGCCTGGTTTGGGAGGAGTTTTAGTTGGCTGAGGCTCCGCCTTCATCCATTTTTACTGGTTATCCTCAAAATTCCTCAAAAATGACTAAACTGACCTTGCTATCAGCTTGAACACAATAATAGAAGGATTCGATGTCGTGATATCTAATCGCTGACTGGCAACTGGAATTTTGAGGACAACAAGTAAGAATGGATAAAGGTGGAGCCTCAGCCAGCTGAAGTTCCTCCCGAATCAGACTTTTGGGGCGACTCACCCTATATACATAGGGTATAAAGATAGGTTGGATTAGAGGGTTGAGTTTAAAAAATATATAGATCGGATCTGGAGAGAAAATGATTACATACAAATAATATAGTACAGAAAGTAAGTGATGAAGATAAAAACGTTAGATTTATGTGGATTAAAATTTTCTGAAATACGTTTTTGTGAGCAGAGAAGACCGCGGTCTCGAGTCGTTATATTCTATCTTTTTTGTAACGTTCGCGGTGAGATAAAGGAGCAGTATTATGTATACATATAATATACATACATATGTATAGGATGGGTAGGTAGTAAAGTTTTCCAGATGGTTAAACAACCGCGTTAAAGACACCGAGTATAAGTACTTTACTAGCGTACTTCACCTCGTACTACTAGTCCTTATAGAAAATTGCTCTTTGTATAATAGCTCTGCTGCAGTGAGGTGAAATGAAAAATGAACGGTTTGCATATATAGGTATATATATATATATATAAATTCACTTTAGATTATGACGTTACCGGCCGCAACCCTGCTGTAGATATTGTTTGAGTAAGACTTTTTTATGCTAAAGAAAAGTGCACCTCGAGTGCTAGGAATAAGGAAAAAAAATAAAATGGAATAAAGCAGGATAGTCAATTTAGATTTTTGTTTTTTCAATTTTACTGTTGAAGTTTTACGCGGAAAATTGAGTGCGTACAGAATAACTGTTGTGAAACCATACTGAGTCAGTAGAATTCAAGCTTCTTCTTTTTCTTCTTCTTCTTCTTCTTCTTCTTCGTCGTCCGCGATATCACATCAGACGTTTTCTTTTGAAGCTTCTTTTTCAGTGGCAGCGTGTCTGACAATGAGACGATATAATACAAATTCTCTATCCTTTTGTACATTTTCTTTGGACCTATATTCGAACGATATACATATTTATACAATATATACAAAACAATGACATTTAACAATATGCAAATATTTCTTAGATGGTTTTCATTTTTAAAATGGAAGGAGAATGGACATAGGTATGTATAAATATATTATTCCTATGGATATTAGAAAAAAAAAAAAATTCGGTGAGAATTGAGTGAACCAAACGGGTAGATACCGTCGGTCTTGGCCACTTTGGTTCGACCATTGCGATCGTCAATTTTATTCGGAGATAATTCTTAAATCAATTCAATGAATTTCAATGTTACAACGAAGTTAAAATATGTTTCTGTAATTGGTTACTCGAATTCGGGAAATAATAAAGTAAGTTGAACCAAAATTCGCAAAAATGGCCTGTGCACAACTGCAGGTATACAGTGGCCAAAATCGATACGTCTACCCTATAACAGTAAAAGTAAACTAAACGAAATGGACTGTTTCCAGAGCGCGTTATTTTCAGGCGTGCACCATTTGGGTAAGTGATTTTAATTCGAGAGCTCTTAGGATAATGCTCGGGCCCAAAACAATCCAAGAAACGTAGAGGTCGAGCCGAAGGAAAAGGGAATACGAAAGGGGGTGGAAGGTGGAAAAGATTAATTGACAGCCCCAGGGGCCGGGGGCGGCGAAGGAGGAGAGTGGAGTTGGCGGCAGAGGTGCTGGGGATCTCCACGTCTCGAGACAAGCGGGACCACTTATCTTAATAAACCAGGACCGCAGCCAGTCGTGGAAAACAATGGGAAGGTTGAATCGTTCGCGGTCCAAACGGTGAAAGTGTGGGACATCCTTTCATCCATCCAATTCTGGTGCTATGTATATGTGCTAAAACTATTGTGTACGTATACATAATATACCATATCATATACTTACACCCTCAATGCGAAGCTTGCGATTTCTCTCTCTCAATACTCACCCCGATCAACTCTTGTGAGAGAAAACAATCGAAGCGAGAAATTAAGCAATTCTTACCAAGAAAGAAATTGAACCTCACAATTATCAGCGTCGTGAGATATAATTTTATACTAAAGCCAATGCAAATTTCTTCGATACCAGGACACAAAACTTTCTTCCACGCACCATATTTTGTATTACATAATTCTTACGTGGTTCGTAAAACTTGTGTCGGACTTGAGCAGGCTTATACCAGGGATTATAATCCGAAAGAGGGAAGAAAGAAAATGTTTTAGACAAAAGACCGGAAATTAGAATTGCTAAATAATGAAAGGAGGAGCAAAATAATTTTTGTTTATTTTTTTTTGTTTTGCGGGCAGGGGGATGCAGCATAAGTCTCACAGTTCGGACAATAAGAATAGGGGTTAAATTATAATAGGGTATGGGGTAACTTTCTTTCGACATTATATATATGGGTATATATATGGTACCCGCGGGCTAACATATTTTTACATAAATTGCCGAAACAAACTGGGCTTACAATTCACACCCTTTTATTTTCCACTTTTAGACTCGGCGCGACTCTTTTGTTATACTCATGTAACGAATTTGAAAGTTTTTCAGCTTTTATAACGTACGAATCTCTTTTGAAAAAAAATTTGTATCGCACGAATTCTGATTTAGCGAAATAGATATAGGTAAGTTTGTAAAAAAATTATCTTCATGTGTCTCAAGCTTAGCGAAGTTATACGCAAGAACAAAAGGGAATACGTAGGGTGAAGTTGCTATCGATGAACCATCATTGCAAAATTGTTGCTTAAAATTAATCAAAAATTCTGGGAATTCCATTTTTCTTTTTTTGGACCGATATAGGCGAGGATAAAGGTATTTTGTTGCTCTAGCATTCATAGGGCGTGCACCAATATGAACTGGATTGTACCGCAAGAAATATTCAATCTTCTCGATCAACATGACCGCGCTATGCACCTGAAAACGATTCAAGAATTGAAAGTTGCCGAAAATATCCCGGAATATTCGTATATATGTAGCTTTGGTAACTGATATCGATGTGTTATTCTGTTTAATATATGCACGAATATATAGGTAGTATCAGTAGTACTATACAGTTAGTTTAGCACATTCGAGTTGACGCGTGATTTTTTCTCGCGTGTTTCTCATGTCGAAATGCGCACACACGCTCGCGTACCGGCAGTACGTGCATACGCGACACAAATACATATTATATACATGCATGTAAAAACACACATGCGTACGTACGAGGAAGCGAGCGAGCGCAGAAATCAGAGAGAAAAACGAGAACTTTTCTCTGGTTGATTCTGCAACGGAGTGGCACGCAATCAGATTGCAGGTAGTATATAGAAATTGTATACACATGTATATACATGTGATATATACGCATACATACAAATGTAACACACCTACATAACGGTAGCAACGTCGCTCGGGGAGAAGTAATTCGCGTCTACCTTAATTATACGAACGTCACGTCACGTGTCACGAAACGTAAGGTAACGTAACGTAACGTACGTCACCATTTTGAAGCAACGTCAATCTGACACAACAGCTTGACAATTAATCTTCGAATTCCGATCCCTCCCCTTTTGAAGCCCTCATCTAATTGCTTGTCATTTTTATTCGATTAAAGACGATCGTGTAATGCAAACAATTATGTAACTAAAACTCGTTTTGTTACCTAATTGTTTTGTTTTTTTTCAAATCCATATATTCGTTGATCGAATTTCAGAGTGATGAACGATGTATTTTTGCTCCACGTGCCGGCAACCGAGTAATTATGGGTTGACAAGAAAACATTTATTTTAATTGGTTACTTTTTTCTTTTTTTTCTGCAAATGATACTTACACTCGGTACGTTCTTCTACGCGACACTACTTCGCCGGCTATTGAAAGAAATATATCATGTACATTGAGACACATGTAGAGAAAGGAAAAATAAAAAAAAAAAGATAAAAGGCAAGTTCATAATTCAAAAGGTTCGAGTCACTTGAATTTATTCTTAAGGTACCTCACGTTATAGAAGTTTCTCTTGCTCTCTTCTTCTATCTCTAATGTAAAAGCGAACGACTGACTTCCAACAAAGGATTCTTTTTCTTCACGTCTGCTTTGTATTTTTGTTCGTTCGTATTTTTTTTTATTTTCAAAAAGAAATATTTTTTTCTCACCAATGGGGGGGATGGAAAATATTGTATACAATTATTCCCGAGTTCCTTTTTACTTACGAGGAGGTCATGCGCCTCATCTCCATTTCTCAAACAGTATATAAATTTGAGTATACCTACATATATATGGTTCCTTTTCCCGGCATCATTATCATTATTGTTATTATTGTTATTACTGTTGTTGTTGTTATTATTGTTATGGTTATTGTTATTGTTATTATTATGATTATTATTATTATTATTATTATTGTTACTATTGTTATTATCATTTTTTGATTTTTTTCTCTGGTGAAAATTGTGAGAGTTATGAAAGATGAATTACAAGCGTGTTATACAATTTTCAGAAGTGGAGACCGAAAATTAAGTTCTGAAAAAGTACTTTGAGGTATGTAACAAGTTGACATCATCCTTCGTACCATAGGTGTATGAGTAATATCCAGTATCTGATACTACAAATTATTTAATCAATTTTTTTTTATCATCCTAAAGTAGATTTTATATACTAAGGATTCTATACAGAGGCGATGGAACTTTCACGAGCTATAAGCCCGAGATAGTACAGTTATTTTCCCTCCACTGAATCCTGCGAATTTTAACCGCAACTTTTATTTGTCTCCTTCTCTCGATTCCCAATAGTTTTGAAGATATCAGTCAGCTGTAACACTTGGAAAAAAGACACCCACCTTGTACGTACATGTTATATACTTCATCCTCCTGGGACAGAGAATAATATGATTTTTGATTGCGATGGACCCAAAGATGACAGGAAAAAAGAGATTAAAAAAAAAGAGCAGTCAATTGATCGAGAGGGAGTAAAAATCATGTAGGTGTAAGGATGATGCATGCGCGGGTCGGTATATTCCGGGTGGCTGAAAAAGTAGTTGAAGTGTAACTCTGAGTAAGCTGGAATTGAGTGAGAATACGTGTATATACATGTATGTGTATAATATACATAGAGAGAGAGAAGAGCAAAATTTTAAATATAGAAAAGAATTAAATAAAGTGGCCGTCTTGGGATTAGAGAAGGGTAGGTGTGTATATAGTATATATATGGTACGATGGCGGTACTATAAAATGGCGGTAGCTGAAAAGAAGACTTGCCGCTGCAGAAGTGAAGCTGCGCTTACTATACTACCATAGCTACTGAAGAGAAAAGAGTCTGAGGGCGGAGGGACGGGGAAAAGGCTTCAGTTAAAAGTAACTCGAATGAAATCCTCTCAAACAACATGGCTGCGCCATTCGCGAACTCATCAGCGGGCTAGTCCCGTGGGAACTCAAGGCTCATCTTCCACGTCCTCCCACCACTACCTACCTCTCTTTTTACACATTCCAACCGGATATCCTCGCGGAACCATCCCGAACCATACTCAACTACCCCGTAGGACTCATTTGTAGGTATAACATATATGTATGTACGCAGCTTCTTCGTCTCGTTAACTTCAACTGGGGATGATGATTTTGATGCTGCTACTCATGCTCGTGATATGCTCCTTCATGCAAGAAAATGTTGAAGATTCTTCATCCCTTTATGTACTCGTAAGGAAGAACATGAAAGCACATTCGCATACATAGGTATTCAAGGTATATGCACGGCTTTTTGACGTGTAAGCAGGACTGCTGGCAACGTAGCACTTAGCGTTACGGCTAATAATATACGTAGGTAATTGGGTTATCGTTACAAAATGTCGCGCGCGGAGAAGACGACGAGAGATGTGCAAAGTTTCAGATTATATATAGCTATGTATAGGCTATGTATGTATATTAGATTGTGTGCGGTGGCAGATGCTACCGATGCAATGCACAGGAAGAGAAACTGAAACTGAAACTTATGCTGATTCTGGATGCTCTACACTCTGGTCTTCGTGTGCTAGTACAGGTATACATACCTATTATGTGCGTATTATACGTTTATGGTACAAAACCAGACGAAAACTTTTCCAGTATAGATAATTAGAGTGAATTATTGTTGTTGTGATATTTACTTTAGACATGTTTGGATCCTGATTTATTATTTCGTCATTTTTAAGATTTCACTGATGCGACTCATGCCCCTTTTCCAGTGAAATAATATAGTTAGCTGGGTGGTTGCCGAATATCAATTATTTTTTTTCTCATATGATCGAGTCGCGTTTGCATCGCAGTCAGTGTTAAAAGCTAACATGTGATCGATATTGTATGTATAATATAAATATAATATGGTAGACAATTTATAAAAATTTGGTCAAATAGCTATACCGGTATAGTCCAAAGGTCTATACCAAGTTTCAGATTCTTTGGAGCAACACAGCTGTGATAACAAAAAAATAACTGCCAAGTGTCAAAAATCGTATGTTATTCAAACGGGAAAATTCGAAGGCGTTGGGGAGCCACTTAGAATTGAGCTACAAGCTCCAGCTTTCGCGAGCATTTTTTTCTATTTATTTGCAGACATTTGAGCTATTGGGAGCAACAAAATTCAAAAATGACCCAAGTAAGGACCACCCTAATGTATATGTATATTACATGTTATCAACACTTCGATACTTTTTTACCAGCAGAATATTTATTTTGAATTTTAATCCTCTGTATTCAATCATTTAAAAAATTTTTTTTTTTTGTCCACTCGTCGTTCGATTTCATCGTTTATTTCGTCTGCATGCACCCCTGAAATTTTAAACGTTGGGTGTCTCTGTAAAGACTATTGTCATATTTTAATATATACCCATCATTAATTACGCTTTACGAAATTCATATTTTAGGAGGGATGGGAGAATCATCGATAAATTTTGCACTCCCCCATGGGACAGACACGGGAAATTTTCGGGTGATTCAATTTCATAAGATTTGATGAATTTATATTCAGCATTCGTCCCACGGGAATTAATATTACTCCCGAATCGAATCAACGCGTAGATGTAGGTCTGTATATAGAGTTATGTGTATAATGCCACGATGAATTATCGCATTTTTTGAAATTTCGAATCAAATAAAAAAAAATATTTCAAAAAAGTTTTTTTTTTTTTACCCCACATAGTTTCAACGTAATTCCTAAACGCA
The DNA here is from genome assembly GCA_963978495.1 of Athalia circularis. Lineage (NCBI taxonomy): Eukaryota > Metazoa > Arthropoda > Insecta > Hymenoptera > Athaliidae > Athalia > Athalia circularis. Next base: position 26,483,774 of record OZ021699.1, read on the forward strand.
TGTTTTTAATTTCGATTTTTATAGTGGCTGACGTTTGGGTACTTGTTTAATTTTAATTGCTGATTGTATTGATCAAATTCAATTGATGGATGGAGGGATGAAAAATATGATGTATTTAAAAAAGCAGCGAGAGAGTCTTAAAAAAAAGTAATATCAATGATCATAGTTGAAAACAAATTGAACAAATAAAAATACTAAGCGGAGAGTATAGCAAAGCGAAAGGGGTTGCGCGGAGAGAATGTTGGATTGGTATCCAGGGAGCGGGATCCCCGTTGCGTTTTTTGGTACAAATTTACAATGCGATGTGCGCGGAGAATTAAACCGCGAGCGGCAGCAGCTCTTCTGCTGCTTTTGGTATTACACTATATACCTACCTGCAACATAGGTATGTACCTACTGTCTACCACGCGGTGTTGTTGTCAGTCTTTGTGGGTTTGAAATTGCTCCGGACACCTGTCAAAAAACAGAACGAGTACAGCTGTATATTTACAACGCGATGAACGTGCAGCCGTTGCTGTACCAACTGTAGAAAAAAAGAGATGATAGAAATAAAAAGAAGAAAAAATAAATGAAACAAAACCCTTTTCATCTTTTTTTTTTTACGACATCAAAGAGACTGTGAAAGGTATTATGGGTGTATGCATAATGGTGAGAGGAGACTTTTATTTTTTACTTCATATCTCTTAGGAGTACTTTTCTAATTTTGGTACAAATAGCGTAGTATATCGTTATAATATTTCGTGTTTCACCTTACAAAATGAACTCTGATAAACGTGGATAATGATTTTTTTTTATTTATTTTTTGTACAATTTTTTTCGCCGTAGTTTTAACTTACAAAATTTTTGTCTATTTTCGAATTTAACGCAGTAAATCTATAGTTTTGGGATGGGCATAATTTTTCATGCAGTTCTTTTTTAATTTAATTATAACTTTTCGTTTTTGGCTTATTTTATTATTACTCTTAAGGGTTTGTGACGTGAAAAGTGGGAATGTAAACGTTGTATATATACATATGTACTATACCAATAATGGTATGGGCTGTATTACTATACTAATAAAGGTACATGGAAAGAGCTGCAAAGATGAACGAACCATCTTGCCGTGATGTCGGGATATAAAAAATGCGTCAAACACGATATTAAAGGTACGCGGGTGGTGAATTATATGATATATGGGTGTAAACGGTAAAACGACTTGGCGGTGGGGAGAAGTTGGCGGAGGGGGGGGGGGGGGGGCGGCATCGATAAGAGGAACTGCATACTTAACTCTCTTCCGTATACTCACCTTTTTTGGATAAATGAGAAGATAAAAGTCTTGTTCGAAATTCTCGGTTAAAATATAATATGCATGTAAGTTGCATAGTTTGCATAGTTTCAATTGATGATCGAATTATTATATTTGCATTCAACAGGTATTCGGAATTTTCTAACACAAATAAAAAAACCTATAATATCTATCGACGATACAAATTTCAACTGAAATTATCATCGATTGTATTTTGTGAATAATATATACATGTATCTATATTAGGGTGGCCCACAGGAGTGTTTTCGAATTTTTATGCTCCCAGCGGCTTCAACGCTTCCAAAATGATAAAAAAAAATTTCCCAAAAATGTGATCTCTTAATATAAACTCTAAGATAATCCGCATTGCCACCGAAGTTTCTTATGACAATAACATGGGAAAAACTTTTTTTGTTCTTTGAAATTTTTGAAGTCGTTGACGATTGTATCAAAAATTATGAAAATATATATTTTTATAGAAAATTTAACGTTCTACACGAAAGGTTTTCTTAAGATTTTTTGATAAATCTACTGGTTCAAAAGTTATTCGAAGTCAAAGTTTAATTTGTATAAAATTATCAATATCGTCAAGTATAGTCACAAAATCAACGGTTGTAAAATAAAATATATTACATATTTTTTGTGGGTTACTTTATTTACGATCAATTCATGTAATTACATTATCTTGAAACCTCATTACACAATAAACGAGAATTGAAAATTATTTTTTACCCTTATTGATCGATGCAACTCTGAAAGAATTGAAGAAATTTCGTTTATCATGTAATCACGGAATGTATACCGCAGATCAAATATACTATACATATATTATTACATGGAATTTGCTGAGCAGACTTGGAAATTTTGAATCTAACAAAAGTCTCATTGTCAACGTTCTCCATCCTGCGAAAGTGGAAAGAGAGAGAGAGAAAGACAGATAGATAGAAAGATAGTTTGTGATGGTAGAGAGAGAGAGAAAGAGATGAAAATGAAATTTGAGGATTTAATTCGTCAAAGTTTCGGAATTAGTGAAATGAAAATTAAGGCTGGATGAAGGGTACGGTGTTGTATAAGGATATCTGGTTCCGAGTTAGTTGCGCATTCATTTATCCCAATAAGGTATATATACGTAGTGATATACCTCTACCATCGTCACGTTATATATGTATCAGGTATTTCTATTTCGCCAGTTTCCTTCGCATTTATAATCCAAAGATACAATGGAACGCTCATTAAATAAACAATTCAATTAAAGCTAACGACCAAATGGCAGGCAAAGCCATTAGAGAAAATAAAAATTTCTTTATTTCATTTTCCTCCGCGCGTTGAGATTTTTAAATGCTTTATCTATGCTACTGCTTTTATGCTTTTTGTTTTATATACAATATACTTTATTTTTCATACCTACACATTCACATTTTCGCGATTCTAATTTGTACGAAATTCTCACCGTCTTTTTCGCAATCTAATGGAAAAATTCTTAAGAAATATTCATCATATATCTGTATCTATACAAGTAATGTGTATCCCAATTTTGCCGAAAATCTTGAAATGCCTCAATCTTGAGGAATTCCTGTTCTCCTGCGCCGTACGAAATTCATTGATCGTTTATATATCATTTGCATCAAGCTTGATGTCTATCATTTTATTTTCAACATGTGAAAAGCACAGTAAAGACAAATATTTGTAAGGTTTCACATATATGTACATAGATTCCCGCAGCATCGGAGCTTCGCGGTTTTCTCATTTTGAAAATAATTTAAAATTAAGTGAGACCGCATTGAAAATTCTTTTCAGTCTTAATATAAATATCGCTGATATTTTATTGAAAAATTGTTTGTACGCTGCTTATATACACATCCTCCGAGAAACTCATAATTATTCAGTGAATTGGTAATCGATATCCCATAAAAATCTCTCGTTTTATACCTTCAACTCTCGTGGGATTATAATATCTTTATGGTATAAACCGAAATCTTTTTTCTCATTTTTTTTTTTCTCTCATTTTCAATAATTCAAGTATTCTTATCTTTTTTCTTCTCATATAGCAAGACTTTTATCCGTGAAATTGAAAAAATCCAGAGCCTCATAATATATGGATAATATAAGTAAATTGAGTTGAAACGAAATTATTTTTCGATCAACAAAGGCTGAATGTGTAGTAATATAGATGTACATGCACACGTACCGTACATGTATGATAATGCAGTATAGCTAACGGGCTTTATAATTCTTGGTCACAATGGCGTAATATTATAAAATATACCCTCGGTGCGAAAGTATATACGGTTACATGTATGAGGCGGAAATTGGAGGGAAAGAGGAGAAAAGAATGAAACTGTGCTCCGTATATGACACGGCGGCACATCATACATGGTTTATATTATACTTGTATCTATACCTTTCTATACATAGTCACGTGGGGGAAATTGACTTGCCAATGCGCGGCGTACGACGAAGATTAATGATTTCAGTTGACAACCAGTTACATCACAATACTCTTGTGTGTGTGTAGAATCTGTTCACGAATACGGCTCATACTCGTACGCATTATTATTACGAAAAGTTCATTGTATGTGTCTGAATGTATATTACATTCGTGACGGAGATAAAATCGCAGCATCTTTCGGTGAGTGCGCGCGAGGGAAAATGGGGAGTTCTTTTGACGCAGGAGAATGAAGAAAAAAAACGATTATTTGCGGATTTTTGTACGGAACTTTGGAAATCTTCAGAACCATTTCAGGAACGGTAATCGTTCGTTTAAATCACTCGATGGGAACCAAAGCGTCGGGCTTCAAAATCTAATCAAATTGCTGGTGTCAATATTTTGTGTTACATAATTAAATGTACATTTTTGTTTCACATTCATACAAACATTACTTTGATATTCTTCCTATAATGACCTGTTGGGTTGATGATGAGCGCGGTGCTTTTGCGTATGTAATTTAGACATCAAAATACCGCGTGTGTATTGAAAGCTTCAGCTACGGCAAATCGTTTGAAAAAATGTACTGCCTAATTACCGTTTGCCTTTTGTGCTTGAACGCCTCAACGATTTCAGTTGCAGATTATGATTCATAAATCAATAGACGTTATATACAGGGTACGGCATTTATCTTGAGACACCTGAATATCTCGGCAGCAAAACGTTTTTCGAAAAAATGATCCATACAAAAGATATTTGGCTTCAGAGGGGAAATATGACAGCATTGCTTATTTTTCATTTGGTGGACGGGTTCACGGTTATTTGAAGGTCAGCGTTGGTTTTTCAAATGGAACCCTATATTTTTTTTATCAATTTCGCAGTCTGGGGGGGGGGGGGGGGGGGGAACAAAAAACTTTTGTTCGAACAATTTTTCCGTTGGGTTCATATTTTTGTAGATATTTGATTTCGAATTTTTCTTACATTAGATATGAATTGCCGTACAAAAACAATCGGAATCCAAAACTGAATATGAAGCTGCCCAAAAATGCTGAAAATCATCATAATGTTCGAAACAGATGATACATAATGATGAGTTTGAGCAGTTTTTGGCAGCTTCGTGTTCAGTTTTGGTTTGCGATTGTTTTTGTACGACAATTCCTATATGTAATGTGAGAAAAATTCGAAATTAAATATATATATACAAAAATATGAACCCAACAGAAAAATTGTCCGAACAAAAATTACAATTATTTTCGGAAACATTCAAAATCCTCGCGAAAATAACTTGATGGGTCTACCTAACATGTTTTGATATTCACATTGCTTTTTAATTATTGAAAATCGGTACCCAAATCTCCATGCATTCGAAAAACTTTCCACAGCGCACTGCTTTTGAATCATCAAAAGTTAGAAATCTTTTTCAGTGGGGGGGGGACTCACACTCACTCCCCGCACCCCCTTCCAGGCCCGCTATCCCCCCCCCCCCCCCCCCCCCCCCCCAATTGACTGTCGCAGAACTCCGTTGTGGCAGCAACTGCGCTGCGCTTACTCATTGTCAGCTCAACAAGTCATTATCGGAAGAACAGCCGATCACTTCATAATTTATTCATTCTATTCTTCATTTCATACTATTTAATCTATTTAATTAGTGAATTGTAGAATTATTTTTATATACAGGTAGGTACAATGAATCGCGTGTATCTAAAAAATTAAACTCTCCAGGACTCGTAAAATACGAACACCTTCGTATACCTTTGGACAATAATATAAATCAGATAGTAATTTCTGATCAGAGAATGAATCAATGTGGTTTTTACTACGTCTCAATTAAATTGACTTACAAAATAATCTTATCATATAATGATGACATTTGTGGATCATAATATGTGTGCATGAACAACATCAGGTCTATTCAGATTTTTATCATCATCATTCTGGCAAATGACAAGTAGTGATTAGAGAAACGATTCAATAATCCCCAATATCTGTGTGATTTAGATAAATACAATAATTAATTAAAAACTGAAATGGCTGCTGTCTGGGAACAGGTATGTATAGATATAATAAGCGGAGTTTTGAATGAAAAAAGCTAGCCGTTTCATAGCTGTACGTTTTATATATAGGGTGAAAATAGGGTGGTTGCAAACGTCGGGACTCGCTGGGATAGCAGTTCTCGCCACGATTTATTTATTTTTTTTTTTTTTCAAATTTTTTTACAGTAACGAAATTGGCGGAACTTCCGGCTCCGAGCTTTTCACGGACGAGTTTTTCTCTGTCTGTCCGCTTTTTTTTTATCTCTTTTATTTTCATTGCATTTTCATCCTGTTTCATTTTTCTTTTTCTTTTTTTTTTTCACCGTGTGATTCTATGTATTAGAAGTTCGTATTAAACTGGGTGGAATTTACGCTCGTCACGCGCACGTATTTTTCGGAGCTCTTTTATTACGAGGTACGTGCGCGGTTGCAGAAAGTTGGCAACAAAACCTTCGCTAATTTTCCCCGTTTCGACTACCAGTTTCCTCTCTTTTCTCCTTTCCTATCTCATGTGTGTAGATATATAATACATACCTGTACACATATGAGAACGTGTAATGGGACACAGATACGACATGAAACTAACATGTATGAATTTTTGCAGATAGTATAACAATGCGTGTGATTAAATATGAGTAGAAAATTGGATTAAATTTTCCTTGTTTTTTTTCCTACTTTTTATATAGTCGCTGGAATACAGCAAAAAAAAAACGTGAATAAAAAGTTAGGGCAGACTTTGATTGAAAAAGAGAAAAATCAAAGCTAATGGAATTTTTTGTTTGCGCATGAATGTGAATGAAATCAAAAACCGTGAAACAATACAGGTATAGACGTATCCGTATGAATATGAATTTGTAGATACATATTATGTATTTTTAGGGAAAGATTTGGTATAGTTGTTGTCACTTGTACGATGTACGAAAGGGTGTATTAAAAAAAGTTTTAGATAATTTCCTTCTCGTTTCTAGATGAAAATTTTAGCTAAAAATTTTCTAATGCACCCTTTTGTACATCGAACAAGTGACACCAACTAAACCAAAATTTCCAATTTTTGTATTAATTATTATCGGAGTTAGAAAAATTCCAATTTTTGTTCTAGAAGAATACACGTATTCTTTCATTCAAAACTTTCGTCGGGTTGATGAGCTTAAACTTGGCAGGTTTTTTCTTTTATATATTTAAAAGGGTTCGAGGGGGCGCACTGATTGAAATTTAACGAATGACCTTCGTAAGGACTACCCCAATATGTTTATTTCTATACACTACATATAATATATTGAAAAGGACGAACGGTCATCCCGCAAAATCTGTAAAGAAAACAAAAATAATGGCAAACAAACGGGCTGTTTGTTGATAAACAATGGATGTGATTTATCGTTGGTTTATCAGTAAATCGAATCCATTCATCAACCCGGCGCCCTGTAGATAGGCGTCGCCGATTTCCCAACGCGCGCGGACTATGTTGCTACTGCTGCAGAAATGCTGCGAATATAAGCAGATATAAGCCTGCCACGCTGCGTTCTATGAATGAAGGCTTCACATTCGAACAGTTTCCTCTTCCCTTCTATCGCTATACTATGTGGATATGTATGTACGTTCGTACGTACGTACCTATACCATACATGCCAACCGCAACGTCGACGTTCCGTGCTTTATGAATTATGGACACCGCCAATCGCTCGATTTCTCGCCTTCTCGCTTTATACATATACATATCTACATATATCTATATGTATTTACCATAAACGAAACGATAAAACTAGGGACTCGGATGACAGTTCGATCTGCTTCGGTGAAATACAGTTACACTGATTCTGGAGAAACGATTTTTGCGTATACATATAACTATATTTTTTATGTATTGCCGCAGAAACGATATACCTGTATATCCCATATTGTATCATTTTTATTTATGCTAACTCGCTTTTCACCGTCGACGTAAACGGATCGTAAGTAATGTTTATTTATGCATTTATTGTATGTTTTTCAACGGTTTCCTCGTCTATTTTCATTTCCCAATTTCACTTAAATAAAAAAAAAAAAACAACAAACAAAAAAAAGTCGACGATGAAGCCGTTCGATTAATTTTAGCGAAAAGAGTACCCCAGCCTGGGTCAAAAGTATCAAACAGCCTTATAATTTTTCCCAAAACAATCTCTGTCGTTACAAGGGCCAAAGGGAGTCCGACCAAATATTAATTATAATTTATGACAACGTTACCTTATCATGTTGATACATTTTCTTTCTGTCGAACTTACGCTGATTCCGTGATATTGATAATTTTATAAGGTGACTGATACTTTTGGCCAAGGCTGTACTTTGACGGTATTATTTGTTTGTCATCAGGTTTTCAGACCATATTTATTCGGGAGCGTGTTTTCAGGAGCTTCAAGGATAATTCGAAAATACTTATTTCTGTAAGCTCCCTTTGAACCATAAGCGCAAGAGACCGCTAATCTCTGTAACTTGATCCTCAAAGTGTTTTACGGTATGGGTATGTATGTATTATACCATATAATACACATACATACCTATAGACGTTACCAAAGCAAATGCGATTACCCAATTTCATTCGCGAAATCTTATAATGTGGGTAGGACACTATAGTGATGTGTGCTGATTTGATTTACTTACACTTGGCACGTTACATCATACAATGTATATTAACGAATTTCTTGTTACAAATTTGGCTGAATTATAATTTCGGCATTTAAATTTCTAGTGAGATGAGAATTCAAGGTAGAAAAGAGAGAGGGGGAATGCGTATAATCACTGCTGCGGCTGTGCAAAAGTCGTTATTACAGAACTAAAGCGAGCAGTTTAGAGTAGATGAGTGTATATATATACAGACGATATATTATGTATGGTTGCGTTCAAATTATTCTTTTATATCGTAGCTTCTTGCTACGAAAATTAACAATCTATCATATTTGAAAGCGTCGCGCAATTCGCACCCACGCGATGCAAAAAAAACTAAAGTAATGAAAGAATAAAAAATATTGGATTTTGTTACTAGCCGCGGTATAGATTGTATGTAAAAAAAAAAATATATGTTCGCCTGTACATATGTATAGCAGCGCATGATGTATTGTTGCTTTTCGCGTGTCGCGTCGTTGATAAAATTACTCAGACAGGTGGAGCGTTCTGAGTAAAAAATATACATCATACAGGTTACATGAAAAAATGAAAGAGAGCAAGAAAGGAAGAGAACAAATGAAGAATAACAACTGGAAAAATAAAGCACTGCAATGCTATAGATGAAGTATGAACGAGAAAAAAAAAAAGCGTTACAAAACCTTACGAGTGTGATTCGAAAATGGATTTCACAGACTTGAACGATTCGATTCAATGACCTTGGCGTGCAGACAAAATCCTGACTCACGAAACTTGCGATTTTCTTTGCCACACGAAAACCACTCGCTGCTAATTTATTTTCACTAATGTCCTCCAGCAGCGTTGTTGCTTCATTGTAGGAAAAAGAAATGAAAAATAATTCACAAAAAAAAGAGAAGGGGATGGAACGATGCATGTGTATATCGGGAAAAGAACAACACTAATACTCGGAGAACGAACTGAAAAAACGGAAGTCTTGTGACCCATTTTTGTAATAAATCAAACCAGTCGCGGTCTGCAACCATCTGGAGGGTGGAAAAAATAGCGATGGAGAAAAGGAGAGGAATGAGATCAAGGAATGCCGTGACGTTCGTTGCTCGCAACTTTGAAGATATAGTATAATATGCATATGCATATATATATATATTTATATATATATAGATATCAGTATATTATATATATAGTATCACGTAAGAATGCGCGCAGAGAAGAGGCGTCAACATCTGGGGCTATTATGGTGTGAAATATTTGCTTGACTGATCGTATCTGGCGGCCCTTTCACTGTCGCATCATTTTTATACCCCATTAAATGAGAGGAAGAGTATGGAAAGAGGTGGGGAAGTGGGGAAGTGGGGAGTGGGAGAAGAAGAAGAAGAAGAAGAAAAAGAAGAAGGATGAAAACGGAACTTCACGGTCTATGTGACGCTGCAGCAGTTTCTTTGAAAGCGCGAAATGGGAATAAACTCTCGCCGCGCTTATACCTCTACACATACCAGATCCCTTGGGAAGACTTTCGTAACCTCGCCTCACCTCAACAGCTCCCTCCTATGACCCAAACCAAACCAACCTTACTTTGCCCAACCTACACTGCCACTCAGATAACCCCTTCGACGGAAACCACTACTCGCAGAACACCATAGCCAACCCATTGAATAGCCTCGGAATTACACCGCCGGCGATTTACTTCGAACATTAGCTCAGTAGTTAGAAGTCAGAATTGACTTGAAGAGTTTTCGACCTTCAACGCGCCGGGGAAAACGAATCACACATCTATAGACAGCTAAAATTGATCTATGATGGGAAATATAATTGCGGTAGATATTTTTTTCAATCTTACTTGATCTTTTTTTTTGGTCGGACAATTACGACATCTTGTGTAAAACCTTACTGAAGTGAGAGAAAAAAAAAAGAGAAAAAAAAACTATCCGAAGTATATAATCATGAACTTGAACGTGCCAGGTATTTGCTGCACCGGCACAGGAAAGGAAAATAAAATAAAGAAAAATAAGAGAACGCTACAAGGATTTAAGGATAGCTGCAGCATCAAGGAAAAAGATGAGAGGGGGAATATCGGAAAAACCATTAGGACTTTAGTTCTTGCTGTAAAGAGGTACGTACCTTATAATTTATCCGTGCAACTGATTACTATAATTCGAAAAAAAAATGATAAAAACAAAAAAAGTAGCAAAGTGCTTTCACAAAAAATAACGAGGTGTCTAGTCCGTACCCCGTTCTCATATATATAACGCAGCAGAAGTCGATCGTTTTTGAATTTCCTGAAGTAAAGTATGCCATAGATAAGGCCGTCCCTTTTTCACGTGACGAGCTTGAGAGTTACTGGAATTGCAGTATGCGTGGTTAAGAGAGATAGTGACTGCCTATACGATCGGGAGAGAAATGAGACCCGATCGGAGATCAAGTTTTCATGGTACGGAGGAGTGGAAAAGAGGGTAGAAAAAAATAAGGGAAGACTGGAAGATGCAAGGCGGAAGTAAAAGAGTCGTTTTGGTCACCCGCGCTATTCGTTCGTTCTCACTATGCGTGAACGATGGATGGACCGAATCTTCGAAATACTTTCAAACGTCTTATCAATCTGAGACCCCGAAAATCGAACTTTTTCAGTCTGTAGGTGCAGAAAATGTGCGTGTGAGTGTTTAACACTTTGAAACGATTCGTTCGGATGAAGAGGATATATTCACAATTTTTTGTTACTTGTTTTGCACTAAATGCGATTGTTTTAATTATTGATCGATATTGTAACTGGCATAATTCATTCGATCGAAGCAATCTGAATTTTTATTGCAATCGTAATTTTGTTTGTTTTTCATTAAAAATCATTTTCATAGCTACCCTAATTTATAATTCCACGGGTTTAAACATAACGACATTATGATAATAAGCATAACGTAATCACCACCAAAGGCCATAACTTCGTTATCAGTTTATTCGACGTTTTATGCCGCATAGTTATATATATTAAAGATTAGAAAACTTTTATCGGAGTTTGTAACATTTTCTTCTCAGATAAGATTTTCAAAACGTATTTGGACTTTGAGACTATTACGAAGCACGATTTCAAGTTTACTTTATCATTATTACAAGTACTTCTAATATGGTTTGCGGATAGATCGAACTTTAAGTGGTTCGTTCTCGGGGAAAAAAACTGAATATCAATTACGTGGAGAAATAAACGACGAATATCTAGATCGCTGCCTGATCTAATCGGTTTACATTTTTTTTGTTTGTTTGGATGTCTGGGATTCGAAGATATCTCGATGGACGAGATGTAAGATAGCAAATCCGCCGGATGGCAAAATTCATCAAAATGTGAGTAATGAGACCAAAGTTATACGTACAAAAATTTCTTCATATTCTTATCTTCTCTTGATTTGAAATACAACAATCCGATGTGGTAGAACCCAATCGAATAAAAGAATGAAAGCATCATCTGCTTTTCAGGTCTGGTGCGATACGATCGGCGCGCAATACGCTAACGACTATAACGTGAAGGTTGCGGCGGTCGCGGGGGGTTGCAAAGCGAAGAAAAGGTAAAAGAAGAAGAAGACGAAGAAAGAGCCAGCCTTACGTGCTTCGATCAGAGTTATAATCCCAGCGGGTGAAAACTTTACCCGCCCTTGCCTTCCAGCGTTCTTCCTTTTAACCCCCTCATCTCTTTTCATCCCCTTTCCACAGTTACCGAAAGGCGAAGCCAAAATCCTTCGGGACCCTTGCGCCGCGCCGGTAGTGCGCCGTCTTTCAATCCGGTATACGTTGTGTAGCAGGTGAAACGAATTCTCACGTATAGAAAATAAAGATGAGATTCGCGCGACCCTCGAAAAATAAACTTTTACTTCGTTCAGATTAGTTCTCGAGAAACTGGTCTTGCTTGCTTGCTTTCTTCTGTGTACGTACAAAGATACGTTGCCTGCACGATTCGCTAGCCTTGGGGTATAATTTTCGCAAACACATCGTGCCTAGCGTACCATCACCTCACCTGTCGTCCATTATGGAAAAAACTTTTTGCTTTATTTATATCCTTTTCCATTTATTGCTCTTGTTATAGTTTTTTCGCTCTCTCTTTTCCTCTTCAAATTCGGATCCAGAGAAACTTTGTTGAGAGTGCATCAGAAGGTTTTCTGTTTTCACGATATTCCGTGACATTCTTTCAGTTTTTACATTGGATGACGAGTTTAGCTAGAAAAATATTAAAAGAATATAGTATGTATTCGATTACCAATGAACAATTGTTGACCGTACGTCGTGGAATACAAGATTTTTCGATAAATATGGGGGCGTTATTGCGCGTGAATGGCAAGACGTTGGTTATATCGTTCGTAGTTCTCTCTAAAGTTTCAATCTCCTGGGAATACGAATACAAACAATCGGCTTGCCCGAGAACGAACTTCTGGCGAGTTGGAAACGTCTAGATGCTACCGTTTTTGGAGGTAGTTTGGTAGCCCACGTGGTCCGTTAATAATGTTTCCCTCTGACGGCAACTGCGAAAGAGGCGGTGGTAGAGGTGGAAGTAAGAGCCGTGCGGCGCGGCGGTCGCCAACCCAAGACATAAATCGACATCTTATTTCTCTGCAGGGAACCAAAACCCCGAGAATTCGCCCCCCAAGAAAACGAGGACGAGGATGAGGGCAAGTCTCGGGGGGAACAACCCCGTTGATGGGGGAATCGCAAAGGTGGGGGTTGTATGTGGGGCTACGAAAGCTCTTTATGGATCGTTTTAGAAATAGAAGCTCCCCTCTGTACTTATTTATTTATGGCTATTGCCTATAAGGTGACTACTTTACAGGTATTTTCAAAGATTTACTGCTAAAAGTATCCAAAATACTTTCATCATAGTGGTCAGGTATAATAATACAAGCTATTCGCGATTACCAAACACCTACTTCTCCCAACAAAAAATGCTTCACATCAATATCAACGAAATTAAATTGCTACCAAAAACACAAACCTCATAACAAAGTTATATCGCTCCTCTTCCAGCCACAATATCCTTGTTTGTTGACGGTCTTGTACACTTTCCTGTCTTAGATATCAAATAACGGACTGCCGATAGCATTTTGTACAACATACATAAACTAATGTCATTGTTGCTTTCCCAACCAATCGAAAAATTTAAAGGGCCAATCAAGTTGTTTTTTTTTTTGTTTGTGCATACGATTAAAAATTCTGCATAAGAATTCACGACAATTACAAAAACCTTATTTTTTATCATCCGATCACGATGTAAAATTCGTGGATCGTATTACCTCAAAACACATACATATACACAATTAATTGATTCTAACTGAGAAAAATGTATGTTTTATGACTTCATAAACTTCAGATTCGAGGCTACCGATGTCGGTAGCCCACAAGTTGACTCGAGTGCAGGATAGTTTTTTTTTCAAGCGACGGAAATGCGGTTTGAAAAATTGAAGTGGAACCTCGAGTGGAAACTCTGCAAGAAATTCTGGAAAATCTAATCCTTTCTTTTTGGTGAGAGGTTTTATGGTCCATTTTTATACCCCGCAGTGTTGAGGGGGTTATAGAGGGGTCACGTGTATCGTAAATCGAGGCCTGGTTTATAGGCGGCGAGAGTACGTGGTCAACAGTTGATGTCAACTGACGTGACCTAACAATGATTTATTATATATGCGAATAACACGGTACCTACACTAGTTGGGAGTGGTTCACATGATCTCCAGAATTAACTCGCCCTATCCACCTGCAGTATCCCAATGGACATATTCCAATTATGGGAATATATGTATATAGAATTTATACGCGAAATACACACTATTAATCAGCGAGATTGATTTCCCAGAACAATATTTAACCGATGATGGATTGGGCGGTGGTTAGAATAAAGGTGATCATTTTCTTCACGTTGAAATCAAATATTCGAAGATTAAATTATTAAATATCTATATTGTATAGTATATTTTGGGATCTTAGGTACCTACATAACTAGCCATGATATTATTGGATTGTACCGACTGACTTTTCGGCGTGGCTTATTCTAGCCTACGTATATACATTCATTGTACGTACATACATTTATGATACATTGAATGTAGGGGAATTAGTGTTTGAATTAAGGTAACCGAAATTTCCTCTGCTCCCTCTAAATCCGCCTGTAATTGCCCTCAGACACGAACTTTGCCTTGGAATCGAGTATCTAGAATTATTATGTATAATCCTATTAACAATATTAGACTTAAAGCCTCGACTAATCCTTAGCGCTAGTCGGGTATACATAATAATTCTAGATTCGATATATCTATGCATGTATACACATACGTATGTAGTACATACCTATACTAATGTATGTACGTACGTAACTATCACGTAAAGCACAAGTCACGCCTGCTAAACGTATGTATAATACATACATTATTTGTACATTAGGGTGCCCGTTATTTACCACTTTTTTCCGATCACCCCTCCAATATACCGTAAAAAGAAATTCCTGCCAAAAATAAAACTCTACTTCGCAGTCATTTAATAATTCCCATTCAACGATGTTTCACCCATTTACATAACATTTTGATATTATGGTGATAAAAAACTTATTGATGCTTGTGATAATTTGTATTACATTCAGCTATTTAGATTTCAGTTTGTATACATTTATTCAAAGACAAATAATCAATTAAAGTTCTGGTGCGCCATGCCTTACTTTAGGATCACAATAAATGATGTCGGTTCTTCTGTCCTTTTGCTTTACAATAGATATGTGAATAATATGATGAAAACATGACACCACCAGATAAACATGAATAAATACGTTAAAAAAGAAACCTCACAAACACAATGTCTGATTCAATAAATATAATCATTGTATAAATAAAAAAATCCCTGCGAGATGTGAAAAATGAATAAATATGATAGACTTATTGTGAGACACGATCACAATGAATGACGGAACGGCGATGAAGAGATGCATATGAATCACAAGGTCAAAATAAAATGTATAGATAAAAAGGCCAGTAAATAGTATAAAATTATTAAAAACCGATCTCAATCTCCCGACGTACCATCGATGGAATATAATTAATGATATCAAGCAAATTATCTGCAGATTCAATACGTGTGGTCGTCGCGATGGCTTTGCGAGAAGAGACTCTGTTCGGTTATCATAAAACTCTTCTGGATTCGACTAATTATTGGGTCGAACCGATACTGCCTGATTTCCCCTTCACCTTGACCTCGTGCTGCGGTGACGTATCAGTTTCTTACAGGTAATAAATTAATTTTGGAAAATTATTTCCCTAGCTTTGGGAAAGGTCAAATGACATCGAAATTTTTTTATTTCCATTGACATTCCTCTATATGCTTCGCAACATATGTATAGAGGAAAAAGGGGTGATTGAAGTCCATGATTTTTTCTAAAACATTTGAAAAACATCCAACTGAAAGGTATCATCACAGCCAACATTAACTGCAAGTTGTAGATTTTTCAACTGATAATTGGGCCAACGGTGAAAAAAAGTTTAAAAACCACGAAAAACCAATGCTTTTTTTATGAGAAAAAGTGGGGCCTTGCAGGGGTGGGTAAATATGAAGGGAAAAAAATTCACAAAAATTAGGCATTTTTTCTATATTTTTCCGAACCAATTTGAGGGGTGAGTCCATCAAAATTCGATTCTACCCTTTTTAAGGACAGGTCTAATATATATATATGTATATATGTATATTTACATATTTATACGTAACAACCTTACAAAATTGGGCCCGTTTATCACTATCGCTCCTGCTCATCACGCGCGCGGCATGACGTGTCGCAAAATTTTCGAAGCCGACCAAAATTTATCACCTTTAATCAACTATAAGCAAGAAATTGCAAGAATTTTGAATGAAGTTTATTGTACTCCAAAATCGTGAGAACACGGCGGTAGCAAAGTAAATTTCTTTCTCTAACCAATCCCTGCGAGGATTTTAGCTAGGATTCAGTTTATCCGGATTCATTGCGCTTGTATCTATATTCCACCTGTATGTATACATGTACGAATAATCCTATGAGGCTATGGAATATGGATACCGGCTTCGTGAATGAAGGGAACACGGTTTATCAAATTATAACGATATAAAAGAAGCAGGATCCTCAATGAGGACATGAGATGAAGGAAAAATAAATCGATTGAAATGCTATAGTTCGTACTGCATCGAATTGTATCAAAATTGAGAAATTTGGAATATTCTCGTGGGAATTGAAGTGACTTACAGTGATAGGATTGAGGCACCAGTTATATTGTGACTTGGGGAACGATAACATTTCTGCCCATGCTTGTCTGGCTCCAGGTGATCTATGGGGCTATAATTACAGCGCATGCTTTTAATTATTCTAAAGGGAATCGCAAGAGTATCGCTAATATACAGGGTGGGTCACTCCAAGTGTCGAGAATGGGAGGGGCTTAATAGGCACGCTATCCCCCTATACCATTACGCTTCCTTCAATGAACAGCCTGGTTGAGTAGTTGTTGATATTTCTCTCCTATACCTACCAAGAAATCTCATCTTGTGTTCTCGTAAGAATTCCGGTCCACCAAATTCTTCTAGTTGTTGATTGGCTGAAGGGCAGGACTTTGTTCCTATTGAGTCCTTCCCATTCTCGACACTTCGAGTGACTCACCCTGTATATCCTCGGTCGGGTATAACCTACTTGATGGGTTATCTACATCGTGTACATCCTGCAGGTCTCAAGTGAACGTTACACTATAGATATATAGGTACATCAACACTAATTAACGAACCTTGCCAATTTCTCCGCCCTCAAAAATGGATTTTCAAAAATTCATAGTCAATTAGCTTCCTCTCCCTATCTTGTGTTTCCCATATCTTCCAAAAGACACGCATCCTTATTTCGTATTGAGGGTGATATTTTAGGGTGCAGGCCGCGAAAATCGTTGGTGGGGTACTTATGATAATAGTATGGGTTCACATATTTCAAATCTCAACCCGAATCGAGGTATCGAGGCAATCGGATCACGACCAGATATCAATGATGGGGGTGGTTAAAAATTCAAGTCCTGACAAAATACGTTAAGAAAGAGATTCTGGCACTTTCATCTGGTCGTTCAAATAATTGTTCATTCTTATATTGGGGTAAACTGTTTTGTTGGGAGAATTTCATATCCACAGTAAATTGGAACACCTCCAATCATACGCATTCAAAAAACGTTGGTGAAGTAAAAGTACCTGGTATTTGATTTCAACTTGATCACGAAATAGTATATTGTGCACTGACAATGAGAGCGAAAACGGTCGCTTCCGCGCCGAGTATGAAGGTGAGCACCGAGACGAAACCAAGGTGTTCTCAACTTCGCACGAGGCGCAGACGACCGTTTTCTCCGCTGTTGTAGAAAATATTTTACACCAGGTTGCCAGAAATTGCATATCTGTTTATCCTACCGCTTACTGTTGTCGGAATAAAGTTGATACTCGCAGACTTCAAAGTTCGTAGTGTTGCGCAGCATGAGAGAGCTCTCTTTTCTCCATCTATTAGTCTGAAAAATCTAGTATGTTGAAAACTTAAATCCAGGAAATTAGGGTAGGGCAAATCGTGGAGTTGGGAATTCGGAGTACTTCTGAAAATGAACGTATCTGCTGGTGGGATTTTGACATGAAAGCTTGATCGCTCATGCTGATCGTGTTTCGATCGCTTGAAACAAGAAGCTGAAGGCTCGTATTTCAAGTTTTTGATTACTGTCATTACGTTCCTGAATGACAAATGAATAGTATAACTGGAATAACTGATTGCAATATTGTTGTTTATTTCATTCGAAACGGAAATACGATATATTATGTTGATACAATGATAATGTCAACAATTTACTAGATATTGTTGTATCGTTCCACGTTGGTCTTGATCCAGTCCTCGTAGGCAGCAACCTCGGTGTAAACACCTGGGTATCCAGCCCTAGCGCAGCCGAGTCCCCATGATGCGACACCAGCGAGACGACCATCGATGACAAGAGGGCCACCAGCGTCACCCTTGCAAAAGTCACGACCTCCATTGGTTACTCCAGCGCAGATCTGGTTGGACGGGAGTCCTCCGGTAGTGGCGTAGACGTTGTAGGCGGTTCTGCACGACAACGAGCTTACGATTGGAACGCTGGCGCTCTTGAGAGTTGTGACAGCTGCAGTGCCAGTTTCCCTGGTGGCACCCCATCCAGAAACGACTGCTTCAGTGCCAGGAGCAGCGACGTCACCAGATTTGAACAGAGAAATGGCACGACGAGTTGAGTCAAGGGTGATAGTCTCAAACAAGCTGAGCCTCGCAATGGCGATATCATTGGATGGGACTCCGTTTGCGTTTGTTCTGTATCCCTGGTGAACGACTATTCTGCCAAAGTAGTCAATCTCGCCTCCGCTGTTGGAGAAAGTAGATCCGGAACGTATCGAGTATGAGTCGCGGCGTCCGCTGCTGACGCAGGAAGCAGCGGTTATGATCCATCTGTTAGAAAGGATGCTGGCACCACAGATGTGAGAGTTGAATTGGCGGAGAGAAACCAGGTATGGAACCTGGTCGATGGTCGTATCTGATCCACCGACAACACGCGCAGCCGGATTCAGAGCTGCGGCTAGAGTACAAAAATTAAAACAGTTTATGGAATGAAAATCTTCACCACGGCAGCAAAGGCGACGCAAGTTTAGTATGAAAAATAACTCACCAGAAGTGTAAGCCACGAGGGCCAATAAGACGGCGAACTTCATCATCTTCGGACTCGAGTTATAGTTGCTCAGGTGTCTGAAGAAGGAATTGACTCCTCTGTGCGCATAAGCTTTTTTTATACTAGTCGACATTTGATTCGATCGCGATAAAGTCGACGTAAATGAGATTAGTTGTGAAATCAATAAATCTTTGGACTCTTTCCTTTCCTGCGGCTGAGGGAACGGGGAGTGGATAGATATGCGCGATTCAAACGTATTTTTGGCCGTACTTGATTATTCAGCGTTGTCTGGAACAACGCAATCTGTACGGATGTAAATTGATCTTTACCACCTTGAAGATAGGATCATTGGAGTTAGCTAATTGAGTTGGTTGGAATATAAATAGTCGTTATCAACTACTTGTTTTTAATCACAGGCATCGATCATCAAAAATTTCATAATTATCGACAGTGATTGCCTGAGTTGGTCGCAACATTTGATCGCATTTCGATATCCGGTTGCAAAATTACCGATTCACCTGCTTCTGTAGACTTCGTGAGCATTGCACATTTTGAAGAGGTGTCACTCCACGATTTTTCTTAACGTGGTTTGAAACCCAATCACATTATGAAAATTTTCCGAAAAGAATTCTGTGCTATTTTCAAAAAATTTTGAAATCCATTTGATGAAATGTAGCTTTTATCATGAGTGTATTTTTTGAGGGAAGATCCGCTATAGTCACTTCTAAACTTCAAAGTACCCGAATCAAATTAGTGCAGATTTTCTACAGAACGCATTACTTCATCACTGAAAAGAATCTTAAGAAATATCCATCACGATATGAGAATTCGTTCGATGGCTACAATCAGAAATGACCATGAGTGGAAATTCTGTGAGTTCTGTCTCAACCCTTTGAAGCGCACCTTTTTTATTTCATTATTTCTTGAATGAAACCCCGTTTCTTGGTGGGTTTTCGGGGTCGCTGATTCCGATACTGATGTCAAAATTATGAAGTTGAAGGCTAAAAGTAGAGAAAAGTAAATAGTCGATGTTTGTAATTTACGGGTTTCCAGGTTCCCTGAGTTCGAATTCGTCATCAAAATCTAACGTGCACCGAAATCCAAGGTCATGAATCAGATGATAACTTTTTATTTACCAAATTCTTTCTCTGCGTAATTGGCTGTTGATTTTTTAAATTCGGAAATACAATTCAAAAAATTGCAAATGAATATTGACAATGAAATAAGCAGGAAAACAATTCAGAAAAAAGTCAAGAGTCATCATGTATTGCTAACAACTTTCCACTTTCAGTCACCATATTTGTCCCAATATGTTGGATTTTGGCTTTTATCGAATTCTCTTATCAGAATCGGAATCAGCGACCCCGAAAACCTCAAACTAACAGGTTTCACTCAAAAAGTAATGAAATGAAAAGAGGTGCTTCAGAAATAAAAAGGTGTTGAAGCACACCACGCCTCAAAGAGTTGAGCATTATAAAGTTACGCAATGGGGTTGTTCCGAGACTCAGCATGACCAGTGCAACAGTCCTAACCAGGTTGTACGTCATGAAGTATGCTTGATCAGGACCTCATCAGGACCTCAACTATTCCGAAGCCGTACAAGGTATGAAAATCATGAGGCAGAGTCCATATGCGCCTGATGAGGTTTAAATTGTATATTCATGTCCGGAGATGCAGACAGAAACATACCCGAAAAAGACCGGATGTATGTTCTTCGAATCGAACTTTCGCAGATGTTTTATTAAATAATACAGCGTTGATTGTCAAACAATGGTTTCAGAAAATAATTTGACAAAAAAATGTAATTGTACACTTGCAGCGGAAACTGGACAGGAAATGTGATTGTATCTGTGAGGCGATTGATTTTTCTCACTATAAACTTCGGAAATCAATATCTTTCCTGTGATTCATTGTACGGAGAATACATCGTTATTGCTCCGCACGTGATAATGTACAGTCTGCTGGTTCGAAGAGTGCTCGACGAAAGCATTGGTATTGTTCGTTCATACTGTATCTGTATTCTGCGAAAGACTTGGAAAAATTGCAGTACCAACGATGTCAGTACTTCTAGGTATTTGTTCCTTTTTGTTTGCACAGTTTAATGGACCATCTTTCTCCCGTTAACGCCCATTTGCAGTGGAATATTATTTGAGATTTTCTGAAGTCTATTTTAGGAAATTTCATACGGGAATTTAGAAGCCTAGGTTTTTTGCATCGAATAATTTTCCTTCAACGTCGTACTGATTATTTTCGTTCCGAATAATCTGGGCGTAGATGAGTCTGATTCAGAGATTTGAATACGGAAATCAAATGAATCTGTGAGAGTATAGTGGCGTTTTGACGGAGGTAGATAATCGGATGATATAAGTGGTTGGAATCATTATTTGTCTAGGATTTGTCCTTTTGGGGATTTCGCTATTGTTGCGTGAGATCGTTCGGCATTTGTAACGCAGCGTTGAAATGAAATTCTAGGGATTTCGGTTGATTGCTAAAATTAACATTCATTATTGAGGTTTGAAGAGCCCTTTATGTACGTGGTGACAAACGAAAGGGGAGGATTACTGGGTGGGGCTTGTGACTTAATAAATGTAGGTAAGTGTCCAAATTCTGGAAACGACAACCTCGATTCAAAGGATTAATGTGTGTGGGTACAGTATAACCTTACATGTATGTTCATAGGAAGAGAATGTCATTCGGAATTGATTGGTCATGGGTATTAACGTCGGGGGAGTCGGAGACCTCATATTGTGATATTTTTAACTATTAGTTGTAAATAGCTTGTATTACCTAAGAGCGCCCGCCGTCGCGACGCCAGACGGTTTTGTTGACTGTATGTTCACATATTTCAAATCTAAACCCGAATCGAGGTATCGAGGCGATCGGATCACGACCAGGCAACAATGATGGGGGTGGTTAAAAATTCAAGTCCTGACCAAATACAATGTGAAAGAGATTCTGGCACTTTCATCTGGTCGTTCAAATAATTGTTCATTCTGATATTGGAGTAGACTGTTTTGTTGGGAAAATTTCATATCCTCAGTAAATTGTTTCGCCTTAGATCACACGTATTCAAAAAACGTTAGTGAAGTAAAAGTACCAGGTATTTGATTTCAACTTGATCACGAAATAGTACATTGTGCACTGACAATGAGAGCGAAAACGGTCGCTTCCGCGCCGAGTATGAAGGTGAGCACCGAGACGAAACCAAGGTGTTCTCAACTTCGCACGAGGCGCAGACGACCGTTTTCTCCGCTGTTGTAGAAAATATTTTACACCAGGTTGCCAGGAATTGCATATTATCTGTTTATCCTACCGCTTACTGTTGTCGGAATAAAGTTGATACTCGTACACTTCAAAGTTCGTAGTGTTACGCAGCATGAGAGAGCTCTCTTTTCTCCATCTATTAGTCTGAAAAATCTAGTATGTTGAAAATTTAAATTCAAGAAATTAGGGTAGGGCAAATCGTAGAGTTGGGAATTTGGAGTACTTCTGAAAACGAACGTATCTGCTGGTGGGATTTCGACATGAAACCTTGATCGCTCATGCTGATCGTATTTCGATCGCTTGAAACAAGTAGCTGGTGGCTCGTATTTCAAGTTTTTGATTACTGTCATTACGTTTCTGAATGACAAATGAATAGTATAACTGGAAGAACTGATTGCAATATTGTTGTTTATTTCATTCGAAACGGAAATACGATATATTATGTTGATACAATGATAATGTCAGCAAATTAAGGAAGTCTGTTGTAAAAATTAACGGCCCAGTTGATCCACTCCTTGTGGGCAGCAACCTTGGTGTAAACACTTGGGTATTCAGTGCTACCGCAACCACGTCCCCATGATGCGATACCAGCAAGACGACCATCGATGACAAGAGGGCCACCAGTGTCACTTCCACACATGTCACGATCTCCTTTGACCGATCCAGCACAGAACTGGTCTGGCTGGAATAATCCGCCATAAGAAGACCAGCTTGCATAGCCGCGCTCGCACACGATAGAGGATAGGATTTCAACGCTGGTGCTCTTGAGAGTTGTGACAAATGGAGGTCCAAGTTCCCTGTTGGGACCCCATCCAGAAACGACGGCTTCAGTGCCAGGAGTAACAACTTCTCCGGATTCGAACAGAGGAATGACACGACGAGTCGAGTCAAAGGGAATAGTCTGACGTACGCTTAGCCTCAGAACGGCGATATCATTACGAGGTATTCCGTACGTGGTTTTCCCGTAACTCCTGTGGGGGATTATTCTGCCAAACGAGAAAATTTCGCCTTCGCTGTTGGAGAAGGTAGATCCAGTACGCATCGAGTATGCGCTGCCGGATCCGCCGTTGACGCAGGAAGCAGAGGTTATGACCCATCTGTCCGTAATGATACTGGCACCACAGATGTGAGTATTATATTGGCGGAGAGAAACCAGGTATGGGACCTTGTCAATGGTCGTTGGTGATCCACCGATAATACGTGCAACCGGATTCAGAGCTGCCAACTCAGCGGCGACTTGTACGTCATCCTCCACGATTTTTGGGAGAACCGCGGCTGGAGCACAAAAATTAAAACAGTTTATGGACTGAAAATCTTCACCACGGCAGCAAAAGCGACGCAGGTTCAGTATAGAAAATTACTTACCAGAAGCGTAAGCCACGAGGGCCAATAAAACGGCGAACTTCATCATCTTCGGACTCGAGTTATAGTTGCTCAGGTGTCTGAAGAAGGAATTTTCTGCTCTGTGCTAACAAGCTCTTTTTTATATACTAGTGGACATTTGATTCGATCGTGATAAAGTCGACGTAAATGAGATTAGTTGTGAAATCCATGAATCTTTGGAACCTTTTCTTTCCTGCGGCTGAGGGAACGGGGAGTGGATAGAGATGCGCGATTCGGACGTCATTCAGCGTTGTCTGAAACAACGCAATCTGTACAGATTTGAATTGATCTTTACCACCTTGAAGATAGGATCATTGGAGTAAGCTAATTGAGTTGGTTGGAATATAAATAGTCGTTATCAACTACTTGTTTTTAACCACAGGCATCGATCATCAAAAATTTCATAATTATCGACGGTGATTGCCTAAGTTGGTCGCAACATTTGATCGCATTTCGATATCCGGTTGCAAAATTACCGATTCACCTGCTTCTGTAGACTTCGTGAGCATTGCACATTTTGAAGAGGTGTCACTCCACGATTTTTCTTATTGTGGTTTGAAACCCAATCAAATTGTGAAAATTTTCCGAAAAGAATTCTGTGCTATTTTCAAAAAATTTTGAAATCCTTCTAATGAAATGTAGCTTTTATCATGAGTGTATTTTTTGAGGGAAGATCCGCTATAGTCACTTCTAAACTGCAAAGTACCCGAATCAAATTAGTGCAGATTTTTTACAGAACGCATTACTTCATCACTGAGAAGAATCTTAAGAAATATCCATCACGATATGAGAATTCGTTCGATGGCTACAATCAGAAATGACCATGAGTGGAAATTCTGTGAGTTCTGTCTCAACCCTTTGAAGCGCACCTTTTTTATTTCATTATTTCTTGAATGAAACCCCGTTTCTTGGTGGGTTTTCGGGGTCGCTGATTCCGATACTGATGTCAAAATTCGATGAAGTTGAAGGCTAAAAGTAGAGAAAAGTAAATAGTCGATGTTTGTAATTCACGGGTTTGCAGGTTCCCTGAGTTCGAATTCGTCATCAAAATCTAACGTGCACCGAAATCCAAGGTCATGAATCAGATGATAACTTTTTATTTACCAAATTCTTTCTCTGCGTAATTGGCTGTTGATTTTTTAAATTCGGAAATACAATTCAAAAAATTGCAAATGAATATTGACAATGAAATAAGCAGGAAAACAATTCAGAAAAAAGTCAAGAGTCATCATGTATTGCTAACAACTTTCCACTTTCAGTCACCATATTTGTCCCAATATGTTGGATTTTGGCTTTTATCGAATTCTCTTATCAGAATCGGAATCAGCGACCCCGAAAACCTCAAACTAACAGGTTTCACTCAAAAAGTAATGAAATGAAAAGAGGTGCTTCAGAAATAAAAAGGTGTTGAAGCACACCACGCCTCAAAGAGTTGAGCATTATAAAGTTACGCAATGGGGTTGTTCCGAGACTCAGCATGACCAGTGCAACAGTCCCAACCAGGTTGTACGTCATGAAGTATGCTTGATCAGGACCTCATCAGCACCTCAACTATTCCGAAGCCGTACAAGGTATGAAAATCATGAGGCAGAGTCCATATGCGCCTGATGAGGTTTAAATTGTATATTCATGTCCGGAGATGCAGACAGAAACATACCCGAAAAAGACCAGATGTATGTTTTTCGAATCGAACTTTCGCAGATGTTTTATTAAATAATACAGCGTTGATTGTCAAACAATGGTTTCAGAAAATAATTTGACAAAAAAATGTAATTGTACGCTTGCAGCGGAAACTGGACAGGAAATGTAATTGTAACTGTGAGGCGATTCATTTTTCTCACTCCAAACTTCGGAAATCAATATCTTTCCTGTGATTCATTGTACGGAGATTGACTGAAATTTCATCGACACCCGGAAGTCAGTGTTCAATATTCAAGGGAAAAATGTTTTCCGATTAAGCGAAAAGGAGGAATAAGAGAAGGAGGAATTTCAAATAATCATAATATTCTGAAACAATAAATCTAACAATAACGAAAAATCAAAACGTTCTCTTCGCTCCAGTTTTGTTGCTCTTGGTCGTCCGCTACGTAGTTTTCGACGTCCAGGTCGTTCGCTTTGTAGTTTTTGGCGTCCAGGTCGTTTGCTTCATAGTTTTTGAAGTCCAGATCGAAGTTTTCAACGTCCAGGTTGTCTGCGTCACACTTTTCAACGTCCAGGTCATCCGGTCCACAAGTTTCGACGTCTAGGTTATCCGCACACCACAAAAAGAAGTGCAGCTATTTTCCCATCATGCGATACCAGCAAGACAACCATTAACGGCAAAAGGGCCATCAGTGTCACTCCGGCAAAAGAGGCCACCTCATTCGACGTCTACCATACTGTTTTCACATCCTGGTACCATCAGCTCGGTGATTTCAGTCATTCAGGTCATCCGCTCCATAGTTTTCAATGTTCAGGTCGTCCGCAATATGATTTTCGAATTCCAGTTCGTCCGCTCCATGGTTTTTTTAGACTGTTAACAATTTCAAATCTGTATTGCGATCGAGATATTGCATTGTGCGAACGACAGATAGTATCAAGTTGAGATATACACCAATGAAGCGAGCGCGAAGCGCGCAGGGGCGGGGCCCATAGTGATTAAACATATACATATGTATAAAACAATCGGTAAAAAAAAATAAAGAGGATAAACAATAAAATGAAAGGTAATTGTTTGGAAGTGGAGTCCACCCTATTTTCGGTCATAAAAAATCGGAAAATGGATATTTAAAAAAAAAAAAATTCTTCCGAATTATTCTTTTTTACGGCGGATTGATTAAAAAAAATACTAGAATTTTAAAAATTAGATATTTAAATAGTTTTTGCAATTTTTAAACACCAAAAAATCATATTTTTAATGTACATGTACAGGCATGTACAGTCGTTTCTGAGTACTCCAATAGTAATTTCGAGGCGGGAGAGACCCAAACCCAAACCTAAAAAAACTAAAAAACCTAAAAAAACCAAGTAGCCCAGCCCCCCTGGTCTCGTCGCCCCCTGGTCAAGGCGGGATTATTTCTAGGCGCTCAAATAGCGAACGACTCAAACTATACGCTACATATATTCGTATGATTGTGTCTAATGTGTGATTTGAGGACGTCCGCTATTTTAGCGCCTAGGCACAATCCCGACTTGACCACGGGGCGACCAAAAGCGAAATAGGAGGCTACTTATTGCACCTAATGGGTTTTGCTACCCAACTACCACCTAATTGTAAATTTCGATGAAATTTCGAGGACACATTCCTTTACAATCCCTAAAAACCTCTTACCATTTTTTGGAAATCGATTTTGATAATCGATGAATTTAGAATAATCACAAAATTATAAAAAATTCCGATATCCGAAAATTTTGGGTCTCAATTTGTGACTTTTTTCATGTAGTTTTTGAAAGAAAATATCAGATAATATTGACAAAAAATGATACCATAGATATATTGAATATAGGTACCTATGATGATACGATTAAAATTTCGACCAAAAACTTCAAAATGATTGTTTTTCCATAGTTAAAAATGACAAAAAATGAATGAAATATTCTTTTCTCGTAGTTGCTCTTTTCCCCCATCAATCCGCCGTAAAAATGAACGATTTGAAAAAAGAATCATTTTCCAATTCCTCTGCTCTTGCAGGCTTCGTAAGCCTTGTACATTTTGAAAAGGTATTACTCTACAGATTTCTTCAACGTGTTTCGACACGGAATCGAATTGTGGAAATTTTCCGAAAATAATTCTGTGCTATTTTCAAAAAATTTTGAAATCTATTCAATGAAACGTTGCCTATCCTGAATGTATTTTTTGAAGGGAAGATCCGCCTCAGTCATTTCTAAAATTCACAGTCCCCGAATCAAATTGGTGTAGATTCCTTACCTAGTATAACTTCATCACTGTGAGTGAGAATGGGCTGTTCATCCATTAGGAATGTTGAGTGTGGTTACGAAGGATGCGCGTTGCCTAGATTCAAGCTTACTGCAAGATATTCTGAAAATAATCTGATTGACGCGAAGAAACCGGAGTGAGTATTGAGGGGTGGTAAGCTCCTCTTATATCGATTTTTGGGTAAATGCAAAAACACGATGACTCCAATGCCCATTCACGAGCAATAAATATTTTTCTCAGTTTTTTTTTAACATGAATTTGACCTTGTAATTTCAACAATATAAGGGCGGGGGGTGAACCTCCTAGAAATGTTGTGAGTGGATAGGAAGGATGCACGTTGCTTAACCTCTAGTCTACTATTACATATTCTAATCGTAAGAACAATTGAACGACGCAGCAAAATCGGAGCGCGCATAGAGGGATATTTGCCCCCCCCCCCCATATCGCTTTGCGAGGGAAACGCAGATACATGTCAACTTCAGGTTGTTGTCATAAAGAATTCATCTGTTTTTTTCAAATTTTTGACTACGGTTCAACCTGATGCGATTTGGTCTCCGAGTCGATTATATGACATTTCTCGCTTCTAATCACAGGCAAATATTTTTCATAGGTTTTGTTGTGGGAAATGAAGTCTTTGTACATGAATCAGTGAATTTGACCACTTTCAGCCTCAAATTTGGAGGCTAGTTTCATCCCCTAAGCGAGCGAATCCAACGTAAAAAAAATATGTGTCGTTCAGATTTCAATAGAGAATAATATATCCCAAACTGAACGAAATCAGAGGACACCTACCATAAGGACCTTCCCTTGCAAGTTTTTTGGGTCCAGAAAATGAACGTCTGACATGATTTCGAATTCTGTCACTCATGTTTTTTTTGCATTGACCTTCTCAATGTATAGCTTCGCCTTTGTATAGGTTATTGTTCGATGTTGGGTTTGAAGAATAACGTTCCAGACAAGTCGATTATTTGGTTCTTCAAGAAAGGGATTCATGTAGCCCAGGGTGATCCTTATTCAGGGTATTTTTGAATTTCTATGCTACCAGAGGCTCAAACGGTTCAAAATGAATGAAAAAAAATCCGCCCCAAGTCTTTGGTCTCCATCTTGATTTTTGCCCATGCCGCATAATTTTTTATTTTTTATTACGGCCAGAATAATTATTTAAAAAATCTGAAATTTTGCAGACTAACTTTCTGATAGTAGCTGCCCCTCGATATTTTCACATATTTTTAGATATAATATTAAATACAATAACCTTTAATTTATAATACTGAAGTTACAATTTTATATTTTTTTTTGAATTTATTATTACAGCTTGGAATAATTGTTTGAAAAATTTGAAAATTGGCAGATTTTTTCCTTACTATAGTAGTTATCCTCCAGAATTATGACAGATTTTTAGGTAGTATCAAGAGTGTTGCGACGCACAAAAAATAAGCTAGGACATATACTTAAATTTCATTCAAGACAAGAAATACTCACCATCATAAAACCTTTTACTAAATTTTCTACAGACCAGACCGCACATTTGGTGACCAAATGTGCGAGTATCAATCCAAAAATTTCCAGTTTTTTTTTATGACCTTTGTACGTGACTTCTCAGCACTTTCTCCTCTATTGTTTTCATTTACGTACCGTTTTCTCTGGAAAAACTAAGTACCAACCCTTCTTTCATTTTCAACCAACCAGAAAAATCGACCAATAGAAAATCTACCAATCAACAATTACAAAAAATCTCCTACCCTTACTAAAAAATCTTTCTCCACTCCCACTAACTTCAACAACCAAAATTTCTATCCCCTTTTTCTTCAGTATCACACAGCCAACGAAACGATCCACAGTGATCTCTACCATTAACAAACCAACCGGGAGAATTAACTTAGTTAAATAGACCTAAGCTCTCGGTAATAATCACAACACAATTTGTAACACTATCAATGTTCAACTGACAAATATATGTGTAAATAGTATTTGGTTGGTTGATCTACCCTTTTCAATAATACCTACAGTTCTCCAATTAAAATTGTAGACCGTTTTCACGAACGTTTTGACATCAACAAATACGAGTGAGTGTTGAAGACACGTGAAGACAAAGAGACTCGGTAGAGCTCGCGCCAAGTACATACATTAAAAGAGCACCGGACGGCAACCGAGTATCTATACAGTTAAGAGATAGGAAAAGCGCTGTACGGCCGACTGTTTTATTCGGTATCCCCTAAATCATTTAGTCTAGTCGAGAAGTCGAATTCCTGCGAAAAATCGTTACAAGTCGCAGAAAAATATGATCAATGGCTCATTCGATCCGGAATGGCATCTAGAGAAAGACGTATTTCGGATTTTTTACGCTATAAAAAATTATAATTGTGAATAACAAAAAACTAGATGAAAAGAAGAGGGGTCTGGATTTTTGCAAAAATCTCAAATAGTAAAAGTCATAGCTCAAATATTAAAAAAAAAAATCTGAAAGAGCAGGAGATTTCAGTAGGAAAGTTCCCTACTCCCGAAATCGTAGGACCAATATTTATAATTTTTGTTTAACAATGAAATCGCGCCGCTGCCGTATTGGAGTGTTGCTTTTAAATAATTTTTTTATGCAACTGAATATTCATAAAAAAAATTTCAAAAAATTCAGGTATCATCTAGAGACTCTAATGATTATGACCCCGCAATTTAAAAAGTTTAATTACCATTTTCCGAAAAGTGATGTTATTGTTAATTACCAGTTTTTTTGCTGATCTCCGCTGTCATGAAAGGCGGTATAAAAGTTTAAATAATTCTTCTAAATTCGTTTTGTCTCGTAGAGTTCTTCAGATCAGCATACTGGCGTGATAAGAAATTAAAAGAAAATTAAGTATTAATTTCTAATCATAAAAAAAAATGAAAAATTGAAATAATATTATTCAAACGATTTTTTTTCAGTAATTTTAGGCTATTTATGATTTTATATTTATCTTCGGCATCATATTATAACTTCAGAAATTTGCTCATCCCATTTGTTTATAAAAAATTTGTAAACAAATGGAGTAAATGAACATTTTTCGACAATTTTTTTTTCACCGTATTGTTAGCCTGAAAAAATAATGATTTAAAAAAAAATATTTCTTAATAACAATATCTTATTGTTTATAATCCTTTTTTTAATATTACTATTATTCAAATAAATAATTGAGAAAATTTTTTCTTCAAAATCATTATTTGCATTTTTCTAGATCATGGCAAAAAGTAAAATTTTTTTTTATCAGTAATTTGTTTATTTGTTTATCAAACAATTTGTTATAACCAAATTTTTTTTCTTGTTTTAATTTTTTTTCGGTAGATAAAAAAAAAAAAAAAACAACAATCTTCAACAAAAGGGCAAAAAAAGCTTTCTTCTATTTTTAATTTAATTTAATAATTTTACAGTATGGCCAAGTCCAAGCGTTGACTTGATTTGTCAACAAACAAATGGCTGTAACTCTGCAACTATTGCAGATAAGGCTTCCGACCTTCGGGTCATTTTTATGCAGCATGAGTTGGGCTTTCTAATTAATTTTTAATCCAATTTTTATGTGCAATTGTTTAATAGTGACACGCATCTGTTTATAGAAATTTGCATACCCTACATCTTCTAATGCTTATATCTCATAAACAAATTATGTTATGACAATTATGCTTCAGAACTTTTTTGTTGTATGAATAATAAACTTCCCAAAAATGTTTCTTTTATATTTTTAACCACATTTGTTTATGCGTTTTTCAATTTTATTCACATTACTAACTTGGATTTCGGTACACGTTAGATTTTGATGACGGATTCAAACTCATTGTCAGGGACCCAGGAAACCCGTGAATTACAAACATACGAGAAAATGATCAATCATTTACTTATCTCTACTTTTAGCCGCCATATTTGTTCTGCTATGCTGGATATTGGCCTTCATCGAATTTTGACATTAGTATCGGAATCAACGACCCCGAAAACCCACCAAGAAACGGGGTTTCATTCAAGAAATAATGAAATAAAAAATGTGCGCTTCAAAGGGTTGAGACAGAACTCACAGAATTTCCACTCATGGTCATTTCTGATTGTAGCCATCGAACGAATTCTCATATCGTGATGGATATTTCTAAAGATTCTTCTCAGTGATGAAGTAATGCGTTCTGTAAACAATCTGCACTAATTTGATTCGGGTACTTTGAAGTTTAGAAGTGACTATAGTGGATCTTCCCTCAAAAAATACACTCATGATAAAAGCTACATTTCATTAAATGGATTTCAAAATTTTTTGAAAATAGCACAGAATTCTTTTCGGAAAATTTTCACAATTTGATTGGGTTTCAAACCACGTTAAGAAGAATCGTGGAGTGACACCTCTTCAAAA
Organism: Athalia circularis; assembly: GCA_963978495.1. Lineage (NCBI taxonomy): Eukaryota > Metazoa > Arthropoda > Insecta > Hymenoptera > Athaliidae > Athalia > Athalia circularis. The sequence continues at coordinate 26,515,721 of OZ021699.1, forward strand.
TGTGCAATGCTCACGAAGTCTACAGAAGCAGGTGAATCGGTAATTTTGCAACCGGATATCGAAATGCGATCAAATGTTGCGACCAACTTAGGCAATCACCGTCGATAATTATGAAATTTTTGATGATCGATGCCTGTGGTTAAAAACAAGTAGTTGATAACGACTATTTATATTCCAACCAACTCAATTAGCTTACTCCAATGATCCTATCTTCAAGGTGGTAAAGATCAATTCACATCTGTACAGATTGCGTTGTTTCAGACAACGCTGAATGACGTCCGAATCGCGCATCTCTATCCACTCCCCGTTCCCTCAGCCGCAGGAAAGAAAAGGTTCCAAAGATTCATGGATTTCACAACTAATCTCATTTACGTCGACTTTATCACGATCGAATCAAATGTCCACTAGTATATAAAAAAGAGCTTGTTAGCACAGAGGAGTCAATTCCTTCTTCAGACACCTGAGCAACTATAACTCGAGTCCGAAGATGATGAAGTTCGCCGTTTTATTGGCCCTCGTGGCTTACGCTTCTGGTAAGTAATTTTCTATACTGAACCTGCGTCGCTTTTGCTGCCGTGGTGAAGATTTTCATTCCATAAACTGTTTTAATTTTTGTGCTCCAGCCGCGGTTCTCCCAAAAATCGTGGAGGATGACGTACAAGTCGCCGCTGAGTTGGCAGCTCTGAATCCGGTTGCACGTATTATCGGTGGATCACCAACGACCATTGACAAGGTCCCATACCTGGTTTCTCTCCGCCAATATAATACTCACATCTGTGGTGCCAGTATCATTACGGACAGATGGGTCATAACCTCTGCTTCCTGCGTCAACGGCGGATCCGGCAGCGCATACTCGATGCGTACTGGATCTACCTTCTCCAACAGCGAAGGCGAAATTTTCTCGTTTGGCAGAATAATCCCCCACAGGAGTTACAGGAAAAGCTCGTTCGGAATACCTCGTAATGATATCGCCGTTCTGAGGCTAAGCGTACGTCAGACTATTCCCTTTGACTCGACTCGTCGTGTCATTCCTCTGTTCAAATCCGGAGAAGTTGTTACTCCTGGCACTGAAGCCGTCGTTTCCGGATGGGGTCCCAACAGGGAACTTGGACCTCCATTTGTCACAACTCTCTATAGCGCCAGCGTTGAAATCCTATCCATTTCCGCGTGCGCGCGCAGCTATGCAAGCTGGGCTTCTTATGGCGGAGGATTACTGTCAGACCAGTTCTGTGCTGGATCGGTCAAAGGAGATCGTGACATTTGTGGAAGTGACGCTGGTGGCCCTCTTGTCATCGATGGTCGTCTTGCTGGTATCGCATCATGGGGACGTGGTTGCGGTAGCACTGAATACCCAAGTGTTTACACCGAGATTGCTGCTTACAAGGACTGGATCAACTGGGCCGTTAATCTTTACAACAGACTTCCTTAATTTGCTGACATTATCATTGTATCAACATAATATATCGTATTTCCGTTTCGAATGAAATAAACAACAATATTGCAATCAGTTATTTCAGTTATACTATTCATTTGTCATTCAGAAACGTAATGACAGTAATCAAAAACTTGAAATACGAGCCTTCAGCTTCTTGTTTCAAGCGATCGAAACACGATCAGCATGAGCGATCAAGCTTTCATGTCGAAATCTCATCAGCAGATGTGTTTATTTTCAGAAGTACTTCGAATTCCCCACCCCACGATTTGCCCTACCCTAATTTTCTGGATTTGAGTTTTCAACATACTAGATTTTTCGGACTAATACATGGAAAAAAGAGAGCTTCTTTAAGCTGCGCAACACTACGAACTTTAAAGTCTACGAGTTTATCAATTTCATTCCGACAACAGTAAGCGATAGGATAAGCAGATATGCAATTTCTGGCAACCTGGTGTAAAATATTTTTTACAACAGCGGAGAAAACGGTCGTCTGCGCCTCGTGCGAAGTTGAGAACACCTTGGTTTCGTCTCGGTGCTCACCTTCATACTCGGCGCGGAAGCGACCGTTTTCGCTCTCATTGTCAGTGCACAATATACTATTTCGTGATCAAGTTGAAATCAAATACCAGGTACTTTTACTTCACTAACGTTTTTTGAATGCGTATGATTGGAGGTGTTCCAATTTACTGTGGATATGAAATTCTCCCAACAAAACAGTTTACCCCAATATAAGAATGAACAATTATTTGAACGACCAGATGAAAGTGCCAGAATCTCTTTCTTAACGTATTTTGTCAGGACTTGAATTTTTAACCACCCCCATCATTGTTGCCTGGTCGTGATCCGATCGCCTCGATACCTCGATTCGGGTTTAGATTTGAAATATGTGAACATACAGTCAACAAAACCGTCTGGCGTCGCGACGGCGGGCGCTCTTAGGTAATACAAGCTATTTACAACTAATAGTTAAAAATATCACAATATGAGGTCTCCGACTCCCCCGACGTTAATACCCATGACCAATCAATTCCGAATGACATTCTCTTCCTATGAACATACATGTAAGGTTATACTGTACCCACACACATTAATCCTTTGAATCGAGGTTGTCGTTTCCAGAATTTGGACACTTACCTACATTTATTAAGTCACAAGCCCCACCCAGTAATCCTCCCCTTTCGTTTGTCACCACGTACATAAAGGGCTCTTCAAACCTCAATAATGAATGTTAATTTTAGCAATCAACCGAAATCCCTAGAATTTCATTTCAACGCTGCGTTACAAATGCCGAACGATCTCACGCAACAATAGCGAAATCCCCAAAAGGACAAATCCTAGACAAAAAATGATTCCAACCACTTATATCATCCGATTATCTACCTCCGTCAAAACGCTACTATACTCTGACAGATTCATTTGATTTCCGTATTCAAATCTCTGAGTCAGACTCATCTACGCCCAGATTATTCGGAACGAAAATAATCAGTACGACGTTGTAAGGAAAATTATTCGATGCAAAAAACCTAGGCTTCTAAATTCCCGTATGAAATTTCCTAAAATAGACTTCAGAAAATCTCAAATAATATTCCACTGCAAATGGGCGTTAACGGGAGAAAGATGGTCCATTAAACTGTGCAAACAAAAAGGAACAAATACCTAGAAGTACTGACATCGTTGGTACTGCAATTTTTCCAAGTCTTTCGCAGAATACAGATACAGTATGAACGAACAATACCAATGTTTTCGTCGAGCACTCTTCGAACCAGCAGACTGTACATTATTACGTGCGGAACAATTACGATGTATTTATCCTTTTAACTCATCTTCGAATGTTACTATCAAGAGTGTCGAGTAAGCGTGGTGATCATTATATGTACACTTGACGAGATCATAAGTGGTGGAGTTAGACAGAACGCGATGAGGTGTAGGTTGGCATTTTTTCAGAGGCGTGAAAATTCTAAATAATGGTCCTATAGTTTTGGGAGTCGAGATTTTTCTTATGGAAATTTCCTTCTCTTTTTAAATCTTTTTGAAAATTCCGAAAATCTCAATTAGTTCTTGAGATACTTGCGAAAAGCCAAACCCCCGTTTCTTTTCACTAAATTGTTTATAACTTTCAGAATTGATGAGTTGGTTGTTTTGGGACTTGATTTATTTTTAGAAAAACTTCTACGTGCTGTTCCGAATCGAATGACACCTCGTTCATATCTTCTCGAGCAATTGTTGGCTAGAACCGCTCAGACCGCTTAGGGATGTATTTAATGCCAATCTACATCTAATCGCGTTCTGTCTAACTCCACCACTTATGATCTCGCCAAGTATACATACAACACAACATCGCTTTTTCATCTTCTATCTTTTAGCTTGGAAATATCTACATTCATAACACAATCAGCATCATACCCACTTACGAAATTTCGAGGGTATATCTTGTAATCACATGAGGGTCAGTTAACATTAATTACTAACGTTGATTAATCAATCAAACAGTAACTTGTACAGCGGTGTAACCGGCTTCTTCCTTACGACTATTCTGCATTAGGCTGAACGTTTTCACCTAGCAACACCAAACTCAGAACTATATAACTAGCGGTGGCGGCACAAATTGATATCATTTCGAATATACGCCCGGTTAGGTTGATTCTGAATCGCTTCGCGGCCAAGCGTGCGTTTGGACAACTTTTTCCTATATCCCGGCCAGCCACGAAAAGTTGTCCAAGCAAGCTTGGCCGCGAAGCTATTCAGAATCAACCTACCCGGGCGTACATTCTCTTAACTCCAACAGTATAATTGAGTGATACGATGTTGTACTTGCCGCGTTCGTGTAAATACCACACGTCTATGTCTAATCTCGACTCGATAGTCTGTTCGTGGGCAACGAAAATGTATCATGCAACATATCAACTACGTTGTTACCAGTTCAATTTATACATACATATAGTATTGTATGTGGGAATAATATGGCGGTTGGTATTATATACATGTGCATGGGGATGTAACCTACTGTAACTCTACCACTTATTAAACTAGATGTTGGGCGCCATGGGCGGAGAACCCGAAACAACTCCGCGGTACCTCAATTCTTGACAAATGTGAAAAAATATAATATATCACGAAGAATTGGATAGGCAGAAAACCCGAAAGAGATTCGCGTTACCAATCCACGAGATTAGTTAATTGACAGGTAACAAGAAAAAGAGGATCGATCAAGAACCCGGAAGAACCCGGCGGTACCTCTTTCCTATAAATAGGGTTGGTGTGAGCAACCTCGTCATTTGCAACGTCTAAACATATATTTATATCATAATTTTATCTTAACAACGAGAAATCCAAGCGACTATCAGATATTTATGTTCACCTATTGGTATTATACAGTAGTTGAAAAATAAAAATATTATATCATTCTGAACATATTCACGGGGCCACATTACACTACGTAAGCAATACAAGGTTGATAGGGTCATACATACATATATTCGTTTGCGCATAAGGTAGAGATAGGTACAGATGTATAATGTGGTGTCGGCGTATTGTACCAGATCACAATGTGAGCTTTGGATGTAGTATACAGCTATAGGTAAAACGGTAAACGTTGGTGTGATGGAGTGCGGAGGGATAAGGGAAGCGAAACGAGAGGCCAGAGAACAATAATGGAATGGAAATGTAAAGAAGAGGTTCGTGGGAGGTAAAATAGAAAGGGATAGAAAGGGAGGTGCTCAAGTGCTAATGGCTTTCTGTACTTATGAAACTAAAATCGATTTCTATCACCCAACACCCATACTATTATCATAAGTACCCACCAACGATTTCCGCAGCCAGCACCCTAAAATATCACCCTCAATACGAAATAAGGATGCGTGTCTTTTGGAAGATATGGGAAACACAAGATAGGAAGAGCAAGCTAATTGACTATGAATTTTTGAAAATCCATATATGAGGGCGGAGAAATTTGCAAGGTTCGTTAATTAGTGTTGATGTACCTATATATCTATAGTGTAACATTTACTTGAGACCAGCAGGATGTACACGATGTAGATAACCCATCAAGTAGGTTATACCTGACCGAGGATATATGTATATTAGCGATACTCTTGCGATTCCCTTGAGAATAATTGAAAGCATGCGTCGTAATTAAAGCCCCGTAGATCACCTGAAAGCAGACAAGCAGACAAGCGTGGGCAGCAATGTTATCGTTCCCCAAGTCATAATATAACTGGTGCTTCAATCCTATCACTGTAAGTCACTTTAGTTCGCACAAGAATATTCAACATTTTCCAGCTTCCATGCAATTCATAGTACGAACTACAGCATTTCAATCGAATTTTTTGTCCTCCTTCTCATGCCCCCATTTAGGATCCTGCTTCTTTTATATTGTTATAATTTAATAAGCCGCGTTCCCTTTGTTCACAAAGCCGGTATACCATGTGTCCCAGCGTTTACACCGCAGTATGTCTGGTTGCCTGACGTCAGTTACAGGCTGACGCTATAGGGCACTATAGGGGCTCCACGCTCCGTAAATGAACGTGGCAGCAGGCAACCAGACATACTGCGGTGTAAACGCTGGGACACGCGGTATATAGTCTCATCAAGAGACTCGGTAGAGTTTCGCGCCAAGTACAATTAAAGAGCACCGGACGGCAACCGAGTATCTATACAGTTCAGAGAAAAAAATTGGAGGTAGTGGGACTTGGCGGGCTTTTTTGGAAAAAAAATCCGGAATTCTTGTATAGCAAAAAGACATTAGCCCGCCAAGGACCACGTACTCCATTTTTTTTTAATTTATTTTTTTTTAACTTATTTTAATTTCTTTTTTTCATTGATTTTTTTCCCAACTTTTATATTCTTCCAATTAGCAATTTAGTCTGTTGTATGTTTATCCCAGTCTTCTCTAGTACTCCTATGCATGGTGCAGTTACATGTACTTGGCTCAATGATTAATTTGGATCTATTTTTTTTTAGAATTTAATTTTGTGGTTATTCTTGGGAAACGACTTTTTGGTGGCGCTTGATTTGAAAAAATTAATGTTCTTGGCGAGGTTTTTTGCACCTGAGGTGCTTTGTCGGGTCTAAAAGAACGGGCGGACTATCCAGTATCTTTACCGCAAGGAGAGCAAGAAAACGCTGTAGGGCCAACTGTTCTATCAAGCATCTCCGTAATCATAAGCATTTTGGATGCACTTTCGCTATACAGAGAGGATCCGTGGAAGCGGGCCAGTTCGGTTGCGCCCGCGTTAGGCAACTGAGGATACATTTACTCACACACGAAAAATTTTACGTGCGTGATCGTCGCTGGCATAAGCAGTCAGGAGCTAGCGAAGATCACGCAGGCAGAATTTTTGTGTGTTAGTATAGTATCCTAACTTACCGACACGCTGGACTGGCCCGCTTCCACGAATTCTCTCGGTATGAATCGGGCACGAGCTTTCATTTAAGCGTAATTTCAATAACGTCAGGGGTCGGAGAGTTGATATACGATGATCTTCGATCACCGGCAGGCTCGTTTCTTAAGATTCGTCCTCGTCATCATCAGACAGCTAGCTATAGGTCATCCGGAAACCACAACCATTCCAACAAAAATGGGTATAGACGGCAGGCCGCACAGTGTGGTTACTGCAGGGTTACTGTTGTGGCCCACGCCATATTCCCATGGAGGTACCTATATTCTTGTCAAGTAGGAAAAAGGTTGTAATTCCCGCAAGCCTAGTAGATGGCGTTAGCGTAGTCACGTTTTATTTCTTACCGAGTTTGCCACAGCACAGCGATTCCTGTTCATTAGGCCTCAGAATAGCGGCGCTCTCATGGCTACCGTTCGAAAATTTTTCTTCACCCGTCAAACATCTTACGACTATAGTACACCCAAAAAACCATAATCAATACTGCAATATTCTTCAACAACACACAAAAAGTTATGAAATCCCCCAAAAGGCACCTACGGTGCAAAAAAGTTCGCCAAGTACATTAAATGTTTGAAAAATCCATTGATAATAAAAAAAAAAAGGATACAAATCAATCATTGTGCCAAGTACATGTAACTTCGCATCAGGTAAGAATATAGAATTGAAAAGTAAATCAATGAAAATCAATTCAAAGAATCAAAAGAATCAAAAAAATAAATTGGAGTACGTATTTCTTGGCGGGCCAATGTTATATTGCCGTACAAGAGTTCTGGATTTTTTTCCGAGAAAGCCCGCCAAGCCCCACTACCTCTGATTTATTTTTTTTTTTGGGGGATAATTTTTGAGTTGCTATTGGATGGTAAAAGAATTTATTGAATAAACAAAAGAGAACATGTATTAATTAGCCTGAAATCTGTAAAATTCTGAAGAATAACTACTATTTTGAGAAAAAAGTCCGCTAAGTTTCAAATTTTTCGATAAATTATTTTATCCGTGATAAAAAATTAAAAAATAATATCAGGCTGTGACTTCAGTATTATGATATCTAAAAAGCTGTCAAACTTCTGTGAAGCAGCTACTATTATCAAGGTGAAGTCTGTGAAGTTTTGAATTTTTCGAATGATTATTTTGCAAAATTTGAAAATGAAAAGATTGAGCGGTACGGGTTAAAATTAAGATGGAGACCTGAAACTTGGACTGGATTTTTTTTATTAATTCCCATCCATTTGAGCCTCAAGCAGCATAAAAATTCAAGAATACCATAAATAAGCACCGCCCTGATGTAGCTGCTATAAATTAAGGATTGAAGTGCGTGATGAGACGTAAAAGTGAAGAGTTTATTCGAAAGGATGGAGGTGAAAAAAAAATAACGAACAGCACGTAGAAGAAATTACGCAGAATAGTATGTTATGACGAGACAAACTCGAAAGCTCAGAAGGTATTAAGACTAACAATAACAATGCAGGACGTGTATGTCACCGTTTGATTATAGATTAAGCTTGCCATACGAAATTTTTCGCTACAGGCGAAAAAAGTTAGTGCGGAACTCATTGTCAGAAATGTGGTACGCAGGGCTCTTATTTCTTATCAAATATCTGGTTCCTAGAAGTTACATGACGAAGGTTTTAAGGTTCCGATTCAACCTAGACTCGAAAGGATATTGTATAGCTCATGCGATATATCAGAAAAAAATATACAGAAACAGCAAACCACTATGCAAGATCATTAGATCCCTCCCTGCAACATTTACGTTAGTTGAGTAAACAGATGCGTTCGCTGAATTGCAGCTCAAAAGCGACTGCAGAGGGATAGTTGAAACGGATTTTCGAAGTAATACGTCAGTCCTGGAGACATGCTGATCGTCGAATGCGATTTCTCGATGAGAAATATGGAAGACTAGAATGACCACGCGATTATTGAGTTTCATCTTATCTCATCCGTCACTGTTATGTGTGATCATTGTAATGAATCAAAATAGATACATTTATTAGTAATAGTTCAATCAATATAAAAACAACATGGATCATGTAAAAATCCACTTCACCCTTGGCTTCACCTAGTGTCGTGGTAGACATACCGCTATTGAATTTCTTCCGCAACAAGTGGACGGTGATAAGCAATGACGTCTCGACTAACGGAAAAAATTTGTTCACAAACTGTGACGAAAATGTGAAGCGCGACCCACATCATAGAAATATATCGATTGCACGATATTTTCAAAAATGTTTGTTAAAACGTTACTGTTTGATACCATCCAAGTGTCGTGTCTATCCAGATGTAAATAATTTTTCACTATCCATAGAGTCAGATGAAAGTTCGAGAGAGAAATAATGTTCGTAAATTTTATTTATTATAGAAATATTACATGTTAACCTCAATATGATGTTGGCATCGATCAACAGATGTGTAAGAAGGTCAGCTCAATATTTAAAGTCCAGTGTTGGTCTGGATCCAGTCGCGGAAGGCAGCAATCTCGGTGTATACACCTGGGTATCCAGCCCTAGCGCAACCATTTCCCCATGATGTGAGACCAGCAAGACGACCATCGATGGCAAGAGGGCCACCAGAGTCACCTTGGCAAGCGTCACGACCTCCCGCGGGTACTCCAGCGCAGATCTGGCCAGCTGGGAGTCCTCCATAAATCGCGTAGTTCGAGTTGCACGAAGACTTGGATACGATTGGAACACTGACGGTCATGAGAGTTGAAGCAACATATCCACCTTCCCTGATGGCACCCCATCCAGTGATGACGGAGTTATCGCCAACGTTGGCGGCTTCTCCGGAATTGAACAGAGGAATGGCACGACGATTCGAGTCCAAGGTGATAGCGGAAGTGGTCTGCAGAACGGAGATGTCATTGGTTGGGACTCCGTTTCTGTTCGATCCGTAGTTCTCGTGGACGATCATGCTGGTAAAAGCGTGAGTGCTGCCTCCTCTGCTGGAGTAGGTGGATCCAGCACGGATCGAGTATGAGGTGCGGGATCCGCCGCTGACGCAGTGAGCAGCGGTTATGATCCATCTGTCCGAAATGATGCTAGCACCACAGATGTGAGAGCTATATTGGCGGAAAGAAACCTGGTACGGAACCTTGTCGATGGTCGTTGTTGTTCCACCTACAATACGCTCAGCCGGGTTCAGAGCTGCCAACTCAGCAGCGACTTGTACGTCATCCTCGACGATTTTTGGGAGAACCGCGGCTGGAGCACAAAGATTAAATAGTTTATGGAATAAAAATCTTCACCACAGCAGCGAACACGACGCAGGTTTAGTATGGAAAATTACTCACCGGAAGCGCAAGCCACGAGGGCCAATAAGACGGCGAACTTCATCATCTTCGGACTCGAGTTATAGTTTCTCAGGTGTCTGAAGAAGGAATTGTCTTCTCTGTGCTAACAAGCTCTTTTTATACTAGTCGATATCTGAATTAATCGCGATAAAGTGAACTCGATCGAGATTAGTTGTCAACTCAATCTGCGGACACATTTCCTTGCCGGGGCCAAGGGAACGAGGGATGGATAGATATGCGCGATTCAAACGTTTTTTTGGCTACACTCGATTAATTCACGTCGTCTCAAAACAACACAGTCCATACGGATATTGATCAATCTATCCGCCCGCAGAGATAGGATCACAAGCGTTGCTAATTGACTTGGTTGAAACGTGAATAGCTATCAAGTTTTTGTTTTTAATCACTGGTATCGTTCATCAGAAATTTGTGAATGAACCACAGCGATTACCTGAGATTGTTGTCACATTTGGTCGCATTTCAATACCTAGTTAGAAAATTTAGCAATTCCTCCGCTCTCGTAGATCTCGTGAGCCTTGTACATTTCGAAATGGTATTACTTCAAGGATTCCATCAACGTGGTTTGGAACCTAATCGAATTGTAAAAATTTTCGGAAAAAACTGTGTCTGGTCTTCTAAAAATTGGGAAATCTGTTCAATGAAACGATGCTTCTATCACGAGTGTATTTTCCAAGGGAAGTCACATTTTGAGGAAGTCACGCCTCAGCAGTGCCGGCTCAAGGATACTCTGCGCCCCTGTGCCATCCTCTGTGAAGGCGCCCCCTTCCCCCTCAACAGAACTTTACTTTGCAAGCTTTTTCAGCAGCAAATGCTTCAATCAAGTTGTCAAAATTCAACTCTTGGGCGATACTATTTTCAATTGATAACATCGATAAATGATTGAGGTTTTTTTTAGATAATGTAGATCTTAGGTTTGTCTTGATCAACTTCAATTTGGAGAAGCTCCTTTCTCCACTAGCTACAGAGACTTGCATTGTTCATAAAATTCTCAAAGATATCCAAATATTCGAATATAAATCTTGCATATTCCTCTGAACTATGAAATTCAATACTGCGGTTGGATTACCAGCTTTCAAATTCTTCGTGAACGATTGAATACTCATTATTTCACTGCACAATTCAATACCATCAATATCAGCCCTTCCATCAACAGTTAAAAGTAACTGCAGCTTGATACACTTTTCTAAAAGTTAATCTCTGAGAAAATTATTTTTCAAATTATTTAAGAATTCCCACGTATTCTCATGGTCATTCAGTTGCTGGAATCTTTCCGTCATCGACATTATAGCTTGATCAAGCAATGGGTTGAAAAATTCAACTTCGAATATTTGCTGTGGTTCTAAGATAGGGTCATCAAGTTCTTTGCAGGTGAATTGTCGCTTCACTCGCGTAACTTTTCTTTTAGATTTGAAAACCGCTTCGACCTGTAGTTCTTCAGCAAGTTCTTTGGCACTAAGAATGGCCCTAGAAAGTCCATTGCTTCTATATTCTTTAAAATACTTGCAACATGCTTCAGTTAATTCTGACGCATGGTCTATATTCATTCCGCGACTCTTTATCGACTTACTCACAATATTTATTTTAAATAGGATGTCATACCAAACTATCAATGCGACAAGACAACTGAAGTCCTCCATCTGTTCAGCCAAACTGATAGCTTCATGCGAAATTTGTAGATCGCCTTCATTTTCGGATTCAGAAATTGCCACTAAAGCATCGTGAATATCTACCACCTGATATCGCACTGCTTCCACAGTATCAATTTTCGCCTCCCAGCGAGTATCACTGAGTCGTTTCACAGTAAACTTTTTCACGTGATCAGTAAGAATTTTCCACCGATTCACTGAAGCTGCAAAGATTGAATATATTCTACCTAAAAGTCCGAACAGTGAGATTAAAGTAACTGAAGACTTTGCTACGTCACACAAAACCAAATTCGAATTGTGACATCCGCACGGTAGAAAAAAAGCTACAGGATTTGAATCTAAAATCCGTTTTTGCACGCCGCTATATTTTCCTTTCATGTTGGCTCCGTTATCGTAGCCCTGGCCTCTGCAGTATTTCAAATCAAGTTCATTTTCTTCCAACTTCTCTATTATTAGAGTGGATGGACCTTTACCAGTTGAATCAGGTGCCAAAAAAAATTCTATAAAGCTTTCTCGAATTTCAATCTTTTCATTATAAACCTCAAGATATCTGATTGTTAATGATAATTGTTCCCTGTGACTTATATCTGGTGTGCAATCAGCTATTATAGAAAAGTACATAGCTCCGTGGATGCGTGATATTATTTCAGTTCTTACTTGCAAAGCCATGAGTTCAAGTATTTCATTTGCTATATTCTTGTTACAGTAGTGATCTGTTGATTGTCCACTCAGGATTCGACTCACGTGGTTTTGCATTATAGGGTCAAATTGAGCAAATAATTGGATCAATCCCAAGTACTTTCTGTTATTTGGAGTGTATAATGTATCAGAAGAACCTCGCAAAGCCATGTTGTTCTCAGACAAGTATAAAATTATGCTGAACAATCGTTTCAAAACATTCTGCCAATGTTTCGTTTCATTTTGCATTATTAATTGTTCGCAATCATCTATGGTATTATAGTTTTTCAATGGCTTTTCAGTTTCTATACACGTAACATAGCTTCTCATATAACTAGCAGAACTCTCATGTTCTCTCAGCGCCGTAGATAGGTGAACCCAATCCTTCAAACCTTCTCCAGTCAAAGAGGATCTACCATTTTGATAAAAAATGCAACATCAAAAGCAGAATAGTCTATCAAATATTTTGGAATAAATTAACCATCGTCGCAATATAATTTCACCATTTGGCATTTTACAGGGGTAATGTTTTTCCGAAAAGTGACGCCATTTTTATCTACAGAAAAAATTTGGATATCAGGTTTTATAGGACCTTGAAGGACGAGATGATCAATCATTTTAATGTTGCGAACACTAGGCCAAGTAGCAGGGTCCGAATTCAACTCTGTTACTGATTCTGATTTGGTTCGGATGTCATTTTTTGAAGAAACAATCCCATCGTTGTCTTTCTTTTGTACTTCGATATCAGGTTTTTGGTTACTAGGACCGATGAGATCGAAATCAGGGATTTGTGAACCGGAAGCAGTTTCTCGAGCATTACTTGTACTTGTATGGTTGAGAAGAAATCAAGTGTCATATGTTTTTTATTTTTCTGAAATTCAATCTCCTTCAACGCTCTTTTCTTCCTAAATTCAGAGCCGGATAACTTTTTCTTGAGCAGTGACATGGCTATCAAGGAGTGCCTTCGTTGCGATATGATTTGCAAGATTGCGTATTAACATACGCATAGACACGGCAAAAACTGTTTCATGGTGAGCCTCGCACGCATTTTAATTTAGACCTGAAGTGCTTCTTCTACGAGAAGCGGTAAACAATGTCAGGCGCCAGGCGTCAGCCATCTATGGGCAGTGCACGGAACTCGAGTGTTGTGAGTGCGAAAGTTGAAATTTGATATTCGGCATGACCGGCTCGGGGGCGTCCCTAATCAGAGGCGCCCCGTGCGCCCGCACGCTTTGCACAGCCCTAAAGCCGGTGACATCTGAACTACAGAGTCCCTGAAACCAATTGGTGCAGATTCCTTACAGAGTATAACTTCATCACTGAGAAAGATTTTTGAGAAATATCCATTATGATATGAGAATTCGTTCGATGGCTACAATTAGAACCGAGCAGAAATTCGGTGGGTCCTTTCTGAGGCGTTATGAGGTTATGGATGGGATTGTTTCGAGACTCAGCACGATCGATGTAGCACGTGGTGGAACTTGGCAGGTCCTAACCAGGTTGTACGTTATGAAGTATGCGTGATGAGGACCTCATCAGGACTTCAACTATTTCGAAGCAGTGTAAGTTGTGAGATTTATGAGGCAGATCCATATGGGCCCGATGAGGTTCTGATTCAACATTCCTTAGAAGATGCAGCCGGCGACATACCTGGAAAAGTCGGCACGCATGTTTTCTGAATCGAACTTTTGCAGATGTTTCACTAAATAATACCATGTTGATCGCCAAACTCCTGTTCCAGAGAATAATTTTACAAACAAACGTAGATGCATGCTTGCTGCAGAAACTAGACAGAAAATGTAATTGTATTTGTGTCGCGAATGATTTTTCTCGTACGTGAACGACCGAAGGGGGGGAAGTTTTCTCGTGTTGCATATAGACGTCTGTCTGAAACACTTCTTTCGGAAAGGTTTAGTCATTCAAATAAACTGTGGTTGTACGAGTTTGTGGGTGGTTCTATTTCTTAAAAGACGTTCCATGAAAAGATGTAAAAGCAGGTAACTCGCAGTTTTCTCTGTTTCTTCGAATGCAAAAAGTTTTACTGAAGTATGCGACTTCATTTCTTTGTCATGAAAGTTCCTCCAGTTTTAAACCACATCAATTTCAAGGGACGCACGCTATGGGAACCAGATGAAATGTTTTTTCAATGTTCCTCGTGACCATCATTTTACAATTGGCTTCGATCAGCATGTGGCTACACATGTTTACATTCTAAGAACAATTAGATCGACACAGAGGAATCCGAGCACGCACAGAGGGGAAGTTGCCCCTCCTAACATCAATTTTTAGGAAAACGCAAAAACATGTCAACTTCAGTTCGTTGTCATGAACAATTTATATTTTTCTCAGATTTTTGAACTCGGAAGTGGCTGTGTCATTTGTGACTACGGCAGTGATAGGGAGTGGTTCACCCGACGCTATTTGGTTTATGAGTTAAGCATACGACATCCTTCGTTTTCCATCACAAGCAAATATTTCCCACAGGTTTTGTTGCGGAAAGTGACGTTGTTGTATATGAAACAGTAATTCCGATCACTTTCAGCCCTGGATTTGAAGGCTAGTTTCACCCCCTGAACGCGCGAGTCCGCGGATAAAACAAATGATGTATCGCACAGATTTCGATGAAGCACATCCCGAAATGAACTAAATCAGAGGGCGACACCTGGGGGCCTTTCCTTGTGAGTTTTCTGGGTTCAGAACACGAACGTTTGACATGATTTCGAATTTTGTCACTCATGCTTCTTATGCACTGACCTTCACAATGTATGAGGTTGCCTTCGTTATTAGTTATTGTTACCCAAATAACGTTCCGTACGAGTCGATAATTTGGTTTTTGACGAAAGAGACTCATGTAGCTCATATGACTCGGAGTTCATAGCGCGTGATTAAAGCAGTCGAACTGGAGAATTTATTCACAAGGTTAGTGACAAAAAAAAGAAAGAACATCACATTCAAAGAATCACAAGAAATAGTTTGTTGTTACGAGTCAAACTCGAAGGCCCGAAGAGTACTTAAAAATCAGTATAAAGAAACAGCGATTCACTCCACAAGATCATTAGATCCCTCCCTGCAACATTTACGTTAGTCGTTCGCCGAATTGCAGCTCAAAAGCGACTGCAGAGGGATAGTTGGAACGGATTTTCGAAGCAATACGTCAGTCTTGGAGACATGCTGATCGTCGAATGCGATTTCTCGATGAGAAATATGGAAGACTGGAATGACCACGCGAATATTGAGTTTCATCTTATCTCATTCGTCACTGTTATGTGTGATCATTGTAATGAATCAAAATAGATGCATTTATTAGTAATAGTTCAATCAATATAAAAACAACATGGATCATGTAAAAATCAACTTCACCCCTGGCTTCACCTAGTGTCGTGGTAGACATACCGTTATTGAATTTTTTCCGCAACAAGTGGACGGTGATAAGCAATGACGTCTTGACTAACGGAAAAAATTTCGTTACAAACTGTGGCGAAAACGTGAAGCGCGACCCACATTATAGAAATATATCGATTGCACGATATTTTCAAAAATGTTGGTTAAAACGTTACTGTTTGATACCATCCAAGTGTCGTGTCTATCCAGATGTGAATAATTTTTCACTATCCATAGTCAGATGAAAGTTCGAGAGAAAAATAGTGTTTGTGAATTTTATTTATTATAGAAATATTACATGTTAACCTTAATATGATGTAGGGATCAATTAAAAGATGTGTGAGAAGGTCAGCTCAATATTTAAAGTCCAGTGTTGGTCTGGATCCAGTCGCGGAAGGCAGCAATCTCGGTGTAAACACCTGGGTATCCAGCCCTAGCGCAACCAATTCCCCATGATGTGAGACCAGCGAGACGACCATTGATGGCAAGAGGGCCACCAGAGTCACTTTGGCAAGCGTCACGACCTCCAGCGGGTACTCCAGCGCAGATCTGGCCAGCTGGGAGTCCTCCATAAGCCGCGTAGTTCGAGTTGCACGAAGACTTGGATACGATTGGAAGACTGACGGTCATGAGAGTTGAAGCAACATATCCACCTTCCCTGATGGCACCCCATCCAGTGATGACGGAGTTATCGCCAACGTTGGCGGCTTCTCCGGAATTGAACAGAGGAATGGCACGACGATTCGAGTCCAAGGTGATAGCGGAAGTGGTCTGCAGAACGGAGATGTCGTTGATTGGGACTCCGTTTCTGTTCGATTCGTAGTTCTCGTGGACGATCATTTTGGTAAAAGCGTGAGTGCTGCCTCCTCTGCTGGAGTAGGTGGATCCAGCACGAACCGAGTATGAGTCGCGGGATCCGCCGCTGAAGCAGTGAGCAGCGGTTATGATCCATCTGTCCGAAATGATGCTAGCACCACAGATGTGAGAGCTATATTGGCGGAAAGAAACCTGGTACGGAACTTTGTCGATGGTCGTTGTTGTTCCACCGATAATACGCTCAGCCGGATTCAGAGCTGCTAACTCAGCGGCGACTTGTACGTCATCCTCGACGATTTTGGGGAGAACCGCGGCTGGAGCACAAAGATTAAATAGTTTATGGAATGAAAATCTTCACCACAGCAGCGAACACGACGCAGGTATAGTATGAAAAATTACTTACCAGAAGCGCAAGCCACGAGGGCCAATAAGACGGCGAACTTCATCATCTTCGGACTCGAGTTATAGTTTCTCAGGTGTCGGAAGAAGGAATTGTCTTCTCTGTGCTAACAAGCTCTTTTTAAACTAGTCGACATTCGATTTTATCGCGATAAAGTCAACTCGATCGAGATTAGTTGTCAACTCACTCTGCGGACACATTTCTTTGCCGGGGCCGAGGGAACAAGGGATGGATAGATATGCGCGATTCAAACGTTTTTTTGGCTACACTCGATTAATTCACGTCGTCTCAAAACAACACAGTCCATACGGATATTGATCAATCTATCCTGCTGTAGAAATAGGATTACAAGCGTTGCTAATTGAGTTGATTGAAACATGAATAGCTATCAAGTTTTTGTTTTTAATCACTGGTATCGTTCATCAGAAATTTGTGAATGAACCACAGCGATTACCTGAGATTGTTGTCACATTTGGTCGCATTTTAATACCTAGTTAGAAATTTTGGCAATTCCTCCGCTCTCGTAGATCTCGTGAGCCTTGTACATTTCGAAATGGTATTACTTCAAGGATTCCATCAACGTGGTTTGGAACCTAATCGAATTGTAAAAATTTTCGGAAAAAACTGTGTCTGGTCTTCTAAAACTTGGGAAATCTGTTCAATGAAACGTTGCTTCTATCACGAGTGTATTTTCCAAGGGAAGTCACATTTTGAGGAAGTCACGCCTCAGCAGTGCCGGCTCAAGGATACTCTGCGCCCCTGTGCCATCCTCTGTGAAGGCGCCCCCTTCCCCCTCAACAGAACTTTACTTTGCAAGCTTTTTCAGCAGCAAATGTTTCAATCAAGTTGTCAAAATTCAACTCTTGGGCGATACTATTTTCAATTGATAACATCGATAAATAATTGAGGTTTTTTTTAGATAATGTAGATCTTAGGTTTGTCTTGATCAACTTCAATTTGGAGGAGCTCCTCTCTCCACTAGCCACAGAGACTTGCATTGTTCATAAACTTCTCAAAGATATCCAAATATTCGAATATAAATCTTGCATATTCCTCTGAACTATGAAATTCAATCCTGCGGTTGGATTACCAGCTTCTAAATTCTTCGTGAACGATTGAATACTCATTATTCCACTGCACAATTTAATACCATCAATATCAGCCCTTCCATCAACAGTTAAAAGTGACTGCAGCTTGATACACTTTTCTAAAAGTTCATCTCTGAGAAATTTATTTTTCAAATTATATAAGAATTCCCACGTATTCTTATGGTCATTCAGTTGCTGGAATCTTTCCGTCATCGATATTATAGCTTGATCAAGCAATGGGTTGATAGATTCAACTTCGAATATTTGCTGTGGTTCTAAGATAGGGTCATCAAGTTCTTTGCAGGTGAATTGTCGCTTTACTCGCGTAACTTTTCTTTTAGATTTCAAAACCGCTTCGACCTGTAGTTCTTCAGCAAGTTCTTTGGCACTAAGAATGGCCCTAGAAAGTCCATTGCTTCTATATTCTTCAAAATACTTGCAACATGCTTCAGTTAATTCTGACGCATGGTCTATATTCATTCCGCGACTCTTTATCGACTTACTCACAATATTTATTTGAAATAGGATGTCATACCAAACTATCAATGCGACAAGACAACTGAAGTCCTCCATCTGTTCAGCCAAACTGATAGCTTCATGCGAAATTTGTAGATCGCCTTTATTTTCGAATTCAGAAATTGCCACTAAAGCATCGTGAATATCTACCACCTGATATCGCACTGCTTCCACAGTATCAATTTTCGCCTCCCAGCGAGTATCACTGAGTCGTTTCACAGTAAACTTTTTCACGTGATCAGTAAGAATTTTCCACCGATTCACTGAAGCTGCAAAGATTGAATATATTCTACCTAAAAGTCCGAACAGTGAGATTGAAGTAACTGAAGACTTTGCTACGTCACACAAAACCAAATTCGAATTGTGACATCCGCACCGTAGAAAAAAAGCTACAGGATTTAAATCTAAAATCCGTTTTTGCACGCCGCTATATTTTCCTTTCATGTTGGCTCCGTTATCGTAGCCCTGGCCTCTGCAGTATTTCAAATCAAGTTCATTTTCTTCCAACTTCTCTATTATTAGAGTGGATGGACCTTTACCAGTTGAATCAGGTGCCAAAAAAAATTCTATAAAGCTTTCTCGAATTTCAATCTTTTCATTATATGCCTCAAGATATCTGATTGTTAATGATAATTGTTCTCTGTGACTTATATCTGGTGTGCAATCAGCTATTATAGAAAAGTACATAGCTCCGTGGATGCGTGATATTATTTCAGTTTTTACTTGCAAAGTCATGAGTTCAAGAATTTCATTTGCTATATTTTTGCTACAGTAGTGATCTGTTGATTGTCCACTCAGGATTCGACTTTCCATCCATCCCAAGTACTTTCTGTTATTTGGAGTGTATAATGTATCAGAAGAACCTCGCAAAGCCATGTTGTTCTCAGACAAGTATAAAATTATGCTGAACAATCGTTTCAAAACATTCTGCCAATGTTTCGTTTCATTTTGCATTATTAATCGTTCGCAATCATCTATGGTATTATAGTTTTTCAATGGCTTTTCAGTTTCTATACACGTAACATAGCTTCTCATATGACTAGCAGAACTCTCATGTTCTTTCAGCGCCGTAGATAGGTGAACCCAATCCTTCAAACCTTCTCCAGTCAAAGAGGATCTACCATTTTGATAGAAAATGCAACAGCAAAAGCAGAATAGTCTATCAAATATTTTGGAATAAATTAACCATCGTCGCAATATAATTTCACCATTCGGCATTTTACAGGAGTAATGTTTCTCCGAGAAGTGACGCCATTTTTATCTACAGAAAAAATTTGGATATCAGGTTTTATAGGACCTTGAAGGACGAGATGATCAATCATTTTAATGTTGCGAACACTAGGCCAAGTAGCAGGGTCCGAATTCAACTCGGTTACTGATTCTGATTTGGTTCGGATGTCATTTTTCGAAGAAACAATCCCATCGTTGTCTTTCTCTTGTACTTCGATATCAGGTTTTTGGTTACTAGGACCGATGAGATCGAAATCAGGGATTTGTGAACTGGAAGCAGTTTCTCGAGCATTACTTGTACTTGTATGATTGAGAATAAATCAAGTGTCATATGTTTTTTATTTTTCTGAAATTCAATCTCCTTCAACGCTCTTTTCTTCCTAAATTCAGAGCCGGATAACTTTTTCTTGAGCAGTGACATGGCTATCAAGGAGTGCCTTCGTTGCGATATGATTTGCAAGATTGCGTATTAACATACGCATAGACACGGCAAAAACTGTTTCATGGTGAGCCTCGCACGCATTTTAATTTAGACCTGAAGTGCTTTTTCTACGAGAAGCGGTAAACAATGTCAGGCGCCAGGCGTCAGCCATCTATGGGCAGTGCACGGAACTCGAGTGTTGTGAGTGCGAAAGTTGAAATTTGATATTCGGCATGACCGGCTCGGGGGCGTCCCTAATCAGAGGCGCCCCGTGCGCCCGCACGCTTTGCACAGCCCTAAAGCCGGTGACATCTGAACTACAGAGTACCTGAAACCAATTGGTGCAGATTCCTTACAGAGTATAACTTCATCACTGAGAAAGATTTTTGAGAAATATCCATAATGATATGAGAATTCGTTCGATGGCTACAATTAGAACCGAGCAGAAATTCGGTGGGTCCTTTCTGAGGCGTTATGAGGTTATGGATGGGATTGTTTCGAGACTCAGCACGATCGATGTAGCACGTGGTGGAACTTGGCAGGTCCTAACCAGGTTGTACGTTATGAAGTATGCGTGATGAGGACCTCATCAGGACTTCAACTATTTCGAAGCAGTGTAAGTTGTAAGATTTATGAGGCAGATCCATATGGGCCCGATGAGGCTCTGATTCAACATTCCTTAGAAGATGCAGCCGGCGACATACCTGGAAAGGTCGGCACGCATGTTTTCTGAATCGAACTTTCGCAGATGTTTCACTAAATAATACCATGTTGATCGCCAAACTCATGTTCCAGAGAATAATTTTACAAACAAATGTAGATGCATGCTTGCTGCAGAAACTAGACAGAAAATGTAATTGTATTTGTGACGCGATTGATTTTTCTCGTACGTGAATGACCGAAGGGGGGGAAGTTTTCTCGTGTTGCATATAGACGTCTGTCTGAAACACTTCTTTCCGAAAGGTTTAGTCATTCAAACAAACTGTGGTTGTACGAATTTGGGGGTGGTTCTATTTCTTAAAAGACGTTTCATGAAAAGATGTAGAAGCAGGTAACTCGCAGTTTTCTCTGTTTCTTTGGATGCAAAAAGTTTTACCGAAGTGCGCGACTTCATTTCTTTGTCATGAAAGTTCCTCCAGTTTTGAACCACATCAATTTCAAGGGATGCACGCTATGGGAACCAGATGAAATGTTTTTTCAATGTTCCTCGTGACCATCATTTTACAATTCGCCTCGATCAGCATGTGGCTACACATATTTACATTCTGAGAACAACTAGATCGACACAGAGAAATCCGAGCGCGCACGGAGGGGAAGTTGCCCCCCCTAACATCAATTTTTAGGAAAACGCAAAATCATGTCAACTTCAGTTCGTTGTCATGAACAATTTATATTTTTCTCAGATTTTTGAACGAGGAAGTGGCTGTGTCATTTGTGACTACGGCAGTGATAGGGAGTGGTTCACCCGACGCTATTTGGTTTTGTAGTTAAGCATACGACATTCTTCGTTTTCCATCACAAGCAAATATTTCCCACAGGTTTTGTTGCGGAAAGTGACGTTGTTTTATATGAAACAGTAATTCTGATCACTTTCAGCCCCGGATTTGAAGGCTAGTTTCACTCCCTGAACGCGCGAGTCCGCGGATAAAACAAATAATGCTTCGCACAGATTTCGATGAAGCACATCCCAAAATGAACTAAATCAGAGGGCGACACCTGGGGGCCTTTCCTTGTAAGTTTTTTGGGTTCAGAACGGGAACGTTTGACATGATTTTGTATTTTGTCACTCATGCTTTTCATGCACTGACCTTCACAATGTATAAGGTTGCCTTCGTTATTAGTTATTGTTTCCCAAATAACGTTCCGTACGAGTCGATAATTTGGCTTCTCACGAAAGAGATTCATGTAGCTAATATGACTCGGAGTTCATATCGCGCGATTGAAGCTGTCGAACTGGAGAATTAATTCACAAGGTTAGTGACAAAAAAAAAGAACGAACATCACATTCAAAGAATCACAAGAAATAGTTTGTTGTTACGGGTCAAACTCGAAGGCCCAAAGAGCATTTGAAAATCAGTATAAAGAAACAGCGATTCACTCCACAAGATCATTAGATCCCTCCCTGCAACATTTACGTTGGTCAAAGTGAACAGATGCGTTCGCCAAATCGCAGGTCAAAAGCGACTTCAGAGCGATTGTTGGGACGGATTTTCGAAGCAATATGTCAGTCCTGGAGGCATGCTGGTCTTCGAATGCGATTTCTCGATGAGAAATATGGAAGACTAGAATGACCACGCGATTATTGAGTTTCATCTTATCTCATCCGTCACTGTTATGTGTGATCATTGTAATGAATCAAAATAGATACATTTATTAGTAATAGTTCAATCAATATAAAAACAACATGGATCATGTAAAAATCCACTTCACCCTTGGCTTCACCTAGTGTCGTGGTAGACATACCGCTATTGAATTTCTTCCGCAACAAGTGGACGGTGATAAGCAATGACGTCTCGACTAACGGAAAAAATTTGTTCACAAACTGTGACGAAAATGTGAAGCGCGACCCACATCATAGAAATATATCGATTGCACGATATTTTCAAAAATGTTTGTTAAAACGTTACTGTTTGATACCATCCAAGTGTCGTGTCTATCCAGATGTAAATAATTTTTCACTATCCATAGAGTCAGATGAAAGTTCGAGAGAGAAATAATGTTCGTAAATTTTATTTATTATAGAAATATTACATGTTAACCTCAATATGATGTTGGCATCGATCAACAGATGTGTAAGAAGGTCAGCTCAATATTTAAAGTCCAGTGTTGGTCTGGATCCAGTCGCGGAAGGCAGCAATCTCGGTGTATACACCTGGGTATCCAGCCCTAGCGCAACCATTTCCCCATGATGTGAGACCAGCAAGACGACCATCGATGGCAAGAGGGCCACCAGAGTCACCTTGGCAAGCGTCACGACCTCCCGCGGGTACTCCAGCGCAGATCTGGCCAGCTGGGAGTCCTCCATAAATCGCGTAGTTCGAGTTGCACGAAGACTTGGATACGATTGGAACACTGACGGTCATGAGAGTTGAAGCAACATATCCACCTTCCCTGATGGCACCCCATCCAGTGATGACGGAGTTATCGCCAACGTTGGCGGCTTCTCCGGAATTGAACAGAGGAATGGCACGACGATTCGAGTCCAAGGTGATAGCGGAAGTGGTCTGCAGAACGGAGATGTCATTGGTTGGGACTCCGTTTCTGTTCGATCCGTAGTTCTCGTGGACGATCATGCTGGTAAAAGCGTGAGTGCTGCCTCCTCTGCTGGAGTAGGTGGATCCAGCACGGATCGAGTATGAGGTGCGGGATCCGCCGCTGACGCAGTGAGCAGCGGTTATGATCCATCTGTCCGAAATGATGCTAGCACCACAGATGTGAGAGCTATATTGGCGGAAAGAAACCTGGTACGGAACCTTGTCGATGCTCGTTGTTGTTCCACCTACAATACGCTCAGCCGGGTTCAGAGCTGCCAACTCAGCAGCGACTTGTACGTCATCCTCGACGATTTTTGGGAGAACCGCGGCTGGAGCACAAAGATTAAATAGTTTATGGAATGAAAATCTTCACCACAGCAGCGAACACGACGCAGGTTTAGTATGGAAAATTACTCACCGGAAGCGCAAGCCACGAGGGCCAATAAGACGGCGAACTTCATCATCTTCGGACTCGAGTTATAGTTTCTCAGGTGTCTGAAGAAGGAATTGTCTTCTCTGTGCTAACAAGCTCTTTTTATACTAGTCGACATTTAAATTAATCGCGATGAAGTCAACTTGATCGAGATTACTTGTCAAATCAATCTTCGGACACATTTCCTTGCCGGGGCCGAGGGAACGAGGGATGGATAGATATGCGCGATTTAAACGTTTTTTTGGCTGCACTCGATTAATTCACGTCGTCTCAAAACAACACAGTCTATACGGATATTGATCAATCTATCCTGCCGCAAAGATAGGATCACAAGCATTGCTAATTGAGTTGGTTCAAACATGAATAGATATCATCAACTTCTTGTTTCTAATCACAGGTATCGTTCATCAAAAATTTTCAAATTAACGACTGCGATCACCTGAGATCGTTGTCACATTTGATCGCATTTCAATACTTGGCTACAAATTCTCTAATTTCTCTGCTTTCGTAGATTCCGTGAGCCTAGTGTAATTTGCAAAGGTCTTACTTCACGAATTCCTTCAGCGTGGTCTGACACACAATTGAATCGTGAAAATTTCTCCAAATAAATTCCGTCTGGTTTTCAATAAAATTTGAAATCTATTCAATGGAACGTTGTTTTTATCATCGAAATATTCATTGAGGGAAGATCTTTTTCTGAATTCCAGAGTACCTAGATCAAATATCTGCAGATCTTTGACAAAGTATCATTTTATCACTGAGAAGAATCTCAATAAATATCCATCATGATATGAGAATTTGTTCGATGGCTACAATTAAAACTGACTACAAATTTTGTGGGTCCTTTCGCAAGCATGATAAGGTTATGCGATGCGGTTGTTTCGAGACTCAGCATGACTAATGTAGTAAGCAGTGGAACTTGTCAGGTTCTAACCAGGTTGTACGTCATGAAGTATGCGTGATCAGGACCTCATCAGGACTTCAACTATTTCGAAGCGGTATAAGTTATGAAATTCATGAGGCAGAGTCCATATGCGCCTGATGAGGTTTCAATTGTTTATTCATGTCCGGAGATGCAGACAGCAACATACCTGAAAAAGTCCGCATGCATGTTCTCTGAATCATACTTTTGCAAATGTTTTACTAGATAATACAGCGTTGATTGACAAACTCATGACAAAATGACAAAATGTCATTGTATCTGTGAGGCTATTGAGTTCGTTTCTCCACGAATAAAGGGAGGGGGAAAAGTTTCCACGTGTTGCATCTAGGCCTTTGTCTGAAACATTTTTTTTCAAAAGGTCATGAGTCGATCAATTTTAGGGCGAACTGAACACACTATAAACTTCGGAAATCAATATCTTTTCTGCGATTTATTGTACGGAGATCGACTGAAATTTCACCGACACCTGGAACAATCACCTATTACGAAGATTTATTTGGGAATGGTCGAGAACTGGAAGTACTTATTTTGAATTTTCATTCCACATACTCGTTACCGTTGATCAAATGAATCTTTTCAATCCGTCTGCCCCACATCTAATGGGGTTTCTATTACCTCAATGGTTGTTGTTTTGCTCTCCTTTTACGAAGAAAACTACTATGACAATTGGTATGATCAATTAGAAAACACATGTCACGATTACTGATCATGTGACATGATTTTTACTCATTGACGGTATTGTTCCAGAGCTCCAATATCCTGAAGAGTATTCGGAAAGAACTTAATCCTGAGAGCCCTCTAATTGTAAAATTCACTGTGGCTCGGGTGAATGCATTCCAAAGAATAATACGGCGGATTTCGTGAATTGGTCTGGGACGGAGGCCTGATCGTCTGCGTATTAAATAAGAAATCGTTCGTGGGTAGGTAGTTAGAGTTTGTTTTATTGATCAACATTTGCACCTACTGAATATATATTTGAAATCAGTGTTCAATATATGAGGGATACATGTTTTTTGATTAAGCAAAAATGCAAAGTGCAATAATAGTAGGAGGAGAAAGAGGAGGGATTAGTGCAGAAGGGGTACCGGTGCATTGTCAAACTTCATTCTCAACCAGGGATTTTCCAATAAACTTAGTTTTTTGGGTCCAGAAAATGAACGTTTGACATGATTTTGAATTTTGTCACTCATGCTCTTTCTGCACTGATCTTCGCAATCCATGGGTTCGCGTCCGTAGGTTATTGTCAGATGTTGAGTTTGAGAAATAACGTTTCGTACAAGTCGATTACTTAGTTTTTAAAGATTGGAATTCATGTAGGTGCTATGAATTGGAGTTCATAGCGCGTGATTAGAGAAGTCGAACTGGAGAATTTATCCACGAAGTTAGTGACAAAAAAAAGAATTAACATCACATACAAAGAATCACAAGAAATAGTTTGTATTCAGAATAACAATGACAATACAGGACGGATATGTCATCGTTCGATTATAGATAAAGCTTGCTGTATGAAGTTTTTCACGACAGGTGAAAAAATTTCGTGAGGAAATCAAACATGTGATGTTCATAGTTCTTACTTCTTGTCAAACATCTGGTTCCTAGAAGTTTCATGACGAAGGTTTTCAGGTTCCGATTCATCCTCGACTTTAAATAGTTTCGTATTGCTCGACATGATCTATATCAGAATTTAGGATGAAGAAACAGTTATTTACTACGCGAGATCATTAGATCTCTCTCTGCAATAATTACGTCAATTCAAGTGAAGAGATACGTTAGCTATAACGTATACGTTATGGAGCGATTGTTGGAACAGATTTTCGAAGCAATACGTCAGTCCTGGAGGGATGCTGGTTGTCAAATGCGAATTTTCCATGAGAAATATGGAAGACTAGAATGACCACGTGATTATTGAGTTTTGTCTTATCTCATCCGTTGCTGTTCTGTGGGATCATTGTAATGTATTAAAATAGGTATATTAGCAATATTTAAATCAACATACAAACAACGTGGATCATGTAAAAATCAACTTCTCCCCTCACTTCACCTAGTAAGGTGGTAGACATAACGTTATCAAATTTTTTCCGCGACATAAGTGTCGTGTCTAGCCGGATGTGAGGAATTATTCACTTTTCATACAGTCATATAAAAGTTTGAGAGAGAAATAGTGGTCGCCGATTTCATTTGTCATCGAAATATTACACGTTAACCTCAATATGATGTCAGCTGATACAATCAACAGATGTATAAGAAGGTCAGCTTAATATTTAAATTCCAGTGTTGGTCCGAATCCAGTCGCGGAAGGCAGCAACCTCGGTGTAAACACCTGGGAATCCACGTCTTCCGCAGCCATTTCCCCATGATGTGAGACCAGCAAGACGACCATTGATGGCAAGAGGGCCACCAGAGTCACCTTGGCAAGCGTCACGACCTCCAGCGGGTACTCCAGCGCAGATCTGGTCAGCTGAGATACCTCCAAAAGCGGCGTAGTTCGAGTTGCACGAAGACTTGGATACGATTGGAATGCTGACGGTCTGGAGACTCGGGGAAAGTGATCCATATTCCCTGTGAGAACCCCATCCACTGATGACGGCGTTAGTGCCAACAGGGGTGGCTTCTCCGGAATTGAACAGAGGAATGGCACGACGATTCGAGTCCAAGGTGATAGCGGAAGTCGTTTGCAAAACGGAGATGTCATTGCTTGGAGTTCCTTGTGAGTTTGATCTGTAGTTCTCGTGGATGATCATTTTAACAAAACCGTGAGCGCTACCTCCTCTGTTGTAGTAGCTAGTTCCAGCAAGGATCGAGTATGAGCCGACGGATCCGCCGCTGACGCAGTGAGCAGCGGTTATGATCCATCTGTTCGAAATGATGCTAGCACCACAGATGAGAGAGTTATATTGATTGAAAGCAACCTGGTACGGAACCTTGTCGATGGTCGTTGCTGTTCCACCGACAATACGCTCAGCCGGATTCAGAGCTGCCAACTCAGCGGCGACTTGTACGTCATCCTCGACGATTTTTGGGAGAACCGCGGCTGGAGCACAAAAATTAAAACAGTTTATGGAATGAAAATCTTCACCACGGCAGCAAAGGCGACGCAGGTTTATCATGAAAAATAACTCACCAGAAGCGTAAGCCACGAGGGCCAATAAGACGGCGAACTTCATCATCTTCGGACTCGAGTTATAGTTCTTCAGCTGCGTGAAGAAGAAATTGTCTCTCCTGTGCCGACAAGCTCTTCTTATACCAGTCGAGGTTTGATTTGATCGCGATAAAGTCAACTTGAATGAGATTAATTGTCAAATCAATCTTCGGACACATTTCCTCCTCAGGGTTGAGGGAACGAGAGATGGCTAAATACGCGCAATTGAAACGTTTTCTTGACTGTATTTGATTAATTTACGTCATCTCAATACAACACAGTTCATACGGATAATCATCAACCTATACCGCCGCAAAAATCGGATCACAAGAGTTGCTTATTCAGTTGGTTGAAATATGAATAGTGATCACTATTTTCTTGTTTCTAATCACAGGCTTCGTTCATGAAATATTTTCAAATCAACGACTGCGATGGAAAGTCCAGCGCGGTCGTTGAGCTGCACGTAGACTTGGATACGATAGGAATGCAGATGGTCCGAAGACTTGTGGGTTCATGACTGATTGTGAATTTCACTCTGGCGCCCCATCCAGCGATATTGGCTTAACTACTAGGACGGACGTTTTCTACAAACTACACAGCAATACGACGGAACTCTTTGCCACGACATGCTAGTGATATACACTGCTGGCCAAAAGTTTGGATACACTTGTCGATATTACTAGTGACACTCAAAGTTAAATACTTCAGTAAAAAAAAAAGATAATCAGATTTTCCGAACAATGTTTCAAAGGGGACAAATTTAGCTTCATTATGCTTCTTTTAAAAAAATTTCACGATTTTTTCTGGACCCGGAACAAATTTTCCAATGTGGCCATTTTTCGGCAATTCTTTGCTCTTCGAAAATTGGGCGCATAATCCGTGGAAAAATTTTTCATCAGTCTTTTCTATGAAATACTAAAAAAGTATGTTAAGAGCTTCATTTTCATTCTTCAAAAAGTTTCATGCGATTTTTTTTTGCCCCGTTATTGCATTTTTGGCGAAAAAGCCAAGTTCTGGAAAATGCGGCGTAATCCAAGAACAATGGGGGTTTGGAGAAAGTGTCAGAGGGGTCAAAAGTCGCATGGGTTTACACTTGAATCGCGGGCATTTTTTTCAGAATTTTCCTCCGGAAATTTTTTTTCAGGCTGCTTTTTTGTACATTTTCAATGTTCTTAGCCTGGATTGTATGGTTGTTTTTGTATTAAAACACACAGCGTCGACTGATTGATAAATGCAGATGATCCGTTTGGTCAAATAGTATCGTTCAGATGGACACACCGTAAATCAGCCTTTCGGTACATAGTGGCAGCCAGACTTACCTTTGTAGCATCCAGGCCTATTGTAGCGATTACCAAATGATGGAAAATATCTAACATTAGTATAGCCTTCTGTGGTTAAATGCCAATATCAACTGTCTAAAATGAGGAAGAGACGAACGCTTAGGGAAAGAGGGATCAAAAATAACACGTGATAGTAATCAATAATATTTTCTTTTTCATAAACTTAGATGTAATCCAGCGACATCCGAAGAATTGAAACAACGAAGATGCGTATTAATATTAAAAGCAACTGTGAAGTCGATCGGAAAGATGGATATAATATTTTCATAATATTTTCTAAACACTTGGAAGAAAATCTTACCAGATCTAACGACGTATGATCCACTGGAATTGAACGAATTGAAATAGTGCAAACATATTTATAACTTGATCATCTGTAAAACCAATCGAGAACTGATTGTGAGTCTGTGATAATACGTTTGTCGGGGGACCCAAAAAGTTCAAACATTTGGAGAGAAAACAATCAGATCTGACAAAGTTGAAGTAAAATAACATCTGCAACAATGTTGAGTCAAACGAGTACCTATATCTGTGGAAAAAGACGCGAGACATGATGAATATGATTCATTGTAGGCTACGGTCGGATATTTGCTGGAAGCGCTGTCAGTATTTTTGTGACTCTATCGCACTGCTGGACTTTCTCCGAGCTCTGTCCCTCTTCCGCTGGATTTTCGGCTCTTCTAGCTAATATCGGAACACGGCCGTGGTATCACAAACAGAGGAGGCTCGGAACGAACGTTATCAGCAGGTTTTATGCATCATGCATCTCAGGCAATGATCATCACTCACCTATCATCTTTAATTGCCACAACTTGACGATGAGAGAAATAATTAACGATAAAAGCTAGCAAAGGAAGCTGCAAATCAGATTTTCAATGGTACTCACTTTCATCTGCCCAGAATATGCCAGTTCGTAGATTGAATAAATAACAACGAATGAGAAAAAGAATTGAAATAGCGACGCGCTCATACCTGACAAAGTCAAAAGCTAATATTGGTTGCGTATCTGATTATCGAATCTTTTCTTTATTTTTTACACCTCAATTGGACAACCTTCCTATTCTGACGTTCTGATTAGCCCAGCGAGTACCAAATGTTGCGTGTACCGTATTATGAGTCTACCGAATTGCGAGTGTACCAACGAATACGTGTATCCAAAGTTTGACGTGTAACATATAAACGTTTCATGGACTAATTCAGCGTGCACCAAAGTTAGGGTGTGTCAAGTTTGCCTACGTTGATGTCGCCATGTGCAGTCCAAGCGTGGACAAACGAGCCTTTCCCAAAGATTTGATATAAAAAATTGCTCACCTGTTGCAGTAGCCACAAGGGCAAACAAGACGGCGAATTTCGGCATCATCGTGCTGGAGTAATAGTTCTTCGATATCTCTGAATTGTTCTTGGCTTGCCAAGAAGTGCGAGCGTACTATCAATCTGATAACGCATTTTACAGCCATTTAGTTATAGCCCATATTAGCGGTGAAATCAATTGTTGAACACGTGTAAATTGCAGGGCTGTGGGAATAAGGGGTAAAAAGATATGCGTGGCTCGAATCTCATATAGAATGATCGGAGAGACGATGAAAAGAGTACTGTCCAAACGAGACAATACAATCTGAATTGATATGATCCAATCGATTTCATTCATAACAGTGGTATGATAATTTCATTCATCGAAGAATGAACGGTAAAACTATGGGGTTTCAGGTCTTCGATTACTGATGCAGTCATACAACAAAATTTTCCAAGTCAGCAGGAACGGTTGAAACCTTCATATTCGGACATCAGCTCGGATACAATGACATGTCAGTTCATCAAAAGATGAGTGATACCGCTCAATTAATGTATTTTCCATCTCGTACACCGGATCATGGTCTTCGAAATGTAATTTACATTATCATCATCTTGCCAACAACGCGGCGTATGACCATAAATTTTCACATACGGCACATAACAATGTACTTGAGATCTTTTAAAAATGCGAGGTGGCCGTGATTGTCATCGACGGAAATGACCTTGCATTTTGGACACGGTTCGAGTTTCGAACTCAACATGAACTTTATAGTCAGGGATGAAAATATCACACGCTGACATCAACGTTAATCGAATAGAACTGGCGAAACAAAAAAAAAACAGCCTTATATTTATATTCTAGAGTTGGCCGTGATCCAAGTGTGGAAGGAAGTAATCTCGGTGTAAATACCACAGTATCCAGCTTCGGCGCATTCATTTCCACATGATGTGCTTCCACCAAGATGACCGTGGCTGGTTAGGTGGGTAACTTCGCAAGTGGATCGACCTCATTTCGATACATCAGAGCGAACCCTGAGGGTCCTCTCCAGGTATCGATGCATATTGCTGTATTGAATTCAGCGTAAAAGTTCGTGAATCTGCGATAATCTTTTAATATGAATATTTTAGTGATTCTGAAATAACGATTAACCTGTTATTTCTAATTCCAATCGGATTAGCTGAACTGTCCATCATTACCCAATAAAAGAAAAATGCCTGCAATGCATTCCCCTCCGTGCCTGCCTCATTCGAAAAATGTACATCTCCACGAGTTTATATTTGTCGACTAATGATTAGAGCAAGGTAGCAGAAATTGCGGGACGTTGGTAGGAGGTAATAGTTGGTACAGGGGAATCGGGGGGTACTCCAGAGTCTCTCTTTCCCCGGGATAGTTTGGACGTCGTCTGATTAGTTTGGGAACTGCGGTTTTACTTGTGGAAGGTAATTTGTATTTTGTACTTGAAGCTAGGTAGCATTACACGAATTAAATTCGATTTTCACGAAAGTTTTCGTGCTCATAATACTTAATTGTAGCCTAGACAGAATCATTCTCACATAACATAGTAAATAAACTCTGATTGTTATCAATCTCTAATTAAATGTTAATTAATTCATTTCTACTTATCCATTATATCTGACAATTGGATATATTAATTCAGGAATCAAGAATCTGTGTAACGCTTCTTCTGTCTCTGAAAAGGAAGGAAAAAATTGCAACAGTGCTGAAAATCCCTGCATTATAATATTTCAGCTAATAAATATTCGTTGGATCGTTTAAATGGAGATTATTTTTTCCTTATAATGGAATAAGTAGAAAGAAATTTCGAGTTGCAGAATAATAAAAAAGAGTGCAGGTAGGAATTAACAGAGATTATCTCCTCAGCGCCGTATTTCCTGCAGCCGCTACTTAGCTGCTCCAGAGTAGTAAAGAGAAATAATAATGAGACCGGAGAACCGTGTGCGCTCTAGGGGAAAGAAGAGAAAGGTTGGGGAGGGGGTAGTTTCAACAGCGAAATTAGACCCCGTAAGGGTCACTCGTATATATGGTATGAGGTAAGAGAGGTTCTAGAAAAAACATTTACCTTTGTTTCGGATGTATTTTTTTGTTCGTTTTCATAGCGTAGACTAGAAAAGCTTGTTTAACTCGCAGTCTGACAGAAAATTAGAGGTTTCTGCTGTTCATCCCTATCCTTATCCCAATTCTCATTGCCCATCTGCAATGAAAGGGCTAAATATAAAGGTAGATTTGTCAAAACATGAGGGGTGACTTTATCATTTACCTTGACGGGGTAAAGCCGACTCGGCCTTCTTATAATAACTTCCCTTTCATTTCCCATAATCCCTTGCCTCGCTCTCTCGACTGTCCCGGCGTTCTCCTTCTCCTCCAACCCTCCTCTACCCTCCTCTTTCTCGTCTCAAAACTCCCTCGTTGCGCATTTTGCTGCTTTCCTCAGAGATTTCTACCCGGTAATTGAAAAACTGTTGACAAAGCAGTTTGTAAACCGAATGAACTGTTAGTTACGCGCCTGTGCTCTGCCTGAAACCGCCCGCTCTCACTCAACGGTGCAAGAAAAAAGCAAAAACAAAAAAAAGAAAAACACCCCACCGAGTCGCTTTCCAAGACATAAAAAACAAAATTCTATTCATAAGCGCGTTTAAAACAATAATAAATTTTTAGGCGAATAAAATCAATGAGTAAGAAAAAAAGTGAGTAAAAATAGAAGGAACACAAGAAAAGCCGCGTTGCAGAGCGAGTAGGAAATAAAAACACAAAAATAGGAGGGTGGTTATACGTGCCTTGAATAATTCAGCGTCTGTCACCTTATTCGACCGATTAATTATTAACTGATTTTATTGTCATTTGCTTTTCAATTTGAACAATAATCTAACGTATAATTTGCGATTCTTAAATTTTGTTGAGTAGATAATTACCTGTTCATTTGTTTTATACCCTTCTATGAAGTTGGGTGACCTACGCGAGGTGATGTGGGTTTTGCGATAGTTAAATATCATTAAAATTAATCCTTGGAATAAATATCTATCTCTAATATCAAATCTTCTAAAAAATCGGCCTTCGAAATTATTACTATTATCATAATATTTCCATTCTACTGATAATGAGTGCAGGTTAGTGGATGTGGTCATCACGTAACCACCACCATAGATAATCTATGCCACCATTGACAATGAGCGAAGGTAAATGGTTGTGTATTTGGTAACATACAGTTGATTCTAAAATTCGAAACAATCGAACAAGAAATTGTAGCTTCTATATACCAACTGCTGCAGCGTTTAAGAATACAAATTTTTGAGGCGCTAAACGTTAAACAGTGGAATATTATTTATACCGCACCCATCCATAGATGAAAAATTTAGTGTTTCGCAGTTTTCTTTTTCTCCTTTTTTGTGCTATAGTTATTATTATTCTCTATATAAGGTGGATTCTGTAGACATATTAAAATAAAATAAAAGAATATCCTTGGGATGCCGATAGACATTTGTCAGGGTGATTCTTGATTTTTACGTTTCTATACCCTCGAGAAATCGTCTGCGAGTCTTCGGGTCATTGGGTACCGCGTCGTGGTGGTCAAGGGGTCGAGTGACCCTTGACTTTCGGTCATCAGGTAGGACGAATATATGTATATATATATATATATATATAATATATACACATGGATACATGTCTGATGGGAAGTTTTACGATTTTCATTCAAAATTAAATGGTTCGTGGAAGGGACTACGACAAAATTCGTTCTCTTATCTCATACGCTGCAGCTTTTGAATTAAACTTAAAGTGTAGTATTATGTAGATATGTATATATATCTACGCACCCCAATCGAGATCTAGACCACGTTCACGCCCAACCAATTATCCTACTTAATTTATCACTCCTTCGAATTTTGGGTCTAAAATCCAGCTGCGAAAACATTTTACTGAGGGATTCTCATTTCAAAAGACAATAGCCATTTATTGAGGAACGCTTATTCTTCGAGGGTTTGTAGCGATCTTTTGTTTCGTTTCGTTATTAGGTATATTTGATACATGATTTCAGCCATAATTTGTGTCTATGCCGAATAATACACTCGAATTGGTGTTGTATATAGGCGAATATAATAATATTTTCATGCGGCATACCCATACCTATATAATAACAAGAATACAACTTATCCATTGTTTTTGTATCGATTTTATAATCGCTAATTAAATTTGCTTTGTTTGATAATATTACTATTCTCAATATCTGTCGGGTTTAATTTTATCAAATCTTAAATTGAAATCAATGGCATCTTGATCTTGAGAGCTAGCTGCAATCTTATCACTGATCATATTCGTCTGATGATT
The DNA here is from genome assembly GCA_963978495.1 of Athalia circularis. Taxonomy (NCBI): domain Eukaryota; kingdom Metazoa; phylum Arthropoda; class Insecta; order Hymenoptera; family Athaliidae; genus Athalia; species Athalia circularis. The sequence continues at coordinate 26,550,779 of OZ021699.1, forward strand.
TTTTTTTTACGATTAATTTATCGATCAGATGTATATGCCACCAGAGGTACTTTGATATCTCCGATCATAAAATTTGGCCACAATCCTAAGAATAATTCGTGCGTAAGAATGACACATGTGATTTACACAGAGGATAAGATCGTGATTTGTGATTGATTAAGAAACCTCACATTACTTCGTATCCAACCATATAACTAAATGGAACCGGTAAAATCCTCTACGTAATCAGAGGCAGAACAACTAATCTTATAATAATTATCAAATAAATAAGTCTTCTTAAATATTCACTTCTCCGGTTCTTTATAACCATGTAAATTTTCCCATCGTTACTGATTCATCACGTCATATACGAAACAGCTCAATGTTTGCGTAGGCATTTTCTTAAAAGTACAAGAAAAAAAAAAAAAAAAAAAAAAACTCTCCCATCGATGGACTGCACTTGTCAGAATCGATTGAAAATATTATTTTATCTCACTTTTATAACGTTTTTCTAATACCTCGCTTCGAAACGAAGTAGATCGCATAGTTGAATTTTTTTTCTGTGCCGAAGACTATGAAAACTGTTCAAACTTGATCCCTATACTTCATACTGTTTATGTAGAATTTTCTAATGATCTTTTTTTTTTGCACAGGACATTGGTGACCCCAGGACATCAACGGGTCATGGTCCATCCGTCCACCGGTTCAAGTGCACTTTACCAAGAGTAGTCTTCAAGCAGCCCGATGGAAATGCTCTTTCAATTAGATTTCAATTGGATTTCAATTGGATCACTGTTCTCCACTTCGATTTCTTTTAGAGAGCAGCCATGCGAGGGCTATGAATGAAAGTGAATTGACACCTCCTTTTTTTCCTTCTTTTCTCACATTCATTCAAACACTATCCGTTCTCTCTCTCTCTCCCTTTTTCTATTCTCTTCAAATTTTGAAAAAATTATTCCAATGATAATAAAACTTCAAACCCGCAAGCTTTCCACATCACCGACTCATAATTTCCAGATCAAATTTTTGGAATTCAAAATGTATTCAAAATATGGACTCAACCTACAACCTGATATTACGGCGTAAAGATCAATGGGAATTAGTATATGAATTTGCTTTGTTCATCAATACCCGTAGCCAAGTTGATTCGGGCAAACAAATTTTGGGGTTCAAACTAACGATAAAAAACTAGTCAGACCTCAGAGAGCCAGAGAGAGAATGAGGGGGAGGGGGAGGGCGGAAAAGAAATTACGGATAATGTGAGCGCGCAAACATAAATTTCCGTACAACTTTAACATTTTCATAGCAAACTTCCCCTTGAGTGAACATATCCGGAGGGTAGAAGGAAAGCTTATGGTGTATGGAGCGTAGGTACCAAACGCTTTTATTATATCAGCGGAGTACTTGTTCTTGCGGGCAATCCCCCTGAGGGCTAAGAGGATATGATGTTGTTGTCTGACGCCATATTGTAGGTAGCAGCCAAATTTTTATATCTCATTGAACGTTATTTAATTCCTCATCTTCTTCCTTCGTCTCTACCGATTATTTTTATTACCATTTCTTTTTGATTCATTTTTATGTTTTAACGAACAATAAGCTTGCATCACATTAAGGCGTACATGTCCATGCATACTATAGGTATATCTTATGGATTTATTATTTTATCATTATTTTATAGGGTCACTCGAGCTTTACCCTCGTCAGGAAGAGTTCCTCCTTTTCAAGTTTTCACTTTCATTAAACTACCTAGCCCTTTACCTCTGCCTTGGTACTTCAGAACAAGGGAGCTTTAAACTGAAGGGTTTAAATTATTAAAGTTACGGTCTCGTTGGTGCTACTCCCGCAGCAGCAACCTACCTACCTACCTACCTACCTACCTCTACCCTAGCTGACAATAAAGCTACGTTTACGGTTGAAAAAATTCTCGAAATCTAGACGACGACAGCTAGAGGGAAGTGAGCTTTTAGAAGAACCAGCTTTCCCTTTTTTCGTTCCTATATTATTTTTTTACTCTTTTTCTTTCACCATTCTTTTTTTCGTTCTTTGTTTTTTTTCATGAATCAAAAATACACCACTTGTCCGAAGACCGATTTCGGAAGACGAAATTTATGAATTTCATGTACCATCATTATTACTTTTATCGGGAAGATTCTGGAATCGTCAGAAGTTGGACTTCTGCGACACCGTTCTCAGATGGGGATAATATTACCTTTTGGGTTATCGATGATCATTGATGTTTCTGCAGGATTCTATATACTCGTATATTTTCAGAAAATTCTATTCTCTCATACCTACTAGATGGGTATGGGACGACATGGTATTGGTACCTAGTAGTATCAATAACAGTCAGACACTGAGATAACACCGGGGGTTTCAGTCTTTTTCTCTTTCCACTTTCTCTCGTTTTCGTCCTACTACCGGATCCTTATTCTCTTTTTTTTTTTTTTCTCTTAGCTCTCTTTCTTCGCTTTGTTCACGACTCGATGGATATTTCCATCGCATACAATATACATATATATGTATGCTGTATGAGGTTTACACCTACAAACCAACCACCTATTTGCTCCACCCTTGCATGTATACATCTATATACCTTATATACGTTGGGGACGGTAAACTTCATCTCGTCGAAGATCCTGAAATGAGGTTTGGCACGTGTTACAAGTCGTAAATAAGCCTTACTACACATATGAGGAAAACCGAATCTCAACCCCCAGAATTTCCTACTATACCATAATAATCTATGGATTTTCTCTACATCGAAAGTTCATTCTTCTTCCAACAGGAATTATAGTTACGACCTCTTCGGAATTATTTTATTTTCTTTCTTTTTTTCACATGGAGATACTTACGTGAAAAAAAAGAAGAAATTTATAGAAATTTCAAAGCTGTACGGTGTTTATATATTTTCGGTCCTGTGAGTAAAAAGAAAACCGAACTAAAAAAGTAAGATGAAATTGAAGAATTGAGAAATAAGGGTTAAAGTGAAATAGAAGAACCATAAATACCAGGACCAAAGTGCTTGCGGTAATTCTACAAGGTGGCAAAAAGTTGAACATGTTGCACACAGGCAGCAACGCGGTGAGTGCTGCTGGTTTAATTAAAGCGGCTATTTGCGTGTTCCCAGCTTCTGTTGGACACGAAACGTGGCTTACGGTTTCTCACTTTCTCTCGGTCTACCTTCTCTTTTATTCTCTCTCTTTTTACCCTCCCTCTCTCTCTTCCTCTCGACCTCATAGCCGAGACACTCCCCTAAAACCTTCGCAACTCGGAGAAGGTATAGAGGAGGATGAAAAGAGAAGAGAAGAGAAAGGCATTCGTTTAAACGATTACCTATTAGCTACCTCGTCGTAATTACTTCTTGTTGTATTATACAATACATATACAGTATACTCTGTACATGCGTTTTACTATATTCCGACACTGACACCGACACTATACCAAAAGCTACAACGTTCCACAGCATGATGCTTTATACTTATAATTTAGCTATAGCTGCGGTAACTTTGTGGCAACAACTTTATCCCGTTGAACGTAATACTAAATGACACGCGACGTGATCATTAACCGTGCGGTTGTAGGTTCAGATATAGCTTGTGAAACAAGTGAAGTATAGGGGTAGGTAAACTTAAGTACATACTCACTTCGTTAACTGTAAAGGGAAAGGGAGAGGGTAAGAGAAATTTTCAACGGAAGACTGAATAGCAAAATGACAGGGTCAGTTTAAAAGCTGTTTATGTTATAATTTTTTTCATTTTTATTTTTTTTGTCTTCTGAACGAGGGTAAGTCTAATTGAATCATTTGTTTCAATATACATAGAGATGGCGAAATTCGCAGTATTTCATGGCAGGTATAAACCTGTCGTATTAGATGTATATAATACATACCTATGTTGGTATGAGGTAGCATTGCAGGGTTTTATATGAGGTCGTTATTAACACGGGTTTGAAGCTCCTCTGCCTAACGGTGTTCGGCCTACCTCTAAATCTAACCTAAAGCAGCTCCAATAAACTCCAATATCACCAACCCTTGTGAGATATGAGCGTACTTCCGCCAACCACCTATGTCTGACTCGTAAGGGAGTTGTTTATTTGCTTGAGACCTTTGTCAACTTGCTGAATTATATGTTATTTATTACATGTATCTACGCGAGAGGAACCATTATATCTGTTAATATTCTATTCATTTATAAATTAATACTTGGCCACGAAAAACGGCAAACGAACACTTCGAGATTTACAGCCAGACTAGAGGGTATTTAGAGCAGCTCACGACGCGACGTGTTCGCGAATAATAATTCTTCCTTTTCTTCTCATCCGTCTGATCTCTTTTCTCGTAGAACTAATTCGCGAAGGTAGAGGAGATTTTGTGCAGCAAAATTATTACGAGATATACATTTTTTTAACATTTCAACAAGATTCCTTTTGCAAGAAGACTTACAATTAGAAATCTATATTCGAAGCATCGTATATTTCGTCTAAAGCTTAATATACATATATTTTTTTTTTAAATTTTCGTTCCAATTAATTCTTTTACAAGTTATCCGCAGAATTCGAATTTTCTGCTTTGAGAAATTAGCCCGTGGTTTATTTGAATACATGAGATTTCCAATTTTCGACTCTCTTTATTCGTTTAAATTTTCAAGCCGAAGGTTTTTGGCTGTTGCATCGTTCAACAAAGTCTTGGGATGATCGGAGCGGAGTTAATTAGTCGGGAGGCGAAGGATTACCGTTGGCGAAGAGTAAATTAAGTTATTAACTCGGTAGCGGGAACGAGAACGAGAACGAGAACGCGAACGAGAACGAAAACGAGAAAAGCAACGTCGACGACAAAGAGAGGAAGAAAATCGACGAACTTGTTTTGCTTGTTGCAAGGTAAAACTTTATCCGCGCATTATCTGAGCAATCGCGTTCGTATACTTTCTTATGTCCTGCGTAAAATTATTTTGGGCTCGACTTTAGGTACATCACAACGCGAACCCTCGATTATCTGCTTTTGTCATTTTACAACTTTCTTGTTCCAAGTCTGATAGAAACAAGCATCTAATTGTAAGTTTTCTTCGACGATGTTGAACCTACAACGACTTATTTCTTGTACTGAAAAATAGTCTCGTTTTTACTTCATCGTCGTTTTAAAATCGTTAGACGTAAAAAGAAAGGGCGACAAACTTTTTTCTACACAACGACTAACGTATAATATTAACTTCGGGAATTATCTATAGATTTCATAAAGCACAAAATCCTCTTTCAAACTTCGTTATGCTTTTACGTAGTGTGAAAAAAAAAAAATAAATAATTAAAACAAAAAAGAAGTCGCCAGTTATAACTTTTTTCGATAGCTTCGCAACAGCGTAGTAGGTATTTTTTATCACTGGTTTTTTTCTTGAACGTTTACGCAGCTCTTCGTGAAAATAGCTCCGAGCAATTTAAAAAATTCAAGTTTTTCGTACGATAAAATAAGACTACAGAAGTCCAAGTTTTCACATATATCCAGTTTAGTGTTGAATCACCGACGATGCGTGGCATTTATGTTATAAAAATGTTAGAATGATTGTGAAATCAGCTGTATTTTGGGAGTAATGTAACAGACAGAATGTTATTCATGTCACACATTAAAATTTCTTCTGCAAGCTCTACTATAATTGGTCAGACTTTTATCAAGTTAATAAATATTCACGAAATTGAATTAAATCATGTAAAACTAACTGGAAGAAGAACCCTTCACTTTTTAACTTTGCTCCTTTTTTTTTCGATCCTTCCGCCTCATTCATCCTTTTGATTTTTTTGTCCATTATATCACGGGCCGGAACGTCCGAAGAAATAGTTGGCCTCTTCCAATTTCAGTTATGTAACGATCTAGTGTTAGTTTTATTTGTTTCGTTACTGGATCTATTGCGACACAAACGATTTATTAAAATTATGGTGGGACATGCCGCATTTTCAATTACAATAAATAAAATCCGTTCTTCTGTCCTCTTGCTGAACCATTCGAGTGTGAGTAATAAAATAAATAATATGACAACACCAGCTAGAAATAAAAAAGTAAATTAAAAGAGAAACACCATACAGACAATATACGATCCGAATAAATTAAATTGACATATAAATAAAAGCGGCACGTAATGTATGAAGAATAAAATGTACAAAATAAATAAATATAATAGACATTAGGCACGATTACAACGAATGACGAGACAGGTGACAGAGAGATGTGTATTTAAATAACAATGTTAAAAATCATGTGTATTATAGATAAAATAACCAGAAAGCAAATGTCAAGTGTTGTGTACGATTAGATAAATGCTGATTTCAATCTCCCGGGCGTACAGACAATTAAATATGATAAATATTGTTAAATAACTTATCTGCAGTTAGAGTCTAAAATATGTCTGATCGTCGCGACGGCTCTGGAAGAAGAGAATGAGAAATTCGGCAAGTGCCCCTTTCCTCCACCTAATTACCTCATAAGGTATTCGTGATATCTATAACATTGAGGCGGCATCCGTCAAATATTCGTCACAGTTATCGCTTCTGAAACACGTGAGATGCTTCATATCATGTTATACTCTCGCAGATTAATGGCGGCTGTTGAAGTTCTGGGTTGTATAGCATGGACACATGCTATGAGAAGTTGGAGTATAATCGGCTCGCTGATAAACTCAATTAGTTCACTTGAGAAATTGAGAAGTGTAAGAGGAATCGATGAACTCAACAGTGCCAATGCGTTGATCCATCATTATGTCGGTTTTTTTAGTGTTAATAACGTCGGTAGTTGTTGTGATCTTCATAAATCTATTTACTCGTTATCGTGAGTTCCGTAAACGTGTAAAAATAATCGATGATATTCCTGGACCTAAGAAATATCCTCTGATTGGAAATGCATTCGGAGCAATATACAGTGGCCGAGATGGTGAGAAATTACAATTGTTGTACACGTTAATTGATAAGAATAAACAATTCAGGTGGCTGTATAACGCTGCCCGAGCAAATGATAAAAACTTTTGCCGATTTGAAGGTAATTTCGAACGGGCTGATCTATGGATATGAAAGTTTATTTTGAGAATTCTTCTCGGGCGGTAACAGCAATTCGAATTCATATCAAACATTGAGTAATACTGCAAACGATGAAGCAGCACATTGCATGCCAATCATCCGTGAAGGTTGTGAAGATTTGGATGAGAAGTAGATAAGCAATCAGTTCTATGTTCAAGGTTAAACGAAGAACAGAATGATACAAGTTCATCGATGATTTTGTAACTTTGATCTATAGGAGAAATTTCCTTCCTTTTTTTTTATCTATTTTTTCCTTCTTTTAATCATGCAGGTCTCTGGCAATGGCTCCGTGACGTGTGCGCCCAGTACCCAGGAGGCATATTTCGTTTCTGGATTGGGCATGCCCTACACATTGAGCTGGTGTCACCTGAAACGATTAGCGTATGTAAACCAGTTTTAAATTGCACGATATCGCCACATTAGCTTAACATACATCTGACGAGATGCATTTTTACTCTGACAGGTAATTATGCCGAGTAGAAACATCATTGATAAATCTAGCATTTATGATTTCATTCGCCCATGGCTTGGAACGGGTTTGCTGACTGCAACAGGTAGACTATATTCATGGACAATGTTGCGGAGTTGTTGAGAAAAATTGAATGTCATTATTACAGAATCGCCTGATTGTTGCAGGCGGCAAGTGGCATCGGCAAAGGAAATTGATCACGCCAACATTTCATTACAATGTACTGGAAAATTTCGAAGTTGTGATGTCTGAAAAAGCAGAAATATTGAAGAAATGCATAGAATCAACGTACAAGAAAGATCCTAAAAAACCCATCGACGTGTTTATTTTACTCACGAGATGTGCATTGGATATAATTTGCGGTAAACTGAAGTTGAACGTGAATTGCACCTAAATTTGTGTAATCTTATGGTTTGCTATTGGTGGCATGGGTACACTGTTTTTTCGTGTTTGACATCCAAACACACAGCCATTTGTCTCACGCTTGATTTTCCATTCATCATGAAAAAAAAAGAAGTCTCAAATTATATTGCCCTCGGTGAATGTCATGAACGGATATTTCAACAAGATTGATTATTTATTCGATTCTTTGCAGAATCTGCAATGGGGATCAACATCAATGCTCAAACGAATCCCGACTCGGATTATTCTGTGGCCTTGCACAAGTAGGAATAAAATGCGTCATTTTCTTACGATTAGTCCGAACCTCACGAAAATGTTAGCAAATCAAGCGACACACATAGTTATAAATAACTGTAAAGGGTGTCGAATTGTAAGAATCGCCATTGTGACTGTCTTTGGGGCGTTAATTTCTGAAAAACTAAGACACAATTTGTATTCATCAAATTATATCGATATTTATTTAATTTATAGTATAACAGTCCAAATAGTCGAGCGAGTGTTCCGACCATGGCTGCATCATGATGGATTGTACTATTGCACTTCTCGTGGAAAAATATTGAAACATAACATCGAAATTGCGCACAAGTTTACAAATCAGGTGAGAATATATGAACTTTTTCAGCGCAATGGATTCGAAACATTCACTGCACTACGTGCGTCTGACAGCGACGAAAATGTAGGCGGACCACACGATCATGGACCGAGACTAACATGGAGAATAATTATTGTATAAATTCATAGGTTATTAGGGATAGGAAGTTGGCACGAGCCCTGAAAAGAAAGAACCCTGATGAAGACTATACCGAAGGTGAGTTTTGGCAAAAAGTTAAAATCAGCTCTCTGTACACGAGGTCCACAAAGTTCGAATTTTCATCCTGCTCGTTTGTATAAGTGTGTTTAAAATTCTTTTAGAATTGGTTTGAATTTTTTAGGTGTACCAAAGCGACAGGCATTTCTTGATAGTTTGCTAGACAGCTGCGAGCGCGACAATATGCTATTGACTGACGAGGAGTTGAGGGAAGAAGTGGATACGTTTATGTTTGCTGTAAATATGAACAAGAATTTTAAATTTCACGTACGAATATCTGTGTGGTGAACCAAAATCGACTTGTCACCAGGGTCATGATACGACAGCGGCAGCGTTGAGTTGGGCACTTTTCTGCCTTGGAAATCATCCGAATATTCAGGATAAAATTCACCAGGAGCAATTAGAGGTATTTGGAGATTCTACAGAACCTGCTACACACCATCAAATATCTGAACTCAAATACCTCGAAAGAGTCATCAAGGAAACGCTCAGATTATATCCCAGCGCACCCCTGGTGAGTCGAACTGCGACAGAGGATTTAGAAATCGGTAAGTCGCGAATTACAGCAAATGGGTATGATTATCAAGAATTAACGATAGATAAAACGCAGGGTCAAATGTAACTGACATTCGTAGTATCGGGTATGTGTCTTTTATTTATCTAATTTTTAGCGGGATACAAAATTCCAAAAGGTACAACAATTGACCTCGAAATACACAATGTTCATCGTCACCCCGAACACTGGACGAACCCACACCAATTCGATCCCGACCGATTTTTACCTGAAAATTCTCTCGGCCGACACCCGTTTGCATACGTGCCTTTCAGCGCTGGACCAAGAAACTGTATTGGACAAAAGTACGCCATGTTAGAGCAGAAAATCGTTTTGACCGCGATTTTGAGGTCGTGGTGGCTCAAGAGCCACGTCAAATTTGGAGAGGAAAAGATCCACTACGACATGATTTTGAGGCCCCAAAATCGGATAGACATATATTTTACTCCAAAAAATGTTTGATTCTTTATGGTTTTCAGTCATCGATATAATATACATGCACGTGCCTATATACATACATACCATTTCCAGTCAGAAAATCACCTCCTTTAATGAATTTCTTCACAGGTTGAGTTTTATAATATTTGACGTTATTCATGTGCAGGGAAGAGTTGAAGATAGGAGGAAATAATCGAAGACGGCGAGGTATCGCCTCGGTTATTGTTCGAACGGAAAAGGGATCGAATAAAATACTCAGGAGGTACCAACCAACAGGCGAGAGATTAATGGTAACGGGAGTCGAAGGTGAAGTGTTTTCGTGCGGATCAGCCCGGTCACTCCTTTACCACCTCATACGCCCTACAGCTCGCTTATTTTTCCTCCGTTTTCCCCCATACCGGGCGGTGTTACAAATTCTTTTTTCTTCTTTTTTGTATCTAGACTCTATTTTTTTTCCGCATCGACAGATAACACGCGTTATATCTCATCCCTTTATTTATTACACAGATTATCTCTTCACATCTATTTTTACTCGAACCTCTGTATAATATAAATGCAAAAGGGAAAGAGGAAGATCGAGTGAGAGAAAATTCGCAGAAAAATTTGCCAGTTTTTAACACGCGGCTCACTGCGTGCGTTGCATCAGCCGACGTGTGCCAAATCGTTCCGCCGTATACAATATGAAAGTAATTTTTTACAACCCGTGCGAGTTAAACCCTCATTAATTATTATTATTATTATCATTATGATTATTATTATGATTATGACGATGATGATTATTGTTATTTTTATTACTATTATCACTGTTATACGTATTGTTATGTTTTTTTTTTCTGACGGGAGAAGAAATAGAATGGTTTTCAATTTATTGTCCCTGATCCAGGGGTGGTAAAAAGGGAGTTTCTTTTCTCGTTCTTTCTCTTTCTCTTCCTCTCTTTCTCTCTTTTTCTACTCAACGCTTGCTCGCGGTAGACTGTCAACGATGGATGACGTGTTTCCATCTACCCTACGCTTTGAGGCTTTTTTCATCCCTCAGGTATATACGCATATAAAAGTAATACCCTATATGTATATGTACACACATCTATCTACGGCACCCAAATTTAGAACTTGAGTGACGTGCCGTTATCTTCCCGGATCTTAAAGTATTATAATACTTTATTTACGTCCTCATATATCTACGTCTACATGTTATTTTGTGTTTGTTATTTTCTTTCGTATTGTTTCTTTTCATATTTTAATCTGACAATGAGTGAAGGTATATGAAAGTGTATTATTTCAATAACTTCTTACCTCACTTTGAAATTCATATTTCGTGATGTATTTGTTTATTTGTGGACATAGGGGATGGTTGTTTTCGGGCAACAACTTATCTGCCGCAATCTTATATGTAACACGCGCGCTTCTCTAAACGTTTGTCCCTGACTTTCAAAGACAGTCAGCATGTCTTCGTCGTCCCTTAGAACGTAGATGGGTATGTTCGTAAATACATACATACCTACCAAACTTCTCTTTCCTGAAAATCCCCCCCGTAAGACAATTCAGTTGACGACAATTCCATGCTTGCCCCTTATGTTCCACCTCGGTTGTCGTCCTCTTTCGCCATCACGTTCCAGCATAGTTTACTGCCAAGACAATCGCCTTTTCCAGCTGAGAACCCGAGCCTCCCTTCTTCTTCTTTCACTCCCTTCCTCCTCTCCCTGCCCCTCATCCCTCTTTTCAAACCCCCCACGGCTTACCCTGGCAATTTTCCGTCACGTCAGAAACTCCCGAGTTCCCCCTTGTCTCCAGCCTCAAACCTTCAACCCTGAACGTTAACGCACCCTTTATAGAAAATCTCCCTCTTCTCTTTCCCTTGCTTCTCCTCACTCCATGCAGCATGTCCTTATCGTAAATTGAAAATATAATGGACCTATCTTTAAAAATTATTTATAGTTGAATGAGACAATTATAAAATGAGAAGACAAGCGGGTAATTTGACTCACCTCGATGGACCAGCCCTACTTCTACCACGGATGTTTAGCATGCGTGGTCGCTAATGCATTGGATTCGAAATTTTTCAATTTGTAAATATTTTGCATTTCTCTAATCATCACTAAAAAAGCTTTCGAGTACGTATGATTTGATTGGAATAACTTTGGTTTTTTTGGCAACCGTGAAAAACCAACAAAAAAATACAGGTTTAATGAGATTTTATTTTGTTAAAAATCGACAAATCGAAAGAAAGTCTCATCGTCAGAGAATCTTTCGATGGTCGGAGCAGATTCTACTCTGGACCCAACAACTCGGAGATACAGTGAAGATAAAAATTTTTGGATGAATTAGTTTCTTCTATTTGTTATTTTAACGACCGATTCTCCTGGTAAAATGGATTGAGATATTTACTGAGGAATTCGTGGAAGTGGGCGAAATTGCTTGGAAGGGTGATTTTGGGATAGGGAAACGTTGGTGAAGTTATCTAATCAGTATAGAGAATCATGACTTTTCAGAGGCCCGAATTCAGGGCTTATGTACAATATATTCATCTACCAAACAGAACTCGCAACAAGTATTATACATATTATATGGATTCTATACAAATTCAGGTATACGAAGGAACGTTATTCATCCATGTATAATATATTTGCTATAATAGTGTATGTGGGAATAGTTTGGTTAACATCAGAACATTTATGCCATAGGAGAGTGTATATGTGTATAATAGTTTGCACGGGCTATCTCCAGACAGGAGAAATGAGCTTTCATATACTTACATATATTTAAGGTTAGGTTCAGTATAAATTCCGGCTTAGTGTTATATGGAAATACCTTAGGAATTTACAGAAGCAGAAATACATGTATATGCATATCCATTTATATCCAGCATGTACCTACATATATAATATAATTATGGAATGTTCTGTATACATGTATAATAATAGAAATCCCAAGTTTCCCCAACTGTTTTACACGCAATACGATTGCAACAAAATTCTTCACCCCATCTGAAGATTCTTACTTGTGTGCTGCTTTTTTGTTCGAATATTTTCGAAAAAATCTTGGTACCTACGCTAATTCAGTGGAAAATTTTTCTTCCTCTTTTTCTGCTGGGTATTCGTTTTTGCAGTTGGAAGTATAGGAAAAATATGCGAAAAAATATGTAGGTAATACCTACCTACCCTTATGTGCGGTCGATGAAGGATCGTATATGTATCGTATATATATACGTATAACATACATTTATATATATATTTTTTCACGTTTCTATACGGTGTATTCCATTGTGTAGGAGGTGGTGCCAGACCGGTTGTACACGTAAGGTAAAAGGTATAAGGTATATAAGGTATGTCATTCCTCTAAGGAGGGTACGTCAGGACAAGCTGGCGCCTCTCATACCACCGTCGCGTCGGTGCTCAACGAATAACAATATCCGTCTATACCCACCATAGCACAGCATGCCATATGGCAAATACCATACACCATATACTATATTATCTTATAGATATAATATCCCCTTTTTATTCAACGACCCGCTGAACAACAACTTCCGATGTTTTTCTGTTGCTAACGGTGCGGGATCTTTAACTTTTTCATGTCGTTTTATTTTTTACGAAGGAAGATGATTTTTCGTAATGAAAATAAGGAATCTGATATAAGTAAATATATGACGAGGAGGTGATACTTCCAGCCTTATGATTCCAAGACCATCCTAAAAATTCACCTACTTTTCGATAACCGGTTCATTTTTGCAGAAAATAATTGTAATTATTGTAATCGATGTATCAATGAGCTTTCTATAATTCATCTTATATGGATGAATCTCTTGCGGATTTTTCGACACCAAAAGATCCGAGAAGCGAACCTAAATTGTTTGAAGGGTCACTTCGGGTCGTTTCATCTGAGGCAATCCAAGGAGTGGGAAGTTCACGTAATTCTTAGCGATGGGTAATGGAAAATATGAATTATGGGAGGGGGGGAGGGGGGGGGGGAACTTTTTGATACTCCCCCCAAATTCAGTGGATATTACGAGAGTCCTGAAATTCATGGAGAAAAAATATGTTCTATTTCTCAGGAAATTTTTACACAATGATTGGTGTATCGCTAAAAAATTCTACAAATGTCTATAATCTCGGATAATTCTTAAATTCCTTGCGTATGCAAAGATTTCACCCGCTGAGACTCTTCCCCTCTTTCCAGCATATCAGTGCATAAAACAAGGAAAATAAATTAAGAAGAACGAATTGATGAAATGTTTCTTTTTTTCTTGTTGACGAAAAAGAGAAAAAAAAGGTTGGAACACCTTTCGTGACTTCCAAAGACGTTTTTTTGTCCGGCTAACGTTTTGGCAAGAATTTCGTGTTGTGTGAACATCGATATTGAGAAAAAAGTTCTGAAAATTTTGCTCTACGCTGATTTGTCTATAATTTGTTCTTCAGATCTTGATGATATGAACAATTTTTTTCTTTGTCTTCAGCGAGCCTGAACATGTTGGAGATACCGCCGTCTGGTATATATACTTATACAGGTTCGTTCGCGGGCTAACAATCTTCGTTAGAAATACGAGACGTGGCCCTTTTCCCAGTCGGCTCGTCTCTGGTTTCTATCTACTTTATTGCCTACCTAGCTACGCTTCTCCGTCCAATTAACAGCGATTCTCCTGTCAACATGAATACTGAAACCTTCCCCGTTGATGCCTCTCAGAAGAACACCCCGAACGCATCCCAACTTCTCTTACCCTCACCCTCTCCTCTCTCCTCTCTTCATTCTCTCTGTATTTCAACCCCCATCCCTGAATGTTATCGTTGTAACGTATAATGGCGGCGGTATACATGTATAGTTGTGGTTCGGAAACCGAATATCGACGTTGGAATTGCGACGCTGCTCTCGCTGCTACTCCTTATGATGCTGCTGCTCTGCCGCTACAAGATTTGCGGTTCGCACAAAATGTTGGATATAGATTTTCCACGATAATAATATGCGATGTAATTCACCGTCCACCCAAGCAACAGCGATTTTCTCTGCGCCAGCGGTTGGTTCCAAGTTATAATTATACGCGGTCGCAGCAATATCCATTTTCCATATTACTCCTCACCGTTGAATCTAGCTGTCACTAATCATGCATCGGTAATGAATTTTTCGTTTCGTATCTGCAAATGGTGCTATTGAAACGAAAAAAGAGAAAATCCATTTCAGTTTAACTTTTAATCGTTTTACTTGATAAATGCGTTGCAAAACGTCGCCTGTTAGGGAAGTTTTCACCCCTTCTTGCAACAATTTATAATAAAGATAATAATGATAGTAATGAAGGAAAATAAATTAGCAGGGATGCTAATGTTAAGGCTAATAAATACAGATATATGCTACGAATACTCGAATCTTCGTCCTCTTAAGCGATAAATATTCATTGAATTGATCTCTTTAATTTCATTAATATTCATTTGACTTGCCCAGCACTTTGAAAATTAGTTCACCATGAGATAATTCCGAGCCCCGTTCGCCGAATTGGTCGCTTCGCGTCTTTAACAGAAATAAAAATATAATAATTTAATTAGTAAAATTCTTAATTCTTACCGCTGATTCATGGCGAGTGCAAACTATAGGTATATACATAGCGTGTAACGGAGTCAAACCAACGAGATAATGAAACACAAGGAAGTAGAAAAAAAATTAAAAAATCTTGCTATGAAGAAAAAAGTACATAAAAATAACAACATTGTCTGAATAAAACCGTATAATATATAACAGAGATGGTGTGCGGCTGCAGGGGGTCGTTTCGCGAGAGCCTAGGGAGAACATGTATTTAATAAACCTCTACTTTATTATTCCAACTTAATTAAAACGTTCTTGTGCGCCTTTGTATATACATATTGTATGATTATTATTGTTATTAATATACCTAATAATAATAGAATAATAATAATATTATTAATAACAACAAAAATAATTAAAATCATGCCGCACCGACCTCCGATATTAATTTCAATTCAGAGCTTGAATAAATAAAATCGTTTCCAGAAGGTGTTCTATCCTTGCAGTTGAATTATCACCTCACCGTTGGAATTATTCAAAATTTAAGCACGAAAATTTTCACTCGATCGTGTCGATGCGTTCGAGAACGGATCAACGTATCCCGCGATGAAAGTAGGTAAGTTTTTTAATCTGCAGAGTTTTTCAGTTCTTTAATCAAACGACGGGTGTATATATTTACTCCGAATAAAAAGAATTAATCACCTCCTCATAATTGAAGCTTGGAAAAATAATCGGAGCGGAAAATTACAGGGCTTAAAATTTTATACCTGCACTGGTTTTTCAAATTCTTACCTGTGTTATTCATCGACAAAAAATTCAGCTTACCTTAATTATTTGGTGTAAAGAGGGAGAGTAAAAAATAAACGTGCAGAAAATTAAAATACATCTGTAACATATCTCTATGGTGCCAATCAATTATAGAGAACTAGGTTCTGTTCAGACGAAATAGATGTTTATTGTTTATTTCATCTATCTTGCATCCATCTATTTAGACATCATATATATCATGTATATGCCTATATCTATAACTACTATATACACGCGTTCGTGTTTCATTAGCATGCATATTATTCGTATGCAAATTTATGCGAACGCAGGTAAACATCAACGGCCTATCAAGTATCAACGTTACAATCAAAGCCAGTCTAGGTACTGCGGAAGTTTCCACCTGTTTATCGGGTTTAGCATGATAAACCTTGCGCGGTAACTATCTTATACTATATACGTATTTATAATATATGTACACATATACATACACACATATGTACCCTTTTTAAATACCCCCGTAGAGACTTTGTCCCCTGATTGCATATATGCATGCGTAATGTGTCCGATATAATCAGGCGAATACACAGTGAAATCATTTCTGACAAAACTTAAGGGGATGCTTCATGGTCGACTGTAATTCGGAGAGCAAATTTTTTCAAACTTCTCCACGACGGTGATACTGAATAGATTGTTATCATCTGTTTGGCATTTAGTTATTTTTCATTCTTTTTTTTGTTCAATGTATTCCAGGATTGAAAAGTTCGCGGATACAGATTTTGACAAAGGTATACATAATATCGAAGAATTTCACGAGAGAAACTAAATACACTGGTGTGGGACTGTCAAAAGCTGACGTTGAGTTTGAAAGTTTGAACTTTCTATGACTTCTTTGATATATTTCATTTCTATGAAGTAATATTCAATTTCGCTTCTGCAGCGCGAAGTAAAGTAAACGGAGAAGAAAACAAATGAAATAAAAATTGAAATTGAAATTGGAAAATAAAAAAGAAAAAGGAAAAGAGAGAAGAAAAAAAAGAACTATACATCCACGAAAAAAGAAGTTGATTGTATCCATAATGAAAGTGCGTAAAAGTTTCCGATGGTTGGACTTGTCAGAGCGATCATGTAATATATTCAGGTTATTAGGTATATATAGATACGTATATGTGTATTTTATAATAAATATAGCTACGTACAAATTGTACCTATCGATACAACGTTCAACCAACATTAGCTATGTATAGCATTACACCACGAATACCTTGGGAGTATACAAGTTCCTTCCAAGTTCTTACACCGGTGTAAACTTCGAGGGATATGGAGTTCCCGGCATTTACTTACATGTCTGCGTATAAGTAGATAGGCACGTATGTATATACGACGTCCATACTTAACTGTTACATACATCTACTCACTAGATCTACATAGCCAAAAGTTTAGTTCCCACATCGGTGTTAGAACAGCCGCAAAGTTTTAGCTGCATCTAGGGGGTAACCTTGAAGTCATGTGGTAATTGTATTTTCATTTTTCATTACTTTAATGGTTTGCTTTTTCGAGCTTTCTTTTTTCTTTCTTCTGATAAGATGCTATTCTACGTGACTAATGGGAAAGCTAGTGCAGTGAAAGCTAACGATATAAGTTATGTGGAAAATCTGAAAAAGTTGGAATATGAAATTGAAGTTTCTTCTGCGTTTTTGGTACGTACGTATGTCATGTTGAAGGAAAAGCACCTTGGCTCTAAAAGAAAAAGTTCTTCGAAGTTACATATTGAAACCTGACGTAACGCGCGTCCTAATAATATAATTCATTGAACATCCGAAAAGTATTGGAATCGATTCATAAAAATAGTGGAAAAGGTCGACTGATGTAAAAATTTCTCCACTATCGGAAATCAGTTATCTGCCTACTCTTGGAATGGAAACTTTTATCCCGTTCGGTTGTCGTATAGCGAAGCATTTACACGTTTCGAAAAGAGAGGGACTTTGGAGAACTGCGCTACTAAAGTCTAAATATAGTTCGAGTTTTTTTCTAAAAATATTAAAAAATAATTTCCGTTTTTCTTCCCTCGTGCATGCTGGGAAATCTCGGGGAATTCAACAAAAAATGACCGCAAACGCGCGACAACCGCGACGGTTACGTCTTGTCGTGCGGCTGCTCGAGAGGGCGCAGCTGTCTCCAAGGATTGGCGTCGGTGGATGTCCTGCAAGAAGGAGAGGATCCTCCAGGTTGTTCGCCTCTCTCTCTCTCTCTCTCTCTTTTTCCTCTCGAGTGCGACGAAGTGTTAAGCGTATTGAATTTTTAGCGAACCAATCTTGTTCAACGACTGAAATTGAATTCGGGGTGACAAGAAATTCAATAAAAACTCTTTGATGTAGAAATCGCGGAACTTTGCTCGTGATGTTGGTTTATATTCATAAAAAAAAAGAATAAATATGGATTAAAAAATATGGACACATTTATTTTATAAATTCTCCCTTCAACTTCTTTGAAGTACACATCGCGGATGGGTGTAAAATCTGTCGGGGTATGTGCGAGTTTGAAACTTTGTCGTCATATATATTTTTATACATGCTGCGTACGGGCATGGGACTTACGATCATATGCTTCCGGAACGATGTTTGGAACAACCGAAAAGTGGGGGGCGAGTCGAAAAAGGTTTTTCCAACTTCCGCCCTTCTGGAACAATGTTCGGAACAAGCGGAACAATCCGTATCGAGCAAACAAAATCGATTTTCCGGAAGTGGGAAGGGACTAGGTCGAAAGGACTTTTCTCGATTTTCCAGAAATCTGGTTCACGCTAGATAAAAACTTTGATTTCCTGGAACAATATGGAACGAAGCTAGAACAATTTGGAACAATCGAGAGAATTTGGATTTTTGCAAACTGGGGGACCAACTTCACGGAGGTCCTCTTTTCCCCCTTGATTCTGCAAAACAGGATAAGAAGCTTTTCTTACCTTAGAAAAGAAAGAGAGAAAAACAGGTAAAAACATTCCTACGTGAGCCGTCATTTACCGGCTCTCTCTTTCTCTGCAGCCCAGCCTACCATACTTTCCCTTCCCCCCGTATCGCGCCAGTTCGTTCTCTCTTTTTCTGCCAGCTCTTTTCCGAACCTCTCAGCTCTTTCATCTTCTCCAAATTTAGAGAGCAAATAGAGCTGATCCCCACGCGTCGTCCTACTGCTGGCATTCCTTCCCACCGTTTCTTTCTTTCTTTCTTTATTTTATTTATTTATTTTTTCTTTTCTCATTCTTTTCTTTCTCTTTTGCTCACTTTATACAAGGGTTGCTTGCCTTCAAGCTGCTCCTATACCGCTGCAGGTCGACTGGCTACGTTCATCAATCTTACCCAACTTTTAACTGATACCTGTATGCAATTTGTTATACTCGAAAACTCATTTCTCCAAGCATTTCTCTTCGAAACCCTACGTCTTAGCTATACCAGAGGAGAGCGATGGGACTTTTGCCTTTACCTCTACAAACTATTTATAATACCTATATTCCACTCCACTCTCATATACCTGTATAACTTCTTTCAAGAATATGAAAGGAATTGAAGAGAAGAATGAAAGAAGAATCAGAAAATTTTACATCAGGTAGAACACACGTAGGTAATATTCAAGAACATAAGGATTAAAAAACAAAAATATCCAAATCAATAATTTCTATGGTTTTCTTTTTCTCTTTCTTTCTCCTTCGCACAATGAGGTATGCTAAATTTACCGTCGATTGAAATCACTAAGCGCAGTAGCAATAAATTTTTTTCGCAAACAAACAAAAATACCTACACAAAAGCAAATGACCATACTATGTATATACGTACAATGTGCCGCGGTGTCTATTGTCTGATAAAGTCCATGCCATGGCATGCCATGCCGCCTGCAGGTGTATTGTACTCGCATGTGTATATGTGTATATAGATATATGTATATAGGCGGACACGTGTGCGGTATCTGTGCATGTATGTTGCGGTGATATAGCCGACTTACGTGCGCCGTTGATGGTATCCGACTTTCTGGCTGAGCTCCACCCTCTTCTTTATACCTTCTCTCCTCTATTCGCAACAACTATACCTATCAACCTACCACCTTATAGGTATACCAACTACTACGCGGTGAGCCGTTATTCCGGGTAAATTTTCAAGGAAACACGATAATGTGATACGATACTTCGATTAGCAAACAAAGTCACGTAACTTGGTAACGTTGTGTTAAGCATAGCTAAATAGCCGACTTATCCTTATATACCACCTACATTCAGTTTGTTGACTTTAGGTGACATGAAACGTTTTGCTTAACCGCTACGAAAACGGGCTGAGAAAATATTAAAACGTGGCATTGCAGGGCGTTGTACGCTGTAGGATTGGTTCGGGAAAATGGTAAGATGTTTGATTATACTAAAGCATGTCCCAAAAAGTAGGGTCGACAAAAATTTTACCGTCACCACTCGTTTACCGTTTAAATCCGGGAAAAGCAACAAGCCATTGCTTGTGATTCTGAAAATCGAGCTTTGGCGAAGCTCTTCGGAGGATTTGCTGAAAATTAGCCAATAAAAAATTAGATCATTTTACCGGTCCATTTGTACATACCTTCGTTTTTGGTAGAAGAAACTCATTATTCTTGTTCCTTGAATTGGAATAGGGATCTGATAAAGTACAATAAAATCAAAAACCGCATCCAAAATCCATAACACGTTAATCTAGTACTCTGATAATAATAATTTGAGTCGACTGAATCTACGCAAAAAATAAAACCACCCATTCAACCGATGCCAAGTTTTTCGCTTTCGAATACTTTGCAAGAGATTTCTCTATCGCATGATCATGGAACGTTTGAAGAGTCAGTTTTAGCTGACAAAAAACTGTAGAAAGAAGCGAAAGAAAAATTCTGAATCAGACATTTTTTCTCACAAAAACATGTAAAACTCGAGCGATCCGAGCGACGGCAAAAGGCCATACGCTCGTCTTTCGTTGAATAAAATAAAGAAAATAAACAAGAAAATAATAATTAGCGACTGACTAACGTTAGAGCGAATTTTTGTTATATCTACTGCTACTTCACCTCGTTGAAGAGGGTCTGCGTATAATAATAATGGTACTATACAAGCCTCGTTATTTCGCAATTGACTACTATTTTAACGTCGCAGGAAGTGAGCCGGTCAACCGCCGATGGCTTTGTTATAGTTTACTACAGGTAGTAAAATCTTATGTTATACCGTACATCAGGTATATAGGAAACTCGATACTACGTTTTACATACGTACAATGTGGGTGTATATGTATACGTATGGTCTATGTACAATTTATATGTATGATCGTGTAAATTTTTACGAGTTCTTTTCCAAGAGCGCGAGTATAGCGGGGCCATTTAGCGCCCTTTAAGTCCTAAATCTCTCGGGCGAATGACACCGAGAAAATTACCCCCATCCATATTAAAAGGGGAGGGTAATTTTCGCATCAGGTTTCTTCATGCCATTTTACTTGGCCATGCGCAAATGCTGCACGAGGACGAAGGTAAGGGTAGGGGGTAGTTATAAATCAACCCTCCGACGCGCGACAGCCTTTCAAATTTACATTCCCCGATCATATACCTTGTACAAGCCTGTATATCTCTTTTACCTACGTTTATTTTAATTTGTATTCCTTTTCTCTCGTTGTTCTTTTATTTATTCATTATTTTTCTTCTCCATTTTTCATCTTTGGTTGAAAATTACAAATCATAGAGGCAGGCGAATATTTACACTCGGGTTTCGTACCACGTATATACATATATAATCGCGAGTATAAATTTTTTTCTTTACTTTTCGTTTTGTTTTGTTTTGTTTTTTTGTTTTTATTCGAAAGACAAACATTAGTCTCAATTTATTTCTGCGTTCTGATATCTTTGTGTGTATATTTCGTACGAGGACTATATCTGGAATGTTGGTCGAATTGGATCCGGGGTAGATTCGGGCCATTAGGGAAAAACACAATTAAAACTTTTCTAGTATTACAAGGGGTGTTTATACGTGCATACGTACATTTATACAGGCCGGTATAAATTTACAGTATATCGGGAGAAAGTCTAGAAGCCGTTGTGCTGGTAGATGAACATAATTATTATTTACTTCGTGTATAACGTATGAATATCGTATTGCGTACGTAAAATGAAACGTGGGCGTTGTTCGTACGTCAGACTGTCGAGTCATGAATTTCATTTCGAATTAGTGGTGTACATGTGCACGTAAAGTATAGAACAATCATTGAAACCATTTGTTGTGAACAAAGACCGTTGGCATTTTAGTCATTCGGTAAACTTCGTTCAGATTTTAATTACGTACCTACACATGTATACGTACCTCCACATCGCAGTGAAACCGAAGCAGGTATTCCACCCGCCACATTCATCCCTACGACTATTACTACATTTTAACCACTCTCTACGGTATTTTCAACGCAAATAAACGGATAGTAGTATACCTACCCTACATTTAGAACAAAAATTTGGCGGAAGTTAACGGCTTCCCCTTTCCTCGTCCAAAACTCACCGACATAAAGCTGCCAACAAGCTTGCGCGCGATCAATTACTGTTCTGCGTATGGTGCACCTAGTTATCAACTATCCGCTGGCTTCTGGCCGCTGCTGCTCTACGTCACGGCTGGCTACATTCCTACCTAAAGCCTCAGGTTATGTAATCAAAAGCTGCAACGGTATATACAGGGTGTCTCTTAAGTCCCGGAACAGGCGAATATTGGCTCAGGTAAAAATTTTTTCGAAAAGTCAAAGGTCATTTCCGACGTGATTTTTGACGAAAAATTCAATGGACATATCGATTTCGACCTTGAAAATGACCTCCAAGGTTATTTCGAGGTCAACCCGGTTGTTTTTTTGTTAAAAACACCCTTTTTTGACAACGGCAATCGATAAAGCGGAAAATTTCACATTAAATTAGGTATCAGCATCATAGGAATACTTTGACCTTGAAGATCACTCCGAAGCCATTGGAACTCGAACATGGTCTGGGATATCTTAACAAAAGACCTTGAAGGTCTACAGAAATACCATGCTTGAGATCACTCATGAATGCACCCGGTTGGAATAGTAACTAGGGTCATGACGAAATTATTTTCAGAAGGTGTACCCCTTGCAGGTATCCAGACCTTTTTTAAGTTTACATGACCTTTGATGGCCTAGGAGTGATCTTCAAGTTCAAAGTAAATCTGTGATGTCAGTACCTAATTTAATGTGAAGTTATTCGCCTTATCAATTGCGGTTGTCAAAAAAGGGTGTTTCCATTTAAAAAAACCGTGTTGACCTCGAAATAACCTTGGAGGTCATTTTCAAGGTAAAAATCGATATATCCATTGAATTCCTCGTCAAAAATCACGTCGGAAATGACCTTTGCCTTTTCGACAAAATTTTTACCTGAGCCAATATTCGCCTGTCCCAGGACTTTAGGGACACCTTGTATAGGAAATGAGAAAAATTCTGGCTGAAATTATCTTTTACAGAACATGAATTACGTGCTGCACCAATTATGAAGAAGTAATCTGAAAATTACAGGTTATTTGATCAGTGATAACAGTAACATCGTCGATGATGTTAAGTAGAAGTGAAATTGAATCACAATTTTTTCGTTTATTTCAATTTATTCAGATACTTACTTTTCGTATCACTTTGATATTTCTAAATAATTGAACGTACATTGTACACGTAGTTGTTGAATTTGTTATTCGCGCCTGGTCTCTGAGATTTTTTATTTCTGCCCTTTTTTTCTCCTAGTTTATTGTCGCTACTTTTTACCAATCTTTTTTGTTGTTTTCATTTTTTAGGAGCTCGAAGAGAACGTAGGCGTGGACGAGAAAGCTTTCCATGCCTGTTCTACCTCAGCAGCGACCACCGCACAATTGGTATGCAAATTTTTTTGAATAATGCACCGCGTGAAATTCATGCGGCTACATCCCTATGAAAGAACTATCCACATCCATGTCATACATTCCACCTACGTATGAAGTATCTTATACATATATATGTACAGAGTGTAGAGATTTTTTAAGTATCATCGCTCGAAAACTATTGGAAATCGAGAACAAATGTCATTACTGATAAAAATTCCTGCATTCGAAGAGGTAATATTAACGAAGACTGAAAAAGTTCTACGCTTACTCCTCAAACAATATTGCTCACGACCTAAATCCTTGTCGTTTTCTAATAAGCGCCATTATAAGTACACTTGATATCGTAACTTGTAACGCTTTGAAAATCTCACCCTGTTTGCAGACGTAGGATAGATTATGTATATCAAGGAAAATTCTGTCAGTCAGCTTATTATCTGTTTAATATTGTAATTATTGATGGAAGGTAAAAAAAAAAAAAAAACTTACGAGGACAAAATACTCAATTTATACCACTTTATATGATATAATTTACATTATATTAAAATTCCTTTATCCGTCAACGCTCTGCGGCAATCGCTCTTCTTATCAACGTACTTTAATTCCTTCTTTTTTTTTATTCACGTGTCTAGGGCATGGAAGAAACTCGCTGAAACGATTAGAAAAAAAATGTCAAGATCAGTGCAGGTTACCAAAATAAGATAATGCATACGAGTGTATCCAAGCAAAAAAAAAACGAATAACAATGAAAATTGAAACACAGGCGTTTGTATGCAAGAAGTACAAAAAACCCACCCTCATATATAAGGTATATGTATAGTAGATATGTACAAAAAGTGGATCAGTTGATGGTGTTCAGGGTCCTGTCGCTGCAGCGGCAAAAGCATCGGCAACGCGGGCGAAGGAAAGTGGCTTGGCAGAAGATTTTGAATAATAAATAAGTTTCGTGCGAAAGTGGCCATTTGATGCCGCCGTATTCAATCCTGGAAAAGGTTGGCGAAAAACAAAGAAAAAAAAAAGAAAGGAAAAAACAAAAGAACACAGACAAAACACGAAGAAAAAAAAAATGAAAGGAGAAAAAAGTACCTTCATTCTATCTATGATTGTTATATACTTTATGGAGTAGATTGACACGGCAAGTAAATACATCGACGATGAGGGTATACGTTCATGTATTTTATGTACGTGATTATGTATAATACCTTTATGTGACGTGTTCTGTAACGTAGTAGACAATTTAATTTGGGTCTTTTTTCATTTCACCAACTTTCAGGTGCACGTATAGCTAATAAAAAGAACGGCTGGTTGTGAGGTGCGAAAATCTTTCATGGGAGGGTGAGTAACAAATTTGAAGTTTGAATTTTCCACACCTGTATATAGAAGAAAAGGCCGTCGCGTCTATGCGAGGATCACATGAAGCACAAGATCCGCACTACATACATCCTATGTATATATTTACGCGATGCGAAAGTCAGGTACGTCGGTAAATTGTCAGAAAATACACAGCTGCATGACCATTAGGTGCACACTTGTAAGTACCGCATGTACGTGTCTGCGTATATGTATACTTAGCGGCATGGGAAAGCAAAGCTTTAATTTTTTCAGGTGCAGAAATCGGAACTCACACGTGTTATCAGATTTAGCAGAAAAGTCTGCAGCATTTTATTTTTATTTTCCCGGTGGAAACTCAGAACTGGAAGCGTTGAATTTGATAATTGCGTCCTCGTTATTGCAGTACACAGGAAAATTCCGAACGGTGTGCGCCTATTATATTATACACATTGCTATGTATAATACCCCATGGTTACGTAATTCCTGTGTAACTTTGTTGTATTTTTATCATTTTTTATCCCCATTATTTTTCCCTCCACTGTTACGTTTTTAATAGATACCAACTGCTAACGAGACGCGTTACGAAATCTACGGTGTTGGAAGACAGTAGAATTCGACATTCTCGTATTTATATGAATATCCGTAAGTTTTTTTTTTTTTTTTTGACACGGTATAATAGGTGCAGACATAAAGTTTTATTATTATGTATAAGGAATTTATACACATACGCCATACTTGAATCATGTGTAATGATAATAATAATAATAATTATTATTGTTATAATAGTGATAATAATAATGATTTCTGTTACGTACACATGCGGTAAACTTCATAACGGGCTTGTATTTATACATGTATTGTATACCTCATAATGCAGTCAATTTAAATACCGGCGTAAACCAACGTGCAGGTAATAAAGGACCTGGAATACCGACTAGCTGCAGCTGCAATACGGTGAAGCTATGAAATCAACCCCAATATATGTATGGGTTCGGAACTAATCACAGCGCCGATATATGTCGAAATAATAACGAGCCATGCGTATGTGTACGTGAAATTTTCAGGAATCGATTTCCCCCCATCTTTTCCATGAATAATACAAAAATTGTCCGACAATTTTTTCTTTTTATTCCCTGCGTTTCGGTTTTGTTCGAAGGATGAAATTTGACGTGCTCATTGTCAGTCAGACCTATTGAACAAATTATAATTCGCGATTTTTTTAGTTTTAAAAATTTTTCTATGCGGTGTTAATCATTCGAGCATCTATAGGGTATGTAAGAAGTACTTAATGTGTTGAAATTTGGAGATAAAATCAAACGAGGAATAGAAGTTCTTGGTGAAAAAAAAGATGACAAATACGAGAAGGGTAATCGCTTATTACTGGATCGAAGTAACAACATGGGACATTCTGTACATTATTATGACGGTACATAAATTCTATGAAATTTCGGGTTTCAATTCAATTAATATTGAAGAAATAATGTTAATGTGAATAATCGAGCTTTTTTCTTTACCCATTTTTTCATCGTCCCTTGTCCCCAAGATCCAATTCATGATAAATTTTCAGATTTTTTCCAATATACATACCTGGTTCTCGTCACGGTTTCCGAAAAATTCATACGAACGAACCCCTGATTCCAATTTTTTATACGTTGCATTTCTGCTGCTGGTTTTAATTGTAACATAGGCAGATATTCGTGCTCTGCAGATTCGTACCTTGTAGTTTGACCAACTCGAATTATAAGGTTGGTAGGTGCGGTTCTGGAAATGTTTACGAACTCGTCAACTTGCTGACCCGAGACGCTGGTAACCATAGAATAACAATCATTACGCGGCCATATTATAGCGATCTTTAATAGGCGTGTTTCGCGCTTGCTAATGAAAGGGAAAGCGGTTACCCGGGCTCGGCTGTGTCCTGAACGCGGGGGTAGGTTTGGGAGAATGGAAGAAGGTTAGACTCGGAAGGTGGGTGAATTCGCTAGGTATACCGGCGCGGCGGTGTGCGAGCTCGTTCTATTAGAGTTTGTAGTTCTAAAGGGATTTCAGTATTTCCTAAACGTGAACGCGTTTCACCGGTGTAAACGTACAACGAACTTCCACAATAGGCAGAAAATTTAATTAGCAATTAATCCGGCGAATGTGTTTATTTTTAATTAACTTTACACCACACAAATGTACAACCTTTTTGATATCGCACAGACACGCGCTACACACGCGTACGTGGTTACACGCCGCACAATAAACAGGCTCAAAAACGACCAACGATATCATAAAATGGTTACCTGAACGCAGGCACAACATTGTTAAGCGTGTAGGCTTATGTACGATATAATTATAGGTTACAACGCATGTGGTCCTCAGAATTGTACATATTTACATCAACATATAATACATATATGAGCACACGAACAATTTTCCCGGCCTACCCTAAAGAGAGGTGGATATCAACGCCGTTGGCCGAACGCGCGCATACTTCATTTTCTCTGTAACTAATTTTCTCGAGCAGTTGTTTTTTTTTTCAGTTTTCATACAAATACAAGGTCAGTTTCCATACTTTTTCCCACGAGTAGTCCAAAAGTCTGCGTACGAATTAGTATCCTGAATTTCATCTCTGCGGGGCTTCCAGAATCCCGTACCGCGGGCTTGGATTACTCGGTAAAGCTAGGATAGCGATTAATGAAAACTGATCAAAGCGTCGCCGTTATATCGCAGGCGCTCCTAGTGCCGGAATATCAAACGCGACTATCTAATGAATAATTTATTGTGGTATAACGCGAACCGCCATATATACCAAGTGTTGTAACGGTATGGAATTAATTTCCTTAATGACATGGGTAAACGTACCGTATTATCGCACTCAACTTTAATTGGCGCAAACTGACGGACAATTTGATATGTGAAATAGTTATTGTTATTCACCGTCATAGCCTGAAGCTGGTATAAGCTACGGTTATTTCTATGTGTGTAGGAGTCGGCAGGACAGCCTACGAACCGAGTAACGCAGGGATGACGAACTCGTGGTTACACGGTGGTTGAGTGCCTGGTGTGGTTTGTTTGTCGGGGATACGGGGACATGGTTTCAATGTCACTTGACAACCGCCCTAATTGACGAATACACAAGGACTTACCTGCACCGCATGTGATTACTTCTCATTGCACTACCAACTGTTTCGGAAGATGAGAAAAATCATTTTCCGAATATCTATCCTGGTTAATTTCACGAATGGAGTTTCTATCGCTGCTCCATTGTACACGGAGGTTATGCCGATGATGAATTTCCATCGAAAGTGCTGATGAATTCCGACCGTTTTTGATGCCGCTAGGCCAGTTCTGTCTGCCTCACCACACGACCGAACGGGGTGTATCGCTCTAATGAAAATAGAACGGGGTGAGTCGAGTCTACCCCTAATTGCAAATAAGGCGGAAGTTTACCATCGCTGGTACAGTGGTGGTAGAATGAGCTGATGGTGGTGGTACCGCACCGCTGCTGGGAAGCGTAGCTTAATATCGCGTGTAACTTGGCAAATAAACGCCCCCGCTTTGGCTACGTTATGACACATTGTACGCCGTAGCTAAACGCGTGTATATATTATACATATATATATGTGTGTGTGTGTGTATATATATACACTATACTATACAGAACAACACACGTATGTATGTATGTGTGTATTTTCGTACTACGGGGTATGTGCCCGCTGATGGAGGGCAGAAGAGAGTGCAGGAGTGTTCCAGGATTGTCGGACGACCAGCCTAGTGCTTCGTGCTTCGTGTTACCCTCGTAACTCGAAACTTTGGTTGTATATGAATTTACAGTAGCTGCGAATATAACGTGTGTATTTTGTCCATACATGGGTATATACCTAGTTCAGGTACAAATTTCCGTGTTAACTGCAATACAAAGCGCAGGCAACACTGTCCAAATTCCGTTACGTGAAATTAAACCTTTCAAGACGATTCACCGGAATCTCATAAGTCACGGAAATTATCAAGCTAGTACTGGGACACGCGTATGCATAAAACTCGCCGATTCACGGCTCTCCAAATCCATAATTAATATTTATCGCGAATTATACTTTTCAAATTTTTACACCGTAAAAGTAAAACCATCCTGTACGTAGCAAAATATGTACATGGATGTGCATATATATATTATATATACGTGTCTCTCGTTTTCAATGAACTCCATATAGCCTCGAGGTGAAGCGCAAATTAAATGTACAGGGATATTGGGAATTAATATCCACGTCCCGCCGTTCATCAGGTTTAATAATTAACACTTCATATCTTCGAGGGTTTTGTACCTAATTAAAGCGCGAGAGAGAATCATCCGCGTTACGAAAAGGATGAGAATAACGAACGGGATATGGGGTGAATAATTCGGAGAAACGAAAGAGAATAAAAATTGCATCCAACTTTACAATGGTCACCGTATATATCTGTGCACATGTTTTTTTTTTTGTTTTTTTGTTTTTTCTCATTCCACACTTACGCACTTACACACGAAAAACGGTCTATAAATTCTGTAAACCCGTACATACCCTCATATAGCCTGGTCGGCGCATACGTTTATATGTATACTTATAATATACGTAGATTGTACATAATCTATATATGTATTTTATACCGGACGGTAACTCTTGGTGGTTATTATATATAATATAATAGGCAATGATGCGGCGGCAATGTATCAAAACCGTCGACAGGATTCTATCGACAACCTGTCGTATAACTATTATACTTTCTATCCGTTATAAATATATTATGTACGAAGCCAACGGCAGCGCGATGAATACATATACGTGGGTACCTATATGTATACCATATTATACCTACTTTCCAGAATGGGGGTATAAGAAAAATTCTCTTCAACTTTTTATTTCAAGAAAATCCCGCGGAATTTTTCCCATTTTTGTGCACTTCACTCGAAAATACTTATATAGATATGTGATATGTGATTTAAATTTAAACGGAAAATGTATTTCCTCGGTCACAATTTTACCCTCTGCAGGGAGAAGAATTTTCGCATGGTGCAGAGTAAGATTTTATATATTATATATTCCAATAGTTGGACGTTTATTTGACTAAAATAATGATCTATCGTCATCCGCCGCTCCCTAGAAATCGGCTCCCATTCTGCAACGAGAATTTATCTATAGAGAAATACGAAGTTTCTTTTTGAATTTATTGTTTCGGTTGTGGATTCAACATTTTATCCGTTTGATTAATCAATATTCTGTACCCTCAGGTTGAGGTAAACTCATCAGAGACACCCTGCCGTATACCATAGAGTAAATATATACGTATATATTTATTATATACGTACAGTATGTACGTACGATATATATGGTGTTTTCTGAATGCCTTTGGCGTTATGGAAGGCTACTGATCTCCGGTAACAGCAAAGCGTCCTGGAAGGTGTACAACTTGGTTGCGAAGATGGCCCGAGGCTAATCTCAGAGAAACCATGATCCCCGGCTTTTCGCTTTGCGGAGAGAAACTATCCCGGATTCAACATTACCTGACGCGCATATAAAGCTCAATTAGGATGTTAACTTCCCTGTCTACAAAAAGAAAAGAACCAACAACAAGAATCAGACAGTAGAGACGACGGGTATTTTTGTTACAGCATATCGAACCTAACGTAAGAACCGTAATGGCGTAACCCGTCAAAGTAAGTAATACGAAAAATCATCAGAATTATGGTTCTCTGAGTGAAATGTGATACAAAAACAAGATGAATGAATGAATAACTTTTCGAATATCACAACTTCAATTTTGTGTTCTGATACTTTTACTTCTTTCTGACGGTTGGCTTCGCACATGATGTTGTCAAATTCGAGCTTTGCATGCCGCTAAAAGGCTGTATCAACATTTCATCGTATTTCATTTGAACGACCGTGATTTTGATGATTTTTTTTTTCTCAGCGTACGCCTTAATATGGATCAGAAAATCGAAGGGAAGTTCGACAAGTGAGAGGTACGCCCTTCTGGTTCTTAGCCCTCGATATATTCTGGTTTCGGATAAAGTTGTGCGATATTTTATACAAATATTTCAAAATCGGCGGGCGTGAATATATTTCGCCTGCTAGGAACCGACAATTTTCGAACAGTAATCCTCATACATTTGGGAATATAATTTTCGAGTTACTATACAGGCGAGATATGGTGCAAGCTCTCCGCGTGCCACCCGGCGAATAAGGCGGTAGGTAGGAACGAACTTTACTACGACATAACTTTTCTGGAGATTGGTTCAACATTTCCGAGAATAAGGAGAATAATAACTTGAGAATATTATAAACTTGAAAACTAACGTTTTACCTATTAGTTATATAACTTATATGAATGTATACAATAAACGTATATAATTATACGTGTAACTGGTATACCTCGTCAAACTTTAGTCAACGCTATTATAATATTATATCCGCATATTTCTACAACGGACTAACTGAGAATTTCCAGCAATCGATAGAAAAACAAAAAACAAAATACGATAAAGATATCACCCCCAAAAAATTTTTCCGCATCCCTTCAATTAAAAGACCTTTTGATACGAGCTAATGAAAAGCCAAAATTTACCATTTCTTTCAAATATTCAAATGCATGTACAACAGAAAATCCAACCCGTTTAAAAATCCATCGGACACGAGAAAGTAAAGAAATTATTACCGCGTCTGCGTTGTTGCGCTGTACGTAAAAAAAAAAAAAAAAAAAAATGAAAATTAAGTACGATTTATAAGAGCGAAAAGGAACCATTGAAAGCAATTAGGAGGAGAAAAGAAAAAAAAATTATGCAGGTGCTTTCCTGAACATTTTATTCTTGTTTTTTTTTTTTTTTTTTTGTTTTATTGTTCTCCAAACCCGCACCGCACGAAAAAAGCTCGTTTAGGATTTTTAATCTTCGATGAAAAAAATTGCTAGGGGTTCTTCTTCCTGTGATGGGTTGTAATAATTTTCACTCTAAACTAACCAGCACGTTTCTCTGCTGCACAGCGAATTCGTTGTTCGTTGCGTACATAGTTACCTACCCATGGCGGGCGTTATTATATGGCGAATATATATTTATGCCCATGTATAATTTCGTGAGCTTTATAAGCTTAAAAGAAAAGGAATGAAAAAAAGAAGGAAAAAGGGAAATTAAAAAAAAAAAAAGAAAAAAAAAGACAGTCTTAGACGAGAACATCGTCATGGCGTTCCACGCCGGCGTCAGTTTTCCCGGAGGAATAAAGCGGGTTGCGCGCCGCGCCACGTCTTTTGCACACCACCCTCAGCTCCCTTCCTTCCCTACATCGAAGTAAGGATGGAAGATGCTGATTCTATTTGCGCCCCTAATTGGTATTCTTATTTCACGCGCCTCGCAGCCTATACGACTCCTTCATGCATATATTCCGCCCCACGAATAAATCCTCTTCGCCTCTTCGAAACCTCCCTTACCTTTTCCTTTTCCTCCTCATCCCTTTCTTCGTTTCTTTCGTCTTCATCGTCTCGTCCTCATTCTTCTTCGTGCTTTTCTTCATTTTCTTATTCTCCCCTGCAGAAACACTTCGCATTAACAGCTATTCCCTATAACAGTATATGTACCCCATCTGCATTCCTACCAACTGTTTTCACTAGTCGCGCCCTTCTATTTCTCGTCATTATTTCTTTCACTACAATTTACACGATGGAATTGGTGGAAATTCGCGATACTCAACCCGGCCCAAATTGAACTCATCGCAATTCGTTAACGCACCGAGAGGAATGAGAAAAAAAAAAAAAAAAAAAAACCATTGCGAGGGAATAAAAATAAAAGACGAAAGCGAAAATAAAGAACAAATGAACACTTTCGGTAATTGATTTTTTTTTTCTTCTTTTGTTTGATTGCAAACCGATCAATCTGAATTAACATTTTATTTTTTGTTAATTAACAATCAATTAAATCGTAACCTACAAATAAAATAGACCAGGTGACATCAATTAGCTGTGATTTTTGTTCCCGATATTCGATTTTCCGTTGTGTTTTATCATGCGATTATCTTGTCGGGCGTTTAATGAGCATTGAAAATCGATAAGTTGTCTATGGTTGTAGCAATTTGCAAAAATGTGGGTCAGTCTTGTTTTTTTGTCTCTTTTTTCTATTATTGTACGCTTTTTGTTTCTACCCTGTTAAAATAAAGAAGTATCGAAAAAGCTAGGAAGAGAATGGGAAAAAAAAAGTAAATAAAATGTAAACAAGATTTTGCTGACGTATGTATCTTTGATCAGTCATTAAAAGAGTCAAAACGAAGAATGAATTACACTATTATTCATGAACAAGGAAATTATAGTTTGTAAAAATCATATAGACGATAGTATACCTATGCACGATTCATGTGTTTACTCACCACCCTGGCCTAACTTCCTGCTTTTTTTACGAACTAAGGAACGAGAAAAATCGCTGTGACAGTTCAAGGCTAAAGTACAACCCCAGTACAAACCATACGTACGTATATGTTTAATGCGATATAATATTCGTCTAATTTACGGTCGATTCCAGAGAAATTGATACGTTGGTTTATATGTACGTATATAAAATGGTGCGTCGAATACTACCTTCGTGGTGTTTGGTGTCTGTAATTTATTTATTTCCGTGTTTCCATTCCGTTTGGTATTTATATTTCGCGTTCGACGCTTTGATGTGCGTATGTATTTACGTCCTAAACAACCGGCCCTTATTTTTTACAGCCCTTACTGCCTGCGCCTGAATTTATACGTCAAATACGAAAATAAAAGAAATAATCTCAAGCCGGGCACTCGTGAAACTTGGAACCTCTCTTCGGAATTGAAAAAGAAAAAAAATTAATAAATAATCGACTGAATTTGTCCTATAATTTTAATTCGTGAAATAATGTACTATGTGTTATATAATGATATGAATCTGTTTGGAAAAATTGTTTCGAAAATTTTTTTTTGTCCGATGGCGCGCGTTGACGCCGCGGTGGTACTTTTAGGGATAATTAAAAATTGGAGAGAATTCACTGGATTAACGATACTCAAATACCGATATAAGTTCGTGCGAGTGAATATTTATTTAATAATTTTTCTTCTTTTTTCCTCTCTCAGGGGCGCGTTCCGCTGGTCGTCTCAACCTTTACGACGTTAACGCCTATATTTACTGTATATATATCATAAAGCGAATTAACATACACGGAAGAAAAGAAGCAACGGAAATTTGCCGACTATATAGAGGACGGGGAAAGAGAGATGTGGGTGTCTGAAAGCGAGCTCAGAGGGTAGAACGAGAAGAAGGGGATGAGAGGAAACCGGAGGCGAAAGGAGTGAGCAAGGCAAAGGAAGGCTGGCAATTACTTTATCCGGGCCAGCCGTTTTAATGCATTTTATGGACCGGTTGAGTAACTTCACCTCGTATTAAAGGGGTCAGTAGCTGAGAGCATGGAGCTCAAGCGCATTGTTCATCGGCGATTAAGTCCGCGTTTTACTTGCTGCTGCTGCTGCCGCTTCTACTGTATTCCACCACTATAATACCAACCGTGTGTGTTATAACTGCCGCAAGGTGTGCACGAATGTTGTATAACTCCCACCCCATAATTTTCTTTTCTTTTCTTTTTTTTATCTCCAGTTTTTTTTTCATTATTCATTCATCACCCTGAAGATATGATATCAAGTAGATGAGAACATTCAAAAAGTCTGCGCGCCGACTGTTTGTACATCGCACCTATAAAACATGATGCTTTTTACTTTATTTTTTTCTTCTTCTCTTCTCTTCTCTTCTTCTCTCAGTCGAAAGAGTTGAAAAAACAAAGAAGAAGAAAATAAGAACTTGGTGTATACAGTGAAAGCAATTTAACGAAGTTGGTTGCGCCGGGATCCAATTGATGCCTGTTTTCGCGTATAAGGATGATGATGGTATGGAGATGGGAAATCGGGTGAAAAAGGGGGGGAACAGAGGGGGAGGGGCTAGTATAGCTTCGAGTTCCGAGGGGGAAGCGGACTAGGAAACTTTTACGAGTTCATAAAGTGGAACTTTTTAGTACTTCCGCACGCAAAGTATGCGCCAAGCCATCGGGATTACAACGTTACTTTTCACCGCGCGCGCGCCTCTGAAAATAAAACCAAACCGATATGGATCTCACATAATCCACCTCCCCCCCCCACCCCTCCCCTGCCTGTACATACCCCATTTTTGCGCATACGCTGACTTACTTCTAATACAAACCCCTCGGTGTTAGCGCTACGTACTATTCCAGCTGTTCCCGTTTTGCACGCATACCTTGATTTACAACTAGGGTGCAGTTTTACGGATATACATGCATTCCTCCATTATCTTTGTAAGGATTCGTAATATTCTTACTCTCGTTCCATCTATATCTATATAAGAGGCTGATGGAATTGGTTTGATTCTCTCAGAAATAAAATTCTAGTTATACATTGAAACGAGAAAAAAAAAAAAAATCTATGATGCGAATACAATTGTCTAAGGATTCGATTTTCACTCGCTATAAAATCACGCAATTTATCTGTAAGAATATCGAAGTCGTGAATATATCCGAAGAAAATGTTTTTTGAATAATCACAGTTAGAAATATTTGATCGATCTTTTGTTATGTTTGTTTAATTTTCTTTTATTTTTTTCTGATTTTGTATAAATTTAAAATTGAAAATGACGGCTAGTTTTTATTACATGAATTATAATGAATTTTTACAAAGTAGCGCGTGCAGTAGACGGAAATTCTTCATAGGTAATTAAATCATTTTAATTACCGGATGTACAACGTTGAGACGTAGTACCTTATACGTTTATAGGTATATGTTAGTTACCCACCGTTTTCTAAATGTCTACGAATTACCTCTTCCTTTACGACGGAAACTGGATGCGCGTCGTTAACTCGTTTGTACGACCATTTCGCTTTGGTATCCATGCTATGCACGCGGTGCAGTTGCAGCAAATAGAAACGGAAGAAACAAAATACAGTTAGGACCAGACGGGGAGGTCAGTCGATTACGGCCTTACCTGACCTCAAAAAAATCATCGTCCATTTTGTTTATAAAATTATTCACTTGTTATTTTAGGCGATTCCATGCGTGAAGATCGTGACGAAGCTCTGCGGTAAAAACGTATGAGAAACAAAAAAAAAACGAATGGCAGAATAAAAGAGAAAAACATAAAGAGGATGAAGATTCTTGGGTGAATTTGTCGAGGGTAAGAATACCACGGCGACACGTACGAGGCGGTTTGGAGGGTAAGTTTGGAGTCAGTAAAGCTAGAACGCTTGTTCGTTAATTAAAGGTATCTCAGGTAATACTCTAAACGTGAAGAGGAAAGCTTTTGGATATATAGTATATAGAAAGGTAGAGAGCACGCGCTTGTCCGTCGAGTGCTCGTGTTCTGAAGTAGAGAGAGCGCCTTTTAATCAATGCCAGACCTAGGGGGCGGCCGGAGAAGGTTCTACTACTCCTACTTTCGTCTGAATAATTCAACGACCGACCAACCACCCAGGTATTGTTTGAGACTTTACCAAAGATCCAAGAACCTCGACGACCACCGCTAGAAACTATCTATCCGTATTGTATGTTTGAGTTTTTTACATACGGCCCCGTAGAGCTCTCGACGACGACAAAATACCAAAAAATCGAAGGCTTTCTCAGAATTCAGTACGTATTGTCGGTAATTCCGATAAAGTAATCACTGGCTCTCGCATTCGATTCAATCTACCACATCCATAAACTGTTTCATGGATATTTTTCGACATTCTTTTACAGCTTCGAGTCGAGGTTCGAGTCGAAATCATTGCCACAAGAAAATGGGGATATTATTCGAAAAAAGATAATTTCAAAAACTCGCCCGGTGATTTTGTTTTTCCTGAAACTCGTACGATGTCTGCCAGAATTCACTGGGCGCATATTCGATCATCTCAAAAAACATGGCCGCTATTGTTCGTAAAAAGAAATCGATTTACAAATTGAAAAGTGCTTAGTGCAATTCCACGAATCAATCTTTTTGGAATGCAGCTAATACCGTTCAATCTGGGCGATCGGGTCAGCTTCTTCCAATTGTTGGCAATTTATATAGCTACGATAATTATACTTGTGTGACGTTTCTCTCGAAATTCAACATTTATCTGGTGGCTTCACTCGTCCACCACCGCTGTCACGGTGACTTGATTTTCGATTTTCTGAATAATGCGTCTGCTGTGTCGACCATCTATTGTCCCATCAACCAACCGTCAATCGAAACGTAATTTCGCGACGGCAAAAATTAGAAGCTTAAACTTTCCAAGTCCATTTCAATAATTGTTAGATCGACTCTATTTTCGCATTTCTCGATCCAGATGATGAACCTTTGAAAATTGGGTTTACAATGAAAACGCGACGTTCGCGGTCTTCGCTTTTTTTTTTCGTTTTTGCCGCCATATCTCTCGTCGTCCTCTCTCAGAGCGAATAAAGTGGCAGGTGGTTAATAGGTATAACGTTACACGTGGAAGCTACAGTGCATTATCTATTGCGAAACAATTAGTGGTACCCCAGGTTTAATCGGTTCGTTGGTTTATACCCGTTGAAATATAATTTCGATACAACCCAAGAGTTACCAGTTACCACGTAGTTATACACGTTTCGACCCCGCATTCCCTATTCCCCATTCCAACTTTACAACCCCTTCTCCAATATCTCTTCATTACTATTCCCACCTCACCGAAATCCCTGTGCAAACAGAAGCAAAAAATAGATTTG
Organism: Athalia circularis; assembly: GCA_963978495.1. Classification (NCBI taxonomy): domain Eukaryota; kingdom Metazoa; phylum Arthropoda; class Insecta; order Hymenoptera; family Athaliidae; genus Athalia; species Athalia circularis. The sequence continues at coordinate 26,588,670 of OZ021699.1, forward strand.
AAAAAAAAGAGCAAATGAGAAACTAGTTGCTGGCGAAAGGAGCGTCTGTATGGGTGCATCGGTGTGAAGAAAATTTCAAATTTTTTATATGATATAGATTCATATTCGTTTGTTTTGACACATCAAAGTTGTGCAGTAACAGTTTGTCAAAAGTTTCTTTGGTATTACTGCAGATGGTGCTTTCCGCAAACTTGAGATTGCGAATATGAAGTAGCAGAATAGGAACGGAACGAAACGGAAAAGGAAAGGAAAAGGAACGGGTAATGGGTACGTGTTGGGTTGAGTGCCTTCGGGTAAAATTGTGGACGGTATACGCAAAAGGTTGTGCGACGGGCCGTGCCGACGCCAATATTGACTCAGTCAGTACGAGGCTACCGCGATATTACTTTCCGCCTAGCAAGTTACAAAGTAAAACAGAAAATCCATGCCATCAACCCCCCGGGTATACCTGTATACATATATATATACGTATATATGTATATCCATCTATATACATACATGTTGCCTATATATGCACACATATATGCGTACTTCTATGTACACAATACTATCCTCACACTTAACTTGTGCAAGCTCTTAAAAGTATATACACTACACTATATTCTGTTGCCAGTTCGGACCTGTACACGACATTAAATCTCAGTAAGTCTGCAGACTAGCAATAATCTGAAAATCTTTACAACCGTCGACGACCGGGTCACATTTTGTCAGTGTTTTGTTCACTGTATGTTTGCTGACATGAGAATCCATAGATATGACACAGGAGAGAGCTTTGTCAAATCTGGGAAAATTTGACGGGGATCAGAAAGAAAGGGTTTCCATCCGACTTACCATATTTATTTTTATTTTATTTTTCTATTTGTTCATTTCCTTTATCGTCAAACCGTTTGAATCGATGTGAAGCCATTTTTTTCACACAAAAATCTTCGTACGTTAAAGTTTCATCGGATGGAAAAAAAAGAAACAGACGATAACTCTAAATACTGTATAATTAGTCGCGCGGCGTCAATGATTTTATTTTATGTTTTATCGTATCCGATCACGTAGTACGGTCTCCGGGATTCATACAGATGAAATGGTGTTCGTTCAATCGATTGTTCTTTAAAATACTCATCCACATGTACATGTACGCGGTTAGTTCCTGCTGCGGTGTTTAATTACACGTGCAGATGTTGATGTCTCGATTAACACGTTAGCTTAAAACTTCACCACAAGACTGACTGGTAAATTCAATGTTAGTACAGCTAATTATACGTCACCTGCGTGTCTTACGTATCCACCACCGTCGCAGACTTAGATTACATGATATGTGTAGTTAGATGTACGGCTAATTTATAAACAAGCAAAGATATTAATGACTAAGTTCGTATATACGTATAATGTGTAATAATACGTCGAGGGCGAAAGAAGGCGAAATACTTCGGTGAATCATGAATTTTTTTTCGTTCTTTTCTTCACTCTGTTTACTCGGATAGAAGATAGAAAGTCAGTTTTTTGTACGCAAGAAAGATCAATGGATTGTCAGATTCCCAGAAAGTTTTGGAACTTGGAAAGTAACTATAACTAAAATATTTGGAGTCTATCTATACGAACTGTTTTAAAACGTAGACTTTTACCGTATTTCTCCTTTTTTTTCTCTCTTCTTCATCCCTCAAGTTTTTCTTTCTATTTTCAGAGACTGGGGCGAGGACGTGCCGCTGGGGGGAAAAGAAGAGAAGCGAGGCAGGAGTAAAGTGAAGTGAGGCGCGGAGGGTGGGTTAAGTTTTATCGCGTGTGACCCCTCCGCAGTCTGTTTACGTAGCCCGTGACTAGCTGGGGTGGCGTTCGCGGACCATCCGCTCTCTTTTCTCCCTCGTTTTAATTCGGGGATCGCAATTTCTGTTCTCGCGTCTCGTACCGTAACGCCTAGTAGAAACAGCTAGTAGTAGCGACACGAATTTCGTTCGAAGTCGGACGTAATTGTTATACTGCTGATGCATCGCGTAGAAAGAGACGGGAGCAGAAACTACCTGCAGCTACAAATCATAAATCACAAATCACTTAGGAGTTTCACGGAGCTGAAAGCACGAATAAATCGTAATTTTCGTACAGACACCCCTATTTGTATAGATGCCGTGTGAAAAAGTGGCTTTGGACCGAACAGTCGTTCAAATAAATCCCCACACTATAGCGAGAAAAATTCTTTTTTTTTACACATAATTGATTATATTCTGTAGATAGATAAAGATCTCGATTGTGAATACAATGGATTGAGGTTAGAAAAAAGAATTGATCGAAAATTATTTAGCGTATAGATAATGTTTTCGAGTCTCACAAATCCTCTTTCAAGGGGATAAAAAATTGGAATTAATTCTCACACCGTTTTTTTGGAGCTTAATCAAATGGGTATTCTCTTCTTTTTTTTTCTTCTCTTCTTTCACTCAATTCGTTATTTTTAATTCTAAAAACGTGGTCTGCGCGATCAAAATTTTTTTAACCCTACATACAGCCCCACTTTCTCTGGGATGGTAGAATACTATTTAGAGTTTTCACGATCGAAGGATTTCTGTGAGTTGCGACTGTTGAGTGTCAGGATAATAACACGTTGTAATGTCGAGAAAAACGGAATATCCAGCGTCCAGTTGTCAATTTTTTTCATCAAAAGGTTTCGCTGATTATTATTCCACGGCAATTGAAATAATTGTAACAAAGTTGATACGCCCACTACCTTGATTTAAAAATATTCAAGTAGAGCGTGATGTGAACTTTTGAAAATATAATCGAGTTTTTATACTTTCTCAAGTTTATTTTTATATTCACGCGCGAAACGCATCATACAGGGATTTGTACGAACGAGCGAAAAATTTTTCCGCGAAAGTACTTTAAATTCAAATTCTATATTCTGTCAAGTTTTTCTTTTTTGTTGTTTTCTTTGACTCTTTGCTTTCTCTCATGCTTATTATTGTTACCACCATTTTTATTTCTGTGCATAGTCTATTCGCCCTTCTTTCGTTCCACTCACAATCAGAGGTACAATTATCGAAAGCTTTTTTCACTTTTTCAAACACTCTACATTACGCAGACTTTAACTTTGTTGAAATTTCTTTCATCTTGCTTTCTATTCAGAAAAAGATGTCTGTTGTCCACTATTTCTACTAAAGATGAAAGTGCCAAGACGGGAATTGATTTTTACAGGAAATTTTCTCGATTTTTCTAATTTCTTATACAGCATGGACATTTTGAAAAGAAAAAAAAGTGGAAAACGCGCGTATAATCTGAAAGTAGGTGAAGTTGGGGGTAACATTGTGCCACACTTATTGTTATCAGGTGGATCGGTCGTTCAGTGATCCCCCTAAGGCCGTAAAAAATAAATTCGTGGACTGTTTCATCTCCTGAAATTTTGTTCCCGAAAATAACATCTCACCCCCTCATTTTATATCTACCCTCGAGTTTTCTCTTCTCCTTTATTTATTTTTCTTCTTTTTTTCCGCAATAAGGACGAGAAGCCGGCGTCGCGACGCCACCGTCACATACACACATTATTATATAGGATATACACAAACACCCTGCATATATACGTACACAGATTCCGCGAGTCCTTATACATATATATATATATACATCTGTATGTACGTATAGGTATATAATAAATAATACATGTACATGTATAGATTGTGTATATATATATATATATGTATGTATAAAACTATGTATAAAAGATACGGACGATACGTGGTCGCGCGACGCCCCCGACGCCGGGGTCGCTGCCGGCTTCGTTTCTTCCCCTCCAGGGGTTGTTTTCGATGTGGAAAAGCAAAGCAGTGCGCCGGGCGCGCTCCACCGGGCCAGACGCCGTCCCGGAACGCGAAAGCACAAAATTCGCGCACATTTCGACGAGCCGTCGAACCGCGATGTCTTCTGATTCAACACGTGAGGTGATCCTCGTTATTGGAAAAAAACTGAAAAAGACAAATTTCGATCAGCAATGTTATAATATTATTCATTTTTTAACGATCAATGAACGCGATTTTCTCCGATTTATTATCGAGGCTTTCTGCATCATTCATTTTTTGAACAAAAATTATATTACCTCGTCTACGATAACTAATAATACAAAGACGATACGTGCGGTTATATCTTTGTGTGCAGTTATCAGTGATTGTTAATTAATATTCGCGAAATACTATATTTTTTTTTCTCTCCATTCCGATTGTCGTGCAGGTACAAAAATCACGATTCATGACTCACCAAATCTCTCACAATCATTCATGAGTACCTAGATTCGTTTTATCGTACCAACAATTTTTCAACCCTTTCAGTTAACTCATCTCATCCGTCGAGCACATTTTCCGCACATGTTGTGACTCCAAAATTTTCGCCTTGCGTTTCCGATCTTCAAGTAAGACGAACAAAAATCTTTCACTGAACTTTGAGAAATGACCAAATGCCTCTTTTCTTGATCAGCAAATATTGAACCAGTTCCAAAACGAATCTGGATGACGGGGTTGAAAGAATTTCTATAAAATACAAGATGAATTGAAATAAAAATTTATTACACTGCAACTTGGAAAATCATGACAACAGCACAATCAACTCTAATTTATAATTACACCAAATTTCGTATTGTTAAATTATTTCATAAATCCTATACAACTTCGTCCCCCCGCATTTCTTTTGCAGCGCACTAATTTTCTGCAAATTAAGCGAATCTCCCATAAAAATACATCCTGTATTTTTATTTTGGATTTATTTTATCAACCAGACGAACAAAAATAGAAAAATATTAAAATCAGTTCGAGCGTGAAACAACTGTTTGTATTTTCATTCTAGAGTGATTTTGGTTTATCCGAATAATCAACGTTTTTTTCCATGCTTTAATTACCCACATATATTTTCACTTCAATTTGCATACCGTGTTTTTGTTTTCTCTTCAACTTGATTAATTTTTTTATTTTTTCCTGCGAAAATCGTCGATCAATTTTAAGGGGCGGGGGGGTTGAATCTCAATTCGTCGTCGTTCGTCGCGGTGGTTCGGCGCTGCAGGTGTGCGATTTGTTCAACGAGTCGAAAGTAATTTTGTCAGTGACAGATTTGTGCTCCCACCCATCTATATAACAAATCGTACCGTGTTGCTCCATCCCTCGGCGAAAAGGGGAAAAAAAAGAAAAAAAAATCAAATGAAATCGGTTTAATACACATGTACAAAAAATTACTATAGAAAAAAAAATTAAAAAACAGAAAAAACTAACAAACAAACAATAACGATGGCGATTAATTTTTTTTTCAAAAATTTACGTACACGGATTTTGAAATTCCTGCATCATTACGTGTTTATCGCGTTTAATTGAACCAATGTACTTTTGTTTTTCTTCTTTCTACTCAACAAAAGTTGAAGCCGATTCATTCATGATATCAGCGCATGAGTGTTTGAAATGCAGCCGCAAAACTTTGTGCGCGTGTAGTTTGAACATTGACATGCGAACAATTTGTTCGGACAGAAAGAACACCCTCGTAACAAACGAGGGTATACAGACAAAACGGTTCGTTGGTTAGTTTTGGACTATTCGCTCTGCGTTTGACATATCCACCCGTGCGCACATTTTGAACCTTTCCTATCGCCCCACGTGACACCTGTCGAATAAATGAACAAATTTATCGCACTCCACAACCAGGGGATTATATTACCTTGAATATTTCACCGGTTTAATTAACAACGTATTTTGAACAGGAGTCAAAAAAATTGAGACGGACAAATTTTTTTTTACAACATTATATACGAAGTGAAGTTTGAAGTTTGTCGTAATGGTTTTTTAATCCGCTTAAGATTTCCGATAGTGTTTTTGAAGAACGGAAAGTCTCGTTGAAAAGCAAAAACACAAAGAGAAAAACACTAATTCACAACTGTATCACGTGGTATGCGAGCTTTGCCGCAGGAAAATATATTGTAGAAACTCCCCGCCCCCTCGCCCGCCGCATTAACTGAAGAAGGGGTTCCTCCGCACGTGGTTCTGACAGCGTGTTAAATAAAGTGTAAATGTAGCTAATTTGCATCGGCAGTCATGTTAATTAATTCAAGTATTACAAACAGCCATCTAGCCGCCTCCGTTGCTGCTGCTTCTGCTTCTCCTTCTCTCCCTCGGTTCATTCCACACCATCGTCGCATTCGAAACGTAGATTAGGTATATATATATCCGTACGTATGTACACGATATGTACGGTATTATATACTTTGTTGGTAAATAGAATATTTCGTACGTGTGTGTTTTCTGTGCCTGTGAATGCGTTTGAACAAAAGGGGGCGAAGAAGGGGAGGGAGAGAGAGTGTGTGGTTGATAGAATTTTGGTAACTATGGACTACTATGTTCTTAAGACGAGTTTGAAATCAAATTATTATTCACCTCATGGCTATTTGGATTAATTGCAAGTCATGGACGTATATACTTATTACTGTCTCGTTGAAGAAGTTGCTGCGATACCGTCTTATGATAAATTTGAGTTCACCCACCTGTTAAATTACGCTGTAATTGATATTATGTGTTTCCACGGTACGTAGCTTTACAACACATATTATGTAGAGGCGTGTAAGATGCTTGCGTTCGAACCTGAAATTAGAAACTTTCATCTAATAATTTAGGTGATCGAATAACGAGCAAGAAGAAAGGTTTACATTTTTTCGTTGTTAGAACATAAATTTCTTGTTTCATCGACGATTAATCGATCGCGATTATCTACACGGTTTTACTATACGTGCAATATTCATAGAATGCGTTGCACGAATTATATGTGAACCAATAAATCGGAGGGGAATATTTGAGTTTCAATTGTTTTTCGCATAAACATTGTGCACGGCAAAGGTTCGTTCATTTATGCATTCATTTGTTTGTTTGTTATTTATGACGTATAATTTGTAATGGATTATCCAATTATTTTGTTCCAATAAAATAGGAGCTACAGTATTTTAGCTCTAAATGTATGCACATATTAACATACCTACACATGATGAAATCATCAAAATTCTATTAGTTAATGATCCTATACTCCATTTGATTTATATGCTGTTGCAGGTTCTCTCGCTTTTACACTCGATTTTATAATAAAATGAGCGACTGCACCTATTGGACATGTACACCCGGTTAGGTTGATTCTGAATCGCTTCGCGGCTAAGCACGCGTTTGGACAACTTTTTCGTGTAGCTGGACCGGCTACGAAAAGTTGTCCAAGCGAGCTTGGCCGCGAAGCGATTCACAATCAACCTAACCGGGTGTACGTCTGTACGTATATTAGAATAATTTTTCACTTCTGCTCTCTCGTGAAAAGAAAAAAACATAAAACAAAAAAAATAAATAAATTCAAAAAAAAACAATACAATAACTGTGGAACATTTATAACAATTCAATCAACATTTTATTAAGGGATTCGAGATTCATGGAGCGTTCAATGATCAATCAGTCATGTTTATTATTACTATTAATGTTATAACTATTGTCATTTGTTTACTTAATAATGAAAAACTTATTAACGAACCTGAAACAGTTTTGTACAGCTATAAGGGAAAAAGAATTAGCTCATATTATATCAACGACGAGTAATGAAAAAAATATAATCGTGATTTTTTCTGAAAACGAAGAAAAAAGCACTGTATACGTTACGTAATTTGGGGTATAAGAATCCTCGTTGCGACGTGGAAAATTCAAGTCTCAGTCGTTGCTTCCGTACATCCCTGTAATAAAATGTTATTTAACGTACATTTATATTGGGGTTATCGACAACTCTTCGCTTATTGTTGGGCACTTGTGTGCGCAAGTACGTATACCTATAATCTATGTATATACCTGTGTGCACAGATCGATCAATTTTCCGTTAATATTTACGGAGCAATTCATTTTGTCACCCGACACAGTAGCTGCATGGGTACAAAAAGATGTGAAATACATATATATGGGAAGAAACGAATCGAAGAAGACAATTGAAATAAATAAATTAGAACGTAACGTATTAGTAAGACTAAAATAGCAACGTCGTTTTTTATAAGTTGGACTTATATTCGAGCGATGTAACAACCCGGTGGTTATTATTTTCCGCTCCGAAATTTTACCATTGCTCTTGCGACATCGATTTCATACCTTGTTCTACGCTATACTCGATTTGACAATTTCAATTTTATTATTTTTCGAAACTCTCGTTGCTCGTTGCGTGGAAGCTATTTCTGTTCGTGCCGGTCGTTGTTAAGATATAGATATATTTTATAGGTACATATGGGGCATTCCATGTCAACTCGACCAATGATTTTCCCTCGCCATTTTTCAATTGCTTCACGATCTTTTGTACAATTCTCCGAAAACACCATTTCGACGCATGATGAAGGCGGTCGAGGCGGTCATCATGGGTATTGCGTAAAGAGATTAAGAATTGACCACAAAATTTTTGGTAACTTTTTGAGAATTTTTGGTAATTTTTTTAAAATTTTCATAATGTTGATACACGGCGTTTTGTTTGGTCAAAATGTTTAGAGGGTTGAAAAGTAAGTTTTTTGAGGATTTTATGAGGTTTAAAAAAAAATCCAATTTTGAGATGGGTTTGATTAATCATAACGGTTGAAGGAAGAAAATTTGCCAAAGTTCTCGAGTGCTTTTTTGAGATCGGAGAATTATATAAAAAATTGCGAAGCGAATCGAAAATGATGAGGGAAAATCATTGGTCCAGTTGACATGGAATGCCCCATATATTGTTGCTGGTAGAAATATCCAACAGCTCAGAACATCGATTATTTTAGGTTTACCCTTCGTTTATGATATCACGGTATTATCGCGTCGAAAAATATCGCTGTTGATTGTTTGTACATTGACATAGAAATAAACAAAAAATGAATAAATAAACAAATAATGTATTATAAGGGAAAAACAGCAAACTAGGGAAACTAGGAGTTTTTTATAAATCAGATTTTGCAGATAACACCCCATTTATAATCCATATAATAATGAACAGACGTGTTAATATCGTACATAGAGAAGAGTAACGAGAGTTCATATAGATAAGCGAACGTCCACATCGTACTTATACTTCGAATATGTAGCGGCGGAGAGGGAGTGCGGGAGGCGGGGTGGGGGAAGGGAGGAATTTCGTCTAGTCAAATTTTAGATATTAGAATCGAATCATGCTGGTTTCGATATTAAATTCCCCTTCCCCCGTTCCTCTCTCGGTTAACCAGTCGGTCGTTCGTTCGTTCGATCGCAAAGCGAGGAATTCAATTATTGAGAGAACGACGACGGGGAGGTGAATGAAGGGTGGAAGAGGAGGAGGTAGTATATGGGAGGCGGGGGAACGGTAAAGCCAAATGTGCACGTCAATTGGCAGCCACATCTCGTGGGGTCCTCTGCAGTTGTGGTTCTTGACGTAAAATCAGGGGAATCGGTACACCCTTCGGCTTCCCCGTTGGCTCTCTCGTCCAAAATTCATTGCCGCATTGATCGATCGAGTGGTAGAGAAACACCGCTCGAGTGAGTGAGTGACTTTAGTTAAAGAGAGAAAAAAGAAAGAGAAAGAGAGAGAGAGAAGGAAGAGGAGGGTTTATTTTAACTCAATCAGAATATCAAGCGCTACTCAGACCTTTCCGTTTTATCGCAAAATTATCTTTCCTAATTACTAATTAACTAAATTTATACTATACATGTATATCTATATTTAGCTCATATATACGGGGGGATGAAAATTTTGAAGCAACAACCCCAGTCGGTTTAGATTTCATTTGATTTACTTGTTTCAATTTCAATGAAATTTTTCTCAATTAATTTTTTTTTCTTCTTCTGTTTATCAACGAAGGGAACCACAGATACACAGAAATGGAAGCAAAAATTCTTTTTATTCACATCATCGATGCGTAACGAATTGAAATGTTTGAAATACATATAGAGAAGACCGAAGCAGAAGTGGGTAAATGGGGTACAATGGGGTACTCCGTTTTGCCCGGTTTATTTTACATCTTTTCAATTAACGCAAATACAATTAACTTGCCACCGGTATATTCAGTACAAGGGAGTTTCTGTTATGAAGCGAGCAACTATTAGCAACAGAAAAATGATAATTATATCATCTCCTTAATTTTTAAGTCGTTTTTTTTCCTTTCTCTATTGGACAGTCCGAAATTCTGTTATGAGCTTTAATTTCTAGCCAAAAGCAAAATGAAAACAGTGTTCAAATTTGATTGATTTTTTTTTTGGCCAGCTTATTATATATTTATTTATCTGTGCAGAATGTCTTTTTCTTGTGTTCGCTTCGAAGGATTTCGTTCTTGCGATGTTTGTGCATATATACAGGGTGTCCACCAATTAACGGACTTCCTCGTACCGGTTAATTCGTTTCGAAAAAATGAGGCAAAAATGTTTAGTGCAAAAATGTCGAGGAATCAACTGTTTTCGAGTAAGAGCCGTTTAAAGTCGACCAATGTGAGGACAGCGACAGGGACGATTGCTAGCTTGTTTCATACATGGGTGAGGCTGCCCGGTCGGCTCAAGCCACTGTGCAGCTGAAAATTCGTCCCTGTCGCTGTCTTCTATTTAGCCATACGCATTTTTGCACTAAGAATTTTCGTCTTATTTTTTCGAGACGAATTCACGGGTACGACGAAGTGCGTTAATTGGTGGACACCCGCACAATTTTCAACCGGAGCAGACAGTTTTAATTTCAATATTTTCTTTTCAATTATATAAAATTCAGACTAGTTAATCTAAATAACTCTCCGAAATTGGTCCATCGGTTAAAATAACAAAATCAATCTATATTCCCCGTCAGCTTTGTGTACGTATATACAGAATCCAATTATTTATATATCAAGAAGAAAGGAATATATTTCAAATATCAGGCAAAGAAGGAACAAAAAAACCAAATTAATAAATAAATGAAGCCGATGGAAAAAAAAAATGAGAACTCCCGACTGTAACATCGGAGTTGCTAATAAACCTGTCGGCCTATATTCGTTACGACAGTCTAGAAACCCTCATCTTCACAGCAGAAAAATACTGTCTATCGTCTTGTAAGACGTCTTCAATGTCACGTGGTACCACAGACGTCTTGAAAAGTTTTGTGCTATTAGGGATATTACAAATACATGTGCATATCGTACGGGTATATGTTTGGAAAAAATGTATGTATATTACATTCGAAGTCTATACATAATACGTCTCTTGAAATCTGAAGAGAAGGGTAGAAAAAAACAGATCGCGCATTGATAACGACGTCTCCTTTCATTTGATTTATTCCTATTTTTTTCCTTTTACCTTTTTGGCCTGATTTTTTGTATTTTTATTTTTATTTTTTTTTTGTTCTCAAGTGTGCGTGTATACAATTTGGCTTCGTAATAACATCACGTTGTGAAGAGAGGGGAGGGTTGCGAGTCGGTGATTTTGAACGATAGAAAAGGGTGGGATATTCGTGCATGGGGTTAAAGTTCGTATGCAATAACTTTGCATAATTGCGTGTCGGCGTATAATATTATATAACGTTGGTTCAACAGAAGTTCTCACGTTGCAGCAGCCAGTAGGTTTCTGGTTTCTGGTGTGTAACGGGATATATACATGTGTATAATAAATACACATAAATATCATACATAAATTAACCTGTGGTCGCGCGGCGCCTACCGTGTAGCGCGTAATAAAATAAAAAACAAACTTTTCGGATTAAACGCTTTCACTACGGGAAGGAAGAGATAGAAATAAAAATTGAAATGAAAAGAAGGAGGGGAGAAGCAGGCCAAACGCGTGAGCTTTTCCATGCTTACGTTGGTTTTCGGTAAATAGGCTGTAGGGTAGATTATCTGGATGCTGTGCCTGCAGTAGCCTATTGTACGTATTCTCTTTTCCTCTTCGAGACAAAGAAAACTAGGTATACGTATAAATCCATGTTTTTGGTAGGTGGATTCGTACATGGGTATGTATGTATAATGTACTGTTGTACACCCGCAGAGTATATACCATATGTATTTTAATTAACGGACGTTAAATACGCACGGAAACGTGAAATATTTAGATTGTCTTCATGCGCCGGCGTTCCGTTTAATTTACACGTACAGGCAATTATACCTGAAGATTCATATTTCATTCAACAATACACACTCACGTGATCCATTTTGGTTTTCCTCTATTCGTAGATCTTTCGTTAAAACTGCATGACGGGCAAATCTGCAAATTGTGCAATCGGTGGACCTGCGAATCAAAGATCAAGAATTATAGATAAAGATTTAAAAAGTCTCTTCATCTGTTTGTATATTTGAAAATCCCTCAGCTTTGCCTCCAACCTCATTGTAACGCATGATTTATAACTTATCAGTGTGCAAGTGACGACCGATACGCATAAAACGAACTGATTGAAATAAATAAATAAAGAGGTAATTAATGAAACTAATTGTGTGAAATGATGCAGGCCCATCAGCAGCCGGAGTGAAAATTTGTAGAATAGAAAAAAAGTTCAAATTTGTACCTCAACTTTGGAGAGCTAAGATAACTACATACATATACATACATAAAGTGTGGCTATAGGTCAGTGCGAATTTTATTGCCTCGGACAACTGCAATATTTTGCAACTAAGAGTATAAACAAATTAGAGAAATAAAGAAAGGAACAAAAAAAACGTTATGAAACTTTCGTACTACAAACGTGGTGTATAAATTGTGAAAATTTTGTTAAAAGACTATGATCGCAGGACTGAAGTAAATTGTTTGTGCAAATATCGCGTGTTCGTTGCACACACATTCTGCAGCAAAGAAGATCATCGATGATTTTATTTCCGGACTCTAAGCGGAGTAATAACTAGAAAAGATCCAACAAGAATAAAGTATCGATATCATAAATAGCAGAGAACTTCTCGTTCACCGCATTGTGGATGGGGTTGAAAATGTTGGGTGTGCTTTTGGCATGTGTCTGGCTAGCTGCCGGCTCACCGATTCCTCCGCTGAATGGTAAGTCGAGAAAAGTTTTCTTCATTAACTGCAAATTTTTTATTCAAATAATATCGTACACCGAGTTTTTTTTTTCTGTTTTTCCCTCGGAAAGGTTATGATGTAAAACTTGCTTTTACATTATACAGGGTGAGTTTTTCCATACTCCGAGATTGGATGGAGCTTGATTTGGCAGATATGCGCTTGACCTCGACTCGACCTCCTCATTTATTGAGCATGCTATTACTTTTGAGTCGACTCTTCTCATTCCCCCCATTTTTTTCGTGGGCGGGGCGTTGACTGAGCAAGAATGATTTTTTTTCAAATCGTTTGGGTCTCGAGACGTTTCCCGTTTGGCATTTCACAAGTTTTTGTACGCCACCCTCCTTGTCCGTAGATACACATGGTATATAGTAATAAATACAGCGAACGTACCGCAACACCGCTCTTATATTATAGAATAGTCGCCTTCTGTTGAATTCTTCCCATTCTTTGAATTCGACGTTTCATGTTTTCTTATGTGAAAATACACATAGATCTATGTACGCACGTAGTTTCTTCTTTTTTTTGCTCATATACTTCTGCTTTTGCCGAATCCATTTTTCTTCTTTTTTTCGCCCATTTTTGCCTGACATCTTTTAACGACCGACCGGCTGGGTGACCAAAGCGTTTTCATTGTCCTGTTATATGCTAGCTGGTAGATTCTGCAGCACATCGCGGATTCTGTTGTTGAACTACAGGATATGAAATCGACGGACTTTATGTGCTGCATTGAGCAGGAGAGGGAGGGAGGGGGGGGGGGAGGGGGAATAGGAAGAGATAAAAAACTTCTGCAGACGACGGGGTTTTGACTCTTCTGTTGTATAGGGGTACACTTTTATTTCCCACTCCCTCTAGGTTATACAAATATCGAAAAATATGAGTAAAAAAGGCAAATGAGGGGAGAATTTCTGTGCGGAGGAATTAAGTTGTACGGGTACAACGTATGTACATGGTCGTGGGTCGGTATAAGGATGGTCAGAGGGGTGAAAGTAATAGATTTGATCTGGTATAAAGTAGGTAGCGTTACGTAGTTATTGGTGTCCATTGGAATTCTAGTGTCGTTGACGTTTTTCCTCAATCCTTCTCATCTGCAGTGACATATTTTTATCTACGCAACACACATTTACATTATTCACACGTGTATGTTGATATGTAGATATACGTATAGTGTGTATAGATTTGTACATAGATTCCGAGTATATAGATCTACCAGAAAAGATAGCAGAATCTATGTATCATATACCTGTATATATATACGAGAAAATAATAAGACGTAGCTTCCCATATATATAGGTACACCGTATTACGTATGTATACCTATATAGTCTTGAATTTTCCTGCAGCGAGTAAAAATGGAAGTATGAATATACGCGTATTTATATATCTGCATGTATACATGGGTATGTATATAGCAAAAGCGAGGGTTGCAACGAACGTTGAATATCAGCTTTTCTTCCTACCAAGATATATACCTTTAGACTTCAGTTCGTTCGTTCACCTCACCTCGGTTTCCAATCGCTGAAAGAAATACAAATAGAAACAGAAATAGAAACGGGAATGAAGATAGAAACAGAAGAAGAAGATGAAGAAACAGCGAGCGGTAACCGGCCCGTGACGTTTGTATTTTCATATCGTCCGTTCCCCTCGCGAAATACATGAAGACTCGAATGCGAATTCTAGAACGCGATGAACCTGAACGTAAACGTGAAACGTGAACATGAAACCCGGTCCTCCTGCAACGCTGCAGGGCAAGAGCATTCTGCTTTTGAAGAGTATGCCTACTCTGTGTCTAGTATAACTATGCATAGAAGACTGAACTTTCTCGATATCACTATCGGCAACTTTTTTACATTTACAGGAAAACTTTGCCATCCGAATGAACTTCCGTATGTGAGAAAAACAGAAAAAATACAAATGAATAAAAATAAGTATGTATGTATTCTACAGTCGCAAGCGTGTCATATATTTTAACTGAACACTTCGCATGTACGATATTGAAGAAAAAACGGGGTCGTCCCATTTAGAAAAATTTTACTTTCTATTCTATTTTGTTCACCTTAGTCCGGATGAATAGGTATTTCCATAAACATATGAATTATTGAGACTAAAACTGATTCGAATATATATAGCTGTATTATATGTTGTTGAAAAATACAATAAATCGATTTATTTATTGAAAGACGATTCGATAGAACGATGTTTCAAATATTGATATTATATTTTAATATTTTTATTTACGGTCCTCTTTTTCTTTGTAAGATATATTTATCGAATATTTTTTATAACCTTATGTACGCATTCACCTGCTGAAAAAATTTTTTTTTTTTTCCTCTATCCATTTATCACCCATAGAAGCTCCTTCAGTGCTTGCGGCTGAGCAATAGCGGAGGTCGGTCGAGCCTCATATTGTTCGTCGATGTTCACTTCAATTTAAATCTTTCGGATCGAGGCGTTCGCTTTCAGGTGCCATTGAGAATTTATTTTTATTACGAGTGCCCAACTTCCATTCCCTTACACCACCCCTTCAATTTCTTTTTCGTACCCCTCGTCTGCGATGTTTGAAGCAACGCAGCTCGTAAACGTCGAGACGCGTGACAAAAAAATCAAATGAAAAATTGAAAAACTTTCGAAAACTTTGCCCCGTTCTCTCGTCGCGGTCAACGCGACACAACGATATCCATGTTTCCAGATATTAATACCTATATACCGCGCCATCGATCAAGGGATCACGTGAATTTTGTCGTGTAAAGGACCCATTTGAATTTTCAAATCGGTGTAACTCCGTCAAAAATGAACGGATTGCAATGCAAAAAATTGGGTTTTGAAGCTCGAAGCTTTGACTTCGAAACTGCTTTCCTGACTTTTTCTTTTTGCACATCTTTTCGCGAAGCTACACTGCGTTGTGAAAAATTATGCGATCTTTCGACACACTACGGTGTGAATCGTAGAAAAAAAAGTTGCACAATTTTTCGGCCATCACTTCACGAGAAGTTGTGCAAGAACAGAAGGCAAAAAAGCAGTTTCGAAGCGAAAGCCTTAACCAGCTTTGAAACTCAATCTTTTTCGTTGCAATCTGTTCATTTTTGCGGTAGTACACTCGTTTGAAAATGGTTTTTTTTTTTCACGGCAAAATTCAGGCGATCCATTAGTGTAGCTACCATGGTTGTAATATGAAATTCTCGCCCATTATTTTGTATACAGGGTGGCTCGAGAAAATCGGCTAATTTCACCCCCCAGTTACACATAAGTATAATTTTTACCCGAACTTGTTTTTTTACGGAAAACTAAAAGTATAAAAAAACTTTTGTAAAAACGAAAGTTCTATTCTTCCAATTTTTTTAAGAAGACAATTTTTCTACAAAATTAATTGACGTGTCGAACTTCTGTTCACATTTTGAAACTGACCGGTTTTTTTTTCGGCCACCCTGCATATGCTGTACAATATAAAAGTTTTTCGTACAATAAGTTTGCACTGCAGCAGGTTATAAAGTTTTTAACGTGTACGATGAATAGTGCGATCGCACGACGAATCTTACCTGTACAATTACTATTATACAGGATTTATATTTTTCTTCTTTCTCTCTTTCATTATCTTCTATTTTATCTCTTTTTTTATTTCCTCGCGCACAGGTATTTTGTAACGTATGTGTGTGTGCACCTATAATGTCGGAATAAATTTAAGTACAGATATACGCGTAAAACAAAATAACATCGTCGTTAAAATATTCTATGCGAATCAGAGTTGGTTTTACAATAAACAAAATAAATAAATATATAAATGAAGTTAAATTTTTTTATAATAAATCACAAATTCTGGCCTTCCATATTTTTCTCCCACTTTGTTATTTTTCTTTTTTAACATCATCAATAATAATGATAAATTTTAAGCGACCAGCTGCTAACGAGCGAATAATTCCGGACGTTGCTTTTTTATTCATTCATTTCTCTTTCCTTTTTTCTTTTCATTATTTTTTCTTTTTTTTTTCGACTAATTGAATTTTGCGTACATAATGAATGAAATTAAAGGTGCGTAACAAAACGGAATTTTTTCATCCGAATTAAAAACTGCGTAAGAGAAAAGGAGACTGCACCTGCTTTGATGATTATACGTACACCTGTATATACTGTACATATAGAATCTATACATATATATAGAATCTATACATATATATAGACTTCTCTCATTCATCGTTTATTGAATATGAAAATATTTGTTCATCCCTAACGAATACTGAAATCATCATTATTCGGTGTAATTTGCATTCTCGTAACGTTGTAATTTTACTTGTTTTTTCCCTTCCCCTTTTTTTCGATTGTACTCAATCGGTGCGCACTCATGTATTACATCGTGCATGTACCGGAAAATAAAATAAACGGACGTTCAAATGCAGCAGGGCGACTCACTTCTTCACTTATTTATGTATACGTAGAGAAACTGCAGGATAAGCTACAATAAAATGACAGGTACAACGTACGTACTACATACATTCAACTTATTTCCTGCACACAGAAATTGCATAAGCAGCTCGCGAGCGGGGATATGAGATAGTCCCGCAACGAATATAATAACATGTGGTATGTATATAGGTATATTATAGTATGTATAAACGTTTGTATCTATATTTATACGACTTTGGAGATAAGGGGTAGCTCAAGCAATTCGCTCTAACGAGGACACGCAAGTTTATTTATACTGCTTTTACAATTTCACGTGACATTTGATACCCTCCCAACCCCATTTTCCTAACCTCGAAACCCTCTGCACCGGCAGCAGAAGCAGAGATCGTATTAATTTACATAATATTATACCCACCTTCCTTTATAAAATCTTCTTTTTTTTTATCATGCAATATGTACATACATATCTATATGTCCATATACGTATATAGTTATACAATTGATAACATGTGAATCTTTGCATTTTTCACATCTAAATCTTCATCCTCTAAATTTATTTACTCACATCACGCGTATTTCTCCGACAATAAACAGCCCTTCGAAAAGGATGTGGAAGGATAAACGTGAATGCGACTGTCTCGAATCGTGATGGGGTGGGGAGAAAGGGGTGCAGTATTCTCTGATATTAGAAGGAGGGTGGGCGGGTGGGTGGGTGGGGGTGTTAGGGGTGGTTGAAATCGGATGAGCATTATTGCGATACCGGCTGGAAAACCGTTGGACAAGAAAAGTGGGAGCTCGAGGAACTGGTCTGTGATACCTCGATAAGGGGATCGACGTCATAAAGGCTTACCACATGTGCACCAGTCAACCTGCTCTTGCGTAACTATTAACGAGGCTACGGGGTGCTGTCATTAGAGACTTTTTTCCGTATAGTATTATTGCTGCTTCACGTCTCGCTCACCTTTTCTCCCCCGTTTTTTTTTTTTTCTTCTATTTTTCTTTTTCTCTTTTCTACTCTTTCGTTCGTCTCGCTTTTCAGCAACGCGGCCTCACAATTTTTGCTCTTTCCCCTTTTTTTGGTTAACTCCTTTTATATCGGTTTATTTTTTTCCTTTTTCTTCTTACTTTTATCTGTAGCCTCTAATTTCCGGCCTCTTCAAAGGGTAACCAATCGAATTTATTCACGAGCTACCATATTGTGAAGACTCTGTATAATATTCATGATAATATGCGAATGCCATGTTCCTTCGGAATAATGCTGCAGTGAAATTTCTTTTGAGCATAAATTTAACGATGAGTATATAGGTACATACGTACGATGAGTGTACCTATACCTATGTGTATGAACTTGCACTAGGACAGTAATAAGCAATAATGTCCTAACCATCTTCTTCCGCAATACATGGGCAAAAAAAAAAACACTCCTTTTGTCGGTTGAGACGTTTTTGCTTATGTATTACCGTCAATCTTAAGAGATTCCGTGGTACGTTTCGGAAGTTTGACGCCGGATTTTTGGAAGCTTGACGTAAGCTGCCTTTTATAATTAGGAAATTAGATGTGGGAAGATCTTTCGAACCTTCGAACGAATCTTCACAGCCACCGAATTTATGCACACAATAAATTTATTGCGGAAATTGTTTTTTTCTTTTTTTCTCCATGATTTATGAAAAAAATGTTGGATTCCTTCTCGTGTTGATTTTATCCCGTAGAAATAATATGCGAAATAAATTCAGTGAAAATATACTCTTCTTTCTTCCACGTAGGGGTCATAAAAATCATGTGAAATTTAGAGGTCCCTCCGCACGTACGTTTTGTATAAGTTGGATGTATAATATTGTATGTAAAAGATACATGCAGGTATATATGGGTAGTTAATTCAGTCGAACCATTCCCATGTACTTGTATATAAAATACGTATACCAAAAATTTGAAAATACAAGAGCAGTAGGTATATCGAATTTATCGCCAGCATAAGCACATATACCTGTTCTCGGAATTTCTTCCTCTGAAATTCCCTGGGGTGGTTTCTGTCTCTGCTTTTCCTTACCGCCACGCTGCTTATATTCCAAGTCTTGGCAGCGACCCTCGCGCATTCTCCTTTTTCGCGCAGTATGCCCGCAGACTCAAAGTAGCCTTCTTTTACAAGGTATACACGTATATATCTATATATGTCCAATACACAAGGCCGGTCAGAAGGCACGAAATGAGCGCCTGCTTCCCTTTTCGGACCCTTTTTTTTATTTCTTCTCTTCTTATTTTGCTCTTCTCAATTTTTTTCTTCCTTTTTTTTTTTATTTTTCTTCCGTTTTGTCACAGGGGTTTTCGGAGGTCAGCAGCCCAATGTCATTCCGCTCACCGATGTTAAAAATAAATTACTCACATGTACGTCCTCTCTGAAAAATCCCATCTCACGATCAGTTTGCTATGCGACATGGTCGTAGTGAAAAATGTTTCGTGAGTTGTTTGACTGCAAAACAAAGGAAAGCATAACGAAAAGAGAATTTTCGGCGGTCATGGGGTTGGTGCTCGATGTTTTCTCTTTTTTTTTTTTTTTTCGATTTTTTTCGTTTTTTTCCTCATCATTTCTTTCATACGCGTACTATACGTGTAGGAATTTTCACACCCCATGCATATTACGTATATTCATACAGGTATATATAGGATATATATCTAGGGAGGGTGACGACGACGACGATGAAGAATAAAGGGGGAGATATACGTGCGATACGAAAATGGTGGCAAATTTGATTAGGAATTAGGGGGTTGGCAGTACGAGGGGTGAGAAGAAAAAAAATTGAGACTTTCAATATTTAACGTTACAATCTCGTTCAGCTTGCACAGAAACTTTTTGCATTTATTTATTATTCTCCCGCTTCTGCTGTATCGTCGTTGCAAAATTTTAGCGTATTATATATACAGGTTACACAATAATTCAAGGTGAAGAAAAAAAATGAAGAAAAAAAAAGATGGAAGATTTTTTTCACTCTAAAAATTTTCCAATATAAATCACCGCGCCCTGGTTGCGCTACTGCAAGATTCTTTAACCCTTATCTTTATACCTCTATCTTTTCACCCTTGCCCTATTGTAACCCTTGCGTGTATAGAACGGAATGAACGCAACATATTTTCCAATTATTATCTATCTTCTGGCCATAAATACATCACCCTAGGCGATAACGACTCGAGGTAGGGAATCTTTGTCATAATAATTGACGCGTGAACTCTACTATTTTTGAATACAACAAACTGTGCTCGAAAAATTCTAGAATACGCCCAGCCCTTTCTCGTTTCATACGCTTTCTATGCTCGTACAGAAAGTCGTCTTCGCTACAATTTAATGATCGTCGAATGTGAAATTTCGCACGGAATATCTACGGCATACATCGTTAGCAGAAATTACATGCCCATTATTTATGTGCGTCGCAGCGAGCTTTTATGTGTGACGATGTAATTTTCTTACGTTACGTATAACACGTGTTAGGATGATTTCATTTTATTTCCCTTTCTTTCTTTCTCTGTATTCTTTTTTTGAGATCGTGAAAAGGGGTGATGGCATGGGCGTCGTTTTGGGTACTAGATTTGAATGTTATATTATGCGAGAAGGGTGACCTGGCCGATTGTACCACAAGTATAAATGTCTGCAAGTGTTGTGTGTATGTACATATTTTGAATGCGCGGTCGCACAGGGTAACCATCAGGTGAGAGTGTTGCTTCTAGTGGTATTTTATAACCCCGGGAACACAAGGGATTCACCCTATTGGGTGATTTCATATCCCGCAGTCAAGCCCCGGAAGCTTAAACCTTAAAACGTAAAAGCACCGTTTTAGCTTTGACCGAACTAGGGGTGGGTTACACCGTTACACCGCTGTTATTCGACCGTGTAGAATCTCCATTTCTTATGCATACGTGTACATATACATGCGAAATAAATTTTCGATTCATACAAATGCAGACACATACCGCGAGGAAATTCTCTTTTTTACTACATCGCATTTACCTTTGAAATTTCATACTTGCTGATTTTTATTTTGTTTTCCGTTTTTTTTTCTTTCTTTCTTTTCTCTTTTTCTCGATTGATTCAACTCGATTCATATCCGTACAGCGCAAGGTTATTTGAACCGATCTGTTCAGTCGATCACTCTTTAGAACCTTGCGGCTATATTATTTTCTGTTTTACAATTCTACGTTTGCTGCAGTTTCCTGCTGTAGATTCAACCGTGCGGTTCGCCCAGCGGTTTTGAATTTACCCCGCGTACATACACGTATATACGTATACACACATGTATCCATGGAAAGAATAACTGCAGCCCCCTTATACGTACGATGAAACTGCTAACGAGCGTTATTTATTTATTTATTTTCTTTTTCTTCTACGTTGTGTAGCCACAGTGCGTAGGGTGGATCAAAAGATAAAGTTTCATTCGCGAATGATTCTTTTGTTCGATAATAAAATCTAATGATGTCAAAAAATTAAACTACAGGCGCGGATTATCGAGCAAATTATTTTACGCGGTACGGCAAATAATTATATGTATTTAATATAAATATAAATGTCATCGCTGCACAGCTGTACGTCCAATGCAGTTTGTTCAAGGAATATAGGGCATTCCACGCCAACTCGACAAGCCCCTAAACCTCACGATTCTGTTTTCGACTCATATTTTTCCCCAAGATTGGCCTAACCCAGGAGAGTTAAAAATGTTGTCAACATGAGTCGAAATAAAAATAGTGAAGATCGGAGGCTTTTCGAATTGGCCCATGTATACGTATACGTGGTATGTATATCCTATTACCTCGTCTGAGTTATACGCCTTCAATTTTAGCTTCAATTTGCATTGATCATTCGTTTCCCTAATCGGATTAAGGCTTACCTACTGAACTATACAATTCTATAATATAGCATCTGTGGCACGGTATCATTGTTATCATCATTTCGGTATACGTATATCAAACGTACACTTGGCGAAAACATAACTGGCGTAGTTAGACAGAACGCGATGAGATTTAGGTTGGTATTAGATATCCTAGTCTAGGCAGCAAGTGCTTTTCATGTCCACATTTTTCAGCAGTTTCGGAAAAATATGAACGAGGTGTCATTCGATTCAGGGCAGCATGTAACAACTAACTACGCCAGTTATGTCCTCGCCAAGTGTACATACATCAGCCAAATATGCGCTGATATTCTACGTGGTGAACTATTGGAGTATGATGACCAAGACGAAAGGATCAGCGCCGAACTATGATCTGACGCCTGTCCGCGATCATTTCCCAGGTGGTCGGCAGTTGGATGGATTATTGTACTGACAATATTGCAATATAGACTCCAGATGAGCGTTATCTCTCATTTAACCCCCCCCCCCCCCCCCCCCCCCCCCCCCAATGAGATAACCACATTCATGGCCTTTGATTCTCCATATGCATCGACGGTTCGGTATGAAATAGATGGTGATTTAAAACATAAACTACAGCTTCGAAATAATTGTTATCAAAAGAGGGTAGGCAGGTACACGTATTCGTATGTATTCATGTAACGTGAAAATGCAAATGCGCATGAATCGAAACAAAAAGAAAAAAAAGAAACTTGTACCCGAGAGGAGTGGAGTATTAAAACGGTGAGTTTGTTCGCGATGTTGTAAAATAACACGGAGCAGGGGGCTTTGGACCTTTTAGGTCTCTTTGATAGAAAAAGAGGAAGAGTAATAGAAGAAAATAGGATTTCGATCTAAGAGCAACTCCTGGCACTACAGCATCAGACACGATCGTTACTGCGACCAACACGTAGTCGCATCTCCAACGCTCACACCGGCAAACTTTCCATTACCTCAAACAGAATTGAATATGGAATAGATATTTGCATTTGTACGGTTTATTGGCTCGAAGCTAAACTCTCCGCATCCCTCTCTCTCACGCTTTCGGCTCCGCTATCTTCATCTTTTTCTCTTTTTCTCACACTTTCTGAAATAATTCTACCCCGATAGCTCGGCTGTTACCTTGGCTCATTTTATTCGCTGGATTAAACAGCGAATATAATTATATTTAAATGAAATAATTTTTGCCGCCCATATCGTACCTTCCATTCTAGAACTATGGTATGCATCGCCGGAATTTTTGCCTTGTGTTGTAGAAAAAATTCATAGCTTTTCCATCAGCTTTCATTCCCATGTATCAGTATTTCGGACCGCTCTGCCGAACGTGTAAAGTTACGGAATAGATAGAGTAGCTTGTTTTTCGTTTGTAATTTTTGTTTGATGAAATTTTTTGAAAGCATTGAAACAATTCATGAATAGAAACTCTAGGATCGGATTATCACGATCTATATTTTTCTCCATAAGAATTACTCCTTGGCAAACCATTATATGTGAATCATGAATTGCAAAGACTTTAACGCCGGAAAGTGTTTTCAGATTTGTTGCATTTTTTACAAGAATCTCGAATTGGAGGAATAAATTATTTTAGCACTCCCAATTTTGACCAAATCGGAAATGGGCCCATTCGCTCGCTCCCTTAATTACATGTATATTTTACGATCTTCTCTTACTCCGTAACAAACGTCACGGCCATAATAGTCACCCATATTCAGCCTACCGGAGCGCCTGCCTGCCTTTGAAAGTACCTAATGAAATTTGAGGTCAGGTTCTCGTATATGCGATGGGATCGTTAATGGCCCTCTGCACAATGGCAGCCGCAATAGCCAATTCGAATACATGTGGTCTGCCCTTTACCACCTTTACAACTCTACTTTCCCCCACTTGATTTCACCCGCTAGTTACTACTGCCCTATGTATCTACTTCTACGTGTGCATACGTATGTACATGAACAAGTCCATGCATACAAATCCGAGGTTTTATCGAGTACGAAAATCTCCCGCTAATTATTCTTGTTAATTCATTTACGCGATATAAACATGTAATACCAGAAGTCGCAGGATCGCTTTTCTGCAATTTGGGTGGGTTCTTTGTCCGCTATGGTAGCGGCAATCTTTTCTTTCGTTAGAATTTGTGAGAGTTTCGTCCGCGGGTCAAGTGTATCGCATACATGGGTCATTCCACGCCGAATCGACCTGGTTGATGGCTCTCATAATTTTCAGTTCTATTTTCAGCGCGTGTGAATAAAAATGTAATCATACGCGACGTACAATTGCATTTTTCGAGTTGATTTTACTGTACCACTGAAAATTAGACCATTAGGCTGTCTGCAGAAGAATTTTCGGGTATTAGGGGCAGGGAGAAAAAACAAATAAGTAAATAAAAATGGCGAGGGTCGGTTTGGCTCGGAATCCTCTATATGTGCGATGCATGTAGATGAACATAGGGTATTCACCCCGTCCGGAAAAAAAAATTTCCGGTGACCTTTTTGCCAGGGCAATTTTGTCCACAGCTCGGTAGGAACACGGATAGAAAGAGAGAAAAAGATGGAAAAACCAAGCAAGATAAATAAAGAAAGAGAGGAGATGCGTTTGATATACATAATATATGTATATGTATACTTATATATGTGTAACTATATAACCAGCGAGGGAGGAGAGTTTGTGACTCTAAGGCTACATCAAAGGCATGGAGAAGGGGAGTGATGTTTGCCGGACTTTGAATAGTATTTAACGTAAAGTTCAAAGGAAAAAGATTACCTTTCAAAAATACATGTATATATATGTATACGTAGGTACTACGTATGTACAGAGAGCGTATAACGAATAGTCGCTTTGCTTTTCGCTCTACAAATACAAATAAAAGGGAACAGAGAAAAATGGCTGGAATTGGCACAGACCATAAATTGGGTGGCAATATACAGACGAAGAATGCTCGGCAAAACTAAAACAAAGGAGTTCCGTAAATACATGTGTGTAAAGTGTATTTCCATTTCGATAATGAAATTCAACGTGGATTATTTGTTTTCATTTCATCAAAATTACGCCATGTGCGATCAATTCGTATCCGTGTGACTGAGAAATATCTCTATGTGATCTGCACTCGAAGTTTTTTTAGCGAATAAAAAAGAAAAAAATATGTTCGATGGCATTTTTGGCGGTAACAAGTTCGCAGTGTTAACGAGATGAAATTGCGATGGTTCACGCGCGTAAAATTACCAGAAACAAAAACAAAAACAATTACATAAGCCTGCAGTTTCATAGGAAAACGGCTTGCGTTCGAAAGCACGTTGGTATGACCTCTGCCGGATGGGTGACTAACGTGTAGCTATATGATTATTGCGAAATATCCGTAAACTGTAAGAATCAACGATAGTGACGTGAAAAGTGGCCCCCTTGACGTGGAAACCCATTTGTTGATATTTATACGAATAAGGTAACTGAATTTCACTCTAATACAATTACAGGCACAGGTACAGGTAGAATTGTTTGAGTCGTTTTCCCCTGGGAGAAAAATAAAACGATGAAAAATGTCGCTACAAATTTCTGTCAATGAGTTTCCCCACTCTGCGATGAGTAATAACTAATCTAATTTCTAGGAAAACGCGCATTATAATATGTATAAAATGAAGGTTTACATTAACATTTACACGACAAGAGGTCCCAGCTGACGTGTAGATATGTACTATATAACATATGTTATATGGCATATCATACTCTGAATTCCTCCCGATGATTGCAGAGAGGAAGAGAGAGAGCGGGAGAGAAGGAGTATAAGTTGCCACTGCAATTCCGTCTCTTCCCTCGTCTCGTGCGGGGAATTCTCTCAGTAATCTCGAGGTCCCAAGGGAAGAGAAAAGAGGAGGAGTGTAGGAGTAGGGGGTCGGTCGGCGTCCTCAACGCGCTTGGGTTCTCAACCCTTTCTCTACAAAAGTGGAAACTAATTGCTTTCGAGTCCCCTCTACGTCCCCCTTCTGTACACCTCTATACATACGTGAGCAATGTATGTGCGCGCGTGTAAACCTGAGTATAAACCTTATAGCTCCAGGCTTCTCATACCCCCAGTTACCAGCAGTCCAGGATCCGGACTTTCCTGTCAATGATGAAGAAGGTGAAGGGGTAAAGTAGAGAGCGAGCACACTGCAGGGTAGAAACGAGGAGGCAAACTCACCTCGAGTTGTTCCACGTTGCTATGCTCTGCACTGTCCAGTGCGTGTCCGCGGAGGCTAAACGTAAAAGCTTACTTACCTTTTTAGCTTCACATAGGTATATGGTATGTAGCTGCTCTGGAAGGTTCAGAAAGCAAAATACCCGCACGCAAGGAAGAACGAGGGTCGAGTATATAAGTCGGTAATTCGTGGAAAATTGGAGGGAAAGGTTGTTAGATAATAATAAATAGCAAAAATCAAATTATTACTATAAACAACTCCAGCGTTTGATGAACAAGTAGAATTATTTAATGGAAATTGACCCTTTCTTACCTTCAATTTCATCGGACTGTCGAATTGAAATCGATCGTATACTGCTTGAAATCGAAAAATTCATTTCATCCACGTCGAAACTGTCATTTCTTCGACGTAGGGTATTTTTTTTTTTTCTTTTCTTTATTCAAAATTTTAAACATCTTTTGCTGAAAAGTTTTTCTCATTATTCTTGGGGAAATTCTTGGGAAATGAAGTGTCCAGACATATTTCCTATCTACATTCTATTCTATAGTCGCAATATATAAAAAAAATCCAAGGAATCCAAGGGTATTTTTCACTCGCCTTGTGAATCATCTCGCTACATCATCGCCTTTTTCGTCGAATCATTGAATATCGAATCGCGAAATTGCGCTTTATGAATTCCCCTTATATCCCTCGCTTGTCAAGAGCCTATATGGATGTTTTTCTTTCTTTCAATTTTTACTTCACTCTCGATTTTAGTCACTCTCAATCATTCAGTCAGCCCCGATTCATTCATCCATTATTGTTAGTCACCTATCGATAATCTCGTATCGTTAACTCAACCGTCATGAATTTCGTCGAAGTTCTTCGAGAACGCAAGCTTCTACATCATTGACGCACGGACGAGTTACCCCAGAGCTGTAAGAACGAAGAAATTGTAGAACCCTCACATTAATCAACAAAGTCAGGGAAATCTCATAGCCAAACGGATTTGACCCCGATCTAAACCGTAACAATTGTATGTCAGTATAAGTACGTGTGTGCGCTTTTTGTGTCTCGCAATTTCAGACGAATCGGCCCCCACGCTTGCCTGATTTGGATATTTGTACACGGAACATATTATCCGAGTACCTCCGCCTCACCTACGAACTTCGATTAAACTCTTGCCACTTCCGGATTCAAAATGGCGGATAATTAAACTTTGGTGAAATTTGTCACATCTGCATTTCTCGTAAAAAATCAGCATAATTTGAAACGCAGCTCGCTGATATGACGATAGATATCTATAGACGAAAGGACGAAAAATCATTCCGAAGAGTTTTTCGACTCGAACGGTTCCTAAAACAGCAATTCCATTCGATTATATAATGCCATTTTGTATTACAAGATATATTTAATCAAGATCACAATTTTTGTCTCATTTCACAGTTATATCTCTCGTACATAGTCCACATTTCCCACGAGTATCATCCGTCCATCGAGAGAAATGAAGGCTTGTTAGGGGATGATCGATTCTCTCCGGATGACGTTGGTGCTCCATTATCCCCTGTCCGTTCATCGGTACGCTCTTTCCACCCTCTATTATCTCCATTTCTCTCTATTTCTCTCTTTCTCTATCCCTTCGTTATAATACCAGCATCGGTCCATCCGCACGCACAATATTCGCATGCGGTGTCCATTCTGCCGAATGTTTGCTGCTCCGTTGCCCCTTCGACAATCTCGCTGTTCTCTGCAGAGCCCTGCACATGATATCCACACATCTGTGCACGCGCAATACATACATGTACATATGAAACAAGTATATACCTAGTAGATGTTTCGATACTTACATTTTATAAGAACATTCATACACAGTATATTTCGCACATAACCACGTCAGCACCCAGTTTTTTTTCCCGTCCTCACACGCCACCAAATGTCCATCACAGCGCTAATTCAGGTTGTCAAATTTTCTTCTCACGCGAATAAAATAAGAGAACTAAAAAGGAGACTTATGTCTATATTAACCGAGAAAGCTTTGATTTTCACCCGGCATGTGTAGATCGTAAAATTAAAGAATAACTCCGTGAACACTAGAGATTGGTTCGATACACATGAAACTAATATGTGCAGGTAAGAAATTTTCCGCATAAAATATAATTCGGTAACCCTGTTGAGGGATGCAAAGTTTGACACCCGTTATGCAAGGGTATGTAGAAACATGTGTGTACACCGTGGTGAATCAGCTCGTATGTGAAAGAAAGAGAGATATGGAAAGAAAGAGAGGAAAAAAAAACAGAAAGGAGAAAGGGAACAGACGGCTGCTGCCCCGCCGGCGCCGCGTTCCGCTGACTCCGTGCCAAGTGGAACGAGTCAGGGTCTCGTCAGCCGACCGCGCGGTTGCCTTTTTCTCCTGCTCGTTTTTCCCCCTTTCTTCCTTTCTTCTTTTTTTGATTTTTTTTTTCCCATTCGGTATAAGGTTTGCTGCCTCCACTTTTTCTGGAATTCTCTTTCCCTTTTTTTTCCCTACTCTTTATCTCTCTTTCACCACCGAAATTCTTCTTCGTCTTGTATAGTTTTACCGTGCCTTTTGTTCTTATAGGTCACTGCTAGCTCGGTCGTTTCATTTCGTTGAAAAGATTGGGCTAACCTGCAGGTTGGATCGAGTTGTTAGCGAAACGATCAAGCTATAGTCGTCATTTCTACTCCGATCTCAGCGCGCGCCGACAGCAAATTGCCAACTAACGGGCTATTATCAGAAACACTCGAATCTCCCCAGCCCTTTTTCAATGACGATCGATCGATCGATTAGCGAATCATAATTAGTGTGATAGAATCCTTAACCGAACCTTCTTCTATACCTATCTCCTTATCCCTTCTAAAGACGATTCATTCTTCTAAAACCCGTTGTTGTCTGACCTTTTGCAGATCCCCCTCTCCTCAGTTAGCTCCTTATTCTCATTCTTCTTCCTTTTCGTGTCAGGCCAACTTGCAGAATTCGACCTTTCTCTTTCTCCCTGCTTCTCTCTCTCTCTCTCTCTCTCTCTCGGTCATTAATTTTTAAATAATTAGAATTTGATTAATTAATCCAAGCACAGGTATACCTATACGTATACAATACATATATATAGCTATAAGAGATCTCATTAGTATCTCGAAAGATAAAAATGCCAATTGTACGCTCATCAGCGTGATTATTATCATGATTATGATTTTTAAATCTTCGTTCTTTTTTTTTTATTATTACACTCTCAAGGATGACCAGATTTCACATAATTATGGATATAAATTACTCGTTAGTATTTTCCACCTCTGTAGACTCATTCTTCACTCGCGGAGACAATGGAAATTAAGGAGGGGAACACGTAATGACAATGGATTCGATGATGCGTGGTATTATGTGTGTATAGAATTCAGAATTTAGAAACTAGACGCGATTCTTGAACGGTTTCATTTAGGTGAGATGCGGTCTATGCACACATACGTTGGAACGCGCGGAAGTTCAGTGTACAGTAGCTGGCTAAAGACGGTGTGCTGAAAACGAGGCGGTAGATTCACGTCTGGATTTACGTAGTGGGAAGAGAATGCCTTTAGAATTGTTGCACCAGACGTGTTATTAGATTCTGCATAACCCACGAGCACCGCTCTAAATTCCCGTGGCTTCTAACTTTACCCCATATAGATATGCATGCACGTGTATACCTATCAACCTAACCTATATATGCATGTGTATATTCATTTCATTGTTACGTTTTGACAGTCACACATTGTGCAGCGCATATTATAGATATTATATATACCTGTGGATAAAGATTAAGAGATTTATATAGAAAATATATTTCTAATCAATATGTATCACATAATATCTATATATGTCTATTTTATTGTATTCTATTTAATTGTTGTCACGAGCAGTGGGGATAGGAAAATACTAGTACAGGGGTATGAAAATTTTTCGCACCTTTTTTATTCATTTGATTTTACTTATTTCTTCACTTCCTTTTTTGGGTGGGTACTCTTGCACGTATAAAAGCAAGCGAAAATCGGCTGTTTATACTGCGCGTTTGGTGGATTAATGCCTGGATGTTGGAATGGAATTGGGAATGGAAATTTCTTCAAATAAATTAACCTGTCGAGAGCAAGACTGAAAAGTTGGCAAACACCTTATATACCTACCTAACTTGTACAGAGTATAGTGTGGAAGAAGAAGGTTTCTTTGCATGTAGGTACTTCGTATTTCTAAAAGCGTCTAGAGAGTCTAGAAAATTTCTTAAAGAGATAAAAAGAGAGAGAAGTCTAGAATACACTCTTGCAATACATCGTAATTTCTTACCCTACGACCAGGCAGGAGATGAAAACGTTCTTGAAATGAAAATACGTTCCGTATTTGATAATGATGATTCAATATTAGATCAAGAGCGGTACGTCCATAGATACAAATTTTCGCAATTCATGCATAATTGAATTCTAAGTGTAACAATCAAATATTTTTTTATTCTTTCGCGTGCGAATCGATCGATCACGTTTGGATTTCCAAATAGGTGATTGCTGAATTTTCAGAACCATATTATATATATATAATATACATAGGCAAATTAGTCGAAAAGTTGATGAACTGTTTTTTTAACCCGATAATGCCATTAGCTGACCGACATATGATAGGTACTAATTTTTCACGCGATCGTTGTGTCGATTGTTGGCATTTGTCTGATGGATTTTTTTCTTTTTGTGATTTATTTCTTATGACAAATCTATATCGATCGTGAATTTGGAAACTCGAAAATTCTATTCTCATTATCAGATCTGAACTTCTACTATATACGGGGTGGGCCTAAAAATAATGGCCACTTAGAAAATGGCCGACATTTCCTTTTCGGAACTTTTTCAAATGCGTGTTCAAGTATTATGCGCTTGAATTGAATATCCAGTAATTTCTAAATCGGTAAACGTTGCTCTATCTCTAATTGTGAGTTAAGAGTTCGAAATAATATTATTCCCTCGGGAGTGATATCCAGTCTAAGAAAATACCGCTGTTTGTCCGACAGAGGGTAAGAATAAGAAATTGTACGCAATCTAATTTCGATATTGTTTTCAATTGATTTCTTCCAATTCATTAGACGATACTTGACGTTCCTGGCTACATCCAATCACGATTGGTAAGTACGCGTATATCATGTGTACAAATATATTATGCATCGAATCCTTGACGAGGGATGATATCGGGCATGTTCCAACCCTATTCCAACCTTACCCTACTCTAGCTTTGTAGTGGTATGGAAGCAGAAGACTGAGAGGTATGGGTTAAGGGTATAGATCAGGTAGAGCACACAGCCGTTTGACTCGACTCTCACATATGTACTGTACCTACCTGCCTTCGCGCAGGGAAAATTTATTGCGAAACATACTACGTCTATACATATATAGTACATGAGTACAGATATGCACGTTTACATACATACGTAGTCGAGGAGGGAAAACAACCGCTGTCCTTTACCGGACTGCATCTCATCTGCGCTCATACAGCTGCTGCAACGCGTTCAGCGTTTAATGTACGAATGTACAGGGTGTCTCAGATCCTATAAGAAAATCTCGTTGGATCCTAGAATTCCTCGGGTGATCAAACGAAACTAGCCAGATTCAATTCGATTACTTGATTCGCAACGATTTATTACAAATGCCGGTCGTTCGGTTCGTTGAATATTTTATAGCTCTGCTGTGTGTGTAGCAGTGGTAAGGGTACAGAGTGTGTTGCGAAGTTGGACGAATCAAAATCGCTTCCAGGAAAGAAGATCGCTCCTTCGACTTTCGTGCGAAAAAAATTCCCCTCGGAATCACCAGAGGAATTGGAGGTATTCCGAGGATCTGAGACACCCTGTGTATGCATACTATGGTGCAGTATGATGTGCTGTAGGTATGGATATGTAGAAAATCCTCGGCTAGGAACGAACCGGATGGAAAACCAGTTTTGAGGATACTGAATATGACATGTTTGCTCTCCTATGTACACATCTCTACCAGCCGTGTAAAATAGTCAGTTTTCCATGCTTTGATCGCCGCGCTACTTCTCCTTTTCCTCTACTTCTCTTCTATGGATACGATTGAAAAGCGACCTACGTACCCTACCCACTCTTTTATCCACATTTATGCATAGAAAGTCATTTGATGAATAGCATTTTTTGTTTGTGTAATTTTGTTTTTTTTTGGTTTTTGGCAATTTTGTCGCGATCGATTCGTATCCAGGGCTAAAAACTGGTTGGCTGCAATTCACAGAATCCCATCTGTCTGCCGGGAAGAATCGGAAATGATGCTAAAAAATTTTGAAAGCTTGCGCAGATCAATCGACTGTTGAAGCAAAAATGTAAGTTTTTATCGCATAAATATGGTAGGTCCTGAGATGAATTCTTCGAGAATCGAAATCATATTGAATATTGCCAAAAAGTGTCCCCGGTTTATTCCGTGTTAAGATCATTAAAATTGAATTATCTCTTATGGAAGTTCGATCTTGTAGACTTTTTGTTTGTGGATACACCTCCCTTGCAAATAGTGTCACGATGTTTTGGAAAATTTTCAGCCTCTTTGCCAGCTAGAATTATGGCATAGTCTTAACTGATAAAATTGGAATCACCAACCCCATGCGATTCGGATTGAAGCAATTTTCAAGTTTTTTAATTCTCTGGAACTTTTTTTAATTCTCTGATTCGTATACCTGCGAAAACAGGTATGTCCTTGTAAAAAGTAAAACGATCCAAGATACTGAATTTTCGAACCATATTCCACTCACAATCAATTGAATCGACATAATTTCTGTGTTCCTTAGAATTCAGCTAACTTTAGAGGGCAATTTATAATTTGGAAATTGTGGGTTACGTCTTTCTGGTTTCCAGCTCTCGGTATTGTATAGAATCACCACGTTCAAAATACCCTACATCGACGGGTTAAATTTGACATAGGGCAATTAAGTTATCACCATTTCTTTTTTTTCCATTTTCGATGTCTCCATTTTTCTATCTAATCTGTTATCTTATGCCACGATCCTCATTACATGCCTTCTTTATACATCAACACATTTACAATAGGTAATAGGTCGGTAATTCCCACGTTATCTATATCATATACATTATACACATTATAAAACTTTATTACCCGAGAATTTTTTTTCACCCCGACAGTAACTGTATAGATATGTATATACCATACATAGATATCTGCCGTACGGATCGGGCTTTTTACCTTTGTTTACAGCTAATTTAGCATAACTCTCGCGTGTACGGAAAACCCACCCTTACCCTTCACCCCCGGGGGCACGGATGATGGTGATTAGATTCTGGGTAGCCTTACCGAGCCTTGACGTGCGTAAATAAATATATAGGTATACATACCTATATTTTTTTTTAATTTTATCTTTTTTGTTTCGTTTCGTTTCGTTTCCTTTTTTCGGTTTAACACTACCTATATCTTCAACAACACGTCGCGTCGTTTGCGTTACTGTAGAGAACCTGTCTTATCTTCATCCCCAAAAAAAACCCAACACGCACGTTAACTTTTGACGGGAACAAAATATTACGGGACTTCCAACTCGCGGTTACTCCTTTACCCTCGCCTCTATACCCTATACATAATACGCACCACTCTCGCGATGTTGTCTACCTCCCACTGACGGATCACTTACCTGTCTCTCTTTCTCTTTTATTATTCTCCTTTCGTTTCTCATTTGCTTCATTTTCATGCTTCTCTCTTCCAGTTCGCGCGTGAACTCACGCATTATAATACGACCCGTCCAACCTACGCACCTTTGGACTATAGATGCGCTGTTGGGATGATTCGAAGGGGTGTACGAGTGTTTTATTTCTTTTCTACTATACTTTTTTACGCAGACGATTGTTTCATCGATATTAAAACTTTCGTGTAGATCTCGAGAGGTTAGAAATGCACTACTTTTTTTTTCTTTTCTTCATCCTTTGTTCGATTCTCGCGAACCGCTAAGATCTATAATTCGGAGACTTGGAATACGTCTACAGGGTGGTATAATAGCCTCGTGAAACACTACTGGCTGTTGATACGTCTATAGGTAACACGTCAGATTGAAAGAAATGTAAAGTAAAAATCCATTGTTCTTTTTTAGCTGAAGTACCTTACACACCTATACCTATAGAGCTACCTATCGGGTATCAAATACTCCGATCAATCTAAAATCAATATTCTACCGGCTTTGGTCGGGCATAGACTACAGGCGGATAGAGACTGCTTCCACCATTGTCCGATTGTTCATTTTCTCCTATTCATCATTCCAACACACACATACATTTTTACACCCACCTTTTTCCCACGTACAACGAAAAAAAGAAGTATTTTCGCCAATTCGCGGTAGTTCGAAGCTTTATTTTGTTTTATCACTGGTACAGCAATATGTGATTATAAAAATCGAATGACGTTACCAAAAGTCAGCCTAAAAAAATACGATCCCCCAATATTTTTGTACATTCATTTTTCTCCTTCGCACAGACTCGAAAGTGTAAAACTCCGATGAAAAATTTTTGTGCTAATGAAATCTGTACTCGATTTTTGTTTCAGATATTATCGGAGGTTCATTTATCAAAAGTTACGGGCCGGCATTGTACGACACGGAATTCCTTCGTGAGCATCATCGCGGTGATAGGAAACGTCGTGACATTGAGCAGGAGGAAATGGAGAAGTTGGGAAAATCAGGAACATCGTATTCTACTCTTGGAAGTGAAGAGCGACCGCTCCTCTTGCGTCTTCACGCTCTTGACAGGTTCGTACTTATCTACTGATATATATGTGTGTGTTATATCTCTTCAGAGACAAACAGTTATGTCAACGGCAGAGTGCATACCATAACCGCGCGTCGTACTGCGACGTTCTGCAATCTCTTGATCAATAAACAAGGGGTGACGCGAGGAAAATTGCGGGAGCATGCAAAGATCAGAGAAAATGATACGATGACACCGTTCTTTCTTTCTTTTTTACCCCCTTTTCTTTCCTTTATTTTTATTCTCCTCTACACCTCATCACTTCATCTAAAAGACGTATATGCATGCTAGTCACGCTTAGACTCTACTGTTATCGCTTCGTCCAGGTATTATGTGCTCATTGACGGTATACGTGGATAATATACTCTAGGGAGGTGAACATACATGGGATATTCTAACCTCAAATTACCTCGCGGCCTGCGTCACGAAAAGGCTCCGAACTTTTTTGGTTGTCAACCACTTCTGTTTTTCAAATTGTTAGACCATCGCGGCGACAATTCGATAAAATCCTATTTCGTAGAGTGGGATTTCAAATTTTTGGAGGGTCCTTTTTGGGGCTGGTTTTTCCCTACCAATTTTCACGAAATTTAGCTTTTTCAATTACCTATAAAGGCGTGTTACTATTCATTCTCGAACGGTATAAAAAAAAAAGAAAAAAAGAAAAACAGCGAAAGTACCCCTACAACTTAAATAGGTATAGTATGTTGAAATCATTGAGATTATCGAGTATTTGAATTTCTTCTAAAATTTCTGATTGCGCTCCCGCCTTGTCTCGAAATGTTGGTTTCTTACCCGTGGACTCTGTATTAAATTCCATGGATATTCAATACATAAAATGGCGTTACTGAGGCAGTTTGAATAATTTTGTACTCTAAAAACGTGGGGTACGGAGAGTTAGGATGATTTGGCATGAAATGCTCTATACAAATTCGAATCTATACATGTGTGTGTATCTGTAGACCCGATGCTGAGAACTTTTTTTGGAGATGCCAAATTTGATAATGACATTAAGAGTGAAGAAGAACGTTTCAATGGCGAGCGAGCGTAGGATGAAAGAGCGATAGAGGGAGCAAATTTGCAGAATTCCAACCAAAAGTCCTCGTGATATTTCATCTCGTATATATCTATACTGTAAAAATAACTAAAAAAGGAATAGAGCGAGTGAAAGAGAGAGGGAGAGAAGAAGAGGTACAGATTTTTTCAACAATGAAATTTTCAAATATTCCGAGAAGTACTTGGTATGGCTTTCAAAAGGCTTATTGAGAGTTCGTTAATTAGATTACGAGATACGGTTGATATATCTCCCCTTCTGTGGGCTAAATTCTCGGTGCTTTTAATTTGAGAAAGAGAAAGAGGTGGAGTTTCTCTTTGGATATTTCTCTCCATAATTTGTACGATCATCTTTTCTACGGAAGAGAAATCTAACTTTTTGTCAGAAGAAATTACTCCGAGGCTTATCGACTGCTGTTGCTGCTTTTGCCACTGCTATTTCGCTCACCCTTCTTCTTCTTTTTTCTTCTTCTTGTTACTGTAATAGTACCACCTACCGAAACTCTTCCCCACGCAGTCTGTTCAAAAACCTGATTATCTTCTATCACCTTTCGAACTTTGTTAAAAGTTGTGCTAAAAGTTTTCTAAACCTAAAGTAAAAAGCTATACTATAATTGCGGCATCAAAAAATAGAATAAAAAAAAAAAATAATTAGTTTTTCACGTCTCATATTAGATGAATGGGGTATTGCACGCCAAATTGATCCGGATGTGATTCTCGCCCTTTACAATTTTTGTTTCTTCTAAGTACATAGATTAATAATAGTACAGTATCGCACCAACGAGTGAGCAAAATTGATTTTCATTTTTTTCCCGAAAATTCGTCTGGCAGTGATGATTAAAGATGTTCGTTTGACACTGAGGTTATCGATTATCGATTCTCATTTGTTTTCAATATACACCATGAGAAAACAGACATTTTTTGATCCTAGTTCGATTGGGTCCCATTTGCAGCTGTATTTTGAGGAGGTTTAACAACTTGATAGGGTAATATAAGAATCAATTGAATGCGATTGTGATTTCAAGTAATTTCCTCAGGGTCAAACAAACAGCTTCGATCATTATTGGCAGACAAATCCTCAAAAACCAATATGAAAATGGAGCTTGGTCTTTTATTTTTTCTATCACAAGATAACGTACTCGAAAAGAGGAAGATCAGTGTAAAATATTCAATTTTAAACTTGAAAGTTTCGAATGGAATTCGCAGTTGCCGTAGAAAAAAATCATCCCATGGAGTTTGTTCGGGTCAGCCGCGTGTCGAGTGGTAAAAATCAAATATGGTAAAAGCTCTGGGTAAATTTTTCATGAGTTTGAAATGGTATTTCGGTTAACGGAATTGATGTATTAACTGATGGAAAGTGGAAAAAAATTTCGCAAACCTCTGCGTAATGTATTATAATTTTTCGTCGAAGTATATTTTCTTCTCATTTTTTTCGTGTCGTTTTTTTTCTCATATTTTTTATTTCATCTGCTCGATATTAAACTTCTTGGAATGAGCTTTCAATGTTGATAAAGAAAACTTGATGAGGTCGTTTGAAATTTCAATGTTATTTTACGCGGAAATTGTAACGGAATGGAATTCGTGCGGAGAAATCTAGCAAAGCAGAAACCCTATGCACATATAAATGTATGTACGCAGGAGAGGTCAGATTATATGTTATGTTAGGTTAGCAACTGGGCTGCAGATCGTCGATGACGAGGGTTGCAAACCGGCCAGCTGAGGTTATCCAACTGACCCATTTGACCTAGTAGGAGTTATGGATGTATGATGAAGAGGGGGCGGAAAAAGAAGTGGGGAAGGGATGTTGGGATAGGAAACCGGGGGATGAGGATCAGGAAGCGGTGGCCTCCTCTTATACGTGGTGCTCGTCTCCCTATCAGCATAGTAGTAGTTCTTGTGGTTAGAGAATCCCTTGCATAAGTCAGCTTCTACGTCTCCGAAGCCGAACCCATTAGCGATAATTAGGCACCTATTATCTCCATAATATCGACAACCTATAGAGAAAACGAGAGGTGATTCGCCATATTAATTTGACCAGATGAATTAATATTAATGAAAATATTCGTATCGAGTCGATATTGATTAATATCGTCAAACTTATACCGCACAGTTGGAACTTTTACGACTGACGTGAGGTTGAGATTAGTTCTATGAAGTACACGCTAATTCTCATGACATCTCTAAAATGTCCTCGGAGGCGGTTCGTGACAAGTGAAGATAAAACAACTCTTGTTCCGTCTAACGAGTCATCGAAGTCCAATTTTTTTGAGTGTACTATATGCACATTTTATTTAGCGTCCCGTGAATATTACCTGTCGTCTTTCGGTATTAACTCGGAATAAGTATAAGAAATCATTACACGGTTGGCGAAAGCCAACGAGAGAGTTTTCATCCCCTGTTGTTGCTTCTGCTACTTCTGCTGCTGCACCAATGGGGAAATAATCCTTGTTTATCATATTGCTAAGCAGCTGCACGCTGCCGTCGTCTCTAACGTCCTATATAAGGTCTCGGCTTTCTTATCGTCTTATAGATATGCTCATGGTACATGAGTATGCACCCTCTTCCTCTGCTTGCCTTATATACACAACCCTCGCTATTCCCTCCCTTGTAACCTTCCAGTCAAATGAGGTTACCACGCGCTGCTATCGCCACTGCTATTCCTGCAGTCCATTATGCGTGCATACCTATGTATGTATGTAATGCACGTGTATAGTAACTATGCGGGTACATATGTACACCCTTGTATGTACGTGTGCATATATGTACACGTGATATCCATATGCAGTTAATTCTCAGCTGAAAACGCTCGCATTGTCAGTGCTCGAATTGCTAGAAGCACCTTATTGCGAGAATCGCGCATTGATCAGTTGCTATGAATTAATTGGTCGATCACGTATGTTGAAGAACAAATTTAACAGTATCTGCGTTCTACTAAATGAAGGACTGAGAAAATTCAACAGAAATACTTCATTGCTGTCAAAGAACACAAACAAAAAACCGAGGAAATTTAATTTTTCATTACAGAGTAACCGATCGACCTTTGAAGCGAAACTGTTTTAGATCAGTTTTATTGGCTTCAGCTGGTTAAGTTTCTTTTGTTTTTTCATTTTTTTCCGACATAATTGGTAACTCTGGCGCGGTTGGTTTCCTCAAATTGCGTGATTATAAATTCTGAGCTTCATATCCACGATAAGCGATTTATGCATGCAGCATATGGCGTTGAGGAT
Source organism: Athalia circularis (assembly GCA_963978495.1). Classification (NCBI taxonomy): domain Eukaryota; kingdom Metazoa; phylum Arthropoda; class Insecta; order Hymenoptera; family Athaliidae; genus Athalia; species Athalia circularis. The sequence goes on from OZ021699.1 coordinate 26,628,076, forward strand.
AATAACTGGATTATGGTGATAGAAACAGCAGATATTCTTTGGAAACGGGATTAAAAATTGACGTTTCGCTTCTGTGGTATAATCGCCTTAAGTCATATTACCAAAGTTTATCACCAATTTCCATGGTAATTGGAAATTCTGCAAGTTCATTCTAAATATCCAATATAATCTGGCGTTGCGCTTGGTCATGGTGGGGGGTATTATCACATAGAAGAAACTCGTTACTGCGGTTCGATTAATTCAATATAGAAGAATAAAACAAATCAGCAGGAAAAAAAAGAAAATGGGTGAAAAAAATAACACCTCGCGGAAACAACTTTGATTATTGCAATCGGCTTTCAATAATTGGAGTTCACAATTCGATATGATTTTTATCAAAACACCTACGAAGAAACGGATTTCATCCTATCCGGAGGATATCATTACCTGATCAACCATTTTGCAACTTTTTTTTTTTTTCTACAACGAAAGCGAAATCGTGAAAATCTAACTTTGGGTGGCATTGTGAAGATCTGAAATTCCAATGATATCGAGTACTGGACATCTACACGACTATTCAAAGTTGGCATGTCATTTGAAAGGTCCATCAGATAGAATGGACAGCGAATTCCAAAGTTCCCGATGACTTCTACCATCTTTTCGGTGTCTCTTTCATTTGTAATACAAATTGGACGCACCGCGTCAAGTTGGCATTTCATTTTGAAAGTTCTCAGTCAATTCTCGTTTCGAAGACGTCTATTAGAAATGGTTCGAGCGAGAAATGTTCCGGGCTCGGCACATAATACACTCGACTTGAGACAAGTTAACGGAATTAATTTATTGTCGTCACATTATTGTTTGCTTTTTGTTTTTCCGGCTGCAAATTGAGGTCTCAAGTACCATTGCGTCATCTCCATTAAGAGCTATTCCCTATCTTGATTGCGTTTACTATTACTGATTAAAAATTCCGTTCTCATTTCACGTTCCAGAGTGTTCAAGATGAGGCTCGTAAGGGATGTTGGCTTGTTCGCCACCGACGTTGAGTTTGAAGGTTCAAAGGGTTTGCCCATCGCATTCAACACTCTGCATACCTATACCGGGACACTCGAAGGTGAGTACACCGTCGCCCTTCAGATCCTTGGTTGCTATTACTGCTGCTGCTGTGGCTGCGGGCCACGTTTTGGACAATGGATATTTTATTCGATATTTTACATCTCTGAAACACGAGTACGTGTAACTTGCAGATTGAATTGAGTCAAGCGTAGTAGGTACCGTTCTTCTCAACAGTGCGGAGACTATTCTCCTTACTGCAGGGTACCTGTACGTGTGCACGAGCGGGATTTTTTTTTGTTTTATTTTTACTTTCATTCTAGTTTTCCTTATAATTTTTACTATCGCTGGTGCTGTACTTTGATATCCAGTATCCACCCACCCGTGCTTTTGTAATAATTACTCTTTTACCTGCGCATTCGTGATACTGGAGTTGCGGAGTCACAGCCCGTTTCTTTATTTCTTTTTTTTTTCAAGATATCTGTATATCTATGTAGTGTAAACGTACGCTCTATCGAAAACGTTGACAGTTGTTAATCTATGAAACTGATAAACTGTGAGAAATGATATCACCGCCTCTTTCCAGAAAATTATGGAGCCTTGCTCTGTGGAAAGAGAGGGAAAAGCATGCATGTATTCTGATGCAATACCCTTGAAAAAGTTTCTATATTTTTGCAGACTTGCCTATAGTAATAGCGGTAGAAAATTTATTTCCATGTCTAAATGCTATCTCAGTTTTATTTCTAAAACTCTTTGCCATCTACATATAATTTGAGACTAAATTGTTTTAAATTTACCTGCAAGATGACGTACTTCAACATTTACTATGTCCGCGTGTAGCGAATCTCCTACACGTACTTTTTATTTTGTTTTTACTTGAGAAAACCCTCTCGGGTCGTCTGAATATATCTGAATACTTACTCGCTAGTTCCTTCGAAGGTATACATGTGGAACCGAGGCTCCGTATACTTCTTATATTTTATTTTATATATTTTACTCTTCGTTTTGTTTCTTTTTTTTCTGCAAGAGAAAAAACCTACGCCGCGGCACTACGGTTGACACAAATTCGATTTTAATGGCTGTTCTAGACTCTCGATTAGAGGAACACAACACGAGATAGATAGATACCTATTCTTATACCTGTAACCTTAAATTGTTCGACTTTTATCTTTTATTACATTTATCTTGTTCAATTAATTTTATCGATTACTCAAATATCGATTATCGACCAGATATGGCGGTAGACCTTCGCGCAGGAGCATCAGGGTGCCTGAAGTAATTCGCTAGCGTATTTACAGGAAGATTTCATTTAACTATTTTGAATTTACTTACAGTAAGAAAGTTCAAGATATGGAACGGAAAAATAGGCGAAGTGGTTATTTTGTTATAATGACGGGAATTGTAATTGTTTGCGACACGTGAATGGACACGATGTACTTCATCGACAGAGTGAGTACTTCACTTTTCAATTGATAAATATTGAAAAATGTGGATTATGAGGGTTCAACTCTCTGAAACCCTCACTGAACTGATTGAACTGTACCAGAATTTGGGATCTGGAAAAAAATAGTGACTCCATTTTTTTGAATTTTAATAAAAGCAAAAACATTTGGACGGGGTTTTGTCTTGAAAAACGCTTTCATCCGCATCGTTGATTTTTCAGCAACGCCAGCGCTGACGGTGGAGTATTATCATAGAAAAGTAACCCGAAATCTGAATCAGACAGAAAAGAAAGTACCTACAACAGTTTTAATCGGCTTTACTAGACAATCACAAAAAATGCAAATGAAGCGAAAAGCGCATTCTCTTAATATACCCTGCCACGGAATATCGTGTGCTCCATATTCCGCGGGCTCATTGTCGCAGTCGCGAAGCATGAAAAAGGAATCAAAAGTGAGCAGAACACATAAAATCATGAGCAAAAGTTTGCGACTCACTCGCAAGAAATACGAGGAAAACAACTGAAAGGCTATTTCACTACGCAGAAGATGCAAAATTAACTCGATTGCTATTTTTTATCATTGGAGTATTGGACTTTCTCTTCATTCGCTACTTTCTTGTGTCTGTTTTCTCTATTTTGTTGTTCTTTCTTTTGATATTTCAAAAAACACTGAGGGACTCGGAATGAGTTTGTAACCCTAACCCAACACCTTGTCTCTAATTAGTGGAGTTTAAATTTGGGACGTCGTGAATGGAGATTCGAATCCGTCATCGTATATCGTTGAAATATGATCGATTTCATTCGAAATCGGTACAAACAGGGAAAATCAATCTGTACATACATTTATACGTTCGAACCGAAATTGAATGTGATATTCCGATTCGAAATTGACGAGGGATTCTACAGGGATTTTGTTTCCTGCAATAAATTGTTGGTAATACCTGCGTAGTATTCCAAGGCGTATGGGGGAAATAGCTGGATTTTGCAAGGCTTGAAATCATTAATTTTATACGTTCACCCTTTCTTTCTCTTTATTTCTACCCATACGACCGACCACCATAGCCGAATAGTCCTAGCTTTTTTTATGGTCGAACTTTCGAATCTCGAATGTATTTACTTATTTACGACTTCTTTTCCGTCTGCGACAGGAACTCGTATAATTTATGTGCTGCGTATTTGGATCTGCAGGATTTGCGTCCGGCGAAACGTTTTTTTCTCTACCTTTTTCGCTTCTCTTTTTATGTTTATCTCTCCTTTTTTCTACGCTCTCAGCTCGTATCCCTTCTCATTTTCTAACCTACCCCCATAAAGCGCGAAGGTAAGGAGTTGCTGATCGTAAATAAACGAGGCCTTCATTTACTACTTAAGTTAATGATAATTAAACCATCCAAGTCTGAATTATACAAACGTAAATCTATTCTCCTTGTTTAACGAATGCTGAAATTGTATTATTCGTTTCTTAGCCTGACTTTCTTGATTTTTAGATTCTGCGATCACGTTTAAGCCGATCTCAACTCCAAAGAAGATGATGAATTATAAGCGGTGCTTATACGATCATGAAAATTTAGACAAAGTGCGTATCCGAACCAAAATTCAGGAGATGAAATCTGGTGGTAAAAAAATTGATCTGTCTATAAAATTGACAGAGTTATCGCCATTTTATCGTTCTCCAATCGAAAAAATCGCGATAAATTGATGGGGTTCATTCGTAACTTAATTTAATCGAAAAATGTGTATTTCTGAGATCGATGTATCATAGAAACCAGTCACTCAACGATCCGAAAAGGGTGTAATTTCAGGCTTCAAAAATTGTGAAAGATCTAAATAGTCTGCAGAAAATGGTCACGAATTTACAGAGAATGGATCCAGATGATACGAATTCGGTACGAAGATTCGAACAAAAAATGAAATCGTTGAACTGTTCGAGTGGAATCGGTTCAAATTTTCCGTTCTCTCGACCGATCATCGATAGCTTTAATGTTTGAGTAGACGATCAGATGCAGCGTGCCCGGAGGGCGGATTCTGCGCTAGTATAGATCACACACTTTTGTTTATAATGAATCGAGGAAGGGCTCAAAGTACAAAGTCGTAAAAAGAGGCATGAACTGAAAAGACACGCGTCTATAACGTGAAGGGTGGGTGTGGGTTATACGTCTATGAATATACGGTATAACATTCACATATACACAGAGTGCGCGTTGGAAAAAAAGATTGAAATTTCTTTCTTTGAACATTTTAATCTCCCTGATCTTCACAGTTGTATTTCCCGTAGGCTTTGTGGTTTAATATATGCTCCCTATGTCACCGACTCAGTACGCTTTTCTACCTCTCTATGTATATATATTACACTACATGATCTACATATACGTATATATATATATATAACATGCTTTGTCAGGAACTCGCTCATTATCTCTTAGCCAGCCCCTTTTATTCATTTTCTCTGCACACCAAGTAGAACAGCAAGGTATACACGTGTACATGCCCACGTCAAAATATACGATGCACTGCACGTATAATATTATTCCTATATGAACATCGCAGGTTTTTCATAAAAACGTATCTAAGTCTGTAATTTGTGTAATCAAATTTCAAAGTGCGTCGGTGAGTATCAAACGTCTTCAAAAATTAAAAACAAAACCATGAAAAAAAAAGAAAACTCCAAATCCAAAGACCTGCTTTCATGTTTCTCCTGCATTGAGGATTTTAGTGAACTATATCATATACAGACGTTTAACGCCTCCTTTTTCGTAGAACCGCATGCGAGAACTTTGAGAGACCGTCCAGGATTATAGCCATTGGAACGGTTGCCGTCGCGGGCTTTTCTCGCAATACGATTGAATTGGTTCTGTGGGGACGCGGTTTTAGAAAAGCGAGTAACAAAAAGGGATAAAAGGGTACAATAAAACAAAAAAACAAAAAAATCTTAGTCAATGGTAGGGGGAGGAAGAGACACAAACTCGAATGCGATACGATATCTATCCTATGGGCTAAGTAAAGCGTGGTCCGTACACGGGAAGCACATTAACTCAATGAGTTACCCCGAGAATGCCAAACTTTTCTGCCATTGGCACCGATAAACGAGTAGGTAGGTATAAATAGTAGGGGGTCGGATCGCAACTTTACTTTTTTCCGTCTGCCCATATTTTTCCCGTCTTTTTTTTCGTCCCCTTTACCGAATATACTGTACAAGCTGAAAGGGCATAGTTTTGCAGAGATACTGTTTCCACGATTGAACCGCATCTAGAACTGTGGTGGTACCTTAAATTTCGCTCCGCCATGCCGTTCCGAATTCAACTGCAGCAGAAAAGTTTTCAGCTTTTCTCTTCGTCGCCCCAGGGCGCGGTCTATTCGACCCTACACCAAAAGCGGCAATCTCGCGCGCTTTTCCCCCAGAAAACTGCTTAAAAAAAAGGATGACAAAACGAGGAGAGAAAATTTGTAACGAGATTTTGAAAACACCCTCACACAACATCGGTCCGGGTGTCAAGAAAAAAGGGCGGGGGGGGGAATAGAGAAGGAGAAAGAGGGGGATGATCCGACCCGGATTTTTCGGTGTGTAAACGTTCAACTGAAGAAAACCAAAAATAAATGGAAATACAAGTTGGCTTTTCTTGAGCTTGCAACGAAATTGATTTTTCATATTCCTTGTTTACTCGTTTTTCCTCTATAATAATTCAAACAGACAATTTTTTGGTAAGGTCTGTACGGAGATGAAAGAAAATTTCGTGATAACCTCACGATTTCATCTGCCGATATTACATGTAACAAGTTTTCGGTGCAAAGATTGCGAAATATCGTTCGGAGAAAAATCTTTCTGGCATCGTCATATCGAGATTTCTCTCTGACTGTACCCGATGAGAAATATCTAATTAAAAACTGTCAAATTTATCTGGAAAATTCGAAAGAGAGATGAAAAAGACCGCCGTCTACCACGAGTAACGCGCGTCTTATAGAACGACGACGTTTCTTGATTGAACGGGCGGAAGAGAAGAAAGTTATTCGAAGTCATTTCTCAGAAGTTTATAAAAAATAAAAAACAGAAAACGAAATCTTCCATCTGCTGTTCGTAGGATTCTAAACTATGTACATACGGAAAGCAATCTTTCACACTGTATTCGACATCCTTGAAATAATCGTAATAATCATAGTAGCAATAATAAAGATTATGATAAATAACATTTAAAAAATAGAAAAACACGAAAAAACGAATCTCATTCCTGGCAAAAATTATTAAATATATTCCTGACGTACGTACGTTGTTGGTCGTGGTTATATAAGTATTTGAAACAAAGTTAGACAAGATATTGTCTACAAAATTACAGTATATCAACCCAACTAATAACCTTATCGTCTATTTCAAAAGAAATTCTAGTTGATTCTAAGTTTCTGCCAAAAACAAACGGTGAACAAAAATTTTACAAATTATATTTTATTAAAATTGAGTTTACCATAAGTTACATAAGTTGAATCGAAGAATTTTGTTTTCGCGGACAAAATGGCTCGCGATTTAGAGGAAGGCAGGAAGAAAATGTTGGAAATTTTCGTTCGTTGACGAGACAAAAACAAAAAAAATAATTGAAATGAAACTTACTTCATCCTAGAATACTCGGAACAGAAAAATTTCAGTGTAACAAGATGGAGAATATTTTATCAACAGTGTATATTATGGAAGAATAACTGATGATAAAATTGTCTATTCAAATCTCATCTATGGAAATCAGACAAACAATTTGAAGATAACCTTTGTGAATTAAGAGAGAGAGAGAGAGAGGAGAGAGAGAAGACAAAAATTTGGAGCGTGTAGTAGAAATTATTTAACTAAAAGTATATGCATAATAATACTCGTACAACCTTCGTCAATGTCGTTTCTACGAAGTCATACAAGGTCGTCTACCTCGAGATCTACGAATACTAGCAAACTCAAAAGCTAGTTTGTGGGTAGATATCCCAATTATTTTTGCCTCGATGATATAGCGTACGAAGTCACCTTTATACACGATCAACCGTACTCGACTCGACTCGACTCGACTCGATGCTGCGGACGTGCGCAGCAAGAAATTGTTCTCAAAAGGGACGCGACATACGCCACGAAAATTCACTTTGTGTGGATTATACATATACATGTAACTGACTACATAGATGTAAGTGTAGGAATATAATCTTCTCTTACGTATTTGGTACTACTTTTAGAACCAGATTATGGATGTCACAAAGGAAGGTTATTGATACAGAGAATATTAATTGATTTTGTACACCAACACTTATTCGGATATTACCAACGAGTCGGATGAAAGCTCCTAATTTCCATTAGGAACTACGAAATTCCTTCCGCCCCCGTGTAGAATAACGTCGAGTATTTTTCATAAAAGTGTAGGTAAATATACGTGTGAAAAATGTATACATTTGTTTGATCCAAAAATTTCGTAACATACGGTTCACGCGTACAACCAAAAGAATAACCCATTTCTTAACTAGAAAGGAAGAAACCCTTATCAAAAATAATTCTTCCAATGTTCGATGCCAAAATGATTTTTTTCTCATATACTTTTCGCGCCGAAACTAGAGATACGTATACGTATACCATCTCCACGTACATGACACCGAATGGAAATTCCTTCTTTTTGTTTCAGGGGCTTTTAGAGAGTAACCCAGTTTTCAAGTCGAAGAAGGGTCTTTTCTTTTTACCGGATGAATTGGCCGCGGGCCTTGTGGAGTATTTGGGATGAATGGTTGGAATCCCCAGCCTATTTTCTCCCTTTTCCCTCCCCCTCCCCTCCCCCTCCCCCTCCTCTTCTCCCACTCCAGATTTCACCCGTCGCGTTTACCGTGCTTCAGTTCTTTGACTCAATTTCGAATTTCAAGACCCTCTCCGTGCGACAACCCTGGCCAAAAGGTTACAATATAGAGGCTATTTTCTTCCGACTACGTCGGAATGTTTCCTCGACTGAACGTTCGCAAGTAGAGTTCTCAGTGTAGTGATGGTATGGAGTATGTATAGAGGGAGACTGGTATGTAGACGTCGCGACGCCCAACCACTTGGCTTATTGTCACTGAGTTTTACACCTCAGGTATATGTGTAGGTTAGGTGTACGTACGTCTATGGTATGCATAGGTATACATAGGCTCTCTCACTTTATTGGCTGTTTGTCGAAACCAATTTCCATCTGGTACCCAGCCGGTCCTATTGGCGAATGGGCGACTGAGCTCGGAAGAAGGAACCGGAGCTTCCCTCACTTCCATGCCTCCCCCGTTCTCCGTCTTCTACTTCCTATTTCTTTCTCGTGTTTCCTTTTCTTCGCGCTTTCAACTCCCATAACACGGACAAAACCAGGAAAATGGAAAAGTGGCTGTCGCGGATTGACAGCGGTGTAGGTAGCGATGGGTTTCGACTACTGCTTGAAAAGAGTTTGTCAGAACTAGTCACGAAACTTGACTAATGTTAATAAATGAATGAATAAACAAATTAATTAATTAATCAAAGAACAAACCAGATGCCATGTATAGTAGATTCATCACTCCTGCTCTCGAAACCACCTCTAGTACCTACTTTTTGTCCCACGCTCATATCGATCGTCAAAATAAAAGCAAATAGAGCGAGAATAAAATTCTACCGCTTTAGAGCGCGTGAATCTTCGAGTGTTTACCAGTTAAATAAGTAGCCTTTGTAGCTGGTCACGTGATTGTTTTCCGAGCGCACTTATATACTTTTCATACATGTATTACACCCTACATGCATTTCCACATACGTGCGATATTGATTATTTGATTATATCCGTGCTGCTTGTTTTAAACAACTGGTTGGGTACTCGCGGTTTCAACGATTTCATTTCATGTGCGCAGTGGGTATAAGTAAATATCCGCATATTGTACGTACATAGATTCCATATACCTACTCCACACGTTTGCTTCCTCTCCACTTTGTGTATCATTCGACGCTCTTACCGTGTCCGTTCATCGATTGCACCACCCCTGCCTCAATCTCACCCCATTTTCATCGTAAAGAAAAATATGTACACATCGCGGGCTGGGTACCATAAAGGCGTAGCCCTCACTTCTTGGACTTTCGATCCATTTTCTGGCATAAAGGCGTATGCCACAAAAGTGGGCAAGAAAATCTAAAGAACAAATCAATGCGACGGTTATTCGGATGGAATACCCGAAAAAAAAAACACCTTTTTCCTACGATTTTTCTGATTGCATTATTTTTGAAGCATGTAAGGCTCGAATTTCACAAAATCACACGGGACAATCCCCGAAGAGGGCGTATCAAAAAAAATTCAAACTGAGAAATTGTAAAACAGTTTTCTTATTTGCATCACATTTCATCTGAACAACCACGATTTTGATGTTTTTTCATTTTTCTTTTGCTTACTTTTGTGGCATACGCCTCCTCGATATCTATCTTACAATCAATCATGTGACGTGTGATCGATCAACGTTCAATAGTCTGATTCTAATATGAGCATAAAAATTGTGGAAAATTAAAAGATTCTTCGGACACGATCGCGCGTACGACTCACGTAATTCGTTCAATGGGTAAAAAATTTTAAGCCGATTTTCCACAGCTGATTATTATACTCACTTTTTGTTCTCTACTCAACGTGGTGAATTATTAAGTACTATTTTAAGCCGCACACTCATCGTTGCAAGAGAAAAAAAAGTAATAATAATAAAAGCGACCACTGTTTCAAACTCCACACCATATAGGCGTAGCTACATGTAATAATTTTCCATCGTTTCATCGCTTTATCAAAAACAATAACACAATAATAATGAATCGAGAAAACAAGAACGAAAAAAAGAAGAAGAAAAACTCAATTAATTATCATGGACACGTATACCGAACGCTGCCGATATATAATATAATAATGAGACAATTTATGTAAAATTATTCCATTCATTTATCGTGTGCAGCTATAATTTTTTTATAAATTATTCATAATTTTGTTGTCTCCTGCACACAGTCGGTTGTTTTCGTTTTTCTTTTTTTTTCGCTGTTCTTTATTTTTCTTTCTTTTTTTTTCTTACGCCCCTTCGAATATATCCGGTACAGCGATTCAATTTGAATTCGCAGCGATGGGAATTTCGAAAATTTTTCGACGTCTCGATGTGCGGATAATACGTTGTTTAAATCCTTCGCTCGGGGACGTAATCTATTCCGTTACAGTCTAGTGACGCGATGTTCGCGACGGATTGCGGGGACAGGCACAAGGCGAAGGTAGGAGCAGCAGCACCCAGCAGCAGAAGTGAGAAACGTTCCGAGGGCTGGGAGACCGTCGCCACCTCACGAGTAAACGGTTTCTATATTGAAAAAAAAAGTGGATGAAAAAATCCGGGAGTGGAGTAAAAGGTGGGGCACGAAAAAAAACCCGAAAAAGAATTGAAGCCTGGATGAAATTGGGTATTAAGCCAGCGCGGCGTGAAACTGCGAGATAAGGTATCTCTTGCCCAGAAGCGAGTCAAGTGTAGAAATATATGTAATATGTACATACATATATATATGTGTGTTACACTCGCGTATACCTATAGATGTATAACGTAAAAAAATATTTGTGCTGCGTCTGTGTAGCAAATCGAGAAATCGTAGGTGCAGGTTTTGCGCCAGGTTTAGTCGTGGCAAAAAGATTAGCTGCGCTATTAAAAATAATCCGTATTTATTACACGAGTTCTTCGCTCTCTCGAGTTGGAAGGTTCCGGGATCAGTTTAATTGGATGAAAATTGAAAAATTGATTCGTTCTTTTTTGTTTTTTTTTTTGTTCTTTGGTGCATCACAGCTACATGGTTATGCGAAAGGAGATGAAATTTCAATTTTCTTGCTTTGATTACAATTTTTGGGATCGGATTATACCTAATTCGATTGAAAAAGACTTGAAAAAAAGAAATGAATGAATGAAAATAAAAATTTTTAATAAAAACTGTACAATCGAATCAAATCGTCCGATGTAGTTTTTCGCAGTCATTGGTACATGTGATTTATTTAGCTCGTTTGATCGGGTAATTAAAAACTTATCTGTGAATTTAGTATGACCAATTATCAGATATATAATCGTATAATCAAATTCTGAACTCGTACGGAGAAAGAGAGGGATGGAGAGAGAGAGAATTTTGAATGCGGTTCATGTTGTATACGGTTTTATTCGTGTACCTATACATACAAATGTGTACATGTACGTGGGGCTGGGTAAAGTGGCCGTTGGCTGCTGCCGCTGCTGCTGGGGTATTAGGTGGGTATAAGTTAGACTTGTAATAAAGTCCTTTCATTACCAGTGAATCCTTTGAATCGGTTACTCGCAGTTATGAATGAATCCTAGCAATGAGTTGGCATCGTACCAAACCAATGGAGAGTAGGACTTCCAGGTGGTCGAAAAATTAAACTTCGTCATATTTCCGAATATGGTGGTAGTCGGGTGTGAAAATTTAACTCATGCACGCCCCACATGCAGTGTTTCCACAAAATTTACAAACTTCCGTATTTTTCCACCGCGTACTCGTCGCTGCAGAATTATTCCGTAGGATTCCTCTGCAGCCGACTTCCTTCCATCCTTCTTCTTCTTTCTCTTCTTTGTCTCCTTATTGTTATTACTTTTTATACTTCATTTTCCTTTCTCCTTCTCATTACTTTCATGCAGGGTTCAAAACAGCTGCTGCCAAGTAGTTTCAGGTAATTATCTCACGAGACGCTTAAATTCCAATTCTCCAAACTCTCTTGTTCCTACCGACTTTGTTCCAAATTTGAACGCTCTTTTAATTCTCAGAGGAATAAATGCACCATCCCATCGAAGAAAGCAATGTTGAATTCGCAATTACCCTATAACACCCGCGCTCAAAACTCTACGATTTCCTATCGAATGTCTTTTTAAATCCCATGAAATAGAGTGCCGCGTTACAAAGGACAATCGTATTTATATAGATCATAGGCATAAAAATCAGATCAACAACGTATAAATTCTTGATGAAGAAAACTGGTACAGCGCCCGATCTTCATTATCAGAGAAACCGAGGGACTTTGTGATATAGAAGCCTCGGAGAAATCAGAATGAATGAAAAAAAAAGGAGAAAAAAGCAACGAAATAAAGACGAATAAAAAAAAAGTGAAAAGATAAAGTTCTCTTCGTCGAATGGATCTCACGAGAGAATCTACAAAAGAATCTCGCTTACGGCCCAATTCCGGATCTTTATCGAGGCATTCTTTTCCGCAGGTCTCGCGTCGTAGAAAAGAAGAACATCTTCGCCGGGTGTCTTGGCATAAAGTGACGAAAGTTGAGACCATTATCACGGAGCGTCGTTCCGGGTAGTACAATTGAAAGTAATTGAATCAACTTAGCGGAATGAGTTGGCAGTCACCTTAATCAAAAAGTATGGAAGTTGAGAAGAGTGGGGGAATAGGATGGTACGTATATAGATAGGAAGGTGGGAAAGGGCAGAGGGCAGAGGACGGGGTGCAAAGGTCGGACGGATTCGCCGGATTTAATGGGGTATAAAGGTATAAAAATGATGTCGCACAGGAGGCTAGGCTGCAGGGGTGAGATATATGGTCAAGTCGGACGTTATATCACTGTAATGGCCAGATGTTGTCACCTCCTTCCACGCAAGCGAAGAATCCTAGGTGCCGCTAGTTTTCTCGAACAAGTTCTCCTTACATAAATGCACAAATTTTGTTGAAAACTTCTGAATTTCCACTCCGATCCAAATTCAACCCAAGAAAACACTAATCGTGACCTTGCAGGTATTATCCGGTCACAAGTGTAATTCGGCCAATCTCCTTCAGCCTGAACATAATCTGTTACGTTGGAATAAAAATTTGTTCTTCTTAATTTGAACAAAGCTTTGAGAGCTTGTCAAAATTGTTTCAATAAAACTTAGATTTGTATACCTAAGCTACTACCGCGCGTGCAAATAATTCAGTGGTAAACTTTATATTGCACTCTGAAAATTACGTGCTTCTTTAGTTCAAAGCAAATTGCAAATTAAATCTCCGCCTTTGACGTCGATTACATAGCGATCCACCTTTGTAATAACCATAGTAATCATAATAATAAGAACAACCACAATAATAAAAATTTAAAGAATAAAATCTGTACGTCTGCGAGAGCGCACAGGATCAAATCATGTGGATTATATTTTTATGATATTTTATGAGCGATGTGCGGGTAAATTATTTTTCACATTAGCCATCGTCATCATTCCCGTTATAGGGGTATGAATAATGCGATTAATTAATGCGTTTCAAACGAGGTTAAAACATAAAAAAACTTACAGATTATAAAAAAATTTCCGCAGACTTCGTAGAGAAATAAAAAAAAAAAAAAAAAAAAAAGAAAAAAACACAGAGAGAAGAGAAAAAAGAAGTAATTCTCATTACTCAACGCCGCGATACCACCACAACTCCGGTGCAACTAAACTTATGGAAACCAATTTCTCTTATCCTCTGGTCTTTGTGAAACTGATTCTATGTATAGTATTTTCAAAAATTACGAATTTAAAATGATCAAATTATGAAATATGTATTATAAATAAATATTTGATATCCACGCGGAGAAGGTAATTCGACTTAAAATTTACCTGACGACTAGATATACATGTAACAGGTATAAATCGGATGACATTATTTTACGAGCAACGCTATTACGATATAGCGCGTTAAACAGCAGCCGAGAGTTTTAGTTAGCGGAGAAATATAATAAATTAAAATGAAACATTATTGCCGTTGGTAGAGTTAGGTCATGTTAGGTTATAACTATATAATATAATACCTTCTACTATACCAAAAGCTAGCATCTGGTTGTGACTGAAAAACTTTATCGTCCAGCTGACTTCTTCGTAAGTCTTGAAGACGTTGCAGCGCTGAAGTAGCAGAATTAGCAGCAGCAGCAGCAGCAACGGCGGCAGCAACGGGCTTCCATTTCCGTCTGCAAAAACTCTTCGTGGTTCCAAGTGAGGATCACCGTCTTTCTATAAGCTTCTCCTTGCAGCGGTCGTTGCACAGCGTAGAAGATCTATCTAGTTTTATCTCGATCATTATCATCTGTTTTCGCTCTGGGTTTGATAGACATAGGTAGAAAAAAAATGAGAAACAAAAAGACTGGGACGAAAAAACAAATAATGAACAACGTTACGAGAATTCCCAGACGGAGAATATGCGGGCAATATGAATTTGAACGTCTCCACCTGCCGTAGAAAACCACCTCTATTTTATTACTGAATTATTTATTCGTTCCCCATTATTCTAGCACATCTCAATAACCTCACACGTCTCAATTACGAGTACGATAAAAGCTTCAAGTTTGCAAACTTTATCATGCGGTAAAGAATCTAAAGAGCTTCAGGCAATATTCTAAGAGGTACGATATTCAATTATATTTTCTTACACTTTAAGGTATATCACTTGCGGTATTATGTACAATACATGGTATACACAAAAGATCCAGTGCAGTCTACTTACAATTTCGTCCTATCCATTTTCTTGATTTTTACTCATCTCCTCTTCACTCGACGAAGTCGTAGCGGTTTCTGGGAATTAAAATGGAAAATTGCGAAATTATTCTAGGATCAGTTTTCCAGAATTTCTAACACCTTTTCAAGGGTTCCATATCATTGCATCGATTATCAACCATTTCGATACACCATTAATTTTCAGAGACAGCTCAACGTATGTACTTTGACCGAATTCTATCGGAGTATAGTCGAAAATGTATAATCTATTTTTATAAAATAGCATACTTCCGTCAGCTGATTGTGAGTCGATCTTATTCTGGATGGATATATTCCTACGCTATATGAGGCAACGCAATTTGCCCTGACGTTTGATCGTCCCCTTTCCTTACTTTTCCTTTCCTCGTTTCTTCGCTTTTTACATTTCATAATAAATTCTCCACCTCTATACGTATGTTCATCTACGTACGTACGTGCACATGGGTATTGCTATGGACGAATATGGAGTAACGACGGTGCATTTAACGCTCTCAAAATCGATTCGGGTCGAGAACTTGGTAACTTGACTTTGCCTTCGTACGTACCTATTCCTTCTCACATCATATGAGTATATATTAGGTATACCTATCTGTGATGTGAATAGGTAGATGCGCGACGTACGTACCTATCTATTATTGTAGGTATTACAGTACCCCGAACGCCTACAGTCATCACATTTTCTCATCGAACCGTTGTCTGGGAATTCGAGGAACGTAATAAACAACGGAATTGAGCAAAATTTGTCCCTCGGCTAAATCCCTGAACCTTTTCCAATTTCTGATAACGATATATCGCACGGACAGACTCACTTAGAGTTAGAAAATATCTGAAAATTGATGTACCGTAAGTTGTAGATGCCGCCCAGTTTTTCACGAGATAAATACAAATCGTAATTGCATGATCGCTGAAAGATCTCTCTTATCATAATTCATCGTCATACCAGTTTGGAATATAATGTGAACAAAGGAATCCCCTCGTAATTTTCCATGGTAACAAAATACTTGAGTTGAAAAGGGAGAAAATTGATCAAGCGCGCGCAAAGGTAGATATAATATACGCGTATGTATGTACCGGGCATATGAAAAGAAAATATGTACATATGTACGTCGTATATATGGTGTGTATATGTTTATACGTATATAATTTGGATGCCGATAAATCAGGTGACGGGTAAACATTGCAAATCGCAAGGGGCGAATATATTATTTTAACGCCTCCCCGATGGGAAAAAGAGCGAAATAGAGAAAGGGAGAAAAGGGAGAAAGCGACATGTAGAGCTAGGGGGCGTATTTGAAAATAAAAAACGAAAATAAAACAATAGGAAAAAACACAGCGTGAAATATACCGGACCCTGAAAATGGCAGGTATACAGCTTTATATTTCATATATAGGTATATCTTTCCCCCCATCGATGGAAATTTATTATTCCACATTGTATATTTACCCCATAGCTTCCCGATACTTTTGCGTTTGGGAGGAGCTCGACTCGAGAGTGTTTCGTCATGACCACACGGGTATGTAGAAAATTAAAATTTCCAGTATCGAAAAATTATACTCCGACAAACAGCATTCGTATGATACGACTTGAATTCTATAGAAATGGGATTTGTAAGCGTACAATTTAAATTCACGGAGTTTTTCTCATTACTTTTCGCTAGTTTTTTACAGTATATGCTGGCTACGCATACAGGTATACGAATACAGCATATGCGACGTGAAGTGTCTGGGAGAGAAATTCGCTGGTTTCATTCCAACCCTAAAACCCGCGACCCAAAATCCAACCCACCCTCTGCACTTGCACGCGTCTTGCTCGAGTGATTTTTACGATCGGGAACTTTTACACTTTGGCACACTCTCTCTCTCTCTCTCTCTCTTTTGCATAGAATTGGAAAAAAGGAGTTGAACAGACACTTACCTATTTATTATTTAGCTTGCGTGGAAATAGAACTACGGCTAGGAAAGCTTATACAAGATAGGCTATGCATTAGGCAGAAAACTTGAACTTGTAAAGGTTACGAAACTCACCCTCAGATCGAACGTCAGCCCTTCAAGTTAGTTAGTGCTTTGTTTTAAGCTCTCGTAAGACGTACATATATACATAATATATCCATGCATATATATATAAACATAGGACTAACTGAGGAAAACTTTGTCAAACCTCTAGATACTCGCTCCTCCCTGATGCCGCAATATTCTAAACCCTATTCCCGCATGACGATCCACCACGCACACATCATCCTCCCCCGTTTTTAGCTGTACATAGTATATGCACGGTACATAGTATACATACATATGTATATATGGCTGTTAACTCTGGGGGAAACGACCCACGAATGAGTTGCAAACTATTTTCAAACGGAAAAAAGAGAAAAAAAAAACATACGTATTTATATAGCTACTCGAGAGCTTTTGTTTCCTCTACTCTTCTCAAACTCTCCTTTATCTACCCCATGCGTCGGCATGGAATGGGGTTCCTTTTTTTTCAATTTTTTAACGAGCCTGCGAATATCAGAACTAAGTTAATTAAATTGATAGAGGATCCTGAAAATCTTTTGTTTCTTCGTCGGTTAGATATATTATACACATTTATTGGGGGCTAAATCGGGGGGACAAGAGCACGTGACCTATACGAATAACTTCTGCTGTCATCATACTCGAACGTTTTCTAGAAAAGTGGACGATGTGAAAAAAAATGTCAATATACGAAATACGAATTCTAGTACCTATTCCAATTTCTGAAACGAAATTTGATTCGAGTACTTTGCAGGTATAGCGTCAGGTAGTGCGTTTGTAGGCAGCTGTTCCAATATAATGTGTATATACGTATATTTCTATACGTGTAATATCATATTATCTAGGTACACGCAGAATGTTGATTGGATTTAGTTTCCCAGCCCACACTGCAATACATCGTAGGTACGTTCTGCACTGTATCGAACTGTTCTGTACTTTGTTGAACTGTACCGTACCGTGTATTGTACATACGGCATGAAACAAATGTAACTCCTCTCGTCTGTTCAAATACGCGCCAGTTACCTACAATCAAAAATATTCGTTCGGTAGACAGAAAACAGTTACTCATATACGTATAGTCGTCCCACGAATTCTGACTACCTACGTGAATTCACCGTAAATCTCTTCACTTTCGTTTCCACTTATTCTCCATGGATGCAGCACTCGAAATAATCTGAGATAATCCGATAAAACCGAAGAATTTCCTATCGTCGCTGCACAATACTGTGACCAATAGGCGAAGATTCTATAAAAATTAACTTTGCTCGTAATTATTTCGTCCTTGATTTCTGCTCTCTGATAACCGATTGGTACGTGAGAAGTTTCATCCGGAGAATCAACGTTTGTTAACGATAAAAGAAGTAAAATTCTGAACCGAGTTTTTGCTGGGGGAAAAAATATTCAGAGGTAGCTCAAGATGCTGGAAAATTTCAGATTTCAGTCTCATTTATTTCCAATTTCGCACTTTTTCTCACCCGCTCTATGAACCTACGTGTATATTTTCTTTGTACGTGCACGACTAATTATGAGGAAGTAAACAAAATTTTAAACCTCACGGAATGTTTTGGCAACTGAAACAAAGCGATCTATAAATATTTTTTATGCAACTAAAACTTTTCCATTTCGTGACCATTGATTTTTGGGGTGAGATTAGAGCTCGAAAAATATATATAGCCCAAAGTGATGCCCTCTGTAATAAAATATACATTGCGTATAAATACCTAATGCATTTTTTTTCCTCTAATTACACGCATATAATCTGGTCATAGTAGGGGGTAAAATCTGAGCTATAAAAACAGTAAGTAAAAGTCAAACTTTCAGGGCTACCTGACATATATATTCGTATATCCATATACGTGTGTAAATATCACACACATATGTACAAGGTATGTATCGTGCCACAGTGCGGTGGGGTAATAAAATAAATAAAACCCTTCGTAAGGTTTATCCCCCAACTTTTTTCTTACCCTTCAATTTGGTTCGATTTTCCTTTTCCGGTACATGTTCTTTTTTTAATTTTTTTATTGTTTCTTGTTTTTTTTCGTCCCTTTTTTATCATTTTTTTTTATGCCTGATAATAACGACTTGTGTAGACATACATACTATATACGTATATTATATGTACATACATACATGACATTCATCTCACCCTCATCGATTTCGCGATTTCTTTTCCCGACCCAAGTTTATTTATTATTATTTTTATTCTTTTCGTTCACTTTTTTCCTCCACTTCTTTTTTTCCGAAGAAAAAGCAGTTCTTTCTCTCCCTCCACCCCAAACCCCCCCTCCCTGCCCCTAAATTACGAAAGCTCAATATTCTCACTTTATTATCCCCCTAGCGAAGGATGTTCTCCGCGAAGGTGCTGTGTATATACCTACTTAATATATTATATATAAGTTTTTCGTTATCTAGAATATATACTTATACTCGTCTCATGCCGAGTAAACTTCCTACGATAACTGTACATGATCATTATTCTAGAACCTATGTACATACATATGTACATAAACGGGCCACACACCTTCAACGATTTTCGACTTATTAGTTATATACCTTTGCTGGTTTCTAATACAACAGCATCTAAGAGAGTTGAAAACTTTACTTTTTCTTTACATGAAAAACTTTGTAACATATCGAAAGAGAATTAAGAAAAAAATTAATAAATAAATTAACAATTCATTCCTCCTCCGTAATAGTAACAGCCCCACATGATTATCTCATAATGAGAATAATTACGGAAGAAAAATAAGAGCAGATGAAAAAAAAATAAAAATATTTTCATCATCAGTGTTACATTATTGATATTATTATTATTGTTATTCGTACTTTATAACCTAGAAAATATATGTTTGAATACATAAAGTTTCTCTTCCAAGGAATATTGGCGGCGTAGTCCGATTCTCTGATTACTGAAGTTAGACAGAGTGAGGGGGGGGAGGGGGTGCAAGGATACTTTTATACCTATATAGCCTACCACCGACAGAGATTTATTGTAAAAGTTGTGATTGTATAACCAACCAAGCTACTATATAGTATACCATTGCATTCGCTTCTATATAAGAAGTTGAAGTTTACGTCTCCAAAGTTATTGCCACGATCGACTCGTGGAATTTCTCATACCCTCCTTATCCCGAAGCTTTCGTAATTTGAGGGTCTCATATAACCGAGAAAAATAAGCCCGAGATCCCCCGGCGAGGAAAAAAAGAACTAATGGATTACGCTTATAAATGTTTCGTCACGATTTTTGAGTCAGAAAATTCACATCGTGCGAAAACATGAAGTACACGGATTTACATCGAACATCAAAATGACGGAGTTTTTTACCTGAGAATATATCAGCATCTCTGGTTGGTTGTTGAAATCTAATGTAAAACGTCGTACAGTTAGGTAGAGAAAATTCTAGCGGCGCATCGGCGGTTAAACTTCTATAAGTTTCCTCATCCATTTACGTCGACAGATCGTGCGATATAGTTGTAATACAGAACAATGACGTACAGGGTGTACCATTTTAATTGGACCGTTTTGATTACACGCAAAAATGAGGCTGTACAAATAAAACAAAAAAATTTCAGGGATCGATGGGAGAAAGAACCTTGCATTATGGAATTATTTTGCAAGTGATTCCATCGAGTTGATGTCCAATCGGTTTTCACATGAGTGAAAAGAATTTGTTCGTCTACTGGTAGAAATAGAAAAATTTCCAATCTTTTCAGTTTTGCAAAATTTCAGGCATCGAATGCGGTTTGAGATCGTATACCAGTTGCACAGCCCTTTTCCAGACCTGTTGATCCGAGTTCAAAAAAGGAAAATATTCTTTTCCATATGCAGAATTTTCCGCTTTATCCGATTCCAAAATTAAAAGAATAGTATTCAGTCCGAAAGAACTGAGTTTACCTCGATAGGGTTACTTACAATTAGAAACGCTATTGTATATTCGAAGAAATCGGAAATAGATTCTTCCGAAATGAAAAAAAGAATGCGGGGTGGTGGCTTCGGCGTTGATAAGAATAAATTGAGAAGCACGAGAAAAGGTGTTTGACGTTTGTCGGAAACAATGGAAAAATCTCTCGACGGTTTTTTCATGAAAAGTAAGTGGCGGGAGAACTACAGATAAAAGCGCGAAGCAAGATATTGCTGTCGTTGCTGCTACCGTTTCTTTTCTGCCCACCACTTCGCAACGCCAATACTTTATTCTCGTTTTATTTTTCTCTTCAATTATTATCCATTTTTTATTATTTTTTTTTTTTCGTATTGGAGACGATTGTTATTTTTTCAAAATGTTAAAAAAAAAAACGAAACGCAATCGAAACGTAATTTTTACATTTAACTTGCACATGATGCAAAAAAAAAAATACAAAAAGCGTTTCTTTTTAAAGTTAGCTCTCAAAAAATATGTAATCTATCGTAATTTCGGGGTGTTAATCCGCACGGCCGCCCACAATTGAATTGTCTGTGAGTTTGGTGTGTACGTGTTTGCGTAAGAATGTATGTAGTAATGTGTGTTGGGCGGACCTTTTTTCCGTAAGACAGTTTGTCGTCTGACCACCGACTAATAGAGCGTAAAAAAGAAACAAATGAAAGGCGCGATTGGGCTAAACATTTTTTCCCCTCCCGAGCAGATCGTATGCTATAATATCTGTTAGAGTCCGAGACCGCGGAAATAAGTTTACGAGGAAATCTGGAAAGAAATTAAAAGTGAATCCTGTTGACATCTTCTTTCTATAGACGCCCACGAACACAAACCTCCCGACCCTTTTTAGGCCGCGGGGCTGTTCCCTCCCCTCCCCATTCTTTTATATTGTTCGAGTCCTTCCCTTCCTTTTTCTTTTATTTATTTCCCTTGTACTTCTTTTTCTTCTTCTTAAGCACCCACGTCTACTCGCGTCAAGTGCAGGCCAACTTTTAATCTAGTTTCCTCTTCGTGCGGCTAACAGTGCAGAGTCGAATATGTATATATACGTATATATTCACTGATTGCTGCCGTTACGTGGAGGTGAACGGCGCCGCTTCATGCTCATCCCCTTTTCTCGTTTTATTCGTTTTTTTTTCGATTTCTGTTTTTTTTTTTCTTTTTTTTCTTTCACCCCAGCAAGCCAGGGAGATCAGGATGAAATCTTAGTAAAATTTACACGTCTTTTACAACCTGCAGCACCCGCAGATTCTCTCCCCCTTTTTTTTTTAATTCATTAAACGCGTGTAAACTTTTCCCATAGGAAATTTTTATAGCCACATAAAAAGATTACATCGTTTCAAATTCCAATGACCGATATCTTATTGTATGATTTTTCGTGGTCACATTGCTTAGAAGTGGAGCCCGTCAATTGATATATTTTGAATGCTCGATAGTGGAGCAAAATCAGATCTTTGTATTTGAGAGAATTAAAATAAATAAACAAACGAATGAAAAATTGCGAAATCGAACAATAGGGAAGAGAAAAGCTGCGAAAGAGAGAGCGAGAATGAAAGAAAGAGAGGAAATGGAAGACCGAGCGGTGGAGGAAAAGGAACTCTTATTTCATTCCGTTGATTATTGAGGACTCGAATTAAACTTGGAAAGTTTGAAAGCCATGAGAGAAATTGGATCGAATCGAAAATCTCAGTCGCGTCGGATCGCGTCGGGCACATTTCTTCTCTTCTTTTCCTCCTTCTTCTCCTTCGTCGGGACGCGGACGAAAAAACGAAAACGGCGAACCGAGCTCCTGATCCTAAGTTTTCTGACTCGATTCCTTCTTCTTTACGTAATTATGTTTGCCGATGCTCTTTTGCCTGCGCAGAAATGAATTTCGAACTTGAAGCCCAAAACTTTTTCACTTAATACATCGATGAATTCATTCACCTCTTGAAGTGCCGACAATTTTTAATATACTCGACATGGTGTATTTGCACCTATAGGTACTTCATCTTTTCGCGTACAATAGTTATTTGGAACTTATCTCAGATCAACACAATAAAACAAAAAATAGAATTCTTTTTCTCAACTTAAATTAAAAATTATCTTCTTTCAAAAGGAATGCTTCAAATTTTTTCAGTTTTTCAGTTTTTTTTTTTTTTTCTTTTTATTTTTCTCTTCATCGATGTAGCAGCAGGAACAACTTCGTAGCTCGTCGTTGGTCGGGCAGTC
The DNA here is from genome assembly GCA_963978495.1 of Athalia circularis. Lineage (NCBI taxonomy): Eukaryota > Metazoa > Arthropoda > Insecta > Hymenoptera > Athaliidae > Athalia > Athalia circularis. The sequence goes on from OZ021699.1 coordinate 26,651,158, forward strand.
TATTATATATTATAACTATGTGTAGATACATACGTATACGTGTGTGTACGTAGGTATACAGGTATGTTGGTACCGTCTCGCGTCTAGACGTAACTTTAAATTCTTAATCGTATTCCCCCACGAGAGAAGAGGTTAAAAGCGAGAGAAAAATAAAATAACGGGAGAATGTTATTCCAGAAAGATTTTTCGTGGCAAACATTTACGTATAAAAACGACCACTCGTTGAACGTTAAAAATTTCTTTTTATGCCGTACCAACCGCCGAAATCGCGTACAGTCTACTGCTTTTTTCCAGTTTTATGGTTTTGATATTTTGTTTTCGTGCCTTTTATCTTTTTCCACCTCTTTGAGTTCGTCGCAGGAATTGTACACCGATTTAAAGGTAGGTATGGGGTTTACATTTCCTACTTTGAAAACTATGAGCCGAATGATTCAGATTCTGTAAATCGAAAATTCACACACATATGCAAGCTTGTTCGAAACTGAAATCCATAACAATGAGAATTATTTAGTCACAATTGGTGCAGTGGAAATTATACTACTACACAGTCATCGGCAGCAACGTGTCCTACGAATGTTAAAACAAAAATAGTAATAATAAAATAAGAACCCGACGCGACGCGACGTATTTCTAACCGTCGAGCAGCCATTCGCTGTAAAAAGAAAAAATTTTTAAAAAACGGTATCGTGGAGTGACGAACAGGATGTCTATGATAAGAGTAAACTCTTATCTACAAGGGAGACCGTGACACGGTGGTCCTAAACTTCATGAATATTTCAACGGAATTATTTAGACATCATTCTCTATGGGAAATGTTGATGTCCTTGGAAAAAAAAAAAAAAAAAAAAACTCATCCATCATTACATTGCATGTACTGCACAAAATAATATACTATATACCCAAGCAGCATGTATTAGAAAAAGATTCCTACCCGGGGTGGTTTTTAAAAGATCGCTTGAGAGGATCGGTGTGAATACAGAATTAATATCATGAAAAAACCCGCAATTAGTTGCGTTTCTATTTCACCAATCTTTTCAATTATCGTAATGGAAAAAATTCACCGCCAGCGGGCGTACGGTTAGCCAAATATAACCAGCTCTTGAATATTCATATTTTAAAATAATCGTGTAATATTTGGATTTACCGTTCTATATCCAGTCTGCGAATGCGCAATTGGTGTATCTGGGATGGTTTTCAGGATAAACCAGAGGTTTATGCAATGCGATAGAATGGGACGGGATATCATCATCATAATCAGCAGCAGCAGCAGCATCGAGCACCGGCACCGGCTACTCTGTATAAACTGCGTTTCCGTAGCTTGGACCAATAGTCTCTGAGTGTAGTACATGTTCTCCTAAGTGATTGGTACCCTACCCACCCTGTCCCATACCCATACCTACCCTATCTACCTACTCAGCCCATCAGCCCATCATCCCATCTCCACCAACTGGCCTGCAGCCAATATTTGTCCAAGCGGATGCTAAGCGCGGACAAGACTCAATTCCATCTCAATTTCCGGCTATACTGCACAACGTTCGTGTATATATGGATAGTTTATATGGATCTACAGTACCCAGCTCTTCTCGTCCAATCGACGTCCAACTATCCGTTCGTGTCGTCGCCATGATGATTACATCGAGTGTACGATAGAAATAATTATTCACGATCGATTTTACGGGGAAAAAAGATAAAAGTGAACATTTACCGGAGATCGAACATACGAAAGTTGGTCACAACTTGGAGACATTCCTTTATTATCGAACTACTTTTAGCACGATTTCTAGATTGGTGTTCTTCGGTTCAGAATTTCCTGGTGCGATAATTTTCGTTAGTAGTAAGTGTACAAGGTCAGGATGTATAACGCCGTTATGCGTAGGCTCTCACCCTTCAGGTTTTGGGTACACCTAATTCATACCTTCAGGGGTTTAGGGAACGAAGGGTGGGTATCGATAAGGGGGTGTCAACGTCAGAGGAAGTTATGGCTACGTTATTAACCAACTCGGATCCAGTTTTACTACCCAGCCCTTATATGCAACTACGCAGTCATTTTATAGCTCGACATATAACATCATAACGGGTGATATTACGTTGGCGCTGGGTAAAAATGGCGAAATTACTATTTTTTTTATTCGATTATTTATTTCCCCTTCTCCTTCTCATGGAAAATAACAAGGGATCTTCGCACGAACTTCGAAAAAAGGATTTCCAGTTACGGGTATTCCATGCAAATGAAAAGAAAAAAACTCAGCGGAGGTTCGTTGCAAAAATGCATACGTGCGGTTGTGTGTTTTACGTTAACGATATATTCTAACCATAAACTTACCTCTGTTGGTTTGTATTGGAATAGGATTAAGCGATACCCGATATAGGTTATGGGCATTATCTGATGGAAAGCTAACAAAGAGGCGGTAGAGGAAGTGAATGTATCTTTAATTATCCATCCGAAGATTGGATATCCAATATGGATGTGGTGTAGAATATTCGATATTATACGCACAGATACGTACGTACAGGTATAACGAGATATATTAGCACACGCAAGAGTAAATTTTCCTATCCGGAGGTAAACATTTCGCTCGACTATAACTACGGATACATAATTTACTATAAATCTATACGCGATTAACGCGGATGATTAGTGGGCTCGTAGATGTTCGTATTACCCGATTATTGTGTGTAGAAGAAAATGTTTAATTAATACCCCCGATATCTACGATGCGATCTTAACCCAACTTCGGATATTTCCTGAACGAAAATTAATCCCAATAACTCGTGCCATAGCGATATCAGCCCTACATGATTTGTCGGGCGAAAATAAGAATCCCCATAGAATATATAGTCGGAGTGGAGTAACTTGGTCCGAAGTTTAACAAGAGTTTTTAGGAATTCGACTTCACGTAGAATATCCGCCGTAACGTCGACATCGTTAGATATCCTCAGCCGATCCTCGGCTGTTATTTGCCCCATGTCCTGTAGCGCGTGTCTTACCGTAAGTTGGTGTCTCGTTTCGTGTTCGTATAAGATGTGAAGTAAAGAGAATTAGAGGGTTCTTGAATCTGGTAGTAGTTGGCATTTTGGAAAGCTTAAGTTCAGTCTAGCATTGTAGCAGAAATTCTCCGACATCGGCTTTGTACTGCAAGCTCTACCAGTCTAGCTGGGTATGGACTATCGGCAGTCGCTCGAATTTCAACGATAGGATAGAAAATAGCTTCGTGAAAACTTGTTCCATATCTTGCATCAGCTCCTGCACGTACTCATATTTTGTACTTAACTATAACCGGGAGACTTTTTCTCAAACACTTCTATATACTTATATCTACGGAAAAAACTTTCTCACTCTTTCGTCGAGGGTAATTTGAGTTATTGTTAGGTAGAAATTTTCTTACATGTTAATGAAAACAGGATTTACCTTGTTTATTTTCAAACGTAGCAACGGTCGCCGTCTTACTTTTTCTCGTTGCCATCGTTTTGAAGAATATACATTATCCCGAACGTTTTTTATATTTCTCGGCATCACATTCTGTAATTTTCACGTGACCAACTTACTGCCGTATAATTTCCTCAAAATGTTAAATAATTCCTTGATCTCAGTTGGACTGATAGTTTTCACATGGCGTCATTAAAAATTCAGTAGGATATTGTGATAACGTGGTTCATTAAGGTTCGCCGTTTTAGCTGTTCAAATGTTGTTGGATTATGAAAAAAATAATTGGATAGCATCCAAACAGCGAAAAATTACCGTATGTAGATTCTATTTTGTTTTATCTGTACCGATTTGGCAATCCCAGCTTAACGGACCGATCTTGACAGGACTATTTGTTTCTATAACTAACCAATTTATCTACCCCGTTCATATTTATTTGTGCTACTTTTCCATCTTCCTCTTTCCTGCTTTTCCCTCCACGATATATACGTACATATTTTTCTGGTGGAAAGTAAATTTTTAGCTCTACTTCTCAGAGTCATATTTCAGAAGACCTCCTCGAGTTTCAGTCCTACGACTACCGTATCGTACCTAACCCAAAGTAACCTAACCTGACCTAACCTACCCAATTCTGAAACCCCCCGACTCTTCCAGCAGTTTCTGCTTGCAGGGCGGGATGCTATGAATATCATTACTCTTTTAGTTTCCGGTTACAAATTGTCTGACCCCGAATGACGTCGTAGCGTTTTTCACCGAAGACGCGACGTCGCGTTGCTGTTTTGCTATACAATTTTCATATCCTACCCACGACCGTATAAACTTGCCTCAAATAAATCATCCGAGACACAAAAATTCATCCAATTAATTATTATAACAGTCAAAGAATTACTTTTTTTCATTTTCATGCTCAAGGCTTTTGTGCTAGAAATTTTACCCCCAAGTGAAGGTATCACGTGCGATTTACATTATACCTTCCCTCTTTTAGTCTCCTTTTTTTAGGCTTTTCTTCTGTTACGTGAATTTTACGTTCAAAACTGTATTTATAAAATAAAGAAAAAACAAAAAAACCACAGACCGCAACTATTTCTTTTATCTTTTAACTTTTTTTTTCGAGTACTTTGTCAGAAAAACATCTCATTACTGTAGCGTTTAGTATTTTAGAAGTATCAATTTTTCTAAAAAAAAAAAAAAAAATCTCACCTCATGCCAAGGGTTTCAGGACGTTGCTACGTTTTGACTGATGACATGAAGTTGGGTACATGTATAATAGTCATCACTTCTAATGTCGTGATATTTCATGAGTCAAATAATAGAGGTATCGTGGTTATACGTATGAGTTAAAATAGTGCCCAATTGTCTTTTTACTATTATTCACATATATGCGTCATGTAATAAAAAAATAAATAAAGAATTGACAACAAGGAAAAATAAGCGCTACATCTATAGCCTGCTAGCTAATAAAAGCGGAAGGTAGTGCTGGAAAATTACATATCACAGGCAGAAGCATGACACAAATGAATTCAATCGATTGAGCTGTGTCTATATTTTATGTGTTTGCTTTTACCTACCTAGAACAATTTGTAAGTCTATATGTCGCGGAATATGATCATCGGTGTAATCATAGATATCAATATATCTATGGTGTAATTGAAAACTTCTATAGAATGATCCACTTCCGATATTGATACTCCACTTCTGCTTCATAAAAAGAAAAAAACAGAGGAAAGAGAATAAACTGAGAACTGAACTATAAGATCAAGATAAGGTCTTTCTTTACTCATTATCCAGAATTACTTCGTCTAATTAGCGACGAGATTTTTTACCCCCCTAGAATCTATAAAGTCCGACGTGTAACACCGTGTGCCTGGCAAGTTTCGTTTCCCTGTACGATGTGCTGCAGCATGCATGTGTAGATACATATAAGTGTACATATAATGTATATAATATATACGCCTGTGAATACATATATGTATATGAAGAATCGAGACAATAGGGTTGTTAAGGTATTCTGCTTGCTCACGTTCCGTTCGTCGTTACGTTTTAGTGGTGTCATAAAAACCAATACGACGAGGGATTCCCCTGGCATTTTCCCCTCTTTTTCCTATAGATATATAGTAGGTACGTTTACGTTCGTTTCTCTTCTCCTAGGTTATATCCAGATCCTCTTTTCTCCTTGCATCCCCCAACCCTCGGTACCTCAACATTATAACCTCCCCTCTTTTCTTCCTTCTGGAAGACATTCCGCGGAAATCCGCAGGCTACAAGCTAAACGAACCTCTTACTCTGCAGCCTTAAGTGCTCATCGGATATAAATGTAGGATCAGCTGCGAAAATTGTTCACCAACCGATAGAAAGAGAAGAAAAAAAAAGAAGATAGATATGCAGGATATATAATAAGCTTTGAACAACATGTAGCAGTATTGATAAAAACCGCTTCAATGCGTGTGAAAAAAAAGTTTCATTGTTTTTCATATTTTCATTATTCATTATTCATTTTTTTTTTTCTTTTTTTTTATCGTCAACGGTACACTCCCTGTAATTTACACGTCTCAGTTTGAAGTAGTTGAAAGCGGTATGAATATGTTTTCGTGGTGAAAATTTTATCATTACATCATTATTGTTATCATTTTTGCCCCAAGAATATCAAAAGTCTCTTCAGCACCCTCTTTCCGGTCTTTCAAGCCCGCCCTGCTTTGAATTTCGATCAATATCAAGCTTTGCCCTTCTCCGAAGATAACGTTTTTTTTTTATTTATTTTTTTTCCTCCATTTTATTTTATTATTCCATTTTTTCCCCCTTTTTTTGCCTCTTAGAATATCTATCATTTCTTGATTACTCCTTCTTAACGATAGCTAACTCATCCTCCTCCAATTCCTTATGATACCGACGTCGACGACGCCGCCGCCTCTGCCTGCAGAAGATGTTTGCACCGAAGAGGGAAAACTCCTCACTCGCGCTTCTTCCGTTTTCTCTTCTCGCCACTCTGCAAAAAGCTTCACAGCAGAGATAAGCGCGCTCCTCTTCTTTGAATGTGTACGTTCATTTTCCGTCAGGCATGTTTTTTTTTTATTCGTTTTTTTTTTTTTTATTCTCCTCTTTTTTCTTTATGCACAAAATGTACGAGAAAAAAGACAGCGTCATATTCGATGAGGAGGTACGTTAAGGTTTAAAAAACTTCGAATCTGATAATCGATTCGACTAATTTATACAGTGCATTTTATGACTACATAATATGATATTATTATCGAAACACTATTAATCAATACAAATATATAGCTACCAATTTTCTTCTCCTCAAAACAATTTGGGAGTAAATTTTCTATGTATAGTATACTAAATTCAGAGGCAATTTTCTAACCGTTTAGTTGCACGCAAAAGTCATTCGGATTACCTTTTCCCACTTTTACAGCATATATACAGACGATATTCCCTTTATTTCTGTATTTAAATACATATATACGTAGTATATATATCTATTCATCAATAGAATCGATTTTTGTACATATAAGTGTATACATAAGGTACACATATGTATGTGCAACGAGGAACGAACCACTCTTTGTTTCAAGAAACATCCTCTTTTTATATAAATGTACTGCGCAATTCTTATCCTCCAAGGAAGAGGATAGTTGAGAATAAAAATGAAACAAATAAAATAATCCTGACCTTACGTCCTGCCAGTTGGCAAGGACGGATAATGAGCAATTAATTGCGAGTCTAGCTCTTTAATTTCACGGTACAAACCTGTCATGTATCTATACACCGAAGTACGATCCTAACTGCACATCGCACCAAGCGTTTCATAAATTTTTTTTATCATTGAACGATATTAAAAAGCGTTGAGGAAAGAACTTTCCTTTATTTGATCTTCTATTATTTTTTCTATTATCTTATAATTACAAGTATTTTGCCACCGCCGTTTGCAGCGTAGGTCTTTATAGTTATATTCTTTTCAAATTATTATGATAATTATTTGGTTTATTCCTCTTTTCCCAAATGTATGTGTGCACCGATAAATCGATTCTCATAAAAGGGTTGAAAATTAAGAGTCTCGCGCGGATAATGTGCACGAGTGAATATATTTTATAAAAGTGGTCTCTAAAGACTCAAAGCCTTTTCTGCAGCACTCCTTGTAGGAATTAATTCAATTATCTCTTGTGTGTTTATTTTCTGTTTTTTTGTTTTTTGTTTTTTCCTTTTCGTTTTTATTATCCTTAAATTTTTTTGTCCTCATTTTTATTTCACTTTTTAAAAGGCTTGCAGTACCTTTCTTTCTACGGTATAACCTCCTGCCGCCGAGAATGAATTTTGCTTTTATCCTGGTGAGCCAGCGGGTGGGCGCGCGTGCGAAAGCTCAAGCTGATAGTGATTATGCAAATGCAACGTTTGCATATTGTGGACTTTCTGGGCTCATATGCATATATTTTTGTTGAAATATATGAATTTCTTCCTATATTTTCATTTTACATTATTCTTTTCTAGATTTTTCTTCTCTTTCGCCCCCCCCCCCTCCCCCCCTCTCCCCCGCCCGCCTCCTTTATTTTATTTTTTTCTTGTCCTTTTGTGAGATATTACGTTCTATTATGCTTTATAACGGCTTTTGTTTGATAATGTATTTTTTAGTGCTTCTATAATTTTCTCTAAGGGTAGAAATTTTATAGAGTCGGAACGGAACGCCCCGTCGCGACTTTGTGCTTGCAGTATAATGTACCGATATTCCGGCAGCCCTGCACGGTAGAAAAGCATAGGCGCCTTGGAGTAATTAATTAAGGAAGTAGCAAATTGCTTCGTTCACCTTAGTACCTACTGCTCTATACCGATGATTTCTGCAGAAACGTTCGCCCGCTTTGGTTATATCAACGCCCTGCAAGCTCGCTCGTTCACTCGCTCGATCGTTCCATTCGTTTACTCGAACGGCTGTGTACGTGTGTATGTATCTATCTTCCACCCTGCAGCATCCCTCTCGGAATATTCTTGGTCGAAGGTGAAAACCATCCGGTCTTAAGCGCACCTCGAGTGCCCATTAAACGATCCCATTTGCTTCCGAAGTCGATTTTCTGCCGAATGTATCATATATATATATATATACATACATCCGCTACTAACTCCTCCCTTTTCTTCTTCTCCTTACTTTTTCTTAATTTTCTTTTCTTTTTGCTTCCTCTTTTCACTCTTTCTACACTCGCAAGTAAAAGTGTAAAGCTCTTCTTCGCGGGGGAACCAAAGTTGCCGGTTCTTCAGAGGTAACCTAACCTACACCTATAATATTAGCATTGGTTCCACTCTGCTTTTTCACACCATGTAACACATAATTACATACACATGTATTTGTGTATTTAGATAGACAGAGAGAGAGATGCAGCTGCAGTAAATTGCATATACGTATACAAGAGTAAAACAATTTTCATATAGTGTGGAGGCTTTGTAATTTGATAAATTGAGAGAAATTAAATCCGTTTAATCATAGGTGTGGCCTTCTCGATTTCTCGTTTTTGCTTTCATGTTTATAGGCGAGCGTTTTCTATCACGATATTACATGCGTCATATAAGCTGTTTGCTTTTATACGCACGTGGAAATTATTATAGATTGCAAGATAAATAAAGGGAAAACAGAATATTGAAATAAAAATATAGTATGTTCGACTTTTGTTTTTGTGAAGTTTCAAATCACAAATTGAAATATAGAGAGTGGTAATATACGAGCGACAAAACTTTACTTTTCCCATCGAAAGCAAAAACTAGAGTACACTATCATGTATAACGTGTACATGTATACGTATACGTATATATGTTCACCTGCAATTGTCAGTCTCTCATTTTTCTTTCTATGTTTTCTTTTTTTCACTTCACTCGAGGAATGCACGCGCTACTCTAATAACTGAGCTTTGCGACTCTGACTCGACTCTGACTCTGACATCCTGGTACTACTACCAGCTGCTGTCGGATAAACGAAAATTTAATTACCAGGTGGAATTTTATTCATTAAACCGTACAAAACAGCTACATAGTGAGTGTAACTAATTTTTTATTTCAACCTCACCCAGATACTGTAACGTCAGCTATATAGTTTTTCAAGTTTGTCTTTCTCGTTTGTTTGAATGCGCGAGAAAAATTTTCAGATGATGGATTTTCGAAAAAATACCTGCGTTACAAGCACGCGCGAGTCTTTCGGCTATGGACTTATTTATTTGTTTATTGATTTATTTATTTTTCGTTTCGTTTTCCGGCATCCCTTTGACCGTTGGTGCACAGAGACAAGTCCTGTAGGTTTCTTAGCCGGTGAATTCTGGTGAAAATTTCTTAGCTATAGCTTATAGTAAAATCTCGTCACGTAACCTTATCGGTTAATTTGGTTTCACACCGTGTAGCTTACGGGTTCCACAGGGAACTCACTCGATTATGAATCCCGCAAGTATCGGCTCTTCCATAGATATAGTTATAAGCCATTGGCGAACGGTGCAGGATGGGAAAAGCACCATAGCGCGGTGGCATGGCATAGAGAAGCGGTAAGAAAAAAGGTTGGGTTACCAACGACCTTAACCACGTGCTTAAAATGCACCCTGCGAAACTTCGGTGGACCTTTCCGGTTCCTAACTATGGTTCTGACGCTCCTCCAGGAACTGGTAATCCAGAGTCTATGGGATCGTGAAAGAAACAGCGTGCCCGGAAATTCTAATCACAAAAAAGCGATCCCTCCCTTTCCCTCTTTACTCTACTTTCTCGCACGAGACCATTTACCGGTTTTCCCCATCGATTCATTTTTCGCATTCATAAATGATAATGATAATGGCAAAAAAAAGAACAATCGCCATTTTACTCGTGCAATTTTCACGTACCTATAATATTTTACAAAATAGTGAATAAATATCGAATAATAATTGCACCGTGTGTTCAACACGCTCTTATTTTTTAAACGCCACGGGAGTCAATTTACTATGAATTCCAGGTACACGTAGATTCGAAAATATGTCAAAACAAAATCGCTCAAAATGGTCGATTTGGATATGTTCTTCATATTTTCTCCGGTTTCTTTTTGTTTTTTTCAATATAAATTGTGTCTATCCGAAATCGTGCTTGATGAACCGGTAAGTAAATATTATGCGTCGGTGCACACAGTGGATTTGGCGTATAGAAATATCATTGAAATATATACTCGCGTAAAATGAATAACCTGTGTTTTCGTAAACAATTACTTGTGCGCGTCTGGCCGATCACTCGTGAAAAAATTGACTCCATCATCACCATGTAGTGAATTCCTCTGTACAGCGCGGAGTTGTAATTAATATATTTTATCAATAAATAACGATCTGTTTTCCACGAATTTTTCGTGTTACATCCATTCATTATATACTCGTTTTTCAAAAAATTATTACACACCTATAGCAGAGCTGACTTCACTCTTTCACGAAATTGGCAATTGGATCATATATATATGATTTAGTGCATTTATCGCTAAACGAAACTCGACGTGATTTTTTTTTCATTACTTCGTGCCATTAACGAGTTGAATATCAAACGACGTACATTCGTAGTAACGTCAGCTCTCGTCGTTATCGTAAACAAGTTTTCTTTTTTTCATTTTCTCGATTATTTTTTCCTTTTTTCTCTGCTTTTTCACCTCGATGAAACGAACAGTTCCCGAGGCTTTCAACGGTTATAGGTATGCGTACATAGATATAGATACTATGCATATTAGGTATACACTTACATACCTATATACATGTATATATACTTTATATACATGGAAATGGATATGGGGAGAGAGGTTAAAATTGGAAGGGATTTTGCCTTCAGGAATGCGACGATAAAAAAATGTCGGATGATATTTTCAAAAGAGGAATGATTTTTTTTTTCTTTTTTGTTTGTTCATTTATAATAATGTTTTACGCGACGAATAAATATGAATATTCATAAGCTTCGGGGCATTAAACGAATATACGTGTATATCTATACTTTATACAAAAATAAATTTAAATAATTTGTTTTTTTTTTGTTTATCATATATATGTATATACGTTTATATCAGATTCGAAATATTCTGTGGGTTAATGTGTTCAGAGTTTATATTTAGCCCATTTCATTTATAGGGAATTAAATCATCTATAGTCTTCTACTCGTCACTAAAATATACTAAAACACTTCAGATATTAGAGGGAGTAAAAAAAGGCAATGAACAAACTTGAAAAGAATAGGAATCGGCGAACGTGCGATCTAGTTGAGAAAAATATGCCCCAGAGACCTGATGGGGGGGTTTATTCACCGCTAGTTCAGATTTAAATGAATCGTGAAACTTGATGGAATTAAAAGTCGAGTACTTTCTTGATCTCCTCCGCGGTTCTCTTATCAATGCATTTATACGCTGTACTATACATGGATTGCTTATATGTATGGGTGACTAGTTTGAAATTCCGGTAAACTTTACTTAACTATCCATCTTCCCTCTTGCCTCTGTTATATCGTTAGTTAAGAAATTATCATCCTTAACGTCGCGTAAGAGAGTTTTTTTCCTTTATTTCTAATCGTTCCCGTGATCTAGAATCCCCGTAGTTTTTATTTCGTTTCATTTTTTTCAGCCGACGCACAAACAGTATCATGAAATCGCATGTAATTCCACCCGAGCATATGGTATACGTCAAACATATGCGATGATTTTTCAAAAATTGAATCTTCGCTTCAAAATTTTCCTCCATGAAAATGTGACATTATATATATATATATATATATAGTACGCATGAAACTGATTTTTGGGTATTTAAAAAAAAAAAAAATGTCCTCATTCAAATGAGGTTACCCATAAAAAATATCATGTACATGTCTTTCTGCATAATAGCAAGAATCAAAAAGGCAGAAAAGAAAACCCAAGAGGCGGTGAAGGTAAAAATTTTTAGAAATGATAATGGTAGATAGAAATGAAATGATAGATTAAAGTATCTATACGGTATATTAAACCCAGTGCACAGAAATAAGAAAAAGAAAAAAAAAAAAAATGGTGGTGGGCAAATAGGGATGGGGAGTTCCTTTTTCAAATAAACTCGTTGGCGTTCGCGAACCGTGTGCGAATATAAAGCAAACGTGTTTTGTGTATAGGTATATTTTTATATTTTGTGAATACATATAATTGCGAACTCACCATTTCTTCACATAATTTTTTTTTTCACTTCTTTTTTCCAGTTTTTGTTTTATGAAAATCTGAACGATCATCCGCGTCCTGAGTATGATAAACGCTTTCACGCAATCCGCATTCAAACGATGCTTTTATTTTTTTTTCTACATTTTTTTTTGCTCGTAGACCGCTGATTATTTCACGTTATACGTATTGCAATTGTGTTGGAAATAAATGTCTGCAATACAGTATAAAAGACTGTAGTAATAATTTTTATTTAAAATTCTTTTGATCACCGTGCAATACATAACGCATCAGGTATATGTATTTGAAATTTCGCAGCAATTTTTATATCTTTACTTTATGTTTGTTTTTTTTTTAGACGTTTGTATGTAAATATATATATAGTATAAAGTGTGTGAAATATAAGCTAAACTTATTCCCGCATTTCAATTTAAGCCGCGCTTGAGTTTGGTCTCCTGAATAAATAAAGAAAAATAGCACCAGTCTCTCGCCCCGATACTGAAAAGAAGCAGGTCGAATAAATGAAAGTGTGATTAAAGCATTTTCCATTACTCGCGATTTAACGGAGAAAATTTCTGTGCTACGTATAGATAGAATCACAGAAACGATATGAAGCGCGTTTCCCATTTCTATACTTTGTGCATTATCATAACTACAATATGCATAAGAAATCTCGTAACAGGCGCATCAATTTGATGAATACATTTTTAGAGACCGATTATTATTAAATTAATGTTGAATAACTTTCTGAGTGAAATAACAAAATTTAAGGTGAACATATGAATTTTTGAGTACATGTGCCTAATTACAATAACGATCCACTAAATTTTTTAAATTTTTTATATAAACGTCCTTGAATTATAATTAGTAGAAAAATGTTTTTGAATGGTCGTCAATTTTTTGTTTTCATTTCTTTCTATGAAAGAAAATCCATGAATTCTTGAATTTCTTTAGCAGTACCAGCAAAGCTATACATTCTGTATAAATAATCTATATAAATATATACCGTAGGTATAGGTTAGGTTAGGTTAGGTTAGGTTAGGTTAGGTATATATATATAAGAGTTGCCATTGATCACAGATAAATGTAATAATATTCCAAGCTGAGTCGTTTTTTATTTCTCCTCTAACAAATTGCAAGCACTTTATTCACGAAGTATTATTGGCTTAAAATTAATTAATTGTACAGCTTTATTAATTATTATATAACACTTAATTAGGGACATACAAATTTTCGCACTTGTTATATGTCTCTAGCTATAGCTATATACCAACAGAAGTCCTCTTCTCTTCTCTTCTCTTCGCTTCTCTCTTCTCTCTTCTCTCTCACAAAGTGATTTTAATCAACGCGCCAGAGGTTCGAGTGCTCTGGACAGGCCGCCGATCATCCCGATTCCTCGCTTTTTCTGATCCCCTTATAGCATCACCTCCCCTCCCCCCTCTCCTTCACCCTTTCTTCCCTCTCAACAAAACCGGGACACAACTTCCTGATAACTCATGTAAATTAACCATCTAGCCGTTAGACCCGCAAATTTCATGCTTCAAACTCCTAATTAACTTTTCAGCTCACCGGACTCATTGAATTTAAAATTAACAACAATAACTCAAAACTTCACTCAACACATATATAATATATCGGCAGGGATTTTTTTTTTGTATCGAGTGTTAATTTTAAAAACTTCCCAAAAAGCTCGATCTTTGAAATTTTCCAATAATCAAAGTGAGTGAAAATTTTCAATGAATTTTGAAAGACAAAAGTAACGTTTGAGTTGGTTTCTTCCCTTTTTTCTTCTTTCTTTTTCAACAGGTACAACTGGTTCCTCAGAATTTTTTCTCTTCTGTTTTTTTGTTTAAAAAAAATTATTAGGAGCGCCGAAATGTTTTTCGGGACACGCGGTAGATAAAATCTGTAAACGTCGTGACGTTTGGACGTTATTTCTGAAGTTTTTCTAATGAACAACTGTAATTAATAAACTTTCATGTCGAGATCAGCTGTTTAGTATACACAGAATTTCCCCAACATGATGTAGCAGAGCGGCACCATCCATTTACCTACTTTCAACAACCCCCTGCGTAGTACCACTCTCGTTAAGCTTCACATGGATAAACTCAGAACTGACGAATTATGAGTACATAAATACGAATACATATACACGTACATATGTATAAACATATATGTCTACCTATATACAGGCTGATTCACCAGAGGTGTCGGAATAGGCGGAGTCTAGTCGACGTCACGCCTAGCTCTATAGCCAATGAACAGCGAGAGAATCCACGGAAGAAGATAGCAACGCGATAGACCGGCCATCGCATTCGTTGTCGCGCTCGCATCACGTCGTTCAGTCTCCGCCTATTCGGACACCTCTGGTGACTCGCCCTGTATATTTTAACACAACTCCCGACGCCACTGCTGCTATACCACTTATCTTATTACCGAATGATTACGTATACGTGCCCAACCTACATATTTGCGTATCATCAAAAGTTGTACTACTTAACGATGATTCGGCTAATTGTAAGTAGTAGGGGTGAAAGAAGACTACAAATTGAAAAAAAAAACAAATTTATTGGGCATGTAATTCGCTAAATATGATCGCCCTTGTTTTTATAACGTGACGTTCGAAACGCGGAACGATATACGAGGAACGATACCGTAAATTGTGGTGATAATTTAATTCAATTGACCGGAAGGTTTGCAAAGCCCCGTATTAAGGGCTTCGAGTTCGCCAAATTATTTTTCGTGGATTTTATTTGAATATTTTTATTCGGATTTTTCATCGACATTTGTCTTCTTGAAAAGTTTGGAAAAAAAAAAAAAAAAATTAATAAATTAATAGAAACATCGAAGAAGTGCAGAAAAAGTCATTGTATTGACGGCTTTTCATGTGTTGGAAATTTTCTTTTTCTTTTAATTCATGTAGGTATTACACGTTCCCTCAGGGTTTTTTTTTTTTTTTAAATATAAAATGAAATGCAATTATTTGCCCATTCTCCTGTGGTTTTTGAAACAATACAATATTATAAAACTTCTTCAGAACACTGAACACGATTTCGGAATCTGATGAAAAAAAAAAGTTTGGTTGTTTAGAAAAACAAGAAATAAGTTTACATTAGTTATCGTCCAGTTATCATGTTGTTCTTTTTTCCGGAAACATAAGTGCGGTCATTTGACGACGAGAAGAAACAAAAATGCAAACAAAACCATCGAATTTAGTATAGATAGATTTATTGAGCTTTTTGTTAAATGACGGTATGAATAGAGTAAAGTATAGTAAAGTAAAAAATATAGTAAACTGGCAACAGTGGTAGTAGAAATATAGTAGGTATAGTTCTATGGGGTGGTATATGGCTGATGGATTTAATGAAGCGTTATCCAACGACCAAACTTTATGTATATCGGATTTGTGTGCTTTCGTTGTCACGCATAAATTCAACGTCGCTCCAACGGTTACATACGCGGTATATATATAAATATATACGTACGTATGTATACATTATACATATGTACACCTAGCAAATGCAGTATATGAACATGACACGTGTTATTGTTATACCATAATATACGCGTATAATAATTTCTGATTTCGATCAATTTCCAAGCTTTCTTTTTTTTTCTTCTCATTTTTGTTGCCAAATATATCAATCCTGTTTTTCGTTATAATCCGGAATTTATATGTATAACACCTACAAATATGCCGGGGGGTGGATGGAAATGGAGGATAATAAATACGCGTACTCGCGATGCTCGGACACAGTTGGTACGTCGTGTTTAAAGCAACAGATTTTAGACGAAGATCGGAGTCGAAAGACGTAATACACATTTGAATGGAGTGACGGTAGTAACAATGGTTCTTCATAGTTTCGCCAATTTTCAAATTCAAGGGAGTCTTATAAATTTTTAAATTCTCGAACGGAGGTTTAGCTTCAACGCGTTTTAAACTTAGTTTACATATTATACGACTTCTTACTGAGTTATAATGAACGAACTAAACTATGAAATTTAACCGATGAAGGAGTGAGGATTCTACAGCTTTAAAGCCCCCAAAAGCTCGTTTATTAATTCAGCCAAGTGATTAGCAACAGCAGCAGCAGCAGCGAGAGTAGCGGGATGCTGACTTTTCCTTCCTTCCCACTTTAATCTGTTCGTCCAGCCGTCTAGTTGGTTATACATGCTTCGAACTAGGTACCTACCTGATCCCCTCCATCCCCGGTTTTTGATTCAACGAACTTTGACCTGAAAATAGTTTACAGGTATAACCTCGAGACTTGGCAGTCAAATCTTGCGGGGCTCTTAAATTGGTTAATCTACTCTGATCCGAAGATAGCGTTCGAATGATATTTTATTCAACAGCGTAAGCAGCTCGACCAGCCCCAGACTCAAAACTAAAATAAAAATAAACAAAAAAAACAAAAAAAAATAAAAAAAAACGCGCTGGAAAAGTTTTAAGAGTATCGGGATACGTAATGTAAGTAGTACGTATAAAAGTAAAAATAAACGGGGTCCAGTGACTAGTTTATTGCAAAGTTTAAGTTCAATAATAAATCACTATGGCGAGCAGAGAGTTAGACGTATGACATAATCTTCATCGCAATGATGACAAAATAACGATTGATTGAATAAATTCTAATTTCACGATTGTATTCGCTTGTTAGAATATTTATGTGACGTATGAAATGGGTGAAATTTTGAATTTCATGTCAGAAACCTATTGCTCTAGCTCGTTTAACTCACATAGCTATGTATGTACATCGTACAAAGTTGATGAATTTTCAATCGAATCATTAAGTGTAATCCGTTTCGTATGCGATGTAATTTATGTATTAACCGAATACATTTTATTACATCATGCAATATACACATATTATATACATATACCTGTAGATGGATTCGGTTGAAGAGGGATATAAAAACTTGACCTCGAGCTGTGTTTCGTATGATATTTTTCTTCGGAATGAAAGAACTCTGGTTTTGCATACACAGGATATAGATAAGATAAGGGAGAGAGGGAACGGTCCTCGACGCGGTCACGCGAAGCTTTTATATATTTGCATATATACATATGTATACCAAAGAATAATATCTCACGATACTAAAATATATATGTAAGTATATAAAGTGTGCCATTATATATGCGCGCGGTCGCAAAGTGATAAATACACAAAGCCCTGCATTGTGACTATTGGCAAGAAAAAGGTAGAGAAGGTAAAGTAAAAAAAAAGAAAAAAAAGCTACCACGTTACACGCATATAGGTATATCGGTCGCCTTTTAAACACATATCATCAAACACGTACTACACAATACATTGCACTATATTATACGCGGTCGCCTATTCTAGACTTTCATCCGAGCTTTCATCTATGGTTCCCAGTTATTTTGCGAATCGATAAGATGTAGATACGCTAGAAAGTTTCAGACAAAAGTTGCACAGCATTGACGGGGACAAATGATGGCCAATAATAACTTTTTGTTTAATCGGAACGATTACTTTGCGGAAATTCCAACCATCCGCCATTTTTTCGCCGTCCCAGGGCTAAGGTGGATCATTATGTGGGTCAGTGGGTAGTATTCCACCAACGTGAGCAAACGGAAAACAAAACACCAGAATCGAGGTAGTTTAGATGAAACGTAATTGAAAAAAAAAAAAAAAAAAAAAAAACTTTCTGAATGTTCTGAATTTGTTTGTTTGAATATTTTTCACGCGCCCTTCCGGCGCAGCACGGAAAGCTCGTATTTGTTGGAAATACACGAGCCTATATTTGCTCGAAGGGCGCGTTTGAGAGAAACAAGAATGAGAATCGATGAATTCTAAAGCAAGCGTTTTTTTCAACGACGTTACCATTTATCTTGTTCACTTTTGTGGGATACGCCCTTTTGGCCGCTGGCAGTCGATAGCAAAGTTTTAATTTATGCGTACCGTTAGTTTTGTACAGAGGAGATATTACTAGACGTATACATACATTTATAATATCCCATCTCGTCTATTTATAAACGTCTCGACGGGGTTCTGTACACCGTTAAATCACCGCGTAGATTAGATTCCAAGTCTTAAGAGAGAAGCGGAAGCGGCGAAAGGGGGAGGGGTAAATGGCGGTGGTTATATAACAGTACGGTCTGCAAGAACGCTTTAATAATGCACAAGGATTAGCATTTGGAGAAATCTCGGTTAAACGGATGCATCAACCTTTTTACACCCCATGGCCATCCCATCCGCCCACCTCCGCGGCCCCTCCTCCATTTTCTTCGCCCACCTAATACCCCTAACAAGAAATTGTAGTTACATCCGGTTTATCCTCGTCCAAGTTAAGACGTTTAAAGTTTCATTCTCTCGGGACGCGAGCGAGTGGGGTTGAAAATATATCAACGGGGTTGAAGTGGAAGAGAGAAAAAATAGACCAGCGCGTATGTGAAAATCTCTTGATGCAATTTTTACCAATAAAATCTACGTCACAAGCTTTGCTACTCGATGATTTCTTACCGTAACGATATTGATTATTTTCTCATAATTTTACCCATAAAATTGATCTAACGTTATAGCGCAAAAGTGATGTTGTACGAGATGCAATTTTGATGGGTTTTAACGACTTTTTTTTTTGATTCCCAATCAATTTCAAGTGTAAAACTGCGAAGATCAAATTAATCGGAGTTTTTTCAAAAATCTCAATTTATATTCCACATTTTAGCGAAAGCGTATTCTGATATACATGCTTGTTCTACCCGTGTATCCACAAACTGGGTCTGAAGTGGGCGTGTCTGTTACGTTTTGTTTGGATTAAAAATTTCATCCAGCCCATCGCGAGAACGGTACATTTGTGTGTATATATCTACATAAGTTATATACATAAATATGTATATACTATATACATTGTATATACATGGTAACCTTGGGTACACGGTTGTTATTCCCAAAAGTACAGACGGTTTTAGCCGTTAATTGCGCCAGTTTGCACGAATTATAATTTCCTTGGTTGAGTGGTTTCTCCTGCTTTCCCTTCTTTTTCCCTGGCATCCTACTCTTTCGGATTATATACGAACATCCATACCTATGTATATCTCTATGTATGTGTATACACCGTATATAATACATAAAGTTCGCAAAAACATTCACCCCTTACCAACTACGCCCCCCTCCCCCGCCCTCTTTTTGCTCTGTACATAACTCCGTAATGTAACCCGTAGAGATTGTCGGTTCGTAGTCGATTCGCGAATATAATTGGAATCTAGAAGTTACCACTGCGGCTACGGGGGAAGGAGGGTTTGAAGTTGGCCTCGGTCGATCTCCACGCCTGGGGGTGCGCAAAGCTTCAACACCTTAAATCTACGTGCAGTTGATATCGCCACTCTCACTTCCTATATAATATAACAAGGAAAACCAAATCGCACTTTTTCCCCAAAGTTTCGGTATTCGTCGCTCTCCGATGATACAAATTACCTCGTTTCACGACATGTCCGTTCTGTCTTTCCATTGTTTTAATTTATGTCTTTACTTTCTCTCCCTATTTTCACCTTAAACGCATTACGTATGACTAGAATGAAATAATAATAATAACAATCATTATTATTATGATATTGAGTAAAAGTCTCCGAAGCTAATAGGATGTATGTACGGAGGTATATGGTGTACAGGATCTCTCGACATCCCTCTCCAAACTGGATATGACGTAATAACACCTGAGACAAGGTGAAACGCGCGCGCGATGTTTGATTTAATATCGGAGGGTATACAGGACCAGGGATGTCGGGATGCCAACGTGAGTTGAAGTTGAGTCAAAATGGACGTAACGTTACATCGACTGAAACGGGACATCAAGGCGGAAAATCTTATCACAAAATCTTGTCTTGTCCCATTAATAGCACACACTCGATCCACCATTTGTTCGGTGATGCTGTTGACCTGTCGGTTTCTATATTTATCATTGCATATTCGTAACGCGGGACAAAAAACTAAGAATTTTTGCAATCTGAAGAAATTCTTTTTATTCACCCTCTCATAATTCCTTCAGTCGGTACGTCGGCGGAGTGCAAGGTATGGTACAAACGTGTCGTACGGCCACGTACATCTACTGTACGGCATAAATTGAAAATGTATCAGTGCTCGTGATTGAATAACGTTGTAGCTCCAGGTAGCTTTATTCCTAATAGCTCTGGTTCAGTGGCAACCAATTCCGCCCATCCAGCATTTCTAATTGCAAGTTGTAGGGGACATTTGATAGCGCCTAATTGCTCGGTGCTGACGTAAGCGTGACTAGGACGTAATTTCTCGTATACATATATATACCGGTCAGAAGGAGTAGGTGGGTAGAAGATAGGTAGGTAGGTAGGTTAGTCGGGTAGGTAGGTATATATCTGGTATCTAGTATCTAGAAACGCATGAAGCACGAAGCAAGAGGACACGGTTTTCCGAGCAAAGTAATTATTAACTTAAACTCTCACTGAGATTCGAATCAGATTACGAACCCGAAAGAGGTCTAACCATTTTCACCTTTAATTATACCTCCACATTTTACGTAACTTCTTTTTTTTACCCCCTACGATTTTTTTTTCATTTCTCTTTCCTCTTTCATTTTCTATTCCATCACTTTTCTATACAAAATAGGAGAAAAAAAAGGAATAGAATAATATAATTCTATTATCCGCGTGTTCCACTTCGTTGCAGACGATAATATAAAGTTCACGACTCTGCAGTATAGATATAGATAATGCGAAAAGGAAGAGAGGGGGATGGAGAAGAACGGGGAGAAAAAAAAATTGAATTTGCTGACCTCCGGGGCATCGGATGAGGCTAAATCTGTCACCGTTACCCGATAAGAATGACCGTAGCTTTCACGCGAGCTTTTATGTCCCTATAGCTGTGACGAAACTTTCATCAAATCGCACATCATTTTTGCCCGTATCACATTCCCTCCGACTCCGTCTTCGCCCCAGCGATATGTAATGTAATATGCACGTATAAGAGCTTATCCGATATATTTATTTTGTATCTTTCTGGTTATGCTTTTTTTCGCCAATTTTCTCCTTTCTACATCGATTTCGATGTGAACATCCGGTAGGTGAGACATGTATTTTAAAAATCAGAAGATGATACCTATATGGATTTACATAGACAAGAGTTGAAGGATACATGCACAGTTACATTTTTTTTCTCCGATCGTCTTTGGAAGTCCCACGAATCCATCATTGAATTTTTTTGTTACCGTAAAGGTATTCTTATGTTAAAAAGTATCAGTGAAACGACCAACAATGCCTCGATATCATTTTACATTTTCCCAACATACGTATATATGCTACCTTATCTACTTTGTGCATACGAGAATAAGAGTGGCTTTTTCAATGAATTCCAGCGCGTTCGCTTTACATACGTATATATAAATTCACACTCGCAAAGCCATCGGTGTGTATCCCTTCAACAATAAGTCTGATATTCACTGACTTGAAGAAAGCTTTCGGTATAGGTATCGCTAAAAGTGATATCGAAACTTCAATTTTTTTTATCCAGCTTTTATTTTCTCCCAACAATCGACGTCGTTTCGATTTTTCACACCTGGAGATTTCAGGTATTGCGGAAATGAAGATACAGATGTTATAGAAAAAAAACTTTACCCATACCGTAGATTATTGATAATTTTAATGGAATTCCGCGGGAGAAGTAAAAAAAAAAATCATAAAAATAAATATATACACGTAACACACATTTCGCAAGAGTGTGTATGATCCATCTAGAAGCTGGCGAAGAGAGAGTGTTATAGCTTGAGGAATTAATGAACAGCGTAGACAGCGTTAACAATGTCCCAAAGGAAATCTTTGAGCGAAATAATGACGTTGTCACCGCCTCATGTTTCTTTCAATACAACCTGGCGATTCTTTCATCCCCTCCTTTCTCTTTTCTCTTTCCACTCCTATATTCTCGCGAGCAACCATAACCGCCACCACTAGCATCTGCACCCCTAATATCGGCAACGACGACCTATACCGTACGTCCTCATAGTGCAAGGCGGGAATTTTCTACTTCCTATATCGGATTCCCCAGTGAAACAGGTTACCGTAACCGCAAATCACCTTCTTTATTTAGGCCTCGTGAACTCGAAATAAGTGGAAAATAACAACGAAATGAATATGAGAATATCAAAAGAAAAAACAGGTGCGATAAATTCTATATTCTTTCTTCGCGATTGGTCAAGCCTACAACCAATTTGCCTACTAGATTATTTTTTGTTCAATAATTGAGAAAATAACTCTAATCTCTCTATACGCGATACGCGTATTGGGAATTTTATCAGGTTCAACAAAATATCCTTCAAAATGTGTCACTGATCAGATGAAGAAGAAAAATCATGTTATTTATTCAACAATTCAAAAACTATTGTCCGAATCGTACCGCAATTCGGATCGGTTCCGAGGAAAAAAATAAATAATTATAAATAACACTATGCAAAGCATTGCCAGATAATAGTAAAAAAATTCGTGGTTCTCAAGATACTATATCATTGGGGAGGGGGATGGGGGGGGGGAGGTCCAATATCGTACAACTAAAAATAATTATAAACGTATGAGTTTAAGCAAAAAATTCAGGGAATGACGTAATAACTTCCCTCGCTTACCTTGCCAAAGTGGGAAGTTAAAAAAACAAACGAAATAAAAAAAAAGTGATGGAAAAAAAGAAGTGTACCCGGAGTTCACCAAGCACACGCAGACGCAACAAACGAAGTGATATACACGTTGATTGGACACTGCAGGCCGAAAAAAAGTCGGAGGTTCAGGTTCAATTTCGGAGGTAGTTAAAATTAGGAGTAGTTACAGGTGAGGGACTCCGGAGGAGGGGGAAAGGGAAAGGGAGACGAGCGCATCAATCACCGCTCTGATTGCGCGCTTTTACCGCTAAATCGGCGTCATACAACATCGGATGCCATCAGCATTAATTTTAGACCACACGCGAAATGCTGACGTTCCGTGCGTTAGTTGAACGTTGATATAACTAGTAGTAGTGTGTAGAGGTTATAGGTCAACAAATCGCTTTGGATTTAGCGAATGTCATGAATCGATAAAATCGAATTTTCTCTGTACAGAGTATTTGTCAACTTGCTGCAACGGCTAGATGTACGCGTGCACCGTATACATGCATTATGCCGTTGCTGGGATCGTCATTGTCAATTAAAGTTTATTCAAAACAACGTGCAAAATACAGTTTTCGGCGAATATCCTCGCTGAACGCGCGCACACGTTCGCTATCTTTGTCTTCGAAAGAAAATCAATCTTCAAGCTGCCTTAAAAAAAAATAAATAGACAAACGAACAAATAAAAATAGAAAGAGAAAAGAAAAGGAGCGAAAAATAAAAAGCTGAAACACACGTGTTCGATGTAATTGGCAATTAACGTACGTGCATGTATATAGGCAGAATATGTTATTTTAGCTCGAACAAATTTTCATCCTAATTTTTGTTATATTACAGTTTGCTACCTCGTGCCAAAAGTATTGAATATAATTGATTACGGTAGTTTGTCGCAATGAATTTAACGGAATGTAAAATTGAAAATATATCCGATGCTAACCGTAGCATGTGACGTATAACGTCTCGTTATATTTACGAACACCGTACAGTTGTGACAGTTGAGAAACAAATAAATGCTAGCGTACGTATTCATATACGTTACTCTTTCAATTTTAAAGAAAATATTTCTATAAACGGCTTCCGAAAGGAACAAAGAACGAAGTGTCGGAATATTGTGCATAAACCTAGAGAGAAATTTTGGAATGTAGGTAATTATGGTGAACCTAATAGGTAAAATATTACTCATACCCATCGAAAATACCAACTGCAGCCAACCCCTACCAACAAGGCGGGGCAGCACAGCGGTCGTAAATTGACGAGGAATGTTGCTAATAACGAACGTTAATTTACACGTTCGTTAATTTATATTCCGTAATAGAGTTGACCGTAATTACGCTTATATACATATAAACGTACGTTGACTTGTTAGTATAGTTTAATTATTTTTCAGTTTGAATATTTTACGAAACAAAAGTTGAACGAACTATTGTACACCTGTACATAATTCAGGTAAAACTTTGCGGAAAAGTGGAAAAATTGAAAATGGAAAAAATGTAATAATCGGAAAGAGAAATATAAATGTGAACGAACAGACGTTATTGAACAGCTGTTTCATTTCTGTTTTCTTTTTTAATTGTATAACGATTGATAACGAGCGCAACACGAGTTAAAACAATTGCCACGCTCGTTATACAATATACATTGTGTGAATTTCTGAAAAAAAAAAAAAAAATCTTTTTCACATACCTTCTGACGTTTCTCTCTCACTTTGAAAAACGTTGATGGTTAAAATGATGGGGGCGGGGGGTAAAACGGTGAAAGAATGTAGGTATAAGCTATAGCAAGATTTCCTCGCACGAGTTCAGACGTCGAGACTCGTTTACTTTTGACGGCAGTAATTACTTTGGCAAAGGGTAGCAGGGTGGCTGGCAGCGATGGTTATAGTAAAAGGTGAAGTAGAAGGAAAAGGAACGAACCCAACGGACCAAAAGCAGCAGCAGCAGCAGCTACTACCCCTTGCCTTTAATTTCCAAAGTATGGTACGACGGTCTTTCATCGGAATCTAAGTGAAATCGGCGAGCACACGAGCAGCAGTGAACGTGAGCTACATAGATGTGTATCATACGCGATACAGGAGTAGTAATAGTTGAAGAAGACGCGACCAAAGCCCCGCGATGATTAATCTTCGGAAGAGAATTCTTCGCGTTCCTACGAACGGACCAACGGACAACGATGTACGGTATGGTACAGTGTGCACATGCCTATGGAATACGAAGTGGTCGCGATGACCATAAGGTAGAAATTCCAGTTTCTGACAGGGCAAACCCAAACCAAGACGGAAACGTATAATACCTACAATGCCATCCTGGAATTCTGCCCTACTTTCACTCTCTACACCTTTGCGTGTTAAAAAAAAAGATTATCAAACATTCGATCCAATTGATAATAACTAAATACGATAAGACTCGGCGTATGGGTACGATATTTTTTCATTCCTTCTCTCAAATACACCCGTTGAATTACCCATCCCGCATTGTTGCGCATTCGATTGAGGTTCAAAGTGGAAGTTTCACCGGCAAATTTCGATGCATACTATGTTTACTCATATTGTACATACACTATACTGTTATACTGTCTAGATATACATAGATATATATATGTTGTAGGTATATTCGTATACATACGTACATAATAATGAAGAGAGAGAGAGAGAGAGAGAGGGTAAATTTACTGCGCTTGCACATTGAAATTGAACAACGCATATGATCGGATGCATGATACGGGGATCTAAACGGACGCGTTGTTACAGCGAACGATGTACTACGCGCGATATAAATTATCATCATGTGCGAATGTACCGATGTATATATGTGTGTTGTACACGTATGATCTGTATCCCATATATATATATACATATACACTACTGTAATCACTCTAGCGTGACGTTTCTACCGTTAATTTACACATAACGCCGCGATGAGTTTCGATGAAAAAAAATTGTGCGATTCAAATTTAATTTTGTCTTCATTTTGTCCAATGAATCTGTGAGAAGATGCCAAATTTCGGGTAAACAACTGCAGGAGTTCCGAAATTTTTTTCATCAACATCGAACTTTCAGGCTCCTCTTGGTTATTGGTTCGTACAAACCTTCACGAATCAACGTATCGAATGAAAGCTTTGACTTTAAGGGATTAGATTAGAAATTCGATAAATTTATGACGCACAATGTCATTGCCACTGCGATATGCGTAATGCATGTACACTTATGTCATATAGGGCGGATTGATAAAATATGTATAGCATAGGTATGGCATGTATATACGCCTAAGAGCTGGTGGAGTGCGAAAAGGATTGCGAGAGTGTTGTAGGTAGTAAGTAGTCAACGCGGTTCGGTGATGAATCGGTATAGCAAAATATAGTAGTTTGAGAAAAGAGGGTTGTATGGGGTCGAAGGTGAACGCTGCATTTTTCCGGGCTTTCATGGAAGTTCCGTATCCGGATAGGGTGTGAGAGAAAGAAAGAAAAAAAAAAAAAAAAAAAAAAAACAGATGAAGAGAGAGAAAGAAGATAGAAAGCTGGCGGAGTGGCACACGTGTATTGATATTACACATAAAGCTTGTGCGATACTCACCCCTCACACGAAATTGCACTATACATATACGTCGTCGGTATACCCGAAAGATATATAACCAGATCTGAGTATAAAGCATTGAGAGAACCCTCAAGAAGAGCACTCGACCGAATACACATACGTCTGATAGATACAAATTTATCTACATCCACGTGTCTCTTAACTGTGCCGCGGCGCCTCGGCGGCTGGCGTCGCATCGCACCGTCGACGAACGCAATCCTTCCAAAGGGGGATCAAATCGCATCGGGAAAAAAATAGATAAAAATAAAGAAATAAAAAACAAGAAAGTGGAAAAGCAGAGCGTGTATAGGTTTAATACATTTGGACGATAGACGATACCGTCGGAAGAGGGGGGGCATGGATTTCATCCCTATATGTGAAAAAATAAATCTTACTCCAGACGTTCGCGCATTTTTAAAGGAAGAGGAACGGGGAAATGTTGTTAAAGAGGATTGAGACATTTGGTATACCTCGCTAGATACTAAAACTTAGTATTTTCCATTGAATATGGTAGAATGAAATATATACCTAGATAAAGAAAAATAACATGCATAGAAAGAAGTAAAGTATCGTTCGTAGGATTTTACATCGACATTCAAAGCTCCTGAAACGGCTCATACTTCGGCTGCAGGTTTTTGAGTATGACTATTAAAAATCCATCCAGTGCGCAGTTTAGATACAGCATGGGTATAAGGTTATATAATGTACGTGGAATACACTATACATAAATAACATATGTTCGAAGGGTAGGCGTAGGTATACATGCCTATGTATATAGCATACATACCAGTCGGTAGAAAGCAGCCTGGGTAGACTGCTTGACCCGGTTTGATGTTTATCGTTTCGGTGCTCGTATGTTTTTCTGCTGGTGGAAAAATGGCGAATATAATATAGGTATATATGAAAAATGTTGAAACACTTCTTCCATTGCCTAGTATAACCTAGGAGCAAGAGAATATTACGGAATATTTAGATATATATGCATGATACGTATGGGTATACCTGTACAAAAGCAAATCTCGATTACTCTTTTTTCATTCTGATTTCATACCGCAGAACTACATCGGTGGTATGGAATTTTCAGACTAATAGGGTTTTTCGTTGTTGAATTTTTCGTCTGATTTTTCAACGGAATCAAAATCGATAGCAAACTGTACGAAAAAAGTCGTGTCCTCCGAAGACTTTACATAAAGTTGAAGCTCACTACGGCAAAGAAACCAACAAGAGGGTTTTTCTATGAATAAATTTCCAAAATTTTCAGACTGACCTACAATTGAAAACTATTCTCATGCCAAATCCTTGCGGAGTGCATTTTTTCTGACAAGATGTTGGAATCCTAATGGGTTAAGATGTTGCTGAAGTTATGGAACGATTTGCGAACAAGAACTACTCTCAAGGATTGAAAAAAAAGACAAGCATCGGAATCAAGTACCGTTACCACGTACTTGACATTAGCTTCGAATTTCGGAAAATCAAATCAAAATTTATCGAGTCACACTTACCCTGTATGTTGAGATATCGAATGATTGAAGCCGGAAGAAGAAAGAAGGAGGAGAATCATGGAAAAAAGTGAATGAAACTAAAAGTTCGCAGGCACTAATCAATACCAATTTTTTCGACATCAAACCGTTCGTCATTTTGATTGAGAGATTGAGAAATTCTCCGCACGAATTGATGGGGTACTTTATTTTCATCGTTAAGAACTCGTTGCCGATAATTATTTTCTGTTCAATCCACCCCGGTGTACGTATATACGTTCATGTGTATATAAATATAAACACCACCTACCTCTGTTGCCTGCAGTGCGCGACACCTCATACCGTGGAAGTATCTCTAGTCGAGTGTTCCGTAGCTGGTGGCTTTAGTTGATAGGGTGGTAAGAAGGGTAGGAGAAATAGTGGAGGAAGTATGTATGGAATAGTATAGGATAGGTGGGTAGGTGACAAGGGAAACAGTGCTTCTTGTATTGCCTATCGACCATAGAATGACACATGGGTATGCCAACGGGGAGTGAAGTGGCAATCAGACCTCTTGTCCTCCAACCTCACTTCAACTCCCTGTGCTACCGCTGCTGCTTCTACCGCTTCTACTGCTCTCGCGCTTCAGTAACCAACCCCTTCTGGTATTCCTCTTGGGACAGTACTGAACTGACGCGAGTTGTAACCGACCTGGGATTTCTGTATGGCCCTCGGCACTATTCGGTAACGTTGGGCAAGAAATGCAAAATGAACTTCTCCGTTACTACTAGGCGGACAAGAGGCAGAACTTCGAGTAGTCCTCTTCTTCCTCCTCTTCTTCTGCATCAGACCGTATGTCTATAGTCATATGGATATACTATATAGTTATACCTATGCTACAACTATTTCGGTTCACTTCCTCCATTTTACTATATCCTGTAATACTGTACACCGTAAGGTTCCAGGGTTCAGAATCCAGACGTATATCTTCCTCGTGCAGACCATTATTGAAATCCCCAGGAGGCTTGTAAATTGCATTCTAAGAGATAAATTAGAATCCCAGGTAGGATACGGGATTGGTACAGATTTACACCTTCGTGTTTCCCGGGATACAGAGTTGTATCTCGAGCGATCTAATTTCTCTCGATTCAGAGATACAAGGCACTCTCTTGCGGATGTATAAAAGAACGGAGTGCGTATGTATTCGTGGCACAGTATCCGGAAAAGGAATCAAGAATATTCTCACAAACTCATATTCCCGATTCCGATCAGTATTCACTTTTTTCTCAAGTTCTACAGATGCAGAGGTCCTTCGGATCTCTTTAGATTCCAGACTCTACGACTCTCTAGAAAAATCTGACTCACCGAATCGGAAAGATAAGGATAATAAAAATATAAGATAAGAAAGCGAAAGAAAGAATAAGAATAAGATGATTGCTGCTGCAGCCGGTAGCGTCGCACGAAGGAGTTTCACTTCCCTCAACACCACGGAATCTGGTTATACTCTAAAATCAGGAATATCAAGGAATTTCTCAAGATGCATATAGCTGCAAAAGTTCGGTTCGGTGAATCTGATTTTCTTAGACACAAACGCTGAAAAATATACTTCATACTTGAGAATCATTATTGCCATGATTGTTGTCCTCATTCCAATATGTTTCAAGAATCCAAAAACCAATTGCGTATTCTGAATTCCTTCTCTCATGAATCGACCTAAACTGTTCGTGTCAAGAGATAAAAACCTTCGAAGTTTAAGTTTTTTTCGTGGTTTTCCGTGGCAAAGTGCATGAATTGTTGATATGAAATTGAACAACAAATAGAAATTCATCATAGCTGAGTATGAAAATTTCTACTATGCATTCCAAATATTGCAACAACAGCAGCATCGGTATCACGAAATCGATGTTGATTTAATTCAATAATCTGCAACGTATTATACATGTATACACATATATACACCTGTGTGACGCATTGTTCAACGACTATGACGCGCGACAGCTTGCCCCGAGGAATGTCACGGACAGCGACATTAGTCGTATTTCCCCATGGCTATATAATAGATATTATATACACCTATATACATGCCTATTCACCTACCGTCTCTCTACCAATATATTCCACGAGTTAATCACCGTTATTGATTCTGTAACGGACAGCAGATGTGCGAAATCCGACTGCAAGTCAGGATGCCTGTGTAGATTCTGCGCCTAAAACACCATAAATTATACATGCATTGTGAATTATTATTATTGTTATTGTTGGAGAAATATGTGGTTCTAGTTATGAAAAAAGAGAAATATTCCTTTGTAGCAGCGGCATGGCGGCAGCGGCAGGCTGAAATAAGAAAATGATATGATTCGAGGTTGAAAGTTAGTTGAATTTACTTCAATAGCGGCAGCAGCAGTAGCGGTAATAGGAGCAGCTGCATATAATATGATGAAATAGTGATGTGGAAAAACAGTATAATATATATCTATATATATATATGTATTTTTCGATTCTTTCCAGATGACGAGACCGCTTTGGTGCACGGCGTTGTTACTTCAGACGGTCTCTTCGACGGCACAGTGAGTACTTCAAGGGAAGAAATTTACATAGAACCAGCGAGCAGGTACTTGAAAACGAGAGGACGACGAAGAAGAAGAAGTCGACGAAGTCAACGAAGAAATAGTAAAGAGGAGTTTCAGTCACCGAATAACGTCAACGTCAACGTCGACGCCGACGTAAGTCCGATCTACCACACGATAGCATATCGCTCCACCGACGTTCAAAATCCAAGGCAAGATCAAGAGCACTCGTGCGATAGCGAACGTCTCTACCGAAATGGTAGCCTCAATTTCAACCAAACGTAAGAAAGAAATTTAATATACATGTAAATGTACGTATGATATAAATTGTAACATCAAATTATGTAACATGGGCGTATGTATGTTGTGGACAAAAGTCCAAAAACATTACAATGCTGAATTTGAAAATCACCCTTCCCCTTTATATGGAAAAATAATTGGCGTATGCACAAACATATGTATGATGAATTCGGTCAAGTTTCAAAATCGGAGAGGAAAAAAAATATCTAATGATATGCAAATATCTCGTTCATTCCTCTGACTGCGATACAAAGGCATTTTTTTCAATTTCAACACGTCAATATGTCAATTACGTTCATCTTCATAAAATCTCGTTCGTCGGTATAGAAACCAGAAAGAAGATCCGATCGAGAAATAAACGCAAATTTAACATTCAAGAATTATTCAGATCGAATTGCTCATGAAATTTCGAGTCAATAATTGGTAAAAGTGATGGAACGATTGTTGATATGGTAAAAAAAAAGAATAAAAGACAATTAAATGACATCGCAGAATGAGCCATATTGAAGCTATATAATTGCTTTCAGCATGCAAGAAGTAAGTTGCTTTTTCCCCCCAACATGAGTTAATAGCTTATAATATAATATGTCGGTGGTTGTTCCGACCCAACCGAGGCGACACGACGACTGATAAGAAACGCGTACTTTGGATTACTACCAGAGCAAGTTTATGTAGAAGGAAAAAAGAAAGAAGAAAAAGAAAAAAAAAAATTACAGACCGAAAACTTCAGCGGTATATTTTCACCCTAGCGCGGTATCCTTATATCGCAGTTTTTCGCGATGATCGTGCGATTAAGGGTAGGTGTATAATATCATGAGAGTATAAGTACCTATAAATTAGAAAAAAGAGAAAATGAGAAAAAAAACGTAATAATTCTACACGCCGGTTATTAACCGTGACCAGAACGAGCAATTCCGCGGTCTAGAAGTCACGTTATCAGGAGTTTCTCATATTACGTCGTCGAAGTTAATCTATGAACAAAATTTTATGTTTCATCGAGAAAAGAGGGACAGGAAAGAAAATAAGTTCAAGGGGATAAATGTGTGTAAGAAATTGTTGTGAACCTTAGTTTCAGAAGAAGTGAGACGCCGTATCAACCGAACACCTCACAACCGATCTACCAGCACCTGAACGATGGCAAGTCTCACGCAAAGCCGGGCTTTTATCCGAAGGATGCTCGAAGAAAGAACCCAACTGCGAGCTCCCACAATTTAGAACTACTCGACAAGTAGGTTTACCAGCAATCTTGTATTCGAACCCGAATAATCCACGTAAAAATCATATAAGCAATTATAAATACAATAAACATGGTGTCCCATTACAAACGTCCCGCGAAAAAGTTTTCGTCAAAAATAGTATAATCTGGAGAGGTGAGGAGGAGACCGGAGGGCATGTAGGCCGAATAATTGTTTAGAAAAAATACACCGATTTGAAAACTCAAAAAATATACGATTCTTTTTTCTTTCACGAGAGCGACCCGGACGAGAACGCTTCTGTTGGAACATTCGAAATGGGCCACCCTGTATGTGTATACTCAATGGATGTGATCTCATGGGCATTTTCTACGTGGCCGCGGATCGAATTTTACCAAAAAAAAAAAACAAAAAAACAATCACAATAAATTATACATAAACGAAACCAACGTTCTCTCTTATTAGTTGTAATATTGTAGCGTACCTTTTGAAAACCGAAGC
The DNA here is from genome assembly GCA_963978495.1 of Athalia circularis. Lineage (NCBI taxonomy): Eukaryota > Metazoa > Arthropoda > Insecta > Hymenoptera > Athaliidae > Athalia > Athalia circularis. The sequence continues at coordinate 26,683,906 of OZ021699.1, forward strand.
AATATGAATAAATTCACTTAAGCTAATGAACTAATTAATACTGATCTATTATAAATAATCCCATCATAAAATTGGGAAATTTGGAACACGCGTATAAAATTTCATAAAACTATAAGTGCGGGTGGGGGGGGGGGGGGGTGAAATCCATACAGGTCATCATTGAAAAGTAGAAATATTTGCAGAGAAATTGCTTTGGGGGGGGGGGGGGGGGGTCAGGGAGGGGGGAGAGAAGAGGAATGCAGCTTCGAAGATTGCGCGACTATAGTGGGAAAAAGTTTTTCTATTTTTTGTTTTATTTCTATTTTTTTTTTGGTTGCCTTTTTTTGTTCCACCCCGTGCGAAGAGAGATGAGAGCAACTGTCTTTTCCCACAATTTCGCGCGCACGGTTTCTCGCGGATGTCTGACTGTTGCCCCGTTACTTCCACTTCTTCTACTTTTACTTAATCTTTTCTTTTTATTTCTGCACAGGTATCCAAACATGTTATTAAAGCCGAGCTTGCGGGTCTGTTATAGGGTTTTCAGTCGGGCTTACTAACCAGAGCAACGCTCGCGAGCAGTAACAATTACGGATATAAACGTTGAATAACAAAACATGCGCGTTGAAACAAAAAAATCACAAAGAAGAAATTTCAACTGATCTTCCCCAGCCTTATAATTATCTCCGTCTTACTCGATATATCCGTACAACACTTGTTGTTTGTATAATTCGCGATTGTAATCTTAAAGAGATTCAAAGAACGTCATATGCAATTAGAATGCTTGAAAATTGAAAAACAAGGTTTCAAAGAATCGGTCTATGTTATACAGCCGGCACTCGACCCACATTCCGTACATAGGATTGAAACTGACTAGAATTTTTCTTTTCACCATTAAAACTTCTTTTTCTTTCCCTTTTTTCTTCTTCCTTAGATTGTACAGAGAAAGGTACACCCGAGTGCTTCGCAAACGGACATCGGTGGACCCGAAGAAAACAACTTGTATGTTATATCTACAAGCTGACCACACTTTTTTCGATCACTATAAATCCGAAGAAGCTTGCATCGAAGTAATGACACGACACGTTCAAAAAGTTAACGCGATATACAGATACACCGGTGAGTAAATTTCATCAAATTCTACTCGTAATCTTAAAAAATTTCGATTTTGAGTTTCTTTGAGTTGTTATTTTTATTTTTTTTTTCTCTTTTGTTTTCGTTTTTCATTTGTGCCGTGTTGAAAAATTACCTGTGCCTTCTTATTGCCAGAGCCATTAAAACTTCACCATGTTTATATCTAGAAGAAAATAAGAAGAAAGCGAGGAAAAAGATTTTAAGAAAAAGAGAACGAGATGAGTTACGAAAAAAAAAAATTAGAAGAGAATCCCATCAAATCTTCAGTGTATTTTTACCTTTTCTATCCCCCCCCCCCCAGTGTGTGCAAATTTGAAATCACACGTGCAAATACTGTATAGAAATTTTGGCTGGCGATGAAATCAAATTTTATGTAGAGGAAGGAAAAAAGAAATTTTACACTTCCTAGTGAATTCAAAATTTTTTCAATATTGATCCGCAATAGTTTGAAGTAGACTAAAATCCACGTAGTTTTCGTTATCTTTACAGTTTTTTTTTCCTTTTTGTTGATTTGTAATTACCTCGGCATTCACGATAAATTGCACAGAAGACAATTAGGAAGAAATTATTCCTCCACCTCAACGTCTTTAGCCACGATACTCGAAAGCTTCTTGAATTTCAAAACTTGTTTAATTAGCAAAGCTACTTATTGTTTGTTAGTACTTCGAGCTTATATTTTATATATATGACGTTCAAGCCGGAAATGGCAAAAAACTTTGAACTGGTTATCACGACTCAATCCTATTCCCGTCCTCTCTCTCTTTTTTTTTCAGGGAACGAAAGAATAAAGATTATTGTGCCGTGTATTTGATTTTTTATTTTCTTACATAAACGTGCCCTCACAACCCAATGTAAAGAATCGAAAAAGAAAGGATGGCAAAAAAACTTCTCAACTTATTCAAAAGAGGAAGAAACTTGAGTATATCATTTTGGGGGGGAGGGAAGAGGGGGCAAAAAACGAATAACGTTATTGCGATTCTTGTGCAGTTTTTATACATATACGCGCATATATTTTATCGAAAGTACTTTGCAATCTTTTTCTAAGTAAGAAAATAACATACGTTACAAAACTATTCGTGCTCGTGTGTGTGACGGTCGTCAGAATACATTTTGCAACGTGTTCAATATCCTCTGGCAACCGTCTCCTTCACTCCTATCTTTATCTGAGTCCTCGTCAACCTAAATGTACGTACGTACATACCTACAACCTATACACATAGGTATGCATCTATCCACATATTACGTATACATATATAGACATATACCCTATCCTAAACTACCCTGCTGCTGCACCTGCATCTTATAGCATACCTAAATGTATACCGTGTGCATGTATACATATGTAAATTGTATACATGTGTACATCGTCATGTAGGTGTGTATCTCGCATACCCTTCTCTCCATATATTAGCTATGTACTTTAGAATTTCCTTTGAAACATAACTTCGCCACCAAAGTCTAGTTAACGTCCTTAACCTGATAACTGAAGTAGTTTGGTCTATAATGAACCTAATTATTCCGAGCTTCAAATTTTGTTCGAGGTATAGAGATTTCTATTTAGGTAATTATGGTTACCTCGTATATTTTTTTAACGATTCCGTATATTAAGGTGATTCTTGAAAGGATATTTTGTTTTGAAAATACACCGACTTGCAGTATTCGTTTGGTTTCGTTCTTGCAGATCGGTAGCCGGGCTTCTATCCTTCGACTCATGTACCTTTACATTATTTAGTATTTTTACGTACCCTCATAAAATTCGGGACGGCCCTAACTCGAAACTTAGAGTACGTAGTACACCCAATACATACACATAATACTCATACCGTGTCCTATGTATAGAATTTCCGTCACATATGTGTAAGGAACCCGTCACTACAACGAAAAAGATATGGTTTCCTATTCCAAAGACGCTAACTTTCAATGATAGCCTATATAATATATACATGTACATATGTTACCTCCTGCGGACTGCGGACGGGTTTTAGCGTAAGCCACGAAGCAAAGCTGGTTACTTTGAACCAGAAAATCCTAATCTTTTGCCGCAAGCACCGATAATAAGCATGATCGTTTTTTCAATCATCTTGCAAAATGAAAAAAAATACATATTTATTTATATACATATACTTATATGCACAACGTGTTTATATTGCGACTATGAAATGAATGAAAAAGGACTAAATGAATTTGTTAAAAAAAGATTCATAATATATCCTTTTTCCAGATTCACTGATAAGTATATCGGACGTTATAATAATTCCGAATTTATCACTAAGCTGATACTTCATGTTTATTTTTCATTTTCTTCTATCTCCAAAGTAAATCGAGAGCTTTTACCACCGTTTTCGTTTCTTCCTTTTTTTTTTCAACCGCGTGATAGATTGGCACCAAAGTGACAAAAGAATCATAGGATGATCGCGTGACCCCGCACAGTTTTGAGACGTTTTTTTGTTTTTTTTGTATCTTTATTTTTTCATTTTTCTTTTAATCCTGGTTAGACATCGTGATTAAATGCGGTTAGACACGCCAAGGAGAGTCTTCCGTATACATATATGCATTGTTCTAAGTATAGATATACATAGGCAGGCGCATAAAATGTGTATATAGGAAGAAGGATCAGCTTTATACTTAGGAAAACCGCACGGCTATACCTAAAACGACTATGTAGTTCACCACGAATGTTCGTTATACTGTAATTTGATTGGCTGTGTAGATTAGACTAAACTGAGATTTTATATGTATACATATATCGTATCATATCAACGTACCTATTACCTCTGAAAACAGCTCTTCACCAGCTATGTAGTGCGGTTGCAGTGAAACCGCACACCCGACCACCTGAGCATGCGCGAATTTTGGCATTCGATATAAGAGTACGGTCAACTCAGTCAGATTTCGGCTTCAGCTGTCAAACTGATTGGGAAATGGATCAACATGGTGAGAGATCGCTGGGATTACAGCCAGTCATTCAAATGCGGTCAACTTTGGCTAGATTGAAACCAGTACAGACTGACAATGAATTCGAAGCCACGCGGGTCGTTGCATGAATAATCGTTGAAAAGTGATCGGAAGATGAATTATAGGCTTTATTGTAATTAATTGATTCTCATACCTCAGAAATTATGGAAATCCACCCGACGCGGACGGTGGGGGCGTATTCTGTTAGAAACGCAATTGAAGTAGAGAGTCGTTCGCGGTGTGACTCATCGTACGATGTTCAATTCATACCGATAAGGTAGTTTTACATTCAATTTGGCATAATTGTTGCTCATAAGATCTCGTGCACATTTCATTATATAATTTGTGACCGCGTATCTACGTCCTCAATAATTTGATTCGTCTGATTTTAACAGTTTGCCGTTTTGATAGCGGATCAAAATATGTTTTACGCTACACTACTTTTATCACTTTCGAAATTCATTATTACGATATCTTTTGCATTATTGTTTTTACTCGTTTGCAGTTGCTAGTAAATCACGTCTTTTTCATGGTTGCCCACTTTTCACGCCCCAATTTTAATAAACCTCTCGAATAATCGTTCATAGATGTTCGAATGTATCCAGAGTATGAATTATTGTATAATTGTGAATGATGTTCATTTTAGTTTTCAAGATTCATGAAATTCTTTAATCAAGTTATTGGCACGTTTAATACCGACGGGTACGAGTAAAAAACAGCGTGGCCAATCGCCAATCGGCACACGAACATCTTGCACAACTTTTCAGTACAGGAGTAGGGCTCGCGCTGCCCGATAAGCTTTCCAAACCATTTCCATTTCTGAAATTCATTTTACTTCAAACTCCTCAAACTGCCAATCGGCAATATTGCCTCTCGCGATTCTCTCTTTTTGTTTTTTATACGTCATATAAAAAACATATGTAATATGAAATACATATATATATTATACATACTCAAACGTCTATAAGTATAAGTATGTCCTCAAGTACAATTCCGCAAGCACGAGAGTTCGATCTACTTCACATATATATTTTCATTCGATTTACTCCTCTCTCTCTTTTTCTATGCCATTCCCAATATGTAAAGAAAGTAATTGAATTAGAAGCGATCGATTAATTTCGTTTAGTAGGTAAAAGATTACCGAGCACATACCTATATGAATGTCATATACGTATATGTAGATACATATATAGTTACATCCAATCTATCGCGTGTGCACGCTTATACATTGTATAAGCTGTAGATTCGCGTTCATAGTTACTTCCGGTTAGCGTTCTTGATCAGATAATGCAGGCTACTATGTAATACCTATACACATAATAGGCATTATGTATGTATGCATATATAGGTATATACTTTGTGCTGGTTGAAATTGATCGCCTTCAAGTGACAATAAATTATTTTCTAAATTAGAAACGGCGGGCGGTTTGTTATCATCATATATAGTATAGGGTGGATAATATCAGGTTATTATTATGAAACATATAAGTAAAATACCTTCCCAGTTTCGCCCATATAGTATAAAATTCGTGCTTTTATTTCTTCCATGTAACTAATACACTTTTGAATTACGTCAGCAACATATCATCGATTTGTCGTTAATTAATCACTTTCTCTATGACTGTGCAGATTTTAACCAGGATGGGCAACCCGATAACATCAGTTTTATGATTAAACGCGTCAAAGTACACGGTGACGATGCCCTACAAGATCCAACATACCGTTTCACAGGCTCATACGGAGTAGAGGAATTTCTTGAATTATTTTCTGGTAAGTTATTCAATTAATTACTTCATAAATAAGTTTATGAACTGTGTAAAACTGAAACAAAAATTCTCTCACCTATCATGCGACGGAAGAAGTAACCAAACAAAATAAAACGATGCATTCCATATCGTCGTTCAAAACTAAACGTGGCAAACTGAAAGTATAAAGCTTCTATTTCGTAGTTGATCAATTTTTCAGGACTTCATCACTCGTTCAGTGTCTATTGACGTGTTAGAATGTTTCTTTTTTTGGCTACCCTGTAGACACCTTATATATATCGTATTCTGGCAGAAGTACTTCACTGAAAATCGTCGAACTCAACGGAACTCTGTGTACCATAGACATGGGATTAAATTTATAGCGGCACGTGACGTCGACGAAAGAGGGTGGATCTTCCAGCAAAGCAATAATGTACAACGATCAACGCTGTTAATCCAAGTTAATAAATTTTCGAAAGTACAAATCCTTCGTTATAGCTGGTTCAAAAAGTTACAGAGTAACGAAAAAAGGGAGCGAAATCACTGACGGAACGAAATCTGCGTAGAAATTTTACGAGAAAAAATGTTATTAATTTTCCACCAAGTATAATTTAAATAATATACGCACTCGTGTATTCTACGCTACAGTTGTAACAACGAATCGATTTCTTTTACCCCCAATTTTTATTCATGCGTACTACAGCCTACTCATTACTCAAATTCAAGTTTTAACTATTCACACTGAGAATGGAATTAAACTGAGAAAAACATAAAAATTATCGATCACCGAAACGGAACCAAATTATTAATACAAAGCCCTAATACGATATTCATAGAAATTAAAAGCCTCTCAGTAAGATCATGATCACGAAATATCGATACTTGAACGAGATAATGTATGTTAAATTGCATTACATTTGAACTGCAATGCTTATAGAGTTTGAAGTTAAGAGAGAATTTAAAAAGAATAAAGTAGGCCAACGGTGCAGGTGATTCTTGATTGCGACCTTGACATTTTACGTTTGTTCATAGCAACTGCAATGAAGTATATTTCAAAGGTAAAACGTGCAAACCTCGGTGCAAACTATACAACGAAATGTTCCATAGAAGTCGAAACCAACAACAAGTGGGAAGTGGCAAATAGGGAGAAGGGGAGAGGGGAGAGATTTTTACTTCATCGAGCTTTATTTAACCCCTCTCCACGTCCTGTTCGAAATTGCATGCACGTTTTACTGCTTTTCCCTGCCCACCCCATCGGAAAAAACTTTTCTCTTCACTTTCTCTCTGCATGTTTTCGTTGTGTTTCATTTTTACCGATTCCACTTTTTTATTTATTTATTGATTTCATTTTTCTCAATTTATTTATTTGATTTTTCTATTTATCATTTCCTCTCTTCTCTTTTCTCTTTTCTCTTTTCTCTTTTCTCTTTTCTCTTTTACCCGACCAAACACCAGCCTCACTCCGAACTCTCAACTCTTCACTCTCTACTCTTGAACTTTTCTATAGGTTGTGTACACGCGCGACTGCTGGTTACAGCAATATCGAATATCGGAAAACTCTGAAGTGATAATCCCTGTTAAACCTTTAGAAAATTGTATGGTCGTTTGGGTAGATGTTATAACAGAGTTTGTAATACACCACGAAACATTTAGAGTATATTAGTTATTCATGAAATGTTTAAAAAGGTGCGGGTAGATATAGAAAAGCAAACTGGTTTAGGTTTAATTATTCCTCCAAATTTCGAACGGTTTATTTCTCCTCCGTGGTGACGCTTAATTTTATGATTTGTTTGACTCTTAACCCTTTCAGTTCAAGAATAATCAAGGTGCTTGCTTGCTTGCTCACTCACTCACTCACTCACTTACTTACTCACTCTATACAGGTTAAGGGTTTAAAAGGGTGAAGAAAATCAGCTAACGATAATTCAATGGCACCTGCCTATACACAAATATACATGTATATACATCAGTGAAAAACTCACCCCTCGATGGAGAATCAACCCAACCCCCGTTGCACGCTTCATGTGGTTTACTTCTATTTGAATATTTAACCTTTATTATAATACGCACAACGATATGTAAATTCATAAATACATACATATATAACAATCACCGAGAATATTCAAGAAATACTCCGTATTGTTAGCTTCTTCCATTCCATTCAAAAGCTGAAATCCTTCTCAGACAAATCCGTTTTATTCAAAATAGATGTACAATTTATTTGTTAAATCACTAAGCGGTATGAAATTTTCCATAATTTTCCATTCAACATTCGAACACGCGTCGTTGGTATACCGTACCTGGAGAGGAAAGAAAAAAAAAAACAAAGACGCACAATTAATCATAACCTCGTCCTCGATATGATTGACATCGTATTGCGCAGTTTAGCCATCAACTGTTTTCGTTTGTAGAATTATAACTTTAACGAATGTAATTTCTATACCCTTCATCGATATAAATAACAATATTGAACGATTTTTGGCCATTACCTCGAGATTTATATTTTGTTTTGCACAAACATTATGTTATCCGCACGGCTGAAAATATATAGTCATAACGAACAATGGAGTGATTTGGGAGTAATTTTTTTTTAGTTTTTTTACTTCATACGGGCTTTTGTCGGTCAATCAAATTATTCGCTTTTCAAAATGTGAAATGAAAACGGTCAAGTTTTTTAACGACATGACATGACATGAGCTGAGTGGACGAAAAAAATTGCCAAACAATGCAAAATGTCTATGGAGTATTGGGATTCGGCCACGGAATGAAGGAGAGAACAGTAGAAAAAAATCAAATGGTTTTTGCTGATGCGAAAAATTATTGACCGTATCATTCTTCGCGTCGCTGGATCCTCAAAATTGAGTTTCCACTTCTTAACCCAATTTCCTTTTTGAACAAATCTAGTGAGGCGGAGAGAATTCATGAACGTTGACTTGATTTTTACCAAATCCTATCCAGAAGGATGAGACTTCATGATGGTATCAGTATTGTAAGTGTAATATACAGACGTCACATATATCCAACGTATTTCAGTACCTATCCCCATAGAGTCTTTACCGAATCTACATATAAAGTAGTTTCCATGTGGTGTTACCGTGGGAATAGGATAGGTACAGGTAGGTAGGTTGGAATGCTGACCAAAATCACAGTGACCTCCAGAATCTATAGTACGTGGACAATGTATACGTGTGGTTGTGTTACCCTTTCAGGCAAGGTAGCTAAACTATACGAAACGATGAGTAGAGCTGTCGTATAACAAGCGACAGGTCCCTAGAGTTAAACCTTAGGGGATTTACCCATTGCGTTTCCATGGCACAGTAGGTACCGTACCCAAAAACAAGCCAGTGATTTCCTGAGCCTTTAGTTATCATAGGTCTGTATATATACGTGAAGTTACCCGAAAGGTGTACGCGTGGGGTGTACACGTAGATATATACTTATATATGTATGAGAAAGCTGAGGGAGTGAAGGAGTTGGACGAGAGGGTTTCGAAGTGAATGGATGAAGAAAATGAGGACAAGGAGAAGGGAAGGACGAGAAAGGGATGATAGGTACATAGGTTGAGGGTATAGGGTAAGATCGGACGTCTAAATCTCAATCAAACTCAGATCCAAACCCCAACCAAACATACCCTCTAACAAACAACTTGCACCAACCATCAGCATCGGCATCAGCAGTAGCAACAGCAGCAGCAGGAAGAGCATCGAAATCGCCGATAAACACAGTGACTATACCATAGCAATATATCTACGAGTATACCGATAGTAACGCGTACGTACATTCGGCCATCGGTGTGATAGCGATTTACGGTAACCCTCCGAAAACAGTCTTCAACTGTTCATCCCTTGGAATAGGTTTCTCGGTTATACCTATTTCTACAACACATCCGTGATCAGTGTGAGAGTTGCCGCTTTTGCTTTTGCATCTGAAGAAGGGTTCCGTTGGCCATCCCGTTGGTAGGGTCAAGTTGAACGTTCTAACCTGGACAACGGCTAGCCATAGCTAGGCTACGGGTTGATTCAAGTCTGGATAGTACAATACCACCACCATCAAATCGCACCACCACTACCGGTGCGAAGCGAACCATAATACCCCGGTTCATTGCTTCGACCGATCGACCAGAAACACCACAATGGGTTGAGCACATCCCGCGATAAGCGAACAACACGCCGATAATGATAATAGTTTAGCGTCCGCGTTTACGTTTGGTTAGGTTAAATTGGGTTCGGCTGTACTATGCTATGCCAGGCTAAGTGTACATATACAAACGCAGACATGTGTATAGTTGGGACAACCTAAACCTATGTGTATGTATAAGTATGTATACCAACTACCAACTTTCTATGTATACGGCAACCCACATTTCGCGCGCTGGACGGATTCTTATCACCGTTTTAATACCCGGTAGTCAACCATTCATATAGGTGCAGAAAAAGGGTTCATGTAAGTGCTCGTCAAAAGTGAATAATAATTTACCAGGTTTTATAACTTTCGTCTACATATAGTACCAGCCAAAGTATATTTATACATTTGTCCAGAAGAAGAAGCTTTCATGTTTCAAATTTCCAGGTGTTACCGATGGATAAAAGCTCATTAACTTCTTCTTTTTTTTCATCCATCCGAGTATCCGTATCAATCCACATATCGTGCGCACGAACTTTCCGAATTAGGAATATGATCTGAAAGAAAGAAATTATTTTAACGCGGTCCGTCACTCGAAACAAAAAATTGATACGTGCGATATTATTTTATTTCGAATCAATCTATTCGTAAAGACAAGTTACGACAGTCCACTTTCCACTCGTCAAATAAATTTCCCATAAATTATACAATGATTATCTATGAAAACATGTTTACGACAGAGTCGAGGGAAATCCCGGAAATGAATTTTTAGCCGTCTAATTGAAAGGAGTCCGAAAACAAGGATGTTCGGATCTTCAACAAATTAAAAACATTGTCGGTGCAACCCGTTAGTTAAAATTCGTCTACTTACTCTGCCTTACGTACCAATTATTCAAAATAATAACTACAAAAACTATGAAAAGGGTTGAATAAATTTAGTTTAGGTTCTGACTCATGTCTTTATAAACGAATCATTCTACGAGGTAATTAGTGTTTACAACGGGATGGAAACGTTTTAGTATAGTCAAAGCTCTAGGTAATGGCCTAAAGGGAGAGCCATTTATCCGTTACATTGAACGCGGTACGACGGAGGGAGGATGTCAGGTTGAATGCTAACCTGAATACAAAATGTACCTCGCTAATCGAGACCCGAATTTGTCCAAAAGAAAAAAAAGAAAAAGAAATAGAAACGAGAATTCTTTTCTTCCACCTGTTCCCCTGCCCTTCTGCCTTTCTACGATGTGGTTGTACGTTGCTAATGATTATTCATCAAATACCCCGAAGGAAAGCTAAGGGAATTTTTCTTACACAATTTCAACGCTACACATTTTCTCTTTGCCTCGTTCGATATAATAAACGCTTTTAAAGGAATAATGCTTTGCTTGGTAATTTCGTATAATTTGTTCACCTAATCGTTGAGAGTGGCTTTTATCGAGCACGAAAATAATTCGCGTAGCTCCATCAGCTCCCTGGCATAGGAGTCGGAAAATAACGAATACTTTGTCATTTACGTTTCCACTTTTGTATTATCGGATTTGAGTGGAAATTTAATAATTAGTAGATCGAATTATCGATTCAGACTACAGTCTTCTGGAAAAAAAAAATCATAGGATATGAAATGGAATCTTTTTAATTTATTCTGCAGAATTTTCAAATCTATTGTCTCTTATGTAGCTTGCAGGGGATGATGAATTGAAGTTGATAAAAAAAACAAAAAAAAAGTCAACGCGCATTATTTTCCGCGTACTTTAATTTCGGAATAATTATATGCAAAACAATTCACGCACCACGACTAACATAAAACTATTTTGCTGGCATCCCGGTGCAGCAGTTCGAAAATAAAAGAGATTAAAAATAACAGAAGGAAAAAGAAAAGGACATAAAAGATAGAAACCCAACCGTACGCTACCGGTTGTGAGTTGTGGTCACAATTTTTATTCCTTTAAAAATCGTCGGCAGGGAAGGGGTTGGTGTTTCGAAAATATGGTAGAGTTTAAAACGTGCCACATAGGTACATATATGACGTTTAATACCTTTTTTTCCTCCCATTTGAAACAATTTTCTCTTTCATTCGCTGGATATTTATTGTGTTTTTTTCCCCGTCCTGTTTACACTTGTTATTTTTCCATCAATTTATCGAACGTACGACTCGCATTGACAAATACGCTTCGCAATCAATTCAATTTATATCCTATTCCCCCCTCCCTGCCCCCGCCGCTTTAGGTACTCTTGCTACACTGCAAGTAGCAAATACCAAACCATATTTTCTCAATATGTTGTTTCAAATGTTCTATCTTTTTATTTTTCCATCACCCAATTCTCGATACAAATAGCAAGTGGAAAATGAAAAAAAGAAAAAGAAAATAAAAAAGTAAACCAAAGTGAACTGTATTCTGAAAAGTAGCTACACACTTGCCGCAAGGGCATTGTTTCATAAACGCTTCTATGCACACGAACAATCGGGACAAAATTTTAAAAAAAGCATAGTAACCAAGAATCTGCAAATTAAAAGTTGAATCACTAATACATTTTTACAATTCAAAATGAATTCGAGTGTTCATCATCGTCCAGAGAAGGAATCAAACTTTTTTCGAACTGACTAATAATCCAACTGAAACGAAAGAAAACTGAAAAAAAAATAAATAAATGTCATAAAACAGTTTACGTGATTAATTTTTTTTTTTTTTTTTTTTTTTTTATTGTTTATCATTTGCACGCTAATTTCATACTAACGCTATACACCTCTATAAAATTGAATGTGTTGCATTTTGTTTATGTAATCGAATTCTCGGCCAATATACCAGCTGCACATGCATATAGATTGGAAATTAATAAAAAAGAATGGGTATAACATTTCTCTTCTCTGACTTTCCAGCACATATTTTGATTTTCCCATTTCCATTCTATTTTCTTCTATTGTTTTTCAATTCAAACGGAATTAATCTAATATATTGCATTATACATATTACATACCTACATTAGCGACGGTTGGAGCCTAGCTGATTGGATCAGATGAAAAAATAACTATACATTTTTCACCAGTTGATAATAAATTAATTTTCTCATTTTCTCTCTATTCTTTTATTTTTTGTTGCAAACAACCGCCAACGGTTTCGCTGTCATTTCCATAAATATGTGTAAAAAGAAAAAAAAAAAACACGCATACCTATTGCAACGTGTAATCCAATATCTATAAAATTATCAACTAGTTGTGGTGTATATATTTTATACTCAATTGTTGAAACTGTGGAAGTCCGTATGTAAAAATATATTAGTAGACAGGCATACCCTATACGAATACACCGAGATATTTATAAACTGATGTGTGTATGTATGTATATAAAAGTGCTCAGAAGTATGATTGATGATGAAACTTTATTAAACGTAGCATCGGAGAATAGAAGTTTGTCAAAGGCAGGGCTTATTAATAGCCAGGCTGTCACTTGACATTGACGGGTCGCGCCGTCTTTCATACTTTGGTATTGAAGAGTGCCTAATTTATTATCGAATGTCATTTTGCCAATATTTCGTACTCCGTTTGCTACCGTAAGCTGTGTCAGTCAAAAAGAGGGTCATAGGAAAAGAAGAATTACTCATCTGTCACGACAACACCCGTTTCATATCCGATATAATCATTTTTATTTATTCTTATTTTTTTTTAACTGAATGGCCCGGTCGAGAACACAAAAAAAAAAGGTTGCGCCACCATCTGGAGATCGAATATCGAATTCTATTTTTCAAAAATATTAACCAGACTGGACCGAATGAAAAATTTTTCTTTTTCCCTCTTCAATTTTTTTTTTATTCGAACAAATAGACAGACAAATACGGAGATTGGTAAAGTTTATACACGAAGGAATATCCCTTTCAGGGATATCTTGGAATCCAGCCAATCCCTAATTAACCCGGACGCGGTTCTTACTAAAAGCAATTAACTAGTTCGGGGGGTAGGAAAATTGTCTTGGTTAAGGTGCAACGGAATATACAGCAGACGATGTCGCATCGAAATTTTCTCAACCAAAGGAGCGAATGCGATTGTCGCGCAACGATATGGAAAGTTTCCAGATGCCGATGATGAAAAATCAATAGAATAAAATGATACACCACGCAAAATCCGATTAACTGACGTCTTCATTTTGTACGAAAATCTAACGAGATTCTTGTTAAAAACAAAAGAAAAGAAAAGGTTCGCGAGATATCTTTTCCGTTTGAAAATCATGAGTTTTCTACCTTTAAATATACGACCATATAAAACTTTTTAATACCGTAAATAGATTCACCCATGAAAATGTATTCCATGTCTGATGAAAAAAAATAACTTTTGTCATTTTTATTATGTTACAGAAGAAGACTACGATGCTTTTTGCCTGTCGTATATGTTTACATATCGAGACTTTGAGAAGGGAACATTGGGATTAGCGTGGACTGGAGATTTGAAAAATGCTGGAGGAGTCTGCGAGAAAAATGGGGTATGTTCTTTTACCTTACCTATCCCATAAGTTCCCGCGCGGATGTAGAATTTCGCTACGGGAAAGAATTTCTCAACGAAACTGTTATATACATCTTACATACATGCAACGTAGATACGACGTATAAATGATATACATACCTCTACCTATACGTACTCTGTAAATATTGTATATATGCATTATGTAAATGAGAATATAATAGGCTAACTGCAACGCGGTAAATATTAAAATGTAGATGTATTTTCTCGAATCGCGAGTTATTTTTCAACAAGTTCTATATGTGAACAGTTGGAAGAGAGAGAGCAACGATAGGATTCCTCGAATTTCATTACGTTTTCTCGTTAAAAAACAAAAACGTCATCGTCTTATTAATTAGTTTTTAGTTGTTGTGTGTGATGGATGTAGGTATACATCAAAGCAGGAAATTTCTTAACTTTCACTTGAAACATCAAAGTCTCGGAAAGTAAGTTTAAGTAAGTTCAGCACCCTCATATAATGTACAACTTGTTGAAAAGCGTATTATTTATCTAATACATAAAAGTAAGAATTTATATGGGTGTAAGTATGTACACTACCAGAAGGTACCATGGAAGAACCGTGCAATTCGCCATAGGGACGTATCGTTTTGATGTTAATTTCAATTATTTTTCTATGTACGCCCTTGTTGCAGATAGGTCTGCGCAAATTTATGAAGTTGATCAAACCTTTCGTGTGGCCAGCAATAAAAGCGTAGAGGAGTGAAGGAAAATTTAATAAAAATGTAGAATAAAGATTCCATCTCGAATCATTTCAATTTTTACATTTTAATTTCGTCTACTTGCGTGGGATATACGCCCTTGTGGCGTGGAAATTGAAAATCATAAGAGTGTGAGTTACCCCTTTTCGGCCTTGATCTTTCAAAAGGTTGTACTTTGAAGAAGATTTCCTGGAATTCTTCGAACCCTTTCAACTGTTTTATTCCTGAAATCACTGATTATTTGACACTGATGAAAGTTGGTAGCGAACTTGTTTGGAGAGCCTTGTACCACGAACACTCGATGGCTGTACGCGATTCAATATATACATATACCTGCGCGACGATTTCCTGGAATTTGGATTAAATTCTTAATCAGAAGGTTCATACAACAGCGGTATATGTAGATCTCGTAGACGCTGCCGCGTAATACGAGAATGAAGAAAATCTCTCGGATAATTATTCACGAAGCTTTCATTTTCTTCAATCACTCCACATTGTAGCCATATACCAATTTTACAATAAATAATCTTTCATCCACCGTAATCTGTAATTCTCTTTGAAAATAATTGAGCACATGAATAAATAAATCCGAAGTCAGCTTCACCGAAATTATAATAGCTATACCCGTAGCAGGTTCAAAGTTCTCGTTTTTCTCACACAGTGTTAACAAAAAAAAAAGAAGAAAAAAAACCTTTTTTTCTAAATTCAACCCCATGATTTCAGCATTACAGGGGTAGCATGAAATCGTTGAACACTGGTATAATCACGCTTCTGAACTACGGGAAACACGTGCCACCTGCCGTATCACACGTCACCCTAGCCCATGAAATCGGACACAACTTTGGATCGCCCGTAAGTTCTCTAGGATCCTATGCCTATGGATGTATAAATATATCCTGATATAGGTGGTCTTTAACCCTCCAAACGCGCATCGTCTTCTTTGCGCCACGCCTATTTCCCTTTTCCCTTCCAGTTTTTACCCCTTCAGAAGTTTCAAACTTGAGCGTTAATCGTCGGTGGAGTCGGGTTTTACTTTGGCATGGCCTATGGAATATCAATGTATTTCCAAACGGCTGCGTTAAGCCAAAAAAGATCCTTCCGGATGTTGAAAAAAAAACTTTCACAAATCTCTACTATGTATAGTACACAGAGACCAGTAACACAGTTTGCTTTTCACGTTTTTTACAACACTTTCAAACTCACTTTTTTTACTTCGACTATACTTTGTTCACTAAAAACTTTGACAGTGTTTCAAAACAATGGGAACAAGAAAATTGAACGATTTTTTATCACAAAAAACTGGTATAAGAGTCTATCTAATTTTGTAGGTATAGAAAGAAGAATATGAAATCGTATCGAATTGACGCGACAAGATTGCACATGAGTTTTTAGCAAGAGAAATACACTTTGTTTTATAATATATTGCATCGGGTAAAATCTAAAACCCATATAGTCGTACGTTCCGGTGTACCAGCTGTTGCCCAACCCTTCGTTTTCACTACCCGTGACATCCCTACTTGGTTCGTGGTCCAAACTTTCTCCTTCTCCTTCTCTGGCCTTCACCCTTTTGACATCCACCTTTCTCTATCTATCTCTCTCAGTTACATTTATCGCCGCACACATTTAGTTCTATGTGATATATAACACAGATATACGTATAGTATATTTCCTACAGCACGACCCGGACGAATGTTCTCCCGGAGGTGAGGATGGCAACTTTATAATGTTCGCCCGAGCAACCAGCGGTGACAAACGAAATAACAACCGTTTCAGTCCCTGCAGTTTACTGTCCATCAACCCCGTACTAAACACCAAAGCAAGATCCGCAAAGGGTTGTTTTGCCGGTAAGTAAATACGATAAATTACTTCCTCATTACCTTACGCTACCACATGAACACCATCAACGTTATGCTTTAATTTTCATTTGTTTTTTTTCTTCAGTTTCGCAAAAATGTATGTCAATAATTTTTTCGAAAAAGAAAAAATCCGGATGTTGCGTCTTGAAGTAAGAATAAGAACACCACCCCAGGTTCGATTTAATGAGGTTGAAAACAAGATCAACTCTTGTGAGATGATAATCCATTGCGGTCAGCATAGCGTATAGAAATATAATTGCTTTTTGGATTGTCTCCTTTTTGTTTTTTCTTTCTAATATCTCATTTCTTCGACATACGCCGGTGACGTTGGGATTGGTCTTAAGACGGTTAAGTCGATCAGGATCATCTTGTCGATGGATAGGTTTATAACCAATGTTGAAACGTTAGCTGTTTTCATCTTACAAGGAGAGGCTCAGACCTTCGGATCACAGATTCTGCCCAAACTTTGACAGGTGTCTTCTTGAGCCAAAAGATGAAGCCTGTGATGTGTCATTCCATCTAATGGGCATTCCTTCCTAGATTACTGATTAAAAACCAAGAAAAAAATTATAAAAAAAAAAATTTTTTTTTAAATTAAAAAACACAGGAAACTAATACTGAATCACTTTATCATTGAAACTTTCTCAGAGACCTTGAAAAAAAATATTCCAGTCATAAATACACCACATTTCACTTATGGCACTACGTCACACTCTTCGGAGGCACAGTCGCAGGGCTCGAACAGCTTCCTTCCAATTTCTAACGAACTTGATTCTTCAAGACATATTTCAGAATTCACCTAGGTCCTAACTATCGCCGGCAATGCATCGAGGCCATAGATTCCTTCATCAACAAACATTTTTTGGCTGATAGATCTGAAAGTAACAACGGTAATACCAGTCTTACTGCAATATTACATTTATATTATCAATAAAAAAACATCACATTCATACCTATATATCTTGAATACTTTTACTACTCTGATCAACGTTTTATGAAGATTTAATACTCATCTTATCGAATGGTGTTAGTCGTGACAGGTCAAGTAAGGTTATGTTCTCCGACCAAATGGATGTATGCCACATCTCAATGAATACAGCAAGTACAAGCTGTCATGAAATAGCCGTCGATAGATTTCGGTAGAAAAAGGTAACGTTCTGCTCTACCGACACGAGCCGTTGTGTGTCGATCGAGATCTGTCATACGTTGCTGTATAAGTCTATGGCTGTAAGTGACGTAAAAGCTCTTATAATTGTGTTAGCGTATTTCCATCTAAACAAAAACAGTATAATAAGGTAAAGATAAATTTTCAATCTTTTGTATCGATGGCTATTCCATGGTAGCTTGTACTTGATGTACTCATTGAGATGTAGCATACATCCGTTTGGTCGGGGAACATAACCTTACTTGATCTGTTACGACTAACACCAGCCATTGACTAAAGATCCTTTATCTTCAGTCAACGCACCAGCTAACACCATTCCATAAAATGAGTATTGAATCTTCATGCTACGTTGATCAAAGTTATGAATGTATTTAAAATATATAAGTATGAATGTAATGTTTTTTTATCGATAATATACATGTAATATTGCAGTAAGACTGGTATTACCGTTGTTATTTTTAGATCTATCAGCCAAAAAATGTTCGTTGATGAAGGAATCTATGGCCTCGATGCATTGCAGATGATAGCTAGGACCTACGGGAATTCCGGAATATTTCTTGAAGAATCAAGTTTGTTAGAAGTTGGAAGGAAGCTGTTCGAGCCCTTCGACTGTACCTCCGACGAGTGTGATGTAGTGATAAACGTGGAATGTGGTATCTTTATGACTGGAATATTTTTTTTGAAGTTACTCTGAAAAAGTTTCGACTATGTAGTGATTCAGTATTGGTTTTCTATGTTTTTCAATTTTCAAACAAAATTTTTTTTTCTTCTAATTTTTTTTTTTGTTTTTAATTCATAATTTAAGAAGGAATGCCCATTAGATGGAATGACACATCACAGACTTCATCTTTTGGCTCAAGAAGACACCTGTCAAAGTTTGGGCAGAATCTGTGATCCGAAGGTCTGAGCCTCTCCTTGTTAGTTTCAGTATTTTCTTCGGAATCCTCAACGGCAAACTTAACCCCCACAGAATGGGTAGCACCAGCAACAGCAGTAGCGCTTTAGTCGTTGAAGAGGGTCAGTCCCCATCAGCTCCTCCGCTCCGCCCAGTTCGCCAATAACACCCGGGCATTCTACCAGACTTCGCTTTCACCCTTTCCCTTCCTTTTTCTTCCTCTCCCGACTATTTTTACCCCGTTCTTTTATTTGTTTCTCCACTACCACCAGTGCAACTAACGGTAACACTGGCATCACCAACTCTGTCCTATATAACGCAATCCTTAATCCGCGAAACACGAGAAACCTTGGCAAAAAAATTATTGCTCCCACTCTTATATGTTTCTACGCTTTTATCAATCACTTATTGTCTTTGATGAGAAGAGGGAAATGGAAAAAAAATAAAAACTGCTACCAGCTTTATATTCATGTATGGGAAGGTATTCAAATATTAATGTCTTCGAGACACGCGAAAAGGGGATTTTAGATAGGGATATGTATAGTAATATTAGAAGTATCAGGTTCCATCAGTTGATACCTATATGTACATTGAAAGGAAGTTACCAACGCGTCTCGGGTGTTAGGGAATAAGATTTTCAAGGTAGAATCGAAGAAGCGCGAAGAAGCACCGGTAGATTCGATTAGCCCTAACAAAGGCGTATCTAATGGACTGTCTATCCACCTATCCGATCCACCTTTTGTTGACTCGATATAGTATACATATTACATACACACGTATAGATGTATACATGTATATACATACATACGTACGAATATATACTGCAATGTACGCAACTGATTTGCCTGGATCGGATTATACCAGTACGTGGTGTAAAGCTTCAATTCCTCGGCATCAGTCTGAAACTCGGTTCAAACCTTCAAGTAGCAAACCAATATAACATATATGGTAAATAGAGATCGATCGTTGTTTAGCCAATGAACCAGAAGCATTGAGCTTTCCTTTCGTTGTCAAAAAATCTCGATTCGTTCCTAAAAAACACGCTTTTTTGCGTTTCGATCCAGACATCGCATCTGTCGGCATTATCGCAGTGAATGTTTCAACCCCTATTTTCCGAACGCGTGTCTTTTTGAAAACGAAATGAGAGTTGTAATTATTTCACTTTTTTTGATCCTTCGACACGAAATGAAGAGCTTTATTTTTCTGTAGATGGTACCGAAGAACACTATTCGATTATCTGTGAACCCATTAAGTCTGAATCGGTTTGAAATTGACCGGCGCTTTTTTCTTCCCGACCACAAACATTCATTTATGTAATCCGTTGCATATTACATAAGATTCCAATATCGCAGCCGTTATATCCACGCGGTGAGCTCTTACGAGCTAAGGATCCAAAATTAGTTCGTTGGTTCTGTATTTGTCAAACCTTATAATATATGGAGATCTTTTCGCATATTCTGTAGATGTGGGTGATGTATTTATATAATATATATACATACATATACATCGGTTTGAGAAACGCGGTTACAACCAACCGACGCGCAGCAGAAGCAATATAGAATTAGCAGTAGCAGTCGAACCCTTCAAGTTTAGAACGTTGGTATGCTACGTTATGTACCCTTGAAATATACATCATATATATATAGACATATATATTTCTTGGCGAGTTTCCGTGAGCATCAGCGAGAAGCTGCTGCTTGAGCTTCCAACCGAGCGGTGTGACACAAGTTTATTGGGAACTGCATAACGCATAGACCACTCACACGGTGTGCATACGAGTTACAAATGCACAACCCACCAGACCCTTGGCTGGAAAGCTCCCGCATCCCAACCGTTTCTATCTCGATTCCATGTATCCTATTTATCTACAGAAACCAAATCTCTTTGACATCCGCGATAGGTAGATATATCAGCTGTTCATTTATTATACGTATAGCCGTTACTCTCAACCGTGCAATGCATGCCTTCGAATTATCGGGCTATGTATTGGTGCCGGTTAGCATCTGTTACTAATTAAAACCCTAGAGGTTTCGTTATGACGAACCTCGTCAGAGGTTGAAAATTAGGTAACCAAACCTTTTGACTTTTAGTAAATGAAACTCAGATTTCATTCATGTCTAGATTTAACCAATACGCTCCAGAGAGCTTGTACGATCAAAGATGTGATACAAAATTTTGTGAGTTGACGGCTGAAAAAATTCAAATCGTCCATGAGATTTTTTTTACCAGAAAAATGCTCTACGGTAATAATGGTGTTTGATGGATTTTATGGCAAGATTTCTATCGGTATACTATGATGAGATATGTGTTGGGTTCTGAGAAGTGACGTGAAGTGGTTGTGTGCAGAGGAGAGCGGTGACTATGCACTGCTGACAGTTATGTACAGCAACTTTATGTACTTTCTATTCAGCAAAATTGTCAGAATCGTATCTGATACATACATAATACATATGTAAATATAACTATTGCCGATCATGCAAAAGGTTTTCGAGTGTTTACTACGTGCCATGCATACATTTATGATTTTCCACACGTGAATGGGTGGTAATATAACGTGTGTAGGTATTTTCCGCAAAATGTATTCCACGTAAGACACCGCAACAAATTCTATGCATGTTATCGATAATTTTTCATCAAATTCTGCATCAGGACTGTTTTCAAATTTAAAGCATCCTAACCAAAAAAAAATCATCAAAACAAACTCCTCGCGTAAAGAGTGAGTTCCGAACACCTTGATGAGCATCTTTAATACGGCTAGAAGTTGGGCGCTGATACTTTTTTCTCTTTTCTTTGTAACTAATTAGTAATAATGGTTGGATTGAAATTTGTAAGCAGAAAATAACGTCCGGAGTATATCGCCACTTACGTACAGATTCATATGTGCCTAATAATAAGTGATATTCCTTTGCATAGGTATAACTTGAATATCGTCTATTTCTCTCTCATGTATATCCTCGTTCTACCATTTTCTCGTCAGAAACCTTTCTACCTATATACATAGATGATAAAATACCCTTGTCGTTAGATAGGATATATGGAGTATCCACTTTATCTAGAACTCGAGAAAGCTGATGCAGGTACTAGATATTCAAAGATATATGGTATCTTTTTCCCACGCCATGAATTTCACTACAAGCCACACACTACACAATAATATAGAGATGCAAAATATCTTATTTCGTTTTCTCATTTTTTCACGCTCTTTGCGAAGATTTTCCATAATCCAAGAGAAATAGAAACTTCAATCGACACGAATGTTGATTTATTTTTGTTTTTACTCACGATCTCTTCAAATTTTCAGAACCACAATCTGCCCTATGCGGGAACGGTGTTGTCGAAGAAGGTGAAGAGTGCGATTGCGGCTGGGAAGAAGATTGCAGCGATCCTTGTTGTCACCCTCAAAGACGTCATCACGCAATACATGAAATACCATGTCACTTAACCGAAGGATCGATCTGCAGTCCAAGTCAGGTAATAAACTTGCATGGATATATATGTTTCTTAATGTGACGATAAAAGAAACAAAACACTCGAGCAATGGCGCATTTCTAACGAAATGAAAAAATTCTTCACTCCAGGTTGCAATTTGAAACGTCGTTCTTTCCTGTTGTACACCCTAAATTTTCTCTGTCCCACGTACATAGGTATACCTTCTTGCAACCTTCTGATTTACGTACGACTAATACTTTTCCCGTTCGAATACCTATGTGGCTATGTGCAATGGTTACAAAAGTTTTTCCGCACGTTTCAAAGATAGATCGCGACGGTACGAATTGACAAAATATATTAGATTCTGGGTCATCCACTCTGTTTCTTGAAATTGAAGGAAACAAAGAATAATAAGAAAAATTTGTAATAAATAAATAAAACAGAACCTATTTTTCGATACTTCTTCAATTTCCGTATGGTATGGTGAGTTATCTTCTAGGTCAATCAAGTTGGATTCTTGTTTACCCGATACGCCGCGCGTTATATTTGCATAATTTTGTTATCAATTAATATATTCTGTACCTATACTGGATTATATGCGATAATCAAAGGGTCTAAGATATTTATACAAACTTTACCACAGCGGTAGGAAGTCTCTCCTCAAAGTTTCGTTTACCTATATCGGTACGGTATGAAACTTGTATAGTCGGATGGTATATATGTATATTAGTATGAGAACGCAATTTCCTCTAACGTTATATAGACACCCATATCATGTGCTAGCACTTTTGCCAACAGTGAATCTCCCGCAGGTACAATATAAAGTAGATATATATATGTGTATCTATAACTTTAAAAAATAAAAAGCAGCACACGGTGGGTATACTCACACGAATATAACCATTATATCTATGGTATAGCCACACTGCACCTTGCAACATTCTGAAGGAATTGGCGTTCGTTATTTTTCTAACAAAGAAAAATGGACCGCGATTTAACCTTTCCACAAAATCTCTACTTTATCATTCAATCCTCTCTAAAGTGAGAAAGATACTTTGACTATTTTCAAACTTTCCAAGAATATAAATCGTTTTATAGTTTACGAAAAAACGCGAATAAGATTCTGCCATATATATACATACTCACTTTTATATTCATTACTCGACTGGCAATACATTCTTCTATTTTACTCTACTTTTCACTTTCAAGAATCAGGAATAAGGCAACATTGAAATGATACGACTCAACTGGTAATAATCTTCACTTCATAATCCACTCTACTGGGAGGATCGTTATAACTTATAGATAAAGATAAACTTCAACTTTTCTTTATATAATATATACTTTAGAGAGGTGTAATTTATCACCATTAAAGGTAGTCAAAGTTGGTGTTTTATACACAGAGAGATGAGGAGGAAGGAAAAGGGATATCCGTCTGATTTTACAAAGTGGTAAGATTAATTATCTTATCTTTTCTTCCGTCATGCTCTTAGAGAGGAGAAGAAGCAGGAGCAGGAGGAGGAGGAGGAGGAGCAGGAGGAAGCGAACCAAATTCACCTTCCCTTTTCAGCATCTCATGTAGAAAACCATCTTCACAAGTATTAACAGTGAAATCAAAAGCAAAAGAACACTTTCCTACCCTGCATCACCATATAATTTACCTTCAATTTATTTGATTAATTATTCTCATTTCCTACAGCCACACGAACACGTCGAAAGCCTTTCACTCTAATATTGTATGTACGAAGTACGTAGGTATCAGAATAATGGAGCATCCAATTTCCATGGCTTGGAACATGTGAAAACACTTCATACTAGAATGCGACTATAAATTTCATCTACCAAATCTGTACTTTTGTTCGAAAGTCTGTGGATACATTTTTAGAAAATGGTCCCATGCACTATCTTTGCTCTTAGGTAAAAATGTAGACTAAAAATTTATATTCCTTTTTTTCTTTCAACAAAAAAATTTCAAATTCGTGATGAGGAGTGTTTCACATCCCCTTCTCTCGATTTTATAGTTCCTGAGGCGTCAGGAAAGTAAAGTAAAGGAAACGTACGTCTTGGTTTCAAAACGGAAGTTGGTGCATTAGAGGTCGGTTTCGCGGTTATATATGTACATACCTATACAGTATACAAAATATAGTACATAACGGAAAGTTTGTAAGACTCTTGGTACAGAAATACGAACAGAATACCTTCAGGATGGGGATAGATGTTGGGGTGAACAGTTGCAACTGCGAAGTTGCGGTGGTTTCGGCCGTTCCAACAATTTCCAAGCAACCAACGAAGCAACCAACTCCCTCCCCCCTTCGTTCTTTTCTCTTTCTTCCTCCAGATCGTCCAAGACAAATGGAGTACTGCCTTGGAGTAAAAAGTTACTTTTTACTCGTTGTAAACATCCCAAGCTTTTAGCCGCTCGTTTCTGAGATATACACCAAAACGATGCTAAATGCTTCGCGGAAAGGGAGCAAGTGAGACTCGTATAACAAACACGCAACATCCCCTTCTTGCGTTTTATATTACACGTATATATTTGCTCAACCAAGTACATAAGTGTTAAGTATTACGAGACAACACTTAACGCGATACTTAAACACATACCAAAACTGTATAAAAAGTAAGTGCATAACCGTGTAATCCTTCCTATCATTTTATTTCATTTCATTCATCGGAAGAGAACAATCCGTTCCAAACTTCACCGTATACCCACGATAATTGTTTCACTCCCTTTACGTTTTAATTTTCTATGAACAAAGAAATAAATTTAGGGGGAGCGGACGGGAGAGATACCTATAAATTGTCAGGGAGATTTTCAATCCCATTCTCTACGCTATTTTTTATACGTATATAGGATTATAAGGTGTACTATATATACCTATATATGTATATACCGCGAGTCAAATGCAAAGTTCGTGTTTCATGAGGACGTAAATCAATCACTCAATCGTTAACAAAGGTTCTTTTTTGCTTCTTTCCACGAGCCGAACCGCAGTGTCACGAAGTAACGCGTCGACTTTTCTTTTTTCTACATGCAGACGTGCTCTCGGCGCAACTCTTTCTCTGTCACCAGTTTCGCGATCCATATAATCGTATAAGTAAGATGAACTAGATTTTCGTTTCCAAAAAGAAACTTCAACATTTCTCGCAAATATACCCGCGAATCAAAAGCGGTCCGCTCGTTATACATACCCACTCACGTATATTTATTTTCAGTCTACTCTCTTTGTTTTTCATATCTTCGATCGAATGGAAGCAAATTTTTCTGTCGCTTTCAAATTGCGATCCGCGTCTTTATATCAGTCTCGCGCGTCAAGTATATTCTTTTCAAATACAATTTTAAAGACGGGCGATGTACTCTGAAATCTTGAACCTAACGAACATCGGAAAGTCAGCTCCAGTGATTTGAAAAAAGAAAAAATTAGGGAAAAATAAAAAGAAACACTCGAGCTACTCAGCGAAACGAAGTAAGAACTAATTGAATTTAATGTAAAATCGCCCCCGTGCTAAATCCTTATCTTATTAGATTTTTTTTTTCTTTTCCTCTTATGATTTTGCTTTTCTTTTTACAGTTTCTGTACCGAATACGGTAATAAAAATTAAGATGGCAATTAAAAATTAAACAAATGCTAACTAATTAATTGATTGAAGAAAAAAAAAATTGAGTCTTAATTAATTAAGATCTCATAATAATTGTATGATTTCTCGGTTTTCAAATTCCACCGCCAATAATTACTGCCTAAAAACATTACGCTGTTCTCATCGACCATTTTCATTGTTGAACTTTAAGCTTCTCCGCACCACCCGTTGTAGGCAGGTCACCTACACACGGGTCGGAACAGCGACATGATAATCTGAGGTACGCGACGGAATCGAATGGCTTGTATCAAGAGAAGCAATCTTGTACATCACGGTATACCCCTGCAGCACAGTTTGCTCGGGGTCTCTGATTTCATTTCAAACTCTACCTTTTTTTTCTTTCTGCCTTTTTTACATTACAGTCTTCGTAACCTATCTCGGATAAAATAATTTTATAAAAATAAATTAAAAAAAAAACAACAGAAAAACAAAAGACAAGAAAAAAAAGAACAAGATTGCACCCGAATTGAAGTTTTTCAATTGTATGACGAAAATTCTGTACGCCTTTGAAAGAACATTTTACGTGTGTAATAGATTCTATCTAAAATTAAAAAATAATAATGATAATATCCTGTTACGTCAGTGGCGGAATATGTATTTGATAGTGCTTATGTATATTATATATATATATATATATACACCATCTGATTTCCATTGTGTGACTTCCTGAATGTAGCAGATGTCTAGATTTTCTTTTTTCCGAAAATGTTTTCCAAGCTTTTCTATGATTCATTTCCCCCACTTTCTATTTAAGTTTACTATTTCTTCTCTACGTCTTCTTTACCTCCGTCTCTTTCTCTCTCGATATGAATACACATGTATATGTGTATGTATATTATATGTCTACATAAAAACACCTGTGATATGTACTACGTGTATGAAGTGTATGGTACTTACCAGGAACATTGCTCTGAATGTTTTTTTTGTCTTTCACATTTGTCCAGGGGCCATGTTGCACGTCTGGATGCACTTTACGTACCGGAGACAAATGCAGAGACGATAACGGATGTCGAGACGCAAGCTTTTGCGACGGATGCGGTCCCCAGTGTCCGCAATCCATCAACAAACCAAACAAAACTATATGCAACGAAGAGTTCGTCTGCTATATGGGAGTGAGTATTTCAAACCCCCCGAACCACCTTCCCATCCCTAATACGTATATGTATTCACCTATGTATAATATATTATATGTATATATCGACATCTCCCCTGATTCGACCGCCAATACACACATAACTAAAGTAACTTACTTCCTTGCTTCCTTCCTTCCTTCCTTCCTTCCTTCCTCCCTTCCTTCCTCCCTTTCTTCCTTCCTTCCTTCCTTCCTTCCTTCCTTCCTTCTCTGATCTCACCACCTCACCTCATTTCACTACTATACTCCACCGACTTATTGATCTGCAAGCTCAGATTTATCTCTGTATAAAACCGTTCGCAGCTGTTACTCCGAAGTTTCATGGTGAATAGAGGAAGGTGGTTGGTTTTGAGTTTGTCGAGGTCAGTGTGTCGCCAGCTTATTTGTGGAAATCGGTACACATGTGCTTCGGTCCATGCGGCAGTACAATTTGTATAAGATGCACGTTCCAACCTTAAATATATAGGTATTTTCAATTGGGAAGTAGCATATCGTGAAATATACAACAAAAGGTATACATTCGCTGTATATATTTCTTGCTTCTGGCAATTCAGTTCTATAATTATTTTTCGAGTATATGAATCAACCTACCACGTGTACATATATTATTATACTCCCAAAGGGATAATAAGAGACGAAGTTTGAAGATCAAGATTATACCAAACGCTGAGATTCACGAAGATGACAACGACTGATCTCTCCTCCTTCTTTGTTATTAATCTTGAGTCGAGTTAAGAGCCAAGAATTAGACCAAGATGGCGGTAATCTCTATGCTAACCAATAAGGACTCGGAATATAATGAGCGTGCCTCATACCCTAAATTTATAAGATGTCACTGATCGTCACCACTAAACTTATAAATGTTCAGACGACATACCACGTTCTCGACGATCTTCAGAAGATCTCTCAAGAGATTGAAAATACAAATTAGTACACCATCCTCCTATTAACTTAAGTCAAAATTGCCGTTAAATTTATTCGAAATTATTTCGTGTATTTCCTCAAAATTTTCAATCTAAAATTCACAACCGGTGGCTGGGGTGTTTTGTAAGAGATATAAACTATTTAACTAAGAGTTACGAGATAACATCGTGTATATAGAGTTTCTATTACAAGTATATAGGTATGTACAGTAGTAAGAGTGGGTTGGTAAGGTAGTATGTACATATATGTATGTACATATATAGCTAGGTAATATACTGTATCTACTCCGGAGCAAGTAAGGTTGTCGGCCCATAAATTATCGGTAGACAAACGGAACACTTGTAATCGCAGTCTAGCTATAGTATACCTAAAGTTTTGGAAAGTTATAATGGCCAAACTCTCACGACACCTTTGTGACATCATTGTCCACACGGAGTAAAGCGTTGGGGAAAAGGTAGGTAGGTCGTTGGCAATAGCAGCAGTAGCAGCAGCAGCTTCAGCAAGCAGGAAACTTGCAATACATGCAGATCTGGGTATTGTACTTGCAGATTAGGAAACCGTCTATTGGGAATATTGAACACCAAACAGTGTATAGGGTTGTTCTTGCATTTCATCCCATAATGCTGTTCAACTATTCATGGCCCTGATATACGCGCATATAATACGTACAACGGCCTATATAACGGTTCATCTAACGCGCAGTGACAATCGAAATGCCTGCATGACGTGCTGCATAGAAAATCTTGTCACGTTTCCAGTTAGATTGTTACTGCTCTGAAGTTTCCCGATCATATTGGACATGTACCGCTATCGAATCTTACGTTAGATCTATGGTCGCGCAACGAGATCGTGCGACGGAGAAAAAATCTCGCGCAGGACCTGACGTACAATTTTTACGAATTTATAGGCTTTTTCAATGATCAAACTACACAGTTAATTTGTTATGAACGTGAAGTAATAAGAAAATTATGGATTCGCATCGAAGAAGGTTGCGATAAAAAATCTGTCTTGATTCCTTTTCCTTTTTTTTTTTTTTTGTTATTTTGACTGGCTATCATTCTTCGTATTCCTTGCAACTGAAATGAACCCTACAAACCGCAGATTTAATAGCTTGTTCTTAATTAAACCAACGAGTAATTTGGAGTTGGAATAAGATGAGAGGAATTCTTTAGTGCTCTCGAAGCGAATCTCATCTTCGTCTAATAAACTTGATTTTTTTTTAATTCTTTTATTTTTATCATTGCTTTATTTTACCTACAACGTTCAACCTTCAAAGATCGCCCATCAACGACAGGACTGAAATTGAGGTCGAGTGGTCATTTCGGTTTAATTTCTTTTTTATACGAGGGACATTCTATTTCGACCATCTCCGTTAAATAAAATTGTCATGTAAAAAAAAATGTGAAATTTGAAGAAATAAAAAAATTAAGCACCCAACGTCCTGTCAAACCTAATGTCTGATTATTAACTAATTTTTAGTCTCATGTTTTTTTTTGTAACTTATAATTTCAGGAATGCACGGGAAGCATTTGCCTAGCATACGGTCTTGAATCTTGTCAATGCATCGCAGAACCTGACGATCCACCAACAAAAAGTTGTGAACTTTGTTGCAAACTACCAGGAGAGAATGAACCTTGCCTGTAATTGAATTTATTTATACCTTTATGTGTAATCTTGCTGTTAATATATGAAATCGTGCGTTCATCTTCTCTTCTGCATATTTTCAGATCATCCTTTGTTTGGAATTCTCCACCATACGACATCCCCGACATGTTTTCCAAGCCCGGTACCCCATGCAATGATTACAACGGTTACTGTGACATTTTCCAAAAATGCCGTGAGGTGAGAATATATTCAACTTTGAAAAAGGAAGTTTGAAGAACGGTATATCGTGATTTTGTTCGCTTTGGAGAAAAAAAAAAAAAAATTAAATGAACTTTTTCATCCTAACCAGGTCGATCCTAGCGGTCCTCTGGCCACCCTTAGAAGACTTTTACTATCAGATGCGAGTCTGGCAACTTTTCAACGATGGATCGTTGACCATTGGTACGCCGTTGCGATCCTGATTCTATCGGTACTGGTGTTTTTGGTAAGAAAATTTATCACGCATACATTTTATTCCATAATTATGCTTGGACTACTATTTGCTTTTCGTAGAAAAGAGAAAATCACAGTTCAAAATCCCAAAAACCGACTATAATATGTAAAACCCTTGATAGACCCATGCAGATAATATTTTGGCAAGTATCCAAATTCGGGATACTTGCCAAGAATATCTGCATTAATTTATGTGGATATATTTAGGAATACATACAAAATGAAGCTGGTATAATGAGTCTATAAAAACTTAGAACGATTTGAGATCAAATTTAATTTTTTTCATTCAATCACATAATACACCGCAGTTCAATTACGTTGATCGAATTAGTAATTGTAGGTAATTATCCACAATACACATAATTAGGACTGTTTCGCCAAATGAACTTCACCAATTATCCATGTACATACCTCTCCACCTCAAACACCGACAAAGTCGAATAATTGATTCGGCAGGAATGTGTACACATATCTGTTATATACAATGTATAGATATACACATGTGTACTTCTCCCAAGAATGTAACAACAGGATTTGAGTCCAGGATAAAGTCCATGTAAACTTCAAAGAGCAAAGTCTATGCATACAACAATATTATACATCGCATGGATATACGACTTTAGGTATATCTATATTCGCGTCTGAGAATTCCCTTCTATTTTCGATGAGTACTAAAACCTGGTCGTATTGTGTAGATTTATATCAGACATATACACACATATATGTGATACTTATAGGTTATAATGTAACGCCATCTTGGCTCATACGCTTATTCCATACATTCCCATCTGCAATGTTCTTCGCATGACCTTACTACCTTCTAAACCCAAACCCGAACCTGAACCCAAAACCCGATAGCAAAGCGCGTGGAGAAATTTACTTGCAAATTGGATTAATTGTACTAGGTATAAGACGCGACTAGGTATTACACGGGATACACAATATACACACATACATACATACGTATATGTACATTGTACACGTGTGTTGTAACTATCCTGCTAACCCGCGACACAGCCTTGTATTTGGATCATATGAACACCCATTACTCGGGATTAAAGGTGCTACGCCACAAATGAGATAGAGTTACGGTATAATTATCTGATACAGCAAATACAGGTGCGTCTCTTATGTACTTGTTTGAACAGTCATACCAATTTCCGAATGTTTGTATCACATAATAGACGCAGTATGTGGTGCTGTTAAAACGATCTTCGTGTCGTGCAACTCCTGTTACTAGCTATTAAAATCTATTAATTATCTTCAAAAATGTTGATATGCGGGACGTTTGGTTGAAAAAGATGAAAAAAAAAAAAAACCACCTACATCGAACGTGCTTGTTACCAGCACAATCCACGTACTGTATACAACATTGCAGTTTCGTGCAAATCCAAGGATCGTTGATTCGACACGATTTGAACTACAGTATATAATATACGTATACAGGTACATGTACACACGTATAGAATAGAATTACAGTAGTACTCAGCAGTAGCACTAGCTAAATGTCCGTAGACAGAGCTTTACCCATACCCGGATTAAATGGACATCACGTTCATTCCCTGCCTGTATGTACAATATGCATGACATATAGCCCTAGGTATGTACATTTTATATACGTGCTCACATATACACGTCGCATATAACACGCGGTATACAATGTCAACTAGACTCGTTGCAGAGGTTGTTACTCCGTGTTTCTGTTTCTCCCCCCTATCCCCCCCCCTCAATTAACCTATTGTTATATTTGTCGAGTTACTTCGGTTATTTCACCCGCACGCAACATAATGTAACTTAACGTAACGTGACGTTCTCTTCACGCAGCTACTTACATTCCATCGTACACGATTCATCCAACCCTTTAACACAATGGGGGAAGAAGGATATTAAAACGAAGCTGTAAACGCGTAAGCCAGAAAGCTTTTAAAGTGATATATGGACGCGCGACGACGCCTCCAGGGCGTTGAAACTTATTGTTGTATTATTAACGTGGATAATAATTTTGTTTGATAATGTCATTGAAAATATGTGTTGACGAATTTTGTTGAATTTGTTTCAGATTGTGGTAGCCAGACTTTTTGGCCGACGTGCTGGCACGAGAATTGGTAAACTTGTTCTCAATGCTACTCCCTCTTCCGGCACGGGGGAAAATCCATCGGATGTGAAACAAGGAAATGAAAAGAAGCAGCAGCAGTCTAATCAACAAGGTTCAAATATCGTCGGTATAAACGTGACTAGAATTAAAAAACGAATAATTGAAACGATGAAAACTATAACATCACCACGAAAAAGGAGCATCCGAAATAGTAACAGTATCAATATACGAGGAGGATCGTGTCTGTCATCTTCAGATCTCCATATTTCAAAGCTTATAAATTTTCTATATCGAATTGAGAGTAAAGATATTACCGAGGATAAAAAGAATAACCTTCAAACGTCAGAAAAAAAATTTACAAAGGTATTGGAAACTGTCGAAGAATGTGATGGTGAAAACGATCAAAGGAGGCGACTTTCATACAGCAGTAGCGGTAACGGTAGCAATAACATTGAACGAAATGATGGGATGATTCTTTTATCTAAAAATAAATCAAAAGAGGATTTCGAATTCAGTACTACTGACCCTCGGGAGCAGATAACGAATAACAGAAAGACGAACCGTCAATCTTCGATATTGGAGAATAAGAAAGTGACGATGATAACCCCTCCAGAGATATCAGACAAAAATACATCGAATCCTTACAGTAAGAATAACTGGGAAGATGATAAGGTTGATCGAAATAAGAGCAAGTTCGACGTCAACGGTTGTCTCGTCGAAGAGAAGAGGATCGGAAATTGGCTTTTCAAATTCAGCGATATTTTGAATATCTCTAAAAACAAATCAAAGTCATCGTCTCCAATCGAGAGTATAGTTAACACGAAAAACAATTCATCGACAAATTCTACATGGAATTTTGGTTTTAACTTTCATAGAATTGATAAATTACGTTGTTCCAGTTCGCCAAAATTACGAAACAGTGGATGTTTATCATCGTCACTAAATCGATCCCGAGGAGACATTGATAATCAATCCGCCGAACCTTTGGTTGAACCGGATACACCGGAAACACCGGAAACACCAGAAACACCGTCGGAAGTTACATCATTGCGAATTACAACATCTGATCTTGTTGAATTGTTACAAGAAAGTTAGTGTAAATCGAAGAAAAAATTAATATTAATTTAAGGGAGCTGCTGGCCTCCGGAAAGTTTCAACAAAAAAATGAAAAACTTACTCTGAGACATTTGCGAATAATGCCAGACGGGGAAATCTCATAATAAACAAACATATAGGTATATTTATTTGATTTATAGGGTATACAATATAAATAATAATTATTAGTACAATTGTTTGATAATAAAAAGGTTGAAAAAAAACGAATGTCAACATTATATATAATCCTGTTAGTTGTAAAACGGTGGCATAATTGTAATTATAAATTGCAATAATATTAGCGAATATTTAATAAGTATGTAATTTTTGAGCTGCTGTATGATCGTGTAATGTTTTGTAATTGAAAAAAAAAGAAAAAAAAAGAAAAAAGGAGTTAAAGATATATATATTTTGTGAATATTGTAAATATTGCGGAATTGATTGCTATATCGTACCAGAGTCCACTGTTCGGTGAAATATAATGTATAATATGATCTATTAAATGTTTTAGACAAAATAAAAATTTATTTTGCTTTCGTTATATACCATGATTATTAGAAGTTGAATAATTTTTATGATTATTTTGATGAAAATTATATCCGATATTAAAGTATGATTTATATTGATAAACATCGTTCGATGCATGTTATAATTTCAGTTGAACGAAATAAATGAATAAAATGGCTCCCTTTAACGGACTGAAACTGGATATCACCGACCGATAGCGAATCTCATTATTATGTATAGAAGTGGACCAAAATTAGAATATCATTATAACAATAATATCAATAATCGTATAGTTGTAATAACATTGATTAAACAAATATGAATAAACATAAGCGAGCATGAGAAAAAAAACACATGAATAAACTGGTCACTGTGCTACGAAATAAAAAAAATTAATAAAAATACACGTCATTATTGGTACGGAAATTGAAATCTATAACGAAAATCATTTATTTTCATTCACCTAACCCAACCAACCAACCAAATGCTATTGTCCCTTATCCCTGTGAGTATCTGATTAATTAGTTAATTGACAAACTTTTAACTATGAGGAAATGACAATGAGTTTACATGCCTGTACATAATATAAAATATAGAGTAAATTTAATGCGAAACGCGTAAGATTCGAATGTCATTTGATAGGCTCATGAATTATAACGTATATCACTGTAAACCCCTGATGAAGTACTCCTCATCTCGCGTAAGGTTCCATCCGGCTAGCGTTCCCCAATCTCCGGCGTCCCTTGCTCAATTTCCGGTTTTTATCTGTCTATATAGGGTAATATTCAGAGGTTGGTGTGCGAATACACCAGGTGATGTTTGTATTTAATTCGCAAATGCTCGACTCTCTTTATTCATTCAATGAGTAATTAATTTTCCTGTGTCACTGATCCCAAAAACAAAAAATTATTTATAAAATTCCACGGAAATTGATCATTCTACTTTGGAAAACGCCTAACGGCATTGAATACCGTAGATGTTTCCAGAATCTTGAATTCTGGAAAAATTCCGACACTAAGAAATAATTTCTTGAGCCCGACGTGATTTGAACACGGAACCTTCTGATCTGGAGCTTTTTCTTTTTTATTTCAAAGAAATAACAGTTTAATATACATTATTTGTGCAGCCCAAATACTCGATGGAAATGGCTTTTCAGCAACTCTATACGCATCACTCACTCGTATCACAGTACAGTATAAATAAAAGATACAAAAAAAAGCTAGAGTGTAGGATAAATATAGATTTAATCCTTACTGTAAGAGTAACGTATAAGTGTAATGTAAGTGTATGTCGAGGATCGCTAATCCTCAGCGTGTGACCCGATGGTCAGTTGACTGCCGAACGACGTGAGATTCATATACCTGTCCATGCTATTGACTTAAATTAAATAAATCTTGGCAACCTTATCGGGGCTGGTAGCGTTAGAAGATCTTATTAGACGGCCAGTTAGTCTGAATTCGTTGGTATTATCTTTGGCGGCACCTTGAGCAGCTTCTTTAGCTCCGCGTCTGACAAGATTTTGGTTTTTGTTTTTTGAACTTTACTGGGACCTGGTGTGGCTGGTGTCTGGTCCAGTCTGCGCTTTTTAACGTTTAGTGGTGCCGGCCCACCACGTGGCGCCGGCATGGCGTTGAGGTTAACCAACCCTGCTGGTCTTGTATCTCCGCAGTCGCGCACAGTCTGACGGGTCCAGATGGACCAAAATGTTGAGTAGGGCGTGCCCGATCCAGTGGCGTAGTTTTTATGCACTTATATGCAGCTCGAAAATAAAAAAATGAAGTTTGACCCCGACGTGATTTGAACACGCAACCTTCTGATCTGGAGTCAGACGCGCTACCGTTGCGCCACGGAGTCTTGTTGAACATGTCAACGTATTTTTTACATAAGCCAAATTTCTTATCATCATTGCTGAGCTTTAAATATTTACAGAGATCATTTTTTATTTCCTTATCTTGCATTTTCGATCATTTTTTCAACCTACTTTATACTTTCGAACTTACATTGAGATTAATCGTACTAATATCAATTATTCCTCATTTCGATTTTTTCCCTTAGGAAAATTGTATCATCAAACTCGATTCAAATTGTTTATGAAAAATCTTTATTAATTTAAAAAAATTTAATATTAATTAATTCTTCGGTTGATTTATTTCCACTTGGTTTTCATAATTTTTTCCCCCGAGTGGGAATATTATCAGTTGTCGAAACTCGGACGTCGAGGTTGCTTAGCAACGCAGTGCCATTATCGAAGTTTAGCTTCTGTGCTGTCAAAAAGCAGACGACCTAGCCTGAAAATATTTGTGAATCGCTCACCGTTTAAACGCATGAAAAATACATGTTACTTACATGCTCTGGTTTCGGTGTTTACTTAACGTTTATTTGAAATCGAGAATTCGTTTAATCGACACAAGATATCTCCACGGTGTTCATCATGATCCCGGTTTATTTTATGTCAAACTATCACACGATGGTACGATCATTGGTTTATCAATAAATTTTGTATCACCAACCCACTCTACATCAAAACTTTATTCCTACACCCTCCTCCTTCTTTGCGAATGCAATTACCAAATTTCATGCACATACTACAAACATTGGCAAGACATTCTTTCATAACAGTTCTACTGTAATAGATCGTGCCGTACTTCTCTATAATCAAACTGGCAGAGTACTGGATATGTATGCAGTAAAAGTACCAAAAATTTATGCTGGCCAAGGCTTAGGAAGACTATTAGCCGAGGTATAATATCGGACGTGCTTTGTGCAAAAGTATAATAGAACGAAACTAATCATTTCCATGTTAGACAGCATTCACCTATGTAATCGTTAGCAACTACCGTATGTACTTGACGTGTACATATCTGCAAGCATATTTCAAGACAATAAGAACCCAGCACCTAAGTATTTATGTTGTGGGGCCGTCTCATATTTTAGAAGGCATCTATCCTGAGTCAATGCTTCCTACGATAGAAGCTGACAAGTTGGAAGGGATGCCCGATCCGATCGATACGGAAAATAAGTTCAATAAAGATTAGTGATCTGAGAACTAATCTGCTATTTTAATAAAGTAGGTGGATATTGTCTGCCTCAAATATCACTTCGGGAGGTTCACTTCTATATGTGATGACTGATAACGTTGAATGTTTCAGAAAAGGAGCCTTTTTAGATATAAACGAAGTATACAAAATTAAGAAG
This sequence comes from Athalia circularis, assembly GCA_963978495.1. Taxonomy (NCBI): domain Eukaryota; kingdom Metazoa; phylum Arthropoda; class Insecta; order Hymenoptera; family Athaliidae; genus Athalia; species Athalia circularis. Next base: position 26,721,072 of record OZ021699.1, read on the forward strand.
GAGTCATGGATGAATCAGAGTATAAAGCACTGCTACAATGGTATTGTCGCAATCATTACTATAATGGGATGTTGTTCCACTCAAAACAAGCTTACGACGCCCATCCGTCAAGTGAAAACTTGAGGATTCTATTGGCTTTAGCATTTGCACTAACAGGTCAAGGGAGAGAAGCTGTTAAAGAAGTATCAGGACTAATTGGATATGGCGATACAACTTTAGCCGCTCTTGTTACACAGAGCTATGCACATAGACTCAGTAACAGTGTCGATAGAGGAACATTAACCCAGCTTGAAGCTAGGATTCGAGAAGATAGACGAAAAGCGACACCGCAAGCTCTAACTCTGGCTGCCATGGTCTTATTTTTGCTTGGCAAAGCTGATAAAGCTAAAGAATATGCCGATAGGGCTTACAAAACAAATCCTACCAGCATTGATGTTCAGCTGATAAAGGGATGGATTCATTTATACTTACCAAAAGATCAGAACGTTGGAAAATCGATAGATTATTTTGAGCTAGTACTGAAGCAAGACAGAAAACATTTAAATGCTTTGTTGGGTTCCGCAAAACTGAAGGAATACAATGGGCAGCATGAAGCTGCGATTTCTCTATTGAACTCAGTAATCGTGCGCTATCCAAAATTGTCAATGCCCCTAACTGAAAAAATGTCGAATCAGCTAGCTATGAAAGACTGGGAACAGGCCCTTGAAACCGCAAATAGAATATTACTGCTGGATTCCAACAATACCAGTGCTATACAACTCAAAGCTTTCTCACTATTATGCAGAGACGGTGATTACACAGAGGGACTAAAATATCTGCAAACTTTTTTCAGAAACTTATCTCTCTCAGAACCCAAGAATATGCATCTTCTGATAGATGGGGTACAGTTATTTTCTCGAATAACTGGAAAAAACTCAACGATTCTATCTGAACTAGCAAAAATCACAGAGAAGTGTGTACAACAGAATCCGCAGAATGGAGACGTGATGATAGAATTAGGAAATTTGAATGTATTGATGGGAAAAGTGAAAGAAGCAGAGCATTGGTATCGCAGTACCGTTAGAATAGATGAGTCTTCACTACCAGCCTTGATGGGATTGGCGCATTGCCAGCTACTAGACACATCTTCTGGGGCAACAGACTTAGCTAGGCAACAGATAGACTTTCTGCGAGAAATTCAAGTGAACGCAACTAGTTCTGAAATTTTGTACATGTCGGCTATACTGAGTAATCACGATCCAAGTACAGCAGTAAATTATTTGGATATGGCAGTAACTATTTTATTAGAAGACTGTAAAGGGATTCCATATGGGTTCAAATATTTGACAACATTAAATCCAGACTTCTGTCTGGAGATAGTCAAGCAATATCTTAAATTTTTGCCAAGCACGTCGAGCATCGGATCTACCGATAGAGATCTGTTGAGTGAAACATTAACGAAACAGTGTTTGAATATCCTCGAGAGAGTATGTGAAGCATGCCCTGGATTAGGAGTGGCTTTAATGATGCTGGGAAAAGTTAGAATGCAGAGTGGAAATTATGAAGGAGCCTCAGAGGCTTTGAGAAAATTATTAGATTCAGTTGATCCCAACAACGCACCGGCGCACTTGTTAATGGCTCAAATTCTTGCTCGCCAAGGTAAATATCAGCTGGCTTCGCAGAGCTTAGAAGTTGGATTGAGCTATAATTTTAAAGTAAGAGATGATCCCATGTACCATTTAATTATCGGTTTGGTTGAGAAGGATAACGGAGATCTAAACAGCTGTATACATAGTTTACGCGTGGCTATGTCCTACGCTGGATTAATGCCCGGCGAAGGTGTACCTACTACTCCGATATCAACTGCTGACAAGGCAACGTTGTACTTAGAGCTCATCTCAGCATATAGCAAAATTCGAAAATTCAACGATGCACTCCTACTGATGGACGAAGCTAAATCTGAGTTATTTGGCACAGTTGAAGAAGGTCGAATCACTATCGGAAATGCAGAGCTATGCTTAGATATGGGGGATATTGATAATGCCATAAAGCTACTCTCAAAAGTTTTACCTGGTCAACCATATTACTTGCAAGCACATACAAGACTTGCAGAAATTCATTTGAACTCGAGAAAAGATAGACACGCATTCGCCAAGTGTTTCAGGTAAGATTAAAAATTTTCAAATCAACTTCATGATCAAACGGTCACAGTTATTTATTTTAGGGAACTAGTAGAGCATTCTCCCGGTTCAAAAACGTATAGTATGCTCGGGGATGCATATATTGCGATACAGGAACCGGACAGAGCGATCGAAGCTTACGAACAATCATTGAAAAAAAACCCGTCCGACAAACTGCTGGCAAGTAAAATGGGAAAAGCTTTGGTAAAAACACATCAGTATGGAAAAGCAATAAGTTATTACAAAGAAGCTACCAAACAAGAGGGTTGCGGAGATTTAAAATTGGATATGGCTGAACTTTTTATGAAAATGAAACAATTTGATAAAGCCGAAGCAACTTTGGCCCAAGAATTGCAAGTTAAGTTCTGAATTCGAAATCGAGAAAATTGCTTGTAATAAAAACCATTTAATTACGACTATATCGATATTTACAGATGGTCGCAGTGCTAACGACTTAGCGAGTCTAGAACTACGCACGAAACAACTACTTCTACTTGCCAGAGTCCGTGAACGAGCCGGCAACATGCAAGCCGCGCTTGCAACTCTCAGAGAAGCCAGGGAAAATCAGAGTCGAGCGGTTCAAAGAGCTGCTGTTACACCAGGAGCGATTGGGCAGAAAGAATTGCTAGCGCAAATATGCTTGACCATGGCTGAGCATGCTTCATCTCTGAGAGATTTTGAACAAGCTATCGTTTACTACAAAGAAGCTCTAAATCATAAATCCGCGGATACTAAAGCACTGCTATCGCTAGCCAAGATTTACATGCAGGTACGTGCAACTGATGAGTTGATAATTAATTCAAATATTAGAAATCGCACTTCTTTCTCTCTAGGTAAATGATTTAGATCGTTGTGCTCAAAGCTGCACAGCTCTACTGACTACGGATCCTAATAACGAAGCCGCGTTAGTAATGATGGCCGATCTCGCTTTTCGTAAAGTCGATTTTGAAACAGCTGCTTATCATTTTCGTCAGCTACTAATTCGCCAGCCCACTTATTGGACCGCATTAGCAAGACTCATAGAAGTTTCACGTAGAACAGGTATCTAGTGATGATCTCCAGAAAGCGTGATTATAAATAGTCTTTGAATAAAATCATGTAATATTCAAGGAAACATGGTCAACCTCCATGAGTGGATAACTAACGCAGAGACTCATATGGGTACTAAAGAGGAAGCCGGCTTTTCTTATTGTGCTGGTTTACTAGATTGGCGATTAGGAAAGTTAAACTCTGCTTTACGTCATTTTAATGCGGCTCGTCGTGATCCTGAATGGGGGCAGCAAGCGATTTACAATATGATCGACATATGCTTAGATCCTGACGACGACTCTGCACTATTTAACGATACATTTAACGATGATTTGGAATACCAAGATTCGAGATCGTTAGCTCTGAAAACAGCCCAACGTCTACTGCAGGTGCGGAAACTGCATTCACATAATCCATAACAATTGAGACGATGATATCCATAGTTTCGAGTTTTATTTCGATCTAACCCGTTTCATTTTAGGAATTGAATCCGAAAGGAGGCATCCAAGAAATGCTTACCCACAGGCTACTTAGTAACTTTTTTCTCCTGGCCACCAAACAGAAGTCAAATATCGAGCGAGCCTTACAAGATTGCACAGCACTGGCTAGTCAAGACGCGTTAAAGGATCACGTTGGCCCGGCTCTAGGCTTAGCTACTGCCCACATACTTCTGAAGCAAACCCCAAGAGCTCGAAATCACCTGAAAAGAGTTAGCAGAAATGTTTGGTCATTTGAAGACGCCGAATATTTAGAACGATGTTGGGTACTATTAGCAGACATATACGTTCAGTCTAGTAAATACGAAATGGCTGCGGAACTTTTGAAACGTGTCTTACAACATAACGCAACCTGTGTGAGAGCCCATGAATTATCTGGCTACATAGCGGAAAAGGAGCAGAATTATCGAGAAGCTGCGATTCAGTATTCCGAAGCATGGAAATATGGCGGAAGATCTAAACTTTCAGTTGGTTATAAATTAGCCTATTGCCACATGAAAAGTAAGGCATATGCGGACGCCATTGAAATTTGCAATGAAGTTTTAAAACAAAAGTCCGATTATCCCCGTATAAGAAAAGATATATTAGAAAAGTCTATGAACAATCTTCGAACGTGACCAGGTCAATCCCAGGTCGCGTTATAATTATTCCGTCCAATGTATCAATTATTGCATAAATAAAAAAATAAATAAATAAAATTCTTTGACATTTCTTCTAACAACATTAACTCATTGGAACCTGAACACCTACGAAACATACTACATGAAACAGAACAGCCAAACACATGATCATCACAAAAACATCATTATTACGAAATGGCAATCAGAAATAGAATTACGCAATGAAAAATATGAGCTTTACATCCGCACAATCTCTTCAGTGGAGTAACAATTGTCAATCGAAACATAAAACATGGTCGACTGTTACGGCTTACAACACGAAGTCTGTATTATAGTTTGGAAGAAACGTTGGCAGATGTTTAAAATGCTCGAATAAAAAAATTTGTCAACGGTTACCCCTGATTGAACAGTTTTTAGATCTGTCACATTACCTGTTGCGTTTTGATTATTATTTATTAATTAATGACGATTCGGGGGGTCTGGGGGCGTGCCTAGAGATTTAAAAAATGATATTTAGGTAAGGAAACTACGTTGCCCTATAAGATTTGAGTACTTTATTTCTATCGTATCATACGGTCGTCATTAATGTTATGAGGTCGGACTTCTTAGAGTTGCGAAAAGTTTTTTTTCCAGTGCATATTCAGTTGTTATAGGCAAGTAGTATGAACAGAGGTGATGAAATATAAGCACGAAGACACTGCAGCGATTTTAAACTTTATTCATCATTATACATGATTCAGTATCATATTACTATTTACACGTTGAGATCTATTTTCACATTTATGTTATATCCGTATATACAAGGCGGTGAGAGCTATAATATCTAGAATAAATAAATACGATTACAGTTGTCACTCGTTAATTAATACTTCATAAATATGATTATATTGAAACACTTTATTTATCATCTATCGGCTATTTGTGCATGCTTGGGTAGTTGACATTATTATTCATTAAATGATTATCGTTTCTTTCTCGTACACGTATATATTCAACATTGTTAGCTTATGTATATCATCTGCACTTGATCGAAGCGCGGTCGTTTAAAAAATATACTTTAATAACAAAACTTTAATACTGCTATAACAATTGAACTAGGCTAAGCTTTTCCTGATGTTCATTTATTTATTTCTTTTCTTCTCTCATCTGATCCAACTCATAAAATTAATCAACAATGACACAATTGCGCGAAGCAACAACAAATTCCACCTCGAAATTTCCTGCAACCAAAACGGGTATTGTTGTACCCAAATCGCAGGTGACGCCCTTGGGGTACTGAAGTGGAGTTTTGCAAAATCCCTCATCCGGGCTAAAAATAAGTCAGTGTTCACGCCTTCGGCGGCATCTCGTCCTCGTCTTAGAGATCTAAGTACATAATTTGAGTTGCTGCAACGGCCCCGCACATAGCCAAAAAACTCGCCACACATACAACAGCCGTTGTTGTACCAGATAAACTTACTATAGTACCTAAACCACAAGAAAGGATGAACTGGGCTAGAAATACCATTGAAGAAACTATCGCAACGTCCGTTCCAAGACCACGAACACCACCGCTTTGGACGGCCAATCCTTCAGCACTAACTTCGAACTATAAATCATAGAATTCGAGGCTGAATTAGCGTCCGTTTGGTATGAGAAAATAAAATAGGATTACTCACAGTTGAAGATGCGTGGTAATGGGCGATTAGCAGATAAGGCATCGTGAAAAGTGTCGAGTACATGACGCCTGCAGTCCATGAAAAAATTATTACACCTACCGGATGCTTTGTAATGGCCATCATCATCATGCCTGTACTATAAAAGAGAAGTCCACACGTATAGACTTTTCGAGCCCTGAAAAAAGTGCGATGACGATTATCTTCAAATTTTCAAAATTGTGTCCGAATCTGTTTGATCAGCAGATTATTCAATTGATACATCAGCCGATCGAGACCTTTCAAGCAACGGCTCGGTCTCACTTTGTCACGGACGGAACACAACACATTGACCAGTCGAACAAATTAGATGAATACCGAGTTTTTCACTTACTTGAATCGTTGAATGAGTTTCTCAATCACTAGGGAGTAGCATGCGCATGAAAGAGAGTACATGGACATTCCCCAACAGCCAAATCGTACACCAGATTCATAGAGTTGCCGTTTCTTCGATCCGTCAGCAGCCTGTAACCAATGGCCTCATCAGTCCAACTTGATTAACTTACGAATTGAACATTCAATTTCTTTTCTCTATTGCCAACAATAACCGTATAACTTTTCACTCGCCTTTGGATCACCTCCGTAAACCGCTTCGCCAACGAAATCCGTAAAATATAAAGAATAGCAAACGTGGGCCATCCAGCAGAAAAGATTTGTTAAACAAAGCATTCTCATGCTATGAGGCATGTATAAAATCGATAAGAGGTATTCTTGGAGTGTTGCTCGAGGATTCATGTCCGTGCCGTCTTCAAATCCGTAATTTTCGTAGCCAGCTTCAATCGTCAAAGCTTCCGGAGCTACTTCCGGAATCATGGGAACTGCACCCGGTCTTTTAGGAGCCTCTTGCGTCTGCAGTGGCTTCAGAATAAACTCCTAGTAATGCACATCAAGAAGATTTTTCATTCAATTCGTGTTTTTTTTTTTTCTTTTTTTTTCAATACCTCTGTGGGATCAGCGTTCCCATCTTCTACCGTGGGGAGGGTTCCGTATGAGGTGCATTCATCGGACGTAATTTTGTCAGATTCACCCGCTTTCTTACTGTCCGACATCTGTTATCAAGTGAAAGTCCACGTGATAAAATTTTATTCGCAAATAAGATTGATTGTGGTCAAAGGTTAAAAAATTTCAACCTTGTGATCGTGAAATTGTTGGTACTGGTCACGTTCCAAGAGTTCCAAAGGTATTTCCTTGAAGCTTGTAATAGTACAGAAGACGCAAATGACGAATATTATTGTTATGAAAGTAAAAGTTGCGTGAAGATGGCCACCAAGCATCACACCAAGCGTTGTAGCATCCCAATTTATTCCTCCAAGTCCATAACCCATGAAACCGCCTAAGCCAGCCATTATCGTAAACGTACTCAATCCTCGCGCGTGGTCCTCTGTGATCAGGATATCACTTTTCAAAAAAAAAGATCCACAACCGCCAATACGAATCAAGTTTTTTAATTCTCTACTTGCCTGGCACTGTGACATCGAGAAGATATGCTCTGGCAGGACTCTGACAAGCATCAGCATCAAAATCGAGTAAAACCGTTCCGAGTATTGTAAAAAATATCCCCCAGGAATGTGACGATGGTGAACTTGGTTGAGTATTTTCCAAAGATGAGGTACCGGAAGTTCGATGACCGACGGAAAGACTGAAGTTGGCGATTGATGGCGTGTCCCCGAAAGCGTATCCCATGTTTTCACCATTGGGGACTAAAATGAGTCCTGGAAGAATATAAAAAGCGGTTTTTCTAGAGGATTCAATCTTTCCGATAAACGAGAATTCATTTTTTTACCGATAAAAACACCGATAGCCAAGAGAAGAATGAACGGCCTTCTTCTTCCTTGTCGTATCCTGCACCGATCACTGACGCTTCCAAGAATTGGGGTGACGAAAAAACCAACTAGAGGACTTAAAGCCCAGACTAAAGTCATATGCTGATGATCGACACCAATTTTTAAAAGAGTTGGGGATACAAACGCTGTTTCAGCAGCGTACGAAAATTCTATCCCCATTACCGCAGCTGATATGCGAACCAATTCTCCCCTAGTTTTTTTCCTGGAATTCGAATGCTTCGTTTTCTGATGCTTTTTTGGAAACTTTTTTTTCACCGGGTCGAGCTCACCTGTATATATGCGAATAATCGTCGAGAGTTTTCTCGAGCTTTGGGGGCCCGCGAAGGTGGTTTAAAACCCCTTCTATTCCCTGATCCAACGGGATGCTCTGTTTCCATTCTTTCCATACGTTCCATTTTTCTCCAACTTTATCTCTAGCACTGTGAATTCGACCTGCAAATCCCTCGTACTCGTGCAGTTTATCCACCATCGTGATTAACCTGGACGGAAAGGAAATTACGCGGATTAAAACCTCCGCTAACTAGTTGTACAAACTGAATTCAATTTTTTCAGGATCCCGTGTGTCGTTGAGGGGATTAAATGTTTCAGCTTTATTACCGTTGAGAACGTGGAGTAAATAAATTTTTCTTGTCGTTCTCTGCCAGCTATACGTTACAATCAATGGAAACGGTTTCGATAAGTTAAAAAGTAAAATATATCGGGAGAATCGTGGGCTCGAAATATACCAAAAAAAAAACGACACTGTATTATACCTGTTGATTGGTTAAGGTGGCTCTAAAAAGTTTCGGGATTACTAACGAGGGAAATACGAAAAACCTGAAAATGATCCGAACGAAGTAAAAGGACCTTTTACAAACCTGAATTTTTGTTGTCTACGTAGGATGACTTTGTATCTTCAATCCATTTTTCCGTAACGTTGTTGCTAGATGTTATTTTCAACAAAAAATTTACGTAATGCTAAAACACTTTTCTAATTTGTACCCGCTCTGAAGATTACGCAGAACCCGGCGGACGAACGGACGCTGCTCGACTACTACCCCGAAGCGCACCCCACCCTCGCGAGTTTCAGATGTGACATAGCGACGCCGACGCGTTGTAAGTTCTAGATAATTTTAACAAGAACCGATGTACATTTCATCTAGTATTAGTAAATCTTATCCAAATCTGTTTTCTCCCGTTTGAATATAATCCGGGATAGGGACGCAAGATTTTTAAATCACTTGCAAGAGAAGTGAACAAATTTTCACCCCTTAAAACTGGCCGATTTTAAATGTCGGCGAGCCGTTGTAATTGTAGGTGATTGAAAGAAAATAGCTTTTCATGTGTTCCCGAATTACGTGGACGAATGTTTCAAACCGTCTTCCAAAGGTGTATTAAAATTAATCCACGGATTATAGCTCCTTGAGTTCTTAGGCAACATAGCTGAATGAAGACCTATGACCGTTATCAAAAGTGATATATACTTATATAAATGAAAAAAGAAAAAAAAAAAAACCAATGCCTTGCTGATTTTGAGACTGAAATTTTCCCGAATAAAATAAGTACAAAAACAAGTAGAAGCAATATTGATCTAAAATCGATTCTGGTTTGCTTCCGGCTTTCTTTCGACGCATACAACGATACACACTTACTGCAGCAAATAATAATTATTGTTTGGGTTCATATTGATGCAACAAGTTATGTACTACGGTCAAGCTTCTCTACGTGCAGGTTGACCTGCTTGTCGTTGATGGTCAGCTGTGCAGCTCTTGTGTGAGTTTTGATTTGAAATTGTTTAGAAAATTCGATCTTGCGTAAGAATCTAGGCAACTATGTCAGCTGAAAGTGGAGGTAGCACCCTCTGAAGATGAGAGATGAATTTTTAGGAGTTTAAGATATTATTCGAGCGGGGAAAGACCGGTAAATGAAACAAACTTACATTTCCATCGATAATTTCCTGTGTGGAAATTGCTCCCGCTGTTGTCGTCATGCAAGGTGTTATTATATTTTCTTATCTTTTTCATTTTGTTCTTTTTTCACAGTGAATACAAATCAAATTTGATAAATAGCAACTGTAAAGTTTTACTTCGTAAGTTTTTCATTCGCAAACTTCCCACCTGGAAAGAGAGAGAGAGAAAGAAAGAGGAGAAGGAGAGAAAGTGAAATAGTAGAGCAATCGATTAAAATTTCAGTGGCATCAGATTGTAAACGTAAAATGAAAAGTGGGCGTTTTCTATAGACAACTTGTTCTGAGAAGTTGACGTCCATTAAATCTCTGGCGAGTTCTTCCCATTTACACTTCGCGAAAACACCTGGTGCGCCTCCTTTCTCCCCACGGTTTACATAAATTTCCGCTTATTGTTATCTGGTGTATTCCTTTTCCAGACTTTCAAGTTTATATTATTATGTACACATCACGACTCTCGTAGATCACATTTCAGACTCATCTAAATCCTGGAAACGTTATGCAGATTTGATTCATAAAATAATAAAAATTCCATGATCCAAAACACTACATGTATACAGACGGAGATTACGTTTATAACGCGATACAAATAGAAGAGTCTTAAATTATTAACATCAGCCGTCACCCAAATGAAGTCTTACAATCTGGGTCTTTCCTAGAGCAGCCTTGGCTCAGGCTCAGTGTTACATGTTCGAGGTAAGGTAAAAGGTAACACTGCAAACTTTCGCCTTTGCCGTAGTTTTTTTTCTTTCCCTCATTTAGAATTTTTTTCTTCTTCTTGCCTGAAAATGTGCCTCTCTATTGAAGGAAATGAGAGAATCTTGATGGGGTTGAAAAATCAGCAATTTACAATTTGTCTCCCTATATTTTGTAAATATAGATACTAAATATACTTACTGTTATAAAAATAAGGTAAGTAAGGAAGGAAGTCAATTAATTACAGTGGATTGTGACCACAGCCAGAAATATCAGTGTGCCAGAAAAGCTTCAGCAGACGGTAGAGCTGCAGAGCGTAATAATGATGGGGAACTCCAGTGTTCCCCAATCGGATTACGTTGTGTTTTGCCGAGACTCTCTCATCGGTTCCACATTCGCTCCTATTAGTTACATGCCCAGCTACCATGAGACTACCTTATTTTTTCCTCAAAAATCGTAAATGAATAACCGAAAAAACTCTCAAAGTAATAATCAGCTGAACGTCATTCCCAAGATGGCGAAACGTACGTCATGATCTTTGCTTTGATAACGACATCCCCCAGGGTTCGAATGAAGCAAGATTTATAATCGATCACGATACGCGAGATTCAAAATCTCGAATTATAACCACCGCTAGTTTGCTGGTTCTACGCCATATTTACAGACTACAGGAATACTACCCAGGGTCGTTTCGATTCTATAGCTCACATGTTTCCGACACTGGGAATCCGCACGAATGTCGAAGCGCGTATCAGCTTTCGCAAGCTATCTGGGTTACTACACCTATTACCCGAGGAAGAAGCAACCATGTGATAAAACCAAGACGGAAGGAGGGTGCTGTCTTGAATTGAAATTAGTATTATCAAATATTTTTTATAGGTCACATCGTAGGTTGAGTTTCGAGGATATGTCATACTGTCTCATCATTTCTCTCTCTCTTTTTTTTTTGTTGTATTTTTTTTGGGTTCTATACTTTCCATTAGAAAGAGATGTTTCTATATCGAAGTAACGAGCGTAGCCAAAGGCCATCAATTTCACTGGGCTGTTTACGCAGCGGGGACAAATCCCTATTGGACAATATTGAATGAATTTATTTGCAATTCGAAAGCTATAGCCCGTTTAACGTGAGCTACCGAGTCGATCCGGGAGCTCTTTTTTTTCATCTGTTCTGGAAGGAAATCACGTACAGTGGGGGCATGCTGTAAGGATGTTCTATACTGAAAAAGGAGTTTCAACGAACGATGTACAAAAAATACGAGCGTTATGAAATAAAAATGAATATAATGATAATCCCAAGCTGGCTTAGGGATTCGCGATTGATACCAGCAGTTTCATTAAGTATGCGATCAGTTCATTGATAAACGCTCAGATTATCCTGACTCGAATCACGCTTGTGAAATATTTTTATCCGTTATAACTCCGCAAAGGTGTGGTAGAACAAATACTACCTATTTTGATTCTCTGATCGTTAGATTCGAGTCCGATGAACTGTGATTGAACGAAGAAACTTATTGAAATAAATATCATCATTATTATTATTATTATTTTTGTTAATTGAGAAAAAAGCTTCGGCAGCCAGAGAAACCTTCGACGAAGTATGTACATGCATAATTATAATGTGCATAGTCGATCATACCGGACAAATAAATCCGACGATCATTCGTAGACAACAAACTGTTTAGCTTGGAACATTCCATTTGACCTTTTGAAATTGACCCAAATAACGTTCAATTGCGTGTGATTATCAAAAATATTCTTACACGTGAAAGATGCGCTTAAGGGCAACCTCGTCGACGTCGTCATTGGCACTATTGCTTCCTACTTCTGTTTATCGAGATTATTTCTTAACTGACGTAGCAGAGTAAAGATCGGTTGTGAATAGCATTGTCAGTATTACATTCATTAGGTGAAAAAAAAGTGGGCATGGGGGTCGAAAGTCGACAGCGAGTGAAAGGTCTGTTAAATTATTTAAGGGGATAACGTACACCTTTAATTTAGTTGAATTCCGAAAAAAAAAAAATTAATAATTTTTTTTCGAATCCTGGATTTTTATCAACTTTTAAAAATCCAGGGAGGGTTTCAGAGGATTGGGAAACCTTTCTGAACCCTATTTCATGCCATCTTTTCTTGGACAATGAAAAGTGTAGTGGTTCGTCCTTCGATGGAAAATATCATGTTCACTCAACTGTCGTAAATAATAAAATTCATCGACGAACCAATTTCAAGTTCTCCGGACTTCAATTATTCCCAAGGGCAGTCTCTATCATCTGAACAGAAAATATTTTGAAAAGTTAGACTAAAACCAAAAGCTTGATATTTTAAGTAATGTTCAGTACGTCGAAAAGTTGTCTTGTTCACATGATGGTGGATTCTTTCGAGAATAATTAGAGACAAAAAAATTTGGAAATGGTTCAATGATGGATGTTATTCTGTACACTTGTGTCGACATAATATTTTTTCACCAGAAGAGTAACTACAACCTCAATATTACTATTCAAGTAATAAAATGTGGATTACGGGGATCCAAACCTCTCAAACGGCTTCTGCAGATTTTTTTGGATTCCACCAAAGTCCTGAATTCTGAAAAAAATTTGAATGAATTTTAGGAAGCAATTTTTTTTTTCTTAATCTTAGTTAATTTAATGATATACGTACACCCTTGATAGCTTTTATAAACTGGTTATGATAGCACATTGCGAGTTAAGTATGTGTTACTCACCAATATTTACATATCTGTAAGTTGGAATTCACATCCCACATGCGCTTTAGCCTAGGTCTTGGTCACTTTATATCCGCGACCCAATTCAGAAATGGCTTGGACACGTGTCGTGGATCCCAAAATAGGCTCATACTTGAACCGTGCGTTTACACAGCGCAGGTGAAAATACGGAAATCTAATTTCAAGCCTCGATTATAACGCCGTTATATTGTTTCATCAAATTTATTGCTCGTAAAATTTCGATGGAATGTATATAATCTTGGATTATTTGGATCATCCGCAGATTTGGCGCATTGTGGATCGGTGGAAAATAAAATACAAAATGCAGTTGATCAAACAGGTACATGATTGTTTCGATCAAAAATGAGAATCGATCGATCAAATATGAGCAAACAAATAAGCTTTTCACCGCACTTTACAGGATTCGGAAAGTTTCACTGCAAACTTTTTGTTATTTCTGGATTAATATTCATGAACACTGGATTCGGCGTAAGCAGCACTGGTATAATCGTTCCATCAGCTCCATGTGACTTCCAGATGAGGACAGTGGATATTGGTCGTTTGACCGCGTCACCGATGCTTGGTAATAATCAACTTTCGTACACTTCGGTTAGATTCACCACTGTCAAAGTGGGCATAAATTTAATCGTTATCCATCTGTTCAATTTAGGAATGGTATGTGGTTCATATTTCTGGGGTTGTTTAGCGGACATGAAAGGTCGTAAGGTAGCTTTACTAGCTGCACTTTTTCTCGATGGATTTGCCGGAGTTTTTTCGTCCCTTGTACCAAATCTTTTAGCTTTTACATGCCTCAGATTTCTCAATGGATTTGCGTGAGTTTGGTACAATGTAAATTATCAAAATTATGATAAACGATGTCAACTAACATTCTATTTGATAAAGGATTATCTTTAATATTCCTCCAGAATCACTGGGCAGTGCGCAATGCTCTTTCCTTACCTTGGAGAGTTTCAACCGAGTAACTCCCGAGAAAAAATACTCTGCTGGATGGAGATGGCCTGGACAATTGGAATTACTGTTCTGCCCCGTGAGTGTCTCACATATGTTTGAAATTTTTTTTGTCCACCTCAAAAAATATTCAATATTTTATGTGTCGTTATTTTAGTGCTGGGTTGGCTGATCGTACCGATGTCCTTTCGATATACGTTGGGCAATTTTTCCTTCGCCTCTTGGAACCTCTTCGTTTTTCTATGCGCTGTTCCATCTATTTCCATTGCGATCGCGCTTCTGTATTTTCCAGAGTCTCCTAAATACTTGATCGATGATGGTCAGGAATCGAGAGCGATCAGAGTTCTTTCAATTATGTACGCAGAAAATACTGGAAATCCTCCCGAAAATTATCCCGTGAGTTTAATCAATGAAAATTTGTTACAATCCTATCTCCATCTGAACATTTTACTATAATCAATCGAAAAATCAGGTGAAATACATTGCATACAGTGACGACCCAGCAAACACGATGATCACGAATGGGGGTGATTTTGTTGCTTCGGAAAAATTGAAAAGGAAGAAGAAGAAATTTATAAAAATGTTGAAGGAGATTTACGAGCACACCCTGACAATCCTCAGGCCTCCTTACCTGACTACTACATTATTAACTTCAATTATTCAATTCTCAATAACCTCCTCGTACTATACGCTCATGGTTTGGTTTCCGGAACTTTTTCAAAGGTTTGCAGAGTTCGAGAATGAACATCCGTCACAATCTGCCACTGTTTGCGACGTTTCCGAAATCAAGCCGATCAACGCAAGCTTGGTGGGTGGTATTGAGGCTCACGTAACATTTAATCCTGCACGTAGCATACCTAATACTAAAATCTGACAAATCTTGCATCCATACTGATTTATTATTTCACGCTGCAGGTTGATAGCGTCGCCGATTTCAGCTGCAACGCAAAGGTTCAGTCGTCGGTGTACATTCACACCATCTTTCTAGGCTTAGCTTGTATTCCTACAAGTATCTGGCTTCCCTTGTGTATCGGTCAATTGGGGTACAGATTTTTTCTTGGTAATTTTCTTGATCCTTATAATTTTTATTTACATTGTTTTTGGTTCGAGAAACAACAACTCGATCACAAAAGATGAAGTCATAAAATTTTCATTTTCATTTCCTTCAGTGTTCAGCACGGCGTTCTCCGGAGCAGCAGCCATCGGACTCTTCTTCGTTACTTCGTCGACACAAAATCTCATCCTTTCTTGTATATTCGAAGCTCTGACGTCGATGGGAGTTAGCGTTGTATATTGTATCCTCGTAGATTTTTATCCAACGCATTTAAGGTATGTTTTAATAATTGATGCCAAAAGGATTTACAAAAAATGATAATCTTATCGTATTCGAATATTGTTTTCAGGGTGATAGCTGCGTCATTTTCCGCTTTGTGTGGGAGGTCGGGTGCTTTTCTAGGTAATTTTATGTTTGGCTACCTTTTAGACGTTCATTGCGTAGTTCCAATTGCAGTCGTCGCTGGTTTACTGTTTTGTAAGTGTTTTGTCTTTGATTAATTTTTACGTGTTGAACGACTACGTATAGGTATTCAAAGATTGAGACACAAATTCTATATAACAGGTGGTGGACTGCTGTCAATGTGTTTACCAAGAAGAAATGTAGACTCGGATAAAGAGGAGAGAAAATCCGCATCGAACTAGCCAGCGTAAACAGCCGCTTTCCAATTAAGCTTGAGAGTAAATACGACTGGATAAATATATAGCTATAATCTATGGTATAAACCAGAAAACTTTCAGAGATTCCAATACTGTGCAACGTGCACGACTGAGATGCAGTTTTCAAAAACGACAGTACACACTGGATTAATTTTCAAAATATTAACATCACTTTTAATCAAGGTACTCTGCAAAGATATTGCTATAATAAGATACCACTGAATTGTTGCGTTACTTTTTTTGTCCGTTTCCGATGAATCCTGCGGAAAGAAGATATCAAATTTCACGTAGAGATATACCTGAATCTGTATATACTTTTTAAAAAATAATATAAATTATGAAATTGCAATAAATGTAAGTTTCTCCATTTCAGGTAATTTACAAGTTTTTTTTTTGTTGAAGACGCACTTCGTTCATTATGTGTGTTTTACTGCAACAAAAATTCTCCTGTGCAATCGCAATAAATTTTGCGAAGCAAAAATTGATTAGGAATTCCATGAATTAAATCAGGTCAAATTCATTTGAATTTGAAGTTCCATCATTTGAAACCTATAAAATAGGTATTTTGTTCGAAGTGAGTTAAATCTTCTCTGATCTTGGAAAATAAAGCTATCCTTACCTCTGAAATAAAAGTTTGACAGAAAAAAAACGATAATTGAATACACCATAGTGTTTCAAAGTTACTCGCATAATGCAGATGCCATTTCCTCGGGCTAATTAGCTGGAAAAATAAATATATCTAATTTGTATTTTTACTCTGCCACCGCTGACCTATAGATAATTGTACTGGCATTGATTAAAAAATAATAATTATACCTTCATCATATTTTCGGTCGCAGTAATCCAGTAGTGGAGTTGCGAGACTTGAATGTCTTTTATCGAAAGAAAAAAAAAGAAATAAATAAAAGAAATTGTTCACCGGTACGTCGTCGTTGTCATCGTCGTTGTGTTCATTATAATCGATCTGTGCTTAGATAACGTGATAAAATAAAATCGGAAAAAGGACCAGTAAAAGTTTCACGATGGATTCCGATGAAGATGAAATACAGACGGATAACAATTTTTCATTTGCTAATTATAGAAGTGTGTTAGTCGACTTAAACATTTTTTCTATGCCTAAATTACTTTTCAACATTTTTTTGATTTTATTACACTAGCATTACTCAACACTTTTACTTCCAAAATTGGGGAAAAAAAAATTTAGCTTCTTTTTTCGTGAGGTACGATTTAATCACCGATATTCAAAAACTCCGTTTGCAAACGGTTGTGCCTAGAAAGCCGTGTTCAAAAGTACCGTGACTCCATTTTACATGCAATTATATAAACAGTTGATTTTTTTCATAGATCTTCATGCATCGGTGGAAGGCAGGGTTCAAAATGCAGTTGAACAAACAGGTGATAATTTACAACTATTGTTATTATCGTCGATGTTGTTGGTATAATTGTTATTATTGTCGATGTCATTGGTCCGATTGTTGCCTTCCAAGTAGATAACGTATTGTTTCTATTTTACTGTAAAATTATTAAAATTCTTTTTCCACTTTAACAGGTTACGGAAAGTTTCACTATAAACTCTTCATCGTTTGTTATTTCATATTCATGAACACTGGATTCGGCACTTGTAGTACCGGACTTATCGTTCCGGTGGCTAGTTGCGACTTTGCAATGAGCACGATGGACATTGGTCATCTGACTGCAGCGCCAATGTTGGGTATTTTTATTATACCAATATATCTGGAGAGAGATTCCGTGGAGGTGTAAATAAACGCAGCGATTGAAGAAAAAATTGATACGGAAGTAGAATTCTTCTTTTCAACATTTCGTTTTTATACAGGCATGGCGTTAGGATCTTACTTCTGGGCTTGTTTGGCAGACATGAAAGGTCGTAAGGTGGCCGTATTATCGGCCCTATTCCTCGATGCTACTGCAGGAATTTTGTCATCTGTTGTACCGAATTTTTGGCTCTTTGTTGTGCTAAGATTTTTCAACGGATTTGCGTGAGTTCAATGGGATGATTCAGTGCTTTACAATCTATGAAATTCGATCTATTCCACTTTTCAGGATCATAGGACAAGGTGCAATGGTTTTTCCTTATCTTGGAGAATTTCAGCCTTCAAGAATCAGGGAAAAAATTCTGGCCTGGATGGAAATGGCCTGGACAACTGGAATCACAATTCTACCGCGTAAGTTGAACGGTTTTTAATCACGATCGTTGGGCAATTGTATCTACAATGTCATCGCGATAAACATCGAATGTAGAAAGACTCCCGGAATCAATTACCTCGGAAGCAAATTTTGGCACCAAGAACAAAAAAAGTTTATTACAAAATTTTGAACTTTTTTTACTGAGATTGTCTAGTAATTGTTATTCTTTGTCTTTTATTAGTATACTTATATCAAAGCAAACGGAATGGGGAATTCCTTCAGGACATAATCCAATGATTTTGAAATTCTCAATACTTGTCTTATTTTTTGTTTTTCTTTCAGTATTGGGGTGGCTGATTATTCCGATGACGTTTCATTTCCGAATCAACAAATTCAGCTTCGCGTCTCGGAATCTTTTCGTTTTAATATGCGGAATGGTACCTCTTTTGATCGGGATATCACTCTGTTTTTTTCCTGAAACTCCAAAATATCTTATAGAAGATGGTCAGGAGACAAGAGCGATGAAAGTTCTACAGATGATGTACGCAGAGAATACTGGAAATCCTGGAGAAAACTATCCTGTAAGTTCTTCAAGGTTCTGATCAATTTTTTGTCAAAAATTCCCATCTTTTCTGATTGAGAAATCCGTTTTACAGGTCCAATCCATAACTGGTAACGACGAGCATTTGAGTGAGAAAAGTCCTCTATTGACAAATGGGCACGCCGGTGGAAATGGAATATCAAGAATAACAAAAAAGAGAAAACCGAAAAAAAAGTCGATCGAAATAATTAAGCACATGGTGACGATTTTAAAACCACCTTACCTTTTGAAAACTTTTTTAACCGCTTCCATACAGTTCACAATGACCTCGTCCTACTATACTCTGATGGCCTGGTTCCCTGAACTTTTTCGAAGGTTCGCAGAGTTCGAAGAAAAATATCCCGGAGAATCTGCTAGTGTTTGTACAGTGTCAGAATCGGAAACTTCGAACAGTACGATTTCAGACATCCCATGCGACATGCAAATTCAACACTCACAAGTTTACTATTTCACCTTGTTCTTGGGTCTGGCTTGTGTTCCGACCAGCATCTGGCTACCCCTCTGCATCGGAAAATTGGGATACAGGTTTTTTCTTGGTGAGGAATCGACAAGAATACAATATTATATAAAAACTTTGTATCGATCAGAAGTTTAATCATTTTTTCTTTTTGTCCATCTTACTATTCAGTGTTCAGCACAGTGGTGTCGGCATGTGTAGCTATGGGAATGTTTTTCATAACATCATCCACACAGAATATCATTCTGTCCTGCATTTTCGAGGCTTTGACGTCCATGGGCGTCAGTGTCGTGTATTGCATTCTGGTAGATTTTTATCCCACACATTTGAGGTGGGATTTTTCGTAATTTCGTGAATAACTTTTTATATTGTTTTATAGTTCGTGCTTATCAATATTTGTTCACTAAAAATTTTCAGGGTCGTAGCTGTGTCCTTGTCTGCTTTTTGCGGTCGAACTGGCGCACTCATTGGAAATTTGTTATTCGGATCTCTTTTAGACATTAATTGCGTTGTCCCCATAGCGGCAGTCGCAGCATTACTACTCTGTAAGTACTCATATAAAATTCATAGAAAAATCGTTTAATGAAAAATATTTGATATCGCTCCACGTCTCTTCTTGCCATTACAGACGGTGCTTTCCTGTCGTTATTGTTGCCGGGAAAAGACAAACCTGTGGCAATGACTAACCATACATCGGCCGCCGTTGAACCTGTGTCATAGTTAAATTACTTCCAGGTAAAAATTTACATTCATGTCTCGATCAATTTTATTTTTGGGACTGATTAAAAATGGATAAAAATATCTGCCAAAACATTTGACCTTCGCATAGTTCAGATCGGTAACGATCTATAATAGCATGATACATCATTATTACCCGAGCTATTACCTGTATGTTTATCGGATAAGAGAAAATATTGCCATTCATAAATAAAATTTGTCACGAAACCCTAATACACAATAAATCTTATACCGGCACCTTGTATGCCTGTAATACTGTCATTTGATGATTTCGATATGATTTTTTTTTGTGGCGTTCACGCGATTTATCAATGTACATATACCTATTTATAGATCTAGGTATACAGCTGTCGATTAACGTTTTAGTCCGATTTTTAGTGCCATAGGTTTATTTGACTTGAGAAGCATATCGTTAACATGGAACACGTGTATTCATCCAAACAACTATATACGTTGCTCGAGAATTATCATGGCATATAAAACTACTCACATTTCCAGAATGTTGACGGCGCAACTGTAAGTCCGTTAATTGTGGACCCGACCATTCACGGGCAAATTGGAATAATTTGTAGAGGACCAGATGCAGCGTTCGTATCGCAATTATAAGTTTACTACGGACTTCTTTTTACATCAAATGGTAGCCTGATCTTCCAAATGACTCAACAGCCGCTCAGAATCGTATCCTGCGCAAACGATCAACGTATATCGAGTGTGGCGCATAGATAATCTTTACCAAATAATAATCTATGAAATAAAAATAGGGTAATCAATGTTTGTTTTTTAATTTTATTTGAAAAAATTATGATTATGATTATTATTCGTTTTATCACCGTACCGTCAATAATTCTTGGTTGTTATGAGATATTTTTAGAAAAGTAAAAAAGATAACGCTATTTCCGCACCCAAGGATTAATGAATGGATAAGAAACTGATGTTTTATCTACACGTACAGAAAATTGTTCAATGAATCCATGTGCAGTATCTATGTATGTGTTTAAGAATCTATTATTGTTGCGCACAATTTTTGTCCTTGAATTCATAATCGATTCGCAGAATTCTCGTGATAGGTATGGGGATTGAATATATTCCGATGATTGTCAATCGGTATGATAACTTGGAGATACATTAACGAGGCGCGATCGGATCGGTAGCGATGTGCTAACTGTTTCTTTCGGGGGTTAGATGTGAGATAAGTTGAGGCGTTTGATAGTCGACACGTCGTGTGTTTCTAACAAACATTGACTCGGTCAATGGGCGAGCAGTGCTGTCTCGAGATGAACTAATTCTAATTGTATGGACAAAAATAATACAAATCACTGCTATATTGTCACGCGCCGTTCTACAGAGAGCATCTAGCTAACCGATTGCGAAATCTTGTTGCAATTATAGTTTTAAACCTCTGCTTACGTTCTAATTAAGGCACGCCGAACCCGCACAGGGTCTGGGTTCGGGTTCGGACGACCGCCTTCTCTGACATTGGGCCATTTTGGCTAACCCACTCGGTTTCCTCTATTTAGCGACGGTCATACCTAAGACGACGCGGAAATTTTATTGTCAAGTGTCACTAGTTTGTTGAATAACATTCCCGGAAAAAGGCGGGTCAGGTGTGATTAAGTATTTAAAACAATCAGCATAAATTTGCATATGCTGTAGTGACGTGGATGTCCTGTCCCAGACGAGACCAGGTCGTCATATTTACTTCATCGAGTGATTCGCGAAGAAAGAAACGAAGAAAAAAAAATTGTACGAATTTCAGAAGAATGTCGCCGATCGTTCATAACTAAACAAATTTTGGTCGATCATCCGGTGTTAATAGTTTGACAAGTGCCTTGGAAATTTCAGTCATCCCCCAAAGAGTTATCAATTAATCCTCTCCGCAAATCAACGTATCTTTTCCTGCTCCTCTACATCCCGTTTATTTTTGCGCGAGCATCGCCGTTGATCGAATAGCGATTTGTGTTCTGCATAAAGTTAAGTGTCGACTATGATTTCGCAATCGTTCAACACGATCGAGCGAGGCCATCCTCGATTCAAACGAAAGTGAGATATTAAACTTCGAGAGCCCGCGTGTGGTACTCGAAAGGGGCGGGGAACGGGGTGTTGGCAACAGTAACTCTGGCAAGTCGATAGCAAAAAGCAATTCGGTAAGATATGTCAACATAATATTGACGAGTGATACACACCGGTTGTGATTGATGCTCATTTTATTTAAACCGCGATATGAGTTTATTACTTTTTATGCCATTACTATTTACACACGGAACTCGAATCGCTCTTGATGCTGGCATGAAATCTTCACTTCTGTATTTGCACTTCTATATTCATATACCTGCAATTCAATTGCTCCGTCGAATTATTATGCAACAAACAAAACACATACGGCGAGTTAAATAATCAAGTGATGTTTGATTTTGAGATATAAGTATCATACGATCATACTGAATTGCAAAATCCGCAGTTTAGAAACGCGAATATTTTCCATAGCATAACGTACGGTTGTACTTACATCGTATTATACGTGTATACTTGTACATCACAATCGGAATAAATCACAACATTATTGACATTTGTTAAGGTGGCGACTGTCGAGCAACTTGAAATAATAGATCAACATGGAAGATTGAATTAATTGCTGATAACTCTTAAAAACTCGCCGACGGAAGATCGTGTAGTGATAATACCTATATATAAATTCAAAACTCTTGAACGATTCCGATCTAGACGTTACAATCAGAAGTCTTTCGGTGTAGGTTGTTTGAAGGAATTTCTCCAGAAAAAACTTCAGACTCATAGATTATTGTGAAAATGATCAAAAACAAAAACACAATGAACGCTTATCAGCGATATTTCAATTTCCTGTAACCATATCATTTCCGATGACACACTACTCTTTGTTATTGACAACTCTTTGACAAAGTTTCGGAACTCGAACAACTATAGGAATACACGCCTATCACTAGACTATTATTTTAAATTGGTATGGAAAATTTTACTGTCTGGACGATGTAGCTTCTTGAGATGACATGATATGAATCGATGAGTGATGAATCAATCACTTATTACATATTGTATTTGCTGATTATATTGTATTACGTAAATCCTTGATTTCCGGATACATAAAATTTTTAATTAATTAATTCAATTATCACTACTTAATTCGTCAATGAATCGATCATGTGCGAATATCAGACCCTGCGTCGATCAAATTCCATTCAACTTAAACCCGCACGAAAGTGGATGCCTCAAAAATTTTAATCCCATTTCCGTTCGTCCAACATCGATCAAAATGCAGGCCATATTGTAATTCTAGTTGATATTTTCTCCTCGATTCTGTATAAATTCTATTCATATATTTTTTTTCTCCAATAGGTGCGCAGACCGAGCCAGAAAACTCACGACTTCTTACACCAAATTACATGCGATAAAACGATTGTTATACTTCTACTGTTGTATGCCTGTGAAATATCGTATTCATTGGGTTTATAAATAAAAATATAGCGGATACAATTGAAGATCGAGTTAGATTTTCAAAAAAATCAGTGAAGCTGTAATACTTCAACGATATCTAACAAATGAATCGTCCCGACATATCTTCTGACTAAAAATCCACCTGTCACTCGATTAGCTTATAGGGCCTCACCTGCAGAATTTCTATATAAAAATAATAATTTTGCCGGACGATAAAACGCGATCAGATACGGGGTGCGAACCAATGAGCGTGGGGAACCGGCGAGCACAAAGACAAAACCCGCGGACCCGACGAAGAACAAGACATTCTTTAGTTTCACACGCGGGACGGATTCTTCGTTGGTGTTCCTCAGGAGGAAAATTATTTTCAACAGAGGACTGCAGCTGGTTATCGAAGACCGTAAAGATCGAAAAAAACAGCCATGGGTAGGACACTTTTGATATTCAGAATTTTGATTCTTCAACTTCCTTGGTTTTTAGTCGTCCACTGTCAATAAACGACTATCACTTGTTTTTTCATTTTTCGTTCGCAGGGTTCGATTTCTTGGCAGATGGAGGCGCCGACTTCGAACATGCCATCACCGTCACAGGTAAGAGAATCATACGAACCAAGTTTATCATTTGCATTTTAATACCATTGAATTTGAAACAATTTCTAACTCTATTTTCTTTTTGTTTGTTCAAATCAATGATTGTGATGGCTATTAATCTATCACGTGTATTTCACGCCTCAACTTACGTGTTATTAATTAAGTTCCTGCGTGGATTTAAACCGCGCACATCTTGGTCCTTGATAATTTCTCGTATAAACTGCTTATAAGCAGATTCACCGGGTTTTTATCAATGCCAATGGAGCTTGATCGATTCAAATAAAAATATTTCAACGCCTACTTAGTACGTATTGTCGAGTCTCGTGAAAAAAAAAAACATACGTAGAGTTTTTTTTTCTCTAGTCCTTAGTTTATGGTCTCGAGGAACTTTTCTTCAGACGCGGATTTCGAGCACTTAACTAATTGATATTCGTTCTCAAGGACAACTTAACTATTCATAAACCTCGTTGTCCAAATCGGGAAGGTCAACGAACGATACGGTAAAAATAGCCCTGGGAAATTATTCTTGATGTACAATATATCAAAATTTCCTATCGCCAACGTCCATCAGACAATCTAATAAGGCTCACTCGGAAATATTAATTCACTGTACAGTGGTGTTTAGATGAATAACCGTTAGATTATCTCTAATCCCATAGCTACTTCACCTTTGTATTCCAGAATAATGTAATAATGTAGCGTGATACTGTTGTATTTCACTTTGCTGCTAATCCTTTGGTGATAATGGATGTCAATCTCGGGATTTATATAGAATACAGTGTAATAGAATTATGACGATAATCTGGAAAAAAAGAATTGTCACATTTGTTGACTTATTGAAATATTCTAGGTTTCGGGAAGTTTCATTACATGCTGTTGGCGGTGAGCGGTTTGATCTACATGAACACAGCGATTGGGGTGACGATTTTATCATTCGTTTTACCAGCAGCAGCCTGTGATTTGGAAATGGATTCAACATCCAAGGGATATTTAACCGCTGCGCCCATGCTGGGTTAGTACAGAAACATAAAAAATTATTTGATTAGATTCCGAATTGGTTTGATTTATACATCGTATGAATGAAAGGAAGAAAAAATGAATAGCTTCTTCCCGAAGAAAAAAGACAAACATCAATTGGAACGACTAGGTAGGAAGAGCCTCAGAAGCTACCTGTACTCGTATTGTCAGTATCGGTAGATACCTAAAAAGTTATCGATTCGCAAGCTCCAAGAGCAGAGAAGCCGTAGAGAAGCTCTATTACAGGATTCTCTGGCTTCGACAATACGAAACATTCAAAAGTGATTAGATCAAATTGCTTCGTCAGAAATATCTCTTCAAACAGTACACAAAAAATGCCATTTCTATCGTAGGTCGTGATCGAATAATGCTCGTCACACCTTTCATCCTTATTAACTGCCCCAATTCGATGTACCTAGTTAAAAAAAAAAAAGAAAGAAAAATGTATAATCGTCTGCAGGTATGGTAATCGGATCGTACCTTTGGGGCTGTTTGGCTGATACGAAGGGTAGAAAAGTGGTGCTGATAACGACTTTATTAATGGACGGAATTGTCGGGGTTCTTTCAACCTTCGTGCAGTACTATTGGGCATTTTTGATGCTCCGATTTTTCAACGGATTTGCGTGAGTACGATCGAAAAAATGAGTGCGGGTAAGAAGAAGACTGCGGTAAGATTTTGTTCTTTATTTTTTTTTTCTTTTATCAGTATCACCGGCGCAATGGGAATCTGCTTTCCATATCTCGGCGAGTTTCAACCGACAAAATATCGAGAGAAAATTCTCTGCTGGATGGAAATATTTTGGACGATGGGAGTGATAGTTTTGCCACGTGAGTTTGATTAGAGAAAATTATACTTTTCGTAACAAGCACACATTTTTCTAGTTCGATATCGTCACACTCGACGATCAGTTTATCAGTCGGGATTATTGATTATCTGAACCGTTTAATTTTCGACCCGTTCATTCGGGTTAGTCATTTAATCTTCCGATCTTGAAATTAAATTACACAGTCATCGCTTGGGGGATCATACCACTGGATGTAACCTATCAAACGGAAGCATTTCACTTCAAGTCCTGGAATTTATTCGTCGCGATATGCGCCTTACCGTCCTTGATGATTGGTCTTTGGCTCTTCGCGTTCCCCGAGAGTCCAAAGTTCCTTCTAGAATGTGGCGAATACGACAAAGCGCTCAAGATCTTCCAGTATATCTACGCACAGAATACAGGAAACGATCCTGAAACATATCCAGTGAAATCTCTTCTTGAAAAACCAATTTCAAGAGAAAAAAGTCCCAGAAAACTGAAACTTCACAAACGAAAAGATCTGAAAGTCCTATTTTCTGAAGTATGGGACATGACCAAGGCCCTGTGCAGGCCTCCATATCTTCGGAACACCTTAATATCCTGCGCAATTCAGTTCGGGCTCACCAGCAGTTATTATACATTAATGGTCTGGTTCCCAGAGCTTTTTACCAGGTACGTGAACGCATTCTATAATATTCAACCATTCAGAATAATCTTTTGCAATAATACTTCAATTTTTCATTTTTTCCGATCCAATCTCAGGTTCGAGGAATTCTACGAAGATCACTACGGAGAAGAGGCATCTGTATGCATAGTTTCGTCATTGGTGGATAATTCTACATTGACTGACCCTTACGGTTGCGAAAGTGAGATTGCGAATTCCGTATACTTGAACACATTATACATAGGGATCGCGTGCTTACCTGGTTCTATCATACTTCCTTTATTTGTTCATAAGCTGGGAGCGAAGTTCTTCTTAAGTAAGTAAAACTGTAGCGATCATTCGCTCCTTAGGGAGTTTGCGAACACGCAGTGTTGATTTTTACTTTCACTTCTTTTCAGTTGCCTCACTTCTTATTTCCGGCGGGGTAACCATAGGATTTTACTTCGTAGTTAATGCTGGTCAGAATTTGATTCTTTCCTGCATTTTCGAAGCGCTCACTTCACTGGGTATCTCTTTGGTCTACTGTATAATCGTTGACATGTTCCCCACAAATCTCAGGTGATTATAACATATGATTTTTATTGTTCAGAATCTGAAAAAAAATTTTCACTATCTTAATTTTTTTTTTCTTTTATTTTTATTTTTCCAGAGTCATGGCGGCCGCATTATCGTTGACCATGGGTCGGCTCGGTTCCCTGATTGGTAACCTCGTGTTTGGTTACCTGATCGATCTCGCGTGCGTCGTGCCAATCATTCTTTTCAGCGGCTTCCTCTTTAGTAAGTCGAAAAAAAAAAAAAGAAGAAAATAATCCTCTCCGTGACTCAATTTCAATCTGATTTCAATGTTGCTTTTATTTTTACACAGTCTGTGGTCTTCTGTCGTTCTTCTTACCGAGAACTGGGAAAGATACTTTGGATTAAAAGAGTCCTGCAGCACAACAGAGCTAGTCTTATTACCATCATCATGAATCATTCGGAGGCTTTTTCTTTTCTTCATAAGACAATACGAGAAGAAACCATAGTTATAGCACCATTTGAAATTCGTTGCAGTTTGCTCTCATCAAACCATACGATATTTATTAAATGTATACGTACCCAGATACCAACGAGGAGCTCTATGATCTGTGATTATTTTATACGGAACAACTTCGGGAGTCAATTGAAGTATCTTCACAATGATGTGTATTGTAATACACGCACAAATTTCTTATACGTATTTAGATTTATAATTATATAATTGTGCGGTAGTATGAGAAATTTGGTAATGCATACCGATGTCAACGGCCATAAAATACCAATCATCGTAAGGTGATAATCGGTACGGCCTGGTTAAGAATTTCGCTTCAATATGTATTGATAAATATGTATACATATAGATATATGTAAGATTTTCTTCAGTGTCGCGATGATGTCAATCTATCTTTGGAATATTCCATACATACTGCATAATATAAATAAATTAATATCGTTATTATTATTATTATTATTATTATTATTGTTGTTGTTATTGTTATTATTATTATTATTATTTATCTTCACAAGTCTGCAATTATTTGTAAATATAATAGGAGATATAACCATGTGATAGTAATATTGATACTAGTATTATATATAATAATGTATGATTGTGATATTTATCAATAAACATACATGATAAACTCTTGTTTTGTTGTTTTTGTTTTTTTTTGTTTAAAAGAACTTATTGTTAGGCGAAAACTTATTGTTGACTAAAAGAAGTTATTTTTTATTGAATGTGCAACACGGACGTTCTAGATTTATCGTTGATCGATCAATTGATTGTAGTTTCATCGTATGCGCATCGTTCTAATTAAAATATTTCCATCGGTGATAGCATAATCTCGAAAATCCTGTAGTCATTGTACATTATTCATCATTTATTTAATCGTTCATCTATTTATATGTACAATAATATGTTATATATATAGTAGATAAGTGAAGTGGTGATAACTCTAAAGTGCTATTTTGCCATGATCTGCGATAGTCATCGCGGGATGCAACGAAATATGGTATGTACTCCTATTTACAAAATAATTACCTAATTATGTACCTACTCGGGTAACTATATGCTTATGTATAAAGATTTTGAGGTCGATGATGTTCAGTACAATGAAATTGGTTGGTAAATATTTTTTTGTTTTATTTAATTTTTTGATTTTTGTTGATTTTTTTCTATAATTTTTCCTATGAGAGTAAATAGAAATGAGAGAATTTCGTACCGCCATCCCATCTCTCGCCATCTGTTGGAAAGTGTAAGGGATAGAATTTTCCGACGGTACGGCAATGGAGAAAAGAATAAAAATCAATGTATTGCACTCCCCCAGTAAGGTATGTTATGTGTAAGTAAGGTAAAACGATTTTACAGAAAATATCTTGCTTACTGTACCGGTAACAATTATTATTACTATTATTTATTGTAATTATTATTATTGTATTTAAAAAACAGAGATCTCAAACGTTACCAGGCGAAGATGTTATCGGGCGTGTCGGTGATAACGTAGCGACGCCAACAGGTGTAGAAGCATCTTCGGGGGTAGGAGCGCCGAACATCAAAGGAGCAGCGTAATATGGTAGAAGAGGATATTGCGCGGGAGGGAAATATGTCGGAGGAAACAAACCCTGACGTTGGGCAATTTTCAGACGTGATGTTAGCTGTTTTTTCCACTTAGTCCGACGATTTTGGAACCACGTTTTTATCTGGACTTCCGTCAGATTCAAAGACTTTGAAAGTTCCATTCGCTTACTCACGCTAAGGTACTTGTCGAGCTAGGAGAAATCGAAAACAAAAGTTATGAAAGCAATTATAATTGACCTTTGAAAATCCATTGAACTTACTTTGAATTCAGCCTCAAGTCTTTCCAATTGTTTCGCGCTGTACGCTTGACGAGGTTTTCTATCAATTCCGGGCTTTCGCGATCTTCGTCCACTAGGTTTTGGAGCTAAAACGGAAATCACGACCAATTGTAACGCCATTATCCAACGCTTGTTAATCATCAGAAATTTTGTAAGCAGATAAAACGATATTATGACATTGCAAGAAGGACGATCGTTTAACACGTTTTTTCCTTCACATATTACACCCATATGTATACTTTTGCTTGCGGATCTAATTATGGTAAAAATTCAAATATTCGTATAAATTATAAATTGTATACACGATAATGAGATTGTGTAAAAATATTTTCAATGGTCTCATCCCATTATCATCTTTTGCGTGAGCTGAGCTGGGTGGTTAATATTTGTTTATTTATTTCATATTTTCTTCATCATTCAAAACGACATCATCAAATTTTACGATCATGTTAATAACAAAAAAAAGTGATTAAATTACGCGGACACTTAACGATTTAAAGAACGAGGACATCGTGCGATGAATTAACACCGAATTTTCGACGATTCTCCACAAGATTCATGAAAACTAAGGGGGGAAAAAATGGAAGTATATAAAAACAAAACAGAAAAAATCAAAATTGTGAAAAAAAAAAAAAATAGAAATATCAAAAACTATATACAAACATACACAAAGAAATGAAATTACCAAATATATCTGAAATATGTGGGATTGTTTGAGTAACGTGTGACATCTTAGAGTCAATAAAGACGGTCTCCTGGTGGCAACAAGGTGAGCAAACAATTTATGCTGTAGAGCGTTTGGGTGCGATTATCGGTTGGGTGTAAAAAAGTTTTACACATTTCCGTTAGTTAGAAATTTAGATAACATTATTATATGTTTAGCATCTGTATAATGCTCCCAGACAATGCGAAAACTTTGCCAATGAACGTTGTATCACGATCTCGCATGTAACAATCTCATATATCACAATAACAATTGATAAATCACAGGGAGAATTTCAGAAACGGAATTGAATTCATCCTACTGTAAATGAGAATCATTTCTCCCACATCGACATATGTATATGAGTTTATCATAAGTGTGGGTATGTGTATGTGTTTGGATGGATATGAAGTACACCTGCGTAATTAAAAACGTGTGAAAACTTTTTCATCATTTGCTCACACACACACATTCGAAGTAGTCGTTAAAAGCCACTAAAAAATAAAGTACTTTACGGTTTTTACAAGTCTCAATTTATTATCCCATTGCGATATATGCACGGTATGTACAGTGCTACAGGATTTTATATTCTATTTATTTATGACCCCCTCCCTCCGTCCCGCCCCCTTCCTCCGTTCGGTTCATTTATTCATCTAATAGATTTCTTCTAACAAATTGCATCGCTTTACGGGAGGGCTCCTTGAGATGTCATAGGTACTTTTGCCCTTTTGCTGTGTACACACCTAAGTTCAGTATGTTTACCTAGTAATTAGACAAGAGATGGTTTTTCTACGTGAGTTGACCAATATGTCACGTGTTTGAACAATAGTTTAGCGTTTTTACGAGGGATTTTCAATTTACCCAAAAAAATAATAACAATAATAATGGTAATAAGTAAATAAATAAATAGTAAATAAATAGTTGTTGGCACGAAAAACTACTCGGAGATGTTTTTTTTTTTTTCTTTTTTCATAACGTACAAGACTATTATAATGCACAATATATCTGAGAACTGTCAACTTCTTTTACACAATTTGGACTCCGGATGAGTTATTTTCTATGTGTACTGTACGAATGTGGTAGTCAATTTAGAAAGGAAGGACCTCACAGGGTAGCTGAGAACCTTAAAAAATTGTAATCAACCCCGTCGATCAGCTTTTAAGGGCTGTTGAGAAAACTGACATTTTTGCTTCAGTAAATCAGGAATTTCACAAGTTTGCTTATCCGAAATGGTTGTCACTGTGCTCTAATCTTTTGTTAACCAATCATCGTTTCGATTCCGCACAATATTTGCACTGATCAGATACCGCGCCACGATGTGCTTGAATTCAATTTTTCAGGTTTTTTTAGGGAAACAGTTTCTGGCCCATCGCATGATTATTATTTTATTGCGGTCGGGTGGTCGGGAGATAGTCGGGTGGTCGTGAAGAACGACTCAAGATCATGGAAGACTCAAATGAAGAGGAGGAACTATAAGTATACAGTTGAACGCACACACAAAATCTACAGGTATATTATAATATTTACAAGGGAGATGAGAGCTGGTCAGATGGATGGGCAGAAGATTTACGAGTGTGTTTAAGTACTTAGCACCTCTCGCGAAGGTAGTTAGCGCGTCAACGCCAATAAACCGACCTCTAACAAGATGGCGGACTGCAGGTCGGAAAAAGAATACACTTCAGAGAGGGATGATGTAGACGTCGGGTGTGGCTTTTTATGGATTCACTGCCATCGTTTGTTGCATTCATATCAACAATAAGATAACAATTCAAGTATATAATGTCGATCGTACGCCTGGGTCTTCGAGAATGCGTTAATGAAAATCGCTGATAATGGAATGACCTTGCGGAAATTATGGAAGAGAATATCGTTCTTCCGGTTCGGCAGAATTGGGGGTATTATCGGATGTGGTGAGAAATAAGGAGTTTCAGCGGCGCTTTCGGTATATAGTAACAATTTTCGTAACGGCTTTAGAACACGCGAGCCGGCCATCAACACCGTGACGTTCACAGTTTCCCCTCTTCGGAGATAGTCAGGAGTTTATAACACCCCATTCTAACACCTTGGATACATAAAAGCACTTTACTACAATAGATGTATTATCGAAGCTTTGTAATGTAAGAAATATGTGAAATTATGCTCTTTGTTCACTAAAATCTGGCTGTGAATTTTCAAACTCTTTGATTTTTACCTTGCAACCCGAATAGCTGTCCAGGCTTAGACTGCGCGAACCAACCACTGTAAAGTAGAGATGCGGACGCTAGGGACGCTGCGGAATATCCTGTAGGATCAGCTAGAGCCGTTTCAGGATAAGACAGACCAGCCGTCGAATACAAAGCGTTTGTAAAACCTGTTTGTTGTTTGAAAATTTCAGTTAGTTATAGTGAATATAGACTAAACGGTCCAGTATGATTAATTAGTGAGAAAAAGATTTCGTGCTAATGAAAATCAGGTACCAGAATGCGACGCAGAAATGGCCGTCGGTCTGACAAAGTGACCCCGATCTTCCTGTTCATCTCTATCGTCCTGGTCGTCTTCGTCTCTATCTCTCTCGCTGTCAATTTCAATATCTGTACGATTATTGCGTTGATTTCTTCCGAGTATGCTGTCGATTGAAAAAGCATTATTTGAAGCAGCAGCCGATGTGTTAATTCTGAGTTCTTTATTCGGTGGAGTTTGCTGATATTCTCTGCAGCTGCTGCTACTCGAATCGCTTCCATATCCCGAATTCGGTTCCTGATTCGAAATTGGCGATGCTAAATTTTCATCGTTAAGTTCATGATCGCGCGAAATCCTAGACTCGATATTACAAGGAGTTCGAATATCCGAAACGCTTTGGACCAACCGAACAGAATTATGAACGTCGCGACGGATGGCGTCCCGTAATTTCACTTGATCTTCTCTCAGCTCCATATCCGATAGAATCATCAGACAATTTATACTCAATGTCCTAATTGCGACGCGGTCAGTTCACTCGCTGCAGAGCGTTCATTTTCAATTTATCTTCTATCGCGATACACTCTCACAATATTTATGATCACCTATCAAAAAATCCTTACTAATCTCACCCGATCACTGACATGAATCATTTTTTACCACCCCGCACATTTCAGATTCGTAAGTTATTCAACCTGATTTCCGATTAGATCGACTAATTACTCGAAATTCATAAAGACGCATTGTACAAAATGCACTCGGTTATCGGTACTCCGCATATTACAGGTTGAAAATTATTAGCGGTTTTCAAATCACTGCATGTCACGATGACGTACAAGCTTATGGGAAACAATTTCACGACTAATCTCCTCCTCCCGTGTATCCGTTGGAGCGCATGGTTCGTAGTGTAATATGACAGGTGGCACGTGTCCGTGGTCCATCGGAACATCCCTGCCTCCGGCATCCAGCATCCAACCTCCAGATTCTTTCTTCTTTCCACTCTTCCAGAGTATCCGAAATATCCTTGTCTCGCTGCGCGGTGGTATCCCCTCTACAACCAAAGTGGGACTTCCGTCGGTGGTTCTGCACCATATCATCCCGCGTAGGAGTCCAGCCTCCGAGATCGGAGGTGCACGTCTCATCTCCCTCTCTTCTCCTGTATCCTCTTATCCCCTCCCCCTCCCCCCTGCCGCTCTTTTCCGACCATTTGCGACACCCGATAGGAGTAAAGTACCGAAAAGGACCAGATTTATTCATGCGGGTTTTAAATGTTGGCATGCCGCGTTTACCTCGACAGCCGTATATACACCGCTCTTTATATATCCCGATCGTCCTGCGACGAAAGAGTATTTTTGTTGAATTTTTTTTATTCTCCTTTCTGCAGATAAAACTGCTTTTGTGCGATAGCTCGACGCTCTCTGTCCTTATAGAAATGATTATACATTCATATCGAAAATCAGGTTTCATATAATGCAAAGCCGATCGACAAAGGATCGATATAACTGTACAGAGAATATTGATGAAACGAGATCGGTGTATTTTTAAACCTGTCAATCGTGAAAGAGACGATGGTTTTACGATGTAAACCAATCGCAACAATAGTGTGGGTGTTTACAGAGTACCTATAATACGGAGGCATGGTGTTTTTAGCCGTAAAGATTCGATTATTATTTTTACTCTCTAAATACGTGATTGTGGCTATATCCTCGGCGATATTATATGTAGCGTACATAATGTAATCCGTACGATAGGTAGGTATATGAGCTATAGCCCGCGCAAGTAACTATACCTATACCGTATTATACAGATGAAATGAAATATCACTAAACATTAAACATCGTTTGAACTATGACACGTGCTAACGATTATTCGTCACGATAACAATAATACCAAAAAACGAGTAGACAATCTACTAGGTTGAAAGGCGAGAATGATCGGAGGGAGTTTGTTAAGTGCGGAGCAACACGCTTTCCGAAAATCTTCGAACGCACGCTCTGCACTTCGCCTCAACTTCTTCTGTTTTTTCTTCTTTCATATCTTTCTCTTCTATTTCTTGTTCTCCTTCTTCTTCTGCGCATTTTTATTTTTTTTCATTTCTCACCCTCGCTTGGTCCATTCTCCGCTGTAACCATTGAAATACCCTTTCCTACACCTTCACCTATATCCTCTTCGTTGAGTGGCTGCTAAGATCTTCAGCCCCCTTCGGCAGCCCTTTTTCCCTCTTTACCAGCTACCAACTATACCTCGTAACCCAACGCAACCTTTTTCTCAACCTCGCCTTCCGTGTGATTTATATGTTTGCAAGTCTAAAATAGGCGCTTTTTACAATATATTCCCCGCAGCCTTCTTATATGTATATACATAAAACAAAATACATAACGCCCTAAATGTTCTTCTCTTTTTTATTTTCTTTTTATTACCTTGCTTTCTTTCCCACCATTTTATTATGCTACGCACCGAAACATACCTACGCACAATTGCAGAAGTATATCTGAAAATTATTAAAGTCTCGTATGGATTTTGGAACGGGAGAATGATAGTTTTTCGTTGATCAATCGTATATAATACATTCCGTTGTACAAAATTAAGAACAAAAAAAGAATCGTTCTGTGATATTTGGGTGAACCTATTTTTATTGCAAGTTTGTAATGTAGTCTCCAGAACCTGGATAAACCGTCTTTTATACTTTCGTGTGCGAGAAAAAGTAATAATGAAATATGAAAAAGCTCACTTACAATTAGTTGGTTAAAGTACGCCATGGATGTGCGGTTGGTTTGTACATAAGATGCGTTCTTCTCTCCATAAATTTCTGAAGCGTTTTGGGATTGGCCAACACGGCGCATGCTTCTTCCGCAAGCACCGCCCTGTCTTTTGCAACCCCTGGTACGAGCTTTGTGTTGGCCAAGTGAGGGTTATCCAACCCTCTCTTTTTTCGCTTTCATTTAACATTTATAAAAGGACCAGCTCATCCTCAATTGAAGCCTGCAATTGACAGTTTTACTTGAAAGCTTATTAACACCTCGAATCCTATATCGATCGGATGACCGCAAAAAATTGGAAATCAGATCTGCAACATATGCTCCGATCATGGCGATTATAGCGATTCTCAATTACCGTTCTGAAACAAATTGAACATTTTCAGGGGATTTAAACATCTGATTGTCGGTTCTTATGCAATGACCGATAGAATTTCAGCTGTTTCAAAGTAAAGATCTGATGCGTGTGAAATGAGATTTTACGAAAATCACATGCTGGTGAAAAAACATCCCGGCCCACAAGCTCTCATGTGGTTACGCGAATATCGATATGTGTATACCGTCGTTTATCGAACAATATCGAACGCGTTTTACCACCGCAAGGTTTCCGTTCTCACGCTACACCTCTGCATCTTCCATAACTCTTCCTACCCTTCCAACATCTTTTACTAGCTTCCCTCACAATTTTGGCAAGAAAAATAAATCCGGGAATAGCGTACACAAAACGTGAAAATAAACTGGTTTCATAACGCCGTTATGTACATATATGATAAAAAGATATTTGCTCTCTTATAAATATATTAATTTCTTTCTATTTCTCTCTTCATTCGTGATTTTCGTTCAGTAACTGTGTCAGATATCCTGTGTATTCATCACATATATACGTAGTACATAGGAGCCCTTATGTAACTTAAGCTCGGTGTAAAACATGAGAAAATAAGTAGTAAGTGCGTTATACCTGTTAATATATATTTAGTGTTAGAAGGATACGCATAAAATCCCCTATCATCTGATGACATTACAAACAGATTTACCCTAAAATGGGGTATAGGTTGTACATAAGCTTAAGGGAAATCTGACACCAATGATTAAACACGTTTATTAAAAACCACTTGCGACGCTCTTATGAATGTTTTAGGTTCTGAAGTATGTAAGGTGTGTGTATACCGGCGAGGGTGGGGCGGGGTGGGGAGAGGATATCCCTGCGGGATGGAGTGCCGCGGTATAAGGGTGAGAAATGTAAGTGGGGGTAATGGGAGCTTTGTTCCCCTGGGAACAGCCTCACCTGTCTAATATCTCGCTAGAGTGGCTATATTTATGTACCTATAGCTGCCAGTTACGAACCACCAAAGAGAGATGAAAATTAATAGCTGCTGCAGAAGTGGGAACTCAAAGTATCGCAATATGGCATCCGCTATATGATAGAAACGCGTTACACGCCGCATAGAAATAAGACTATGTAGAGCTACTCACAATCAAAGTTTTTCGAAGACTCGTAATTTCAACCGAAAATTCGCACCGTCTTGCTACAACGTCGCTATTAGTTTTTTTTTTTTTTTTCTAGTCCTTTTTTCGCTTTTTGTTCCATTTCTGCTTACCACTCGGATGTACAATTTTTACACCCCCGTTTTCACATTTTATGGAGAATAAAAAAGAAGGAAAATTTAAGCAAAAAATGGGAAAACAATCTGGCGGATTATTTGTATTCCTTTTTTTTTTACAATACATTTTCCCTCAGAACAAGTAAGGGTTTTCTTATCTTTTCTGATTCAGAGAGGGTATGGGGATTATTTGATGGTGCGTGTTAACCCCCCTATAATTGTGTCTACCTACGTTTCGTGTGATTGATCGTGCCAATTACATCTCGTAGCACGTTTCAAAGGTGCAAATGCTCCGTGAGAATAATACCTATAGGTACCGGGTGTGAAACCTATAAGCGTTAAATTTCCTGGGGGAATTTCCGAAATTCAATGTTAGAAGAAAATCATGTGTACGAGTGTTCACGGGACGATGAAATAATTACCTTTTTTTTTCTTTGGTTTTTTTTTTTACATTTCGCTCTATATTATGCTATGCATGTATGTGCGTGGCTGAAAATTCATAGAACGTTGAAAATAAAATGCGATTCAATACGACGCCGCAGTCAAAGTCACCAGACCAATAATATTTGATTATTGTATACTATACATTTGTCTTTCAGAGCAAGAGACTGAATCATCGGATATAAATTATTTACCGAAACAACTGCGATGCGAATTGAATGTTAAAAGATTGTTGTTCTCCACGTGAGAAATTTCGATAATTTCAAGTAGACTAGTCTTGAAATTTTAATACTTAAAACTGCAACGTCATGAGCGTCCAGCGACGGTAAATCTGAAAAAAAAAAAAAATGGACACGAGTTCCTGTTGCCCCTGTATACCCACTTAAGTGTTTCCTGTAGGTGACAGCGCGTAGAAAATTGCAGTAATTATTCTTCCAGGTTGCACAAATTATCCGAAGCTTTGGAGCGCGATTCTACTAGTCTAGAAAAGAATCGTCAGTTTTTACTGTATTCTTCTCAGGTGAACAAGAGAATCGAGATGTGTATTCTACGAACTCTCTGTCTCGTCCTATTCAGTCGCATCGTAATTTTGATGTCCAAAGAAATTCAAGAGTGCTACGACGATGGTGCCGAATTTTGTATTTATCAAGACGACATTCTTTCGGTTGATCTGTTGCCGGACTCGTTTCTTTTCATCGATCATCAGCAAAATATCAAGTCAGCGAACGACAGCACGCCGAAAATAACGACGAATGGTACAATCGACGAAGCTTTTAACTCTATGGGTTTTCACAGGTAATATTCTTAATGACTTTTTCACAAACTGTACGGTTATAGCTTTTATTTTCTAGAAAAAAAATGAACGAGTTTTTATGCCACGGATTTTTGGCCGAACAAATTTTAAACGAAGTGGGAGGAGCCCGAGTCAAAAGACGCCTCGAAAACTCCCATGAAAAGTCGTTCACTGAATATGCGGAGGAAAATAACGTTTCTATACACGATAAACTCCTTTCAGACGAAGGAAGTTCGAAGTATAAGGATTGGTTAAAAAGGTGGGTCGGTTTCATGGTTTTTCGTAATTTACAAATACCGCTGATAAATAATCAATAATTGATACCCCAAGGACAACGACGCTGGACGACGTCTATCGCCACTACTCTCCAAAATCCAGGAGTAACAAAATTAGCAAGAAACACTCAGCTGACAAGCGTTACGACGATGAAAGCGAAGAATATGACGGCGCCGTTACAGGTTACGCGATGCCCGCCCCGGCACCCACTCCAAAGGTCGGAGGATATTTCGACCCTTCCGGATCGGGTATGTGCAGAACTGAAGAATTTGTTTGTGTCAATTTTTCTGTACACATGATTTCCTTTCTTGCAGATCATTACCCATCCGCTACCGGTCATCACTCTCATCACGCCGACTACTACGATCATCACGGTGCAGATTTCTACCCTCAAATACACGAAGAGCATATCTACATACCAAATCATCATGAGAGTCATCACCACGACTATCACAGACCGAGCTATCATCACCATGGAAAAGGAAAAGGTCACGATCTCTCGCTCAAAGATTTTTTTGAGATCGCACTTACCGCTCTAGCATTCCTTGCGTTCGGACTTTTCATCATACAGTTGATAATGAACGCCACGGTATGAATTCAATATTCGCTCTAGATATTTTTCTCATTTTGGGTAAAGAAGAATTTACATTTTTTCTGCAATTTTTCTAATTTTAGAACGCTTCTACGGCAACTGCAGCGGCATTGCTACAAGCAGATATAGATGGGATGCGTTTTAAACGAGATACAAGTAAAATATCTTCGCCGTTGGGGTACTCGGGGAATCAAGAACTGAACGAGCTTTCACACCGAGTGCTTAGATCCATAGAAGCAGCTTTGGTAGCCAATCAAGACGGCGGAAATTGTTTGCGAAGAACTTTATGCGAAGACAATAAACACTCGAAAGAAAACGAAGGCGGAAGAAGAATCTGGGTACCAGTATGGAGGTCAGTAACTCTAACGGTCGCATATCACATAATCAGAATTATATCTCGCTTGAATTTTTCACGCCGGATGGTCACGAATCTCTTATTAACTGCAGAAGCATGTTTCACAGCTGACAACTTCGGAACATTTACCCACGGTCGAAATCCACCGATTCATTTTTATCGTCCGAGAATCGGAGACGCTGAAAAATCGATTGCCCCGAGAAAGGTATCAAAATTTCATATCGTTGGCAAAATTTTCAGTCTGGGTATGAGCTGGTTATCCGGTCGGATGTTGGGAAGGTCACCTTGGTCGACAACGTTGGGTTCTATAAAGGCAACCGTTTTGGGTCTCGGTGGTGCTGACTGCGCAGTTCTTTTCCCCGACTGCGATCTCAAACAGGAAGTTACCAGAAGACGACGGAGGAGGAAGTGAAAACAACTGAACGTCTTACCGGCTGTTGCAAGAAGAGGCAACTAGAATACTCAGAAAATCACCAAATTCGACGAGGCAAGACGTACACTTTTTTTTTCTCCTTCATTCATGTCAAGCTTTGGAAAGTTGAATGTATGTGTAGTGTACAATGGAAACCGAATTTAGCATGAAAATACACGAGAAAAAGACAATTTGATGACTGTTCAAAGAGCTTTAGAAAGTTTGAAGTTTTCAATTTTTATACATCAGAAAACTTTTAGGTGCAAGCTATATCTATCTTGCATTGTCAGTATAATATCCGGATAGCACACCGCGGTTTGAATATGAAAGAGGTACGTGTTTTTTTTTTATTTTTCCCCCTTTTTATTCTTATCTTTCTTCAGAATACTCATGAGATCGGCTCAAGGCTATATTTGCAAATTTCCTACTAGCTACAATTATTCAAAACGGAAAATATCCGAGGCTTGGGAACTGGATGATCTTGTTGGCGCCTGGAAGGGAACCTTTGGGGAGGCGTAAGAACGATAAATAACAGTTGGTGCTTTAAAAGTTTACGCATAAATTATGATTCCTTTCGCTGAGCGCCATTATGTCTGTTCCAAGTTCTTCGACTTGATTTGCGCGTATGTATTCG
This sequence comes from Athalia circularis, assembly GCA_963978495.1. Lineage (NCBI taxonomy): Eukaryota > Metazoa > Arthropoda > Insecta > Hymenoptera > Athaliidae > Athalia > Athalia circularis. The sequence continues at coordinate 26,761,310 of OZ021699.1, forward strand.
AATACACCCGCATTAGGTCCTCTTCCTACTTATAGGAATTAAAAAGAGGAGGTAATGTAAATCAAAGTATGGAAAAAAAAAACTCCTCTAATTCGGCATCAGTTATCACTTCTCACCTTAAATCTGAATATCATAAAGTGCTGAAACTTCGCTAAGACTTCTTTAATTTCGCCGTTCCCTGAAAAAACTGTCGCTAAAATCGAATAAAAGCAAATGCAGATAATAAATCTTTGGAGAAACTTCTTAATCCTCCCAGTTTGCCAGCTTTATTATTCACTCCAAACCACAAGGTTCTCGATCGATTCCTTACGGTATTCGTATACACATAACGTATACGTATAGACATTAGGGTGGTCGTTAAGAATTCAATTTTTTCCGACGCCCCAAAAAACCTTCCTTTTGATGAAAAAATACGGGAGAAATTTTGTTTGTTTTTTTTTCAACAAAAACAACGTGCCTCAAGTTGATCTAAGTTCATTTTTTGATAAAATCGCAGTTTTTTGTAAGTATCTCGTAAAGCATACGGATTTGAGAAAAATTTATAAGACTAATTTTGCAGGGAATTCAATTTTCTACAAAAAAGCATCATTCATTTTCTTCATAAAATCCATATTCATGGAGATATTTTCAATAATGGATTCATTAACTCCATATAGTCAGAATTTTAAGACCTACAAATGTTATTTTTTCTAAAATATAAAAATTTCGGAAAATTGAATTCCCTACTAAATTGGTCTCATAACTTTCTCTCAAATCCGTATATACTTTACGAAATACTCATAAAAAACTGCGATTTTATCAAAAAATGAACTCAGATCGTCTTGAGGCACGTGTTGTTTTTGTAAAAAAAAAAAAAAAATCCCTGTATTTTTTCATCAAAAGGAAGGTTTTTTTGGGGCGTCGGAAAAAATTTCATTTTTAACGACCACCCTAATAGACATAAAACACCCCTCGTGCACTAATTATCAATAATAAATGAACATTTTCGTCGGCTGTACTTATTTTGTTCACATAGTACCCATACGTGGCCCCACATTTATCTCAGCGTTATGATCCGATTCGTGAGAAGGTATGTACGATGAAGGACGCAAATTCATTTTCAGCATAACCTTTCCACCCATTTCTATACGCAGCTGTTTAAGCCAGTAAAATTTCTGCAACCTCTGCTTTATGGTAGCTATTCAGCTGGCGGCTGCAAGAAGCGAACCGCGCGACGAAGAGTCTTAGGGAACTTTGTATCTGGGTCATAAAAGTCGGAAAAAGATAGATAGATAAAAGAGGGAAAAGGAAAGGGGGGGGGGGGGCGAGTGCAGCAGAAAAAGGAATTTTAGGGTGGGGGGCGACTGATTTAGACTTTTTGCATGCACCTACAAGCTTACATTATTGATGCAACCCTGTCCAAAGTTATGCCTTTGACAAAACGAGAGCTTGCCCTGAAATAAAGTACCTCGCGTATATGGGTTATATGTATCTGTGCATCATGGTATACCACACTACTCTGCATCCACCTACACTAACCGTGAAACTTTTCACGCGAACTAAAAAGCGATCCTATAATCGATCAACTCCAGATCTCTTTCCGCTCCAACAAATTGCCCCGAATACTTATACGTACGCCCGGTGAGATGGTTCTGAATCATCTCGACGGTCATGATCAATTTGGAAAGATTTAACATGTTCTAGATCTATAGTATGCTAGGATGTCAGTTTTCCTTCGAAAGAATTTTGCGGTATGGTTGACGAGAAAAGGGTTAAAAAAAACTATTTTTCAAAAGTTGATTGCTTATATTGCTTTGATATGGTAGATCTACGACATATTACATATTCACATAGAAAAGAAAGAAAGAAGCATGACGACTTCAATCAGGGGCGATAAGTGGCGAAAACCCCCGTATATACATCTGTGAAAAAACGGACAAAGCTACTAGAAAATCAAAGCAAAATGGGTCCGAAAAAAATGAAGTAGAAAAAAAAAAAGAATTTATTATATCCTTCGTCTCGTCCTTTGTATTCATTACCCTGGATTCAAACTCACGACGCAGAAAGTTTGTGGAATTTACTGTAGCTGATACACGGCGTACATATTATTTGTATATATTATATAACCTATGTACTGTTTACACATATTTTTTGACACTGTATATAAATATATAGCGCATACGAAAGTACATTTATGGTTGTAGAGGACATGATGATCTTCTTGTTTTAGGCTTTAGTACGGTACGGTACAGGTAACGTGTTGTTCGGCAATTCTGCGGGGACTTGACATTTATTACCAGGAATGGTGTACGCGATCCGGCTCGGTAAATAAAATTATACGTACTTATACATACCTAATCTATATTACAGAACATAGCCTATTGTAGGGGGATGAGAAATAAGAATTGCTGAATTATTTCGTTGTGATGTATATTCGCTGTTCCAGCATCTGCGGTACAGGTAAAAAATTCTCAATGATCACCGAATAAATATTAACGCCAGGAATTCGCTGCTGCAGTTATTCGATTGTTCTCTTTAAACTCTACACTAGCGCCAATTCTCTGTCCGACGATTAATTATTTATCGAGACCACTTATCAAAATTAAACAATTTACCTTCCGGTTTTGTTGCCAACCCACTCCCAAAGCTGTATATCATCGTTCGTGAAACTCAAAATCGGGAACACGTTATTTAGTTTCTATCTTTTCTCTCCTGTATTCCCGGAAATAATTGCTACACTGTCTATTATAATTTTGTGCATAATTGATCGCCTTCAGATTAATACAACCGGCACCGATGGGGTGCACACGGTTTCATGGTCGAATTCAATTTCATGTCCTTTTGTATTATTCCGTTACATTCTATGAATTTTTATAATCCTCTTCGAAACCGATCGAAATAGAGATAAATATGCAATATCATACAATACGTTACAGTCAATACATGGAATAGTTGGGGGTGTTGGGGATAATCATGGTGCCGATCTGTTATAATGGGAAACTGCACGAGGGAATAGATAGACGGATAGATCGATGGATTTTAACCTATCTCCGTTTTCTGGGGCAATTTGTAGTAGCAGTAGCTGGGTGACCTCAGTTGGCACCTGAAAATTCACCCAAGTGGAGTGCTGCAGTCATGTAGAAATGCCGAATCACTGCGGAATCGGAGGTGCTGCGGGACATTTGGATGGTACGTGTAGTATTTTTCAATTTTCTTCTTTTAATACGTCTATGCAGTAGGGGCCATATCGTGAAATGCGTCAAATAAAGATATTTGCTTTGAATTTGTTGAATCGCTTAATTTTACTTTCCATCCCCATCCATTCCTGAGAGTCTCCAGCAGCCCGCACGTAATCGCAACATAATTAAACCTCGAAGATTTATAGGAGTATTACTGAGAATTTACGTTTGGAAATATAAGGGGGGTAAAACACGGGGCTATACCATTTCCTGAGATAAGAGTTCATGAAACTTTTGAAACTTCTGGCAGCCAGTTGTATACTTTAAGTTGATATATAGTATTATATACCTGGACGACTTTTTGAAAAACTTGATTTTCGATCATGATTTATACATGGGAAGAGTTACAGATTATTCGGATTCATTTGATATATAGGAATAATCGGTAATCGCACGAACGTATTATACAATATCCTTCCACCTTTATTTCCATATCTTGCACGTCTCGTCTGCATGGCTAGAAATATCTCTCCGTGAATCACCTCCAGTTATCTCAAAAACGTAGATGTGATTGCCGCGAACATCGACACAACGCATCAGTGTTTACGCCGAATGGGCACGACGACAATCGATGCCTTCACGGTATGAATGAAACGATGACAATCAGTTCGATACGAACATTATCAATCAAGATTCGTTGCAAATATCGCGAACGCATCAATTTTCGAAAAAAGGATTTCGAGATCCGTAGTATATAACGCGCTCGTGCAATACTATGTCATTCCGAGATCATGTAGAATTTGAATGGTCCGTATAAAGCATATTGACATTTTTTTACATTCCTCCACTTTATTCGAGATATCGTATTTTCAGATTTTATTCAAGTTATGTGTGGACGCGGAACTTTGTTTAAATATTACATCGTCGCATATGTACGCTCGAATGAAATATGCATTGAGGTAACTCAGCGGTAATATAACGGTCATCTGGTATTCCAGAACCTTCGTTTTCAATATCGGAGGGATTTCGCCAAGATGATAGGAACGTTCAAAGCGAGCAGAAAGGTGACTGGATTCGCGACTCAGACTCTTCGAATTTTGTTTTTTTCTCTGCACCGTTCAACCGTTCGATATAAAAACGTTCCAAAGTCCTACGGGGATTGTTTTCCTTTTCTTTTTTTTTTTGCCTGTACTCTAACTACCATCCATGATCTGAAAAAGTTACGTTTCATCTCGTCACAATAAACGGCGACAAAATTCGATAACCACAAAATCCCGCGCGATAGCTCAAGGCTTTATCCAGAGTATTCAGACCGGTGAACAATGAGGTGAAAGCGGCAATAATTTATGGGCTCAGAATTCATGCTCGAAAATTATGGTTAATGTATTTTATACCGGAACGTTTCAATATTTCATCCCTTCAGAATATACCGATGGGGTGAAATTCGTTGCCCACTGGATGCCTACCTCGATTGTACAATCATTTCTGTTCGTTTTATTTATTTACTCCTTTTTTTCTTTCATCAATCTGCTTATTAATTTTGTCATTTATCACACGCCGCAGCTGCTGTCGTCGAAATTAGCTGTGTACCCTGCGCCGCATATTTCTCGAGGGATTAAATGTTCCTCGTAAACCAGATAATATGTAATTTCACGATCAATTAACGCTCTTCAGGGTGAGAGAAGCTGGAGATTTGAAATTGAACAGACTACTTATCTCGGAGCTATACGTAGAACTCGAGCATGCAGATATTATAATCGCGAGGAAACATTTTCTAACGTTCTGCTGTTTAACTTGGAAATCCGCAGACGCTCGAACTTTTTCCACGATTCTCTATGTGCGCTAGACGCTTTCATCCTGTCCCATATAAATAAATCAGGGTGAAAATAAGGGTGCTTTCACACGTGAACGGCGACAAACATCTCGCCGCTGTCTTAAATCAGCACTATCGCATTCTCGGCGTTCCGCGACCTTTGTCAACCGTCACTTTGCCCGCTTCGTTTTACCTTTTTTTCGTTACATTCAGCTTCTCTTTAGCTCTAACCACTTATTCTCTAGTATAATATCCACCCATCACCCGCCCTATCCCCCATAACATTCCTGCATTTTATCATACGCTTCATTCCCACAATCAGTGTCAGCGATATTCTTCAAAGCGACCCTAACAGCACAATCCCCGTTATCTCGCGCACGCTCAACTTCGCGTCTTTTCTGACAAACTTTTTATCCACGTCATGTACGGACGCGAAGCTGATGTTTCATTTGAATCACCAAACGAGTTACACATCAAATACCTCCGGGTAAAAGAAGGTAAAGAAAAAACGCGATCTACTACTTTTCCTTTTTCTAAAGATCACGACTATTACTAAATGTCGGAAGAAATACAGAGCGATAAGTAGTCGCGTCGACATGTGCGATTTACGCGCGAGTATAACATGTAAAAGCAGCTGCCATTGGCATTTGTTAGTAAGAATCTAAAGTTCTATATAGCCGTGCCGATTCAATGAAGATTTTTGGATGGTCGCCAGCTCGTTTTACCGTATAGTTTATACCTACCACGAGTTCCCTTTGAATTCTGCATCTGCCCACTTGACACGGTACGTGTAAAACATTCGACAGCCAAGAGCTACGTAGTACGTAACGCTAAAAAAAACAGGTAAGCGTTAATAGCTGCACGCGTTTACCTGTACCACTCCGGATCAGATCGAATAGAAATTAAACGCAGACAAATGCCTCCCAATGAGAACTAATGTATAAACCAATGGTATAATTTTTTAGAAAATTATTAATCAGAAGCGTAATTACATTCCATAAGTTTCTCGATTTAAGGATCATTCTGAAACAAAAAATAAAGATGCGAGAAGAAGCACGAAAAATAAACCGCATGCGCCTGTCTTACCGTTTATCTAGATACGATATGGAAAATATGAAAGTCGGGACTTTTTTTTAAGGAAATTTCCTTATCTTTTCGAGTATTTTTCTAAATTTCGAAAATATCAATTAGTTCTTAAGATATTTGTGAAAAACCAAACCCCCGTTTTTTTTTCACTAAATAGTTCATAACTTTTGTAATTTTTGCGAGCGGAACTTGTTTTTTTCCAAATAACTTCTACGTGCTGTCCCGAATCGAATGACACCTCGTTCATATTCTTCCGAGACTGCTGAAAAATGTGGACCTAAAAAGAACTTGCTGCCTAGACTAGGATATCTAATACCGAACTAAATCTCATCGCGTTCTGTCTAACTACGCCAGTTATGTCCTTGCCAAGTGTACAGTTAACTTTTTTTCTTCACCTTTCACACCTTGCGTTTATTCCCGTGTTTAAACGGGAAAGTCTTTCTAATTACAAGTGGTTGATGTACAAGCACCAGCGCAGCTCGGTTTTCCACCATCTCATATGTGACGAATATAAACGGCCACAAATGCTTTGTGGCGAAGGAAAAACGAAAAAAAAAAATAAAACAAAAAAAAAACCAATACCACACACAGCGACGCGTTGTGTTTTAGCCCAGTGAGAATTAGGAACGATGTTTTCCCACTTGACTCGTGAAACGAAAATTAAATTAGGGGCATCACATCTATACCTATATATATACTAAAAAAAAATGAAAATCGAGTAACTTGTATTCAAATAATTACAGTAATATCCCGTCGTTCGACCGTTTTGTTTATTTTTCAACGTGAAAACGCGTTATTTAATAAAACTCTTCAATTAAATCTAATTCTCGGGTCTTCCCTGTACGCTTTGCCCGTCAGTATAAAACCCCGCAGTCCGCCTTAGGACGGTTAATCGCGCAATGGCCATCGTACGCTTCTCCTCTACCCACTTTTGGATGGCTATAACTGCAGAAATTAAAAAAATATCTCGTCGTCATAGCAACACCACGCGTATTTGAACGTGCTGTTCTTTTTTCATTTCATTATCGTTATTATTATTATTAATATTTTCACCTCGACGAACTGAAAGATTCCGTGGATGCAGGGGAAAAAAATTTGCCACTACGGAAAACGAATATTGTGCGCGAAAGTTCCGCGTGAGAAGTAGAAAACGAAAATGATATAAAAGATGCACATGATGGTGAAAAAAATATATTTTTATGCTACGCTAGGCGAAGCAGCAATCATTAATATCTTTTTCACCCTCTGCCTTCTCCATCTTCATCCCCCCCCCCTCCCCGCCCGACACCCTCTTTTCTTTCTTCATATTTATAGGCATATTACAGATAAGCGAAAAAGTCGTAAGAACACAGCGTTGACTATACCTGAAATAATTTTAGTTCAAGGCACGTAGTGGAATGAACATTTAACTATCTTTCATTTACTTAACATTTACATTTATTTTAGTGATGAGTAAAGAACTTGCAATTCTTCAGGGTAAAATTAAATCACTTTTTGCCGGTAGACTCGAGTGATATTTATAATCTTCTTCCTTCCGCGGTTGATCATCGGATGAACAGTTTCAAATCTATTTGCTAAATGTCAAATGATTAACCTGCACAATCAAACTCATTACCACGTGGTAGAAGAACGTGGTAGGCCCGATAATTCATTTCGAGAAAGATCAGATCCTTAATTCAAAGCTCGAATCTAATAATAATAAGGTCCTGCTGAATTTCGAGACATTAAAAAAAATGATTGAAATTTTTGAATATCTGGAGAAATGCTGTAACTCGCAAGCTTCGAGTTCCGAAGGGGGTGGTTTTCCGGTGTAGAGGGTTGCATAGGTATTCCGCAGGCTCAATTTCGGTGAGGAAGCTCGTCATTCCCGAATGGAATCTTAGTAACAGCTGATGCTCTCCTCGGCGCCTCTTTGTCCCCCAATTCGTGGGGAGTAAGAGGCGGCATGAGGGGGGTGGGAGAGGGGGTGGTTTTAGAGTATAGTAAGTCGTTGTTGCTTATAGGATGGCAATATCTGGTCGTGCGCGCGCATGTCTTTGGTCCAGGTCTCACAGCATCCGTCGGGGTAGTTTTGTTAGCGCGGTGGCGCCCTCCCGCCGATCAACCCCTGGCCGTCGTTTCAGTCAGTCGCGGGTGAAGTGCGTGCGAGGACGGTTGCGCAGCAGAGTGTGAGAGAGAGAGAGAGAAAGAGAGAAAGAGAGAAAGAGAGGGAGAGATAGAGGGAGAAACACAGAGGGAAAGAGAGATAGAGAGAGTGAAAAGGGGTGCGGAGGGCGAAAAGGGAAGATATATACATCTTCGCCAGGAGAGAGAACTTCAAAGTATAAAGAGGAAGAGAGAAAAATAACTATAAGAGTGTATCGGGTAGGGTCAGAAACGTGTGACGCTGTTTAGGTCAGTGTTTTCCCTCTCGGTTGTGAAAGCTCTCTTTTAATCGGCGCCCCCCTCTTTCCGCTATCAAAATTTAGTCGTTTTCCAAAGACCCTCATGGGCTAAGTGCTTACTTCGTTTTTCCTTCCCTTCTTCATTTTCAACCCTTCCTCTACCTCCCTTTATGATTTTTTTCCCCCATTGTTTTCATGGAAGTCTTCAGTGAAACGAATACATCTCTGGATAAAAGCTCTGAGGGTTGCGTGGGGATGACCTCGTTCGTACCGTGTAAAGAGATTTCTTGAAAATTGGATTCTTGGAGTTCTCACGGTACTTCGAAAGATTCGAATTCAACGAACGATCGTCCGAACTAAACTTACAATTAGTCCGGCAGGCGTCAGTGAACTCGATGTACCAACCTATCCCCGTTCCATTACCAATTTTGCGCGCGGTACGGTAGTTTAGTGGACGATAAAAAGTGGAAACTTCACCCACCTGTTTCACCCTTCATGACCCCTATTCGATAAACTTTGCGCGATTTTCTCCAGTTGAAAGGGATGGAAGTTCGATGTAGGTATAGATTTCGACAATCGATCCCTGAATGTTCGAGTGATTTTTCTGCTTTTGGATGTTGGACAGAGGTGTTGAAGATTCGATCCGTTTGCAGCGATTTATAATCCAAGTTTGATAGAAAAAATCAAATCTTAGTGACCTCTCATTTTTATTATTATTATTATTTTTTGTTTTCTAACGAAACTTAAATTTTCACTTCTGATCATTGCGCGAGGACTGTTTCAGCGTCCACAGTAGATATACATATACAGAGGGGTTGGTTGAATGAAATTTCTCTTGCGTTAAGCGCGGGGAAAACTAGATAAGGGGTTAAGGCTCAAATTAGACTTTTGCCTTAATTAAGATTTGTATCGTCTCGCAAGTGATAACTGTGTAACAGACTGTACTCTATTCAACCTTATCTGTATTTACGGGAGTACAAAGTTTCTCACTCAAACAAAATAATAACAATAAAAACCGTTGATAAATTTTACGATAGCGTCAAACAGATTGAACTTTTAACTTTTCGAAATAGGTAAATAATAATCGCAACGAAAAAATCGACTTTCACAATAGCAAAAACCGGTTAACCATATCGTCTTCATATTCTACAAATCAATCTTCTCCACAAAAAAGTGTTCGATTGAGGATGAAATGGGGTGACTTCTGTTCTTCTTTGTCGCTTAGCAATCTCATTGTTTTCCGTTTTTCCAAAAGCGTATACCTGCGCGTGGCCGACTTCGACCTTTCCATTTCGACTTAAACTGTCAGTTATAGTAGGAAGTAAAGAAAGCCATTCCCGAAACTGTTTCTAAATTCAACCCTTTACCTAACCTAATCTCCATAGCTTCCAAACACTAAAAAAATTCAACCAGCGTATAGCTGTAGCTCTATAAAGTCGAATCTTTCGATTCAAAGTCGAATCTTTCGATTCCAAATCGAACTTCCGGATCTCGCATAATAATCGCCCGCCAAACCTGTCTCCTTTTCCCTTCTACATCCGTTTTTCATTCACCCCCTCTCCCCTTCCAAATAGAAATGCGGCGATTCTTACGTGCCCGAATACGAAAACAAAAATGATTAATTTATATATTTTTTCGTCGCTTACATAAACAAAAAAAAGAAAAAGAAAATTTAGGGGGGATTGCGAATAAAAGAGGTGCTTTTCCTTCCGAGTTAACGGCAAGTGAATGTATAAACGTGTATTTATTTTCGTGATGTATATTACATTAAATTTTTTTGTTCCATCGTTTATAGTTTTCTTTCCTTCATTGTTGTACGTTTAAATGAAAAACGTATAAAAAATATAAAATACAGCATTAAATTAAATTGAAATCAAATAAACATTGGTGATCGCGGCATGTTATTCAAAGTGCAGAATAGAGAAAAAAATAAATAAATTGAAAATAACAAAATAATCTAAAAACCGATAAAATTATCCGCAGTGGTTTATAAAGTGAGGGGACCACGATGTCCCCCATAATCGGGGAGACTCTACGCGTCTGGCTTCTATCGGCATTGGTTGTTCACGTCGCTGTTGCCGGTAATCCAGACGCAAAACGTCTTTACGACGATTTATTATCGAACTATAACAAACTTGTAAGACCCGTAGTCAACACATCTGACGTTCTTCGGGTATGCATCAAACTCAAGCTTTCACAGTTGATCGACGTGGTAAGTCGTCAATAAAATAATAACAATAATAATAATGATGATAATAATTGTACCATCAAAAGAACAATTTCACCCAATTTCCTTTTCAATATTCTCTGCAGATGATCGATGTTCTTTGATGATGAAGATTAATTTTTCGTACTCGCGCGTACTGCTGAAAGGCATGCAATTTCGGTCGTAGAAGCGCGAATGAAATACATCTTATAAAATTGAGAATATATATATATATATATATATATATATATATAGTCTTTATAAGGTGCCAATGACGATTCATTTATTATTTCTCATTTTTGCCAGAAAATGCGAACACTTCGCTCTGCGTATATCTACGTATACTGCTGCAGCCGAAGAAATCCAATCACAATAAACCAGCAACAAAATACAGCAAATATAGCAGCAATACAGCAGCAATAATGATAACACCAAAAATATTAGCTCAGTTTCGTTTACGCGACATTTTATACCTCCAGTCCTCTCTACTTTATTCATACTCTGAGAATTTTCTCGTAATTTTATAGTCGGCATTCTCATGAACTAATTTTCTTAAGAGCGCGCACATACCATTCCCGCACTACTCCAACCCCCTATGCGATTAAATGTCTATTTTCCAGCGTAACAATACGTAGTAAACTCACCTCCACTTTCACCTTCTCTTGATGTGCGTTCGCGATTCCGTTGTCGCACGAGCGCGAGAAAATTTAAAGCTTGAAACGACATCGAATGGGGAAAAAAACGAAAACCATGTGAAAAAAAAAGAGAGAGAAATGAAATCGAATAAAAATTCTTCTCTATTTTTTCTCACCGATCCGTTTTCTGTTGTTGTTGTTGTTTTTTTTTTTTAATTTTATTACTTTTACATTCACACGACGGATTTGTACATGTATATATTTATATACCCACGCAACGGAGAGCACCGGAAGCGTTGGTAGAAGGTCGTATATAAGCTGACGCTGCTCATACGTACGCGCGGACGGAATCAGATCTTGGTATATGAAAAAAAGGAAGGGAAAAAAATGAAAAATTATGATACATGTACGCTTCGTCCGCATGACCGACCATACCCTGAAATATTTTTGTTGCCATCCCCTCTCTAGCTGTAAACATTTGTTTCGCAGACAACGTCATTTCATTTGTACCAAGCGTTGTTGAATGTTACACTTGAACGATGCTTCCAACAGTTTGTTATACTCACATCTAGGTATATAACACATACACAGAGACATATGTATGTAATATGTATATGTATGTACATATGATGTGCGGGGCACACATCGCATCATCAGGGGGTTAAAAATTATGCGAAAAGTTGAGCGAATCGCGAAATAAAAAAAAAGTGATCAACCGTTCCTGAGAATCACGTGTAGATTATGAGTAATTGAAATCTTTCATTTCACTTCATGTAGTCGCGATGTTTCTCGTACAGTGAGATCTACAATCCAGCCAAAAGAGAAAAAAATGAATCGTGTGTGAGAATAGAGAGTAAGGGTGAAAAAAAATAAAACAAACGAGAAAAAAAAAAAAAAAACGAAAAACTGGGTGAAGGAAAAGAGAAAACTTAGCCTTGTTTGTCGAGCCCTTGTGTAAAAAACAGTTGCCAAGAAAATGCGTCGTAGTCGCACCGGTTGAGAATTCTTTGGGGTAGAAGAAAGATCGTACAGGGCACAGAAGGTGAAGTGGAGGGTTGTACAGCCGCGAGAGGAATGTTGAAAAAAAAAAAAAAAAACGAACAAGTTGTGGTGGGAGTGAATTAATGTTTGGTACACTGTTTTATGTCCTCTTACTTTACGCATATATGTTTATATGTACAGGCACCCCATTTTATTTATGTAACGCTCTTCGCTTCGACGACGACGATGACACTCGGTTTCAACCACCCTACCACACACCTTACGCGTCGTGGTATTTCGCACAAGTATTCCACGTATGTAACTCGTATCTTGAAACGTGTGATTCGAAGAAAATCTACTACGAAACGCGAATAAATTATCGCTACAGATACACGTCATTCAACTTTCCCTTTCCCTCGTGCATGAGGTGAAATACTTGTAGTATATCATTCGAAAGAGAAGATGTGTTTTCTTCTTTTTTTTTCCCCCTCTGCTATTCGAAACGTTTGATTAACCTTTGAATATGCGTCTGATTTCACCACACAATTTTTTTTTGTTTTTTTCTCAGTTTTCTGTCTAGTTTTTTTACACTGCATTTTTTCCTCTTTGAGTGAAACGAGGTCATAGGTATTGCCGTGAATAAAACTACCACTACTCCTACTACCGTCGACGTTAATGATCCATGTAAACCCGATACAATATCACGTACTCCGAAGCGCACATACGATAATATGAGAAAAGGGAAAGGAGATAGAAAAATAACGACGTGCGAAGCGACGACGAGAAAAAAGTGCAAAAAAAGGAGCTTTGAAAAAAAATAAAAAAAATACAAATCGAAAAAAAAAAACGGAAAATATAAAAATAAGGTTGGTATCTGATATCGGGCAGCTCTGCTCGTCGGAGCAGAAAAGGACGCGCTATAGCTTGATCGACTATCTCCAATAGTCCCAGCACAGATCGAAGAGTGCCGCGGTATAAAGGCATTGCGCCGGAGGACCCTCCTAGCGTCGTCCCAGTATTCGAGGGATGGGAAAGACAGAGAGATAACGACCATGTATAAAGAAGGATGGAGGTAGAGAGCGCGATGGATGTGGGAGATCTGGGTAAAAGCGGAGGGTAGGAAAAGGGAGAGGGATCGAAAGGCGAACTATAAGAGTGGTTGGTCCAGTGAAGCCCACTCGTTTCTTCCACGTTGTATACAAACGGGGAGAAACTCTCTACAGCGTTTTGTTCGCTTGTGGCGTTGAAGGCGAGATGCTCGATTAATGCTCCATCACTGATCGATCCTCTACTGCTTCTCTCTAGCGTACTATTATGCCGGAGAAAAAATGCTGCCGGAAATATTCCGTGGCCAGTCTGCAGTGCCTCGGACATTTTACTTTTCAATCTAAAATCACGATTGTTCCACGGATGAAAAGATATACTACGAGGAACGAGAGAGGACATTGCTCGTATAAGCAGAGACGAGTCCAAAGCGAAATAGCTCGACACATGCGATAGTACGGGGTGAGAAAATCGCACTAAATATACGTACGGGAAGTGCAGAGCGCGTGGTGAGGTGCAGGATGAAGGGGATGGCGCGTAGGTGTTGCGGAGCATTGATCGCCCGGAATTGTGGGGGTGGAATAAAATTACTGGATTTCAATCTAAAACGTGCACGAAACCGGCGAAATTTATACCTATACCTCAACCTCACACTGCGTACCAGTTTCTCTCTCCCTCCCCCCCTCCCCCGCCCCTCCTTTCCTTCGTCCCTCGCTGCACGTTCGCATTTTCACTCATACAGCGACGGTTCCCATTTTTCGGTCGTATAGATACTAAACACACGTTCATTCTTTCCTCGCTCTCTTTCTCTCTCCGTCGTATTCGCGGTCGGTGGTTACTGTTGCGTTTTGTTGCAAGCACGGAGCATCGCGTGAGTAGAGAATGCGAACCAACCAATTACCTGCGATATGCAAACACACTATACACTACATGTATACCTACAATGTATATAATATGAGAAATATTGCGGAACGAATTTATCTGTAGGTATTATTTTACATTGTGTACATAAATATATATACATAGTGTATATATCGTATGCATACGACAGTGCGGCTGAATCTGGTCAGCGCGATGTGAACGCGGAAATAAAATTTGGGTTCAGAATGAATACTTATATTCTTCTGCAATTGTAGTAAATGTTCATCTGATTGTTTTTTCTCATTGTATGCACGTTTCGTTTATTTCGAGTTAATAGTTCAAGTTCTGCAACGGAAAAAAAACTTTTTACGAATTTTTCCATACAACCAAAAATTAAGGCACTTGAACCTACCGCGTTTGTTGGGAAGTTTAGAAGTTTGGTTCTTGTTTTACTCGTACTACTTCACCCGCTACGGAAAATTATGGATTCTTTCTGTACACCCATTTGTTGATTAATAATTCGCTGCATCAACCTTCGAATAATATTTTGTACCTAAAGCCCTTTGCTGTAGCTGAAATAACCGAAAAAAGATTTTTTATGATTACAGATTCGTTTGCTCTAATCGGATCACCCGTGCTTTCGTTATTCTAGAGTCTGAGTTTTCTTCCAATTTGTTACAAGCTGACATCGTCAAAACTGTTGAAAATCGTATGTAATGTCAGAGATTAAAATTTGACGGTTCAGAAGGGGAATAATAATGGCGTGATCCAGGACCTGGGTGATTAATGCATTGATAAAAGATTCGGAAAATGCTGAGAAAACTCTAGTGACCGGAGTTAGTCTGCAATTATCATCGAACAGGATAGACATTATTCTGACCTAGTAATTTATTGAGGATTCAAACTTGTTTTCGATCATCAATACTTGTAGGGATGTCAGTTTGTAACACATTGAAAACCGATCATTATCCCGTATACATTTTTTTTTTATCTTCCTCTCTCTCTCCTCGCGGCTTTTACGCTTGAATCAATATCGAGGGAGATAATTCACTTACGTTCCATCCTACCCTACAAACTTCAAAAATCTTCCGTACATCGATCCATTTTTTTTCAGATCGCTACTGAACGCTATGCAAAAAAAAAAACTTGAAAGTCGGAGTCTTATATACGTCGCAAATGAAATCCACTACAGTAAATACCGTCACAACTGATTACAGAATAGATTTTGTTCGTAGTTTTGTGATTGGGTTAAATGTTTGGATTGATTCTTCAGTGGGATACCTGTTGGTTTCGATTAATCACAATAGGTACAATTGATCAAGAATTACTTGCCTTATCGCTACGTATGAACGGAGTTCACATCGTGATCGCGAATTCAAAGGCGTAGGTTTGTATTAAACTTGCAGGATTCTGTAAGCAGCTTTCTGAATAAGCGCGGAGTATACGGGGTACGTGTGGTACCAAATAGGTGTATGCGTGTCGAGAGTACAGTACAAATTTACAATATTATGCAAAACAGTGTTGATTGTCCCGTATTCCAGAATTTCCAACGGCGCGGTGTATGGCGACATTTGCAACATCCTGCAGATGCAACGCGCTAAAGCTTTTGGAACTTGGCTTACCAGGCACCCTGAAACGCCCCTATATGTATACGGAGTATAGATTTACATGTACTTACACGTTCCTATGTGCATCGCAGCACTTGCGGAATTCATTTCAAGACGTGCTTGTCATCTCGATGATACCGATAAAGCCGAGAAGATAAATTTCCGAGTACGTGGTCAAAAGTGACGAGAGTGTCTGACTACAATAGGTTGAAACATAAGTTTAAAATTCACGAAATATTTTATCCCCTGAAAATTTCGCTTTACGGATACCAGTTACGACCTACCTCTAATATTGTTCCGACCCTCGGGCTGTCTAGTAAACCATAAAAGCCGTATATGACCCAAACTATATCCATATGAGCTCCATAATAGTCATGTGAAGAGCAATTATTAGAGGTATACATTTCTCGTTCTCTTCACATTAGTAATTTATATTTTAACGAAGTTTCGTTGAAATGAGCTCAGCCACAATACTCTCGTTTCAATTACTGCCCCTGGCGATGCGAGAGAGACTTGAATTGATTAAAGTTGTGTTGCTGAACGAAGTTATATAATGCAACCCTTGCGCCACGTGACTGGATATTACGGTTTCATTACAATAACGAGATTTACAAGCGGAACACCTTCAACCTGCAGTAACTCATTCTACAAATCTGCATACATCGTGTACCAAAATCTTCCAGGTTAAAAACCAAAGAACTTGAAATCCGATACATCATGTTGATCATGATCAACCAGCTGCTGAAAACAAAATTTAGAAAAATCTGAAAATCGCCGAATATTATGACGGTGGGGACTTATTGAAATACAAAAAAAAGAGATACATATAAAAAAATATAGAATTAATTTTGTAGTCCATTTAATGCCGATAGAGACGGGCTAAACTGCTTTCAGGGTTCGCCTCCGGAGGTAAAACCAACCCACGACCGTTCTATTATGATGCATGGTTTACCTCCGATGGTCGACCGCTGAACAACGACCCTTTCTAACGAAATTATCCCTGGGAAATGCTTTGCCATGCTCTAAATAGTTATGCCATTGGAATGCCCATGTTGGCTGTTCTGTTATACTTGGTACAAAAGCCATCAGCTTAGGGGTCGCGTCGGGGGAAGGGCGGGGGTATCAAGTACCGTTATCGTCATCGTCATGATTATCATGATCGCGATACTCAAGTGGTATCCATCAAAGTTTGACGGGTCGACGTTGCTGTATGAAGACAGAGTTGTCGTTATTAGGTTAGCTTTATGGGCGTCACCACCGTTTGTTCATTTTTCAGAGAACATACTCATTTGAATATAAAAAAGCAACGATTTGGAGATAGGGTGCGAATATACTATACGAGTCGAAGATCGGTTAAAGCAGTGTGTTGAGCTTTCAAGGTCAAGTGTAAATCTTGTGAATATGTGTGAATACTTGTGACGAAAAGGTAGTAGTACATGGTCGAGACTAAAAGTGGTCTAAAAGTGGAACTCGAGGTGTTTAGGAGGGCTCAAATTGCAAGATTAATAGCTGGGAAATGGGGGCAGATTGGCCTTTCGACACGGACCTGCTTTTTAGCTAGACAGACCAAAAAGGGGTTATAACTCCGAGTGTCTCGTAATTTACTAGGACAATGCGGCGGTCGAGTACGCCTATAACTATAATCGTATGTATGAATTCACGTAAATAACGTGACAAACGTGAAACGCTCATGACTTTTTGTAAAATGTGTGTGCGTGCGTGTCAGTGTCCAAAATTTCTACATATTATGCCCGTCAATTTTTTTTCTCGTAACAATTCTGGCTTCTGATTTTTCCTCTTAAGAAAATAATTCGTTGTAACTGGACCTTGGAGGTTCATTTCGCGTGGAGATGAAGAAAAAATCGTCTGATTCATAATTTTTGGTGACGTCTTTCGGTAGCTGGGATGAGAGAGATGTACATCGGGGTGCGGGTGCAAAAACGCGAACGGTCAAGCTTTGTGTAAAAACATGCGAACACCACCCCGTCCCAGTTCCCCAATCAGCGTAACGATCTTTTTTTACGTGGCAGTCACGGAGCGAGATTTCACGCAATGCGAAGCAGGATCAGTTTTTTCGTCTTCTTCTTTTGTTATTTTTTTTTTTTTTTTTTGAGAAAGCGAGATAAACCGCAACACTGTTTACCTCATTCATAAAAACCTGGGATAGCGACTGACAAAATAAAAAAAAAAACAAAAAAATAGAAATGCAAAACTTAATCTTATTGTTAGTTAGAATGACATTATTTTTTTCTCAGAAAAGCATTCTTTCAGCTCCAGCTTGTACGGCAAAGTTTTTTTGTTGTTGTTGATATCTCGGTTTCCTGGAAAATGAAAATTCATATCAATCCGCGACCTTTGTGAAATTGAAAGTGGAGGTGAAGTTTGAAGCATGTGTATGTATATTTGAAAAAGCGTATACTTGAAAAAAACATGCGTTCGTGTGGATGGAATCAATTCACCGCGTATGTGTATCAAATTGTATGAGAATGGGGTAGCAAAGCGCGTATCTCGATATCGAAGAGGCTCATATAGGTAATATGAATTCTTTATTCGACCTCAAATATCTTCTACACGTATACGCGTTCCTACAATGCAATACCTGTACCGTGAGGAAAAAGGAATAGGTATCTTATGAAAAATGAAGAAAAAAGGAAAGAAAGAACGACTAGATCCATCTTGTTTTTCTCCGTATTATCATCGTATCATGTCAAAGAGGTACCCTAACTATTACGAGGGTTATAAATTGCTCGGAACAAAGTGAATATCCAAGTCAAGGCGTACCGCCATTATCTTATAACTCGCTGAGAACCAACGAAAACTAGAACTACCAGCAGCTGCAGTAAGGTATACCTGTATCGGAGATTTATGGGGAAGATATAATGGCAAATGTAATTACAATCTCTGGGTGGCAGAACACTTCGTGTCCGAGATAAACGGGTCCCGTCAGTTCCCTGGGTTGATGGGTGATTTCATCCCTGTTTCTCTTCTCAAACATAGGAGGCGTCTTCTCTCAAAACCGGACGGAGATGAATTCACTATTCACCTCTACATACAGATATACATATTATACCCGCAGAGGTGGCTGCGTGGCGGCGAAACTAGCACAGAAATTATAGTAGGAATAAGCCAAACTTTGCACCACTGCTAAAGCACAGTGCAGTGGTTCGAAAACAGAAATTGGTTACCTAGATTTTAATTATGGAAAAAGAAAGTGGTAAAAAATAAAACCCAAGAGCCGCGTTCTGGCTTTTCGAGATCGCGTCGTCGTCCTCGTCGTCGTCATCATCGTTAACCTGGAGGAACCGTTAGAAACGCTATGTGTGTAGTTGTTCACCGTGTACACCGCAATTAGCGACTGCGAGATTATACACAAGTATGTATACGCAAATTACGGTAAGCACGGTGAGGCTGATACGTGTTTGTATAATAAACACACTCCTGATACTGCAACGGTTGGAGGAAGAAATCTACAGTTTTGACCCCCGCCAAGAGCTCCGTATTTTTTTTTTCAGTAAAATTAATGTAATTGCGAGTAGTGTAGACGACGACGTCGGACGGAGGTATTCTTTGCCTTTTACTATTTGGAATAGTTCGTCACGTATAAGGGTATAGGTAAGCTCAAAGTAACATTCCTCCATCAACCTTTTCTCAGAATTAACTGCAGGATTCCATTCTTGCAGAACTTCGGTAAGTGCAGTTTTACCCTGTTTTTAAGATAGTTCAACCTACAGGATTATTATGGCACATCTTCATCACTCCCTTCGATTTCATTTACGAAGAAAACAAAAAAAAAAAGAAAAGCTCTGAAATTCGGAAATCCTCGGCATTGTTATCCCAGAGCGTTCGCGTCAGCGCCGTACTCAAGGGAGTAAGTTTAATTGTTGTACGTACATAATATAACCCTGGTAACAACGGAATAGTGCAATTAAAATGCTAATTGCTGCGTTACTCCTGACGTTCCTGAGACAAAGGGAGTCTTGGACAATATTTCTTTTACTTGGAATACGAGCTTGTCGTCGCGTCGGTTAATTGGGAGAAATTTCTGTAGCAGTAACTCGTAACTGACACGTAGAGCAGGTCTCTTATAGTTTGGAACAGGACGATCTACGTTTCGGTAAGTTCAGTAGCGTATGTTGTCAGTTCCAGGATAAACTAACGTTTGGTTTTCCTCTGCTCTGCCACTGCTACTCTTGCTGTCGGTGCCATGCATTGCAGAGGATAATCTCACCGCATCAATCCTCATTTCTCACCGAGCACTAAAATCGATCTACGTAAAATTCCCTGTGGTTATCGGTAATTGACAGAGAGCCAAGCAGAGATCGATCTTTTCCAGAAGCTTAAACACACCTATGTGACGACATTTTTCTAAATTTACTCAGCGTTCAAACGTCGAAAGACAACTGCCGCAGTGAAACGCTGTTTCGTGGAAATTTTCACGTTACTATATACGTATACAAAAGAGAAGCGTTCGGTATAAAGTGGAATACTTGCAGCCCCTCGGTTTCGTAATATAAATGCCTAACTTACTCTTTGAAATGAATTGTTCAAAGCAGCAGAGATAGGTGCCTCGAGTTGGTCGTTCATCACTTCGATCGACGAGTCAGGTTCATTGTTGGGTTAGAGATAATTAATTATGTCATTTAGATTCGAAACACACGGTTCTTTTATGGGTGTACTATTAATTACGTAAACTGCTTTCCAGCGTAATTTGCAGTTAACATTTTTATTTTATTCCTATATTTATTCATTTATTTATTCTTCGAACGATTGTACCGGTAGCAATTTTTCTGCTTCCGAACTTTGACCCGAGAATTTATTGTGTCGAGGATCGGGATACTTCGATTGGATATTTTCAACTAAAAACGCGATCACTCTGGCTTGTGTTCATATTTCCGATATGAAAAAGCTGAACGGAAAGGGGAATAAAACCAGATATATATGTATAGCTATATAAAACGGTGGCGTAGAAACGCCTAAAGTGGTGCAGCTGAATTTCCCTCCTCCCTTTCTTATTCTTTTTCTTCTCTTTGCTTTATCAACTTCTTACCGGAAACTATTGCCGAAGAATTGAAAGCGTGTTCTTCGAGTAACAAATTTTGTATTGGATATTATTACACCGAGAATACATACCCAACGGCATTTTTCATTTATGTATTTGCTGTTTTTTGTTTTTTTTCTCAATGAACTGAAATACATTTTATACAAATCTTTTCGTTCATTTTTGCAACAATTTTCACCCTCGTTCTCAGGAATTTTCAACTAAATTCAAGTGAATCAGAATCCTTTGTTTCAACGTCACCAAAAATCTTGCCAGTTTAAACATCAAACGAATAAATTAAAGCACACCGCACACATTTTTGTCACGTTTTAGTATAATACTATAGTAAAACGTTACGCACTAAGAGAGTAATTCAGAACCCTACGAGGCTCCAAGGGTTAAGGGTTATCCTGATATTAGGGAAAATAAAGCTCAGTGACAAAGGCAAGGCTGATTGCTGCCAGAGGCGAACGAAAGACAATACTTTATATACTCTACCACCTATATATATACACAGCCTCTCACAAATGAGAGTCGCAAACAATGTACGAATATACAAAAGCCAAAACATCTGCTGCACCAACAAACGAACACGAACTCTCAAGGGTGCCAATCACTTTGCATACTACAAAGCCGCGTTATTTCTTATAATTATTATTTTTTTTCAAAATTTTCACGTTTTTCCGATTTTTAAAAGCATATAGGTATATAACATTTCGCCTTTTTTACATTCCTGCACGAGGACCCTTTGCCAAACCAGCCGAGGAGGGTTTTCCCGAACCTCGTATAGTGTAGTCCCACTTCATCCTTCGTGACATCTGTTAAACTTCTCGTTTCATCGACAATTTTACGGTTTGTTCTCTGTTTTGTGACTTCTTCGACTGTGCTACGCACAACCGGGCTGTGTAGTAAAAGTTTTTATACCTTTCACCAGGGCGTGAAAACATGGATGAATTTTGGTTCGTGTGAAAAACAATGAGACGACGAGATATTTTTTGAAATTTTATTTCGTTCTCTTGATCTTACCGCGTTGTTCTTTTTTCTTTGAAGTGTGATCTCCGAATCGAAATCGTTACTTACCGCGATGATAAGAGGAAACGAAGTCTAAGTGAGGTAACGCACATTTGACATTTGTAAAGTTTTCTTAATTCTTGTTGACGTCGTCACTCAAGAAAAAGTCTCCGTCCGCTGAGGCTCATTAGTGTTACATCCCCTCGATAACAAAGTTGTTGTTTCTTTCATAATTCTTCATCCCCAAATACGCCGAATATATATATATAATACACAGACCTTCCCCGAACTTTCTTTGTTTGTCTTTTCCTCCTTTTTTCTTACTACATACTTCTATAATTCTCACGTTTTCATCAGAACATGACAGATGGGTGGAATGAAGTTCTTGCCGCCTGAACAGACTCATGAAATGCGATCTCGAAAGAATAAAAAAAACTAAGTCTTGCATTTTTAGGTCGTTTCGCACCTCTGATTACTTGAACTTTCCTTTTTTCAATCTGATATTTAATACCGAGGTCCTTTCTCTAGTCACTCACATAGCACGTACAGCCGCGCAGTAATTGATGTGCTTTTGACGGTTCAAAGCTCTACTGTGAAAACCTAACCGAGTCTTCGGCAACTGAAAAGTTTTCCAGAATAATCCAGTCGAGACTGACTCACTTCTTTTAATTGTATTATACGCTACTTTGTGCTATTCTTTTCGAAGAATTTGACTCGTCATTTTTATTTTATTTTCTTGTTTTTGACTCCATTTTTTCGGTTCGCTTTACCGTAATCACTACGTCTTATGAATCCGACTCATGCAGAAGCTCATTCTTAAGGTCAGTAGATCAAAAAAATATTGTCAAAGTTTTTAACTCCGCCATAAGTATAATAATTTTTTTTCTTCTATTTGTTACGACGTACAAATGACACTTGAATAGTTGATTCTCCCGTGCCAAAAGCTATCGCGAATATTACGGCGGAGACTATAGAGAATAAAAAAGTAGCTGGATATCTACGGTAGATGGTATATGAAAACCCGGAAAAACCTTTCCTTAGTTTCTGAGAATAGAAAACTGTGCCCCAAAGCCCGGGCTGTGCATATTGTTGGGGGATGATGCGTCGCAAAAACATAAAGAATATATAGAGGATTGCAGGATTTACAGTATACCTATATAGCTACCGTAGAACTTCGTAGTAACGTCACTCTCTTCTGTACTTTTCTCTTTACCTCAGAGTCTCGAGTTATTTGTATGTTAATATATTATGTGCTTGGCCCGAGGCCAACTAAATTGGCCCCGATTCGGCTCACCGGAGCAGTAGCCTCTGTAAAGCTGCACTACTGCACGTATACAGAGAAGTACAATACAGTGGCTTTTTGGTAGTGCAAAAAAGAGCTCCCTTGACACTGTTCTAACTACACACTATATGTATATCTATGGTATACGGCCGTAAGTATAGTTATTGTACCCAGTCTCTGTACCGCAGTTGGACCAAAAATGTGGGACACATCGTCAGCGCGGGAGCTTTTATTTCATTCCATTTTATATACGTATACGCGTACCGCACGTGTTACATTCACCTACACCATATTACACCACATAAAATATATCTCGCGGTTAAACTACTCTTACAGCTATAGCTGGTCTACCAAAAACTAATTCTAGCTCTCCGGGTGACCAGGAGCATGCACAGCTTTTATCACTTTTCTGTTCCAACTTTATCTGCTGAAACTCACGTAACAATGGGGGGTAAAATTATTTTTCTCGTGTAAAAGCGCAACGTGTGACGAATTTTTCATCCAATTTTTCATCGTTATGATTAGGAACTTTATTTTTCGGTTCTTATGGCTATTAATTGAAAGATAAATGACATTCGGCAGAAAAGAGATGCGCTGAGAAAGAAAATGGCTGTTATCGTAACCATGTAGCGTAGCAAATATCTTCGCTGTATATGTATACGTTTTCTTTGGGTCACAAAGTAAAAAGGTTTCTTCGTCTTTATACGAGTTAGGGGGTTACGTTTTCACGAGCCGAATGATAAGGCGATGGGTTTTCCTGTAGCAACGTATGTATAACGTACCGTCGTCGTATAGGTATATATATACAAAAGAAGAGTGGCATTTTCACATCAAGAACGCGGGTATTTCTTATACCTTCTAGATTCTCGATGGGATCGGTATTGTACGCATATATGGACACATGTATTTCGATTCCAGTAACGTAACTCATTGTCAGAATTGAGTCCTGTAGGCGCCACCGCACGACTCACAATACCAGCCAAATTGTATTGTTAACATCATGTCAGACCTCGTATCGCTCTGGTATCTAACGAATTAACATGAAATTATAATAAACGAGCGAGGCGGAAGTGCTGTGCCACTTTCGCTAGAATTACTACGGAACGTGCATGATCGAAGAAAGTGTGTGGAGTAAAGAAGAAATAAGAAAATTAGGAAAGTCGTTACGCGTGCGCGGAAAAACTGAGTAATTTTGATCAAGGATTTATTCGTAATACCTTGGTGGAATAAATTAGGAGATGTGGTGTGACTCGATCAGTATCAACATTCAACGTGTGTTTCACACTGGTGTATATCCTAATCCCTGAATAAATGAGCTTTCGAGGGGATGAAAGTAGCTGAGGTTACCGCGCCATCTTGAAATCTGAATTTATTGTGCCGCTGCACGATTTCCTAGAACTTGAACGTATATATTACACTTATATACATTGTTGGAGAATACTTTATATCCTTTCTTTCATATTTTCTGATGTGTGAGTTCGTGACATATCCACACTATACAACCGTCTTGTAAATGTACGATGACTACGAGAAAACTTTTTCAAAAGTTATCGCACGGTGTCGAGGGTGCGATCAATAGCCGAATCAAATCTTCAGAATTTCAAACATACCAACATATGTGGCTTGTACGGGGATGAATTTTAGAGGCGAAAAACCAGAGCTCGCGGAAATCTGATGTGTTGGAGAAATTGAAGGATAAACTTGGCGCGGTACACGGAATAGAGAAAATAGAAAAGTTTGGGTGCGATAGAAAATAGAAAAACCAAAACATTGTATCTGAGTAAACTTCTTCTAAATGGTCCGTAGACGAGGTGGATCAGGTGCTGTTTTCTCATTTTGATTTCATTCTCTCAATTTCAAGTCATCCCCAAAGTTCCAGACCCCGTCTTTAAGGAAGACCTTGAATCCGGTGATTCCAGATTTGGGGTATAACCCCGGAGCTACCGTGTGATAATAAACCGTAGCCAAACGTCAGTTTCTAAAGGGGTAAGGCTTTCAGGACGGGACATGATGAACAGTTGTACCATGTACAGTTATACCCCAAATTAAATTACTCCAAGTGAGTACCTTTGACTCACTTACACAGGTATATACCTACCTATGTGTATAACACCGCAATGCTGCTACCGCCGGATATGCCGTTCTATGTTCAAAGGAGTGCGAAATGCCAAAGCTTATATTGCTAGACTTCAGAAAACGCGACTACTTATGAGCTTTCCGAAATGTCTCCAGATAATTGAAGCACGAGCTCAACTGCGACTTCAAAGTATGCCCATAATTACTTAATTCCCAACCACCGTACTTATTACTTTATGAAAACGTTGCGGCTTTTTACTTTATTTCTGTTTTCCATCAAATTTTCCGTGAGCTTTAGGGATTTTGTTCAAGCTCGAACGTATTTTCCATGAAAAATACGTGGAGAAACTGGAGAATCGTAAATTCTGTTTTGTATACATGTATAATGTATGTACGCTAACATTGAGGTTTGCAAAAGACAGAAAAATTTATTTTCCTACCAAGAATAAAGAAACAACATGCACGAAGATAGTAGAAAAGAAGCTCGGTGTGTAAGAAAATGAGTAATATTCAAGAGGAGGGGTTGACGTTTTTACCAGAGTTGTTGCTTCGCACATTCTACCGAGGTTCGATATTCTAGATAAATCAAGGTAGTGGAAAGTTCTGGATCATAAATAAGCCAAGTTGGTGACTTGTTCTACATTTTAGAGTTAAAGTAATGCTGTTTTCGATCACAGTGGACATATAATTTTATCTATGACAGAGCTACTGTACCAGACGTCTTCTTTATCCGACTGTACTTCCACCTTATGAACTTCCAAGGGAACAAGTTATTGTGAAGATTGTATTTTTTATAATTTCTTTTGTTAAAATTGTTTTTTTTTTTTGGTACTGAATTATTTATACACCTTGTTGTAATCTGGCGATTTGGTAATACGTAATCTTTAGTGTACACGGAAGCTTATTTGAATCCGGGAGGTTGTGCTTTAGGGTTTGCAAGGTCCTCGCGTGCCTCGAAAATTTGCATATTACACCCTATAGAGAATTGAATTGAATCATGCTCGCCGCTTCCGGGTTAAAATTGGGTCGAATGATTACACAATTCTCGGAGACCTAAATCTCAGAGAATTAAATTACTTGGGGGTAAGTTCCTCGACCGTTAGTTTGACCTATCGACTATACTTCCTAGTGAATTGGGGATGAGCTATATAGGAAAACGTACGTTATAATACACATATCGTAAATTATAGACGATGGAATTGAATTTGGAATCGTGATCACGTGATTCGCCGAATGGTGTGAATTAGATTTATGCGACTAATCTATGATCTTTGATAAAATATGGATGTTTCGACCAATTTTTTGAACTTACTTTTCCAGGTTTACAGTCGGATCGTCTAGAGATTTTCAAGTGTAAGTTTTATCAGGCGCGAAGGAATATGATCCATAATCCACGATTGAATTCGTGTGTTAGTTGAAAACTAGAAGATTAAGGAACGACAAGAGTCTAGGAGGAGCAAATAAAATAATGTGGTAGCCGTAAAACTCGCGTGGAGATGTTATATCGGCGTGAAATATGGGCTCGTCGCAAGGTTCTCGCACTTAGGAATGCTAATTTGTGCAAATCCTTGAATTGGTTGCCAGAATCCAAATCCCAAGTAGAGCTGCTGCAGGGATATCAGTCCAATTTCCATATCCCCAAGACCCTTGCGCAGACACATCACGATATGGAACTATTTATACGTAAATAGTATTACTTATACAAAGGTATGTGTACCTGCAATGACGTGATCACGAATAAATATAGACGCGACGATCTCACCTACTTTGTGCTTACAAATAATTGACTCGATTCACATCAAACTACGTGATTAATCAGAGAAAATATCCTCACAATGATTCCAGCGAGAAACGTGAAGATTTCCAAGTGCGAATCCAACCAAGATTGGTATGAATCAGAGCAGGGGTTAGCAAAGGATTGGCATTGTGATCGAAGATTGTGGTGCGTAGGTGTGGATGTGGATGTGGATGTGGGGATCGGCAATATAATGCGACGATAAACTAGGAGGATTGAACGCCGGGAGGACGAAGCGGGTATGCGCCCGCATAACTGAAGATTGGATTGAGCCCTGAGAGACGATAAAGAGCGACTTTTCTGCAATTTCGAGATTCGAATGAAAGAAATATATAGGTTTTCAAACAGCAAACGATTCTTCCTCACGCGCGGTAGAAAACTAAAGTTTCTACCGGTTGTGAGTGTTGCCAAAACGAAATGTGTGGTTTTCAGAATCGCGTGAGTTGTTCCTCGAATAACCACATACACGTACTAAAAGGGAAATAAAAAACTGGAAGAAAATTTAACGACGAACCAGCTGGTAAAAACGCCCTTATTTTTTCATCTCTCTCTCTTTTTCTCTCCTTACCTTTTTTCTCTCTCCCTAACTCTCCAGCTCACGCGATAATAGAACTTTTTGTTTTTTATTTATTTATTAATTTTTTTCTTTTTCTTTAATCTCCATACCCCAGGGTTTCTGTTCATATATTGGACCTACTTCTTGAATTAATTGTCCCTCTCTCAACAAAGAAGGACTATTAATTATGCTCTGCAACAATTACTTAACGTTCTTTAAACTCAGGGCTCGCTGCTACGGTACTCCACGATCATTTCAAAAAGCTTTCAGAAATTTTACAACGTCAGGAGAGGAAAAAAGAAAAAGCAATCGTTGCTTCTTTCTGAACCTACGATACTCGTGAGTTGGACAAATCATCTTTTCGAAGGATTGAGCTTGAATAAAAGGAAACCATCGAAGCAAGTAAGACGCATTCGAGTTGATTTAACGCGAAGCGCTAAAGTGTGATCAATTTGTCTGGTCAAAATTATCCTTCTCTACAAGTTTAATTTAATAGAGGAAACAACAACAGCCTCGAGCGAAGCTATTAATATCAATTATTCAACTATCAAATGTTTCACAGCAATTAATTCAGAAGAAGAGATTGAACGGTCACGCAAGGTGATTCCCATAACGTCAAACTGAATTTGCGTAATTTCTGCATTGTATAATAAAAAGTAAAAGGAATAATATTACAAGTTTTGTCAAACTGGGGTGTTCTGATCAGCATGGGGTCATGGTGTAGCTGTTAGTATGAAGGAATATGAGAAAAGAAGTTAATGAAATTGAAGCGAGACGTTTTAATAAAACTTCAAAATAACGCGATTTTTCCCGGGTTCTTTGTATAACTTTAGAAGAGGAGATTTGTGTGAGCTGAAAAAAAAGCAAAAATAAAAAAGAAAGTAAAAACAAAAAGGAGAGGTGGAGTAAAAAACGAGAAAAAGAACGCCGGTAGGTCCGATGCAATTAAGCCGGTAAGCTATACGTATAAAAAACTTCGGTTTCTTTTTTTATGTTTTCCCCGAAGTTTTCAGTGGAGTTACCTCGTTATTACAAAAATCGACTTTTTCATCCCTCGGAAATATACGGCGGCTGTTGACACAGCTAATTGTAAGACTGCATGTATACAATAGCTCCCATCATTCCCGATAATCCTGTATAAGTGAAGCCGTACGAAACGAAGAATGATATTTTTTTCTCGGGCATGAGCGAAACCATCTCAAAGGGAGCTTGTAACGATTTTTCAATTTTAATCGAGCCGAGGAAAAACAAGTGAAAAAAAAAGGAAGAGGAATTGCCAGCTCGATCACGACTAGGTCAGAATGATTGATTAGCTGACTCAGAATCCTTCATCCTTCACTTGAGATCCAGGTGTCAGTGCCTTATCGAGCTGTCAGAGTATATTATTTGGTTTAAAAGAAACATAAAAAATAGTCGCCCACGTTAAAGTGCACCGTCAGATTCTAGGCTCGAGAAAATTTTTATTCTCCTTCTTTTCTTACTCTCGTCGGGTTTCCCGTCCGAAAATTCATTTCAGCTTACCGCTCGGCGCTCAAGAGCTGAATTAATTTTTCTTCCTAGTTTTCTTTCGTGGCCAAAGCTTGAGCAAAAATGCGAATAAGAAAAAATAAATTCAAATTCTTAGATTCGTTAAGAAAACATCACTAGGTAATTTTCTTTTCTTTTTTCTTTCTTTTTTTTTTCATTTATTTTCTGCTCAACGGTGCGCATGGACGCGACTTGAGTAATGACTCTTCAATTTGCATGAAATTCTAATCAGAGTTGAAAATTAACGAGATATTTATAACGCCTATTGCTGCTGTGCCAGAATTTCCAAACAAGGTAGAATATGAAAGTTTTGAGCTGGTGTGGTGAATTAAAAATATGGAAAACCGCGGAAAATGTAATAAGAGAATTCACCCGTAGCCGTTTTAAATACGTGGAAGAAGAAGGTCACTTTACACGTTCGAGAATCCAGAATTCGTTATTTGTGATGTTGGTACAAAGCAAAGGATGAAAAGGGTTGCGAAAATGTTAAAAGGACTAGGAAAACGGGACTGACATTAATTCTACAAAGCCCACTATGGCGTTAAACTTGAAAGGAAGAACTGCCGTTGGCAGTCAGCTACGGGGCAAAAATATTCCACCGATTTACATTCAAGTTTAAAACGATGTCCTGCAGTAGGTGCAGTAGAAGAGTTCAACAAAAAAGAAAAGGAAAGGTAGAAATGGTCCAAATGGAAAAAAAATAAAAAATCTTTTTCAATGGTTGGGTTTTCACAGGTTGAAAATTATCTTCTCGCGATTATTGCGCATTCTATTGTTCAAGCACATCTTCAACACTTTCTGTATAAAAAGAAAAAGAAAACCCTACCAAATTCAAATTGTGAACGAATCAGTTTTAGACATATTACTTTAATTAAAATATACATATTTATTTTCGTGTTATCAAACGCATGAAGACGAGAACATTCTATAAATGAATACGTTCATATTTCATGCGAATGTATTTCCAAGTATAATAATCTTTAATGGAAATGTGGAAAATTTACATTTTCCTTAATTTCCACAATAATGGTTGGCGGGTACAAAGCCCCTTGTTGAACCTAACCTTATAACATAAGGTGGCGGTGTAGTTGAACCCATTGCAGTAGAACTTTTTCGCACTCGTGTATACCCTCTGCTTAAAAGCTCTGCATGTCAAATGTGAGAAATGAAAGAAAACAAAGAAAGAAAAAAAATGGAGATAGATGAAATAAGTAATAAAAAAATGAATGTTTTTGGCTCGGGTTATACTGTATACATACCCTTCGAAAAACAAAGTGCCAATCGCATCCCCAGTTCCATGTGGATAGAAAATTAATCACCTTCACGGGTAATTTATAATCCAACGAATCTCGGACGTTCAGGTTCATAAAAATTCCAGTAAATTTCAAAGGTCTCAGAGAAAATGCGATCCGCCCACGCTTCCGCTATAGAATTCCGATCCCATATATAGGAGGATACGGTACAGTGAAATGGTGCGGGGTCGACAGTTGGAGAGGTTGATTTGAATCTTCGACGCGAAAGAGTCAGAGAACGGCTATACGAAGGAAATAGCCAGCTGCTGCTTTTATACTTCTTTACTATACTACTTGAACCGAGGCACGAGCGCTTTTGCCATGCTTCTATTATACCCCCCTCCCCACCCCCCGATTTTAATTAAATACCATTGTAAGGGGCACCCACTATTCCTGAGCTTTCGAACGTTGGATATGCGTATATATATATTCTTGCCCACGTTTCTCTCGGTATTCCGTCCTTTTCTCATCGCTAGTTAACTCAATTTTAGTTGAAGGTAGTAGGTAAATACACCTATACAGAAGGCTTTGGATGTACGTATGTAAGTATATACCTACATGTAGGTAGACATATATCACTTCGTTATCGCAGCACACTGCTGCAGACAGGGAACGGGCTTTGAGAGAAAGTAAATGGCTCGAACAAGACCGAATAATGTGTTAGTCTCGTTCTCCAGAGTCGCGCGCGAACCAAGCGCAAGAATAAAAGCACCGGTTCGCGGCTGAGTCAGCATGAAGTAAGAAATAATTAAGATTGAAAGGGACAGACATTTTTTCGGAATTACTATAGAGGACATTTATCTGGGATGTGTAAGATTAATTTGTAAAAAGCGATCAATCAAGACGAAGACTCCTCGTCGCTCATCATTTTCCCATTCCAAAATCACCGGCCGGCGAAAATGAGATCCAAATTCTATATAAGTGAAAATATGAAACTCTAGTTAATGTCATCAGAAATTAGATCAGTCGAAAAGAGGTCGTTGGTAGCTGACTCGGGGAGGCATTGTGGTGCTTGCGACGATAAAATTCATTATCATTCTCGCTCCCGGCGTTTTATCCTTATATATACTATACATATATACATATACACCACGCGCGTTCGCATTTCCCTCCGACATCAGCTGAAACTCCCTGCAATCCCAGAAGCACCTACCTAGATTCTTGCTTGAATTTAATCCAATCTCAACATTCTAATTACTGTCGAATTTAATTACTCACGTTTTATTAAGGCAAACGCGGATGAATCTATGCCCCGCCACTGTTCGAGATCCCTCCGCCGAATATACATTTTCGTGACTCTTACGATGCGTGTTTTGTCACGTTATTATCATCATCGTTATTTTCTTGATATCGAGATACAGCTCGCTGTTTCCATATAGCTTGTAATAATTCTTGAATAATGAAGAAATTAAACCGCAGTACATGCGCCTGCCGAATAATATACGTCTTGATATTATATGTATGTCGTCTGAATAATACAGAAGGAAGTTCCGGGAGTAACCAGAAGAGCAAAAAAGACGGGGTGAGAAGCTTCGCGGAAGGTGATCGTAAAAGCTGTTTACAACCAGCCGCGAATGTCGTTATATGTAATTACGTAATAATGGCGGAGTTGTGGCTTAAAAGCTTGCGGAAAGGGATCGCGCGTCAAGGAAAATGTCGCACCATAGGCACGATAATAATTGCATTTTGGATCTGATTTCAACGGTATGAATAGTAATATCGCCCCCTATAAAACAGCTTTGATAATATCAATTTTCGTTATTTAATAACACCTCGTACGTGTTCGGAATAAATGAAAAAAAAAAAAAAAACCAACGATACTGAAGTCTAACGTCAGAGATAACATGGTTTCCGGATATACGTATACACGAGTTTGTTTAAGAATATAAAACCAGAAAGTCAGAGAAACGAGATACGAGCTCGCGGAAATGGGAAAATCTTGATTAGGATTTTCACGGCTAATCCTGAGACGTTGTTCAAAGCTCGTCCGAGTTTATCCCCTACTAAATAAACGAACACGCGGTCGCGTTGACCGAACTTAATTTTCTAATCTCTCTCTTTCCGATCATCTCACGCTTCGTGCGCTGGGACAATTATCGGAAATGAATATCGCAAGAAGATAATAATAATAATAATTATAAATCGGTTGGGATTCTTCTATCTGTAGGTATATTAATAGGTATAGGTATATGCATTAATATCATGTAATAGATATATGTCAAGTCCCGCCAGTTCAAAATTGTTAGAATACCTCAAAGGAATCTGAACGATTTTCTTTTCCCCTTTTCTGTTTCCCTATAGTTCGTATATTCATATATCTAACCTATATAGCTATGCATGTCTGCTGGGGAAGAAGGATTTCTGGATTATATTGCAAATGCATGGGGTTACATATTCCGTAGGCGTCGGGGCGCGGCAGTGCTACGGAAGTAAAGGGAATTAAGCCCATCGCTCATTGATCAAACACTATCTCCTTGTCCCTCCCCCCCCCCGTCCCTCACATTTGAATCTAACTTAACCTGTACGTACCCTGCAGGTGGTCGTGCCAATGCACCTTGAAGTGGGTTATCGTGATAATTGCATGCCGCCACGGCAGAGCGCACTTCTGAGCCTCAAATTCATCCACTTGGAGTTCCACTTCCGTAATCTGGTGATTACACCATTGCGAATATTATTACATGTGTACGTGTTACATACCTCGCAGTGTGAGAAAATGAAAAGATTTTTATTCTTTGTTTTTTTTCTTCTTTGCATTGATAATATTGTGAGGAGAAACAGCGGAGGATTTGAACGATAGAAATATGGCAGGAAAATGTATTTATGGTTGAATTTACGACCATATATAATATCATTGAATCTCATATCACGCGGAGAATTTCGAGGGAGAATATTATATGTGTTCGAGGGTTAGAGAAAAGTAACATGTTACCCCCAGGATTTTCCCTCAACGTGCTACAATTCATATTTAATTCCTCGAATAATGGAGGAAAGATTTGAGCGAAACATCATTTCCATATTATACTCGAAAGCTCGTACTGTGCTTAAATTTTTTACCGTATCCGAACCGAACTACCCTGTCGGATTATACCGCGCAGATATATGTATCATATACATACATGCACGTACATTCGTATGCGACCTACGGGATCAATAATTAAATTAAAGTGACATCGCTGAAGTTCTGTACCTATATATAGTCGCGGCGAGGAAACAAAAAACGATTTTATAATTCTCGCGAAAATTATCCTACAAAAGAGCCGGAATTTCAGTATACCTAAGTTTATTTTTCAACCGTTTTGAAATCCAACCGTTTATATTATCTGCTCGGCGACAGCTGCGCGAAATCCGTCCGTTCGTTCGTTCGCTCGTTCGTTCGATCGTTGACAGAACACTCTGCATTTCCGTGGATACTTATATACATGTGGGTTATATATACGTACGTAACATACACAGGAAGTGAAGAACAACGATTTGCACTTGGTGAGAAACATTGGTTGGACTCCTGGACAGCTCGGTCTTTTTGAAAATGCATAAAACTTGTAAAACTGGTGTGCCAGGTGCGCGGATATTATAGGATGAACAGAACGCGCGATATTTGGGTATTACTTATGTTACAATATGACAGGTATATTGGGCATTTCGATCGAAATTGACTTGGTCAAAAATTTGATCCTCTCGGGATCGTTTCAAATTTTGCGAATGGTTTCGTTGGTTGATATCAAAATTTTTGTGATTTTCTGTAGATCCTTACGCAGAAAGGTTCGGAAGTTAGCAACCGATAAGATTTTTAACAAATAAACGACCAAATTGGACTTTTACTTGGGTGTGACTTGAAAACTCTTGATAACATAAGGAATAAAAAGCTTCATGTGAAAAGACTCAAGAGTACCTGTAAAAGATATGATACACAAAAATGTTCCGCCGCCCGGTGATTGTTGCGGGAAGACAATTTAGCAAATTAGTTTTTGAGATTTTTTCAAAAATACACCTTTCTCTTCCGATTCACGTATACGTTTCGAAGTATATCCACCCCTCTGTGAGTTCCAAAGGTGTAAGTTCCATCATGAAACCTAATTCGGTTTGGGATCTATGCAGTTTCTGCTAACTTTTCTTTTTTTTTTTGTTTACCCCCAAAAGAATTCATTTCAACTCCAAAACTGAATCCGTTCCCATTGCACGTAACGAAACTTACGCGTATTTTTTCGCGCCAACAAATGCGGTGTTCCTTGAAGTGTCGACCGAAAATAAAAGAAATGTGTTTTTCGAAAGATCAGAAACACTGGATAAGTTTACTCGAAACTGGAACTTCTTATACGTATGGGGAATAATTTCATGGGCGGTTAACTTCGTAAAATTTGAACTGATTTTGAGAGTGTGGATTTTGGTTGAAATCGATTTTACGTGGAATCCGCTGTACAAAGATCTTCGAAATTGCGATAAAAATATTGACACGCCATGTTTTCTTCCAATGCACGTTGTATACGTAACACGAATTGGTTTCCTGATCGTTCGTCGCATCTTGCGAAAAAAAACTTTATGGCATCGCGTTTATACAGCAGTGGCAATATAGCATGCGGTGATCGATTTATCGATTTTCGTGGTTACAGTGTTATTTTCGCACGATGCAGTTGTCGTTCACGTAAACAGATAAAACCGATTATCATCTCTCAAACATAATGGACCTTTCATCCACACACCTAAAACACCTGGTAGCAATTAAATTCGATAATTCTGCAACTCGCCTCGTTTTACAAAGCAGTACAAAATGGAGCACGGCTCCTGAATTGTTCGATTGTTTCAACTTTCCGCTATTAATACCCTTATATGACCCGATTTTCATTCTATTTATAGTTAAATTATATAACCGATATCAAACTTTGGACAGCCCCCGAGGCCGAGCCGAGAAGTCAATCACGTATAACTTTAGATGCATCGAAACAGCTGTCGATATTTGCGCTCTGAAAATTCGAGGTATCACTTGAACGATATAACCACGTAACGTTTCAACTGAAATTAAATTTTATCTACGTAGCTATATCCCATTCTCGATTTACGTATTGCAATTGCGATTATAGACTGCGATGGGGTCATCAATCTCTTCGTCTGTCTTCATCAGTGGCCACCGAGAAATCCTCGTATGTAGGTATAAAATCTAGTGTGTAGCTGTATAACAATACCGATGAATCATCTAGTTTTTATTAAGCGCACAAAAAACTTTATCTTTGGTATACGTTCGTATTCCCCATAAATAGAAATGACCTGGCAACCATGAGAGGGAGTGCAAGAATAAGGTGTGATAATACGTTTCATCGAAAGAAACATTATGGGCAGAGATTGTTTTTTTTTCTGCAGTCTCAGCAAAAATGAAAACAGCAGAAATATTTTACTCAAATCCCAGATATGTCAAACGATTATGGAAAAGAATAAATAAATAACCAAATAAATAAATAAATAAAGGAAAAAAAATGCTGACTCCAAATGTTAACAAAATCGTGATATAAAATTCCACAATATATAAGTGACTCAGACTTTCAAATTTACCGTGACATCAGCGCTTCTTACATAGTAGAATTAATTGAATTCTCTTCCCTCGTATCGAGCGCACGCGTATTTTCGATATAAATTTTTCTCTCTATTACTTCTATTCTTTTTTTTTTTTTCTTTTTCTTTTCAACCGATAGAACTTTCAGGAATATATAATTTTGCCGCTGCTCACTTGTAATATACCGTACACACTCATTTTTCGTTATTTTTTCTCTACTCCCCACAACTTTTCACCCCTTTTTTTTTCTCAATTTTTAATATGAAAATTAGAGGATGCGCTGCACGTGAAAGATAATTATGCGGACATCATTATGGTCTTTCGACTTTGAAACAGGCGCGCCAACTCCGCTCTAATTTTTCGAAAGATCTAAAAAAGGGACGAAAAACCGCAGTGAGTTTCAGAAATATTTAGTTAGAATTATCATCATTTTTTTTCAATAGCTTTTGAATGTATTGAAATTCAACAATGACATTCGTAAGGACCACCATCCGAATATACGTGTATACATTAGGATGCTTAAAAAAAAATTTGTGATCCTTTTTTTTTACTCTTACCCTCTCAAATCTTTGTAATCGATGAGAAAAGAGTCCTCGCGAATTTCGGACGCTGTAGCCTAACTTTTGGAGGTCGCTATTTTCATCTTACGATTAGTTTTCCATTCATTTCACATGGAAATTCCTGTTTTTCCATTCGAATTAAAATCACACCTATTAAATAAAAAAATCGAATACTCAGAAAGCTGACTTTTCAAGCTTTCCAAAGCTATACAATAAAGTTCGATTCAATTGGAAGACCAAATAAAGTTGTTCAAAATCTACAGATTTTCTTGCTACAGAAGAATAGTTGAGACGATTTTTTATCTACATGATTTATTACAAATTCATCGTATTAAGTTGTTCCAAGGGTACTTTTTAATGATTCAAAAGTTTCTTAAATTGTTCATGAAACGTCCGTTAGGTGGCAGCAATTATCATGATCATTATTCGATTTTTATCTAAGACAACATGAGTTTAAATAACAATTGAGGAAAAAGATTCTTCTAAGTATTTTTCTTTCAAATGATAATTTATTTATTCCCTGCCATTCAGTGCTGTTTTAGTTCAACTATTGTTCTGTAGCAAGAAAATCTGTAGATTTTGATCGCCGTCTCAGCTACGCGAAAAAGTTGTCCAAACGCGCGCTTGGCCGCGAAGCGATTCACGATCAACCTAACCGGGTGTACTTGCATGAACAACACGTTGCTCGCGCGACGTTGTTTCTGTACTTCCGTGCACCAGTATAGAGGGAGGAGTTCACCAGTCATGGCAATGCTCATCCTATGAATAATGCATTTTAATTAGATGGATAATCTCGTTAACGTTTATGTTATTGACTTGGTTACATTGATTAACAAAATAGGTATGTTACGTACCAAGAATTATAATTAACAGCTGTGATAGAACGATATAAAAGAGAGGTAGAAAAAAGATAAAGGAAAAAGAAATTCTCTTAGAGAATCGGAAGTTCACGTCTTATTTCAGGGTGTTTCTTCGTCTTATTTTCTCGTTTTATTCATTTAGTTACTTATTCAATTTTTTTTATTTTCTTTCATATTATCAGAAATAAAATTCAATGGAGTACGGTACCATTAAAAGTATTGCTATATCCGAGAAGCAATAAAGTAGTCATCTCGCTGATTCTCTTCTCTTTATGCAAATTCAAGAGCTGCAACCAGCGACAGCAGAGTATTTCAGCGCACAGTCGTACAGAATAAAAAGCCAAATACTTATGTATAAAAAGTTGTTAGTGGAAAGTGGAATTGAAGGTTTATTTATTGAACCAACCTTATTTCGCACACGTATACGTAATACACCTACTTACATAAATGTGGTTCCGTCCACGTAAAACGTACATGGCAAAAGAATTGTTTTTCTCTAAACTTTGAGAGAATTTTCCTTCGGTGGGTACCCCCGAGTATTTGTGTAAAATGTTAGATTCTTTGAAATTAAGGGTTTCGATGTACAGCAATTAGAATTAGCTAAAAACATACTATTCACTAAAATCGCACGGAAACGAAGTAAATTTCAAAATTCAAAGAAAAACAAAAAAAAAACGAGGGAACAAGTTTAGCAAAAAAAATTGTTTTGCTTACGTTTCACGTATAGGTATGTGTACTACTCGTATAGCATGTACTGCATCTTGCGTCGATAGATGACTTGGTGAAAAAAAAGTTTTGGAGTTATTAGATTCTCTTTTTTCTCTCTGCTCGGGGTGTCGTTGCGGCGGTGCAGAAAAGTTTTAACGAACCATCCAGCGCACATCGCACGATGTCTCACGAAGAAAACTTGCGGGTGGATGGTTTAAAGTGAAGAAACATAAAATAAAATTAAAAAAATATGAGGAAAGAAAATGGTTGGGAAACGAGAGATACGAAGAGCTCCGGTGATCCCGTATTTGCCCGGAATTATAGCATTTAACTCGGTTCAAAAGTTCCCGCACGAATTACGGATACTTCTCCGCGTTTCGCGCAAACTCAAAAATACGGACGGACAGTAGGTATATAAAGTCTGAGCACTTCCTACATTTTTCGCTCCTTTCTTTTTTACGTCGTTGTTTTTGCTCTTTTTTTTATTTATAGTCTCGTAGGTCAGGCCACGGCTTCCGCTCTTCAAAGAAATTATACCTTGTCGTTATACCAAACTTTTCTTCTTGGATAAGAATTAACTACCTTGCATATATATACCTCATATACTTCGGAGGAACTCGTTAAAACTTGTATTACACTTGATTCGGATTACTAAAAGACAAAAAAAAACTTTTCATAATTCGGCGCGTACGCTTTTTGACCCCGCGTATTGTGCGATATTTATAGATAATGAAATATAGAACTCCTGTATCGAATATATTTTATATTCAGACATCAAACATGATGGGAAATACTTCAGAATATCTTCATGTGACATGAATTTTTTATTGCATTTCAGTACATGTAGAAAATGTAGATGCATATAATGTACACATAGCACACATCAGAAAGAAAAAAGTATAAATTCTGGAGTCCTGGCAACGAATTAGTTCCTATCTTTTAACGGCCCGTGAGCACGCCGCAGCATCATCAGTCACGTTGGTGTCATAAAAGTTAGTCGTTATGGATTATTAAAGTTGCTTGCACGTTCCGGAACTCCAACGCGCGCGGTCATAACTCGACCCCTATATATATATGAGCGAATTTTTCCCCGCGTCTATATGGTGCAGAGTTTAGTCTTCGCTAAACTTCACTACGAGTCACTAATATTCGCCTACGATATCGTATCCTGAAGTCAATGCTTGATTAGTCAGTCGGTCGCGATTCGATTCGTAGTTCGGCTGCGGAGCAGGAAAAACAAAAGCAGGAGGAAAAAAAACTACAGAAAATTGCTGACAAAACAAAACGGATAGACAACCTCGACCCACACCCTGGATCTGCGACGCTCGTATTACGTTTTCCAATATACCGATCGCTGAATGTATATCAAAGCAGGTAATCGTCAAAGTGATTACCTATAGGTATACAGTGGTTGTTAATGCCTGTGGTAATAGCTGGTAATGGTCTGTAATGGCTTAGAGTAGGTATACGATGATCTTATTGTTAGGCGAGGAACGTTCGCAATGTTCGAATGGCTTAAGATTTACGTACAGATTATATTC
This sequence comes from Athalia circularis, assembly GCA_963978495.1. NCBI lineage: Eukaryota > Metazoa > Arthropoda > Insecta > Hymenoptera > Athaliidae > Athalia > Athalia circularis. Next base: position 26,800,873 of record OZ021699.1, read on the forward strand.
TAAGTAAATCTCTCGCAAATTCCGTTAAGTAAGTTCGCAAAATCGTCAAGTGCAGTGATGTTAATGTTTCGTTTTTTTCTATGTTTCAGAATCTGAAGAATCAAATCATGACGACAAATCTCTGGGTGGAACAGGTGAGTTCACGAGCAACCAGCCTGAATTGATGGTGGTTGATTTTTTTTTGAAAAATTTTACGACTCGTATTATATGTGGAATGGAATTGGGAAATCTCAGTGTTGGGACAGCGACACGAGTGTATCAAGAGATACCAAAAAACTCTGCATAACTACTGAGGGTAGAGAACGACGACCTTGTCTTATATTTTTCGTTGCACAGCAGCAGCTGGGCGAAGCAGAAAGCAATTTACCCGACTCCTTAGTGCCGGATCCTATTTTCACACTGTCCGCGTCGCACCGTCAAGAATTGTAGTGGTGTAACCCAACTCCGTTCACTCTTTTCAATCTCCCTGGAAGAAAAAAGAAACAAACGTGAAAAAAAAAAAATATGAAAAACGAATAATTGCCGTTAATTGGGGCGTGGCTCCGGGCAGGCTGCACCCAGTTTGTCTCGCCATCTTTCCGACTTTTTTCTCATTTTATTTTATTTATTTTATTTGCTTCTTTCTTTATTTGCCCTCCTTCTTTTATTTCCTCTACTTTTTCGTTCTTTCTTCGGTTCATCCCCTTTCTTGATCCCGTGAGACCGAAGCGCTGAGCAGAGTCGTAGGTGAGGGATGCCATTCGCGTCACAAAACGACGTTCCATCCCTCAACGTCGCGGCTGAGTCTTCGACCAGACATGTATAGCGAACTTCGCGTCTTCCTTTCGCAACCTTCTTTTTCGTGCCTTATTTTTCCTTACGATATCCACGTGGGTATATACATGTTTCTACTAAAAATCCCTTTTTCCCTAAAGTTTTTCAAACGCGACGCGGAGACGCGCGTGCGAATATCGAAGTAATGAAGGGTGTTTCGATATTCAAGCGACGCCTGGGGGCCGGGAAAAATGCCTTTATATTACCTTGACATCAACGTCGAGGTTTCGTGATTCGATCGAACGTGTTAATGGAGAATAGGAAATTTCCGGGATTCAACGATCTTTCAATCAGGACTAAGCGACGATCTATCCCCGGCCTCTTATTCTTGGTCTATTTTTAGCGCGCGTCAGACCGTCAATTTGTAGAACATTTTTTTTTTATCCAAATTTTTTTTTCCCTCTCGATATCACGAACACCCTACAAATACAGAAAATAATCATTTGTAGCGAATGAGTTGTATACCTATACATATTTGGTAGCCGCGTTCGTTCGGTTGTAGTTTCAGAACATATATACCGATGAATAATTCACAAAAGTCTACAAGAATGCAGATGAATAATGTATCACTATGCTAACAATAAGTTCGGTGGGTAGTGCTGTTTCAACTGCATATATAGCAAAGCGTAGTACATATGTACATAGGTATACCTCGAATTCATCGCGAGAGGCAAAGAGCACGACCGAGAGCGAAGAATAAAAAATACAAATAGAAAATGAAAAATACAGAAAAATCGACCGAAACAAGATGGCGAATATCGTGAAGAGATTCTTCTTTGCTTTGACTTCCAATCGTTCTCTTGTCTTTTTCTTTTATTTTCATTACTTTTCTATTTTTTTGCTATCATTGTAAATAATATTTTTTCTCGATATCGTTTCGGATTTTTTGATCAACGTTCGAATGTCATCGAAAAGATGAATACGAATGGGAGTCGAAGAAAAATTCGGATCTTTGCATTACAGTATGAACTAAATCGACTAGATCTTCTGCACCTAACAAGATGATTGGTAACGAGAAAAAAAAAACATAAATGCATTACACATCGATATTTTTGTAACAAAATGCCCGTGAGTTATGATTTTTGGACAAATTTCTTTCTTTCTTCCCCCAATTCAACCGAAAGATTTTATTCAATCGTTATAGTTGGGATGATTCCTTTTTTCATATGTTCCGAGTAGAATTCGTCGCCCCATAGAAACCGTTTGAGTCTCGGGATTTTTGTTTCTCACTTTATCGTAGTGGTTGAAAAATTACGGGGATGTTTACCAGACGCCGCAAGTTAAAAGTTTCGCGTCGTCCCCAGCTGAGCGGTACTTATGACCGTAGCTGCTGAACGGTTGATTTCTTTCATTTTTGGTGCCAAAATTAAAGTTTGAATTTATCTGTTTGTCTGGTAAAGAGTGCAGAACGAACTTTACCATAAAAATGTATACCGCCCGGTTGACTGCAGGTCGCATGTACCAAATAAACAATGAAAAATAAAAATAAAATAAAAGTATATTTCTACACCGTAAATAATATAATTCCCATGAGGAAGTACGAGAAACTCGTGACTAAGAATCGTAAATCACAAAGCAAACTGCAGCAATTTCACACAGTTAAACTTTTCAAAGAAATGCCGCAGCACGGATTACGTGTATTATAATACAGATCACATAGTGCAACGGAATGTGCGAAAAGGGCAATACCCGCGAATCTATGAGGTATTTGAACCACGAATCATATCGTGACGAAGAATCGAATTATTTTTAAATACAAGATGACGTAATTCATTCAATTTGTATCACCTGTTTTTTTGCTTCTCCTTTCTATATTATACGGGGTATGTAAATTTTCTTTCTGCGAATGAAGTCGGAATGAAGTATACGATAAATAACACGACGATCATTACGATGCCAGCGTATAATACACGCATTGTAACGTTGGATCGGGAATTCAGATTGTAAAGCAAAACGGAACCCTTTCTTATTTCCTGTTACATGAAGAAATAATACATACACGTGTATTTATGTACACGTATTCTGCAACCCTCTCCTCAAATCGCACACGATTCAAGAACACAATTTTCCAGTCCAATATTTCCCAGTATTGCAATATTATACGTTTTCGCTTCGAGAGTCAAATATACTGTATACATTACGCATACCTATACCTGTGCCCATTACAGATATACTGGATTTGTCGTATCGCTTGCGAGCATGCGAGATGGTAAAAACTTTCGGTAAAAATGGGTGCCGACACGAGGGTAAGCCCAGTCGAAAGGCAAGGAAGGAAAAAAACGAAAAAAAAAGAAAGAATGAAACACTTGGGAATCTATTCGATGGGATGACGTACCCCTTATTTCTTTTGCATCTTGTGTGTTTCAAGTCGTGGTACGACTACAAGCTGAGATGGGAACCGAAGGAGTACGGAGGTGTTCACATGCTCCACGTACCTTCAGACCACATATGGCGGCCTGATATAGTTCTCTATAATAAGTAAGTAGATATATTTTATTTATAAAACGTTACCTCACATACGTTATGTCACGTTACGTAGCGGCACCGCATGCTGCCGAAATAATAATTTCACTGTAACGGACGAATATTTGATCCTCTGTGATTTGAGGCTTGTAATATTGAGCAGAAAAATATATCAAATAGGAAAAATTGATTGATTTTCTTCTTTTTTTTTTCATATCATCCAAAGGAGCTAGGTCTGGCTTTAAATTAATTTGAAAGTTTGATGAGATTGTTTTGATTTTGTTTAATAAGCTTCGTATTTGGTTTATATATTTACATCGCTCCTTATGAGAGATTCAATCGATGGAAAATCGATCGAGATGAAAATCGATATTGGTCCGTTAAGTGAATATTTTTGAAAATTTTTCACAATTCACTGAGCGCCTTATTCTCACGTGGATTTTGGAAGGTTTTCAGAAACGCGTTACCTCGTTTAAAAGTTATGTGAGATAAGAGAAAAAAAATGAAAAATAAGACACGATAAAATAAAATAAAATAAAATAAAATAAGAAATTTCACGATCAAATAATTGATCGATAAACATGTATGTGCATAATATGAATAATGAGATCGTAACTTTTATCCGTAACGCGGCTGCGCATATATTATACATAAATATAATATACATACATATATAACATAACATATATACCGTAGGTGAATAAAAGACACGTTAGTATATAAATAAATATTTACTTGTTAGTTTTATACGATATAAAGTATACAAGCGTAGGGAGGATAGATCATTATCGCATGAGAAATGGGCGCTGCGGCGAGTATTTGCGAATGAAATGACTAATAAATTAATGTCGATAACAATAAACAATAGAACTCTCCTTCTCGCGACGAATTTCTAATACATCATTTAATACACATATGTATACGCATATTAACGAACATGTATAGCCAGAAGAAAAATAGTCTACACCAAATCTATGTAAATAAAAAGAAGAAAAAAATCCAAGTAATATATTTCGATCGAACGACATCTTCGATATAATTCAAAGTTACTGTCAATACAATTACAGAAAGTTCAAGCAGACGTGAAAATGAAAACGAAAAAACAAATTATTCCACCCCACAAATATCGTTATTCAGCGTGAGAATAAAGCATTTTCCGGTCGAACCCGATGAACGATTTCTTGCTTTTTTTTTTTCGTTACTATTCCTCGTATATATCTTCACATACGCGCGTATGCAATTCTGATACTATTAATCGCGAAGTTTTTCCAAAACTTCGCTTTTTTCGTTTCTTCAGCTTCCGCACAGACGGGTTGCGCAAGAAATGTCTGTAGGTTTTTTTTTTCCCTCCGTTCAGCATATCTAGAAAGAGCGAACGGGTGACTTGCGTTTTCATTCACAAATGGCTTGTTTCTATGTACGTAGGAATAAGGGTAAGAGAAAAAATTTTACAAATTTATACCATGAGTTATTATATCGCGAAATATATGTATATATATATAGTTTACGTATATATGTATTTTTTTTTTCTGTAAAAGATCCATTCCCCGATATGGATCAGCTGTCTGCCTTCTCGAATAAGTATTTTTCATCCCAAAGCTCTGGCTACGAATGTCAGTTTCTATCATATCTTCTCTACAAGCTTATTCGAGAGGTGAACATATACAATACAATATACGTAGATGTATGTATACATAAATAAATTTTCTAAAGCAAGACAGACCATTAGAATTAGAAACATTCCCACGTTTAGTTTGAAATTTCTGGTACGCGGCAACGCATTTATTTCTACCCTCTGTCTGTCGGTTTTTTTCTCATTTTTTTCTGATTCCTTTTGTTCTATTTCATCCGGCGAATTCCCCATCGACATTTTTACAGGGGGAAAAATAGTCTTGGAAGACGTTCGAGAGAGCGCGGGCGGTATATATTGGGTTCCTTTTTGTCTCGAATTTCCCGCACCCTTCCCACCACCTATTTCTATTTCATTCCTTTTATTTTCTATCCGCAGCACCGGTTCGGATACCGCAAGCTTCCGTCACAGCGCTAACCTGATTTTTCTCACCGAACACCGGCGTAGGTATTATAATTGAGATTTCCTTTATTTTTATTTCCTTTCGCTTTTTTCTCGCTATTTTCACGATATCCGATACGTCGTTAGTCCGCTACGGTCGGAAAATTACATGATTTATTACTCGTACGTGTGCTTACGAAAAATTGAAATAAATGTGAGCATCGATATAGTTTAAAAAACGAATCCGGAATTATTGATGAATTTAGCGTTGGCCGCACATATCACGTAGCGTTACGGATTTTAGAGTTTTAGAGGTGACATACACGAGTTCTGCATCTGCTAAAAGAAAATTCATTTCCACGCGAACGTTTCCGAAACATTTGTCACCATTTCCCGTGTATATAGTTTTTTTTTTTTTCTCAGGTGTATATCTCACATTTTATACGAAATTTGGCAAACAGCTATTTTTATCTTGTGTTCTATTCGCACTATTATTTCTTGATATTTTCATTTCGGAGAAATCGTATTTCGAAAGCACACAGGTTTTCCACTCTCGAATTCTAGTTTCTAAAATGATGAATTCTCGAGGAGTGACAATGCCCTCGTAAAATCAAATGGGGGGAGCTGGTTGACTCATGAAAAAATTCATCCGGAAATTAATAATTGAATCTCACAGCCAACCGGGAGTAGTAGGCATAACTGTAACTCCAGATCCGGTCCTCTTGAGAATATATACATCACGCTAAAAGCTCGCGGAACGGGTAAAGTTATGTTTACACACAAAAAGCGTTTTGATACCTCGTAAAGAAAAAAAAAAAAAAAGGAAAACTGCTATCATGTAGTTCACAATTTTGCGAATCAGATGTACAATTCTGATGATGGTATAGGATTGTGATTACATTTATCATGTTTGATCAGTGTTCATTTTTTTTTTCACTTTTTTTTCTAAACATACCGGTTATAAATGGAAATATTACACCGTTGGTTGTCGCAGGGACCTGCACGCTGAGATGGGGAAGTCGCGATAAACCAGGCGACAAATTCGAAATCGATATCGCAACCCCTTCTGCGTTAACTTCAATAATATTTGCGTATATAAGTATATCGAGTGCGGTCAGACATTTTTATTCCATCGATAATCCTTGACGCGTTTAGTAGATTATCGCTGAATATCTCTGTGAGCACTTCTACCATAGATATACTGCTTCTAGTGACAATGTGTAAGTAACATAACTGAGAGTAATATTTCACATATATACATACGCATGTGACAACCATGCTCATCTATTTATCAAATTGAATCACAAAATATCGAATCTCTAATTCTTTTTTTTTTTTCTTCCCATTTCATCTTAAGAGTTGAAATCATATCTTCATACGTTTGAAGAAGAAGTGGAAGGTTTTTCCTGAAATAGATTACAAGCGCTGAAATATATCTGGTGGTACTGCAGCGTTTTTCCGAAGTGGCTGCTTGCTGCAGAGGCACTTAACTTTTTCAGATCGATTGTCCAGTCGCGTTGATCGATGATGCGATGAGTGCTTTTTCTGGGTCATTCGGAATTCATGCCGGGGAAAGAGAAAGGAAAAATGTGGCGAAAACGTGAATTGAAAATAACAGCGGTGTGGAAATCTTACTAATTATTTCGCACGCAACGCTCGCTAACAATTTATCTCTATACCATATTCGTTGAAATCATAAATTGACAGCGATCTAATTTTCTTGAAAATATTAATACACCTGCTGCCCACTAGATAAATAATAATGATTCGTGTTTTTCCACTCTCGGCAAACACGCTGTAATGAAAATTTATCATATACCCATGACGTTGATGCAATGTATACATGTATATATTCCACTGCACGCGACGTACGCTCGTGCGATGAGCAATAATTGGTACGGGCGCGGGATTTCGATTTTCCATTCCCTGTGCAACATCATTCTATCCACTGCTGCTACTGTTGCGGCTGCTGCAGGCGTTGCGCGTCGCGTCGGCATCGTCGTCGTCGTTCTCTTTCCACGACGGTTTAATTAACCCCATTGTCAAATCTGTCACGTATAATGCAGTAACTCTATTGCATACAATATTTAAACAAGTCGCTTTCCAGGTGTGAAGAACATGTGATTATTTGATGAATATATTTCTGACGAATGGAAAGAATTTTTTCTACTCCTGTTTTATCATATGATTGACAACTCGCTTTGCTTTTTTCTTGAAAATACATTTCTCTTTCATATAGGATGCGTTTCACACGTATATCATGCGTCGTTAAATTTTCGAACCAACAGTTTGAAAATGGCGATGATGTGTCTGTCGTCGGTCTAAATGCCTCGACGTAATTTATGCCGATCTTATTTTATGCGATACGACCTTATCTCGGATGCAGGCGGAAAGTTGAGGAGTAATGAAAGCTATTATACCAGGAGCAGACGACTTCCTCGATAAATTCGGTGCCGGATTGGGTACTAGAGCGATCTTTACGCCGAAAGCGGAGGTGGTTTTTAATTAAAATATTACCCCCTGTTGATCGTTCAAATAATACACTGTACGCATATTACCTAATCAATAGCTTAATTTTGCTGACAAGGCGTTATCGCGGCTGGATTCTTCGATGCATGAAAAATGAAAATCGAAAACAAGTTGTGCGAATATCATCGCAGCTTTCTTTTCTTTTTTATGTCTCGCGATCGGCTGCCTAACCACAAATACAGCGAAATGCATAGGCCCAGAATTTGAAAAGTTTTTTTTTTTTTTTTCTGTTTCTCGCAAATAAAACCACCAGTTTGGCGATGTTGCAATCTGAAGGTGAAAAGACTGCCCCAGAAAGCGTGAATTGTGATGTAAAACTTACTCTCGTATCGAGGATATCAAAGCTTAGAAAAATCCTCGAGGAGCTTCGCTGCGCACTTCAAAACGAACGATGTAACCTGAAATTAGAAATTGAAGAAACTATATCGTCCATGTTGAATCGGAACCTTCTGAAACCCCAACCCCTTCCGGTCATAGGTTTAAATCTCTTCTTCCCACATTTTACTCATAGATTTTTGTTTCAGTATCTGATCGTATCTTCTGATACTTTACAGAATTGTTCCCTCGCTCCAAGTTCCGCGACCACAACGAGGCATTAGATTACTTTGGGTATCAGTTGAGGCCAAATCGCACACTTGGCGTAAGTCCAATATCGATTACGATTTCTACCATGGTGCACCGACCGCACCGAAAATAAGTATTTTCATCGTGTAGTTTAAAACGATTATAGTGTGATGTATCAGCAAAAATAATTCCAACGAAAAGTTCATTGAATAAATTATGTTCGTCACACAGGGTCGATTCGACGAGTATCCGATTTTCTCAGACTACGATCTCCATCAAAGCAGCATTAACAGACTTCGGTACGGATTGGATTTCGTTCAGTCTAATGAATATCTGAATCCAACTCCCTCCACGATATCAAACTTCTATAAGCAGAAGATATTAAACCTTGAGGCCGACTGTTCGGCGGGATTAAATCAGGTCAAAACTAGATTTATAGAGTCCCTTCAGTCCTTAGAAGACTACACGATCCAGTTAGAAACTCATCATCATCGATTGGATCCATTGAAATCCTCGAGAGTTGAAAATCTGCCGGAAATAAGCTTACCCTTTAATTTCCAAGAGACGGAACTACCGATGAATGAGAAAATGATCCATTATTTTCGGGGCGATCATTCACGCGAAGCATCGGTGGCTTTGAAGATATCAAAGTGCGTTCGTATTATAGTGCGCGATGCTTCGAAAATACGTCGATAATTCAACGTTGCATAATTTACGATCGAATAAATATGATTGCCTACAGATCCGCGCTGATCGATAACGTGCAAAGTTTGTGGTCCGTGGACATGCAGGGTATGGGAATTGGTACAACGGTCGATCAACGGTGTGAGTCTGACTCTTGCGGTTTGATCTATCAAGCATCAACGTTACGTCTCGCTTCGTCCCAAAGTTTCAACGTTCCAAACTCAATAAGTGACATTACTCTGGAGGAAAACTATCCCAGAGAGTTCAACACCTCATCCACATATCCGTTAGCCGTAATTTTTGCGCGATAATTCATCATCCGAATAATGAGAGCGACGCACGATTGGATAGGACTTTTGTACCTTCCATGCAAATCTTTTTCTTTTAATATATGATGTTCAATATTCTGGGGGATGGTTCAAAACCTGATTTTATACTTCGATCTTTTTTCACCTAACGCGATCAAAAACAAAGAACACGAATATCAGCAGCGTTTCATTACCTTACGGATGAATGATGAAATTGATAGAAAAAAAAACAGCGTTGGCTTTCTTTTACAAAGCAGCTTTCGCCACGTACTCACATTGGCATACGAACGAAGTGAGGAACGTTTGCAAAGGTCTAATGTCGGAGGTCGTAGAGTGCATTAGATTTGCCGGCTAAGCCTTTTATGAGGTGGTACAGTATAGAGAGAGCGATGGGACAAAGGCTCGCGAGCTGTCTTCGACTGAAGAACGGTGAGTGAGGAGGTGAAGTGGAGTCGGTGAAGTGATGGCTGGCAACCAGGAATAAGAATAAGAAGAAGCAAAAAGTATAAGAAAAATGTATAGGCAGATATGGTAGCAAGGGATGAAAACGGTGCGCGAGAAAATATAACCATCCTACTGCACCCATCCGCTATTGTATGCGCAGAGTGCACTCTGTGCTAAATCAGCGGGACTTTAACTCCCTTTCCTTCTATACGTAAATGTATTAAATTTTTTTTCATATCTACATCTTCCGAAGTTTCACATTTCATTATTTTTCTTCTCATCATTATTATCTCTGTCGTTATCTCCGACACGTTCATTCTCTGCACGTGGTTGTAATATTTTTTGGACTTTTTGACGCACGACCTTCATACCCGGGCATTAAAGAACCACTTGACTTTTTTTTAAAATTTTTATGTAACTAAGTATGTCGAAGGGACAATTTTGTACTCACACATATCTCGTCTGGTATTTGGGAACGGGAAACAAACGGTACCAGAATTGAGTTTGAGCTCCCTTCTGATTAGCAAAATGAGCCAATTAAAGTGACCCTTTTTTCCATCGTGCGTTGGGTCTGCGAAAAGGGAACAGGCGATTCTCTGAATTCAGAAACGAGGAGCAAATGCTCGATTTGAATTTTTACTCCGGTGAAAATTTTATCCCTCGCGAGGGTCTATTTCAACGTCCTATACCGTTTGTAATGATACTAAATGTGGCTTGATAATGTTTCACGTACATATGCGTACATAGGTATGACATGTATGTGCCCGAAAGTTTATCCCGTAGGCATCGCGTGGCCCTCGTCGAAATTGGTCATAAATTGAACGGCTCTACTCAACCCTTCAAACCCTCGTGTGTTACAAAGTACGGTGCGACTGTACCACGATTGTTACATTGCGTTTGATTTATCGATCCCATACGTCACGTGAATTTTGTAGTGAAGTATAACGACGTGTGCAGTCCGAGTGAACGCTGATACCGTTGGTGTGCAATTAAAAGAATTTGTCCAACGTATTTATTCAAACCATATCCCTGAAATCTCCGAAGGATTGGAGAAATCGTTGAGATCAAAGATGGAAATTAAAAGGTCGGAAGAGCCATGTATATAGCTATGCCCGTTGAACAAATCGCAATGGGGTTTAAATTACCGTTCGGGGGTAGTTTACCTTTTAAGTTCTGACCGTTGAAAATTTCTCCCGGTTCTTTTGTTCGCCTCAGTTCACTCGAACTGGGTAGAAAATTGCTTACGCGATATATAGTTGCCATAGAGAGCAATTTTGTAAGACTGAATGAAAAAAGAAAAGCAGCGAGAGAGTCGTGAAAATAGCTCGCAAACTGTACTGAGATCGAAAAAATGTTCTTTTTCTATTTTCATTCGTTTTTTTTTTATTATTTCTAATCGGACCACCGTCTAGTGGACAATCGAGATTGTGAGAAAGATTGAGATCAAGATTTATCGCTTCACAGTGCAGAAAACGATGTCGCATAATTTAAGTTCCGTGAAATCTTGTAGTAGCTATAGCCTAGCAATTTACTACTTCCCAGACAAACTGGCATTTCGATCCTAACTACGACTCTTCATGCCGCGGTGAGGATATCCCTTCGTCAACGGTGGAGGACAGCTGGTAAATAAATTGCGAATCGTCGAAAGGCAAGTTTCTTATTGAATAAAATGATTTATAGAACTCGACGTTCCGTTTTCTTCCCCTCCTACTTTTACTCCTCTTGGCACCCCGGGGGTCCAGTAGAATCCGGACTTCTTATACAAGAGGGTTTGGAGGAATAGAACTTTTCCTTAACTTTTCCCTTTTTTTCTTTTTTATTCTTTCTTTGATATTTTTTTTCATCGCCCTCGGTCCACGGAAATTCGCTTCTTGCGTCTAGACTGACCAGTTTTGGTCAACCGCAATCAACTTACCGAGTGAAACTGATGAGTTATTTGAAAATACACGACTGCCTGATCTGCCATAATATCGTCGGGGTTATATCCCGTCTGCGCGTTCAGGTGCGTTGGGTATTTGTTTTTGTATAAGGCTGAAATGGCGAATGTTAGTCAAACATGGTCGCTGGATGGGTGTGCTATTGTTTCAACCGAGTGACTAATTTCGTATAATATTGATGGAACCACCCGCAAAACGACAAAGTTACGCAATAATAATAATCGATAATGGAGCGAAAACTTTTCGGACGAAAGCTTTTGCTTACGTTGCAAGTCTGTAGAAAAAACGTAATGGGATTAAAAATTATGGTACACATAAAAGAAGAACAGAAAAGGGGTGAAAGCAAACGGGATTTTCTGAACCACTATCCAGTCACGAATTTTACCTCGAAATATCGCGAAAGAAAATTTATAGAAATGTCGTCATGTACGTTGTCTTTTTTTATTAACAAAAAAAAAAAAAAACACTGTGAAGTAATAACCTGCAGCTGATGCTTCAGAATTTGTATGCAAATGAAATGCACTTGGTGTCGTCATAAATACATAATAATATGCTGACGATGTTCTCCCGAGCAAAAAAAAAAAAAAATTGGTACAGACTTCATTTTAGTCTCAAAGAAGAAAATTGAATATTTACCATGACGTACAATTTTCGTCATCACGAAGCCAAACCATGCACGTTTCCCGCGCGACACTCTAACGTTTACGTTCAATGACAAATTTAATCCATGTAGTTATAGTCCTTTGACGCGATGCAACTCTCGTATTAAATTCGATCGATTATACTCAAAAGTTCCGTGTATATTCAGAGGTGGAGAATTTTTCTCGTCATTCAATCCCCTACCTTCAAAATATCATCACGGCCACTCACGTCGAATTTTCATTTACCCAAAATGTGAGGAAATTCGGAAAAAATAAAGAGAAAAAAGTAAGAAAGAAACGGCGCCGTAGTTCGGATACATCGCAAGGGAAATTCATTTTTCATATATTGACTTTTGAATAAGTGAACGTTGACTATGTTGAAAAAAATAAAAAATAAAAGCGAAGTAAACGGACTTCTTGCCAATTTTAGACTAACCCCGCATTAAATAAACATCGACTGATCGTCCCCGCAATATCGTATGTTAATAATTCATCTGCGAAATAGAAAAAAAAAAGAATTTCTTCAGTTTCGGCAGGTACGCTTTTACATGAGAAAGTTCAATGCCTTAGGTGCGAAATTTCTCGACCCGTAAGCACCTTCATACATGACTGATGTATAGGTTCGATTTGGAGTTGGGCTTTCCGATGTAATACCCTTGGGATGTGGTCAACGTTGTCCCATCTTTTGAGTTCTCGACCATGAAGGTCGTAAGTTATTCAAAAACATATATCCCCATCGTATACATTTGATACTACTCGTATTAAAATATGCCTAGGGAATAAAAAAAAAACTGGGGAGAAACGGACCCTGTAACCTAATTTTGAAAGTATTAGGATTTGGAAGAAAAAAAATAAGAAAAAGAAAACACAGCTATAATATAATGAAATGCTTATTCAAACTTTTTCGTACGTAGAAAAAAAAAAAAATAGTTAAATAAATAAATAAATAATAAGACAACGAAACATATAGTTATCGAATAATTTTTATTTTCCCACAAAAAATAGAGCATCACATGGATTCTTTCTGGAAAGATTCGGTGTTTGAATAAATATCACTTCTTTTATTCTGTCTGTTTGTTGAAAAAGAAAGAAAAAAAAAATTAAAGAAAAATAGCCCGCAGCAATAGATGAAGTTGAGTATACGTTAATCCGGTTCCGCCCGGTAGCGACGTGGTTGGAGGAAAAAAGGGGGGAAAAAAAAGAAAAAATAAGGAAAAATCGAAGGAAGAGTAAGGGTATTGTGGGGTGGAGGGTGGATAGTGTATTATCGAGTATATTTGGTTGCATTTGGGATTGGTCGGGTTGGATCGGTTTAGGCGACTCAAGAATTCATTGGCATAACCCGATAGTTGCGTGGAAGACCACGCGAGGGGTATGAGCAGGAAAAGCACTAGCAACGAGTTGTATACATATATACAGAGTCGATGGTACCCCGATAGATAAAAAGGCTTCACGGGTTCTCGAATCCTAAGAGCGGTGGATTAGATGCGGTTGGTTTACCGAGGACTAAGAACCCGGGGCAGGCAAGGACTACTTCGGTCCCATCTCGAGGGATTAGAGAGAAGAGTTGCGGGAATATAACCGTATTGCCGAAGAGAAATACAAGATGATACACGTATATACACGAGATAAAATCTAGATCGAATTATATCAGCCGAAAAGAAATTTCACCGATATACATACATATATATCCTAATATATATAAACGGAACTTATCAACCTCCATGAAATCGATGAGGGTCAGTTACCTGTAAACATCCCTCTCGAGAGAGTCAACTGATAAAATTAATCGAGAATCGTTCGATCGAAATAATTGCCCAACGATTAATTGAAATTTGGATATTATACACATACAATTATACGAGTCACTCAGCGCTCTGATTGATCCAGAGTATGGCTAGAAAACCATCCGAGCATAGAACTGTACAGATAATATACATCTATAGTTTATCAAGTGGCAATTTCACACTTTGCAAGTTTCGCAACTTTCTGTTCGGAGCAAGAAAAAAATTAAAAAAAATAAAAAGAAAAGCAAAGATATGAAGAAGAAATGAAATTTCCATAAAAGTAGATCTGCTGGAAGCTTATCATGGGGATTTCATTTTTCGATTTGCATAAGATATCCGATCGTAATCTTTGCCGTACTCTCGTTGTGACGCGATTTAATCCGCGTATAAATTCGCGTTTACAAATAATTATCTTAAAAACTGTGATAACAAATTGAAAATAAATCGAACACATGGTCATGTAGCTTAAGGTTAGGGTAGAGCTGATGAGAGAATGTTGAGAATGAATTTGAAAGTAAAAAAATGCGCACGCCCGCCGCAGCGCCCAGAACCACTAATGTCCTCGATCGCAGCGCGGACGGTAACTTCGAGGTGACGCTAGCCACGAAGGCGACCATCTATCACCAGGGACTGGTTGAGTGGAAGCCTCCTGCCATATATAAGTCTTCCTGTGAAATTGACGTCGAGTATTTCCCCTTCGATGAGCAGACCTGCGTACTCAAGTTTGGTTCGTGGACCTATGACGGCTTCAAGGTAAATGCGCATGGTAGATAATAAGGCGATAATTTATAACTCGATGTATCTGATTTTTCAATCGGATCATCATCGACTCTGACACCCCGCCAAATCGCATATCATCTAAAATCGCGATTATTCCGCGTTCATATAAAACACCTGTTTGATCTCGAGTACCGATGCTTTTTTTATCGCCGCACGATACGCGAACGCAAATGAAAAAAAAAAAAAATAACGAAAATAAAACAATTTTCGGCTGATGTCTGTAAAATAAGCATCGAAATTCGCGTATCAAACAGAATGTGAGGGAGGAGGTTGCCGCCGATTTTCTGAACCACTAACGATCCTTGACCCCTGAAGATTTCGACGGTGACATGTAGAGACAATCTAATCGCCCTACAAGGAAAGCACTAGGATCTATGGTCCGACACAGCAATTGAACTTGCACGTGAAAGCTCAAATTGTGGAGCCCGCGCAAACAATAAGTAATCGGTCGAATCGAATCTGTTAAGTAACTTGCCTTCGAATCTCGTTACGAAATCTAACTACACGTAATGTATGAAGAGAGCTTTCAAATGTTATAAATTTCACCTAGTTCAACTAGAGTATACAATCTCTATCTTTCCATCTATCTTTCTTTCAGCATCTCGTTTTACTCACGTATTAGAGTTTGCATTTTTTTTCTCGGTTCGTTCGGTGCTTTATAATACCTCAGCAATTCCATACTCCGCGGGAGGGTTGTTTAAAAGTAATCAAAAAAATATATATATAATACACCTGCCCCGAGTATTGTTTTTATATAAATGGAAAAAAAAAAGATAATTGCTTTTTCATATCTAAATCCTTTAACATGATATCATGATGATATTAACAATAATGATAATAATGATAATAATAACAATAATGTATTATACGCTCCAAGGTTTCAAATTAAACAAAAATATACCTACTCTTTGCTTATATACATAGACGGTAAGAAATTCACTTGGATGAAAAGTAAAATTGTTATCACAAGAAAGAAGAATAACGATATCTTTCAATAGTAGAAAAGCCAAGAGAAATACATTTACACTGTATAGATGGTGAAATGAGAAATGATTAAATGTTAAAGTTACGAGATTCTCCGGCAAGTTATTAAAATCGATATTGAAAAGTCACCGTTTATTTCTTTCCGTTTGTTTGATTTATCTTTTCTTTCTTTCATCTTCCTTGTTTATGTTTTTTTTTTTTTTTTTCAATAAACGCTCCAAAATTGGGTTTCGTTTTAATCTCCGGGGATGTTGGCGTCGCGGGGACGGCGTCAGGCGCCGCGTTGGCGTCGACTATAGGTTTTTGGCGGCAACCTTTCTTCTCCCTTATCATTTCAGGATCAGCCAAGGTCACGTCGCGTTCTTTCTTCGGTGATTCCAGCGCTGACGGAAACTACGAGGTGACCCTGATGACGAAGGCTATCGTCTACTATACTGGACTCGTTGTTTGGCAGCCACCAGCAGTTTATAAATCTTCCTGCTCCATTGATGTTGAGTTCTTTCCATACGACGTACAAACCTGTGTATTGAAGTTAGGCTCATGGACCTATGACGGTTTCAAGGTGGTGATTACCAACGATATTGTTTTCGTTTCCGTTTCCCGTTTCTTACTTTGTCGTTTTGACGTTGGTTCGATTATTTTTTTTCTATTTTTTTTTTTTGTTCTCTACAATCAGTTTTAGGAATGCTGCGTGCCGCCGGCTGTTGGACGTGATATATTGGCCGTTTGATTGACGTCGTTACATACGTTTTGAATTTTGGATTTATATAACTGTGTTATTTGATGCAATCAAGTTTGCCGCTACAGTTGAATGTCGGATGAAAAACAAACAAAAAAAACAAAGAAAAACGCCAATACCTCGACCCCCACTTTTACACCACACATTTAAATAGATGGTACCATACAATTACTACCCCTAGTGACATAATCAACCAATATCGATCACACGATTCATCCGGTATACAATTGTGTCCAAGTATTGGCGTTTTATGTTGTTATAAAGTGACACCGTTCGTCGGTATGGAAATTTCGAAAAATTCCAAGCTCAAATTTGAAGAGAAAAGAAGAGAAGAAAAAAAAAACGGATGAGAACAAACGAATGGCGTCGCTTTATAAAAATCATTACCGGAAAGCAAATTGTATAGGCTAAACTATAGGTTCTGATTGTGCATAGCTGTTGGACGTCACTACGCTCGAAACACGTGGGAAAGGTATAAAATTGAATGTACAAAGGGTACTTATATGCAACGAAATTGATATGAAAACCAAAAAAATTTTCGACGTATTAAATTGAAGAAAAAATTAACTCTAACTTTCTGATTTTTTTTTGTTTTTTTTTCATCTATTCAAATGTGTATATATAGTTCTCATTTTACGTACCTGTATACGATGGTAATGCAAAAGACGAGAAGAAAAAAAAAAAAGAAAAAGCAGTTCACAAAATATAATACAATAATCGCAAAATATTATCGTATATGAATATTTATACATTTATGAAACAATAAATCTATACCAGGTGTATATCTCTTGTGCAGCGAAAATCAAAATGATGACACACACAACACAAACGTTATACGATACTCTGATTATTATATGATGATAATTTTTTTTTTTTTCAATAATTATGTTCATATGTATGTATTGGCTGGATAAGATAAGCTGATATTATAATGTGTTGAATTTTATTGAACGTAGTGTTTATTGGTGGCTGTTTGAATCCTGCAAAATGCTTTGTATATAATCGGCGCATCGTTTGATTATTAAAATACCTATACATGCATGCGCGTTATCGGAAAAATATCGATCTCATGCATCATATATTATGCAAGCTTTCGCTGATTATTTTACATCGAATGATCACTTTTTCAAATTCGTTATAATTTCATCTCCCTGTTCATTCCTAAATACAGCGACGCGTGAAATTGCGTAGCTCGTTCTAGTAATTATTATTTCTGCACAGATGGAAGAAGAGAATTCGATTCAATTCGATTCGGTTAAATTCAATTCAATTTCATTTCATTTAAATAAATATAATGAAATAAAATCGACGTAGTTGACGAAATACTTGTAAAATATAGTTCGGGTTAATAAGAATCTCTAGATGAGATAGAATTGATTTTTATAATTCGTACTCTTAATTCGTCGGGGTGCTCCAAATTCACGAACAGGGATACGCTGCGGTGTCACGGCCGTCACCCCAGCGATTCCACTGTGATGGTTCGCACCCCCCGTTATAGTAGAGTACGAAGCTCGCCTTGTGGCCCTCTAATGTTAAGTGCTTTCTTTCCGTTCCTTTTCTCTTTTTCTCTCTTTCTTTACTTTTTGTTGTTTTTTTTTGTTCGAGAGAAAAAAGAAGGGAAGAGACGCGTACCGCCACTCACTCACCCTGCAGCCAGGCAATGCACGGTTCGCTGTACACTTGTATTTTAATTTTCTTTCATTTATATCATCTCAACTTCCATCGTCGTTAAATATTACCTTATATACCGTCTCTCTTTAGGATTCATTTTATTTATTATTTCGGTCCTCTACTGATTCACTGTCATTGCATAACGATATCGGGTTTTCTTCGTTTGTCATTCGTCGAAAACCTAGGAACTACGCATAATATTTACCAAACTTTCAACTTGACGTATAATTCAAAGTATTAATTATTTTGAAAATTTCAAGCACACGATTTATCGTTATCGTCATAGCTTCAATTTATTCCTCTTTTCGGGGTCAGCGACCTCCACCCTAACTCGGAGTAACGTGGGGTGTGAAAAAAAAGAAAGAAAGGAAAGGGGGGAAAAAAACGACGAGTTTGTTAAACGTGTGCATACACCGTTTTAGGGGAATGCCGGGAATTCAGTCGCGGGTACGTTGAACACGAAGGTGTAGTAGGATGGTACAGTTTTCGGGTGGAAAGTTTTAAGAATTCTACATCTCATGGAATTTTTTGGAGCGTGTCGTGGTTTAATTCTGTTATACATATAGTATCCACAAAGTTACATACACATATACACGCAGAAGCACCAAGCCGGAAAATTTAACTGAAAAATTCTCTGACATAAACGAAGCTTCTACAGTTTGCGTAAGACTGGTAGCGGCAGTGATTCCACTACGCTAAATATTCTGAAAGCTTATTTTTTTTATTTTTTTTATGTGGACCTCATACGTAGGAAAAAAAAACGGGCTTTGACATCCGGATTCGGAAAAGTACGTCACTACTAACAGCGACTCTACTTGTCAATTAAGAAACTATAGAAAAGACCCCGGTGAACACTTTTAAATTAACCCAAATTTGGAAAAGGAATAAAAACAATTTATGTTCAGATCAAAAATACTTGTCCAGCTAAATCACACTCGTTAGATGACAGAAATCATAGAAATTATGTAGGCCAATCAAAGTACTAGTTATATAAATTCGAAAAACTATTTTTTTTTTTTTTTTTTAATTTTATTTTTTGGTACACAGAAATCGGCTAACCATAGAAGCTTGAGTACTGATCACGCATGTGGTTGATTCTAATGAGCCTTTGAAACGCTAGATGATGATTGATTGGAATAGTATTATTAGACGTTAAACATAAATTCATCCCCCGTTAGTAGAGTTTAGATTCCCTAAGGATAAGAGAACCATTTACATGGCTCTTAACCGCGCAGACCGTATTATCGGCATTCCATGTAACAGATTGCGACGTTTAAGAGCCTCGGGTTAATTGCGGGCAATGTATATGTACAGCCCATATATATGTATATACTACGTTAGTACGGCGTCTCTGAGATCAATTCCTAGAAATTTTCGTACCCGAACTTCTGTTCAAATAGCTCCGTGAGATAATAATTATCATATACTTCCTACAACGTCGGTTCGATTGCATATATCGTATGTTTTTACTCTATGGAAAATGAAAGAAAGAAAAAATTCGTACATTGGTTATTTTCATTATACCTATACAGTCGAACAATTGGATTTTTAGAATCAATCTGGTTATTTGATGTCCGATTTTCATATCGTTCACCGATCATACGATATGCGGGTAATCGTGACGCAACGAGAGCGACAAATGAAAATTCCGGCATCACCGCCGCCGTACGACCGTGACAATAAATTCTCGGATATTTTGCTCCGAATGCGAAAAAGCTGGGGCGGAAAAAAGCTCAAAGAGAAAAAAAATAAATGAATAAAATGATCCTTTCCTTAGAAAGCAGAGCACATACATGCATACATACATACACGGTTCATAAATGGAAAACGCCCCGCTCGTTGGCGTGTTGTTGTGATTTGATAAAAAAAACTCCACCATTTTAGATGTATGTACAGTACTTTGCGTCGGACTAGGCCCCCAGAATTTCGGACTGTGGAGAATGGAATCAGCTTTCCGCGCAACCCTCCAGGCTTTGTAAAGGGTTGTAACATTTGAATACCGTGGATAATTTGTGAGTATAATTAAGTGAAGAGTAAAATTTTTAACATCCAAGTGCGACAATCAAATGATTTCAGAGCTTCGAAAAACCGAATAGCACAATTCCCAACAACCCTTCATTGGAAAATCTATTTGAACGACGATTATTTAAAAAAATCTATCAAATCGCGAGGATTTTTGTATCAAGTTATACGTATACGTGCACATAGTTTAAGATTCTGCTGCTCATTTTCAATATATTCTGCAATATTCACAGCTGGAGGTCGTGTAGATATTGCAATAGAAGTAGAATATTTCGTCGAAAATTTTTCCACCCAACATCGATGAAATCTTGTTCGAAGATTTTCCTTATTCTTCGCATGTAAGGCCAGAACTTTCCTTTGACGATCAAGGATGTATAATATAACGGGTACCGAAAAGGCAAGCTTTATTATTTGCTGGTTTGTTTTCTCGGAAAAGTCACCGTATTGAGTAGGAAAAGAAACTCTCGCACATTTGGGAAAAGCGGTCGTTGGCTACGATTTGTATTATTTATTTATCTTTATTTTTCATATCCGTCCGATAAATTCGGTTGAAATTTTTTGGCAAAAATCTAACGTGAAAACAGTTCAACCACGCGAATAATTTCACGTATATATCGTAGGCATGAATAAAATCCCTTGTAGAGCCACCGGGTATATAAATATATAGCATACACGGAAAATTTATCACCAAAAGTATATTATGGTGACTTTTCTCCGGCTTCTTCTTACCGTCTTTGTAGTTATATAACGGTTTTTCTTTTCTCTACCGGATCCTTTCCACTTCCTTTACTGCGCTTCCGGCCATATCCGAGTTGCTGTTTTTACACATAGGTATAAAGAATACGTTGGAACCAAGTGTATATAGCTACATAGAAATGTGCTAAGAAAATAACTTCGTTGTCGTAGCACAACGTTGCACCAGAATGCTGCTACGAAGGCTACACACATAGCAATGGCGATGAGAAAAAAATAAAAAATCAGAAACAAAGAAAACGAAGTTTAAAGCAAAACGAAGTTTAAAGCAAAACGAAGCCAAGCAAAATAGGAACATCGTCGTCGTAGTCGTCGTCGTTTGTATCGCGTGATGCACAAAACGTCTACCAGGAAGAAGTAGCTGCATGTTGGCACCTACCCACCCACCAACCTATATATGTTAGACCTGTATAAACCTGGGAACAACAAGATTGTGTTGAGCTGACCGGGTCACGCGTTGCCACGAGTTGACTCATAAGTGTCACTAGTCGAGTCACTGACTTTGCCCTCCGTGGGTACTCCGTTTTACAAGTTAAAGGTGCGCTATGATTCCGTGCATATATTTACGTACATTACTCAATATAGACGCGAGTTTTCCCGTTACACCGTTTCGGTAATAACAGTCGAGGGTGGCGTCTAATTTCAAGTTTTATAGATTTTCTTGGCTTATTTTTTTCAATTTGTGATACTTCGGATCCTCGAGATATAATTTTCAAGTTCTAATCGGTGCTTGCATTGCATTAGTTAGTTAACTAAGTACACTATAATTGCTGTTTCACCTTCTGATATTAAAACGATAAAAAACGGGGCAAGAATTACCGATCGCTACAGAACAACTCCGCCTTATTTTATTCTATTTTGTTTTTCAATAGAATTCTACTTCCTTTTTTTCAATTTGTTTGCTCCTACCCGTGGCGCAGAGTTTCTGCCCTCGGTTGGCCGTTGCCTGCTATGGAAAGTGTAATTACTTTATCAAGTCAGTGTTTAATTAATTTGGATAATTAGTACACCGGCTCAACCCCCACTCTATTATACACCTATTCGAACATACTTTTTTAAATCTACTCAGCGCGGGTACGGAGATGTTGTTTTGTTTTATTTGAAAAAAAAAAAAAAAAAAAATTTCCTTTCTAAAAAATTAATTACATCCTGTCACTATGTTGTAATACGAAAAATCGATGCTGAAAGCTGAAGCGGAGTTTTGAAAATAATTTATACCGTATGGATATGACATGAAAGTGGAATTTATATACCTACGTTGTTTCAAAATTGTTATATAGTGAAATAGTTAAAGTTAGTAAGGTAATAGGGCGTCTCTCAGACTGATCCTTCAAACTCTGTGCGACTTCCCGACAGATCCGTGTCGAATTTTAGTTCATATATAGGTAGTATAACTCGTTTTCTTAAACTTGTAACTTTCTGTATAGTTTATATCCACGCGAGACTTCAACTTTAGCACGAACTTAAGTCAGAGAATTTAAATCCATTGTAAGCTACGCGGTTTTCATATGTGTATGGGTGAGTATGTGTATACCTATATATGATCCTCGAGGAATAATTGAAATATTTGCTACAGATATGCCTTCAAAAATAGGAATTCTGTATGAAATATTCGTCGAAGAAATAATCAGCGACTTTCACAGCTTGAAAATTCATATTGGCTAAAGTTTTTTTTATCATTTTTATTGCATGCAGTTTTGAGTTATCACTTGCGAAAGGTGCAGTACAAATACGATAACTGCTATTCATATTTTAATTGGGTATCTAGAAAAAAAATATTGATCATGAAAAATGAAAAAAATGGCGTTATGCATTTATTGATTAAATCATATATGTTCTGTATTCAAATATATATATATACTGGGAGTATAACTTCGTTGTGCTTGTGCTGTCAAATATTTTTGAGAACGCACACATTTTATACCTTTTCCATGAGGATGCTGTTGGAGTCGTGTGGCGTTGGGTAATTTATATATAAATATATAATAAATATATATACATTGTAAATAATGTGTATATATATTTTCGTGTTGTGTTTTGTTTCGTTACGTACGCTGTACATTATACCTATATAAATATTACATGTATTTACATATACCTATAATGTGTACATATGTGATATTGAATTCACATCATAATTATTATCATTATCATTATTATTACGAATGTGTTTAAAATATAAACCTCGCACAATTATGTTCATATGGTAATCATTATACCGCGGTTGCAGGTTGTAATCATAAAAATTCGAGCACTTTTTTCAACTATAAAATAAATGAAGGCAAAATAATTATCGCGAAAGATTATGGCATTTAAATTGTTTCATATTATACCGGTACTAGAGTTTAGATAACAAAATGAAAAAATAATTCGATAAAATATAATTTAATGAAAATTGCGATGTAATGAGAAAATGAAAATGAAAATGAAGCAAAAAAAAAAACACACACACAAAGTATACGATAATAGAAATTGCAACTACGGACCTCCGTTTTGAATTTGATTTTTATTTTTGAAAAGTTATCGCAGAGCTGCAACGTTCCGATATTTTTGTTATGCTAAAGCTCTTTCCATATCCACACCAAAATCATGAATTAATCATTGAACCGCTACTGCAGGTATCGATTTTGCGGTGGAAGTATATATGTACATAATATATACGTGTATATAAAGGATGCATAACCGCCGCCGTATCCTGCAGGTATATCGGGGTATAAAATTGAAATAAATTGAAAGTGTTTCCACGATTCAAAAGTCGAAGTGTGCAGTTACATTTTCCACGCGCCTGATCAGTGCCGAATATCCAAAATATTCCATCGCAACTGTCACGTGCTATTTATTCATTTATTAATTTTTTTGTTCGCATTTTTTATTTTCACCGCGCTGAACGGAAAATCAGAGTATGAATTTCTTTCTTCATTTCACGGTTCGATGTATCGAAATATTATATTGTCGGTGGGTGGGTATATCAACGTTCGGAAGTGAATTCGGCAGAACTTTCTTCGATATATCGACTCGCATTATACATTTGTAGACATGATATTCATCAACGATACTTATCGCGCGACGTATCGTTTATAGGGTGAATAGCAAACACATCATTCTTGGCAATAAAATCACTGTACATATTGGTGCATAATTCATGTACCTACTATGTGGGAATTCGCATTCATGTCTGAATACCCGCCTGACAAATTTCAAGGTTCGTTAGTATATTATTTCCGCGATATCCCCTTCGGAACATAATTCTACATACACACATAGGTATATATTGAGATTTAGAAGTTACATTCTGCTCTCTTCCCGCTTCTCTACGCGGTTATGAGAAATCCTTGATGCTTGCGGTTATTACTTACTGAGGGGTTAAATTCAACGATCGAAGAAGAAACTGACTCTCCGCAGTGAAATTAAATTAAGCGGCTGTATCCTCTCAGGCTCGTAATCTTAAAATTAATCAGGCCTACCAACTTACGTAAAACGTTCTTGTGTATATAACTACATGTATGTATATGCAGTACACACACACACACTGTACATAATTGTGTACACATACACTCATGTAGGGGATATAGGGCATTCCCCGTTAACTCGATCAAAATTTCACCTTCAGATTTTTCGTTCGGCTTCAAAAAAATTTACGCGACAGTAGCATCTGAGACACACCTGGTTGTATACGTTTCTATCTGTATTCAATTTCGACGAAGACTTTATTGCACTGATGGATTGAAACTTTGTCAAGTTCGACCGTTTTGCAAAACTTGGAATAACAGTTCTTTAGAATCCCGTATCGGATATCAAAATTCTTCAAGCTTTCAAAAAAAAGTAGACAGATCCTTCCATTTGGTTTCTCTGGACCTTCCTTCGAATTAGAAGATGGAAAAAATCGGTCGTGGGTGATCGGTGGTCCCGTGAAAATTATATGCACAACCACGAGGTTTTTCATTTTTTTCCGCACGTCCCAAAATATGTATGATAGAACTTGGAAAAATTTCAAAACCACTATAACTCTTGAGAAGAATTTGACAAATGTGAAAAAGAAAAAAAAATTTCCCCGGATGTTGTCGGATTAATTTTTTCGAAACTGGGACGAAAAATATGAGGGTTCAATGTTGCTCGATTTGACACAGCATAACCCATACAGAGGATGTGGTATACATACGCACACCGCCCGGGTGTTGTAAACTACAAGATAGCTAACAGCTAATACCAAAATCAGATAGTACAGCTGCTAATCGCCTTTTCAATAATAATTTTATGTACATATACATAGCAGATAAAATTAAATGCATATATACAAACCCCAAACACTGCGGCACGATAATACAATCTACATACGCATATATACATAGGTATGTATTACGCTTTTGCATCCCTACTTCTCGCCGTAGAACTCAGGGCTGACGCACTTATACGACGTGATAAAAATGGTTACCCTGAGGATAGAAGTTGGGCGCCGGCTGATTGCCCTCAGATTTGAAATCTCTCGAGCAAATACCAACTGGTAAAAATACAGACTCGAAATTTCGCGGTACACCGTCAACTCTGCTTCTTTGTAGACACTGGTCACGGTCTACCGATTCAGTAGGGCTCGATGCAATTTGATCCACAAACACAAATTTGAAATCGCATTGTGACGTGATCCAACAAAATCGTAATACAGCCGCTAGGCGTTGACAGTTGATTTCATTGGAGTTAAAATTTTGTTGGAATGAGCAAACCCTTCCGTTTCCCCCCAGCTTCTTGTAGAACATGCCACGGCTTCGTGCACTTCTCTTAGCCGCGTACATATACTTGAGCATATTTGCGCGCACGAACGGTTTGCGAGCACGAATGCTCATATGTGGACGTAGTTTCTGTGCGTGCGCACACGTCCGAATACGCACGAACAAGATCCGTCGCTGGTCGGTCCATCAAAGGATTTTCGTGCGAAACGGTGCTCAGTCTGGACGACATCTAGCCATTGAACGACTCGAGCGCGATTCAGCGCGCACGAACATAGACGTTCGTTGAGCAAAAGTAAACACACGCACGAACGTACGCCCGGTTAGGTTGATTGTGAATCGCTTCGTGGCCAAGCTCGTTTGGACAACTTTTCGTAGCCGGCCCAGCTACACGAAAAAGTTGTCCAAACGCGCGCTTGCGGCCGCGAAGCGATTCACAATCAACCTAACCGGGCGTACGTGCGCGCAAATATGATCAAGTGTGCACGCGGCGTTAGGACGTGTGCGTACGCGCAAAAACCATGTCCAAATATGAGCATTCGTGCTCGCAAACCGTTCGTGCGGGCAAATGAGTGTGTACGCGGCTTAAAGATGTTCAGATTCACACGGTAGCTTCAGAAAGCGAAACACGAGGAACAAACTTATAGCAAAATGCCCGTTCTGAATACTCTAACTCTCGGCTGTATCGCTCACTGGAAGGCCTAGGCGCGTCTCCAGAATGTTCCACATTCCCAATTTCTCCTCAATACTATTCTCGATCTCACGTGATCGTACGTAATCGATCGGACTTTGGCCCTCCAGGTTTGGAAATGCTTCGTGAACTGTCGGATGAAAATTCCACGGATGATCTGAATCGACGTCATTCGAGATCGATCGTAGTTCGCAGGCGGGACTCTCGTCGACCACCGGCACTCACGGTGCCGAATGCCCCGGGATTTCCCGGGATCTTATTGTTTCGTCCTCCGTAGTTATCCGTCCGAATTGTCAACCATCGTACATGCTGATGAATTAAAGCAGAGATTAAAAAAAGTAGGGAGCAAAAAAAAATGTATAAAATTAATCAGAAGCAACATTTGCAGTGGCCCAAGTCGGTCACGATCACCTCTCGAACTGACTTTGAAGCTCCGTGGCTCATTTCAGTATTCACTATATACTCCTACGTAAGATGTGGACGTCTAATAGGGTTAGGTTAGTTACCTATACTTATGTATAACGGTAGATGAAATCTACAACGTTACAGTACCATTTATACATGTACGTATCTGTATATCCTATTTATACATGCCCACGAACTCGGCAAATCAATTTCTTCTCTCTAATCTCATCATCCGATTACTCCCACATTACTAAACCACAATAATCGTAATAGTTATTCAATTGACACAACGGCCACAAGAGCGCTACGATGAAATAGATTCCAACCATCGTTGATAATCACCTACATTGTATTATATGATATCAATAATAACCACAACAATAATAATAATGATAATGATAATATTACTAACAATAACGAGAATAATAGAAATAACAGTAACAGCATCAAGTCATGAACATTTAGTGGTAACTTGTTGAATATAATAGTTATAACATATTTACCCGCGTCTGTTTCTCCCTTGACAATTTTGGTTATAGTCAAAGAACTCCCTGAGCCTCGAGGGTATTACCCTACAACCTGAAGCGGTTTTCGTAACTCACATATATACGTAACCGTATAACATATGGAGAGATTCGTGTTTACAATAAACTAAATAGTAGCACTTTGGTTCAGGTTCGGCCTACGAGTAACTCTTGGTTATACTGAATTGGGTTTAGGCAACACTTCTCGGTTAAGCAAATGTGTGGTTCTTTTGTCGGATTCTTTCTCGGAGCTGTTTAAACTGAAAGGGGATGAATTTTGAACGGATAACGATTTCATTTTATACGTGTTCAATATTCTCAGGTCCAAATAATTTTTCTTCCCACGTATATAGGTATATCGATCATGTCAAACGCTCACTAATTTTCTGAAAAAAGATCTCATCTCATGTCACGACTCTATCTCTTTGTCTCTCTTTCATTCATTTCATCTGTCTTCCATTTTTCTATATTCATTTAAACTCCGAATAAAGTTACATGCATATAGATGTATAGTATTAAAATAATAATAATAATAATAAATGATCGCATGTTTTGTGTGTTTCAAATCTTGAATAATGCTTTTTTACATTTTAACGTGCTTCTTCGTATGGGATGAACCCATTTCTGTGTAAATTTATGTACTTGGAATAAAAACACGGCTAGCTGTTCCGTGCAGATCATAATGCAAACGAAAAAGCACGTTTCGAATTCTAGTTTTTTTTTTCCATTTCTACAGGAATGAAAAAAAAAAAAAATTAAAAATTGAAAAAATATCGGCCAGAAAGTTTTAACACGCACCTGCACCATAACTGCATGGAACTTTATTGTTCAGCCCGACCGGTGATCTGAAGCATAACGTTCAAGAATTGCTGTTTCCTTTTTTTTTTTTCCTTTGAAATTGCATGTAACGTGTTCGCCCATACGCACTCATAATCTACCGAATGTCTTATGCATTTTTGTTATGATGAGATTTCTTCTGGTTGTTCGCATTACCATACCTACAGCTTTAAGCTTTGCATAAGAAGCATTTGCTCATGTAATCTTATTCGTTTGGAGCATGAACTGGCAATACTACACGTGTATGCATTCCCATGCATGGTTTTCCAACTTGGCACGTTGCATGCACGGGTATATGGCGTCCAAATATACTTATGTGTACACATACTCATGGATATACATGTATATATACATATGTACATACGTATATCTCTAGAAGATTCGGTGCATCCTATTGCATCCCACATGTATGCATGTGAACATGTACGTGTATGTTTTAAACGCGAATGTGCGGACGAAAGTTTCACGTTACGTCTCTTATGTTCTCTTTACGTCCTTACATATGCTTTGACGCCTCGTAAGCACGGCGCAACTTGCTGCTGCTGCTGGCTCGGCTGCTTTACACCGCTGCACTTGATCGCAAGCTTGGCATAGTAAATACCGTATGGATGACGACGTAGAATTAGAATAAAGGCAAATTTCGAGAAAAAAGGAATTTGATAAATAAACAACACTATACGTAAACTTATGATCCAAAAATCGTGGATGAAGCTTATGGCGTTTCATGTTCTCATGTCGTCGTCGCAGCAGTATATCAAAACTACCCTGGACTTTGACGATTCTTTCGTATCTCGCGGTAGACGTAACACATGTATAGATCATATCGAACGATGGCTCGCTTCAAATTCCAGCTTGAATGCAGCTGTTCGCCTGATAACCACAGCTGCTGCCTTTGACACGTGCGTAAAAGATCCAGGTCAGATGGTCAACTGCGGATGACAGATTAAGCTTTAACCAATAATAATAATAATAACAATCATAAGAATAAAATGACAAATAAAAAATTTCTACCTGCCTTTAGCGGTTGAATAGAATTTTTATAATTGCTCGCTCGTTATTTCCAATTTTGAACATATCACCGCTGTCCGTATAGTACATGCCATTAATGACGTCGTATGCATGCATGAATTAAAGAGCATAATTTGTGACATGAAGTGCACAGCTACGTTTGTTCTTCAGATTTTTTGAAATTCATTTTTTTCTTTTTTTCTATAGATTTATACTTGTAGAATTAGGACGTTGATACATTTTTTCTCGAAATATATACACACGCTTGAAACAAATTGTCGAATTGCAAATAATATTCGCATATATCTCTACCTATATTCATATATTTTCAGATACACTGTATAAAAAATGAACGATTTGTAAGAGAAAAAGTAAAAAAAAAAGAATCCTACGAATTGCGGTATTATGTATTTGATTTTTTTTTTTTTTTTTCTCAAACCAAACGCGCAGTTTATTATACGTACAATTACACCAGTAAACGTACAACAATATGATACATTATATCTAAGAAGTATTCTTGAATTTTTTTGACCAATAAGATGTACATGTAATATTATTATTATTATTGCGATAGCCGTTTCGTGCTTTTAAACCTTCAGAAAACTCTGTCTTTAATTCTTTCAACTAACTTTTCTACTTTCCAGGAACCATAGAAAAAAAAATACTCCTCCATCCCTGTAAAAGTTCTCTACGCTTAATACTTTCAGCTCCACCAGCTTATTTCTATACCCTACTTATTTTCACTATGGACATGCAGGACGCACCCTACTTGCCGGTAAAAGCTGCAGGGTGGTGTTTTGATGGTCGGTTCTCGGGTCGGTTGTTCGGCGGTTTTTTGTTTTTCTTTTGTTCTTTCTTTCTTCTTTTTTATTCCGCGGGTGAAAGCCCAGAGAGATTTACCACCCGTCTTCCTCTCTGTTGCTTACCTTCAAACAGATGCATGTATGTACAACGAAGTTGAACGGTAATGGCGCGACAACATCGATGGCGCCCGCGCGCATGCCAAAAATCGCTCCAGGGCACGTTTGCCAACAATTTTTTGAAACTTTTCGTTATCCAGAATTTTTACTTTTATTTATTTACTTGTTTCTTATCTGTCTTTACACCGACGAACTGAACAAACGTCAGTTATACAACTACCCTTCGAGGCGTTGGAAATAAATAAATAAACAAACGAATACAAATAAAGATAAATGAATCAAATCAACAAACGAACGAGCAAACGAACACGACGGTAATGTTCCTACGGCGATAAAAAAAAAACAATAAACACTAATCATCAGTAATAACAATAATGCTTATCGTATATTTGATCGATAAATAAATCAAAAGGTATTGACATCGACCGTGTAAAAACCGAGTGATTTTCTCCGATCGTCGTCTTCATTATCACGAGTTATTTCGATAAATTAGTGGTGGAATCTTTGGACGATACTGAGAGAACTGAAAGAAACAAAGATCTAAAAAACGAAAATCTATGCACAGAGAAGAATTGGCAGCATACGTTGGCAAAGAAAAACATGAACAACGGTAAAGGAGAACAAAAAAAAGAGGAATCACGGCTCAATGAAAGTAATTTCGGAACTGGGCGCGAAGGGAATGGTTTTTTGGTTTTTCACCCCATCGCCCCATTCTAATTTTTTTTTTCTTCTCGTTTTTTCCTTTTTTCCTCTGTACCATCGATCTATCAACCACTGGAGGCTAGGACTTTGCACACAAAAACAGAGGTAAACCAGATTAACCCGGATTCCCAATCCTGGACTGTGATTAATGACATTTCATTTTTTATTTTCACGTTCTACCTGCATTCAGTCTGCAGTTGGTTTTCCGTAACTAACGGTCTCGCGATTATTTGCTATTTTTCGATTAACTTTCCAACCGCTAAATTAAAAACTGTGCGTCACGTTCAATTGATTCCAATATACAGGGTGTAATTAAATGATGGTGAAAAAGTATAATTACAGAATAAATCCCAAGTTAAATGGATTTTTAGCCCTCCACTTTCTTTTTTTCTTTTTCTCTTTCTACTGACTTGGTTAGTGTAACTTGAGATCCCAACAATTTCGGGTAAGCGTTTGCAATTAAATCGACAGCTCGATGCTGAATAACTTTTCCTTCTTCAATTTTTATTTTTCGTCGTATTATTTTAACGCGAAAGAATTAAGTTATTATGCGTGATGAAAGACGTCAGGATATATTTTATTTCATTTCAGCTGGTTTTTCTTCTTTTTTTTGCTCAATCTTTTTTTTTTCGTGAACGACACCCATTTCTTCGGGGGCAGTAATTGTAACAATAATAATGAGAATAAAGCACATTTATCACCTCACTGCCTTAGCGCTTCTGCAAAGACGGGCTCAAGAAAGTATAGAGAAGAAAAAGAAGAGGAAAAAGGGGAAAAGAGCAGGGAAGAGGTAGGAAATATTACTCGTGTTTCAAGCGGAAAGCTTGTAACTGAAAGCAGGTTTCGGAAAGAGGATTAGCTCGAAGCATAAATTGTGAAAAAGAAGGATATTTTTTTGGAGGACGACGAAGGACTGCACTAAAACGTGCATCCGTGTGCTACGGCTCTTCAAAACGTCAAATATATTTTGCACCTAGGCTAAACTTGCAAAATTTAAATGATGAAGGTAGAAGGTCCTCAAATGACATTACCTGAATCTACACATATTGTCCAAAATACCATATGGTAAAGTTTCAGTATCCGATTTGAGTTTGCCGGTTCAATTTGAATATAAAGATCGTTTACAATAAATTGCATCTATAACGGTTTATATGCATAAGGATAAATATGTGTGTAATTTTAAGCACCGCTTAACGGTTGCAGCCTATCTTTGAGTTCAACGGGTCGATATTATTGCGTAAGGGTCGATTCGCACTACGTATCGCGAAGGAGTGTAAATGGCGAAAATCTACCTTGAAGAAGTTCGGTAAACATGTACACTTCGCACCGGACTAAAAATCCTAAAAATCGATAAAATTAGAAAAAAAAAAAAAAAAAAACGTAAAAAGTATCACGGTCCAATGAAACGAGGCAAGCGAAAAACAGTATAAAAGCAATCAAAGTTTCGAAAGCTACACATTCCACTTCGTGTTCGGTATTTGAAATCAATAAAAAGTAAATTAAAAACCGCGGTCGAGACGAGAGAAAAAGCGTTAAAAATAAATGTAGATAATATACAAAAACGATGTAATTTGAATGCCGATTATTCCGGAACACTCGAGTAAAGTATAATTATAAAAAACGAGTGGTACGATGTAATAAGAATTGAAAAAAAAGAAGAAATATATACATAAAATTATTATTATTCAAGAAAATGTATAATGTTACCCCGTTAATGAAGTCACGCTTTCTTCATAATCGAGTCATTAATCCGGAAAAATTATGCACGAGCTAAAAATTGTAAATCGGTTTGATATATAACATTTGCGATGTATAATATTAATCTCTTGACTTTATTATAATATCCATAATCAGTTTAAAGTCAAGAGACTCGCACCTGTTATTTATTGCAATAATTTTTTTCCGTCATTTTTTCAAGACATTCTCTATGAAGATTTGTTTTCGAAGAACCCTGCAGTGAATCCTGTGGCGATATAATCCTTTATCATGCTTTATTCCAGATCCTTGCGTCTCATTTATTGTCATCAGCTAATAGATTACCCATCTTATATGAAAAGGCGTGAGAATTTTTTAATTAGAGCTTTCAAAAATGAATAAATACGCAGTTGACATTCATCTATAGATTATTAGGTGGCTTACGTAAATTAGTAGAATAATCAGTAGCTATGAGAAGACTTATACAATGAATTATATTTCGACGAATTACAGTACCAAAATAACGTAGAAATTTGCTTATAATAATTACAGCAGGTTCAATTAACGTGTCATTCTGCAAAATAAAGAGAAAATTTTTTTTTTTAAATCTTCCTATTTTTTACAGTAAAGTAGATTTCTCTTTCTCAGAATCATACCGATATAATTTCCTATTGCCGTACCGCTCTGGATATAAAATACTTTCTTTTTTTTTTAATCCTTTTTTTCTTGCAGAGTGAGACGAGAATTCGTACCAGTTACCCAGCTGTATAAACGATGATTTGAATTTGAATTTTCGTTTTTTTCTCAATATTCGTTTAAATTAATTTCACTTATCAACGCAATGTGTTTTTTATGTAATATATATTCTTAATGAATCGTTAGCTACTCCGTTGCCTGGAAATTATAATGTGTCTCTGTGGCCTGTTTTTATATGTGTGTTTTGTCTATAATTATATATGTGAAATTAACAAAAAAAAAAAAAAAAAAACAAGTAAGAAAACAAGAATCATTATCCGTAATCCAGATGATGGATGTTCATTTTACCAACAATTTATACTATCGCCAAAATTTATGTATACCTATATATAATCACATGGATACGACACGTGGATTTACCCTGTTGTGGGTGGAAACTCAGAGGAGTGAAAGGCTACAAGAGATTTGCCAAAAAAAAATAAAAAAATAAAAAAAGTTTCGTTAGATTCGTCATATTTCATTCACTACGACAGATACATACCTAATATTCACAACTCCTCTTCCGTCCATTGCTGGTCTCCTGATCCAGTGGGGCTGCTTTTGCTTTCCTGTCAAATCAATACCCGCTTCAGATACCTTATCGCAATAACAGCCAGTAAAAGCACGTGTTTATTACATGGGTATATGTATGTATACGTAAAGAAAATGGCTACTGTCACATACCTATTTGCGTGAGAGAATAATTTGATGTGCGAGATTATTTAATCACCTAATTATTTCGTTATGATATTTTTTTCGCGGGGAGATGAAATATTGTTTCGTTATGTAAATATCGTTGATAAATGTTCGATCAAAATCATAGGACAAAAAATATTTTCGAGTAAGATCGATAAATTTTTTTTGTCTTTTTTTACTTCGAATTATTCTCACCCGCAATGATTTATTTGTGCATACATAAATTTTCACTCCAGGAGTTATAACAAAAATTTATAAATATGGTAAAGAATAATAATAACATAATTTACGCTGCTGCTGTGATGTCGCAATTTTTTACCCTTTAAAAATCATAAATTCATTAAAGAGAAAAAAAAAACAAACAAAATTTAATAAAAGAATATATGCGGAATTTTTACACGATTTGAAGTTAACGTTTCGTCGACGTTTATATTTTACCTAGGTGGACCTGAGGCACATGGACGAAAAATCCGGAAGTAACGTAGTAGAAGTTGGCGTCGACTTATCGGAATTCTACATGTCCGTTGAATGGGACATACTCGAAGTGCCAGCAGTCAGGCAAGTACAAAAATATTCTGTATGTACACTATGAACTTCATACCTATACATGTAATTTTTATCGATTAATTTATACGAAATTCTGATCGATATCCTCAACGTGAATCAAATTCACAAAATTGAGAAATGTTCTCAAACCCCTTTGGTAAGAAAAATATTGTACGAAGCTTTTTGTTCTCTTTTCGAACTATACATTTCCAACACACTTGCATAGTTGTTGGTTCGAACGTAGCGCAATTTCGACGAGGTTTTCATACATATGTAATAATAATAAATATATTCTTTGAAAATGGTTCGTTGGGCGGATATTATGGTAACGCGATCCATCTATATCGTATAGAATATCGTTAAATATACAAGGAGAGTGGAAGAAGATATCTCTAGATGTGGTATGGCAGGAGCAGCTGAGACTAGGGAATAGAGTGGAGGATCCTCTTCTCCCTCCCGAATAAACGACCGCGTACTAGCCACTCGCGCGAAGTGGTCCAGCAATAACATCCGTATTGATGCTGCACAGCTATACATACCATACTTGCCCTCTTTTTTTCATTCCATGTATACATATACAACACATATATGTACGTACATTACATCTTTGCACACATAACTACTGCTGCAGATCAACCACGTTTCAGCCCTTAGATCTCTTTAAGTAACATATAACAGTTTGACGTGACCGCGTAGATTTTTTTCTCAACGACCTAAAAGCGCGGCTGTTGTTATAATTTTTTTATTCCCTATTTTATTTTATTCTCTTTGGTCCAGCTAACAACGTGTCGTGATAATATGGAGGGCTTGGAACCGACAAAATAAAAGTAGAATCCTGCCGATAAGGGTGTGTCCTTCGAGGACATGAAAAAATCATAACAGGAAACATGGAAATTACGTTCCTTGATTTCTCGTTCGACTTTTCGGCTCTTCTAATGATGTGATCCGTGTGATAGGCTCAAATTTTTCAGAACGGCATGAGACTTGCTGCAAAAAGAACGTATGCCCGAAAAGTTGGAAAAATTTCGAGCGTAGATTTTACTGTATAACTGACTTCATTTTTTTGTTTCTCACTTTGATTTCCGTTCATTTTTACAAGGGATAACCGGTTATCATGGCGGCGTTTCGATTATTTCTTCCCCAATTACTTTCTTTTTCTTTTAAGCCGTTGAAACTTATAAAGTGTATGGGAAGATAATCGGATGATTTAAATACCTTCGAAGCACAAATCAAATTTGCCTTGCAGATTGCCTATCCCCCCGTAAAGCAATTTGATAGAGTAAACAAGCGCAGCGAGCGTTGTTTATAAATGGTGGTGATCGTGAATTGGTCTTAACCTCAGACGTAACGTTGGCAGATACCTAACCTAACTTTTGACAAGGGTCATCCGTGACCACCGTGGTATATGCCTACTGGGATAGAGTTGAGGTATAAAGTGCAGGCCGCGAAGGGCAAGCCTCACCTAACGAGCTTACACACACACAACCTTGGAAGGGTTACATACAATACATACGTACAAACTTCATCCCTTGCGTATAGTATATTATACATATATATGGGCATACCTATATGTATACCTATATGTATTTTGGAAACCACTGAAGCAAGCTCATTGTCACGCAAAGAGTCAACCGGACCTCCCCTTTATTCACGAACTTGCTTACTTACTTACTTACTTACTTACTCACTTAGTTTGTCGCTCACCCTTTTGCTATTTCGGAAGTTGAGGTAACGATTTTCAGTTTCACCGGGCTAATCAGCACTGCGAAAGAAGGCCGGAGAATTTGAATGATTTTATTTGATTATTATTATTATTATTATTTTTTCTTTGTTGCAGAAACGAGAAGTTTTATACGTGCTGTGACGAGCCCTATCTGGATATTACGTTCAACATAACAATGCGCCGAAAAACGTTGTTTTATACAGTAAACATAATCATCCCCTGTATGGGAATATCCTTCCTCACCGTCCTCACGTTTTATCTACCAAGCGACAGTGGGGAAAAGGTACGTATTAAATATAATATAATGTTCTTATAATATAATGAATCCAGAGTAGAGCTGGAAATTCATCCAACCGGAATTTCAACCCACCGCATTGTTATATTGTTGTTATTTTCATCGTGGAGGAGAAAAAAACAAATAGAAACGTTGTATCGATTCGTTTATCCCAACACTTGTATTCTTTCTCTATGTTGTTATTTGCTAGAGTGGAAATTGCAGAGCTCTAAAATTTTTACCCTCTTCTTTTTCGATCGTACAGCTCTAACTGTTTTACCGTTTCCGTATCTCTTACCTCCGGGTTTGGTATGGCGTACGTATAGGTATATACATTCTTTGTTTCGTTAAACCTCGTTATTCTCTCTTATCTGAGCGGCAAAAATACTAGGGTAGTTTCGGGGCGGGGGAGGCAGTAGGGAGGAATACCAAGGTGGAAAATACGCCTTCGGGGCAAGATCACGAGTGAACTACAGCAATTTTTCATTCTAAAATTCACCCTTTGACTCTATCGCGACCGGAATATAGGAAAGGGGTGGTAAAAGAGGGGCGGTGGAAATCGCCCGAGGATATTTCTCTCAGCTAGTATAGTTATTTCTGAGCCATGTTACCCAAACGAGGATAAATAAGAGGATAGCTAGTTATCCGCAGAACCCGTAGGCTAGACTTACTAAGCGTAGGATAACAACCGACGTGTCTATGTACATACACGCAACGAACTCTCAACGAAATTCGATACAACCTATGATACAACGACATCAAGGCATGCGCAATTTTCCCAGTATATATATGTATATTATAATACGAAGAGATCCTGCACGCCGAGATAGATCAAATAACTCGCGAACTACAAAGGGGAGAATAACGGTAAAAGAAAAAAAAAAGAAGGAATACGCGGGTAATTAGCAGGGGGGGAAAAATAGTCCTGTGTCATGGCAATATGTTGAAAAATATGGTTATACGCAGAGAACGTGATCTGTACCCGGATATATCGAGGCTTGATTTCAAAGAGGCGTGAGGAGATCGCGTAGAATGTATAGTTGGAAAGTGGAGGCCAGAGAGGGAGAAATCGATGAAACAGTTTTTCCCCGACATGCCGATACAGGGATATACAATACGTCTGATATGTATGTGTGTATAGAGACACTAAATTTCGGAAAACCCAATCTGCAGTATACGCATACAAACAAATATAATATACGTGTATGGGTTATATAGAGTTTGCATTTCGCGGTATACTATCTATACACCCACCCCTACAGCTACTTGCCCCTTCGCTCAATTTCTTCCCGTTTTTACGCCGGTCATATTTTTCTCGATATTTTTACGATATGTACCTAATACCGGCCATGACGTAGGCACAGGTATACATGGCTAAACAGAAGAACACCGTGTACGCCACGTACAGCAGATACGTGGTTATGTATCTTGTATATATTATGTATACCTATATGGTGTGGAAAACAAACCAGAGAATAGAAAAGCTCTAGTATCATCACGTCCGTGACTAAAAAGAATACTTTTTTTTTCACCTCAAGACAGACGTCGATCAACTTCAGTAGATCGATAAGCTGCAATATGCCGTATATGCAGCCACCGACGGTTATATATTATCGACCATCATACTCTGGACTCCAACGCCAACGTCAATGACGCCCATATATTCAACGTATCTTCTACGCCGGAAGAGCATATTTTCATTGTTCATCACCTGTGGTGATACAGCAATAAAAGTAGTAGCGTTCTTCGGAAACGATGTATTTCGATCCCAATGAATCTTCACAAATTTCATACCTCTGTTAAAACAGGTTTTGCAGAAATGAATGTCATATAAGCGATAGCGAGGAAAATTCCCACGTGTCGTTCTATCAACGACGCACAGTTTTATACGCGTCGCAACGCTTCGTAAATTATTTTTTTTTCTTCATTTGAACTTTTGATTCAAAAATTGTTATGTTTTCGGTACGAAAATCCAAAATCCAAATTTAAGTCGTGGATTAAACCGGTCTTGCAATCTAGCGTGATACACGTTTCACTGATCTCTAGATAATTTTGTTGCATCCAAACCGAGAAGTAAAAAAATCCAGACAAATTATTGAGCTTTCCAACGTATCGAATTAAAAATTTATTCAAACGTGCAAAATTTGTGTATAATATAGATCCCACACAAGGATATCGGAATGCTTGTAATATCGCATGTACAGTGAGGTATCAAAGTGCAGTAATATGCATTGAACGGATGTACAGGTAGAGTTGACATTACCCTACTCTACGTTGAAATGCCTTGACATTCAACGTGGGGGGCGTGAATAACCAACCGATCCGACCTCTGACGTCTGCCCGCTACCGCTGCTGGGCGTAATTTACGCTCATCTCCCTCGGAAGGCCTTTGGCATCAACTCTAATTAGGATGAGATTAGCACTAACCCGAATTAATCACCTTCGATAATACTTTTCAATTATTCACAGCACGGATTAAAATTACATCCACAACAAAACTATCCAAAAACTTAAGCTCACTCAACAATCTGCACGTTCACAGCTCCAAAAAATACACACGAATCCGTGAAATCGTTCACAATAAATTCAAATTTGGGGATGTTTTTTGTCGGGGTTTCGCAGGGCGCGGCGGGGGGGGGGGGGGGAGCGGGGAGTGAATTCCGCGGTGGAAAAAGATGAAAAATTTTAATATGAATAGATCGACTGGACAATACCGCGAGTATCCCGCAACGTGTGACAATCTCCCATGTCACGTCAACGACACGATAACCCCGCGTGTCGTCTATAATGTGTGTGCTCGCGTAGCAAAGTTTTTGTCAAACACTTTTTTTCGTCATTTTTTTTTTCGTTCGTTTTTTTCCCCCGTTTCTCCTCACTCCGATACGCTATAAAAGCGCGCCGTCGACGCGACGCGAAAGATGCGATGCGTCGGCCATAAATATATTCAGCTTTGGGTTCTTTCCACCATTGTGATGCCCATCACTCGTATACATAACCAACCTTACGCGTATTGTATGTAATACATGAAACCCGAAGGCCGTCTCTATGTACGTTGCGGGAGATTAATAACGGCGAAATATGCCACCTGCAGCGCTTATTGCAAAAGTAATAAATATTGTCGTTCAATGGATCGTCAGCCTAGAAACCGTCTACCCAAATAAAACGTCATTCTCATAACGTACATGTTTTACTCCCGGGCGTTATTCGGTATAACGTTAGTTACGTGTACAACACAAATATAATATAACTCATACAAAATCAGATCGATGCATCAGATATGAAAGAAAAAAAAAAAAAAAACAAAAACAAATTCCGTTAATACTCGTTCCACCTTCGATATTTTAGAAATTATAACCGTATCGTTAGCGCGGCGTGATCTAATTTTAGTATCTGTTTTTTTTTTTTCTCACAGAAAAACAAAGTGTTGCTCTCGAGCAACGGTAGGAACGGGATAATATTGGAAACAATTACGAGCCGGATTTAATGCAGTAATAAGTTGTCGTAGTGTCAGGAGTAACGTAAAATCATTAAAGAAAAAAGGGGGAGAGGAGAGGAAATGGAGGGAGGAACGGTTCGGGGCTTATTATTAGGCGGAATGTCTCGAAAGTTTGGCTAATTGCGTGAAACTAAATTGAATTGAACACCGTTAAGAAGTGGGCAATGAGAACAGGGATAATGGGGTCACTTGGAAAGTACTTTTTTTCTTTTTCTTTTTCTTTTTGTATCTCCGAAACGTGGAATGCACGGATAGAGGTGATAAGTACTGTGAGCATCTTATAAAATCCCCTGCCACGAGTACCTACTACGTTTCTTGAATTCTTATTAGAAGAAAAAAAAAAAAAAAAAAAAAAATTGTGACAAAATTAGCTCCTTTTCTTTTATATCTTAGAGCGTATTTTCGACTACCTTATGGGTTATCAAGCGAAGCTCTTTTTCTGTTTTTGAAAATATGAAGTTTTTCATCCAGCGACCTGTCTACGAGTATATTTAGGTATCCTTTAAGCTAGGTATATATATGTATAGTAAATATACGTGTAAGGGAAGTCTGTCACCTGTTTTCATTAAACTTTCTACATAGTTTCAAGTTCGTAATGGTGGTATACCATATCTGCTTCTTCGTTTGACGTAGAGCCACGAGGGGCACGTAGACTACCAAAATTAGGGTAAAGCACGAGAGAGTTTCTAACTACGAATGGGTATAGATATATGTATAGCGGTATGTATATGATGTACGTATTCCTCACTCACAATCAGTGGTTCCTGCAGTACCGCCTTCTAACGAGAAAATCCTGGAGGACGAAGGGATGCGGATTACAGAGGGAGAAAGGTGGAAGGTTCGGGGGCTGTTGGTTGTCGTCGATTCTCTCTTAACACATATACAGGTGCACAAGTATTTGTGTATTATGAACGTTCGAGTTTGGCGTTTCGGCTAATAACAGCTTGAACTTTCCCCTCTTAAATTCTTGAAAGGCACGGCACGGGTGCCCCTCTCGTTTTTGTTCTTCCTTATCCTGAAGGAGCCTTCTATAAACCTTCTATCTCGACCTTCACGAGGCGAGGCACTGTCGAGGGTTCAACGTCAAAGTGGTTAGCTATTTACAGGCCGCTATTACACGCCACAACCTTTTACTACCATCGAGGGACGCTTTCCGTATCCCCGTACTGTAATCGCGACCGTCCGATCCGATCCAACATGAAACCAGGAAGAGCTAATGGCTCGAGACAAATTTCACCCCACAGAATTGCAGCTAATATCATAAGCCACGTGCCTACGACGTTCCTACAGGGGAAAATCAAGTCCTCCGTAACTGCAGTGCGTTCCCATATACTTTTGCATTCCGCTTTTTGAGATATCTTATAATTTAGTTGGACGTCGAATAGAACGAAATAACGTTATTCGTTTCTTTTCCGAGAGCTGAAATACATAAATATGTATATAATATTATATATATATAAATAAAAGAGCTGGAAATATTGCCACCTCGGTGGGCATAATTATGCGCGAGCTCAGGATCGGCGAGGATTGAATAAATCGATGGTCATGTAGGTGGTGATCCTCATGTACTAGAAAACTCGACGAGCCACTAGAGTGACTGTAAAAATAACTAGCTTATAATTTCAATTATCCTAATGTCTGGATAACCTTTTAATTATATACTGGAATACGTTATGTATTACATATATACCCGGCCATTACCTGGTATGTAAACCTAATTGCGGAACTCGAGCGAATTATTCAATTAGCTTGTGATCGTGTAGCGATCGGAACAACCTGGCAATTGCTAATCCAGATTATATTACACCCATACCGACGTTATCTGCATATTATAGACAAACTCAACGCGGAGCATATCGTTACCTTTCGTGTCGATGGTCATTAAAGCGTAATGCATGAGGGGCAACGTATAGTTTTACCTATCTTCGACTCTACTCTCCCCCCGCCCTTGCTCTCCTGGTATATGGTAGATGAATATTCCATCATTGTCCACTTCCACCAGCTAACAGCTCCCATCCTCCTTTCCCTCTGGGGAAGGAATCTCGTGGTTTAATTAGTCCACCATTTTCCGTTGCCACAGATAATGGACAATTGAAACAATGCGCGCTCTGTAGATATTATAGCTGGTACGTACCGCATGCATTACGATTTTACATATTTTACATATATGTATATTGTTTACGCATCATCATATTGGCGCCGCGACGCCGATGTTCGATTCATAAATACGATTGAAGACGATCAAACACTGTACTCGTCGACCATCTTCCGAACGAGCGTCGGAAATCACCTGAGAACTACGAATACTATGCCAAAAGATTTACAACTTCTGACGAACAAAACGATGAATAAGAAATGACGAAGGTCCGTCGCCGTTTAAACGCGAGTAAGATCTTCGAAAAATGATTGATTTTCGTTAATTGTTGTCAGAATAGTAAAATATTAAATACTGACTAATTTCAGCTTGATTTGATTTTCAATTACGCCATCAGACGAAAAATCAAAACGACTTATTTTGGTCGGTAAAAAAAAAACTATTTCCGAGGTACGTCTTTTACCGTCAGTAATTAAAATCCTTTGATACTCTTTTCGTTATTAACCTAAACTAAAATACGTCACGTGATCGGACACTGACGTTAGTCCGAACAAATTACGTGTGACAATAGATGGAACTTTGCACAAATTATTCAAATTATATCGGTTACATCCCTGCGCGATTAGAATGAAATTTTGAATTAAAAAAAAATTCTACTATGACCCGTTCATATATGTATAAATTATAAAAAAAACTTTTACTGCGGTGTAGTATTACGACGTTACTTTGATATTGTGATTTTGTTTCAGGTCACTCTGTCGATTTCCATCCTCATCAGTCTCCACGTTTTCTTTCTACTCGTTGTAGAAATCATACCGCCTACTTCACTCGTCGTACCGTTGCTTGGAAAG
This sequence comes from Athalia circularis, assembly GCA_963978495.1. Classification (NCBI taxonomy): domain Eukaryota; kingdom Metazoa; phylum Arthropoda; class Insecta; order Hymenoptera; family Athaliidae; genus Athalia; species Athalia circularis. The sequence continues at coordinate 26,843,922 of OZ021699.1, forward strand.
TACCTTATTTTCGCGATGATTCTGGTCTCCATAAGGTGAGTTCAATGAGCGCATCAGATGTACGTATTGAGAGAACCTCTAGAGAAATCTACACCTCGTAATAACCTCCCCCCATTTTTTTGTCCCTCCTATTTTTTCCTCCGCGTTACAGATCTCTAAACCGCGCATACTAGGTATTTTTTTCTCCTGCCAGTTTTCAATGAAATCAAATAAATCTCAGCGATACGTAACACGCTTGGGCGGAAAAATTGTGATCGACATTTACATAACAGCTGGTATTGAGACGTGTCAATTTTTCCGTATGTAAAAATATAATATACATGGATGGATTTTACGTACCTCATAGCAGCAGCTTGTAACGTGTATACTTATGTAGGTATACGTTTCGTATGCACAGCCCATTTACCTGATAGCCCCGATGTATCCAGAAACACAATAACCCTTTGTTCAAATATGTCGCTAAGAACACCGTGACGTCACACCTTCATCAACGATCGGTGAATCGAAGTACACATGATCGACTCTGCAACTTTATACGTACGATATCTGCCAGTGATTCGTTCGTCGCCGTTGTTCAATTCGCTGATATCGATTTTACGAGTAAGCCGATGCAAAGGTTACTCTGCAGCATTTCGAAAAATTGTGGAAAATCTGCGAACAGGGAAAAGTCTCGTCGTTACATTTACAGTTTATATTCCTTGATTTCCCGCGAGTCTCGGACAAGTCTAATGAAAATGAGCGGAAAGTCGATGCAAGAAAACGAGGAAAAAAAAAGAAGAAATGAATAAAATGCTGAGATAACAGACGCTTGATTGGAAATGTGAAAAGTACTAAAAATTAAAAAGTTATATTTACCTGACTGCAAGTTACTCGCACTAGCGGAACTTCTCGTTACGGTAAAGCGAATTTGAAATGTTTGCCGTATAATCAATAGGGTTAATTTTTATTTTTCTTACGAATTTCACTTCTACTCCGGTAAACTCCGTCCATCGCTCAATTAGGATTTTCCGTCCATAACAGCGGAGTGACGAAGACTAATTTCTGCGGATTTTGCATGCATTTGATAGGGAAAAATCCAAAAGTTTCCAGCGTCTGTAAACCATGATTCCATCTGCTGGTGTTGATTCGAAGAGACAATACTACTGAGTCGGTATTTCACTTGATGGCTGCTCGTTATTCCTGGGAAACACTTTAAATTTGGCAAATATAGTAAAAAACCAGTTCTCCGCGTCTGCGGCCATTAGCGGGATCCGAACGAAAAGCCCCTTATTCTTGGTATTCTCTTCTCGACAGAAAAATACTGTTTTCTTTGTTGGTGAAAACTTGGCAGCTAGAATGAATTACGAACTTTCAGATCCGGCATGTAGAGTGAAATTTTTTCATACCGCATACGCATACATATCTCACTTCTTTCAACTCCCTGAAGCGTAATGAGCGGGCGATAGCTGCGACGTTTTCCACTTCATTTTCATTTTTTTTTTTCTGTTTCCAAAGATAGCGAAACACAAAAATACGATTAATAATCTCAAAAAAATATAAAACCACTAACCGACCCCGCGTCATTAGATTTAATGAAAGAATTATACGTGAACAGCGGGAGTCTTGATGGTTCGGAGAATATATGGTCTGGTTTAACCCCACCGCCCTAATGTAAAACTTTATTCTGATCCGGCTTACAAGTAATTACAGAATATATTATATTCCCTCACTCGTATATTATATATGATTTTGCAAACTCCGAGTAATCTTGGAACTATAGGCAACGACCGTATGTTTAACTTCTGTTCATTAAGGGCGTGCAATATATGTCGGGATAGAGCCTATATGATTAATGGTCAATGCCATAGTCGAATAATATGGGAAATCCTGTACATGTTTATTTTCAGTATGCCCAACTACCTGTTCAATAATAGAATATTCTCCGGGTTGAATATACGCTTCGAATTATTTTCGTTGAAAAACAAAATTATACAACAGAATTCGGGTCTATTTTTTCAAAATATGGATAGCGCGCAAATTTTCCCATATCGGATGTAGATTCGAACCAAAGAATCACACGGAGTTCGATGTCGATGAAAAATGGAAGGAAAACGGAAACGAAAACAAAAAAAAAATTGCCATTGCAACTGAAAAGTGTTTGACCTTCTAGTCAGCGAGTAGGTTCGCACCCTTTTAATACGTTTCCATCGGATCCGAGAACCTGAGTAAACAAAGTTGAATTCTACTCGTCTACTGCAGCAGGGTATATAGCACTTTAGCTGCAAGTGCAGCACTGAAATTCGATTAGCCAGTTTGAAGAAGCGATCGAGAGTCTGAAATTTTGCACGTGTTCTATGTATATCACTGGAGTGAAAAACTTTTTAATTTAAATTAAAAAAAAATTTCAGATGGAAATGTTAATACATTATACCGCAGAATTTTTGAAATTCATCTTTTCTGAGTACAGGAGGAAAAAATTTTAATTGCACAATTAAATCGAGAGCAGTACGGTATTTCGCAGCAGCGTCCTTTCACGGGTGAAGTAACTGTCTAACCGGAAACGAAAACGTTCGTATATTAAATAATATAATATTTACGTTTTAATTATTTTACTGACGCTTTCTCAGCCCGCTACTGAGGGATGAATAACCGCGCAGACCATGCATAGTTTCCTGCTAAAGTACGGACGCAAACCTGGTTCCGGCTTACCCGAAAACCGGTTCTTAGCATACCCGAGAACTAGTTTCCGGAAGTGAAACGGTCGTAAACCGCGTCCCAGAAACCGTATCCGGTATTCACGCGGGTGCAGTATACATACACCACGTATAACAGCACTCGCATCTCCGGGGGTACTTGCGGGGCGATTTGCTGCCGCGAATCTTGATACGTTCATATATCTACACGGGGTGGCCCATTCAAACGAAACGGTCGGGCAAACCAAGATACAGGTGAAGGAAAGAAGAAAAAGTTTCGGAGAAAAGTTTTTCGATATTAAGGGAGACAAACGTCGATCGAATCACGCCTTTCTCACAGAACCTACCATTTTGTAGAAGTAAGTTTTTTATATGAGAAAAGTAATTCGGCCATTATTTGTCCTTTTCGATATATAGCGTAGAATTTTCTTTCAAAAACTTTCTCCGTATATCCATCTTTGATTCGCGAGATATCTGACTGCAGGAACGTTATTGAAATGTGCCACCCTGTGTATATATACATTTACGTAATATAACGCTACAGAATTGCAAGTAGCAACTTCCCCACCAGTGTATAATATGAATACGTAAATTTTTTAAACGCCGCGGCTATTTTTTCATCTTTTGTTTTTACACGCGTGACCATTTTGCAGAGTATTAAAGCTCAGAATTTATACTCGCAATTTACTGGAGACTATAACAGAATTGTATAATTGTCCCATGTGCTTGAAACACATTTACCCCAAATTCTGGATGTTTTATAGAGTAGATGGTTTAGGGGTTTTCCTTACACTGGGGTGCGCGTTGCGTTTGCACGGCAAAAAAAAAGCAGAGAAAAAAAGAAAACGTAGCGGATTTCATACACGCGCCGTAACATGGCGTCTCTTATTCAAAAAAGAAAGACAGAGAAAGAGAGAGAGGGAAAACAATTGTTCTCCGTTAATTTCGCCCCAGTTTTGCCAGTGTGCGTTCGTTAGAGCTGGAAAAATATTGGTTGAGCCCCGATTCCCCAAGGGAAACGCGCGGTCCGCAAATTAAAGTTACAAAACCTACTCACCGCCAATACAAACAAACTCTGAATATTCAACGCCGGGGAGCTGTCGTTTATATAATAATATCCAAATAATTAATACTAATTGCGACAGCTTCAACGCTTTTCATATATCCATTGGTTCTCACGATCTGTAAACGCTTTCCACTCTGATCAAATATTTGATAGAACCTGAAAACATTAAAGAGAAAAAAAAGCTGAGCCTGACGTTTGTATCGCTGTGAGGTTTTATTCTCTTTCATTATTATTATTATTATACCTTTTTCCAACCTGCCCGAAGACCCGCATGCGAAGATAAGCAGAAACTGAAATTTGATTAGATAAGAGGGATATGCCAGAAATGCTCTCGTGGGCTCGATCTAGGGGAAAAAAAGCTTCTGACCTCTTAACGCGCAGGCTTGGGAGAAGCTGGGGAAGACCGCCTTAACTTGATCTGTTTTATGCGTTTCGCGTGGCCTGTTTGCGCTGTTCCGCGGGTACAATTCCCGTTACGAGAATTGCGCCCCAAGCGAAAGGTAGAATCCTTCAGAAACGATGCGATCTTTGCGTTATCCTTGAGGAATTTTAATCCACCCCTTGCGCGTCGGGTTCGCTTACCTTTGTATTTTTTTTTTTTTTTTCTTAACAATCGAAGAAATAATCTCAGCTGTGTCACGAACACTTCATCGTTAAAAATTCGATAAAATATCTGCTATCGACTTGACTTTGATTCGATTACGCGAGAGTGACGTTTTCTTTTCTTGTCAATTTTTTTTTTTTTTTTTCTACTTCTTATTTTCTTTTCTCGCGCAACATAAACTGCAGACATTATCTTCGGAGATCGAACGATAACTCGTAGCGACGTAAGACTGTCTTCAAGATTCCGGGACATTAATTTTGAAAGTGTCCCCGTTATCTTAGCGTGCAAAAGTTCATTGACTCAGCTGTGCTTTCAGATGGGGTGTAAGCCGTTCCACCGTATCCTATGTATACCGGGTAGTGAAAGGTCTTTGAAAACCGTTCCGTTCACCGCCATCCATGCGAGTGCAACTTAATATTAATGGCTGCATTTGCGTTATGTATACATATGTATGTATGACTATGTGTGTACGAGTATACCTGTATATATATGTATATACCTACTATACATATATTCGTGTCAACGGGCGACGGGCGAAGCGAAAAGGAGCGCGAGAAAATACTGAAATCCATAACTCAAGACCTGAAATTTTCCAGTGACTCCTAGAAAACTTTGAAATAAACCGAGATATGCAACGTTTTGATGCACTTTAAACCACACAAATTGCGAGCTTTACTTCTCCCTCTCTGTCTCTCTTTCTCTTTCTCTTATAACAATAATAAACAAGATTCTGCATATGCGAGGTACACCTGCACTCAGTTTAGATTCCTCATCAGCTTTAGTGCAATTAAATCAAGAGAAGCTGAGGCACCTTGGAGGAAAAAAAAAGACAGGAAAAAAGTTAAAGACAAAAATGAAGCAAAAGAAATTGCGGAAAACGGGGATAAACTTTGTGGTAAAAGCCCAGTGATACATGTAGTAGAAAACATGACGCTTAGTTTCTGGCAATTTGGTTTAAAGTCGACGAACCGCAGATGCGGTTTTGGGCATCGTTCCCATCGTATACCGTCGACGCCAACTTGGTGAAGAGGTGTCGACTGAACGTATATTTATGCATATGAACACCTAAGTAAATACTTTACACATTTATGTTTACACAAATATAAGGCTAATGTAAATATTACCGTACATTTGCCTACATTACCGTATACACGGTAATAATATCAAGTTAAACTTTGGGGCATTCAGATGCCTAAAACAGAAGTGCAACATTGGCGGTGGAATTTAGAAGGGGGTTTTGCTCTTGTCACAAGGCGGCAGAAGTCAAATGCAACTGCGGCACCAGGCAAGCTATACATACCTATATGTCCAACATGCCACGAACTCTCCAGGCTAAACCTAAGCCACCAGACTTATGGGCTGGAAGTAACATAATCGGAGCGGACGGGTTGGTTTTGCTGCTCTTGACAAAGGTGCAACGGAGTTTAGAGAGAAGGAAGAGATGACGAAACTGAGTGGGTTAGCAGCGATTAACAATCCTCGCAAGGGTGACGCACGACTATATAGGATTATAATCATAGGTGAAAAGAGTAAAGTGGAGTTTCGCAAGTTTCATACTTCCTCAACCGATTTTTTTTTATCTCTTTTTTATTTTCACTTTTTTTCCTTTTTTTTCAGCCGAATATACCCATATCAAATTTCATTACCTCTTTTCAACCCCCTTTCTGCGTATAGTTGAACACAGAAAATTTAATTTTGGTCTTCCGACTCCTGATGGCCCTGGGTATAACCATTCGTTTCGAAGTTTGCGAAATTTATATACCTCCGCAGGAGTCCCAGCCATCCCTTCTGATAATCCACTATACTACTATGTCTGTATATACTTACGTGTATATAGATATACGGGAAAATATAACCCACTCTTTTAGCTGCGAGAGAAAAGTCTTGGAGCAGAGATATTCCCCGGCGGGGAAAAAAAAACTGAAAGAAATAAAATGAATAACTAAAAAAAAAAAAAAAGAAACTCATCCCGCTTACAGCTTTCAGAACCGAGAGTATCACTTGCGAAATAGGTATAATCTATTATGTATGGTATACATATATTATGTATAACAAAAACTGTTTTACATTGGCAATTGTTCGGAAAATCCCTCGCTCTGGAATCCCACATTGTGCAATTTTGACTCAATCCGGATCGAAATTACGCCTATTATAGACATAGGTACTACGTGCCATTATCTACTCCAAAACGCTCGACTTCCTTGTCTCAAGTAACGTCGTCTGAAATGGGTTCTCTAAACCGTCAGTCCGTAATCTCATGCGACCTTGATTCGGCATTCGCACTGATCTCAGTTTTTCAATATTCACTACTGAAACATCATTCGAAATAACTTCACATTTTTATCGCACCCTTGGACACGTCTAGAATGCTGGACTTCGGCCATTCGTATGGCGAAACAAAGAAACTTCCATCGCACGGCAGTTATGAAATTTTCCACGTCTACTTTGCATCTTGCGCTAAACTGTTTAACAAACTTTGAGTTGATCGATCGATGTTAGCTCTCTATTACTTTGCCTCGTACTTTAGAAAACTTCTTCTAAACTCCTCTTGTATATTATGCAGCTTTTTATGTGCAGGTTGAGTCTTCCCGAACAGCAGATTTGGAAGTATAAGCCTTATTTTGAAAATGCTAAGCTGTTCTATGTTCATCGTACGCGCTATTTTCGAATCAACTTACTCCACTTTTCTCTATTCTTCCGACCCTACTAGCTATGGGAGCGTTCAATGTACGCCCGGTTAGATTGATTCCAAAAGGCTTCGCGGCCAAGCGCGCGTTTGGACAACTTTTCCGTGCAGCTGGGACGGCTACGAAAAATTGTCCAAGCGAGCTTGGCCGCGAAGCGATCCACAATCAACCTAACCGGGTGTACCGCGTACGTAACATAGAAGCGGAACTGGTGGCTCCTCCTGCATTTGGAGTTTGAGAACACTCATCCTATATTAAATCGTAGAATACAGAATAGACGCTATACCAAATTTCCTAATGTTCCTTTCCTCGGAACATAATAGCCGGTGCAGTTTGCCCGGGTATTCAACCCCGTTGCATGCCGGCGGTAGTTAATTACCAACTGCACACTACACAACACACGGTATAATTCCTGCACCAGAATTGCTCCAAGCTCCAATATGTTCTCGAATCTATTTGTCGAGCTCAGGTATTTTCGCGTAATCGATACCCTCGTAACCCCCTCCCGATACGAACCCTATGCATGCCCCCTGTAATATACTATCACGCCTCGCGGTACGTATACGGGTACGATGTAAATAGATATGGGAATGCGCTAGCGAAGTTACTCTAAATAACAGCTGCACTTCGCACTCTTGTAATTAATCGGCTTTGTGCTTCCTAACTTTACCTCACTTTTGATGAATGGCTTAAAATCAAACACAGCATGCCCTCGCCCCCATTCACCGCCTATATTGTTTTGGAGTGTTTTCCATGAATTATTTATTTATTTATTTAGGTACTTGTCATTTCTTCACTCAAAAATAATTTCAAGTTGTTGATCCGCTGTTGAAGCCCCAGGCACTTTAGTTAATTCACGAGATATCCGTCCCTCTCCCAACGAAATAGCCGGTCAAAGAAAATCCTGACGCGATCGCGGTTTCCACTGATAGACGGTGCCGACGTTTGGTATGCCGTCTGTATTCGTGCCAAAACGAACAGTGGATATTTTCTTGTACATACCTTTTCCCCGCAACGAGAGAAAGAACACCAAAAAAGCAAAAATAAAATAAAATAGAGAAAACGATAAAAAAAGAAACAATTGAAAGCGTCCGCGCGATCGTTGTCAACAGTATTTCTTTATTCTTCAGCGCCATGGGAATTCCACAATCTTGGAGCAGATAACTGAACTGATTGAATTTTTCTTCTACCACTGGAAATTAAAGCTCTGTGAAAAAGTTCTGGAATCTCGATGTTATACGTACAGGTATTTGATCGATCATCGGTTGAAACCTTTAAGATTAAATGAACGCTTCGATTTTCTATAATATTTATATAAGTTCGGTGTCTGATTCGGTGCTTTCCCTGTATATGGCGTTGAGAATGTTCGCCGGACGTGATTGGAATTCATGGGGTCAACAGGGTGTGGCGAGTTGGAACTGAGCTGTATAGGGTAGGGATACCGTTACTCTGGGTGAGAACTACTGTACGTGGCCTTAGGGAAGACATGTTAGTCAGTGTGAAGGTAAGGGTGGTAGCGCCGACCTGCGACAGAGTGAAGCATTACCCTGAGATTAGAAGAGTCGGGTTTACTCCCCCAGCTTCAGTTCCAGGTTCCACTCTCAGTTCCAGCTTCTCGCTTTGTAGATGTATACCTGACGCGTAAGTGCGCAGACCGTTTCCAGGGCAATTACAGCCCTCAAGTTTCCATCCAATCAAGCACTGGCGAAGAGAGTTATTGCGGGAAAAAGAACGCTCGTTCTCGATGCTCAATTATTCACGGGGGGTGGGGGGGGGGGGGGGGGGGGGGGAGAAAATCAATAAATATATTATATGGTAATTTTTGCTCGCATCGTCAGGAATCCGATCTGATCTGATCTGATCTAGATCCAATGGATTATTCATCTTTTCGCTCTTTTTACGTCAGCGGGTCATGCGATAAATTCCTCAAAAACAAGTTGAGTCAATTTTTCAATTTTACTCAACTCTGTTGATTTTGTGTACTTTCAATGTTTATAGTGCAAGATATAAGATCGTTGCTTTCATACTGCGACCCTCGTTGCTTCTCATGTTAAATCGCATTAAAGTATTAGCTATAAGAAGGGCTGGGTAAAACTATCACGCGCCAACGAGTATTTAACTGTTGAAGGGTTGAAGCTAGAACCACATTGTACGTTCGCTCGTTAACGGACGCTGTTCAGATTTTGAAGGATAAAGGTTTACACGGAGGGTTGCAAAAGACGTGCAAGAAATTCTGTCGCGCACGTACGCACAGGTATTATATACAAATACGATAATCACAACGACAAAACGTAAATATGAGTCGTGAAATCAAAATCAAAGTCAACGAATCGGAAGAACATCCCACTCCGTGCGTCCAAAGTTTTGGGTAAAATTAATATGCGCAGTGAACGTTCAGCTGTGCGGCTGAACGATCCTGTCGGGATAGCCAAACTAATTACCAAACAAATCTGATAGAACTCGGAGAGAGCGAGAGAGAGAGAGAGATGGCGGAAGGGAAAGGGAAAGTAAGAGAGGGAGGAGAGTGGACGAATAGCCACGTTTTGCTGTTCCCTCTGAATAGGGGTAGGTATACGTATGTATGTAGCGTCGAGGTCACTGAAAATAGCTCGTACCCTGGCAATTAACTATTAAACGTCATTAGGCGAGTCTGCAGTGTTGTTTTGACGCTGTAGGTGTACATAGCCGCTTGTGCGGTTCCCTCGTCCTGATCATTTCGGCCAACGATCGAAGAGGCGGTAAACTCGATTACCGATATTATTTCAGTTACTTGTTTTTCTGTTCTTTCACTCACCGCCTATCATGAATATTCGGCCATCGCGTTACGGAATACAACATTTTTGGTAAGACTTGACCGAAGAAAAAACAAAAAAACGAAGCTCATTCTTGTGCATAGTTCTTTCATCTTTTGTTTATTTTATTTTCTATTTTTTTCCTCATTTTTTAAAGGAAGCAGTCCTCTTCAGAAAAGAATGAATCTCACGTAACAACCTCGTCGCTCCAATTTCTACAACGACGTACTCCACGAACGATTGCTTAATGTGTTCCCGAATACCTACGCGGCAGATTTTGATATTCTATTATTTGATTTCCTTCGATTTCCTTCAATAAGATACCCGACTCGAAGAAAGCTGACGAATACTTTTGTATATTAATTACTTCCCCCGTCCATTGATTTATTTTTCCGAGTACCCTATCTCGCGGTCATTGAATCGAGATAAACAAGAAATGGAACGTTCAAAAACCCTTGAGCAAGGTTTGAAATGGGTGGCTTGTAATAAAACTCTGTAGAATTAGGGGAAAAACTGAAACGGGTGAACGGGGATGGTACCGAAGAACACCAGAGACCGGAAAACGGACGAAGGCGGTCCTCGCAGCAGCGGTGGTACTGGGACATTAATCAGAGGCAACATCGACCAAGTGTCGCCTCTGTTCCACCCCCACAGGGTCGAGCGACGCTAGTCAACCCGGCACACAGGCTCCCGGCGGACGACCCTAGAACACAACCACAACCAACTACCCACTAGCCCTTCGTTCTCCACTACTCCAAAGAGGGTTACATCGACTCTCCGAAAAGTCGCGTGGAAATGTAGAAAAGATACGCAGAAAACAAAAAAAAAAAAAAAAAAAACGGGCGCCGATAAAAAAGTATGAGCACATCTCGACAGCGCCTTTTACATTTTCAAAAATTCATATACGTGTACAGCAGCTTCGACTGCCTTCGCTCATCAATTTTTCATTCGCAGTCCGTGAATTCTTTTTTCTTTCCCTAATTTAGCATCGATCAGTAAAAATATGATGGCGGTGGGAATTCCCTTGAATCGGTGGAGGATGATGTGCGAAAATTGAATGCTGAAAATTTTTATCCTCGTAATTTTTCTTTTTCTTCGTTTTTTTTTTGTATCGATATCGTTTCCCCTCCCTCGATCGTCTTCGAGATCTGGAGAACTCAATTCAGCGGACAAACGATGAACGTTCCACCAGCGATGGGATATAGGCCGGAAATTCAAAAGATTGGACTTTAAGATCAGCGCGTAGGCGTATATTTATAGATATTGTATGTATGCGGTACGTTCATTCGGAATGAAAATCGACCCCTTAGCTTATGTACTATAAACGCGGGACAAAACTTAACCCCATATATTGAATATGTGGTCGTTCAGATTATATTCTCGTGGCTATTGCGCGCCCCTCAAATATAGCCGAGAAAATATGAAATAAACGAGAACCGAAGATATAAAATAAAAATGAAAGTTGCGATAACGTTCGTACAAACGGAAATATGCAATTCATACAGATCCTCTTCGGTGCGCGACCCGATTTCAGTTTCTATAAAAGTACTCAGGAGTAAAGGGAGCCCGAGGTTTTCTTCAGATCTCTTACAGATGGTATGTTATAACGTGATTTTAAAGAGATGGTTTTTTTTCGACTGTTCCAGCATATGCGTAACCGTGGTCGTTTTAAACGTTCACTTCCGGTCACCTCAGACTCACAGGATGGCGCCGTGGGTGAAGAGAGTATTCATTCACATTCTTCCACGGCTTTTAGTGATGAGAAGACCGCAATATAAGTTCGAAACAAATCGGTGAGTTTCATTTCAATAATTGAAGGATGACATTTTTGTTTTTTCACATAAAACGAGTCTGCATATGATGGCCAGAAAAATAACGAAGATATTAGAGAATATATCGTAAGAAATGACGTACGATGAGGAAGAACAATCGGCGAGCGCCCGACAACCAGAAAACATTCAGTTTTGAATTATATCGAGACACAAGGGCATAAATTTGATCTCCATTTCTCCTCCCCCTTTACAACGTAGGTAGAAAAGATTTATTTCATCGGTTTGGATATATTTTGGAAGCGATCCAATCCCACCTCATGCCAGCGTAGCTGCTTACGCTAGAAAGGACAAAACTTTATGATTGTGGAAAAGACGGGGAAAAACTCACTTTGTTTTCGAATTTTAATCTATATTTTCTTTATTATCTCATCGTTATAGATACTCTTCCGGTCGTGTTCTGATGCGGACGGTAAGAGGTAAAGAAAAACCTTGCTATTATCCGTATCATCCGACAGCCCAAGATGACAGCGAAGACCACATCGGGCCCAAAAGGTTCCACAGTCGTGTTTCCTCAAAAGAGGATCTTTCCCCGTCCAGGTAAAATTCCTCTCATTTATTCATTCACTCCTTCATTATTTTTTTCATCTTTTTTTTCTTCCGAACGGAGAAAAGTTTCGAATTCGACGAATTTCAAACGTCTAGAGCGTTCCAAATTGTATATTATTATACATCGAAATATGTGTACACTTGTGTCTGCGCTTCGTTCGTTTGAATATCGGGAAAACTTTCAGCCTCGCTGACGGCGTCCGCTTTGGTGGTAGCTGTCAGATTCATGGTCCGACTCTTCCACCGCTTCCTTTACCTCTCCACTCTGAAACGGAAGAGTTGACGGTATCCGGAGACGGAGTAATAGAAGAAATGAAAAGTCCAGTTCTTCGAACTCCACCGGCATTTTCCCATTCAAATTGTCCACCAGAACTACACAGATCTTGCATCTGCGTAAGGTTCATTGCTGAGCATACGAAAATGCTCGAAGATTCCACAAAAGTAAATCGTCGAAAATTTTAATATTGATCCTTGTAATTTCACACCCGTGAACGTTATTACAATTTATTTTCTTTCCCTCATGCGAATTTCAGGTGAAAGAAGATTGGAAATACGTAGCGATGGTTCTCGACAGGTTGTTTCTTTGGATATTTACACTAGCTGTCCTCGTTGGAACGGCCGGTATTATTCTCCAAGCGCCAACTTTATACGACGATCGTGTGCCGATCGACAAAAAATTTAGTGAATTTGCAACCACAACCGTCGTACGTTGTCCACCTCAATAGTCCACGCCCGAGCCCTGCACCGTAGCCAAAAACTAACCCCCCCAACTACCCCATTCGAGAGAAAAAAAATTCCCTCCCCACCCCTACCCTCCAAAAACCCAACAAAATTACGGTAAAAGGGCTCAGCTGAAGAAAAATGAAAAAAAAATCATAAGAAACGAATTGAATAAAAATTTCAAACAAAGAAGAAGAAAAATAAACATTTGAAAAATCCAAACGTGCCTGCAGGCGGATTGAACGTATCTCTTCGTTGCTCACAGGTCGATCTTCTATATCTATGATAATCAATTTTGTTTTTCTAATAATTTCGAAAAAAATGTACTCGTAAAACGGAATATTACAGGAGATATTAAAAATATCGGTATGCTGCGTAGAACTCAAATATCTTTCACTTTCATCTGACTTTATCTACAAACAAGGGAATTGCATCGTTGTACGTGACATCGCGAGTAATAAGTAATTTAGGAAGCGTATTTATACAAAATTAAAAAAAAAAAAAAGTAGAAAAAAGAGAATAAATAATTGGATCGATTATAAAAACATGACGAAGGAGATTACGTAGGACGGTTCCATTAGCGGTTTTGCTGATATTATCTCCGCAGATTATCATCCGGTGGATAAATTATAAATGGCCGCCAAGACCGTCATTCTCTCGGTTCCGCGCCGTGTTTTCCCGAGATATCGTACAACCTACCGACCCAAATTTAGCAAGAGGATAATGGAAAAGTCGTGGGAAAAGTAAAGAGGATTGAAAGGTCTTGATTTCACTAGCGTACCGCGGGTATCTGATTTCTCAATATTATAATTCTGAAAATGAGATGAAGAAGAAATAATATGAATGTCAAAACACGATATACCTATACAACCAGAGAAAAAAGTGAAATAAAAAACAAACCCAAATTAAACTATTAGAATAAACATGACGACAGGGCTCATAGATTATTTTGAGGTATTGATACCCTGCGGTTCTTTTTTTTCTCTAATTTTTTCTTTTTCTAATTTTTCTTGTTTTCCAATACATTACACCGCGGATGCGTAATAATATCTTGTTATAACGTGTATAGTCTGTGCTCAAATTTTCGTAACAAGGCTGCCATTATAGTTAATTCGTTGTAATAAAATGAAAAAAAAGGAAAATTAAAGATTAAAAAATGAAAGAAGAAAAAAAAACAATAAAGATATAATAATACTAAATTGATATGTATCTAACGCAAAAATAAATTATAACCGATGTTGTATCATAGCTAAAAAGGTTCCCGATAAAATATATAGGAAAAACAAAAAATTACGAAAAAAAAAACAAAAAACAAAAAACAAAAAAACAAGAAAAAAATCATAAGAATAACGATAAAATTAAAAATTATACTCGCGTAGCGAAACATAGGTATGTTATAAACGTAAATATTATACATTGAAATTCATTCGAAATTTTAATATCTCGGTCTCGATTCAACGAAAATTCAGCTAATCATCCGGGCCCTTTCAAATCGAATTGCTGAAAATCTGCCGCTGTCGTTGCGTCGCTGGCTTTGATAGGTGTACACCTTATAGTCGTGAAGTATACTTGTATAGGTAGGTAAGCAAAAAAGCGTCGCGTCGTATCTTTCATCTCACCTTTTCCGTCCCAATATAACTGGCGAGACGCGAAAAGGTATTGGCAAAAAACTGCGAACTTTATAAGAACGGTGCTCCAGGGTTCCCGCTGTTCGTATCGTTATGAATTATTACTATTATTAGTAATAACGTTGCTTTGTCATTAATATAACATCTGTACCGTAGTTTCTTGCGAATGCCTCAAAGCCCAGTGGAAAGAAAAAGTCAAAGAAAATTTTACTACAACTAGAAATTTTTCTTTTTCGTCTCCACGCACAGATCCCATAATCGACATCCATGTGACCCATACCAACCATACTGGCGACACCTTGTGATTGAATAAATAAATATATACATAAATAAATACGTATATATACACATTTATATTTAAATTAGAAGAACTACGTACGTTTTGTATAATATCCGATGAATTTAAACTTGCAATTATTAAGATACGTGAGAGAATATTATAATAATAATATTAATAATAATAATAATAATAATAATAACAATAACAATAATTATAATTATGATAATCGTAATACTAATGATAATTAAATGAAGAAAATTAGCTAGACCTCATGGTGGTAAAACGATCGTAATTGTGCAGAAAACTTAATCGATATACCTATATATACGACGGTATACAACAAAAATAATAATAATAATAATAATCACGAAATATAATAATAAGAGCTCTATAAATATAAAGATTGTAGATAACTATAATTAGCACACATAGGGATTATTCATGTAAAAATATATATTATATAGACGTATATTATTCATATTAGATCGTATACAGCTGTATATGAGCACCCATAGAAAATAAAACTGAAAACTCCCAGGGGAGCACCTTATGGAATACCTATAATACGGTAGATCTCGTGCTTCAAATACTAGAAATAATTTTATTCGAAAATATGAAATAGAAAAAAAAAAGAAAATTCAACTTCATTCAGATGTATGGGTATTATGCGGGCCAAGTGCCTGACAATAATTATCTCACAATCAAACATACAACATTATCGATCCCCAAATCTCTTTTATACACTGCAACTGATATAACCTATTCGTAATGTATTCGAAAGACGGTGCTCCCCTTCAGATACACTATAATAATAATAATAATAATAATACCAATAATAATAATAATAATAATAATAATAATGATAATGATAATGATAATGATAATAATAATATTTGTAATAACGATAATATAATTCGAGTGGAAATAGGATATTTTGTAAAAAAAAAAAAAAAAACTAAAAACAATGTCAAGAAAAAATTTAAGTTAGAAGAAAATAAGAACATAAATCAATAAATAAATTAAAAAAATGGAAGCATTATATGATAATAACAATAACCAATAGGAAGGATAAGGACAAGTAAAGCATACAAATTCTAAAGCTGATAGTTGTAGAATGTTGAGTAGCCGTCCGACGTTGCTCAACAATGTAGTTTATTATCGATGTTGCTACATGAATTGTTGTTAATTTGATTTTTTTTGTCAGAGTACCATAAAAACCTGCAATTCAAATGATGTACAATATACCGAGTAACGTACAAGAATAATAATCGAAGCAAATTAGATAAATGATTGATCCGTTTTCGGTAATAAAAACTTGTTCAAAAATAATTGAATAAAGTGTACTTACAATGCATTATGAAAATAAAAATTTGTCATTATTGGGACCAAATCGTCAGCCTAAGACTCTTAACTCTTTAAAATTACATAATAATATCTCTGAAATTTCCTCTATACACTTTTCAATAAAATGCATAGGAAATTTTATCTTGTATATGGTTAACGATTTATGAAATTGGTTCTTCGTATGTATATCTATCTCTTTCTATGATACGATGATTATAAAATTGATTGACACTACACTTTGCCCTAATATATTTTGATCGAACAAGTTTTTAGGCCGGAAATCAGAAAATTTTCAAGTTGCATCCATCGAGTATCACGTTATCTCTGTTGTCGAGGGTTGTAAGGTTGAAACAGAATTTAATGATTGGTAAGATCGATATTACCAAACAACCTAATTACCGAAACATAAAACAAACATATAATATTATAAATTTAATAGAAAACCATTTGTACATAAAATTCGATTGTATGTATAGGTATGTATTATACATACTACAAATAGACCGTATAGTGCGATTCCATTAATTTAGGTGAGACATAGCTGCAGTTGCAGAAAATTTTTATCCACACGATATGTATTAATTATAAATAACCTGGAAAACTACGAAAAATTCACAAATTTATACATATATGTATGTATAATATGGGGCATTCCACGTCATTTTCATCGACGGTTGATTTTTACAATTTATTATTTTTTCGTTCCAAAAATTTTCAATTCCGAAAAATCTTCAAATCCTCATAAACTTTGAATTATTTATCGAATATAAAAAAAAAATTATCAAAAATGTGAAGTTCGATTCTTCAAGTACTCCGGTTAATACGTGCATTTTTCGGAAACAAAAATAAAAATGTCAGGGTCAAACATTGGTCGAGGTGACGTGGAATGGTTGATATTTAACTATATAGGGTACGAAATGATTCCAACGAAAATTATTAACCTATATAGATATATTATACACGAATAATATGAATATAGATTATTAATGTTGTATTACAATATAAAAACTATTATTATATAATGTTATCTAAGTTTTAGACTATGTAGGTACACGCATAGTCTAACGCATAGTTTCCGATGTATGAGAAAAAAAATTATTTTTAAAGTAGATCATAGATATAAAACATTGCTATTGTTTTTTATGGAACAATAATAAAAATTTTGAAGAAAAAAAAAACAACAATAAAAGAGAAAAAAAATAATGACGAGAGAGAACGAAAAAAATCATATAAAAATTATAAATAAAGTAAAATAACTTATAGTAGTCCTGAAACCATACTAAAAACCGTAGCAACTATTTAATATACATATATATATACATGTATATATATATATATGAATATACATGATAACCAAGAAAAATACAAGTTTTGTATTATAATAATAGAGTTGAAAAAAAAAATCGCAAATGAAGTATAGAATATGTACACGATAAATAATTGCAAGTATGTTCAGGATGGAACTGAATATTGTGTGGCTACTTCGCTAGATCAATCTTCAGTTCACGTTCGGAAAAGATCACCCCCAAATATGGTCTTAAAAGATCGAGCTTGATCATGAAATTCAAGTTCAAATCTCTTTCCTGTTTTGAAAAACTCTATACACATCCATAAAAATGAAAGACCCAAAGGAACCGTGAAACGTAAATAATTTCACCTTCTTCCGTCCTTGTTGACTTCATAAAAGGGTTTATTTGTGAGCAATGGTTGATTGAAAACTCTTGTCGTTTCTCTTGACAAGTGGATTCTTTTCAGACGTGATTTTGCGACTCCAAATTTTCGTAGATCTTCACCGACATCGAACTGTCAAATCACCTAGCGGAGCGGTGACACAATATGTAGTTACACCTTGTGAGATTGAATAAGAAATATGAATATTATTATATATGAGATAAAGTGAGTCCAGTTTTCTCTAATGAAATTAGCAGTAAACTGACTAGTACAATTAAGCTGTAAATAACCTGTAAATAGACAACAAAGAGACAAAAGTAATAATAATACTAGCATCGTATTTTTTACAGTAAAACAAAATTGAATAAAAACTGAAAAAGATTATTCTTAAAATCTGCAAGCTCATTTTTTCGGTTTTAAACGTCATTCACACTGGACCCTGGGTTCATTTTTCATGATTTGTCGATATAAGAAGAAACTATCATCAGCTACGATTACCTCATTGTTCCACCGATATGAATATAATAATTAGGTGCACTAATGTGAAGATGGTTGTAATTCTAACTGCAGTTGTTGAAAATCCATGACTATTTCTGTTACTATTATTGTCATTATTATTATTATCATTGTTGTTGTTTTTGTTATCATCATTATCATCATCAGCGTTATATATTATTCATATAATATATTTGAATATTTATATATAAATTCGTATATAATTATTATGTATATCGTACGATGTTTGTTAAATATATATGTAATTAATAATAATATATATAATATATATTATCAATGTAAAATACATAAGGTATAAGAACACTGTTGCTTGGTTTTGTAATCATGCTTGAGAAAAGCATTGGAATAAAAATTCGTTGTCGTAGAACTTTATTGTTCCCTATAAGTATGTATTTCATCCCATAAAGTGATTCAGATAAAGAGCGTAAAATTAACCAAGCGCGAATAAAAAATTTCGCTTTTCCTCTTATTTCTTGACTTAATATGAATCAGATGAATATCAATAATATTTTTTGGCACCGACCTTTATTCCACGATAGAAATTCATTTTTTTCTGACAATGAGATCCGATTTTTGAGAGTCGCCAACATCAAATTGTGCAACGAAAAATTTTACCCCAAAGAAATAGCGGCTGATTTACATATGGGATAACTAACCTTCTTGTCATTACGACGTATTTTTCATGTAGTTGGCAAGCCATGTGTTTAATGGAATCAAGTTTGACTTTAACCAAGAACTTCTGGACCTCGCAGCTGATTCCGATACTGCTATCGTGTGGCCCAAGGACCTCAATTTTTCGTAATTATTACCTTTGAATAACTGGAACTATAAATTAAATGGCGGGATATACAATCGATGGCCAATTTTACGGGCACTAATTGTTCTCATTATCGTTGAATTTTACTCACGTCTTTTAAATCCTGTTCGTCAATTACACCGTTTATGGAAGCGATGAGAAATGCCCTCAATATTGCATAGGATTTTGAAAACCTGAGGGAATTTTTTCTTACAGATAAAACTTCCATGCGATGAAAATTTAGAAAGTTATCACTTACCTCTCAGATATTTCGTTCCAGTGTCTTCGTAGAAATTTGAATGCCGATCTAGCAGCCATTGGATTATTACTCATGCCATGAAGAAGAACCAGACTTTCTGCTTCGTCGAATTTCTCGGCCTTTAATACGTCATCCAAAATTCTTTGGAAAAAATGAATAATGCGAATCACAAACTTTGAGAATTTTTTTTTATGGCTCACTGCATTGTAATCGCTATATTTAAATGGGGCGCACTCACGACTGCAAAATCCATTCGACTTGGAAACATGGCAAAGCAGTCAAAAGTTTTAACTTTGTTCCTTTGTCTTCGGTACTGGAAATTTTTGAATTTAGAGAATCCCACTCAGATTTTCCCCCGGATTTTGCTATCGCACATTGATAAATTTCCTCTAGATGAGTAGGCATCTTGTTTCTGTGAAAAAAATTGAAAGAAAATATCGTAACGCTGTTGAGGGGAAAAATGAATCACTTAAAAAAGAAAAAACTTCTTACGTGCTTTTCACGTGGTTGATGCATTCCGGATTATCGACCAGGCAAGCCCATTTTATGGCCATTAATTTCAGTCGAGTCTCGCCGCTCTCAGCTGTCGTTTTTTTGAATAGAGGTGATATGAATTTCGCGATGAATTTCTGAAAGTTATAAATATATTGATCGTTCGCTGTATCAGGTTTAACATTTCTCGTCGATCATTCTTTGTGCGGTGTTTTTGTCGTAAATAAATATGGTTTGCATTACTCTCATTTTTGCGTACCTGGAAATTCGCGTAGGCTGGGGTATCATATAAAATGTTATTCAACTTGACCATATTTTGTAAGGCGACTGCCCAGGGCGAGTAATGAGTTTCCTTTTCACGGAGATAACTAATCAAATTAAGGGCTGTCGGATATCCCAAGCGTCCGGCTGAAGCCAGAGCGAGGACGTCGTCGACCAGAGAAGTTCTTGTGGCCACCGGGAATTTCTCAAACGTCAAATTCAGCGCCGAAGATAGCAGTTTCCAATTATCCTCGTCGTAATTAACCCGATAGTACCCTTAATAGTAATTAGAAAAAAATGGGAAAAAGAAATATTGAATACGTGACGAATTATAGCTCGCTCATCTCCATGAGAGCCCAATTTATTTCCATGAATTCGGCTGTTTGAATAATTATCCTATTATCCAATTTATAACTCGGTGCTCAATTTTCCAGAAATGAATTAGGTAAGTTCCGCAGGTTGTAGACTTCTATGGAGCTGAGCTACACTAATTTATTACTCAATTGTATAATCAGTTGTGCGCGAGAAGCTTTGTGAAAACATAGTTAGCACTAATCTCTTGAGTACAAAGTTAAAACGTTAAACAGATCACGTGACAAACAGTAACGTGGTCAGACTTAAACTATACTCTACGATGATTTGCACTGCACATAGGTATAGATACGTATAAACGGATATTCTCGTGACTCACCAGTTTTATTAACGTTGAACAAGGCCCATTTTTTTTCAGCTTTGTTCCCAACATTCTCCAGTTTTACTTCCATTTCTTTAGTCAGCCAAATTTTACTCGGCGATGACCAGCTGCCTCCGTCAACGAGGTAATTCAGAGGAATGTACCAAAATTTGGATTCCGAAGCTGATGAATTATCTAGACGAAACTTTTCCTGTTGGCGTTCAAATAATTCAATTTCTGATCTTACGTCGCATTAGGTCAATTGCTTCAGATAACAGTCAGACGAGTCTAATTGTAGTTTAAAAGACTTTCGAGCTAGTAATCAGTGAAACATATTGCATCCGGTGCATCGCGTAAGAAGGATGCGGCCTAGACTCCAAATTCGTAGTAATTTTCTACGATATTCTGGAGGATATTCAAAATCACTCATCGTTTAGTTGTCAAATATCGTTCAAAGTGAAAAAAAGATGTTTTTACCTGACGAATCACAGCAGTTTCAGTTTCGTAGTTTCTGTCAATAGTGACGACTGGAAAACCAGATTGAGAAACCCAAGAATCCATTACCTGTCCAAGAGAAACCCTATCTGGAAGCCATTGAGCTTCTTCGCTCATCGCGTTCCAAAAATCCGACACCCCAGCACTCGATTTTGCCCTAAGGATGGCGTTAATTTCCGGATAAATTTTTTTCCTTTTCATTCACAAGTAGCTTGGCAAATTTAAAATACCCACCACCTAGATAAGAACTTTTTGTAGCCATTCCTAAAGCCAGGGTCAGATACCACGCTATGCAACATGCGAATCAGACATGCACCTATAAGCAATTAATATTTTCCGATAATAAATATCTACTGCAGTAAAATGAAATTCTCATGAAAAAAATTCACCTTTTTCGTATAAATCCTCTGGATAATTTATTTCTAGACTCGTTAAGGTGAGCCTAGATTCTAAGGTCTTCGAAATTTCGTTTGCATCTGCTTCGAAAGCATTATGTTGTATCAATCCAAAAGAATCAGCAAGTAAATCGGATGTGGAAAAGATCTGGAAGATGTAAAAAATGAATAATATTTTTGACGGATCAGATACTGCCGCTTCGATTTTGTATTTAACCAGACACAGATGAATGATATTTTATTTCAACTCACCTTGTCTGCCAATAAATATTGTAGGTAGATCAACGAGCTTTCCGTTATCCAGGAATCCGTTAAAGTCCGAGCACTGACTAACCCCCCGAGCCATTGTCCGCCAATTATTTTTACGAGGTTCTTAAAAGAGACCTCTTTAACTGGTTCCGGAGATTCCTTAGTCAAGTAGAATATCGATTCTCTGAAATATATAGATAATTATAATATCTGGAATAAAGATTCGCACCTATAGGGATATTCAAAAAATTTTTCACCATCGAAACCATCGATGAATCAAGAGAAAAAACAAACCCCACGCTGTATTGCAATTAAAAATAATAACCACAGAATGATAAACGCGGAGAGACAAAGAACGGTAAGACAATAAGTATAGATGAGGAAAAAAGAAAATCACTCACTTCATTAAAATAACTCCGGTACTCCGAGTTCCGTCAACCGGAAGACCCGGCAAAGCAGCAACGTCTAATTTCGGCATAAAATAAGGGGTTGAGAAAAAATCATTAAGATTTTGGGTAATCGTTGCAATTTGATCAGCGATAAAATGAGTATCGCCATTCACTCCAATTCTGCCCCATAAAGTCAACGCTACTTTTGCGTCTCCGGTGTCGACTTCCGTCAACGGTTGTAAATCAGCGATAACGAATCCTAAACTTTTCGAATCTAACGGAGGAGAGTCCTCGAAATGGTCCACAATCAAGTCGTTTGAACTAAAAGAATATCGATGGTCTTGAAAAAACAAATATTGCCCCTACGCGTTGTGCGAAACTACATACTATAGTCAACTCTGCATTCGCAGTAATCGTAACTACGCGTAAAGATAAAACAGTTATTAACTCTGGAATGTCGGTGACAAATAAATGAATCAGATTAAACCAGCAGCCGGCACAGTCTCATGATTAACATACTTACATGAGCTTCGAAGATTTCAAAGGCATATTGGCCAGGATGCTCAGTGTGCTTGGCTTGGCGATGGTGAGGGAAAATATGGCCTTCGAATTTGAGCCATCGAAATTTGGAAATAATCTACGTGGCCCAACAGGCTCCATTTTGGTTCCAAGCAGCCACCTTTAGTAAATCAAATCATTTATATACGCGGTATACATGTAACGAAATAATCAATCAAATAATTTAATCAACGACACTTACCTCCTCTGACCTTCAAGGTCATATGTATTGGTGAATATGTATTCTCCGTCTACTTTTGCGTCATAACTTATATCAATGGAGTACTCTCCTCTTTGTATAGGAGTGTCCAGATAAATGACGTAGAATCCTTGAACAGGGTCAGTTTCTTGACGCTTAAAGAAAACCTCAGTACCCTCCTTCTGAACTTCCGAGGATTCGGAATAGCTTGAAGAATTTGATACAGAGGCTGAAATTTTTTGTAACACTTCCGTTTCTCTTTCATCGACTTTTTTGGGATGGGTCGTTGACACATTTTCAATGGTAACAACGTTTACGGGTGTGGAAGTCAAGGTCAAGGAATCATCGGTTGAAGAATTGTCGTTCGTTTCATTGGCAAAGTCCATTGACAAAGTTACGCCCATAGCATCGTCTGAGCTTGAATTCACTGCTAAAACTGCGCCAGCTCCGACATCTGCAAACAATGGTGTAGGACAATGATATTGTTGTTGATTGTCGCCTGCTTAAACAATAGACTAAGGGGTATTTATATCCATCGGCGAATCAATCGTTTAATAAGAACATAATAAACTGGCGGGAGGGTAAAGGGAGAACAAGGCAGTGAAAATTAATGGGATTGGGATTGAACGCGACTTGAAAAAAATTCTTACCGTTTATCGTCGTTTCCGGGGGACTCGTAGCCTCTTCATTGGTGATCGTGACGTTAGACGCCTCCGTTCTATTAGAATTTTGAGTTTCCTCTGGATCGTTTCTTCGTCTTCTGGAATGAACATTTTCCGTCGTATGATCGTTTCGAAGAGAAACGAGTCTTGCTTTCGAAACGTTGATATCCTTCGCATTGAAGACAAGCTCGGAAAGAGGCTCCGTGGCGTTGTAGACGAAGTTAATTACAACGTGACCCTTGACCTGTGTCACGGTTTCCTCCATTACAGGGGTTAATTTGATCGTGTAACGAGAAGGAAAAACCGATGACGAAACGGTGAATTTTGACGGCGTATCGATCCCATCGATTTCATCATCTTCGGCTAGTGCTCGAGCGGTTGTAATCTGATAAGGAGAGATCGTGAGTGACAAAAGGCGGTAAATAACAACCGAAAAATGAACTTATAGTCCCGATCTCAATTCTCACCGGTTTTTCCATCCACGGACCAACGTAGGCTCCGATAACCCCGGCTGTTACGACACCAACGATGAAAATCAGGACGATACCCGCAGTCTTTTTATACGACAAAAAACAGCCACCGTTTCTCTTGTATTCGATGTCATTCAGCCCAAGATCACTTGTCATGAACTCCGATCTACTTCCCGCTGCCTGAGCCATGTTGGCAGCTAAATAAATGATAAAAAAAAGAATTCCCGTCAGTTTTCAAGATTGAAAAAATCCTTCGTCCAATTTTACGATTCGTACTATTAGCCCGTGGGTTCTTAAACAGATTATAGTAGTCCGGTATCGAATCCAGCGACATCATCATCTCCGGGTGAGAAAGTTATTGTGTCGAAACATATTAGATGCTAAAAATTTCGCCACTTTCTAGTTTCTAGATCTGGTATATCCAAGTCAAATATTGAATGGCAACTGACCCGTGGGAGGTTGAAGATCGAATTTAAATTGTTTCTAGTTATAATTTAAGGGGCCTACGATGTGCGCACGAGATATTACGCGGCACATACGTTATCGAGTATACCTATAAGGAGGTACGCACGCACGTAGATCGCCTCCACCGTCATAAATCCCGTATCGTACAGCCAGCACTCGTGGTCCAGCGAACGCGCGATAATCGCTAGATGACGGACAAGTACTCGTATAGTACAGAAGCAATACGATAAATCAAAAACATGGACACAGTCAACGCGCGGCTGATAAGAAACCGCACCCAGCTACGAAGGTTTTAACTTTGTTCAAAAAGTGACTTTCAAACGATACAATATACGATGCAGTAGACGGAGAGTTCATTGAAACACTCGTCGAATTGGGGGAGTTTTGATCATGATTTTCTATTCCGATTCTCAGTTCGTTAGAAACTTACAATTGCGCCTTGCCCAGGGCTCCCAAGAGCTGACCGATCCTCGCCTCATCGAGTCACTGGATTGTTAAATGCACCGAAAAAAAATCAGTTCACAAAATTCGAATGGTTTAAATGTTAGGGGCACTTTATTTGCTGGATGGAAACAGGTGGAGCACAATTCAAACTATGCTGCTGTTGTCGATATCCCGACTTGTACGGTTTTACATTAGCTGAGATATGGGGACCGGAGACTGAAACTTGAAGGCGACGGTTCCCCCACCTTCCATTTAAAAGTAACATCAAACTGCAGGTATACCTACTCACCATTCGCTATTCTATTTACCTATTCTTCTCTACGAATGGATCTCCCTCCCATCTTAACGACCAAAGGTGCAATCTCGGTTGCAATGTCGCTGGTAATTTATTACATAATCTTTCATATTTATAGTCCAGATCGGTTGTCTCAATTCAGATATCAGGTCCTCCGAAAATCTGATGAATACACAGAGAAAATAAATTTCATAATAATTATTCCTTCATTTTCTCCGGATGTTTAATTAATCGCGAATAACATGAGAGATCTTCATTGTTAGGCTATTAATTACATTTCTGTAATCGCTGAACGGAACGCTGCGTCTATTTGTTGTTTATGTAAAAGCGAAGGTTTTATGGTTAACATAATCCTCGCATATAGGGAGACTATTATACATAATACGTTGTAATTGCATCCTCTAGTCGATGACGTAGTTTATAGTGTAAATAAAACATACCGGGGTACGTAAAAAAAAACATCCGAATAATGAAATGAAGGAATGAGGTGATCTGGCTTCAAGGCCTTGCCGGTCAGCGGGCGTGATTTATATCAACTGCTGGCGAGACGATAACATTGCTAACGTTGAACACTTTGATAACATCACGCGACACGTAACCGAATCTCAATAATTTGAGGGGATGATCAATTTTCACTCATTCATCAGTCTGAGTTTCTACGACTAGCCGTGAGGCTTCATCTCGTGAGTCCGAAGGACTTCCGGAAGCCGGCCATTCTTCAATGGTAACAATCGGGGATTCGCGGTGACATGCACCGTACGAATAGTGAATCAGTTTAACTCCTTATAGTTTGTTATATATACGATGTCATTCGTTCTATTGACGATAACTGTATGATATGATCATCCGATTCTCGTACCATTCTATTTCATTTCATTGACTAAGCCGTAGTTCCCTACAGGTTTACTCGCTGGTCTGCCTCACTTTATACCGCAACTATTAGAGGCGCTTTTATGACGTGCAATGTAGAATTGGATAATAGGGGTCCACCGGGTATCCATTGCTATTCCCTTAAGTGGGTAAACGGGATTCCGTGCTTTGACTTCGGAAGAGGTATATCACGTGGCAACTATTTTTTTCTTGCTTTCAACTCAATTAACCGGACCACCATAGGGTACGGAGTTTTGCGAAAGAAACTCAAGCCACAGTCTCTGGGTTACAGTTGTTCGCCGCGGGTGGTTTGATCGAGAAGACCACTATTTTGCGATCCACTTATATTAAAACTACTGAAATCAGGTAGGTAATTAGCAATATGACATCAAGGCGAGATTATTTATTTCTTAACAAATGAAAAAAAAATAAAAATTTATTTAAATTTTTTCATGAAATAACTCGTAGCCGGAATTGTTTGATAAAAATGAAATTTATTGAATCCGTTAACAAAATTACACTTAGTAACGCTGACTATAATTGCTCATACCACTACTGGCGGAAACGGTAGGGCTAACTTTGTTGGAAAATTTACCTCCCATTCTAAGTAATGAGTACCAAAGGTTTCTAGTCGTTGGATCACAGATTATGAAGAACATAAATAATACGAAACCCTGAAGAGTAGCTGTGATGCAAAATAAATAACTGAACACTAAACCACCTCCCATTAGCGCTACAAGACCGAATACCCAGGTGATTCCTAATAGGAAAAACAAAAGGATGGCCAATCTGAGCTGTGCGATGACCAGATCTTTATCGTCCCCCAATCGTGGTGCCATTTTTCTAGTTCCAAGGATACTAATGATCACGCGAACGAATAAGACGATATTTGAAGAAATTATCAATGTGACTGGTGCAAGAAGAGCGACGTATTTAGCGATACCGGAAACCTGACAATATGTTACATTCGAATCAACACTTGGTAGATATACGTAAGGATCAATTGCAGCTACGATGGAAACTATCGTGAGAGGAATTCCCCAGGCAAACGCAGCAGCCTTAAGTAAAAATCTCGGCGGTCTTGTGACTCCGAGAACAGTAACGTATCTCTTGAATTGAAGCCATGCGGTGATCAACATCCATGAAAATTCAGCCAGTACAGAATAGTGCAGAATTGCTCCAGTTATCATGCATGGAATGGGATAATTGATCGAGTCTATAATCGGTAGAATACCAATCACAAACTTTTCCAATCCAAGAGCCAGTGAAAGTTGTACTAAAACTTTGCTACCAGGCTTCGTCCTCCAGGATTTGAATAGCATCGCTGTTATGAGGATTCCAAATACTCCGATCATCGATAAAACGCACCCGATGATAGTTATCACTTCGAGAGCTTCTCCGTGCCGAATGGAAATAAGATCTCCAACTTCTTCAGGCCCCGGAAAGTGTCCCAACACAAGCTGAGCAAAATGCGTTAAATGGAAACAAAGGCAGACGTTCAATTCTCCCGATAGATCCCGAGTTCTCCCCGAATTCACACACCCTTCATCTGACCAAGCACTCTTCGAGGCAACAGTCGAAATTCCGACGTAATCAAAGTCCCAAAAAGCGCAAGTTTTTGTCTGCTGTGAAGCCCCCTTCAACGGTCTGAACAAAAGGGGAATCGGATATGGAAGATTTACGCCGTATCCTGGAACAGACACGCTGACAACTCGACCATCAACTTGGTCGTTATAACCAACCAATTCGTTGGTGAATATAAAGTCGTCGTAGAATAATGTCACCACTATTCTTGGAGTTTCGTTAACAGTAGAATTTTCTAGGCTAACGTTAGTGATGAAATTAGTGTAATTTGGCATCTGCATTACGTCCAATAAATTCCTGGGTATCCAAGTGGCCACTTCGACTTCACCTAAGTTCGCAACATGTTCTATGGTGTGATCAGCGGTCAAAGAAATGATATTGTAATCCATGAAAGTGTTGGTATCCGTCATCTCATCACTAGAATTTTTTATCAAAGCCAAACCAGTGATGCCAGTAACGTTTGGATCTGAGATATGGATGAGCAAACGTGGTGTTACAATGCTGACCAAACCTTCTTCGGAAAAAGAGTCCCCGCTCATGTTCACCGCTGCGTAATCCAGCAGATCGTTTAAAGAGTCGAGAAGTACGTCGGTCGAGTTTAAGATCTGGGATTGTTTTAATGTTTTTATGTCAGTGCCCAATACTCTATCTAATATCATCGATATGCGCCGTACGTCTTCTAAAAGGGTTTCGGGGTTCCGGAGCGCATTCGCTTTGAGTTCGATTATCTTCGACAGGAAAAAAATGTCAGTGGCTGTCAGGTGCTCGATGCTTTTAACTATCTTCAATATTTCATTGTCCAATTCCTGATCGTATTGGCTACCTGACTCTTCTATCTCCTCGCTTATTTTGTGAAGTTTCTTAGTACAAGGCGGCACGTCACCAAGGCATTCTCCTGATGGCTTGGACCAAGAGCCACCTCGCATGTAGTTTCCTTCACAAGTTCTGTAAACGGAAAATCCAGAAGCATCCAAACAAATCTCTTCTGACACAGTGGTTACACCTACGGGAGTGAAGGGCCATGACAGTGGACGATTTTCTTTCCCAGTGATTGTGCTGAGGCAACCATCACAACTGCGTATAAAAATGTATCTATAAACCTTCGGACGAACAGCTGCGAGAAGTTGAAATAATCGCTTTAATCTCCTATAAGCATTTGCGACAGAATCCGTATCTAAATCTTCATCGTTGAGCTTCTTCGCTGTTACATGAAACAGGATGGTCACATTGCCGTCGGCTGTGATGTCCAGTATTTGCATGGGTCGGATATTTTCTATCAAGGTCTCAGACGTCTCTTCCTCGATATCTTTGGCTAAGTTTTCATACAGTTTCAAGTGCGTCGGATCGCATGCTTGGACGGTTTGACATTGATCCATAATCTCGAGCCCCAGAGCAAACGTATGCCCCTCAAGCTCTCTGTAGGCAATTATCTGTTTTGTCGTTAATAATTCACCACTAACCGTGTGTGCCTCACAAACGTAATAGCCCGGACCTTTGTCACTAATTTTCAGACGGTAAATCGTTTTATGGAAATCTAGATCGATGTTAACTCGGTCTTCAAAATCAACGTCAGGCTCGATATCTCTCTCCGTCCATCTCTTATCCCATATCTTCTTAATTTCAACATTTCTTATGAAATCTCCATTAGCATTAGAAGAGCATCGAATTCCCGGATCACTACGAGATAATTTCCAAAGTCCTTCCTCATCGTAAACACTGAGTATGAGTTCTCTTTCGTTTTGATAAAACTTCAAGCTGATGCTGGTAACCGGTTGAATTGGCTCGTCCATCTGGCAAAAGACGCAGCGAAGGTTTGTAGTAGTGTTGAAATTCTTTTTCTGACCGGCTATATTCATCGCCATAGTGTTGCTTTTGTACGTTCCATCTCCTCCGATCCAGCAAAAATCAGAATCACTTAAATCATATTTTTCGGCCAGTCCGGTAAAAAGCTGCTCGATCAGAGGGCTGTCAATCTGTGCCGTCGTACATCTTTGCATAGCATTTATCCAGTTGATATTTTTGTCACTTTTTTTCAAACGGAAGCATCTTTTGTCATCCGGTATTGGTGATGATATGTATTTCACAGGGCAAGCACCTTGAACGAAATAATTTTTTCCCACGATGCAAAGATACGGATGAATGGCGTCGCAAGACTCTGCCTTTATCTTTAAACTTTCAGAGACATCTAGAATGAGACACCCCTTGCTTCTATCCCCATAAGTGATTGCAAATTCATTGTTCGTGTTGAAACGTGAGCCCCACATTGGCCCTGGAATTGTCCACAAAAGTGGACCAAAGTTATCGAGTCTTTTTATGGGAAGCCATGCCGTATGCACTCCACGATCCCGAAGGTGTATGAGAATATCGAACAAAATGTCATCGTCAACATCGTCGAAAACCTTAGGGGAAAATCTGCAGGTATTCGACCATTGTACTTTCGACACTCC
This sequence comes from Athalia circularis, assembly GCA_963978495.1. Lineage (NCBI taxonomy): Eukaryota > Metazoa > Arthropoda > Insecta > Hymenoptera > Athaliidae > Athalia > Athalia circularis. The sequence continues at coordinate 26,874,283 of OZ021699.1, forward strand.
GACGCAGACGTACTCGTCCTTGTTCGCAACGACGTCGTATCCTGGCGGGCAGTAGAATTTCGATTTCCTTGGGGAAACGTACGAACAGTTTGGGACAATTTTCGGCAACCATGTCTCGGCGCATTCTCTTCTGACGACGTGAAAATCCTCCTTAAGGCACAATGGATCGGAGTAAACTTCCGCCTGGTAGTTAAATGTTTGTTGCCATCGAGGGGAGGCAACCTTTCCCTGAGTTTCATCAACACGAGATACTTCCTCGGGACACTATTATGAAAAATAAATTAATGTTATTACAGTTGAAAAGTGCGCAAGTGCGAGGTTTATAGGTGAATATTCATATGTACATAACATAACTAGATATGCGCGTGCGAACGCTATGTACACGCACGTATTGCATAGGCTCTAAAAATGAACGACTCCTGAAAATTTGGGAAATATTTGAGATTGAGCAGCCGATCATTCCAGCTTTGATTTTACTTCCAATTTTACTCTCACCTGATTTCTCATTGCAAAAACCGGACAGTCTTTCAATCGCCATGAGGATAATAAGAGTATCATCAATCCTTTGAAAGAAAAAAGCACATGTGAATAAAACATTTCAACCCTCTTTGTTATCTTAGACCCGACGCAGATTTCGCACGGTTGCTCATGCAATTTCCCTTAACTCTGTATATTTTATGCAACTGTGTAGATATTACACGGAAGTAATTAACGAATAGATAAGACGAGTAGCTCGTTGACCTGGTAACACTCAAAAGTCGATAAACGTTAAATCGAGGCAATCACTGCCAGATGATAAAGTGATAAAAGTCTATCACTACCTGTTAACATTTTTGATATAGATGTGGGCTTCGTAAGCGACTGTTGCAAACTAACTTTTGGATGTACGCCCTACGTGTCTTATCAGATGATGAGCACACATTATATCTATGTCGTTAAGTCTTGAATAAACATTTAGGCATATTTAAATTTGCCAAGACGCTGTAGCACCATTTACGAATTACTTCATAATAATTACCCCGACTCTCCGTTTCGCCAAAATTACATGTGAATCTATTCGTGTAAATAATTTTTGTAGACTATAAATTGAAAAGTTTTATGAATTTTATTTTTTCTTCCAGAAAAAGAATCAGCCGATTACCATGCGGCGAAACACGGTTTTTTTAACGGTGCTAGCTACCGTCTTACTCCTGGGTATGGTCGAAGCTCGTCCGAAAAAGATTCATCAGGTAAGAATTTGTAATGTGATATTATCAGTTTCCAGAAAGAATTTTTTATGCCATTTTCCGAATTGAAAGGGTGTGAAAAAGCGCAGCGTCGATTTGAACGAGGTCTACTCAATGATTGGACAGTCTCGACTTCCGAAAGAAATACGACCTCTCAGTTATTATCTCGAACTTCAGCCCTTCATAAAGGAAGGAACATTCAAAGGCCGCGTGAAAATCGGCATAACGTGGGTCGATACGACCGATAGAATAACTTTGAACGTTCATCCAGATCTTCAGATTTCTCACTCTGATGTCAGGGTCACTCAGCTAGCTCCTTTAAAACCGTTAGTATCACATAGTCTCCAATTCATCCTGGAAATTGAAAAAGATTCTTACCTTCTTTCTCATGAACTCATTTTTCCCCTCCAGGGAAGAAGCTACAAACTCTTCGATCAACGGCGTCAATGTGGCCCGGACGGAGCGACACGCAAAAAGACCATGGTACATTATTCACCTGGAACAAATGCTGAAAGCAGGTAGTAGTTGTGAGGTGGATATAACGTTCTCTGGGAATATGACAACGAATGCGACTGAAGGGTTGTTCAGAAATCAGTACATGGACTCAAGCGGTCAGCAACAGTAAGTGAAAATTGAGGAAAGCATATCGAGTCCTGAATGTCTTCGATGTATCACGGCAACGTATTTTTCCAGCTTCTTCGTGGCCACGTATTTACGACCAAACCATGCACACAAATTGTTCCCATGCTTTGACGAGCCAGCTTATAAAGCAACCTTTCAACTCAGCGTAACTCGTCCGAAAGGTTATACAGCGCGGTCAAATACAGATGTAAGGAAAACGGAAGAAGCGTAAGTACAAGAATGATGTTTTTAGCTGATGAATTTGTGAGGCGCGCGTCTGATTTTCTCCGTTTATTCAGACCCGGGGACTCTGATACGGTGTGGGACCACTTTGCATTGACACCAGAAATGTCTTCGTACCAATTGGCGCTCGTGATTTCTGATTTTGAGAGCATCAAGCCTTCGAAATCGGTGAACGAAAAGCACGGAACAATGCTAGACATAAATATCTGGAGCCGAAAAGAGTATTTAGAAACCTTAAAAGCCGTGCCTGACAAGATTGTCGCGATTGTAAATTACTATCAGGAGTATTTCAACTGCTCCATTATCTTACCGAAACTGGACATCATGGCGATTCCGATATACTCAACATCGAAACCTTCCGACAGTTGGGGGCTAATTTTCTTTAAGTAAGTTTGAAGTGTATAGCTACGTGATTCGGTAATAAAAAACACAACTCAAAATAATGTGTCCCCAGAGAAAGCGAACTGAGCGGCGATGGGTTCTGGCACATCGCACACGAGATCGTCTTCCAATGGATCGGACAGCTGAGAACGCCGTTCTGGTGGAGCGATGCCCCACTCAATGAGGCCCTGAATTCGTATCTGACGTCGATGGCAACTCTAGAGGTATTTCTAGGTCGTTAATGGGTAAAATTTTAACGCCGAAGACGTGGACTTGACTCCTACTCTGCTAATTTCAGATAAGTCCCGATGAGTTGGAAGGCAAATGGCCGATGAACGCTCTCTATTCATTATATTACGAATTCGGCAAGCGGTATCCTTTTTCAAGGGTCAACGGAATCAGACAGGACGCAACTGCATCAAAAAGTGAGTGTGCTATAGTACGTTTGTTATTTCTTCATTTATTTTTTTGTCAAAATCAATTATACGGATAATCGTGCTAAGACCTTGGTAAGCTCTGTTGAGCGTATACGATATGGGAGTCACGCACGCGGCTTCTACACAGTTATATACATGCATTATATCATGTGAAGAAAAAAAAGAAAACAAACGCGGTAAGATATTCCACACCTAAAAATCCAGACTTGTGTTGGGTCACATTATCTTGAACTTTATCGCTTGCTGACGCCACATACCAAGGTATGTTACACGTACACCAACTTGTCCTGAATGCGGCACAGGTGACGCATAATATACGGTATAACAATTCAAGAACGTTAAAATCGCACCATCGTATCGAGTCGCGTCGTGAGGCAAAGCAAAGCCGAATGAGTCACTTTTTATTCATTTGTTCATTTATTTATTCATTTTTATTGCAGCGGAACTTATATTCCGGATGTTCAACTACACGCTGGGGAAGGATGTCGTTCAACGAAGCGTCAGAAAATTCATCAGGGATCAGTGGGAAGAGTAGTAATGCAGTCCCTACTTAGTCGGGAGGCAAATCCTTTTCCTGTGTCTTTTTTTTTTGCTTTTGCCTCGTTTGCTCTCTGGATTAGAATACGGCGTCTCCAGTCTTGAGAATTAAGCAATACGCAAACGGCTTTGGAACACCAACACCGAGTTTCAAAGCTTCTCTTTACCAGAGGTTGATAGGATTAGCTGCTGCACAAGTTGTTGCAGTAAAAAAAGTTCGCTATCAGCTGCATATATATATTCTTCCGCTTTATACGTTAATTACCTCCTTCGTAAATTGACTCCCGACTATAATTTTAGTACCGATCAAATTTACGTTTATAAAACCCTGGTATTCAACTTGATGCAGAAATTCAAAGACGTTTTTCGCCGATGATATTTTCACATACTTGAACAACGCTGCTAATGAATCGGGGAAACTGATGGAGGGACTCACGTTGAACAATATTGCTGCAACTTGGATCACCAGAGATAGGTTACCCCTTGTTACCGTTACTCGCGACTATGAAACAGGAAACGTAACTTTCAGTCAGGTCAGTAATTAGCTGCAGATGCTTCTTCGCTACTCACCTTGCCATCTTGACACCTCTTTACGTAATAGTGCAGGTTATAAGAATAGCGTACGTTCTACAGTCCAAGGATAGAGCCGTTTAACTACCGCGCACATCGTAAACGTTTTTTCTCCGTAAATTTTTCCAAAAATGTGAAACTATCGCTGGTTCAGTCGTGATTAATTCCTTCCTTATTCAGTAATTGATGTCCCGTAGTAGAATAATTTTTATTTATGAATATCGCAGGAAGTTTACTTGAGAGATAGACCTCAGGATCCAGTTGAAAGAGGAAAATATACTTGGGATATTCCGATCGTCATGGTCACGCAGGATAAACTTGACTTTAGTGAAACTACGCCAACGCTTTGGCTGTCGAAGGATGGAGACAGGCAGGTTATGATAAAAGACGTCACAAAGGAGGACAACTTTATCATCGTTAATCCTGAGGAAATAGGTGAACGAAAAGATATTAAAACGAAGATCTCAAATAGAGATCTAGATTTTTTCAAACCCTTACAAAATAATCTTCCATTTTTTCAGGAATGTTCCCCGTTAACTACGATTCTTGCAACTGGAAGATGCTGGCGGAATTTTTGCAGGGACCAGACCGCGAAAAAATTCCGGTACTCACCAGGGCAAAATTGCTTCACGATGCCTGGAATCTCGCCTACGCAGGTGATCTCTGCGCTGCAGTTGCCCTGAACATGACCCTCTTTATGAAGAATGAAAAGAGTCACGTAGTTTGGGAGCCGGTCTTCGCCATGATATATCACATCGGAAGACAGATCGAAGGCAGCTATGTTTATCTGAAATTTGAGGTAAGAACCAATTTTCATCAAATTTTAGAATTGAATCCGCACTTAATTTCTCCGGTTTCAGGCGTACGTAAGAACCCTTTTGAAGCCCATTTACCAGATCATTGGTGAAGCGCCGCAGCAGGGAGAACCTTCGTGGAAAACTCATTTGAGGGGTTTGACGAAGAATTTCTTGTGCAGGGCAGGATACAAACCGTGCATCCAGGAGGCACGTGAACAATACAAAAAATGGATGGTGAACGAAGAACCTGACGCGGGAAACCCGTTAGTAGAGACTTTTATGTTGCTTCCTTACTAATTTCCGGTCCGCCATTCAGCATGTAATTCTTCTGAACTGTTCCAGTGTCGCGAACGAATTTTTATGTCCGGTGTTCAAATGGGGAACAAACGACGAGTGGGAATTTGGTTTGAAACGTGTGATAAACTTCCCCCAGAATTCTTTAGAGCGTAAACAATACGAGAGAACGTATCTCTTGAAGACGTTGGCGGGATGCCCGAAGGATGCGTCAAAGATTGAGAAGTAAAATTTGCAAGAGTTGTTGGATTCGTAGAATATATGATTATTCGTTCTAACTCACTTAACACTCAATTTTGCAGGCTTCTCGTCGAAACGATTCTTGGAACGAATTCAAATTTCACGGACGCTGACATTCATCTGATCTTCAGTACCCTGACGGGAAGCGCAACTGGATATACAACCCTGTTTAACTTCTTGGCCGACTATTGGGACATGATAAAACTGAAGTTCAAGGACAAGAAACACTTGTGGGATGGTATCGTAAACTCCGCTACTTCTTCATTCAATACTCTAGAGGGCTATGACATGGTATCAGAATTGTACGTGAGTCGTCAAGGGGAATTCGAAACGGCGGATACGATTATTGAAAAGGCTTTGAAGAACATACAAGAGGAAACTCAGTGGAGTGAGAAAAATTTGCCAGTTATCGATGCCTGGCTCAAAGAGCATCTTCCCAAAGAAGATCTAGAGGCCATTGAAGCCGCGAACGTAACAACAACCGCAACACCGCCGGCTCTGGCAGGGTGATTAAATTAACGATTAAAATTATATTTGTAACAAACTTGAATAAATTTTATTCGAATAATTCTAAATCTCTTAAGCAGTCGATAGCATTTTTTTTTAAACGATCATTTTTTGTCCAAACGCTGTGTTGTCATCCTTGAAAAAATTCCCTCACTGTAAATTTATATTGCAAATACGTTTGTCTTTCATGTATAACTATATGTATACTATGTGATAAATATATAAGGTATGTTTGTACCAAAAATTGTGTGCTTTAATTATATTAATTCTTTTATTTTTCATATAAAACGATGATCGGTATGATAACGAAATAAAAAATTAATGTAAAGTAGAAATTGATCACCTTTGAATTGCGCAAATATTCGCGGGCGCATTGATACGCGAGGGGAAATCATGTATAGTAAAGTTGCGTCGACGCCGGTATGAGGCCGAATTCCACTGTCTATGACCTCTGAGTTATTGCTGACACATTTGAAACCGAATACTCAGAGTTTAGCAACCTGCATTTCCTAGATTTCAGTTATTACACTCAGTATCTACATTCAACTCCGTACTGGCAGCTGTGATATCCATCCACCATCTAATGGGTATGCAAATCTCATAATTTCACCAAAATTTCATTATTTCACCGACCCAATCAGTTTCTCTCATAATATTTACGATTCACACCATAGTAAACACTTTACAAATTAGCTGATTTTCTCCATTCGACACAGTGTTTACGCATCTAATAATAGGTCTAGACTCCTTCCATGCATAAGTACATCTTGCAAGTTTATCAAGAATCCTAGAAACATAGATGTACAATTAGATGAGACACGAGTGATTAAAGAGTTGAATGTTCGTAGTAAAATGACGGATATTCACGCTGGATATAGAATACCCGCCTCGGAATTGGACGAAATTCCAATGGGTGATTGCGACCCAAGGGCTCCAGGTATCCGTCCTACACAAAGCAGTGAGTTCATTTTACTTTCTGTCAAAAAATATTGTCTCGAAGGAAGTTCAAATCATTTGCGGAAATTCTGCGAAAATTATTTCAGTTAGGCCAATGGGCGATTTTCAAGTGGGATTAGAACCGGAAAATTACTGGAGCTTTGTCAACCGACATCGTCTTGCTGTCGTCATTGGGACTCTGTTCATTGGAGTATTCATAGCCTTCATTGGAATTGCCTTATATTTGGCTGTTACACCAGGTTAGTAGTGTACTGTTTTATCTCCTCGTCATTGATAAATACGGTTGGAAACTGTTTTGCTAATTAGGTCCCAGTTGTAATCAGACTTATCCGGCTACGCTATCAAATTTTCGAAGAATTCTCGAGAGAGAGGGAATAATATACACGCGTGAATTGAATAGAGCTGACAATTTTTTTGCCTTTTTGCAGATGAAAATTATACCGATGTTGAGATTAACAAAATAATGGAGGTGGAGTACCCAGCCACTCTGGAACCAGGTGCAAATGACCTCGAAGAACAAATCGGCCTTCGTATTTCGATCCCAAGTGTACCGAATGAATTTTCCGATGGTATGATCGATGATCTGTACAAAGTGGCGTATGACATGCTTCCCAATGAACATGTGGCACGCCAGAAACGTCAAACTGAAGCTGAAGAAGCGCAGAGCTGCAAGGAAAGACACGAGGACTGCAAAATTTTACTAACCAAGGTGAAAAAGACTACAAAAAGTGTCGCTCAGCAAATTCATAAGCTACAAACAATGATCAACAAACTTGGAATAACTAATGAACAAATTCCGTCACTCCAAAACATGACTGTATTTGATTTCGCTTCTTGTCTCAAGTGCGAGAAATTAGAACAGCAAAATGCGGGCTTAGAGGTCACTGAAATTCCAGAACTTGACTCTCCAACGACGCATACAACGAACCAACCGCAAACACAAGTCCCAGCCCATGCAAAGTCAATTTCACAGATGAGTATTGAACCAGAAGAGATAAACGTACGACCAGGGTACGAATATTTTGAGCAAATAATAAATATTACAAATCTGAACAACACCACTGTCGTCAATCCGGACGGTACGAATAGTTTACATGTTTTAAAAAACATAACCGTAGCTCTAATTCCTATTGAAAACGCCATAAATGATGATGTCAACCCGACTTTATTCTCCATAACTACAGAAGAGACAGTAGTTTCCGAAGGGTCATTCTATTCGACAGTTGCACCACCGATCGACCTCAAGACGGTTATTCCGGACGACCTTCACACGGTTGACGTTAAGCAATATTTCCACTCCAAAAACCAAGATGAGTCAGAATTTGAAGAGATCAAACCCAATGAAGATCCAGAAATATTTGAAGCCACGACGGAGCCGAATATGGTTGTTCTTACGACGTTGGCTTTAGAAAACGAAACTCCGTCAACTCTGACATCAATTTCAAGAGAGCAGAGTCACTCCCCCGAAGGAAAAGCGAACTTCGATCAGAGTCCGTTTGTGATCCCGACCGCCGAGATGACGAAAGGTAGTCAACAGGTTACCTATACTCCAACCCTGAACTGGATGCCATATCCTCTCTGCATCTATGGATCGCCAAATACTCCACCTCAATCGGTAAGGCAAGCCTCGTCAGAAAAAATCACGTTTCCAGTTTCTTCTTCAGCTTTTTCTTCACCAATGGCGAATGGACAGCCATCATCCTCTTATCACATCAACTTTGTTCAGCCGGTTCTGCCGATGCAACCGTTCATGCCACCGGGCATCCCTTTCGTCCCGAGCCAGGTCCCAGTTTCTCCACAACGTTACGGCCCCACTGGACCAGGAATCCAGTATTACCCGGTGAATCAGGGAAATCAACAACCAACCACCACGGGACCCAATCGACCATTGTACTGCATGTATGTGCCCACGCCGGCCTTTCAGTTTCCTGTAATTCCAGGAGTTTCCGAATTCCAGCGGGCTGTGCCTAGCGCAGAAATGAGTAACACAGATGCAAACCAGTCGAATGAAGTTGACGAGAAAGAATTGAAGTCCAGAGGTGCGCTCATGCGTTGATACGACGTAGATCTTGAAAGAGACAGCTATGGTATTGATAAATTTGGTTTTCAAGATTATGGAGCCGGCTGCCCTCTGAACACAAGGTTATGCAATGACCGGAGCGCTTGCATTCCAAGGTCACGTTGGTGTGACGGTCGAGTTGATTGTGGTGATGCGAGCGATGAGATTCGTTGCTCTTGCAGAGACAGAGTAGGCAAAGAACGACTGTGCGACGGCTACTTTGACTGTCCGCTCGGCGAAGATGAACTCGGCTGTTTTGGTATACCCTAAAGTTTTAATTTCAACTGATTTCAAAAAAATGTTCATAGTTTTTATATAATCATCCCTCGATTCGCAGGTTGCGATATGCACTCGTTCAGCTGCGACAACACTGAGAATAGTAAAAACTGGGGGAATTGCTTACCTCTAGTCCTAAGGTGTGACGGTTATCCGCAATGTTCGAATGGAAAAGATGAACTCAACTGTAATATCATCACGCATTCCGTTGAAGAACGTGAGGTGAGATCGAGGTTTCCACTTTTTCGCAAACATAGCCTGGCTCGATGATATTTCGTCCTTGAAGATAATCAGCGTTGGATAATCTATATTTTGATTTTTAGATGTTCAGCGTCGGTTTTACCGCAGGATTTCTTCACAGAAACTGGAAAGGCAAATGGTACCCAGCTTGCACCGCTTCGAGGAATTGGGCGAACGATGCCTGCCGCGCTGAAATCGGAGATGATAATTATACGTGAGTTTAATCATCCCAGAGCACTTAAGCATTTTTCAGTTTTCTGTTTTCTTCATTCTTCTTCTTCAATACACACAATTTTCCGACAGTGATTTTCCGGTAGTGGAGGCGATTTATCTCCAGCAAAATTATGACGGTCCTTACGTCGTCGAGTTGCCGTCGTCTGAGATTGAAATAGTCACTTCTTGTTCGAATAAAGCGGTGTACGTCAATTGTCCAAGAATACCATGCGGCACAAGAATCTCATCCTCAGATCAGGATAACGCGCCCTTTGATGTTCCATATCACCAACGATTCCCACCAAGCGGATACCAGGTAGTGAACAACTACAGAGAAGCTAACGAGACTACTGAACTGAAAAAACACGTCAGTACCCCGAAATCTAGCGATTCCTCAAACGGCACAAAGGTCGAGGACAGTATCGTCAGTAGTGCGCGAGTTGTCGGTGGGCACCCCAGTCAGCCGAGAGCTTGGCCCTCACTCGCAGCTTTGAACAGAGATGGTAAATTCCACTGTGGATGTGTCATCCTTGACGAGTTTTGGATTTTAACAGCGGCTCACTGTGTCGATGGGTAAGAATTGATTGTTCTGAAGCCCTAAAAAAAAATATCGGTAAGAAGCTTCTGAATAGAAAGATATTCGTGGAAAATTTTCAGCTACCAGAAACACTACTTCGATGTTCAGGCTGGAATCTTACGACGCTTTTCATATTCACCCATGGAACAATCTAGAAAGGTGAGCTATGTCGTGATGTACCCTGCGTACGATAGGAACGTCATGAGAAACGACATCGCATTGCTGAGGCTTGAGTCCCCTCTTTACTTCAATCGATGGGTGAGACCAGCTTGTCTACCGGAAGATATGACCGCTGGACCGCACTGGAGAAATGGACCACCATCTGAGACCATTTGTATATCCGCAGGCTGGGGATCTACCGTTGAACATGGACCTGATCGTAAAATATTTAGACTAATTTGAAAACAAACCGAATGAAAAACATTATTCGTAGAATATGATAAGAGATTTCTTCCGCTAGCCGATCATCTGCGAGAAGTCGAGCTGCCTATTTTGGCGAACTGCAAATACCCGGCCGATCAAAACGAGGATGAAATCTGCGCAGGTGAACCTCGGGGTGGTCGAGATACCTGCCAAGGTGACAGTGGAGGTCCACTTATGTGCAGGTAAATTGGTTTGGATAAAAAAAAAAATTCTGTTTTTCAATGAAAAAATTGTCATCAGGAATCCAAATTCCCCATCGCAATGGTACGTCGCTGGTATCGTCAGCCACGGAGAAGGTTGTGCTCGACCAAACGAGCCGGGTGCGTACACGAAAGTTAGTCGTTTCGTTGAATGGATCGACAGAGTACGCCGTAAGTGAATGAAATCGAGTATACATTGACATATTAAAAACCGTTTATTGGTCCTCCAAAGAAAGCCCACTCCTTTTTTTCTTTCGCTATTCTGCAGGTGAACGTGAGTCACCAGAAAATGCGCCACTGGCTCATTGCCCAGGTTACTACTGCCACAGCAGTCCCCGGAGATGTTACCCAGCGAAAAAGCGATGTGATAAAATTGCCGACTGTATGGATGCTGAAGACGAGCTTAACTGCCAAAGATTTTCGGGCAATACTTTATTCAGAGAAGTGGAATTTACGGACGAAGAATCTACCGCAGTAACGCCCGAGTTCCAAACAACCGAAACAGAAATTAGTCAGGATGAAACGAAAATCACTACAGAAGATACCTTTACAGTCCCGATAGGTAGAGCGACGAAAATTTTAGATAAAAATTTCCAAGAACTCTGGTAATTAAAATCCGGTGAATTCCGATGTTCCAGAACCATCGACCACCCCTGAAACTGCTGGCAATGAAAGTTACTCTACGACGATAATTTCGACGACCGTTCTATCGGAGGAGAAAATTGAATATGATAAAACCACCGAGCAGCCTGATGTCAAAGACTTCACAACGCCAGTCACGAAGGAAATTAGCACACGTGTGTTACCACCACCTAGTCATTTCAGTTGCAACGAGTGAGTAGAGCTTTATACGTGAGAGAGTTTCGTCTGGCAGAAAGTAAAATAAAAGATGGATTTCATTTTTTACAGTCTAATACAGACCATCGATCTGAGCAAACGATGTGACAGAATAGTCGATTGCCAGGATGGAACTGACGAGGTGAATTGTACCTGCAGAGACTATCTATCAAAAGTTAATCCCTCATCAATATGTGACGGGCACATAGACTGCGCTGATAATACAGACGAGGATAATTGCGGTGAGTCAATTTTAAGCCTGAATGAATTCACGGTAATGGTTCAATCTTACTGATGAAGAACTGGTCTTTAATTTTCCTGCAGAAATATGCGAAGCGAATGAATTTCACTGTAAAAGAAGCCGTGAGTGCGTTACGATGGATAAAAGATGCGACCGAACCCCCGACTGTCTATTCAATGAGGACGAATTGAACTGCTGTAAGTATGGAAAAAAGGAAAAGAAAAACCTTTTTCAAACTCATGAATACATGATGTACACTCGTTCCAGTGACCTTGACAAATGGAAAATACGTGATTACGGACCTCGACGGTATACCTCACCATAATACTGAGGGAATTCTGTCTTCGTACGAGGGTGGAGAATGGATGCCATTCTGTATCGATGAAAGAGAAGACAGACCCGCGACCCTCGGAAAACAAATGTGTTCTTATTTCGGTTTCGGGTAAGTCAGATCGCATTTGTTTATTGAAACACGATGAATAATCATTTCAATTTCTCTTTCATCAGGGCATGTGAATCCTTCAATGAAACTCGAATGCAAAACGCACCCCTGCAAGTGCTATCTTCGACTGTTTCGGATGTAATACCGTACGAATATTCAACTCTATTTTCACTCACGACGGATGATGAGCCGCATTGCACGGCTCTTTACCTTCGTTGTCAACCAACGATACACACCGTTCCTCTTACCTTCCGTATAAAATCGACCGATGGTGATGACGAGGATGACTTTCTCTGGCCATGGAACGCCGCCGTGTTTGTCGACGGCCGATACGCGTGTTCGGGCGTTCTTCTAGAACCAAGTTGGATACTGACCAGTTCCTACTGTGTCGACGACGTCGAGTAAGTCGAAAATGCTTGGACAATGGCGATGATTATTGTTATCATTCCGAATTAAACTTATGGGTGTGCAGAGTTTGAATTGACTCTTATAATTCAATACGCAATCTCACTGCATCCGTCGTTATAAAACATACAAGGTTTTACAGTTAGACAAATAGATGATATTTCTGACCATAAAGGATTATCATATTTTTCACCAGCGCGTGTGTATGAATAATTTAGCTCACCCGATCACGCGTGGGTAGTTTGAGAGAACAAAAAAAAAATAAGAAATGTTTTAACACGAGCTAAAATAGTTGAATCCACTTATTTGAGTTTTTTATGATTTCTGCTTCAACTACGAGAGTATCAAATGTATCAAAGAAAAGAAAAACGCCTTGTAATTTACAGTTTAAAGAATAACTACACCACTGCTTTACTCGGCGCGTCACGGTCTTACCTGCACGTAGATGGACCACACCAGCAGATGAGTACAGTGGACGAGATAAAAACCGTGAAGAATTCAGACGCCGTACTATTACACTTAAAGTACCCTGCTAATATGACGCGACAGGTGCAGCCGATGTACTTACAAAAGAGGTCCGATCATATTTCGACATACTGATTACTGATCTCTGATCGCTTGTAATATTCGTTTAAAAAAAAAAAAACACTTACAGAACTCATCCTCCTGTGGAATCCGACACGTGCGTCACCGTCGGAGTTGATAAGGATGAAAAAACTAGGACCTTGTTCCTGAAGGCGATAATACGAAACTGTCCTGACAATCATCGGTGTTATAAAAATGCCAAGCATCAAAATTGCGGGGTTAGTTTATTTGGGTTAATTCTATAATACCGTTAAAAATGACCAACGGTTATCGATAATCATTGTATTAATTGTTTCATTGTCAGAACGAAACAAGAGTTTCGTGGAGCGGAACGATCGTGTGTTACGGATGTAGCGGGTGGTACCCAGCTGCCGTTTATCACGTGGAAAATGGACCTTGCAGTTTCACAAAAAAGCAGAGCTTTTCCAGTATAGATTACATAAATACGAATTTAATCACCGGGATGCGTGAGTAACAAGCCGTATTATGTTCCATCTGCTCTAGGAACAATTGGAAACTTAAAATTTCTTTTTACAAATATATTGCAGAGGAAACTGTGCAGTCGACGGTCCTTTCCATTTGCAACGGTTTTAGATGTCCATTAGGAAAGTGCATCGAATGGAAAAAAGTGTGCAACGGAGTTCCTGACTGTCGTGATGGAGCTGATGAGGAAGCAGCCTACTGTCAAACACTGAAGGACCAATGCGCAAACGGTGTTCATGACACACCCGGTTGTCGTGAGTATAAAACCCCGTTATTTTTTTTGTACCTTCTAATGGTTTCGGTGAACTAATTAAACACTAACTAAAATTTTTATACGCTAATTAAAATTAAGAAAATCTCTATATTCTTAATTTTAGACTGCGCGCAATCAGAAATGCGCTGCGGTAACGGTCAGTGTGTATCAAAATCCGCATTCTGTGACGGTGAAATTGATTGCGTCGACGGTACAGACGAACCAACGAACTGCACTTGTGCCGCATACCTGAAACTAGTGAATCCTGAATGGATTTGTGATGGGAGACGTCATTGTCTCGATAAATCTGACGAAAGTCCCGATTTATGCCTCTGCAAAGACGCCAGCTTCAGATGTGGCCAAAGGTAAATAACCAAATAAAGAAGACTCGATAAATTGAATCGATCAAAATTGTGAAAATTTTTTCCCGCAGCTTCAATGACGCCTGTGTACCTCGAGATTTCGTTTGCGATGGTCAACGTGATTGTTCATCGGGAGAAGATGAAAAACATTGCCAGTCTTTGAAGTTCCTTCCTTCGAATCCGTGAGCTATTTTATCTATTTTTTCTTCTCACACCCAACATTGACATTCTATCTCTGACTTTCTGTATCCGATGACTAAACTCCGCTCGATGAATCATTTCAGACCTGGGTACGGTGAGGTAATTCAAAGGTCGTTCGGTGTTTGGCACTCGCAATGTTTCGGCGCCGATGAAAAAATTCCCGATAATCAATATTGGAACGATTTCTGCAAAGAATATGGCTATCAACGAGCCTTGAATGTCACCGAAAACGATGCCAGCGGTCCAACAAATCCTGCTGTCGTTCCTGCCTTGGATAAATTTTATATGGTTAGACCGAACAGAAGGATTTGGGTCGTCATGAGAGACGATAAGTCGCTCGTAAGTCTTCATTCAGCCAGTGAAAAGTGCCGTCGTCGGTACGTAACGTGCACATAATTTCGCCCGACCGCCGTAATAATCACGCTGTATAATATACTCCGTCCTTCTTTTTCCTTTTTTGAATACTACAGTCTAAGCGTCTTATGTATTAAGCATTTAGCAAACTTTGAAACGGTTGAAGGATTAGGTCTGTTTCTTCTCATTATTTATTAACATCAAAGAAGCTGGGTAGCTAATTACGTATTCAGAAATTCGATTCTCAATTCGACTTTGAAGTGCCTTTAACAATTGTTGACGCAGATACCACTGAATACGTAATTTTTACTTCTAATAATTCGCGACGTTTCTTATTACCGTTGCTGTATCTGAATCTGGATTTGTGCGAGAAAACGATGTTTTCAGATTGTTCAGAATCGATTCTGATAGAATAGAATGAATTCTGTAAATGTGTAATCTTTGCGATTGAATTCAACGCATACATTTGTTTCTTTTTTTTTAATTGATTCTTAACTATAAGGTTTTTCTATTTTTATACTGGCGTATGTATTTTTATACGGTAATAGTTAGTGATTAAAATATTCTAAACTTGCCCTTTTTACATGGGTGTGTGAAGAATGTCCAATAAAAACTTACCTTCATATACCAATATACGTATACATCGTGATACCAACACAAAAGAATGTCCCAGAATCAATTAATCCCCGTGAATTAGTCACCAGGGAATGTGAACGGATCTTTGTGAGCGCGGGCTGATGGAATCGTTCGAAGTTAGAACTCTGGTCATAAGCAATAAGCATGGTGCAGCTAGTAGTGGTTTGCCTTCAGAAGTCGCATGCGGCCCCATTATACTTCGCCTCCAAGAGTTGAGACGGTGCTGCTCGCCAAGAGTTCTCCCGATTTCTCAACAGCTCATACATACCTACCTACCTCTCTTTTATTCATCTTGTTCATCTTCTCTTAGTTGCGGGTCATCGGCTGTAGAAGCCTGAAAAACTTGCTGCAGAAATGATTGGCGAAGTTGACTTCGCAATAGCACTTATAAAATGTTGGTGGTTTCTGAGAATGAGAAAAAAAAAGAAGAATCGTAAATACATTAATTTATTCCACCTAGACCAACGCCTACGTGGACAGCATGCCGCGAACATTCTTTAATTTCTTCATGCTGACACCCTGGAAGTCAGAGTTTTGCGGAGGCTGCGTGTAGGTAATTTGCTTGAAAGGAGTACCGTTGGATGTTCCAAAGCATTTTCTCGTCTCGGCATACAGACTTACGGCAAAATAATCGAGAGAGCGATAACGAGAGCAACGAAGGTCCAACTTCAAGCTTCCATACTCCTGCTGCTGCTGCTGGTACTGGCAAGACAGACAGAGAAGGAACTAGAGAGAAAGCTCAGAGATTCAGGAATGCGGGACCTTATTACGTGGCACGGGACCTTCTTCCTGCAATATATGGGGTAGAATTCCCAACCTTTTTATGTATCTAGCCGAAAAAAAACAGAAAATATACATTTCTTCCCCCTCCCTTAAAAAATATTTCTATACCGACCGGAAAGTGGAACGATCCGTCAGAAGTTTTGTTGACTATATAGAGCTGAATCGATCGATTATTGATGATAGGAGTAATATAGATATACCTACGCCTGAGGAATGCAAGAGGAGCCTTTAAGTGCCGAGCGACGGTGGTAGTCCCGTTATACTTGGCAGCTTCCTGTCGACCTCCACCTTCGTCAAGCGTCCACTTCTGCATACTTAACGCGCGCAACCTATCGATATCGAACGCGTCACGCAACGAACGTAAGCGCGAATGCGTATCTTCGCATACGTACCTACATCTCTTCCCTCTATGAACGGAGAAAACGGTATTATTTCAAGACATGACTCTCGATGTTGGCATAATCTTCTGGAGTCATTGAGAATATCAAG
This sequence comes from Athalia circularis, assembly GCA_963978495.1. Taxonomy (NCBI): domain Eukaryota; kingdom Metazoa; phylum Arthropoda; class Insecta; order Hymenoptera; family Athaliidae; genus Athalia; species Athalia circularis. Next base: position 26,891,152 of record OZ021699.1, read on the forward strand.
AGAAGTAGTATCGAGTTATGACATCACTAAAAGTTATTATATAATCACTCGACGAGAGCTGCAGACTCGGTTATTTTTATCTAGAATTATTTTTTCTATTTACGAGCATAACGAGTAAATTGGCGAAGCACCGATCGAGTATGTAAATTTTTATGGAAAGCCCCGCCCATTCTTTTTAAACAATTTAAGGGTAAGATTATCACGGCGAATAAGGTTCTCTTCCGAAATGTAAAATACATAATAGTAACGATAAAGTACAAGTGCCCATACTCGCGTTATGCTTACCCGCGGTGAATTGATCGTCCATTTTATTGTGCCGCGCATAATTAAGAAAGGAAATGAATGTGTCGTTGAACCGTTACCCATTTATGGAAACGTGCGACTATGGACAGAAAAACGAAGACGTGCTCTTCACCATGAGCAGTCCGCTGCTGCAGTGCCGCCTTCACGAATGTAAACCGTGACCAATCGAAGCAGCTGTACTTCGTTAGATTACCACAGCTTATAGGTACGGGTAGGTACGTTATACTTCAGTTTGGGTTTCGAACCTCTGGAAATAGATGCAAATCGCTCACTTCAAATCTATTCCGTCTCCCGCCTGAAAACAATTCACCTTTGCTATTTTAACTCCGTCTAATCGATGCAGGAATGACCAAAACCAATGGAATCATATGATACCTGATAACGTTATTCGAACCGCGAACGTCAGAATGGATCACATGACCACGATGTTCAGTGCGAAAAGTTCGTTCCTATAACGGTAAAATCGCTGAAAATAGGCGGTTGTAACCAGCTAATGCGTAATTTACTGAAAGGCGTGACGCATCGTTAACAGAATTTTTCTTCGTTTCTCGTTGCAAGGTGAAACGAAAATTTACCATCGATAGACAGGGAAAAAAGAATCGCGAATTGGCAGAGACCTGAACGTTTTGCGGAACCTACTGACCCAAAATCAACGTGTACTTACAACGTTTTTAAAAGCGAACGAAAGACAACGCAAAGATATTCGTATGGGTACGCGTTAAGATTGCGAAATTGCAATTGATTGTAGAATTTTCTAAAAAAGTAGAAACACACCGTCAAGCACACCGTCCCGTCGTTGACGTGATCTAGGTGGACGTCGTGCGATGAAATATAAAATGAACCAAACCATCGAGTAGAAAGCAGGCCTGAAGCTCTTTCGCTGACTTATAATACGAAGAAAATCACGCGTCGTCGATAAAATGCGTGCATCACTACCATGCCCTGTTAACAACTACGGTGACACGGATTTTGCTCGGTTTCACGGAAGTCAGAGAACGATTACTCAATTATTATTTGAGATCGATGAGTCGCGGACCAAGACTATCCCGAACCAAAATCCATACGTTACAAATGATTTATCAGCACGTGCAAAACTATACTATGTGCGTTGATATTTAGCCTGCAGGGGCGAAACGAGGAATCGAACAGGTGAAAGGAGAAGACAAGGAGGATTTTCACCTGTGAGCAAGTCGTGATCCGATCAACGGTTCCTTTAAAGGTCGACGCCCTTTCGAAACGTCTGCCTAATCTGTTAAAAATCTGCACGTGTGAAATCGTCGTTAGAATTGTGCCGATTCTCTGTGAATTCTCGTCCGCGTGGATCTGGCTTGATCTGGATAATTATAAATTTTTGTTCCATGTGAATAGTACCGTTCGCTGTAGCTGGTTATTATGGGACGGAGAATCGATCATGGCTAAATTATAGGTGTTAATTGTAACACTGTAGCACATCCCGTTGACCGCGTCCCTGACGTCCTCGACTTCAAGGTCGGCTCGGTGTAACCGCGGCAATAATTCTTGCGAGTCGGTCAGAGAAGAGAGCCCTGTATAGAAGAGTCAATCAGAGTCCTGCAGGCAAAAAGTAGCCATGCAATAAACCGCAACGGATCGTCGCAAATACGTAAATGGATTCCGTTACAATCAATAGGTGGGATGTATACTATATACAACATCATAGTTCGCTCGGTATTGAAACGTCCGAGGCGTTCACCCATGAGAAATTATAGCCCTGTAGGAACAGCTTTTTATTTCATTTCTTCCGTGGAAACGCTCGATCTGGAAAACATAATTAAATTCATCATCGTGACGTGCATTTATGCCAATTTTATTCCCTCATCGGGCGTTTGATTTCCTCTGATTTTACATGCACACAAATTTCACGCGATTACGACCGCTGCAAGGGCTTTTGTGTAAGGATATCGATTCGAACCATAACAATGTACAGTAATTAGAAAATACTTTCATGACTGATTTGAAATGCTTTCCTAAACCTCTCTTCGATCCGTCTTTCTCCTTTCATAAGATCTTTCAGCAAGATGGTCACGGCGTCCGAAGAAGAACCGGATATGCTTTCTTTTACCTCCTTCACGTTCTATTCGTATAGATTTCAGATAGTATATTTGTCGTCTTAATAAAATCATGGCCTTAATTAAGGGCATCCAGAATTTCTAAAATCACCATCTCCGTGATTCGTAACGACTCTGTTTAAGTTTTAAATATAATTCTTGTCAGGTGGCAAGTCCCAAAAGTGTTTGTGAGGAGGTTTTCCACCTGTCGTAAGTCCCACAGTGCCCCTTATCTTTTGTGTGCGATTCCATTCGATGGCCAAGGGCAAAAAGGTACCTACCCATAATATTTCATATACCTGCAGCAGCACAAGCCCTCGCAATAGCTGGTATAGCGTATTGTTTGTTTTAAGCCTACGGAGTTATATTTCAAAAACAAATCCCTCCGTCCATCAGGTGGACGGTTCAGTTTGCTCGCTACCTACATGCGGCGCGTTGATTTGCGTTTGAACAGGCGTGAAATACCAACCGCTAAGATTTTATGGCATAAATTACTGGTGGAACGGGGGGAGGGCATACGATGACAAACACTTGTAAACTTTCTGACCCCGGTTCATTCCATTCTGAGAAGAATTAGGAAAAAAAAGGAGCACAAAAACCGTCTGGCAAAACCCGAGTCAAAATTCACAAAATCTTCCGGTGTATCGATACAATTATCGCTGCGCGGAGAAGATGTAAAAAAAAGAAGAATTTCCATCCGATTACCGTATATCTGAATCGCAAGAACTCCAGATTATTTTCACGACACTCCGTGACACGTATAAAAAACTACATAAGATTTTATAATAACCCGATATATACTCGGCCTGCCTCGCACACATTTCTTTAGCAGGCATCATAGTCTGGCGCTCACCGCTTACTCGGGCGTTGCTATCTCCCGAGCTGTTATAGCTGTTGAATCGTACTCGGAGTATACCTACGTACAGAAAAGTTGTATGGGTGGTTGTTGGACAAATACAAACGGAGGAGGTAGTGTATACCTGACGCGTGAGTCTCCTGCATCCTTTACCTACAACGTAAGGTGTATGGGTATGTAATATAAAATATTTCAGGTGTGTGTTCGTGCACATGGTTATAAACTTTACAACGATACACCTCCGGAGTTCTCGCTACAGAGACGAAGTCGGAGACGATATCTATAGTACATCAAGCAGGAATATAAGACGAAGAAGAAAGAGAGGGGGTACCATGCACCAACCAGGTAACCGGCTCAGCCAGGCAGTCAGGTAAGCAGGCAGGCAGCCAAGCAACTCCTCAGGTAGCGCCGTTCACCTGGAGAGAACCACCGAGGTCCTATTCCGTATAGTCTCGAGATGGTGTCCCGCGGGTAAGGAGCTCTTTATTGTGACCCTGAACGAGATTCAGATTAGTTGGAATAAATAATAAGAAACAAAAAAGAAGTACATCGTGTGTGGATCAGAAAAGTGAGGAATTTTTATTCCGGCCCTTGTTACAGATAGGTGGGGGGGGCGCGGATGAAAACCGATCGTCGAAGTGTGGTGATATTGAATCGGGTTTTAACACGCGTTAAATAACGAGAAAAAAAAGGCCCGCCGAAGTGCTGCCGGTCGGCCCCGATTCCATTGAAAAGTGTTAATGTGCGGGAAAGGACTATATACCAGGATCTAGGGTCAAAATAACAAAAACGTGAGTTTAAATTGACAATTTCATAATTTTATAATCGAGTTACGTGACTCGTGAATACGTCTCACAAGTTCCTCGTGTCTTTTTCCCCCTGTGTCTAGCCGATGGAACAAAAAACGAGTCAACGATTGTTGTGATGTCATGGCGACGCTTTCCAGAATTCTTAGACTTTACGCGAATAAAATAATTCATGTCCTGATTTTGGGTGCTGCAAACCACGAGAGAAAAACTTACATTCCTTTTCTAATCATTTCTCGGGCCACTGCCGATGAAGAAACCCAATAAATCGATTCATATCTGATGGGGTCATAGGCCGCCCATCTTAATAATCGCCGGCACGTTCTCCAATTTTTAAAAGTTATCGAGGTCGTCGTGGTTAGTGTAAAATTTTTTTGGGACGGTCTACCGCTCGAAACGGTACATAAGTGTCGTCTGGCAACCGGTCCGGCGCCGATTTCTTTCCTTAACTCTAAAGTAGACTCGATACCGATAGTTTTTAGCTTTGGAACAAAAATACCGTTGACTGCAATGCAAACAATAACAAAGTCAATTTCTGGGTTCATTAGGCTCAGTAATTACACCGGCTTTCATAAAGTAATCACGTGTTGGAGCGTCTGCCGAGTATAACTTGGTTGATTAGATTTTAATTTGAGTAGGGATCGATGCCCTCCTTTCTTCGATATATTCGGTAGCTTACGATGGCAAACTCGATGATAATCAATGCGATTTTATGATTTAGCACATATCGCGGAAGAGAATTCGCTCTATTGAGTTGGCTGAAGAAAAAAATCGTCCTTCACGCTCCTAAATTCTACATCTAATCAAATTTGTAACGTGAAACTAACTCATGAGGGCGGAAGTATATATTTATACATTCATTCGCACATGTACGTATAAGCAAATAGGTATGTACACATATTCGGTAGCGGACAAATACACATCAGATATTTTTTTTCATCTCATATTCCTACCGTGGTGTAATCAAAAATTCTTATATACTATAATTTTTCTCTTAATGCTCTACTTGAGAAGAGCCTGTAGCAATAATTAGCGCTCTGTAGGTATAATAATAATTGGCTGACCGCATCCTTAAGCCGGCACAAAAAAATATAAGTGCGCGGATATTTAAAATCTATGGAAACTATACCAGCAGCTCTGATATTCCAGAAATTCGTCGTGACTCATTTCAGAAATGAAAATATATCAGATTTTGGGATTCACAGGCTACGAATACGAGGATCAAAAATACCTGTGCAGTGTACACGTATTTTACAAATCTAAGGCGCGCACAGCGATCGGTAAAATGGCTGCTCGCCTCCTTACTTCCTTGTAAAGTTCCAGGATTATCCCTGTTATTATAAGGCTGATTCGAAGTAGATCAAATATGAACAAAAAAAAGTAGGGACTGCTATGCCTCGGGTCTAATGGTCGGTCCAGAATGGGTTATTAACTATCGTAGTAGCTGTGTTCGCTTGTGTCATGTACTAGACGTGTAGTAAGTATAGCTGAACTGATTCAGCTTAGGGCGTATTGCACGAGTTGGTGGAAGCGAATCTTAGAAGAAAATTGCTGCCTCTGGTCTGCTGAATCCCGGGCTGAGGTTGAAAAAATACAAAACTCACGTCACGAGGCGGTTGCACCCTCTTTGTCCTGCGAGAATTTACAACACAAAGGGATCGCGCGGACGTGAAAAAGCACAATATGTTTCGGAATTTCAAGGCCTGTATAAAATACACCTATCTATATATACGTGCAGTTAAATGTCAAGGCGAGTTTCAAGCTGACATCAGCTTTGAAGTCGTGGACATGGTCAGCTGAGGTCATTCGTACGTAGCGTCGCGTCGTGTTAAATTCGAATTTACAATTCTGGAGCTTCGATAAAATTTGTTGACATGGTTTCGAACTCGCATATTAGATTGGCCCGATAATTTGTATTTCTGATGTTTCGGAGTTGAATTTCTTTCTTTTCTACAACGGTATATGATATGACCATATTTATTGTGAACCATGTATCGATAATTTTTACGATTCTAAGCAGCTACGTATCATTGGCACCGTTGTCCGTAACATACCAAATATTAAGTACGTTAACGGTATTACTCGGCAATTAGTGGATATAATAAGACGCACACGAAGCGAAGAACGCGATTACTAACACGTAACAACGAGTTACAGTTAAACAAAGCTAGGCAATTAGCAACTTATACCTTTGTACCATATGAATATGTATAGCATATACATGCACAGGTATATACTTATTTATTTCAACTCCAATTTCGTTCCAGAAAACTAACTATCAAGCGTGCAGCATATAGGTGTATAATATGTATGCGGATGGCGCGCGTATTTAATGTGTAAGAATATTATACGAGTGAAATGTGACCCAGTAATTACCCGTTTCTATTAATAATCAAAAATCTATATTAGCTCAATTATTGTCGCGGGTGTTTTTAAGCGAAAACAGAGTTAACGAGAGAATTATAAAAGATGAGAAAGATATCCGATAACCACTTTCTCTCCTCTATTCATTATTATATCATTGTTCTTAAAAATTATAATTTATATACTTACGCAAACGCACGCAATGCAGTTCCTATATCCTATCCCATATGTAGTTCCCTGTGTTTCATTTTTATCTCCTTTTGTCTACGGGAAAAATTTGGAAGTGCGGTTAATTGCGCGGTGATAATTATGGGCACAAGTAATCCAAACGTTGATTGTTATTGTATAATTTACAATTAAATAATCAGACTTGGAGTTACGTGCGTGGGTATAAATTCATCTCGAAGACGCTTGGGAATATCCGCCATAATCATATATATCGTCATATATATATTAATCAGCTTCTCTTTTTCTAATTGTGCGATTTTAGGCTGTAAATTTTTTAATTTACTGAGGTTGAACCAAACCCTAAAGCTCTTGAGGACGATAGTCACATGAGACTGAATCGTGAAAAAAGGGATTTAATGAATAAATAAATAAATAAATAAATGAAACTGGGATTTTGGAGCGTAGTTTTCTCCCGGTTTCTTCGAATCCCCGTGCTAAGAAACATGCGCTGTGTAAACCCACGTGCGTAGAATGCACACACGCTTAGTTAGAATCTTAAAGCTGCAGCCACTGATGGGGACAAAAAATAAGTAGACTTTCAGGTCGTTAGCTAACACCAGCTAGACGACGTTCCGTCTAGATTTTTGCGTTTGTAATATGGAAGAATAATTTGATACAAACGCGTCGCCAGATGTAGTAGAATAATTAAGCTCCATAATTATCGGGGTTCAAAAATGCAAACCGCAACACTTCACGGCCCAAAAAATTCTTGTTATATACAGAAATTTTTCCGTAAAACGATTTACGAAAGAAGAACGTTAAGCGCATCAAAGTAGAACAACGATCCGGTATGAAACAGGTTGCATTCAAGTTTTACCGCTAGAATTTCTAAAAAATTATTATCCGATCCATTTGATGTGATCAGTTTTTAAGCATGGATTAAATTCTAAATATCTTAGAATTCTGTGATTTTTTCCCGATATCAGATAGTTTCAATCGCGCAAAAATTGTTAACGGTGCATCTGGTAGGTGCGCCCAGTGATTTTCCAGCAATATAGCCTGCAGGATTTTCTATACGCGTTGTTCACGCGCACGTAGGTATACAATACCTGTTTATAGTCGGACTACAAGCTGACCAAGGGCTTCGTGCGAGACCATCTAAGGAGCCGGAAGCTCGGAACGAAGGCTACACGTTGTGCAGAGCCTCGCAAGGCATCGGGTCGACATAATGCGTCGCCACTCGCCAGTTCCAAGGGGATATTTTCTAGCTTTATATTTTAACTGCACACTCCACTGACCACCCTGCAGAAATGTACAGGATGAGTCATTCCAAACTCCGAGAAAGGGAGGAGCCTCATTCGCTTTCCTTGCAAACTCAATGAAAATCCCAATCTCGGAGTTTGGTACAACTCACCCTGTACATGCAGATACATACAGATATATAGCGCAGCGCGTTCATATGCGGGTTATATTATACGTGGCTATATCTGCTGTATAAAATGCCGCAAACACCCACACCATGCGGTAGTGAGAAATAATATACCGTATGCATCGTCGAACGCGAGACATCCTTTTTTGTATTTTATAGGTTTATGCCGTACCCCCATAGACGGGATGTGACTAATACAGCTTTAAGTCATGACATTTTGTGGCTTTCATATACACGCGTATATGAGAAGGAAGCCTTACCTATTTCCAGACTCACAATGAGACAGACAGGATTCTGTCTGGCGCAGGACATCCGTAAATGCACATGACTATTTTTGGAGAGTTTAGGATCTGAAGAATTTTATTATTTCAACAGCTACGAAACCACAAGACATGTTCCGTCACCGTAAAGATCCACCTGTTTAAAGGGAACAGAATTAGGGACCATTAGAATATGTGCTTTGAATAATCGATCTTTCGGAGTGTTTTAATTTACCAAGGATATTTTTAGCTTTAAGAAACGGAAACCTATTGTACTCTATCAGAAAGGTGGAACATTCCATTTTTGGAGTTTGCGTTCTTTCGGCAGTATGAAAGACCCGATTGTTATTATTCTTCTTTCTTTTTGGCTATGGCGATGTACTCTAAATCAGTTTTGAAATAGATCGTGAATTTTGACTATCAGATATCTAATAGACAATAATTCAGGATGTAGGTATTAGTATTTAATTGGAACGTGATAATCGGGTTGGAAAGCGAAGATCTGTCGACCGTCCGTAATTACAGGTGATATATCAGAGCCACCTGCGTGTGCTGCAGAGGAAGAAATAGAAGTTGTAAAAAGCGCTGCCGTGCGAATGTCGTATCGCATTAAATTCTACTTCCTCATTTACGCGTGCTATCATAACGAACTTTTACATCTATCATATGTATACCAAACCCATAAAATTTGAATCTCATGACCATATCATCTGGGCTGCACAGAAAACCGCAGCAGTCGATACGCGATCCGTATTATAATATGTAACATAACCAAACGTGAAAGTAATTCCTCACACAATTATATATATCACAAAATGAATTCCTTTGGGGTGTGGTCAGCGTTGGGCAACGCGTTATGCATATCATACCCGGTACATGTGTGATCAGGTTTAATAACGTGCGTATAAACAGTATGTGATATCAGATATTATAAATATGTGGACATTTCCATTTCCTACGAATTATAGTTTGCAGTTACATGGATATAATGTAATGATTACCGGTTTCTATAATCTCCGAATTAGGTAACATCCTATAAGTAGGCATATCGAAGGATATGACGTTTGAAACGCACCTGGCATTCCACAATTATTTCCAAATAATTTCCATCTTCATTTTTACATCATGTTTTTTTTTCTTTTTACCGATTATCTTAAACACGCAACTCGTGTATACGAGCTGGCGTTGGTTGGCATTCGGCAAACACTCGATTATACCTATACTCGATTTAAGGTCTACTTATATATTTTTTTACCTCAGCTTTCTCCCATTCAACTTGAGCTTATGTGAACAACCTACTACCTTAAATATCTTAGTTTTATCAAAAATTGCCTCGGGGTTGGTGTGAATGTATTTTTTACGACTTGATCCACAGAAAATATCTGTCCAGAGTCAACTTTCGACAAATATACCGATGTATTTTATGGGTATACTTTTAGTTCAGATGTTTCGGAGTTAGTCATTGAAAATTGATTATTACAATTTCAATAAGGCATAAAATAGCTGCAATTCTATGACGCAAAATAGCCTGACCTCCATTCACGTTGATGATTAACACGCTTTTCGGTATTAAACTAGTATTTCCTGTGTGTAAAATACGAAAAGTTTGCCAGGTTTATTCTTATCGTTAGCATATAGGTATTACTACAGCTGTCTCAAGAAATCACCGTTGCTTGTCCCACTGCCCATCCGACACTTATAAAATAATATACACATATGTGCGAGTATATCATTCGACCGCTTCTTTATGCTGACCGCTACCATATGTCGTGGATTTATAAATAATTCTCTAGAATAGGTACAAATGTATGTAACACTACAGAACACTACGGTACGGCAGTTACATTATTATACCTATGTGAGGATTTTTATTGCCCCAAAATTATTCAACCAAATACATAAATATTTGCCAATTTTTTTATTTATAACATTGGAACTTGTTTGATTGCTCGAATTTTTTTTTTTTTTGCACAAACATAAACCGTGCCATATTATTCAATCCGCATGTCTATGCAGATACGCTAAGAAATTTCATACGTGGGTAAAGAAAATCACAGGTGCGTGAAAAAAACAATTTCTACAGCGTATGAAGACACGTGACCGATTTCCACAGATCTTTTATTTCTTCTTTCATTCATCTCAATTAGCAGTTGTTCAAATACTTTCTATTCTTGACCTAGCAGATACATTATATGCATAACATACGCGCCGAACGAACCACGAAACGAAATGAAACGCCTCGAACAAAGTAACACCACCTCAATGAACGGCGATAACTTTTAGCATTTTTTTTTACAAGGCTCAATCATATATTATAACACATGGTTTCTAATAACTCTGAGAAAAGCGACGCTCGAATCGATTGTTTTCTCTGTTTTTTTTTATTTTCAGTTTTAATTAAAAAAAAAATTACGATCGCCGATCATTTCCTCATACTCGAAATCGGATGACGATGTAAAATGTTAAGAGTATTTTTTGAACAGCATTATTATTAAGAAGTGATTTCTTTCGTATAAATCGTTGAAAGTGTATGTATTGAAGTTTTCACGGTCGCGGTCTCGTTGGATGAAAAGCAAATGAAAAATTTTTCTTTTACTTATAATTAACGATTAATTATCGAGCACGCGCAAAAGTAATACACATATCCTTGCTATGCCTGTTCATATCGCAGCATACGCTCGTGGATAATATATTATATGGTGTCCACTTGTTCGTTATCCCGTAACTTTGAAGCCGTGCTGCACGCGCTCGTATTCTTCTCGCTCCGATTACCGCCCTAACGAAGATTAGCAATTAATTAAATGCACCGATAAGTATTATACGGAGCATACCTGCCTACGAAGTTGAATAAATTTCTCACCCTGCACCGCAATCGCAGTCACGATTATAATGTGCAATTCTCCAATAAAGTAAAACTGCATAACTTAAAAGTTCAGTATAGTTTTAAGGACTCGAGTAAGAGCAAAAAGAACAAATCCTGTACCTACATTCCACCCTACAAAACGAAGCGAGCAACCGGTGCGACCAACCGGTTCTTGTCGAAGGCTTTAAATACTTACTATTAAACCTTACCTGCGGTCTGGCAACGGATATACAAGCAACCGAAGCCGTGAGTCGAGCTTCTCTGCCAAGCTAAGCACCGTTACATTATTCTCCACTCCAAAGTTAGCTGCCCATAAAACAGTTTCCCTTCATAATCACAGAAAAAAATTCTCAGAAATTGGAAAACGTTTATTCGAGCAGTTTCTTTCCGCTATGATTTTTGTTTTTTTCTTTCAATTTTTTGTGTCAGAGCCAGGAGAGATGGAGAAGTCGAGGGGGGTTGTACCGCGGTAAACTGCCGAGTATTTTACTGCGCCAGGATATAATTACTAAAATTTGTTAGGATATAACGAAGGATGCAGTTTGTTGGAAGAGAAAATTGCTTTTCGTATTGAGTCAGGGTACTAATATCTCGTTGTCTGCAATAATTCAGAACGGACTGTACCGAGGTATATGGTTCAATAACCATAGTCATTGCACATTGCAGTTGTGGTTATAAGTTAAATAAATATAGCTCTTTAAATGGGAATCACGAGTAACTTCCTGGTCAGATTAGAACTAACGGAACGTGTCCCAGAAGTTGGCCAACCAGTGTATAATAGTGACCGACTATTATTATCTATTTCAGCATCATTTCGTATAATAAATAAATGAAACTATATATTTCGGCATCTTGTCTGATAGTAAAAAAAAAATAAAAATAAAAATAAAAATTTTTATCCAGGACACATATTTTTACATAAATATATAGTATGATACAAACTTTACGTCGACTGGTTCGTATACCTCGTACACTGATGATCCAGAAAATTTCGTTGCAGTTCAAAATCTCATATACAATTTATATTATATAGCTGCTTACGCAACACCGTCCATTCATCGCGTTAAGAAATATAATTACGCATAGGATTCGTTTTTAATCCTCGCGGTATATGTAGTAATTAATATATTATTCAATTAAGTAACACGGTTGAATTGTTCTTGCAAGTTGCATCCACCTTAATAAGAGCAAGGTTTCTCGATGCATACGTATAGAATGTGGAAAAAATATTAAAGAAAGAAAGAAAAAAATTGTATAATAATAAATATGATTTAGTGCAGCTCGAGTATGTATAACATATTTATAACATTGTTAAGTTGATTCGTGAGATCGTCCAAAGTTCTCTATCACATGTGGCAATCGCGCGTGAATTACTATACTATTATATGAGAATAAGAATATATTTTATACACCTATATGCACACAGTAATTTCGTATGTATATAGATATAAGCTAATTGTAGTGATTGTGGGTATCGTTGGTGCTGGTTAAGGACAATAGCGTTACGTAAAGTAAAGCATGATTTTCTTGGCGGGAATAGAGCTGAGAAAAATATAATAACAATAATAATTATACCAAATTGAAATAGAAATAAATAGAAATGGAAATAAAAGAGCGCGATTCAAATGGTTCGTAACGATGGAAGTTGACTTTCCCGAGCCGGATAACTTGCGGTTGGAATTTTGTTTCTTTTTATAATCACGTTACGAATAACGAGTGCAGAAAATTTATCTCACGCCGAGGGATATCCAATACCATAAATTGCGTGATCGTGTAATCAAACTATTATACGTATACTCAAAATTAAATATCTAAGGGTTGCAGTGCTTTGATGTAAAATAAATTACCGAGGTCAAGAAAACGATTTTATTCTACAAACCTCTGATCGAACTGTTTGAATTCTATAAAGGATTTCTATAAAGGCTATAGAAGATGGAGAAGGTGTGCGTACCCGCGTAGAAAGTTTGCTGACGACGGAATCTGCCTAGGCGCACATTACGCTGGAGGGTAAACAATATTATATCTTATACCTGTTACCTCGACTCAAATTCTATTGCGTACCTGCTGCGTACTTTTTATTATGATATTTACTATACCCGTTAATGCGAGTCTTTCTATATCTTGCTGTGCAGAGATTGCGAGGTTCGGAGATCGTCTACGACGGGAGCAATAATCGCACCTGATCGTTGCGCACGCGGAAATTTAAGTTCTCACGTTAAATTTCAGCACGTAATATACCGATGGCAGATGGTCGTACTTCTCTTTCCCATCAATGCTCATCTTTCGAATATTCAGATTTAGAATTTGCACCCTGAAAGCTGCTGGCTGATGCAAATTGTTAACGAAAGGGTGTAAAAAACGCAATAACAAAATAAGAATCAGATAGAAATTACGGTAAATGAATTACTGTCAAGTAATTTGTATGCAGAAATCTTGAACACTGCAGGACTAATACTTTCCTGCAAGCAAAAATTCATAAACTAATCGCTCACGATACCACCGATTTAGTTTTATTATAATTGGGTCGGCAAAAATAAAATCGATATGTTTAGACGCACCACGGACCTGATTGAATATCGATAAAAATTTGGGACAGCCCTCAGGGTTTTTTAACACTGTTGCGGCTCCTATATATATGATCTACATCATGTAACAATGGACGTAGATATACCTAAACGTATTTCTTCCTTTGGGCGTACAGCTTCGAAAAAAAAACTAACAATGGAAAAAAAAAATTGTGGAGAACGTGATCGTACTACCGAAAGTGGAATAATCGATAACTGAAAATTGAGAAAGGAGATATTTTTGCAACGTTACGTTGAACTTTTTGACACGTATGTGTTAAATTTCAAATATAAATCACATTCTCAGCTAAAGTATATTTCTCATGTGGTTGCACAGTAGGTGAGACAATTATAATTTCCGGAACCAAATGTAGTGTAATTAAGAACCGCGTTCACGAGTTCCGAGGGTAAAATATAGGCGTGTGCAGTTATAATGTTATAATGTACTTTTATAACGAAGGTGAAAAAAAGGAAATGACAAGACCTAATTACCTACGTGAGGTGCAGACAGAGTGGGTGTAGAAATAATTTCTCTTATACGTATTAGAAATGGATAATTACACTATACGGGCAGGGTAAATTACGCTATTTGCTCGCGTAGTCATGAGCCTAAATTTAAAGAGGCCTAATAGTTGAATTTTTCTCATTACCCATTCACAAGTCAAACTGAACTAATTTCGATGATTTTTTCATCTGTTTCAGAAATATGCTGATAAGGAAATCGGCGATTATTTGGATCGCCATCCTCTTTTCCTGTCTACAATCTTCCAACAGTCAGGTGAGAATTGGATAAGAAATTATAAAATTTTAATCCCCTCAAAATGGGAAGAGTAGAATAGTTTGTTGTTCAAATATCATACCACTTTTATGCGGGTGTCTGTTCTATCTCTAAAAAGTGAAACTTTCCACCTGCCTTCGAAGTCCTGAGAACACCTGTGCAAAACGAATTCCTGCATTCGTATATGAAGACTAACAATATCGGACTTACGTAACTTATGTAACGTAGACTTGGTTAATCCACCGCGAGTGTAATAATTATTCGTAGAGAAATTCCGAATCCTACATGTTGTTTTTTTTTCCTCTTTCTTCTCTCGCAATGCCGATATGGTTCGCAATTCTTATAGTCCAGATAATCACGTACGGTTGATTGAGAATCCGCGTCGCCGGTAATATTCATGCCAATGTCTGAAAGTACTGCTTTATAGTCCGTTACTAACTGTAGCAACAAGTCGTAGGATTTACTTTGGTTTGATTTTATTCACCGCTACCCGTTTGGTTTAGTCAGTTGGAGAACAAACAAACCTGCAAGTCCAAAACCGCTTCAACTGTAAATCGGCAGCTACATTTACCGATTTACCATCCTTGACCCGCTGTATTAGTTACACGATACAGTTTGAAAAAATAAATAAATCGGTAGAAATAAATCTAAATTCTACCAATTGCGGTCACTCGCATTCCAGCGGGTGCAGGACCTAATCGAGATAGTTCCGAAATAGTATTCATTGCAGTCAGATCGAAACCACAAAATGTCTTTCTGCAATGATTATATACGAGTATTTCTAACAATAATTTTTCTCATGAAGAAGGTCACCGAGAGCCTAATAAGATACTAGATTATTATGAATACAAGCTTCACATGCAGACTCGCATAGACACATGAGCACGGAGTGAAAGTAAACTCGTCAGCAGCAACACACCTTGTACTTACGTATATGCTCTGAAAACGCATACCAGAGGGCAATGATGCTCAAAGT
The DNA here is from genome assembly GCA_963978495.1 of Athalia circularis. Lineage (NCBI taxonomy): Eukaryota > Metazoa > Arthropoda > Insecta > Hymenoptera > Athaliidae > Athalia > Athalia circularis. Next base: position 26,906,585 of record OZ021699.1, read on the forward strand.
GTTGAGAATTGTTGGAGAAAAAAAATGCGGTATTCAATTTCAATTATGTCGAACATAAATGGAAGGTTCCGACGAATATATTCTCCGCAATCAGTAGTTCGCCTCAGTTTTTTTTCTTTTTTTTTTGTCTGTTTTCTCATTACGCACCATTAGAATGACGATAACGATGTCGTTGAACGGAGTTACCTAAAAACTCTAACGGTAAATCAAGAGTACGCCTAGTTTTTTTTGTACTACGTTACACTGATCAGTTTGAGTGAAATTTAATCTCGTTTTATTTATGATTCCAGATTACGGCGTCGAACGTGTTCACATGTCCGAACGGTGAGTTATAATTTTTTCTTGTAATGTTCTTGCAAAAATATTCGTGGACAATGAGAAACGAAGAGAATTTATAACGTAATGATATTAGCTGGTCCTTATTGGGAATCGTTCGGCGCCACAGAGACGGTGAAATAAAAGACTTCGTTATACACATCGAGAAAACACAAGGTCAAAATGTTGGAGGTATTCGACTCCTCTTTCCAACTCAAGAATCTTCATCGCGTTATTGCCATTGTGAAAAAGACCGCGCCAACTGTCCAGATTAATTTTATAATGTTCAGCAAACTTTTTTCCATTTTTTTGGAATGACCCCCTGATCAAAGGTGGCCCCTAAAAAATGCAAATCTCCACGGTATATTGCAATTGATTAATATCGACGGGATCCAGTGACGCTGGGGTGGATAATCGAGCTAAATCTGAGCAGGGAGTCTAACTGTAATTGTCTTCTTCAATTATTTCCTTCGTATTACTGTGGAGGCAGATTAACGATTATATGATCTTGGTTATAGCTGTGTAAAGTGGGACAGTGACGTTGAATGCGCATGCCGGTTGTAAGTTATTCGTTAACGGTATCGAATGTGAAGGAACGCAGTTTCTACGGAGGATTCCGTATTACCTCGACACGCCTTCGCCCCCTTTACGGGGATAATATAGGTACTCTCCCGTCTTGGATTATTGCACGTAGTTAAATTCCAGGTTGCCCAACAATTTGCATATCACTCGCTGCTCGTGATATTGAAATATGATAATCTTTCAGCGTTCGATCAAAAAACAAATAAATTACGTAATGATAGTTACGTTCACACTCCCACCGATATATTCCATGACATAGTAATAATTGCTCAACGTGCAGTTTTTAATTTTTCAAAAATTTCTCAAGTTTGAGACTCCGTAACGTAACTTACACGCGTAACGTGAGTATTGGACTTATAGCTATGGACGATGAGATCGGATTAGAACGATATTTATATTACCGATATTACAAAACAATAATCTCCAGTCGAAATCGACATTTTTGAAACCGTAAATATCGTTAGTTTCTAATCGTAAATTCAGAGTTATCTGACCGTTGTAAAGCTTTATCTAGTTGCCCGTATCGATTATCACGAGCTATTCACTCGTGGTTTTGGCTCAGGAATCGTCAGTCAAGCAACAGCCGCTTACGTAATAGTCGAGAAATCAAACCAATAAAAATACTTGAATAACTATACGCTACGATACTGTATATAGGTATATACTGCGAAAATTCACGAATTATTATGCAGAAGATCAGTCTATGAATCACTACGATCATTTTTACCATTTGCGAATCTGCACGTCACCGAAAGGTCACACTTTTATTTATTTATTTTTCTTCAATCAATTTTTTCTTTTTTAACACAGTACGCGCATTCGTAAATTTCAAATCCGATAATGAATAAAATCATTTAACGTTCGGTATTCTGAATTGAATATAATTATTCTCCTGTCATCTCGAAGACTTCGGTACGTTTATTTGATGCTAAAAGTGGTGACCCTGAAGCGATTATTTCATTGCCTTTCCTGGTTGATTAGCTCGAATAGCTTCAAAAAAAATTGCAGTGAAATCATCAGCACGGTGGGGTCAGAATCGGTACTTTTTACAGCCATTATGATTTATACCGATTTAAAAATAAGAGAAGGATAGTATCCGCGTAAAAAAAAAAAGAAGAGGAAGAGCTATGACGAAATGGTGTGCTAAAATCTGAGCTTACCTCATCTACGGAATCATATAACTTCAATGTAATCTTAGATACAAGGACACGATGCATCGCTGCAAATATCATTTGACGATATAATTCTCACGATTTAGTAGGACTGTTTTTTGTTTTTTTTTCGGTTCCATTTTTTTTCTCGCCTGCCGTAACTCTGTTATGTAATAATTCGATGGATCGTGAGATTTATAGCCAATTAATTAATTAATTGAAAACCTTCTTTTTTATGGTAGATGTATCGAGAATATAGGCGCTTTCGCTGTGGGGTGCTAAAATTTTAGTATAGCATACATTTTATCGCGAATGATCAAACGGTGATGAAAAAAAGAATATACAGAAAATAAAGTTGATGCCCTGATGAAAAATACTCTTAAAATGGAAAGAATAAATGCCCACGGAGATTAAAACTGCATTCTTGATCGATGAACACGCGTCGATTTTCTGATCGCAAGGCTAACAAACCCGCGTCGAAAAAACTCCCGATCTCGAATAAAATATTGTTATCACTGCTATATATCTTGTATGTTTTGGGAAATAATTAATTAGTCTGATTATGCGTGAGAAAATTACCTATACGGATAGAGAATTTCGCGCCTCTCTCGATTATTCTGTGTTGATAATGGATCGTATATACCGCGCAGAACGAGAGATCGGTAGAGTTTCTCTTTTCTTAGAACTGTAATAAGAATTCTTGTATACCTACGACTTTATTGAACAATAGAAATAATCGTTGGATTGATTGTTTCTGCCCGAAACTAATCTGATGAAGTGGCTTAAAAGTGTCGAATTAGTGACCATCCAGTTATAAGTCAGATGAAGCTGGGTTCTTCTTTGCAGATGAATAAACCGGTCGAGTATACGTATAAATTTATAATTATTTAGCAACGCATTCAGTGACACGTGAAGTAAGAACTGAAGTTGCTCACGGTAGGAATTCAATGCGTAAAATTACCGAGTTTAAAGAACCACAGTTAGGTACGAGAAGTGAAAGTGAGTTTAACTTATCTATACTTCATGCCTCTACCTTTTCAGTCTGCATTACAGCCTCGTTCGACCTTTCGGACGAATAATGTTAATAATCGATTCTCTACTCTCTGCTGCCATTTTGTTATTCGCCGTTGTATCTGAAAACAAAATACAAACATGGGTAAACCGATGTTCGACACTATATAAACGTTGCTCTCAATTCATCGCAGCGATAGAGATTTCGAAAAGAAAACTTGAACTTTTATAAATCTAGGATGATGTATCAATCCGTATGTAGCTAACTTTATTCCGTAGTTAAAACAAAACACGTTTATTTTCCCCGGATCTTTGAGGCCGCATACGGAATCCGATCCGGATGGACCGGTCGTCCGATGTAAACCGCTCTGCGAGACAAGAAACAGAGAAAAGAGAAAGATTCTTATCATCTGGATAGCTTTATATTTAGACGACGATATTCCCCTAGTATATTTTCGTTGAAAACGACCAACCATTCCGAACATTGCAATGTTTTCAAATACATACACAATCTGCATCGTGTCTTCGACTCTAGCGTGGGCAGACGGCAAGATGGGAAAAGAGAAGCGAGTAAAGCCTCGGGTGTTGACCAGGTACATTGAGACCAGGTATGTGTCTCAATGGGGCGCACATACCGCCGTCGTCGAGGTCCCTGACACGGATAATTTTCCCAGAAGTCTGCGTTCCCCTCTTTCCCTTGCAGCTGCATGTCTCTCTTTTTCTCTCTCTCTTGACTCTGCTTCTGCTTCTGCAGCGTTCGTCGTCATCGCTGAAAATGCTGCATCGTTTATGTTTCTCTGTTGTTGGTAAAAGAAAAGATTCAACCTACGGCAGCAACTTTTGCCTCCTCGATCGGTCCCCTCTTCGTATCTGGCAGGTACCTCCTCGCGGAGACGCCGCCGATCACTTCGCTCGACGACTCTCCACAAAAACAATCGAGGTCGAACATCCGTCCAAGCCAATATATTATACGTGGGCAGGAGTTCTCCCCTCTTTAGAATAAGGGCGGACATTCAGGAATCGGATATTCATTCGAAATTAGCTACCTAATTCTCTTGCGTTTGTTTGATCCTGACGAAAAACAATATGTACGCCTTATGTTTCTGCAGTATACTTTCCGCTACTTCTTCTTCTCAATCATACAAAGATAAAAGTCAATACTTCACAGTTACAGTATTATACCTTAGCTATCGGCGATTCCGTACAAATGTATGCTACGTGCTCTTTTTCTGAAACTATTTCCTCAGGTTAGTTTATGATCATTAAAAGTCTCCTCGGCGTCACCTCAGAACTCCGTGACGGAATTTGTGTGTGTTTTTCAAACTCACTAGTATCGATCGGTGGAAAGCTCGGCGAGCAAGCTTTTACATGCGTAAATACGTATGAATAATACCAAATTCCTTTACGCTTTTATTTTTGTTACAGGTTGGGAACTACGCGGTATTCACTGCTACAAGTTTTTCAATATTAGGCATTCCTGGGAGAAATCAGCGGAGCTATGCAGAAGGTAAGAAGAAGAACGGTTTTACGTATAGCTATATAGCAAACTCGGGTATTATTAAAGGAACCGTGACGAACAAATCCTCTTTGTACCTCAGAATCTTTGATGAATGTTCTACCTTCCATATAGCCCAAACCCTGCGGCTCATCTTCTGACCATAATTCGCCTTCAGCTATATATATTCTCCCCAAAATGACCAACGGCCAACCTCCTGCAGGATGACCATTATTTTTATTTCTTCCTTCGCCGCCTTTGTTAATTTTTAGTTTCGCGACTCATTAGAAATGGACAGACACAGTCGTCTTTTGGGACCAACCTGAAACAGCTGTATAGAGCCGGTATCATGTCATTGAGTGAAACTAATGGACAAATTTTTTATTACGTTCCTAGCGTGTATGTGTAGTATAAATGCGTTGACTCTTGCGTACGCAAACTGCGTAATTGCTCACACGTATGATTAGGTTGGCTACGTGCATACGGTGTGACTTGTGAACGAAATCCGTAAGGTCCCGAAGCGTTGGTGAAGACGAGGCAAGGAGGTCATTCCTCTCAGAAACATGGCATACCTTCCCGCCGTCCATCTACAGTCCCTTCTCTCCTACCGTTCTATGCTACACACATAACACACTCGGAATTATGTACATACGTATCCATGTATAGGTATACATACAACATATGTTTCACATGTGACATACGTTCGTATATAAATATGTATGAGTTACGTGTGTCACACAGGCTTGATGTGCCAACAATTTTCTCTCGGCAAATAAAATTCCAGAGATTAGGTGATATGCAAAAATGTTTAATAAAAAAAAAAAATTGGAAGAAAAAATTTATGGACCAGAATATAGTTTGGTTTTTTTTTTCCAAACAGGTTCTTTCACCTGAAATTTATTCCGTCCACTACCTTCGTAGTTTTTATATCCCTTGTTACGAGATTTATTTCGCGACCGTACGGTGACCGCGTGTAATCTTATAGATCAACGGTTTCAAGATCAAACTATTATGTGGCAACATAATTACGCTAACGGTCGTCAAAAATTTCCAATGGTCGAATGCCAAGGTCATAGAAAAAATCTTCTTGCAGTAAACGACGAGAGCCACTTGTTTCCAATAATCTATCGGTACACAGATCGTTAAACCAGATCGCGTGGTTAAATAAAATAGAAATAAGCGTAGGATAAAATCAAGTGTTCGAGGTGCATTTGCTGAGCGTAATTTAGACGTTAAAGTGTCTCGGTTCAAAGACGCTCTTAGCTGCTGGTGCAGAATTACAGCGTTAATGGAGAAAAACTAATCACGGAAGTGGTCGCTGAACCGGCGTTTGCGATCATCCCGTAATTTTATGAAGAATGAAAAAAAGGGGAAAAGAAAAAACAACGGGGAAAAAAGGAATAGTACTTATGCAGGTATAATAAGTCGAGCTTTTCTATCTTCTAGATATGGAAGCGAGTTGATGGTCGTCGAGTCCTATGCGGAAAACAATATGACCGCAGGGATGGTGGGACGCAATCTCAACAACTTCTGGCTCGGTCTCGCTTCTCTTGACGATCTTAGAACTAACACCTTAGAGTCGGCGGCTGGAATGCTTGTCTCTCAATACGCTGGTTTGTACAATCTACATGAATACCTATTTATGAAAAATACAAGGCTACGAATATGAGTTTTGAGAACTTTTACGATCTCATTCAGGTTTCTGGGCTCTGAAACAGCCGAATCCTCAGTCCGGCGAGTGTGTAGACGTCTCAATTTCTGACGAACAGCAATCTTGGGAATTAACAACCTGCGAATCTTTATTACCATTCATGTGTAGGGCGCGTGCTTGTCCAGCAGGTATAGTTTTAACGGAAATTTTCAAGATGTTTAAGCCCGTAGTTAGTTTTTCCTATAACATCTTCGAACGCTGTTTCTAGGATCTTTCCACTGTTCAAATGGCAAGTGCATAAACGCAGCATTTAAATGCGACAAACAGGACGACTGCGGTGATCTTTCGGACGAACTGGACTGCCCTGCAAATTGTCAATACTACATGGCAAGCAGTGGAGACGTCGTTGAAAGTCCAAATTATCCGCAAAAGTACGCGCCACTCAGCAACTGCAAATGGACCCTAGAAGGACCGCAAGGTCATAATATCTTATTGCAGGTAACGATCCATTCAATAATTGGACTCCGATTTTCAACAGATCGAATACTTATTCATCCTGATTATATTATAGTTCCAAGAATTTGAGACCGAAAAGAGTTTTGACATAGTTCAAATTTTGGTCGGAGGAAGAACTGAAGACAAATCAGTTAACCTTGCAACACTTTCGGGAAAGGAAGATCTGAGCAACAAGTTATTTGTATCAGCTTCGAACTTCATGATCATAAAATTCAGCACCGATGGATCAGTTGAGAGGAAAGGATTCCGTGCCTCTTGGAAAACGGAGCCTCAAACTTGCGGTGGCATGCTCAGAGCCACTCCACAAGGACAAGTTCTCGCATCTCCAGGATACCCCCAAAATTATCCTGGTGGATTGGAGTGTCTGTACATTATCCAGGCGCAGCCAGGAAGGATCATTTCTCTAGAGGTATGTCTTCCACGGACGATCGATTTATGGATCGGTGTCAAGTTTGATTCACGATAATCCATTGCTTTTTTCCCTCCATTCGTAGATTGAGGATCTAGACTTGGAACTAAATCGTGATTACATGCTCATAAGAGACGGAGACTCACCGATGAGTCGTCCAGTGGCTAGGTTATCCGGAACTATTGAGAATAATCCTAAAGTAATAATGTCGACGGGTAATCAGCTCTACCTGTATTTCAAAACGAGCCTAGGGGACTCGAAGAGGGGCTTCAATATCCGTTATACCCAGGGATGCAAGGCTACCATTATAGCAAGAAACGGAACGATCCAATCACCAGCATACGGTTTAAGCAATTATCCGAACAATCAGGAATGCCTTTACAAAGTGAAGAATGTCGATAGGCGACCTTTGTCGTTGAAATTCGACAATTTCAACATCCATAAAACAGACCTGGTCCAGGTAATAATTTTCGACGTGAAATTGGAGAGGCAAATAATGATAAAATCTACGAGAAACCTTATCCAACGAAACTATTCTTTTTCTCAGGTTTACGACGGATCGAATACCAACGGCCTTCGACTTCATTCAGGTAACGGATTTACCTCAAGTACTCGTCCAAGGATTACACTTACTGCTGAAAGCGGAGAAATGCTGATAAGATTCGTTTCTGATGCTCTGCACAGCAGCACAGGATGGGAAGCCACCTTCTCCGCAGGTTTGTTCATTTGATACTCCAAGTACCGAAAACGCGTAAAGCTGACGACAAAAAAAAAACGAATTTTAATTATATTTAATTTCAATTACAGACTGTCCACTTCTCCAACCTGGAGAAGGAGCTCTCGCGTCAAACAGAGACACAGCCTTCGGAACGGTTGTGACCTTCTCGTGCCCATTGGGACAAGAATTTGCAACTGGAAAGGCAAAATTAGCTACCGAATGTCTGCCAGGTGGTAACTGGTCTATAACGTACATTCCGAAATGCCAAGAAGTTTACTGCGGACCAGTGCCTCAAATTGACAACGGATTCTCTATCGGCTCTACAAACGTCACTTACAGAGGAATTGCTACTTATCAGTGTTACGCCGGGTTCGCATTCCCCACTGGCAGACCGGTTGAGAAAATTTCTTGCCTTGCCGATGGCCGATGGGAAAACAAACCGAGTTGCCTAGGTACGTGACTTTGGATGGATAATTAGTTTCATTGTTTCTTCGCCGAAATTTCTCTATCTTATCGTAAAATCTTTCTTAGCTTCGCAATGCGCACCTCTTCCGGAAGCTCCTCACGCAAATATCACGATTCTCAATGGAGGTGGTCGTAGTTACGGTACCATCGTAAGGTTCGAGTGTGAACCAGGATATATCAGAACTGGACATCCAGTAATTCTCTGCATGAGCAATGGAACTTGGTCCGATGATGTTCCAATATGTTCCCGTGAGTATAATTATTCGATAGATTGCAAATTATTTTTTAAACATCTCAATTTGGTATAAACGATCTTTACCGGTGATTTACAGGCGCAAAATGTCCGATTCTTCCAACAATTAAAAACGGTTTTATCGTCGACATGTCCAAAGAATATTCTTTCGGGGATGAAGCCCGTGTGCAATGTAACAGGGGCTACAAACTCACCGGCTCCAACATCATCGAATGCGGTGCTAATCAGAAATTTAACAATGCTCCATCTTGCGAAGGTGAGCGAGACGGCTAGAAGCCGGTTTCAGCCAATCTTAATCATTCTCTGAAAACTGTATCATCCTAATAAATGTATTTCCTCGTTAGATATCAACGAATGTGCTTCGAGTCAATGTGACTTGGCAACAACTGAGTGTGTGAATACAGCTGGAGCGTTCAGCTGCAAATGCAAGAGCGGTTTTGCTGCGACAATGGACTGCCGACCGATCGGTGACCTGGGTTTGATAAACGGCGGTATCCCCGATGATTCCATCACGGTTTCAAGTTCAGAAAACGGCTACTCTAAAAACGTAAGAATACCGGGTTAGCAATCAGACCCTTTGAAAGTATCCCCTGGATTGCTTCAATTATTTTTTTGTTTGGTTATAGGGTGTCCGTCTGAATAACGGAGGCGGATGGTGCGGCAATACCGTTGAACCAGGAGCGAATTGGGTCATGATTGATATGAAAGCGCCAACTATAATCCGGGGATTCAGAACTCAAAGTGTCGCGAGGGTCGATGGAAATGTCGCATTCACAACGGCAGTGAGAATTCAGTACACCGATGACCTGACTGATACTTTCAAGGACTACACAAACCCCGATGGAACACCTGTAGAATTCAGAATTCTGGAGCCAACTCTATCCGTTCTAAATTTACCGGTACCAATTGAAGCAAAATACGTTCGATTTCGAATTCAAGACTACGTTGGGGCTCCTTGTGTAAAATTGGAAGTCATGGGATGTACCCGTCTCGAATGCAGTGACATAAATGAATGCGCAGTCAACAACGGTGGCTGTGATCAAAAATGCGTGAACACCCCTGGAGGATATTCTTGCATGTGTAACACCGGATTCGAACTCTACAAGGGAAATGGGACCGCAGGGTTCAACATCGAAAAATCCGAGGACGGAGAACGGGACGGTGACATCTTCCAGAAGAATAAAACTTGCGTTCCTGTAATGTGTTCCGCGCTGCCTCCACCAGAAAACGGAAAAATCCTAGCCACTAAGGTAAAATTGAGATCCATAATTTTTTCCCCGACTGAATATAGTTACCATGTTTCTAATCCCTCATACCGTTGATTCAATAGCTACAATACCACTTTGGAGATTTGATAAGGTTCCAATGTAACTTTGGATACGTACTCTCAGGGTCTACTTCCGTAGTTTGCTCATCTAATGGAATGTGGAACGGAACAACACCTGAGTGCCAATGTGAGTTTCGATTTTCATCCCTCTATAACTCCTCAAACTTTCTTTTATTCTGAAACAATTTTATTCTGTAGATGCCAAGTGCGTTTCTCTTCCCGATGACAAGAACGAGGGTCTTTCTGTGATTCGATCCAACGAAGCAAGCGTGCTAGTACCATTTAGAGAGAATGTTACCTTGACCTGCAGTAACAACGGTCGTTTGTTGAGGAACACGGCTACGTCTGGTTTTCGGCAGTGCGTCTACGACCCAAAACCCGGTTTCCCCGATTACTGGCTTTCTGGAATGCAGCCTGCTTGTCCTCGTGCAGATTGTGGAAAGCCTTTACCTACGCCTGGAGCAGAATATGGAAAATACTCAGATACAAAGTACCAGTCATCTTTCTTCTTCGGTTGTCAAGACACATTTAAGCTCGCCGGACAAACAAACCGCCATGACAACGTGGTCCGATGCCAAGCCAATGGGGTTTGGGACTTTGGAAACTTACGTTGCGAAGGTCCAGTTTGCGAAGACCCTGGAAGACCAAGTGATGGGTTCCAAATAGCTCGCAGCTATGAGCAAGGATCAGAAGTCCAGTTTGGCTGCAACAGGCCCGGTTATATCCTGATAAATCCAAGACCAATAGCTTGTCTAAGAGAGCCAGAATGTAAGGTGGTCAGGCCCTTAGGTCTCGCTTCCGGACGTATACCAGACTCTGCTATAAACGCAACTTCCGAGAGACCAAATTACGAAGCGAAAAACGTGAGACTGAATTCAGTCACTGGATGGTGCGGAAAACAAGAAGCATTTACATATGTCAGCGTTGATTTGGGACAAATATACAGGGTGAAAGCTATCCTTGTTAAAGGAGTTGTTACTAACGATATCGTTGGAAGACCTACGGAGATTCGATTCTTCTATAAACAGGCAGAGGCTGAAAACTACGTCGTATATTTCCCCAACTTCAATTTGACCATGAGAGACCCTGGAAACTATGGAGAGCTCGCTATGATCACATTACCAAAATATGTCCAAGCGCGGTTCGTCATTCTTGGTATTGTTAGCTACATGGATAACGCTTGTCTTAAGTTTGAACTCATGGGATGCGAAGAGCCAGTCGTAGAACCACTGCTTGGATACGACTACGGGTACTCGCCCTGCGTGGATAACGAGCCACCAGTCTTCCAAAATTGTCCTCAACAACCGATAATGGTGCAGAAAGGAGCCGACGGTGGTTTATTACCGGTGAACTTTACAGAACCAACTGCAATCGACAACAGTGGCAGCATTGCCAGACTGGAAGTAAAGCCACAGAACTTCAAGACTCCAATTCAAATATTCGATGACATGGTTGTAAAATACGTTGCTTTTGATTACGATGGTAACGTGGCGATTTGCGAAGTCAACATCACTGTGCCTGGTTGGTGGTCAATCACAGAATTATATTTCTTGTTATCCTTAAAGATTGTGTTATTATTTGGTTCCTTTTTTCAGATGTAACACCACCGAAATTGAGCTGTCCTCAAAGTTACGTAATCGAGCTAGTCGACAGGCAAGAAAGCTACTCTGTCAACTTCAATGAAACTCAAAGACGAATTAACGCATCTGACGCTTCAGGTCCAGTGAAGATCACTTTCGTACCAGATCGCGCGATCATTGCAACCGGTGGTTTCGAAAATGTTACAGTAATTGCTACGGACTCTTCCGGCAACAGAGCGTCATGTCATTTCCAAGTTTCGGTTCAAGCTACCCCCTGCGTTGATTGGGAACTGAGGCCACCGGCAAATGGAGCTCTAAATTGTCTCCCCGGTGATAAAGGACTCCAATGTATAGCCACCTGCAAACCAGGATTTAGATTCACCGACGGTGAACCCGTGAAAACTTTCAGCTGTGATGTAAAAACCCATTGGTCACCTTCTTCGGTCGTTCCTGATTGTGTTTCAGAAAGTGAGTAATACTTTACTTTATCTCGTCTTGAACGTGAACGCCATGGTTGATAAAACCGATTTGTTGCAGACACGCAGCAGGCCGATTACCACGTCGTTGCTTCGGTAACTTACCGTGCCAATGGAGCCGTCACAAGAACATGTTTACCGCAATATCAAGATTTAATGGCTCAGTATTACATGAATCTAAACAGTGTTTTGACACAGCGTTGTTCCGCTGTCAATGTAAATATGAATGTAACGTTCATAAGATCCGTCCCGACTCTCGTAGAAGAAAACGTCCTCAAGGTAGATATCGAAAAATAGTATTACTATGAATGTTAACTATAAAACTTAATAACCGATATTTATTGTCAACTTCCAGATGGACTTTGTGCTGGCGATTGTTCCTGCCGTCCGTCAGCCGCAGTTGTATGACCTTTGCGGTTCCACTTTGAATCTCATATTCGATTTATCGGTCCCTTACGCTAGCGCAGTTATCGAACCGCTTCTGAATGTCTCCTCGATCGGAAATCAATGTCCTCCACTGAGGGCCCTCAAATCTACGATCACAAGAGGTTTCACTTGCAGCGTAGGAGAGGTCCTGAATATGGATACAAACGACGTTCCTCGTTGTCGTGAGTTTCTAAAAAACTGCATAAAATTGAAATAGTCAAGACTTCTAACTATTCGTTTTCTTCCATCAGTTCACTGTCCCGCTGGTACATTCGCCGGTGAAAAACAAAAGCAATGTACATACTGTCCGAAGGGTTATTACCAGAACAGCGACCGTCAAGGATCATGTTTGCGCTGTCCCTTCGGTACTTATACCAAAGAAGATGGTTCAAAGAGCATCGACGATTGTATTCCAGTTTGCGGATACGGAACTTATTCTCCCACTGGACTTGTTCCATGTCTCGAATGCCCTCGTAACAGTTATACAGGTGAACCACCAACCGGTGGTTACAAAGACTGTCAAGCCTGTCCGGCAAGCACATTTACTTACCAGCCTGCAGCGCCTGGTAGGGATCGATGCCGTCCCAAATGTTCACCTGGAATGTATTCAGATACTGGATTAGCTCCTTGTGCCCAATGTCCTAAAGATTTTTACCAGCCTCAACACGGAGCGACAACGTGTTTGGAGTGTCCTATGAACATGTACACGGATAGAAACAGTGCCGTCGGTCGTGAGGAATGTAAGCCTGTCCAATGCACTGAAAATGCTTGTCAACACGGTGGACTTTGCGTCCCCATGGGACACGGTATCCAGTGTTTCTGTCCCGCTGGTTTCTCGGGGCGTAGATGTGAGATCGATATAAATGAATGCGCATCACAGCCGTGCTATAATGGAGCTACTTGTATAGATCTTCCACAAGGATACAGGTGCCAATGCGCAAGTGGATACTCGGGAATTAACTGTCAACAGGAAAAATCAGATTGTAGAAACGACACTTGTCCGGAAAGAGCCATGTGCAAGGATGAGCCTGGAGCGAATAATTACACTTGCCTTTGTCGCTCTGGATACACGGGCGTCGATTGCGATATCACGGTAAATTTTTTTTATACCCTTATTCATAATCGAAGTTTCGTTAAATGGATTGAAAACTTCTTCATTCTATTTTTCAGATAAATCCTTGCACCGCTAATGGGAACCCTTGCAATAACGGTGCTACCTGCGTAGCCCTCCAGCAGGGGAGATACAAATGCGAATGTCTTCCTGGATGGGAAGGTCAAAGCTGCGAAATAAACACCGACGATTGTGCTGAACGACCATGTCTTCTTGGAGCGAATTGCACTGACCTCGTAGCCGACTTTAGTTGCGACTGCCCTCCAGGTTTTACGGGTAAACGTTGTCACGACAAAATAGACCTTTGCTCAGGGAATCCATGTCTGAATGGCATCTGCGTCGACAAACTCTTTAGGCACGAATGTATTTGCCATCCTGGATGGGCGGGTCCAGCTTGCGAAACAAATATAAACGAATGCTCAAGTAAACCATGTCAAAATGGTGGTCAGTGCATCGACGGTATCGATGAATTTACCTGCACTTGTGAACCTGGATATACAGGAAAGCAGTGTCAGCACACCATTGATGACTGCGCTTCAAAACCTTGCCAGAACAGTGGAACTTGCATAGATCAGCTCGACGGATTCGTATGCAAATGCAGACCTGGATTTGTCGGGCTACAGTGTGAGGCAGAAATTGACGAATGTCTTAGCGACCCTTGCAACCCTGTCGGAACTGACCGCTGCGTTGATCTTGACAATAAATTCATTTGTCATTGCCGTGAAGGTTTCACAGGCCCTGCTTGCGAAGTAAACATCGATGACTGCGCTTCTTATCCATGCCTAAACGGTGCCACTTGTAGAGATGATGTTGGAGGATACAAATGCGTCTGCCGCGAAGGATGGAACGGTACAAACTGCGAGAATGACATTGGAACCTGTCAGAATCACCCGTGTCAGAACGATGCAACGTGCATTAATTTATTCCAAGATTATTTCTGCGTGTAAGTTCAATAATATAAGATAATTATGGTCTCATTCGCCTTTTAATAATCACATTGTCTTTTTTTTTCTCAACAGCTGTCCCTCCGGCACAGATGGCAAGCAGTGCGAAACAGCGCCTGAACGATGCATCGGTAATCCTTGCATGCACAATGGACGTTGCCAAGACTTTGGATCTGGGCTAAATTGCTCGTGCCCCGATGATTACACAGGTATCGGATGCCAGTATGAATACGACGCTTGTCAAGCTGGCGCGTGTCAAAATGGAGCTACTTGCATAGATATCGGTCCTGGATTTACCTGTATTTGTCCTCCGGGATACACAGGTACAGTTTCTAGTCGTAATTCTTAGTCGACATAAAATTTTCCCTCATTTTGAAACATCCTTCATTTATTTCAGGTAAAAATTGTGCCGAGGATATCGTCGATTGCAAGGAGAATTCCTGCCCACCATCTGCCACTTGCATTGATTTGACTGGAAAGTTCTACTGTCAATGTCCGTTCAATTTAACCGGCGATGATTGCAGAAAAAGTAAAATAGAATTTCTTGTACATTTATGAATAGAAAGATTAGTGAGTTATTACGTTATTTATTCCTAAAAATAACGACGTAATTTTCTTACAGCGATTCAAGTTGACTACGACCTGTACTTTACTGACCCAACCAGAAGCAGTGCATCTCAAGTAATTCCATTCTTTACTGGCGCAAAGAAGAGCATAACGATCGCAATGTGGGTTCAGTTTACTCAGAAAGATGAAGCTGGAATTTTCTTCACCCTGTACAGTGTCAGGTAAAAATAATCAACAGTCGAGTGAGTTATGATTGTTGTTCTAGAAATTAATCATCGTATTTTTACAACTCAGCTCTGCTCACGTACCAACGAATCGCCGTCCAATGGTCCAGGCGCACAGCAATGGGGTCCAAGTATCCCTATTCCAAGACCTTCAGGATGTCTATCTTCCATTCAGAGAATACGCGACAATAAATGACGGTCAATGGCACCACGTGGCTATCGTTTGGAACGGCGACAACGGAGGAGAACTTATCCTCATCACGGAAGGATTAATCGCCAGTAAAACAGAAGGATACGCTAGCGGAAGGACCCTCCCATCCTAGTAAGTTAATAATAAACGATATTGAATATGTAACGTGAATTCTACGTCGACGCTATAATATCACTTAAAAATAAATTTTATCCTAGCGGTTGGGCAGTGCTCGGAAAACCATTGAGTGAAAATTCTAAGGGGTACACGGAATCTGGGTTCCAAGGACACCTAACAAAGGTGCAAGTCTGGGGCCGCGCTCTTCATGTGACGAATGAAATTCAGAAACAAGTGAGGGACTGCCGTACAGAGCCTGTTTTATATCAGGATCTGATCCTAACGTGGGCTGGGTACGACGAAATAATGGGTGGCGTTGAACGAGTCGTTCCGTCTCACTGCGGACAAAGAGTATGTCCAAATGGTTACAGTGGAAATAAATGCCAGCAACTTGAAGTCGACAAGGTTCCACCAAAAGTTGAACATTGCCCCGGAGATCTGTGGGTTATCGCTAAAAATGGCTCTGCGATTGTAACATGGGATGAACCTCACTTCAGTGATAACGTTGGAGTAACTAAAATACAGGAAAAAAGCGGTCATAGGTCAGGACAGACCCTTTTATGGGGAGCATATGATATTAGTTATATCGCATACGACCAGGCCGGAAATTCGGCTACTTGTAACTTCAAGGTTTACATTCTCGGTGAGTTTAATTTAAAATTGATCGCTGAATAATTCAAGAATTTTTTATATCTCACTTTTTATAATAAATCCATTTCCAGCTGATTTCTGCCCTGAATTGGCCGACCCAGTAGGAGGTACACAGCAGTGCAAGGACTGGGGATCTGGAGGGCAGTTCAAGGTCTGCGAAATATTCTGTAATTCCGGTCTCAGATTCTCGCAGGAAGTTCCCCCCTTCTATACTTGCGGAGCTGAGGGTTTCTGGCGACCAACCAACAATCCTGCACTACCTCTTATCTACCCTGCCTGCACGAGTAAGTCGCAAGTCCATTGAAATTATTATTCGTTAAACGACGAGGAAAAAATTTCTAACGAATTATTCTTTTTAGGCTCAACTCCGGCGCAGCGTGTATTCAAGATAAAAATGAATTTCCCAACTTCCGTTCTCTGCAACGAAGCCGGTCAGGGCGTCCTGAAACAGAAGGTTCGAAACGCCGTCAATTCATTGAACAGGGATTGGAACTTCTGCTCATATGCATTCGAAGGTATTTGAAGTTCGGTTCATTAACTATGGAAAAAAATACAGCGTGGTATTAAAAAAATATATTGATTCCCGATTCACAGGAACAAGGGAATGTAAGAATTTGAGTATCGACGTACAATGTGATCACCGAGTTCGTAATACTAGAGATACCAACGACGATGATGGCGGAATTTACGTTATTTCTGCCGCTGTACCAGCCGAAACGTAAGTATCAGTTTAATATTTATTAGTAGAGATAATCTAGCGAAATTGAGATGAAACTAGCGTCTTTAAGTTTTCATACTTTCATATATTTAATGTTCAATTTCCTACAATTATTGTTTATGCCATATACTTTATATCTTCAGCTATTATGACAATTCTCTGTGCAAATTTTTAGTATTCTATTCTACAGATGGTTTGTGTGTAGATCGAAACTAGCATGACATAAATTACTATTATTTTATAATGTAGAGCGAGACAAGCCCGGCAAGGCAGCGATACGTACGAAGTGGAGATTTCGTTCCCAGCAATAAAGTAAGACTTCTCGCAAAATCCTACCACCCAAAAATGCGACCTCATTCATCGATATAATGCGCAAACTACCAACTTTTTATTAATAATAATCTAATACCGCCATTTTAATAATATGCAGCCATTCATATATTCGTCATTGAATAGTATTGGTATGGGTAAATAAGTTAATATTATACCAAGCACGTTTTCAGGTACAGAAACATAGTGGTATGCATGACGAGGTGAACACAAACTAATTACTTTAACTCGTAAGATTCTGAGTAATTCAATTTAACCTCTGCTACATACCTAATTGAATCCAAATTAGCAAAGGGTATACACTGCAGTTAGTGAATAATATATGTTCACTGTAAATATTTGTAAATATTTTGTACCAATCAATTGACTTGTGTGGTCTTCCCAACTATATCTAGCATTTGATAATAATCAAACTATGATCTTTCCAGTGACCCAATCCAGAACACGAATTCCAACGAACGATCGAACGTTCAAAACCTACTGGAGAAACTGATCCTCGAAGAAGATCAATTTGATGTTCACGACATCCTTCCAAATACCGTTCCAGACCCAGCCTCTCTGATACTCGAATCCGATTATGCTTGTCCTATCGGACAAGTGGTGATGGCCCCTGACTGTGGTGAGTTTAAAATTAAAAAAACACTCATTTGGAATTGAATAATATTTTCAATTATAAAATCTTTTTTGATCATGTTACAGTGCCATGCGCGGTTGGAACCTACTACGATGAATCGTCAAAATCATGCAAGCACTGTCCAGTGGGAACTTACCAAAGCGAAGCTGGACAATTACGGTGCAGTTCGTGTCCAGTGATCGCAGGTCGTGCAAGTGTAACAATTGGACCAGGTGCCAGAAGTGCTGCGGATTGTAAAGAAAGATGTCCAGCTGGAAAGTTTTACGATGATGGTGCCGGCTTGTGTCGTAGCTGTGGTCATGGTTTCTTCCAACCGAATGAAGGAAGCTTCACATGTCAGCTTTGCGGACTTGGTAAGACAACCAGAACTGCTGAAGCTGTATCGAGGGAGGAGTGCAGAGACGAATGTGGATCCGGACAGCAATTGGCGGTCGAAGGAAAGTGCGAACCTTGTCCAAGGGGAACCTACAGGATGCAGGGTGTTCAAGCATCTTGTCAGGCTTGTCCGTTGGGTAGGACAACCCCGAACATGGGATCGGCGACTGTTGAGGAATGCTCGCTTCCGGTCTGTGTTCCGGGAACCTACTTAAACGGTACTTTGAATGAATGCGTTGAATGCAAGAAGAGAACCTATCAACCTGAATCACAACAAACATCTTGCATACCTTGTCCACCTAACACAAGCACCAAAGGAACTGCTGCTGTAAGTGATATTCGTGAAACATGAATCGATGCTATAGATGCGCGTTGAAAAATCATTCTATTAACATTTTGATCATCTTTCAGACGAGCAAAGCCGAATGTACGAATCCGTGCGAAGTGAAGGACCAAAAAATGCATTGCGACCCCAACGCGCACTGCCTTTTGGTACCAGAAACCAGTGATTTCAAATGCGAGTGCAAACTCGGCTATAATGGAACAGGGGAAGAGTGTACTGACATCTGCAAGGGTTATTGTGATAACGAGGGTACGTGTGTCAAGGATTCTCGCGGCCAACCATCATGCAGATGCATCGGAAGTTTCACCGGTAAACATTGTGGAGAAAAATCAGAGTTCTTCTACATCGCTGGTGGAGTAGCTGGTGGGGTGATCCTCATAATTTTCGTCGTTTTACTCGTTTGGATGATCTGCGTCAGGTAAGACATTGGAAAATAAATTGTTTGTACATATACGTACCTCCTGATATTTGAATCCGTTAAAACAATTTGTACTGTTACAGAGCTTCAAGAAAGAAGGAACCTAAAAAAATGCTGCAACCTGCAACAGACCAAAATGGTTCTCAAGTGAATTTCTACTACGGTGCGCCAACGCCATATGCGGAGTCGATTGCTCCTTCTCATCACAGCACATACGCACATTATTATGACGACGAAGAAGATGGCTGGGAAATGCCGAACTTCTACAATGAAACTTACATGAAGGGTAATTATGAAATAGCTAACATCGACGAGATTTGACTAATCTCAGAATTTTTTTTACCGAAATATATAATTGATCTTGTTGAATTTCAGAAAGCCTGCATAACGGCGGTAAAATGAATAGTCTCGCACGATCAAACGCTAGCATTTACGGTACTAAAGATGATCTTTACGACAGACTGAAAAGACATGCTTATCCCGGAAAGAAAGGTACATAATGATTAATGTTTACGGTATACGTTGATCGATATAATTTCGGATTGTATATATGGATGTTTCTTCATACATCATACGTATCATTCCGTTTTGTTTTATTTTTATCTTTTTTTTCTTCCTAAATGTATGCGACTTTTGGCACTGCAGTGTTTAAGTAAGAAACTGTTCTACTAATATGGAGTTTCTCTTACAGACAAAAGCGACAGTGACAGTGAAGGCCAGTGACTTTGAACGTAATGTTCTGTAAGTTTGAAAAAAAAGAAAATTCATATATTAACGTTTTGTGTTAGAGAGAAAAAACGAAACTAAACTTACGTTGGAGGTGACATGCTCAACAAAACGAACAATTATTGTTTGATAATAATAAATAATGATAATTATTATTATAATAATTAAAACATTCAATAGAGATATTCTAAATGATTCATATTAGGACGACCATGAATTGTATTTATTTTGTTACGAAAATCGTTGTATTCGCTCCTCAGTTTATCAAATTTTTTGAAGCACCACTGACTTGAATTACGGTAGCTTGTTTGGTTGTAATTTTTTTTTTTACATATAAAGACGTATTCAGATTTGCAAGTGTGTACGGCATGTTTCATAATGCCAGTAATATAAAAATTTGTCTCAATAATAATAAACTATCAGTGAATACAATTGAAGTCCTGGAGTGATGATTGCATGATTAGATATAGCAATCGTTACTTTGGCACATGCTTTTCTCGGCTAATAAGTACCTACACTATATCTAGTATCTATCGCATAACGTAATAGATGAGTAATAGATACATTATGCCATGTTTATCAATTTCAAATCGTTATAAAATCACAAGAATGATAGAATGTCTGTTGCGTGCAGAGTTTAATTTGTTTCTTTACATACATTTCCACATGTGTATGTGAGTGTTTTTTTGTATTCTATTTTCTCTAACAACAAGTCATTTTCTCAAACAATCCATTTCACGAAGCATGGTTACCGAAATTAGATTCTCACTGCAGTTGTCGAATATTTGCACGAATCCCGTATATTTATTTCTTGTGCAAATATGAGATTTACTGTACGAAATATCATATTACCTATACGTATAGACCTATGATGAATAACGAAAAACGAACAAACTTTACATAATAAATACACAACGACGTATTATTAACATGAACAGAGACTATATACATTTGTAGATGTAATTTTTGTATTTAATTTGCGAATTATTGTTGAAAGTAATTTTTTTTTTAATTTAATTAATCGATTGATTGATTGATTAATTGATTAATTTTATAATAATATGTGCGAATGAGAGATGTGTACAATATATCAATAAGTGAATTTATATTTTGTTATTATAAATATGTATTTGTTTGTACAATACTTATATTATACATATGTATGTGTGACTTATAAACGACATATAATATATATACATAAGGATTTTAGAAATCGTTCATCTTTCACTTCATCTCAAACAAATATACATATGTTACTATATTAGCGAATATGAAATTAGATAACAAATGATTACATCGATTGTTATCAATGCCCTAAATTTTTGGGTCAAAAAAATTCACCCATAATTGATATACGTTGGAGAAATGGTTGCGACTGACAAGACAATAACTGATAGTCTATCTTCATAGAAGCATTCATAGGATACATATTTCCTTTCCTAATATTTTCCAGCATTACTTGAGGCTCAAGTTTTGTTCTTTTAGTAAACTGTGGCTTGTGCACTGATTGAGTATCGTTATTTTCCTCTGGAACCAAAGGATATTCTCCATTTACTCCCGCAGGTACATCAAATATCTCCATAGTATCACTATCATCAGCTTTATATATTGTGTTTGGTGGAGCCACGACTTCGATCTTTGGTAGTTCGGGTCGGGTAATATTTTTACTGAGATTCTTGGAATTCAATGCCTCGTTCTCTACACCGTTAATATCAATTTCATTATTTTTAATGAGAGAGGGTTCTTCCAAATCCAGTTTAATTTGTGATAATTTTATTATCTCAACTGCAGTGTTATCCCATGATCCAAATCCTTTTGATGAGTTTAGGATGTCATTCTCGTTATTAGCCACAATAAACTTTTTCAGCAGTGATTTCTTGCTTGGAAATATTCCTTCAATCTTTCGGCAGCAGTGTAGAGACCCAGCATCTATTGGATGAGCTTCTGTGTTGAATATATAACCACCTGCATCTATTACGCATTGACCCCATTGTGTTTTTATTGCAATTCCTTGCTGCCCGTTGTTATGGATGAAATTATCAGGATCGAAAAGGAGATACAAGTATTTGGTTGTTTCCGCAAGAAAGAAAGACTCCATTCTATCAGCCTTTCGGTGGTCCCTGACGTCATTTATCGTAGCATACCCACAGCTAGTTTTTGCACTGTGCTGCAAACTCCTGAGAATATCCACCCCGACTTCTATTAAATAAGGGTCTTCAGTTGCCCTGTAGAGATACATGACAGATTCGATAAGCTCTGGTCTCAACGGATAGCCCTCTCGATTTGTTCCAGCATCTGCTTGAGGAATATTATAAAACTCTGGTGTAAATCCAAACTGCTTCCAGACCTGGTGGTAGTTATGCAAAGACTTCATGGCATTGCTTACGTCTCCGAAGAAGCTGAGTACTCCAGGCCAATAAGCATCCAAGGATTGAAATACAGGTAGAGTAACCTGGCCCTTTGACATGGAAACCCACAAGTGCCAGTCCTCTTTTTTTATGTATTTTTCGATAGCTGCTTTATGTTCATTAAACATCGCGACCATTAAGGGATCCTGCAGCAGTAATGCACCCTTTGCCAAGTATTCAAAATATGAATCTATACCAGCACCAATACCTGAATCTTGTGCAGTCCAATGACCCGTTAGAACATCAATGTGATTACCCAGCAACCCTATCTTTGATCTGTGATGATGTAAAGCTTTCATGGCATTTAATGCTACTTCTTCATAAAGTGGGTTTCCTGTAAGTCTAGAGAGCGTTCCGAATTCCAAAATAAATGTCCCAATACCAGCAGTGCAAGTAATGCTAGTCTCTCCATCTGGAACTCCATACTTTAGGTTCACAGTCCCATAGGGCATCCCAGTAGGTGTATCAAAGGCAGGTATTAATCTCTTGGCTAAATCTTCAGCAAGTCGAAGCAACGGACCATTACAAGGCCACCCAGGTTCCAAATTTATGCCAGCTTTGTGGGACAATATATGAGCACTCAAAAGGCCCCCAACCACTCTAATATTAGTCTCAAACACAGAAACATTTATGTTTTCTTCAAAATCTGATCTGGCGTTAAGGATTTCTACGACTCTCTTGAATTCTGAGTAGTTACCCATCACCACCAGTGTGTCTAAAGCGTCAATCAATGTCAGCGAGTAGCTTCCCCATGTGTCGAAGCCATCACAGCTAAGAGAACGTAGCTCATCGTAAGGGTACGCGTATTTCAGGTAACTTGAATATGCATGGTCGAACATTGTGCGCACTTCTTCACGAAGGGTGAGAAGCTCGTCACGGTCATAGTTCCTTACCCCTTCAGTTAATATTAGCACAAAAGTTGTCAAAAAGAATAATTGTTTATGGAGAAGCATTTTTCAACCTCTCGTATCAATAGATAGTTTTCTCAAGATTTTGAAATGTGGATTCAGATAAATTTTCATGTATTTGTCAACGTAGTAGACCCACAACTTTTTCATATTCTTCATGAGATTCACTGCATAACTGGTCGAACTGGTTTATTACACAGATTATTGTGTTTCTGACAGCAGCTTTGACAGTAGTGACGTTGGCACTGTGCAGCCGACGTCTGGAATCTAACAACGTGGCTCACGTATGGCGTTGCGTATGGTTTTATTCATCTCCAAAAGTGTAGAATTTCTCTGCCCTTGGAAGGGCTATAATAATCGAAATACTTGTACTGTTGTCTGTGAAAAATTCTTGGATTGCGATGAATTGGTGGATTATGTCAGGTAGAACCTAGTATTCACTGATTATTCTTTCCAAATCTTTTTCTTTGGTTGCCAGTGTTGCCACATCTACGGCTCATTGTCAGTTGTAAAAGCTAGCACGCGTGCCGATCAGCTGCGATAGTACGTGTTTGGTGTGGTTTGGTTAGTCCTACATGGTTTAGATGTGGCTCAAATTATAAATTAATTGAAAGTTCACCAAAGTGTCAAGCTTTTTGCTGGGACTAATGTTAATTGCCCCAAACGACGCTTCTCCAGTATTACTATTCGAACGTAGGTGCCGGCTGGGACCTGCATTTGTAATCTCGAATCTAGAAACTAAGGGTTATGTTTTAATTCAACCGGCATTTGAGCTGACGATAAGCCGACTATTTCATTTCAATTAAGACCCATGTTAAGATAAACTAGCAATGGCAATATTTACGACTCACTTGACGATACTCAAAGGCGTTGGGAGCTCATTAATATTGGGACAATCGAATGCCCAGCTATTTTCTTATGTGAGGGCCTACAGTCGCTGGACTCATCGCAAGCCAGTTAGAACTGTGAATGAGAAAGAAGTGTTCGGTGATTCTTATGAACCACCTCAAGATATTCTTAAAAATGCAAATTTTGCCTTTGCTCAACGACAAAAACTGGCCTCACTTGAAGCTAGCAAAGTCAAAGCAAAAGAAGCTCTAAATGATACAAAATCCTTCAATGATGATGGTACACCCATCTTCACCAAACTTGCAAAAGACGACCCCAGAATAAGGTAGCTAGAACATGAAAAGAACAAAATTTTCCAGAGATCCTTTTATATTCGTGTACTTCTTCCACCTTGTGTTAATGATTACAGTAACCTGATGATAACTGTGAAGTCACGACAAAGACAAAAAAAAGAAGACAAGATATTACTTGAGGGCTACAGGCTAATCGAAGATGCGATAAAGATAGGACTTCTGCCAGAGATAATTCTATTCAGTAGAACTCCTGATCTAAAGCGATTACCGTTACCAAAAGAGGGTGTCAAGCTCTATAAAATTCCTTATCGAACGATGCAGTTGTGGTCAGATTTGTCCACTTCGCCAGGAGTAATGGGTGAATACAAACGATAATTTTTTAGCTCTTCTTCTGCGTTTTCTTGATGATCCGATATTTAAATGCAGGGATATTCAAAACTCCGGATACAAGCATTTTGAAGCCAGCAGATGATTCAATACCTGTGACTGTAATCTGTGACAATGTACGAGAGCCAGGAAACTTAGGAGCCATCTTACGTGTCGCAGCTGGTGTTGGATGTGAACAAGTTATTTTAACGAAAGGTAGGTACTCATGGTGGAAAATTTTTTCAATAAGTACCTACCCATATCTTCAAAAAACAATAAAATACACAATTTCAGGCTGTGTCGACATGTGGAGTCCTAAAGTATTACGATCTGCAGCTGGAGCACACTTTCGCTTGCCAATTTACAAGTCTCAAAGTTGGCCGGAAATTCAATATCTAATAAGTGAAGATGCGAGAGTTTACATTGCCGATAACAACATCTTACCACCTACAGATCCAAGCAAAGAACCTGCGGAATCTAGCGAATCTGACTCAAGTTCTGATTCAGAGAGCAGTAGTGACTCAGAACCAGAGCTTGACAATGAAACTCAGCAGGCAATAGATCAAATTCGTGGAGACTTCGACAGTCTTCCAGAATCATCAATGAATGAGAAGAAACCCCAACGTGCCGCCGCTTCTGAATCCGAGAGAGAAGTTGGTTTGTATGGTCCTTTAAAGAAATCGAATATCAAAAACTCAGAGGTAGATACTCTGCCGGTCATTCCGTATTTCTCAACGTGTTATACAGAGAACGAAACGATCGTAATAGTTGGCGGAGAAACCGAAGGAATAAGCCAAGAATCTGTATCTCTGACATCTCGAAGAGATGGGATACGGATAAACGTGCCGCTTACGAACGGTGTCGATAGTTTAAATACTGGTACTGCACTAGGAGTACTATTATTCGAAATAAAGCGGCAATTTTTAATCGGATCAGGTAACTCGTGAATTTGTATAGTAGCTAGAAAGCAGTGTTCAAAGATACCAGATATTGTTTTGTAAAAATCAAAGGCAAATCTCCAGTTGTATTTTAACGTTGTTTATGTATGTATAAATATATTGTGTATGAAAACGCACGTTTAGAAATTCATTTCAATGAAAATTAATCGTTGACGCTAACTGATACTTCAAAACGTAGAAATTTATCTTCGAAACGAAGTAAGAACCGTGCACGTTAAAAAATCAATACACATACCACAGTTACCAACACCGTAATGAAATACAGATGGCGCTATGTGGTCCAATAGTCCAATCTTAAGTCAACGAATCTTATAAAACTTATGCCCCGCGGAAATATTTAAAACTGTAGTACAAGTAGAAGACTGAATCCAGACAGTTCAATTGAAAGTATGAAGTGTAGTGAATAATCATCGATCAGGACGAAGATGACGCGTATGGTGGACTGAGCCGGGTTCCTTTACTGAAAATAAGAGGTAATTACTTACAAATAATTTACATTCTTTCGTTGAAATCAAAACTCTATGATCTTCTGATTAATTAATTGGTAACATATTCTGATTTTCGAAACTGTCCTGCCTTTTCTCCTCACACCGGGGTGGTTCTAATAATGGCAACAAGGTTTATTTCACCGTTGTAACTTCCTCTACAGATTTCGAAAGAGGAGCTCTGGGTTACTCTCAGAGTACTGCAATCCATCAGAATTAGTCCTGGGGGCTAAGCAGCCCCTGATTTCTGCTGGCAAAGGTCAGCCCTTGGCTCGGAGCGCGGTGATGTAATTTCAGGGACCGAAGGGGTTTTAGGGATAGAAAAAGGGGAATGTCGATCTGAGGTGGATGCCATTACATGAAATAGGGTAAAAAATCTGGGGGTGGTCTTCGTGACAACATTAACGCGCGGTTCTAGGGGTATAGCTAATGGTTTGTGTTTTCGAAAAGATTTTGTAACTGATTTGCATGCGGCTTGCGTAGCTGGTAGAGCACTCGTAACGCGAGAGAGGGTAAAGTTTTTGGTAAAGCTCGCGTTTGGTGGAGCAGGAAATAATAGCCGGACCTAAAGGGCTTGAATTTTGATCCCACACCATCCACCCTCTGCTATGCAGCTCTCCTAACAACTACGGAGCGAAGTCACGGGGATAAATTCTTTTTCTCTCTTTGTGTACTATCCGTACATGTGTAGGTATGTATACATAGTATCGTCGTCTTTGGTGCTGAATTGCTCTTGTTTTATACAAGTCCCTCGTTATTATAATAAAGCCAAGTACTGATACTCACCACTTATGAACCCATTCACGATTTTTTAACCAAGAACTTATCCGCTCGAGTACTATTATTATTCCATATCCACTTGTCGTACTTAATAAATATTGAGCCTATATGAACAGTTCTTTCAGTTTTTGATTACGTAATATTTAAAGTAAAGAAATCGTAAAAACTGTGCTTTCCACGGTACTTTTCATCGACTTACAAACCAATTTAATTAAATTGAAAGTATGTACAATCAAGTATGGTCTTTTGACATTATTACTTTCTTTTCTTCATCAAATAACAAAAACGTACTTTCTTTCATCTCGCCGGAGGTGATGAAGCGTCAAAAAACAGAATATTTGTAACAGCGCGGGATGAGACAATTTTCGTAATATGAAATTCTCAGGACAGTGATACAGAATTACATCATCTTCGTTATAATTCGTACAAATGTTGACCATGGGAATGAAATATATACCCATATGCAGAGTATACATACATTCGCAAGCAAATTCGGAATAGTCTCTGCTTCCGTTTTACTCACCGCAACGTGTATATTCCTTTTTAGTCGTTGGCACGGAATATCAAGGAACTGGAGAATCAGGAGGATGATTTTCAAAGAGAAGGTTCTCGCTGTCGGCTGTACTATTGCTGCTAAAGGTTAACCCGTTTTCAGATAAAAATTCGACATGGTTAAGGCTAAAACAACATTACAGAGTCAAAGAGAATCAACGAAGCGTTAAACCCCCGAATGTTCATCGTTACCGTGCTATCTTCTCTCCAACTTTTATCCCTATTGATGTAAGAGTCAAATTATTGTGTGTATACATGTTTTACTGATTGATGGACAGAGATCCGCAAATCAATGTTCAATTACACCTCCATTTATAAATGTACTCGCTTGAATAACGATGGAATTTAACCAGTTAATTTTCAGTACATAATAATAAAATAGCCGTAAAACTCGCGGCTGCGATATAAGAGTAGATTAAGTATATAACGAGTACAATGACCATCTGGCACAGCATTAGGGGTTGTTATAAATTTAAACACCGCAATAGCTGTAGGGTATCTGAGCCCATAATTGGGGATGATTCCTTTTTTCACCGATCCGAGATTTATACATGTGGAAGTACGTAAATATTTTCTCGTACACACACATATCTAGTATAAGTGGTCGGAACTGAATCGTAACGTATATCATACCGGATTCTGAAACGTGTAATGAAATAACTGATGCCCATACGTGATTCAACTAATAATGTCCCAGTCATTTGTCACACTTTATATATACATATAACACGCTTTCTTAGCGCTTCCAGACTGTCAACCCGCACCTTCGAATTTCAAGGGCGAAGCCTCTGGAACACGAACCCGCATTTTTTTTTTCCATAACTTACGCTTCTTCCTGATTTTTAGAGGCTTGTAGAATATTTTAATCAATTTTCGTCCGCCCGCTGACGTGAGAATGAGGTATCATATGGCACATATCTACAACGAAAAGGTTTCGGCTGTAATATCGATATCAGTATGGTAAGTACTTCAAGTACCTGCCATGAGTACCTATGCTGATTTTACGCGTAGTACCTACCAGATATGAGAACGACGAGTGGCTTGCGGGCTACCACGTTCAACTTGGCTTGCTTCCAGTACATGCCTCACCGGTGTGTCGGTCGACACGGAGACCATGGCAAGGTCACAGCATTATAAGTTACCGTAAACCACCCCTGATGAAGTAGAGCTGAATTTTTATAAATGAAAACTTTCCATTTAGGTTCTCGAATGTACCTACTATGTAATAAGCTCACTCCATCTTTATTAAAATTTTCGCCCGGTCGAATTCAGGATAAGTCCCGCATGCAGCGGAATATTCCTCCAGGGTAGCAGCTCAGTATCAGGGATGAGAGCATCTATCATATAACTAAGGTATACCTACATAATACCAGAGAATTAATTAGATAATGAGCCCACCGTAAACAATCCTCCTCCACTTCGCCCACCATCACCAATCCGCAACCTCTCGCCGCAGCAGCCAGAAACTCCTTCGGGGGTTTTCAATGTATCGCCGCATTTGTTTATATCTCTCTACAATTGTGTGTGGATATTATACTGTTATTTAAGTTTTAACCGTGTTAGTCAAGCTGGACCCTATTATCGTTTGAAACATGATTTTTCATATTCTAACAGCGTCCGCAGAATACCTCGCTCGATGATTGGGAACGTACAAGAAACGACGATGAAGCTATTTTTATTTCAGCTTTATCCTACGCCTTCGAAGTCACCACCACCGAGAATATTGCTGACGATTCATCAAGCGCAACTATATAACGATTATCGTTTAAATGCTAATCTACGTGATTAAGTCTTTCCGTTGTACATGGGTACGCGTATACCTATACATATATATAAACATTCTTACTTTGCCTTGTTTGTGTCGTAGCTATATATATACCATTACATGCACTGCGGGGTTCTATTACAAGCCGACATTTTGTTTTACTACTATTATAACCTGCAGCTAATTGCGGTTATAAGTTTCAGTTTCGCTTCATTTGTTATTCTGTCTCTAAGTCCTTTACTTTATATTATCAGTTGAACTAAAATATCCTTTATACAACTATATATATACTTATATAGTTGCTCTTTTCTTTTGATAATTTTCTCATTAATTGTATCATTATGCGTTTAAGAAAACGAGATCGTAATATATAGGTACGAAAGATGTACTCGAATGAAACAACGTCAAGGAGTGAGCTACTAATAAATAGAAAATTTATTCACCATTCCCTGCACTCACCGATCGTTGTATGTGTGTAATGGTTAAACGCGTGTATACACACGCGGCGAAAACTCGTTGCGAGGGAACGAATGAAAGGAAGAGTAGGATGGTACTTATTCACTTTCGTCTTGGTGAAATTCTCCTCGTACATTTCCTTCGGCTCTGAGGCAAAGGGAGGAAGGGAGTTTTTGGTGCGGTCTACACGAAATACATGAAAACTGGGGTATGGCTTGAAACGAATGGTACTACGGGGCGGTGTAACTGCTGGGGGAAATATTTGGAGGTAAAGTAAAGCGAAGTTTGTCACAAACTCAGCTGCGCGTTTGATAAATAGGGAATTTATGCTACCATCTTTTTTCCACTTGACAGTTGGGCGAGTAGCTCCTTCTATCTACGCTCATAAAATATAAAATATATTTAACCAACTACATGGATTATGTACCAAAAATTATTCACTCCGCTGTATAACTTATGTCTATAACTACCGTGATATCATATTTTCAACTATTCCATCATTCAGACACCTTCTGTGCCGATCGTTAAGATATGTGGAAGAGATAGACGACGTATCCGATAAGGTCAATTAATAGGGTGATTCCACGGGTGATTCGCGTTCTAGCCTTAGATTGATTTGCCGAAATCGTCGCACTCTCATTTGCTGAGTGCCAGTTCCTTTACGGCTCGGTAAACGCGTAAGAGAGCTTTTGGAGTAACACGTACACATATACCTACATGCGTATAGATGTATGTATTAAAGTATACCAGAAGCCAATTGGGAATATGTGTTAGCTTGGGTATTCACGTATGTTCGAGCTAAACGTGCAACCACTGCTCCTGAAGGGCATCGGGATCTCTTGATTGATGTCAGATTGAACGGTTCTGGCTCCTCTGGGATTCTCCCAATGGTATATTGGCAATTGGTGAACGGTGGTTGCGCTAGCTACCCTATAAGGTCGTAAGGGTTAAGAGATATGCGAGATACGCAATGTAACATCATACATTATCGCGGTATAGTGTGTCATATCAGACGAATACACCTATACACACATACTCGAGTCGCCCGGCAATTCTGTTGTATCTCGGAGTTGAGATAAGAGTTCAAAATCTAAGAATGAAATGAATGGTCGCACGCTACTTTTCTGTATATCTCTTTTCATTTATTTTCGGATGACATGACGTGAAAAATTCTTAGAATTGCTCAGCGATTTCTGTTGCACCCAACGTCGTTTGATCGCGTTCTGATATAAATTGCGTGGCGGTCCAGCTGGTATAGCTATACGTATCTAGTCCAACGATTCACCGAATTAAAAAGCACCATTCCAATTCACCCATCGTCTCTTTGTCAAGATCACTTTGCTCGGTGAACCTGAAGCTCAAGCTCAACCTTTCTTCACGTCCGAACTCTTGAAGGCTTTCGACTTTTCCTCATAGTGGTATACCTATGTAAGGTAGAAAAGCTGCTGCTGCTGCTACTGATGTCGATGTGGGGGACCACAAAGATTTCTTCGGTTTTCAGGCACGTGCGATTGTTTCCAATCTCGATTACGAGTTTTTTTTCCCCCTCTTTTTTCTCTTTTCTTCTTCTTTTTTATTTCGCTCACCTTCTTCCTTCTCCTTCACCGATTTTCTTTGTCAAATCTTTTTATTCCCACTTCGCGCTGCAGTTATGCGGTAACACTGTATACAATAACAAAATGTTCAATCAAGAGACTCGATACAGTCTCTCGCCAAGTACATTCAAAAGAACGGGCGCACTACCGAGTATCTTTACTGCGACGGGAGCTCAAAACATGAGTTCGGTTCGCGTTTCATCGAATAGCTCCCATATTAATAATATTACAGCAAATGTGGAATCACTGTTGCTATATAAATCGGGGACGAGCTTTCATTTAAGCCTAATTTCAATGAAATCGGTGGTCGGAGAGCTGAGATATGATGATCTCTGATCACCGTGGGGCTCGTTTCACGATTAAGCACCGCCGTTGTCGTCGTACGCTGGAAACCAAAACCATTCCAACATAAATGGTATAGACGGGAGGCCGCGGTGTGGTTACTGTTGTGCCTCGCGCCGTATTCCTGCCAAGTAGGAAAAAGGTTGTAATTTCCGCACGCTTAGTAGATGGCGTTAGCGTAGTCACGTAGTCTCATTTCTTACCAAGTTCACTGCCGCACAGCGATTCCTTTTCATTGGGCCCCAGAAAAGCCATAATTAATCCTGCAATATTCTTCAACCACGGACAAAAAGTTATGAAATCCCCCTGAAAGGCACCTACGGTGCAAAAAAGTTCACCAAGTACATTAAATGTTTAGGGATAACTACTACCTAAATATCTTTAATGAACAACAAAAGAAAAATTCAATTAAAAAACGATCGAAATCACTTATTGTGCCAAGTACATGTAACTTTGCATCACGTAAGAATACAGAATTGGAAAGTAAATCAATGAGAATCAATTCAAAAAATCAACCAAAATAAATTAAGTGCAATCAAAAAAATAAATTGGAGATAGTAGGACTTGGCGGACTTTTTCGGAAAAAAACCCAGAACTCTTGTATGGCAATATAACATCAGCCCGCCAAGAACCCCGTACTCGAATTTATTTTTTTGATTTGTTTTTCTTAATTTCATTTAATTTATTTTTTTTGATTTTTTGAATTGATTCTCATTGATTTACTTTCCAATTCGGTATTCTTACATGAACTTACATGTACTTGGCACAATAATTGATTTCAATCCTTTTTTAATTGAATTTTTGTTTATTTTTCATTGAAGATATTTAGGTAGTAGTTATTCTTAAACATTTAATGTACTTGGAGAACTTTTTTGCACCGTAGGTGCCTTTAGGGCGGATATAAGTATTATTCTATACCCTTTTGCGCTTCGATATTAACGTTACATTCACAATTGTTTAAATCCGTATTCATCGTTGTACCGAAATTCTCTTGTCAAGTATAAAGTTTGCTTTTATATCGTGTGACATAACAAATTTCAACAAGATCTTGAAACAACCGCTGGGCGATTTCACGCCTCGCATAGGGTTACGTGCATGTTATACCTACATGCGGTACCTACATGTACATATATACTTGTGTAATGTGTACACTAAATGTGTACGAGTTGGCAAATAGTTAACTACCCCCATACAGTTGAAACACGCGCAAACGCAAGCTCAACTATACATGAAGCAAGAACAATTTGCAAGATTACATGCTATACGAACCGTGTATGGAACATTCTTCGTCAAATGTTTATTTGCTCGACCTCCCTGACTTTATTGCACATATTTTTTCAGTTTATTGTACCACCTCACTTGATCGGCAAGGTTACTTATAAAACCTAATTATTTCAGACTTTCCGAGCAAACCGTTTCAACATGCATTTGGGAGTCGCACATTTTCGTGATAAATTACTGCACGATCTTAAATATTTTTTGATCGGCTTCACCGTTTTACTTTTTCTTTCCAAATTTTAAGAGAAAAAAAGGCAAAAGAGCACCACAGCCCTAGTAAACATGTATATGTGTAAGACGAGCTTTTTGCGACCAATTCTTGGTAGCTTTTTCCCCCATAAGAGGTGTCACACTTTGTCGATTTGCTCTGACGAAAAAAGAACCACAGGAGGGGAACCCCCGCTGATCCGGATCTATCACCGCAAGCCTCTCGCTGCACGCGTATGATTGCTCACCTGTCCGCGCAGTGAGTGTGCCCATAGAATAGAACAATAACGCACCAATTGTTGTTTTTTCTATTTTCTTTCTAAAATTTAGAATTAGCTCCGCATAGTATGTGTACAGTATTAATTTTGTCCCACAGACGTGTTGTATGGGAATATAAATATTGATAAAATATACATATATATATGCGTTATTTTTTTAATTATGAATATTTTTTATCACATAAATGACTGAAAAATGTACACATACATATTGCACCAGCTTTCCCGATTTGATTCCCATTTCGATTCTATATACGGAGCTTAATATATATAGGGTACTTGCTTGTAGTTCGTGAAATAACTGTTGCGTATGAAATTGACAGAGCGGATATATTCACGTTTCAATGCGCGATGGGTATTCGGAATTATTTTGCCATACAGAAATAAAGAGGATCCAAAGCTATTTCTTTCCAGAGAGAAAGGTCGAATTTCCGTGTCCTTTCTCGATGAATGAAAAAAAAAGAAAAAAAATGGGGGGCGGGGGCGAGGAAGAAAACTACCAAATGCCTCTCATGCCGTTGATGCCAATTAGATATGTCCGCCCATGTGTGAAAAATGGAAACATCATTATTTTCGCACAGGATTTGTTGGATTTCACATAAATACATGTTTTTCGTGTTCACTTCGTAATTGTATTTTCATATGCATGTATGTATTCTTCTTTTATTTCTCTATGGAAGCATACTAACAAAAATGCGATTATACCGTACAACACAGTTGCAATTTTTGTCGCTGCAGCTACTGACTGTTTTTCTCGTGTAGAATACCCATGTGAAATGTAGACTAGCAGCTTTACTTCGAACCAATCCGAAACACAAATGTGCGATACTGCAATGTTGACTGAACACTGCTGCAATCTGAAAAGCCACTTTACGATCAGCTGATATATGTATACTGTACATGGCAGGACTCTCGAGTGAGATAAAAATGGAATGAGGGGAAAAAAAAATATCAAAACTGACGAATGCTTCTAGTCAAATTGTCCTTTGACGTTTGTTGTTGCAATAATATAATTATATTTTTTGTTCAAACGATCTTTCTGAAAAGAATTTCAAACCACCACTGCAGTGAGGCGCTATAAAACTTTGGGGGTCGGTTAAAACTCCAGCCACTCTCTGAGTGGTATACTCGCCGCTTTATATAGAAATTAGTAGAGGCTGATTATTTTCATGGCTTCAACGTAAAAAAAAAAAGAAAATAAAAGTCCCTGAAGTTTATTTATTCATTTCCGTAAATGTGGCAGTCTAAATTAATTATCCCCATGCTGCACCGTCGGTAGAAAACTACTAGAGTGATATACACCCTATACAGCAGCTCTTTGGTATACAAAATTTATTTTGATCTTTACTTTTCTCCCTTCACTACCCTGGCTCGACTACCTGCTCGGTTATCGGTCTTTGCCCCTTGGCCCTCGGTCCTCTCAAAGCTCGTCTCTTTACAACCCTAATTGCAACGCTCTTCATTTATTTTCATTAAGGGATCGCCCGGCAGCATCGGGCTCGTTTCTGGTTGGTTAGTTGTACTTCCCCTTCTAGCCGTAACAGTTCGCGTTACTCGTGCACGGGCATTATAGTTCGGTTAGCTCGTTTAATAAAATTAGACGCCATGACACGACGCCTCGTGCGAGTGCCGCACGCTTTTATATCCTGCACGCGAGAAACTCCGGAGATCAAATGAATGAGAGTCGATGCGTCGATTTTTCTTCAATCATTATAATACCTATGTTTCTTTCAGTCTTATAATTCTTGCTCATTATAAACGTCATAATGTAAGTAAGATCGTTCAGAAGTTTTCTTCGTATATACGACCAAAGAAGGAAGAAACGTCGTTTCGAGGCGTCGCTATGAGGTGAGACACGTTAACGAGCAGCCGGTAGAATATCTGTTTCCGACAGTAGAGCTCGAAGAATTATCTTTGTTTCAAAACCCGACGTTGCTGCGGCTTTCAAGTCTAGCTTACGGATTTAACGATCAGACTTTCTCATACTGATGAGCATGCCCACCTCTAGCTTTAGGTTGTACGTATACTTCTAGATATTTTACACCTCGTAACCGCGTGCAGAGACAAATTTTCTGGAAAAAAATTGATGAATAAAAAATGAATACATGAATGAATAAACATAAAATAAATTGAACTCATGCAGATACTCGGCAATGAACGTACCCCGCAGCTGGGTACTCGGAAACCCATATATGCGATGATAATTAATTATTTTCTATATAACGTACGATAATTTCAGGCTTGAAAATATGATTCGGATACATCTGAAGATCAGATACGCTTTCAATGTCAGTTATACAGCGCGTACGTATATAACACAGCTGTTACATAAAAAGCTCCTATACAGTAGAGTTATACGTATGTATATCGCAACGATGCGATCGCGGTGGATGAGGGGTTGAAAAATGAGGCGGATTCGGGAACGCGGAGGCGCGAAGGGAGGATGGTTGGGGGGAGATGATGATGAACGGGAATATTGAAACGAAACGAACAATATGCACACACCTACAGAACGCACGCCTGTGTAGGTCACGTGCATGTATTCTACCGAAATATATACATTTGTACAATATTTCCAGGTATGTACACCTATATATACCTATATATATACATTGATCCCGCGGCGTGCAGCGTACCTATATTTCGCATCCCTGTATGAATATACATGTGTATATATGTATAGTTGGTTGATGTAACAGCAGGTTGGTTTCCACGATAGAGTGCAGTGACATAGATTCGCATATAAAGTGAAGCTTCTGCAGGTTAACATCGTGCATCGCAGTTTCATGGCGATCATCCTATCCATAGTATATATGTATATTTTAGTTCTACCATAAATGCACTGTCGTCGTACATCATCATATTGCTCTCCAAATACGTTGCGGTGTTTCCTAGGCACGTGCACCCTTCATTATTGTTGGGAAACTACTAGTGTACCTTCCTTTATGTAACACATGTATGTATATATAACCTCCGCGAATGAACATCTCATCAAAAACCACTCGTCTCATGTGCATATAGGTATATACATAAGCGAAGCTTCGCCCCCGATTCTCGAATCAGCCCTTGGTTATACAACTTTTAAATGATGCGCGCAAAGATATCGATCGTGATTATTACGCCGGACAATTTCTTCTTTATTCTCTTTCTCTATTGATTTACATTTTATTTTTTCCACGAAAACACTCTCCTTGGCTCTGAGCCTACGTTTATTAATTACTAAAGCCCCCTTGTAGCTTCGCCCTTAATTATTCCGAAGGGGTAAAGCAGATAGCGAAATAAGGGAACGGATCGAAGGGCGAGGGCGAAGAGATCGGTTGCTGATACTCCGTCGGGTTACTTTCATAGGATGTATCCTTCGCCGTCGTGCTTCCAAACCTTCCCTCGTGGTCCTAAGCCCTTACTGGGTGTGGAATTTCACACGGTGATATCGATACACCCCGACTAATACGGTTCTGCGCCTCACCGCGGGCGACCTTGATATTATTTAGAAGGTTAATTCATCATCGCAGAAGTATCGTGCAGCGAACCTTGAGAACCTGTTGAGATCGGTGTTAACAAAATTCTTTTCGCTCTCTTTCTTTTGTCCTCTCATTTTTCGTACCGTTGCGCAATAACCCTTTCGCGCGATTCTATATATCGAGGCTAATTAGCGCGCTGAAAAAATCGACGTACAACACAGCTAATTCATTATTTTCTGACAATCGTAGATATACGACCCTCTGTGAATCTATACTAATATTATAAAGAGATTTGTATTTTTGTATTTTCGTATGCAACGAATAAATTTAAAAACTACTGGACCGATTTCAAAAATTCTTCTGCCGTTAGAATGCTACATTATCACTGACAATGAGTAACATAGGCTATATTTATTACAAAAAAAAATTAGAGATCCTAAGAAATCCCTACCAAAACCAACCCAAGGCGTAAAAAAATTAGCCATGAAATGTCTTTGATCGCATGCGATGCGGAAAGTATTGATGATAGAACAAAAAAATGTTCTACAATATTATAGAACATATACAGAACATATCAACATCTACAAAAAAAACTTTCAAAAATGTTTAAAAAAAAATGTCCACCCGTGCGAAGCCGGGATGGGCTGCTTATAGTTACACATATATGTAAAGTTAACAAACGCGTCTTCCATTACATCATGTGTTCGAAATGCGATAAGAATTGAGAAAAAATTTATCTTAACATTTTTTTTTGTTATTCTTCAATAACTTCTATTTTTTACGCTCCGCGCTACGGATCCTTTTTAAGCCCTCTCCAAACCGATAACTACCCTCAAAATTTTCGTTCTTGTAATCCAAACGTGGTACGGTACAAATAAATAGGTATGAACCATTGAGGTAATTTTCCATTGATAAAAACCACTCACAGACGAACGCATTCGTCAAAATATTGTACCACCCTTCGCGATATTATATTGTCTAAAATAAGGGAGGGTATAAATATCAGAATGAACCACCAGTGTAAAAACGGTAACTAGCCCACTCCAATTTTGTACCGGGTACGAATGCTCTGGGCAATTATACAATTCAAAGTCCATCTTGAACCCGGCAACCCTCGAAAGGGGGGTGTGCTCTCCGCCTGTGCATTTAAGTTATACCCCTGCTGAAAATTGAGTGGCGTAATTTGTTTTTTCTTTCTTTTTAACGAATAATTACAACCCATTTTTTATTAAAAAAGCGTTCGATGTTCGGTGATTATCTTTCGCGAAGTGTAAATTGTCTGCTCATATACCTGTAGAAGGGAGTCTTTTGAGAAGCGCGTTATCACGATCTTTTTCATCTACTGACCGACTCTCGGAGTGAAATAATAGCGATTACACTTTGAAATTCTCGCCTCTCATTGCATAGCGATGCACCGGCGTCTTTCGGTACCCCGCAGCCTTCGTGTCTCACCCTCCGTTGATCTTAAGTGTGTAGCGTGTGTACGAGTATCGGAGCGTCGCGACGCCCTGCGTCGGCTAATGTTCTTTAATGTGTGGGAGTCTGGGGGATGTGGCAACGTTGTGTTTCCCCCACCTCGTTTTCGAAAGATGCGCGCGCATTTCACCCACCTCGTCATCGGGTACCGCGGTCAATACTCCAGGCGTCGCGACGGGGAAAGCACGCTACCAGAGCCAGTTGGTAGTTGGTTCACCCGTGAGTGCTCAGCGTGCAGCTAGCCCGACATCGCGGTTGTACGCGGCGTACATAAATACGTATCGGAGTAAATGCCCTGTACATATATTTATTAAACTCATATACATATATATATATATTAATATATATATATATAGTACATACGGGAGGAGGGGAATCTGGTCACAATACCTCCATAAACATATACTATACATGCTTACCAATTACATAAACGTGGGTTGATCCTTCGCTTATATGGAGGGTGCTCCGAAACTTCCGGTCTGAAAGATTTTTTGTTTTCGACTGAGATTAGAGTATCTAGGAAAATTGAAAATTTAACAACAACACGACCGCTCGCCCTCTTCATATTTCAGAGGGTTAAAATCTTGATGAATTTCACGCGCTAGTTTGAGATAAATATTTCAAGCACTAAAGTGCACTATGTGATTCGTTACATCTACCAAGTTCGTAATCTGCACCTCTTACTTAGCACTCTGGTATTACCAGTGTCATAATATTATACGTAGCTCGTATTCGTCGTGTTATTAATTCGCGCGGTATTATCAGTATTATTAATCTGCTCACTTCACGTATTGTAATAATTGAAAGTCAGTGGTGATCCGCTAAGTGCAGAACTTCCGCGGTACAGTGACAGCGTTAATCCACCGAGCAGGATAAGAAGATTATTAGTGTTACGTTACGTTACGTTACGTTGTTGTTATACTGTGATCAGTGTGTTTTGGAGCAGATTGTTTGTGCGGTGATACTGCTCCGGTTTATCTTACTGTAACGAGTGAAGCGACCCCTTCTACCTCTGCCTTTATCTGCACCTTATCTCGGCTCACACCTTACTTTTATTAACCCTTTACCTTCGACCTTGCCCCTTGGCATCTGTATTCCTCGAATAGTCAAAGAGGTATTTTCATTCCTCTTCACCAAAAGTGGAGAACAGATATTATGTGTGTTCTGAACTGAGCATGTTCGCCTCCTCTGCCAGCTATCGCCACGCAGCAGCCGGCCTCATGGATATATGGATATTCTTCTTCGCTATTGCCGGTGAGTTATTTTTCCGAGTACATCATTCCGACAAAACCAACAATGTCTTTGATATTCACCACCGAACTCTCGAGTTCTCATCACCGAAATATCCGGTGCGTTACGTCATTTCCATTCGTAAACGCATGTGCTCACTGAATACCATGTGGTCGACGCACCGCGAACTCTGTGCAGCGGTCGCGTTACGTTAAATACGTTTGACGTAAGGTGTATATGATCTGCACGACACGTGGGAATTTGCATATATACGACATTTTCCACCGCGCTCTTAACCACCGTTCATACATAGTCGGTACGTGCACACGTATCTACTCGAGTCGATCGATTTCTGTTCATCGATTATCGGACCGGTGGTTCTTTTTTCGATTTTTTCTTCTTTTTTTCTTTTTTCTCTGGACCGAGAGAAACGAGGACAGTGCAGTGGTCCGTATATTTTCTATCTGCACTATCGGAGATGAATGAACCGGTTATATAAAATAAAAGCGCTGCGAGCAAATATAGTGCTGGGGATATTGAAGAGACAATGAAAATTTACATGGCCTCGGAAATAAAATGCAAACATATCTGGGGGATTATATCGTGACATTTGAAAGACCTGACTCGTTCGAAAATTCCATACCAGCCATACCGTATAGATTGCGATCATGAATCTTTTTTGTTGGAATCCCGAGGGATGTTCTTCGGTAGACTATACGCCTTCCTCTGCCTTCCTGTAGGCATTTTAAAAATACCACTGACTTTTCTTCCCTCGTTTCACACGAGGGTGACAAACATGGAGAATTAGGAAAGGGGGTGTAAAAATTTCAGGGAATCACCCCGTACGTAAATTTACCTCACTATATAGGTTTGCGCACGATTTCATCGTCAAAATTTCATATTGCGAACCTGTCGAAGTATGCCAAAGTGGTTTTACCGTAAGATTATCAGGGGGGCGAAAATAAAAAGTCGAGTCAAAAGGGAGTCGCTCGGCTGAGTTGTTTACACTTACTTACATGATGAGACTCTATGGTGAAACTTAATTGCCATCGACTTTCCTTCCCGCACTCGAGTTGTGTATATATATATTTACTGCGGAGGTATTGGTGTATAATGGAGTCCCTTTTGAGTCCCTAAACTTACCGTCCTGCAGGATTCTAGTAATAGTACGTTTGAGCTGCTTCTACTTTATACGAAAGGGAAGAAAATCTAAGCAGCTATGGCGCCAGTGCCGGAGTACGAGGAGGGTCGTGCAGCGTATAACGTATACTACCATAACTTTGTAACAGATGGTCAACATCTTTGGAACCTGAACGACCCTCCAAACGCTTTCATTTTTGCATTTTACTCTGGTCTACGAGGATGAAAAATGGAAAAAGAAAAAAAAAAGAAAAACGAAAAAAGTAGAAGAAGATCTATAGAAAATCACTAACATTTCTCGGCGCGGTATGATTTACCCAACGCTGGTTGGTTCTTGAAAAATGTTATTCACATTTGAACCGCAGGAATTATATGATCGTCTGTTCGAGACATTAAAATATAATCTCATGCGGTTAAAGAAATCGCCGGAATGGGAAAAGTAAATGAATATAAAACTAGTCGACGGTTTCCTATCTCAGCAGTTCATACATATAACGTCGCTCGGTTATCTTTGTAATTAATTATCAAATGAACTATCGAGTGGCTCCAATTGAGGTTCATTCGATGGTATGTATATATATACTTATATATACTTTGTACGTGGAAAATAAATTAATGATCGTCGGGGGCAAACTGCTTTACTACCCGACTCTTATCGCTACCTCATACCTGATCTTTTAAATATTACATTTACCACTCGGAGAGAGTCATTCTAACTAACCAACCAACCACCTGGACCTACCTGAAACGAAACGACGTTCTGTTCACTCGGCCCTGAAGAGATAGCTTTAACCGCACGTATTACGTGCTCGTATCTACAGGGTGCTCTTCTCTGAGGTATATTCACAG
Organism: Athalia circularis; assembly: GCA_963978495.1. NCBI lineage: Eukaryota > Metazoa > Arthropoda > Insecta > Hymenoptera > Athaliidae > Athalia > Athalia circularis. Next base: position 26,947,985 of record OZ021699.1, read on the forward strand.
GAAAAGAGAGCCGGTAATTAGATCGAATTTATAACTGGAAAGGTGAAATTTCGAATAATTGAAGACGTTCTACCGAATTCGAGGTGTTTTGGAACTCTCGAGAGAACGGACGAGTGAATTCTGATGTTAAATTCCCCTGCACCTTCGCATATACATGTAGACGGTTAATTGAATGGGTACACCCGTTAAATGTAAATTTACACCGTGATGCAGTGGAGGAACGCTTCGAAGCGTAGCTTCTCGGATATATTCTGCACCGACACGTTTCATCATTGAGATAATGAGACGACGATGTGGTAGGACGATGAGAGGAGACGTGATTTCGGTAGATTGGGGATCACAAATGAAACCCAACGCCGTCGATATAAACGGGTTTGATTGCCGTCTGGCATCTAGCCTCCTCATATCGCACTTCTGTAGAAATGTGCTTTGGAAATTGGAGTTCGCGGTTTAGAGAATCTTCGCCGCACTTGCAATAAGCCGCGTCTCTGTATACTAAAATAACTCATACCGTGGAAACTACGCAACAAATAAGGTTCATTGACGAGGGAATATGCACGAGTAAGGTATACGACGGAAATAAAAGTCTCGTTTAATAATTTCGACAAAACTATTATGTCTCGAAAATTTATCTCCAACGATATTTCGTTCGCTTCACATCATAGGACTACCACCGTATGAATTATGTATAATTACAATCTCAAATACTTTTACATTCCCAACGTCAATTCGCGTTTAAACTGGGCCAAGCATTTCTGCTGTCTACGTCTACCCCATGATTATATTACGTTGCTTTTACTACGTAGAAAGTATATGTGTGCGTATATAATATAATATAAATATGGTAGGCATGTAGAGCTTCGATGCTTTTAGCAGTTGTCGTGACCTCTTGCTTATGAAATAATGACACGCAGCAACAGCACAGCTACGGCAGCTCAAGAGTTTCGAGAAAGCCGTTATCGTACGAAAAGTATCATACCTAGTGGGTATACATGTATGTATACAATAATAACGTTATTAAATATAACAATAATAATAAAAATAATAGTACGTGAGAACAGCAGCGGCAGCCGCAGCCGCAGCAGGGAAAATAACGTTCGTGCATAAGGGTCACGTTTTCCATCGATCGACGAACAGAGGGAAAGACGTGTAGACTCCGTCAGTTTCGACGAGCTTCGAGTCGTTTTTGGGGTAGTTTCAAGGTAGAGGCGGAATACGACCTGCCCTCCCTTTCGCCCACCGCCATCAACTCGGTCGACGAATCAATAGCCTCGAAAGAAATTTACCCCGCTATACATGCCTCGAGTGAATTCTCGATTTCCCATATCCTCCCGCTCGTAGGATATGCGACTATTTTTTATTTTATTTTCATTCATTTTTTTATTTTCATCGCAGTCCGTTTTTCTAGAATTACACGAGACTGTATCCGCACCTCGATCTCTCCTCTCTGCCTTCATTCTTTCGTTGATTGGATTAGTAAAAGTAGTTGAAAAATGAAATAGATATGGAGAATAAAAATATGGTCAGGGTTATGTTGGATAAGGTGTGTAATTAATTGAGCTTTAATTAAAATTTCGATCAACTTTATGCTACGTGGAGGAGAGGAAATTGGAAGTGTCACTTTACTCCGGAACCCCAGCTCCCTTCCAAACCATTATCCATCGCGCTCGGGTCTCTGGCTGCTGTTGAGACCCATCTTTTTCATGCTGCCGTATTTTCTTTCTTTCTTTCTTACTTTATTTCCTGTTTCCTTTTTTTTTCCTTCTTTCACTTTCCTCGCGGGACTGAGAACTGGTCCTCTTATCTGTTATCAAGATTGCAGATTGTCTTCTAGACGGGACAGGTACGCGGGGTGTCTGGCAGCTGATGATTTTACATTTTTCACGAGTCTTTGCTTCCTTCTTTTATTATTCTTATTCATTTTTCTTCTTCAATAATATATTTTATGCCCTCCATTCTTTAATTTTTTTTTTTTCTTTTTTTTCTATCTTATTCCCGTATAAAGCGTGCAGACCCGGTAAGTCGCATAAAAGATTTTCCCTACGTCGTAGTTACCCTCCAGCAGCAGCAGCTGGCTGCCATCTTGCGATCTAGGAAATCTGCTAGTAAAAATAGCTGTGATGGCCAAGATTTTCCTTCCTCAATATCTTAGGTGATCCAGGTCGCTTGTCAAAAACTCTACTGATACATATACTCAACTCTACCCGATCGTAATATGTATGTAAATTCATATACACTTGACTTCGAGAAAGATATATATATATTATGAAGATAGGTACTTCGAACCAGTTGCAGTAAACTCTGAACCAACGAAAAAATTTCCACCCTTCTAAGGACAATTCCACAGGAACACATACATGCATACATTTTAAAAGTCTGATAGCTGTATGGGACTTTCATCTCCGACACCGATATGTATGTATATCTTATAGGATATATTTCATGTGGTGTTTTTTTTCTTTTCTTTTTTTTCCATTGTTCAAGGAGCGAAATATCGGAAGAAGAAACAGAGGCGGGTACGTGTGCGAAGTTTAGAGAGGTCGGGAAGGATGTAGATAAGAAAAAAAAAAAAGAACGAGATAATAATAAAATAACTAGAAAAAAAACGAAAGGTAGAAGCTGCAATGAAACAAAAACAAAAGAAAAAGAAAAAAAGGAAAGAAGAAAAGTGGGAAAAGAGCTGGAATCGCAACATCCAGAGGGACGCATATACACGGAATACCTACCAGCACCTTTTATCATCTATATATTTTGATCTGCGGTATACCTACTGGAGAAGAATGTAAGAGGAAAGCAAAGATGAAAGGTTGAAAGAGATAGAAAGAAGGAAAAGCAATAAGGAGGGAAAGGAAAGTGCGAAAGGCAAAAGAAAGGCGAAGAAGGGGATTACCCGTTGTCGATTCCCGTCTACCATCTCATACGTCAAATCCGGTAGGATTTGTGAGCCGACCACCTACAACAGCAACCAAACCCCAAATCTTCAAAACGCGCACATATACATCTTCCATAGCTGTGAGAAAAAGCATACGTGCATACTCGCTTTTTTTCTCTTTTGTCCTCCTATATCGTTCTTTTTCGATAAAAAAAAATAAGAAACTAAGAAATTGTGCTCAGCGTACTACACGGTATTACACGCGAACACATTTTTACTCGTCGAAGACGCCACGAGATCAATTATGTTGGTTATACTTTTATCCCCGTTTTATTATATTTTCATACATTAGGCATTGCGTAACTGGAAAATCGGGAATTACACTTTATTTTATTATTAACGTACATCATGTGGAATGAAAATATACGTACAGCTTCATGACGCAGAATTCACAGAAGATGAAGTTATTGTAAAAGTGAAAGAATGGGAAGAATAAAACTATCGTACCGAACCGGTGAAACGCACGTTAAACGAAGACGGGAAATCTAGCGACGAGGGAAAAAGAAAGGTGATATTAAATCGAGTTCTTACATACATTGGCTATGCGCTTATGCTCGGGATTTTATGAGGGTGCATGGAAAACGAGGCCGGCGGTATAAGCCATTTGAAATAGTGGAAGTAGATCGAAGGAATGACCAGCGTATATTAAATTGTTTCCATTTCACGGATATGGTTACTGCAGCAAAAGACTACGACGACGACGACGACGACGACGACGACGACGACGACGACGTTAGCCAAGGGGTCGAGCGCGCATGTAGCTAGATGTGAAACGCGTGTATAAAATACGTATGTAATATATGTAATGCACACATATACGTTTATATATATAGAACAGAAAATACCTCGGCTATGGGATACTTGAGGTTACATGCTCCGACTGTTGGACGTTGTGCGGTCCTCTTTCATTGAGTTGCCGAGCACGTGATCGGAAAATCTCGTCGTTTGAACTAGCTGCTGGACAGGTATCTCGAGTCCGGGTTTTTCAACATCGTTAAAAAGTCTTGTTCGACTCCATAAAACACCGTGAATATTACCAACGTATATTTTATCTTATTCGTGAAAAACTGCTCCGAGACTGCCGGTCTTTGTTGAACTATAATCACTGTCATATACTTTAGACGGGATGATTTTAAAGGGAAGCTGCAAAACTTTTTTTCTTCTCTGTACCAAAGAATGATTTTATACTCCGACAGAAATATTATGTTTCATACTATACGAGCTTATATTACAACGCTGCGACAGCACGTAGTACAAGCTTATTTTATTCTGCATCTATCTTATTACAGATACACAGCATATGTATTGGAACAACGTCTACGTAATACCTGCATGCTTATAAAGCAGTGTAAGTTTCACGCGATTTGTAACTGTGACAACTGAACGGTACGACCAAGGGTGTTCGTATCGCCATCCAGCTTTACCTGGCTATTTCATTGACTGCCGAATACGTGATCGGAAAGTTTTGCCGATTGAACGAATGAAAAAAAAAACAAAAAAAAATTAAAGAAACAAAAAACGAATGGAAGAAAAAACGAGTAGAAGAAAAAAGTAGTAAGAAAATGGAAGTTGTGAGAAGTGTGCGATATCCACACCTGCGACTCAGATCATATTCTTTCTTCGTTTTTTGAATCGATATTTTTTTTTATCATTTTCTTGTTTCTGGATCAAAGGGGATACTGCCCAAACAGCAGGAGCAGCGATACCGCAATGAGTGAGGGAAGTGAAAAAAAATAAAATAAAGCAGAATCCACCGTATGCTAAAATAGAATATGCGAATATTTTATTATAGGTCAGAGAGAAACGACTATTCATTTTCTCTGCAGATGGGTGCAAACGCCATAAAACACTGCAGATCAAGAGAACGCCGAAGTTAGCATATAATGTGAATAATCTATAATCTATAATATAATCCAATAATGATATAATATAATAGTTTCGGTAAGAAACCGCGAACCCTAATTTAAAAGTATACTCTCTTTTTCTTTCGTTCCTCTTCTTCTTCTTTTAATAGCGTTAATTTAATTGGTAGCTGTAGTAGCCACGTGTTACGGTTACGATAATAAAATATAAGTGGGGTCATCGGGTGAGAGAAAAAAGGTATGAATACATTATGGAGGTTTGGCTCTGGTTCAGCTTTTTGGCTGGGCTCTATTGATCGTTTGGCATTTTTCCTTTCTTCCACATTATTCCTTTTTTTTTTTGTTTTTTCGAACTCATTTTTTTCGCTTCCCTCTCCTCTTCCTAGCTCCTGTCTTTTTCCCTTTCTCTCTCTCAATTTCCCTCCATTTTTTTTTTTTTTATTCCTCTAGTCTTTTTCTCTCATTCTCTCATTCTCTCCGCCCGAAGAAAACCTCGATTTACGACAACGCCGTTTTATTTTTCGGCCCTTTATATTTTTCATTCCCACATACATACCTCCGTACGCACGTATACGTACGCTGTACACAAATACGTGCACGTTCATAGGGCCGCGTCGTATAAAAATTTAAGCTTCCACAAGCCACCAAGTAATTGGTCCCTAAAGCTTATGTTAGAGCCAGATATCTACCCACATAGACATAAACATATGTATGCAGGTATATTATACACAATATATAGTACGGGACGGAAATCGAGTCTCAAACGGACCACGCAACCTCGATCTGAAAATCCTTCCACTCGCTCAATGATCAAAAGATCCACTCGCAATCGAGAGAACGAATAAATAAATAAATAAAAATTCGCTTCCGCTTCTTTATCACAATTTTAACATCGGGTTATACCTCGTTGAATTCTGAAATTATACGTACCGTGCATAATTGTATATCGAGTAGGAATTCGCGAGATGAAGAAAAGCAAGATGAAATGGAAAAAAAAAACTCTAAAAATAGGTCTGGCGGCAGGTGCAGGATTGTCGAATCCGAATCCCTATATAACTGCAGGTATATATCTACATGCGTATACGAGAAGTTCTTCGAATCGCCACATAAGCTGTGTTCAGATTTCAAGAGAAGAAGGTCCATCCAGCTGATTCGGGGGCTGGATTCCCCGCTGGGTATCTCGGTCCTCGAATCGCTCTTTGCTCGGCGAGCAGGTGTGTTCGAAAGCAGGCGAGCAGCGAGGAAAAAAAAAGAGACAGAAAAAAAGGAAGGAAGGGAGAGATAGAGAGAGGAATACTATATCCACCACTATGCGTACTGTGTAGGTACCTACAAGGCCCACCTTTCGAGTTCTATTACATACCATAGCATGGGCATAGGTACTACTCGAAAACCAAACGATACGAGCGCCGCGCAGGATTCTGAGCTGAGTGCGATGTAAGCAGCAGGTAGATGTTAAACGCACTGTTTATGCGAGTACAGTGCGAAGGTAAAGTTAAAGGTAAAGGTAAAGGATAAGGTAAAAGCGAAGCCATTGGCATAGGTGTATTACTATAGGTATGCATCGTATGCTGTGTGAGCAAAAGTTGTGAAGTGGAGAGAAATATACGACGATTATATATATACCTGTGTACACGTATAGATACATACGGCGCTAGGCGACGCGATGGATCAACCATTAATATAGTTGCCTACCTGCCTCCCGCAGCACACGACACCGCAGACCACGCGCCGTACTAATTTACCTGTCGTTTTCCATGCAGGTATATTTTATGTTTCATGTACGTATAAATAGATATAATATCCAACGTTATAACGTAGCTGTTTGACACGCTGCTGCTGCTGCTGGCAGAACCCGAGGAGTTTATAGAAAATAGTTTGTACTTACAGGGTGATTCAGCAGGGGTGTCGGAATAGGCGGAGACTAATCGACGTCACGCCTAGCTCTATAGCCAATGAACAGCGAGAGAATCCACGGAAGAAGATAGCAACGCGATAGACTGGCCGTCGCATTCGTTGTCGCGCTCGCATCACGTCGTTTAGTATCCGCCTATTCCGACACCTCTGCTGAATCACCCTGTATATCCAAATTCTTGAACGATTTCAAGCTTGCCGATTGCCGTATAACTCAGACCGAAAAACTGAGAAATAAGAATCAAGGTCTCCCGCTGTTCGAAGTTAAAATTCTATCACATATCCATGAAAATTAAGTTTTATTCCCCTGCTGCACTGCCGCGGTGCCGTGTAACAGCTGCTGCACCTGCACGGAGCTGCAGAACTTCCGTTTTGCGGTAAAGTATTATTACCGATGTTCTAGTTCTAGTTCGTGTAGAATTGCCGGGATTGGAATAACCGCGCTGTAATAATAGTTGAAACGAGCTGAAAATCTTAAACGATTTCCTATACAAGCCGTCGGACAATTATGAATCATTTTTATATTCTGCATTCTAAAAACCTCAGCGTTCTCGATCTGACCTGCCGGTTTTTTCAGTGTTCCATTTCAAAATAAGTTCAATTATTTTCCGCCATGATATACAGGAAACTCAACCGTCCATTAGAGGTTGATGATCAGCCCTTAGTTTTCGCTAGCTTCCGGTTACCGACGTTTCGAGTAGGCTCGTTTTATCTATTCGTTTTCTTTTCTTCGCTTCATTATGATTGTTATTATTTTCTTTCTTACGTTTTCTCTTCTGCTGCCTGTATCCCTGTTCCTTTGGTACATAATACATAGGCTCTTTATCTCATTTTACTTTTATTTCAAGAGATATAATTTATGAGGCTCGGTGCCGCCTCAATCGAAGCAAGATTTTATCCTCGATTGGGTGGAGTGTTTTTAAATTGAGTTGACGAGTGAACCAACCGTGCAGTTGTACATATGTATACATAAATATATAATTTATATGTGCTCAGTACATAACCATAACCGTAATAAGTTTTGCCAAGTAATATTATAGAGCCTTTGTTTCGTACCGATAATTCAATTATTCTCGAAATAATTAGGGCGCGGAGGATGACGTTAAAATAATGATTACCAATTTTTTCTCTCCTTCTTTTATCAAGGATTATAGGAAGATATAGGTGAATTAAACCATCGTTGGAATAAAATAGGATCAGAGGATCGAGTTGAGTGGGGAAAAAGCTCACGCTAAAATCTGCGGAGTGCGTTAAAGAGGAAAAAGAAAAGATAAGAAAAAAGAAATGGTCAAGTTTTTCACAAAAGGATGTGAAAAACTATTCTCGAGTCACGCGACAAGCGCGGTATTATATACGTAAGGTATATCCCCCCAAAAGGCACCTACGGTGCAAAAAAGTTCGCCAAGTACATTAAATGTTCAAAAAATTCATTGTTAATAAAAAAAAAAGGATAAAAATCAATTATTGTGCCAAGTACGTGTAACTTTGCATCATGTAAGGATATACAATTGGAAAGTGAATCAATGAGAATCAATTCAAAGAATCAAAAAGAATCAAAAAAATAAATTGAATGAAATATAGAAAAAACCATTAAAAAAAAAAAATTGGAGGTAGTGGGAGGTAATAGAAAAAAAATCAAACAAATATATCAATTAAATTGAAAAAAAAAAAAAAAAAAAAAATTGGAGGTAGTGGGAGGTAATAGAAAAAAAATCAAACAAATATATCAAATTAAATTTAAAAAAAAAAAAAAAAAATTGGAGTACGTGGTTCTTGGCGAGCTAATGTTATATTGCCGTACAAGAATTCTGAATTCTTTTTCCGAAAAAGCTCGCCAAGTCCCACTACCTCCAATTTATTTTTTTTTTTTTTTAAATTTAATTTGATATATTTGTTTGATTTTTTTTCTATTACCTCCCACTACCTCCAATTTTTTTTTTTTTTTTTTTTCAATTTAATTGATATATTTGTTTGATTTTTTTTCTATTACCTCCCACTACCTCCAATTTTTTTTTTTTAATGGTTTTTTCTATATTTCATTCAATTTATTTTTTTGATTCTTTTTGATTCTTTGAATTGATTCTCATTGATTCACTTTCCAATTGTATATCCTTACATGATGCAAAGTTACACGTACTTGGCACAATAATTGATTTTTATCCTTTTTTTTTTATTAACAATGAATTTTTTGAACATTTAATGTACTTGGCGAACTTTTTTGCACCGTAGGTGCCTTTTGGGGGGATTTCATAACTTTTTGCATGTTGTTAGAGAATATTGTAGTATTGATTATGCTTTCTTTAGTATACTATTGTTGTAAGATGTTAGACGGGTTAGAAAAATTTTGTTACTATGACGATTTAGTTTAGCAGATATCAAGAGATTTCGGTATAGTACTACGCGTTTGCAATCCAACGATTAATTACTTCACAGGTCGGTTTCATATGCCTTAGACGATGTGTTCTATTGGAATGAGAAAGCTCGGTAGCTGCTAAATTGCGATTTGAAGTCCACGGTTTTTTAGTTCACAAGATATGTTTGTGCGGTTTTATCACAAGTCACCAGATGCAGAGTATCCTCAGATCATTAGTTTGACGAAATGGATCTTAGGTTCGAAGCTACAGCTTATCAGTATTTAACAACATACTAGGAGAAAGATCGGTTCCTTTTCCTTTCTGGTAAGATGGAAGCAAGGGTCGAATCCTTTGGCATCAGTTTGCTTGGTTTGTGATATTAAAACAGAAAATGATACTTCTTTCATTAACGATATGCTTGTAGGTGAAAGGAGTGTTAGTTATAATGAATCGGTTCAGTAGGTCTGAAATAAAAAGAAGGATTATAGTTGACTTATGAACAACTGTTAAGCAGGTGGCCAGGATGCAGTTTGACTGCAGTTAATAATAAAATGTAACGAAGAGAGACTTTCATTCAAAAAATTCTCACATTGGATTCGGCCGTAGCTCTCATTGATGAATAGGATTGGAGAGGAGCTCTTGGTTTATATTGTGCCAGGAAGAAAATTAAATTTTCTCAGGAAACATAAAAGGGAATCCTGAGCACTCCAACTTCTGCTTATTTTTTTGAGGGAGCAGGAACTTTTGGTTTGTGGCATTGGAACTAGAACTGATAGTTCCGTCAATGTGATTATGCTTAAAAGAAAAAGGATAATGTTAGTGTCTATGAATCGGTATACTTGGTATGAAAAAGAGGGGATTGTAGTTGGCTCACAAATAATTGCTTGGTAGGTGACAAGGATATGATTTGGCTAGACTTCGTAGACTTTCTTCTTTTCAAAAACTCTCCCGTCATTTCAGTCGTTCGAAACTTTTGTCGGTGAGTAGGAATCGGAGCGGAGCTCTTCGTTTGTGATATACTGGGAGAAGGACTGAGTTTCTTTATGAATTAACACAGGAGGATCCAAAGAATTTGTTGACGCAAATCATCTATGGGAGTACGATCCTTTGGTTTGTGGTATTGGAACAGAAGCCGCTGCATTCTTTGATATCGGTATACTTGTGGAACAGGGACAGATGTTAGTTATTTCAATTCGATACAGTAAGTACGTTAGAAATGCAAAGTTTATGATTGACTCACACCCATGCTGCTTGTTACTCATGTGATTGCTTCGTGGATTCAACAAATTTGAACACCCTGTCTACCATTATTGAATACACCTATATTGTGATATATTAAAAACTTCATTACGCTATCACTGCCGGTAACGATTACCGCTGATTCGACGAGCTTTCTCCTCGTAACCTTACAAGTAGTCAGCGAGCTGGCGAGTGAACACCTGACGTCGTTATTATCGATAGGGTAGAAACACGTGTTGCGCTGGTAGAGTTTTATCTACGATCATTTGTGTTCATTCACGAAACTGAGAGGGCTGTCAAAAGGACATGTGTTATACAACCCACATTCCAGCAATGACAAGCCCGCCACTTTTATGGGGCCTCTGCCATGTTAGACTTATCAACAGACGGCAGCGGACGACGGACATTTTTAAATTCCTCACGCAGCCAGGGCGGCGAACGGTAGCCAATGAGAGCACCGCTTTTCTAGCGCCCAATGAAAAGAAATCGCTAGGCGGTGGCGAACTCGGTAAGAAATGAGACAGGCTACACTGACGCGACCTGCTAGGCGGACGGGAACTACGACCTTTTTCCTACTTGACAGAAATATCGCGCGAGCCACGGCAATAACCACACCGCGGCTTTCCTTCTACACAATTTATGTTGGAATGGTTTTGGTTTCCAGATGACATATAGCTAGCGTACGACGACGACAACGGCGGTGCTTAATCGTGAAACGGGCCTACCGGTGATCAGAGATTATCATACCTCAGCTCTCCGACCACTAATGTTATTGAAATTACGCTTAAATGAACCCGCTACAGTGATTTACATCGCTAAAGTGCATCCAAATTTCCCGAAACGCTTATGATTTCGGAGATACTTGTTAAAACAGTTGGTCCTACAGCGCTTTCTCGCTCCCCTAGCAGTAAAGATACTCGGTAGTCCGCCCGTTACTTTGAATGTACTTGGCGCGAGACTCTACCGAGTCTCTTGATTATATGCAGAGTAAGGCAAACTCGCGAACGTTTGCTTCGCCCGATAAGCGAGTGGATTGTGTGTTTTAAACTGTCTAGAAGAGCGAGCGTGAGAATAAGAAGAAAAGATAAAAAGAAAGGAAGAAAGTGTTTCCAAGTTGAATTAGGACTCCTACTTGGTTAGTTGCGTTTGGCTCGGAGCCATTATTTTCTTTTCTTATCTTATAAAAAAAGGCAAAATTCATTGCGACGTTAAATTTCCTGCAAGTAAAAGAAACTCGTAAATTGATGATTTTCTCAATCGGATCATCTCATCGCACACACATCGAGTTCGTCACTCGATATCAATTCACGAGTCAATTCATAACGTGATCTGAAACGAACAAAAAGAATCGATGGAAGAACCTGATGTGAGACTGCAGATCTTGTAAAAGGGTCTAATTCACATGTAGTTTATAACTTACTTGGTTCCATTACCGATGTTCATTGCAGTGTGAACTGAAGATTGTTCGCAATTCTCGTCTAGCCGTTCGCCTCCTCCGCAGCAGCTGGAGTGTATTAGAAATCCCGAGGCCCCAAATAGCGTTGACAAACTTCCTGTCAGGGGAAGACTGAAATTTACATGAACCTGTAGCAGTTCTACTAGGTTCAAGTGTAGGAGAGGAGCTATGTATATATGCCACATGTATATGGTACATTTGTAGTTACATTCCACGCGAAATCCTGACGCTTTCTATATAAGTCCGGGAGATTGGAGCGAAAAGGAGGGAAGGTGATAAACAGGACGTCTGCTCGGATTCCCACGGGAAATGCAAAGGCTTGCCTCATCCAGTAGAGCCGAATAACCTATACCTATATAGAGACCTATATTCTGCATTCCTCACCGAATTCTACGTTCCATATATTATTCCTAGAAAAATCGCGGTCTTGTTACCGCCGACCCCGGAGGAATGAATATCTATTTCCGGGTTGTTAGGAGGATATCATGACACGCATATATGTAAGGGTTACTTCGCGAACCTCCAAACAAATGGCAGTTATAAATTCATTTTTTGAAGATATAAAAAACGAGTCCATACGTACTAGCGATATCTTTCATTTCGTCGATAAGATTTTCAGTCACGGAAGTAGATGAGAGAAAAAATCTAGTTTGATCGATCGATTCGCCTCTCATAGATGTGTATTATTTCTTATACCTACACATGTGTTGTTAACGTGACATATCTTTTCTGGGCTCACTTCACGCGTGGTCTTCTTTTAAGATCACTTTACAGCTGATTTACCGATCAACTAATTTCGCAATGTTTCTTCTGCAATGGATTGCGCATGTATTACTATATACGTATATGTATATGTAATATAAATGTTATATGGTCAAGTGGAGGAACGATTTGTCATTCGACGATGACGTACGGGTGGCTAAACAGGTCGGAGTTATGGTTCGTATTATATACCTATACCTTACGTGTTTATATACGTAATAAATATCGTCTGGTGTATGTGCATACACTGCCCAGCGGAGTGCGTCAGGACCAGAGTTTCTTACAAATGTACGTACACATATTTCTGTATAAATGAATATGGACCGACGTACATATACCTATTGCAGGAGAAACTACCGTCATGTTCGTATGATCGATGTGATTGATATACATATCATATAAATCTCCGCAGTGACGTATATTATAAAAACACACAATGCCCAGCTTTGTACACACGTACCCATATAACGTTCGCGGTGATTTATCTGTAAAAAAATACGGACATAATTAGGCCGTCGTAGTGACGTGGAAGAAAATCGGTTAAGAGACAGTTTCCGAAGGAATTCTAAAATTTCGAAACTTTGATTATCAAAGTTTGGGAATCCCTGGCTAATCAATTCGCCTTGACTGTTGGATAAACATCTGACTTGTGTGTGACTTTATTTTACGGCAGTTCGAGCTTTGCCGTAAAAACTTGGGTTTTCGAAAAGGTCCTGAAGGACTTTAGCTGAGATATTGTATAATTTAACCCTACATAATTTAATGTTATTGCTTTACAATTTCTGCGCTCTTTAGATCCTCAAAGATGATTATTCGATTATTTTAACCCCTGAAGCGCGTTTCAATTTCACTTCATTTGGTAATTAGTGCTGAAATTGACGTTGTGTGGTTCCATAAAATTGCAACTCGGCGACGAGACCTGCAGGTTCCTTAAAAATTTCCGACCCGATGTAACCGTTTCCTTTTGAAATTAAGATTTTCATCGAGTCTTAGGTTCGGCGTAATATTTGAGAGAAACAAGCGAGAGGATTTACATACATCATTTGCTATGTGCAATTATCGTTTATTCCGGGTGCAGCTGAGAGAACTGAAGGAGCATGATTTTGTTTCTGTTCTTTGAAAAATGTGTGTTCATATTACCGAACTCAGAAAGTTTGGATGAGGAATTGGGTATTTTGGGGTTTTTACGATTATCCACGCCGATCTGTGTAGCACACCCGGTGAGATTGATGCTGACTCGTTTTTCTATAGAAAACAAAAGGACTCTGAGTCAGAATCGACCTCGCCAGGCGTACATGTACGGCAGTTCGGTTAACCGGGAGCAAAAAATTTGTTCACTATATTTCTTTCTCATATTTTTGGAATCTGTTCGTATCGCAGCTGCGATGAATCCAGAGGGAAAAAAAAGCTATACTGGGTTTTGCACAGCCGCTATTGCTGCAGTTTCGTTGTCCGCGAATATATGCAGCGTGTAGTATCAGCCGTATATATATTATATGCGATATTACATAGCGTCATACCGGTGCAGTTCGTAAATCCGTAAATATCTGTAAATCTGCACTGCCGTGGATTATGCCCGGTTGCATACATCCGTATACATATACATATACATTCATGTATATCTGACTATATTTGGATTTAGCGTTGCAAGAGGACCGACGGCAATCGCTCGATCATTCGATGGACCATTCCTATATACGTCACTATACATCTACACCACCTACTGGTATACGTATACGTATAACTCTGCTTCCATTTTATCGATATCCCTTTAGTCGTACAGATGTACATGTGGAGGGTACGTGCATACATGCGAGACTTTACTACCCGTTTAATGGTTTTAAAAATATATTTGATATTGGTTTTCCGTGTTTCATCCAATCAAAATCAACCACCCCTGTCGTTGGTATGGCGTGGGCACCTCGACGCGGGCACCTTATTCGAGTTGTATGGAAAAAGACGACCTATGGCAGTCGAGGCAGCCGATTTTCATCTGCACCTGTGAATCGCACAGCTTCCAAACAAAATAATCTGTAGCGCTGTGGATAATTCGAATTGTAACTGGTATTTTCCAAGCTTTCAACTATGAGAATACGTAGAAAAGACGCGGAGTACAACGCAATTTGTTTGTTTTTTTTTTCTCTTTCTTTTGCGACGCTTCTTGCCTAAATATATAATTACATTCATGTGATCTGTATAGGTAAATGTCGTTGAGTTTGAATTTGTACGAATACGATCAATTCACTGAGCTCATGTCGGTCATATTAGGTATACCTACCTACAGATTCATCAAGTTCTCCTAGCCGCAATTAAATCCTCCCAAAGTTGAAGTTGCAAATAGAAAAATACATACGTCATACAAATTTACTCGTTTACTTCCGCAGTATCGGTACGGTGAAATTAGTATACGCTTACAAATACAAATGATTGATGAGAAGAATTGGAAATTATCGGAGTTTCAGCTTATAATTAATACGAACATATGTACTATCAATCAAATTTCGATTTCTTGTTATTGCATCATATATAATACGTGAAGAAAAAAAAAACTCCAATATATTGCAGTTGTGAACAAAAAAAGAAAAAAAATATATACAGAAAAATACGAGATAAAACCATACATATTGTATACACCTTCATATAGTTATGTACCGCAGAAAAACAAAAAACCAAAAAAAAAAAATAAAGAAAACAATTACGAAGCTGCTTTCCTGCCGGTTTTATTTTTTGTTTGATCGATTGTTTTTCTCTTATATAACCACGCAGCCTGTTTCTATCGGTAAACCAATAGACTGAAATATTTTCATCCAGTTTTGTGTATAACAAAGTCCGGTGGGCTTTAGTTATACCCGTATAAAATATTCCTATACATACATAAAACATTATGCGTACGTACGTCTGTATACTTTATATATGTATAATTCACATATACACGCGAACGGAATAAAACTAGAAGCGAACTGCCTTTTTATAACTGCAGATCGCTTTTATTTCACCCCATACAGAGTGCGTAGGTATAGGAAAATTTGATAACCTAATACGATCAATTGTTCCGGGTACAAAAAATCCTTCGTTCTTTCATTTGTATACCTGTATAATGTAGATATTTACTACATTTCATTGTTAACATGTGATTATATATTTTTCTCTGTTCTTTTTTCTTTGTTTTTTTGTTTTTTTTTTGTTTTAAACCAATTATACTCGTAATACCTGAGTTCCGAGGAGCTTCTGTAAGAATTTTGTCCATCAGTCAACTATAAAATCCGTTTATTTTATCTGTTTCAGGTAAGAATTTTACATCCTAGCTTCTGCACTTTCATCGTCTCACTCGCTGCAGGTTCACATGTCGTGATTCGAATTTGATCTTCATACAGATAATTATGAGGTTGATTTTCAATCGTGAGTATTAATGGAATGAGAGTTTCTCAGCGACGATAAAATTAAGTATACGTATATGTATATATATAAGGGATGAAACCGGCACCGCGCTATGCAGTACACTACTATATACGCTGCACCGCAGTAGGCGCGTAAAATATTCGAGGGAATGAAAAATTGTAGCTCGTGGTTATTGTGGCAGGTGTGAAATCGCGATACGGCTTCATCTACATAATACCTCCGCGCGCGTCACAAAAGCGCGTTCCTATTCCACGCTCGAATCGGGTTCGCACCGGTAATAACGTAACGAAGAGTCTCCGTCGACTCACGGTAACTTCGTCATGCATGTCTGTACCCGCTGTTGAATCTTTTTGCTGCAGTTTACATATAGCTATGTATACATATATACATTATACACACATACGTATCGTATACGTAAACACTATACGGTTACGCTTGATGAAAAAAAAATTAAAAATACAAAAAAATAAGAGAAAAGAAATAAAAACTAGTCTAATTGTTCATCGAAAGCGAATGCGAGAAATCACGTACGTAGCACGTATCTGCTTACTTACATTTAATATTTTCTCACGGTCTCGCTCATTTCTCCCATTAATATCTGATACTCCACATCCAATTGTGACTGAAGATAACGATATTCGAGCCATACCGAGTATCGTCAACCCTCTCGGGCAGAAAATGAAAGCACAGACAGCTGCAGGTGCAGGATGACAGAATTGGGGAACTGGAACTCTATATATTTTAGGTATACGGTATATACGTTACGTATACCTATACATGATATGTATTTGGCTTGCGGGAGTTGAAGAGAAGATGAACTGAGTTGCGAGGGACTTTGAATATGACGTGGCTTAAGAAAGGGTTTTGACGCGTGTCAACCGCCGGAGACACCATAGCGGAGTCAGAATAGATGAGAGAAGAGGGCTATGCGTTGCGCTCTCTGTGTAATACGGATGTGTATGTGTAACGTACATATGCACCTATACCTACATGAATATATACATCTACTCGCCTCACAAACACACCAGATGATTCTCTGCCTTAACACCTTCACTTTACATCACGTCCTATCCACTTTGGTGTATATGTGACGTTAATGGGTGAAACGCCATCAGGAAGGGCAGAAGAAGTTGACGAATGGGTGCTGACGTACGTCACGTGGCATTTCTTACATACACACACGAATATACCTGTGTATTATACTCCTACGTAATTTATTGTGTATATATGTGTACATAATATATATCCATGACTATATCGTACGAAAAGCTGCAACACGTATCTTTATATGGGGTCGAAGAATGACGATGGCGATAGTCAGTATTTGATTAATCCGTTGTATCCACATTTTGTTATTTTTCCTCTTTTTTCTTTACATTTCCATGAAATCTCGGCTATAACTCGATATGTGATATAGGTTTTTTCGGGTTCGTTATTTTTTATGGACCATCGGATGGCGGCTCGATATTACGATCTGTTTCCTGATTATTGTCGGTGCGGCGAGAATCGGAGAAGATGGCGTATCGTATTGAATCGTATCGTATCGTATCGTATCGTATATCTACAGATTGAGGTAATTCGCGTCTGCTTGCAAACATTGTGAGAGCCACCTTGATACTCTGGGGTTGGTTATGCATAGATATTATATTATAGAATGCGCATATATAGTGCACCAAATGCTATAGGTAGGTACGATCTTATTGTCAAGTTCTCTATGGAATCGGGGTTGCAGAATTCTCCTTTGGGGTATATATATTATATACACTATGTGTCTATGTACGTACATATATTTATAGTATATAAGATCAACAATTCTACGTATCTACATACATGCGATGCACCGGATGATGTTATTCTACCTGCAGCAACAGCAGTTCGCGAGGAGCTTCCGGTTATTATCTTATTTTCACTATTTTCACTGTAGCTTTCGCCAAAACATATTTGCGGTAGGTTATATTTGCGGATCTGCACATATGCATAGAGTAAACACACGTGTTATGTTCAAAATTTCTGTACGTAGGAAAAAACGAATTCCACGTTTTCATGTTAGGCCCGATCGCACCGACATATTGGCAAGGTTTAACGAATTTTGCACGCGTACGATGTACATTACATTTTGGATAATTGAATGAAAAGGAAATTGTGAAAATAATCGGCAGAAGATAACTGTACAGCAGTCATGCGGAATGCGGGATTAAAATCATTTGGAGAGAAACTAAAAATTAATATGGAAACGAATGGGGGGAAAAAACGAAAAAAACAAAAACGCGTACAGCTGCATTGGGGTGTTCAATTTCGATTATTCAAGTGGTTGTCGTCCGGACAATCCGATTCGTAATTAGTTCCTTTTGTACCGTTGATTTTCAGATCCGCAGAACCACGCGAAACCCTGCTATGTTACGTTATATCAACGGTGACAATGAATATCGAGAAGAGCAAATTCTAGTTCGTTCGTTGATTCGGAGAAGGAATGTGGCTGCCGATTAAATAGCTCTGGAAATCAGCTCTGGTTGTCGAATATATACGAACGAATGCGCTAAAATCGCGACATGTAGGTATTGCAAACCTCGAGTAGGCGCGAATCGCCGCCGACGTCGAAACATTTCTGCTCCATCGCCTCTACCGTTATACATCGGTACAATATTCTATACCTCTTTTTTTGTCCATCTTTCTTTCAATTCTTGTATCATGAAATTTTCACTTTTTTCAACAAATTATCGTCAAATTTCCGAGCTTTTATTTCGCCCCTTGAGATTTCCGAGTTAAAAATTGAATCGGTGGGAAGTTTATTGTTGAAAAAATCTTTAAGACGCACGTCGAGAGCTCGGGGGCTCGATATACGCTGCCTTGGGATATCTTACGTACGTGCACTCGTTCGGATATCTATTCATCTTGTTGGTACTGATTCATGTATATAGGTTTGTTTAGGAGGCTTAGATCAGGCAAGAGATGGAAAAATATAAAAGTGGTCGTAGCGACGCCGCGTTACGGGGATTGCGACATATCGGGGGTGATGAGGTTGGCGTCTATACATCTGTAGAGTCGTCGAAGACTTTATGGATTTCCAATAAAATGAGAAAATCGAGTTTCTTCAGCCACGACTACCGACCGAAAAGCGCTTTTGCTCTTCACTAGCTTTCTTCTCTTCTCCTTCCACTTTCTTTGCTTCTTCCTCTCTTCCCCCCCCCCCCCTCTCATTTTTTCTTATTTTGTTCTCGTGGCCTTTCTGCCCTTTCAGTACCCCCGAACAGAGGCTATTGTCGGAGTAAACGCTAGTTTGTATGCGGAGGCGTCCACCCCTTTTCTACACATCGCGACCCCCAAGATCTCAAGACCCTCGAACGAACCTCCAGATATTATCCGTACTATACAGTTCCTCTTTTTTTTAGATTTCAACCTATCTATGCGTAAAAATTGTGCAAATGAAAATTTTCTGAGTTTGACAAAAAAAAAGCACAAAAATTCAAAATCGTATTACCATTAATCATATTTATTTGCAACCAAAAACTTAGGGTGGATTTTCATTGCCAATTTTTTTCGTTTCTTAAACATGTTCTTCACTCTATACTTGTTCGGCTGCTCAATATAGTATAACGCGTATAATACAGCTCCGGCGATCGGATTTATGCAGATTAGGTAGTGTGCGGCTCAGTTTCAAATTGCTTATATGTATTTATATATTCGTATATATAGCAGGTGAATATACTCATATACCTACCTGACCCTACGACCAACCCACGCGCCCTTGCATTTATATAATGCATAAAATACACGCAGCCTGCTGCGAAGTGAAGACAAGCTTATAGTGGGATTATTTGAAATCGGATATATTTTGTAAAAATATTCACCAGCTTCACCGATAGTTGCGTACAAATTTTTGCAATTAATAGCGTGACATTACGTACGTACCTACTGCACACATATACGGAGCACGAAGCGAGAATAAAGTAATTTGAAAAGAATGATAGATTTCTGAAAATATTTTCTGAAAAATTATCCAAAATATTGGAAATTTTGCTGCACATACGCATATATTCTGGATCAAATTCTCATCGATGTACATAAACCAGCTGTATCAACGTACAAATTATCCAACCCGCGCTGCATTACTTCTCGCATTACCAATTACGCCGCCCCGAAGTGTATATAGAGTCTCGTCTGCAAAAAGGTGGGCGGGTATGGGATGCGGGGGTTATAAGAAAGTTCTTGCCAAATTAGTAACGCGATCGTCCTGCGGTCATTGGTATGAGGTGGTGACGGATAATGGGGTTGAATTACCTACGTTACCATCGATCGATCGATCGTTGCGTAATTCAAGCGAAGCAAAATCAAATTCTTATTTTTTTCACCACCCCCTTACGACGTACAATTTATCGTGCGCAGCGAACGCACGACGGCGTATGTTAAACGTGTTTTTTTGTTTCTTTTGTCTTTTTTTATGTTACACTTGAAACCGACGTATACGTTGAACGTGTTACATACGCGTGCTTCTTCTCTGAGTCACCGCGGTAAAATTCTCGTTGAGCGAAGAAGATGGAGAGAAGAAAAAAGAAGAAAAAGAAAATTTGAGGGAATTGAAAAATGAAAAAAAAAAAGAAAAGAAAAAAAGAAAGAGGAAGCGCACCCACCGAAATATTATACGACGTGTGTCAGATGATCCTGTATCACAATCAGATTCACACCTGACGATAACAGGATTTTATGCAAAACCTGTGCAGGTATAAAAACATATATTATGTGTTATCGCGTGGGCGTGACTGGATCGAGTATAAAATGAAATTCATCCGTCTCGCGTTTTTGTCTTGTATCTTTTCCTCAGAGTCTTCTACGTATTTTCGCGTATCTTGAACGCCGGAAGCTCGAGCGATTTTTATTTTTTCGCGCAATGAAACAGTGGATGAAGAATAGAAAAATAAAGAAACAAAAAACAAAGCAAGAAGCTAATTTTGGATCCTCGTAGAGTAAACAATGCGTTTTACTCGCAACTCCGTAATCTCAGATTTCCCGAGTATATGGATCATATTATTCGATGTATATACACAGAGTAGATATAGGTTGCAGCTGTACCAAATGCGAGCTGTCCGCGGGTTTTTCATTCGACGAGTTTAGTTATGGTTTGGAATAAATAACTTGAACAGAATATGAGAATATATGGCGTTATACGTATATATGTAGGCGCATAACGTGTATGAGGAGAGGATTTTTACCCTTCAAAATTCCGATCTTTTCACGTTTGGTTCGTATCCCCATCGCATCGCATGCATGATGCATTCATGTAAAACTTGACTCTCGGCGACACGACGACGCTATTGCTAAACTTGCATACCCGTTGAAGCGGATAATTCGGGTCACACGGAGAGAAAATTTTGCCGATGCGTTTATCTATACCGATATATACACACCGATTCCCCGCACAGACCAATTAGTTTAGAAAAAAATAAGGAAAATGAAAACATTCAGAAAATAAGTAGACGAACAGCGCCGTAGTTTACCGACGCAATTATATATGCAGCGCGGTTCCTGCCGCGGCGGGCTTCAGACTTTGGAATTTTTGGACGCATTCATCGTAGCGCGGTTATAAATATCGTCTAGACAGAAACTAGAACGAAACGTAATATAATAGTTAAGGGAAATCCTATGATACGCAATTAGCAGCTGCTTTATTATAGAAATGCGTCGAGTGTAGGAATTTATTTTGATATCGCAGTAATTTCAAACATTTAGTTTTTCGTTTTCTTTTTTTTTTTGTTTTTGTTTTTTTCTTTTCAATTTCTACTTCCAACCACATCGCATAAATATATACAATACACGCATCCGTGTAAATAAAATTTCGACGATTTTAATTATTATGGGACATAAATCCGAGGCTTTAGAATGTTTAACGTTCGTTGTAAGTGGCTTACAAAATATCAACGAAACGTGCTACTTTTCTCAACGAACGTATAACATGCGCGGAACAGGGAGAGAAAGAAGACGTGCAAAATTCTAGATTGCTAGAATTAAGTCGCACGGCGGACACGGTGATTTTTTATTCTTTCTTTCTTCTCATTTTTCCACCGCAATAACGGTCAGGGACCGTCGACGATCCTTCGATGAGAAGGGATTCGTCGAAGGAAAAAAAGTCAATCGATTTAAAAAAAATTATACATCAGCGTTATGCTGCTTCGAAGGCTCGTCGTTGAAATTGCGTGAAAATTATTATTACACACAAATTCCTGTAGCGATAGAAAAAATAACAAAAAAAAAAAAAACAGAATCTTTTGACCCACAGGCTTCTACCCGTAACTCCACAATAACGCTCGAATAGATGTGTCGCGGATTTCGACGACGCCGCCGACGACGATGATGATTGTTATTATTATTATGATTGTGATGATAAAAGTGATTAAGGTCGCACAGACTATATGTTGCCGTGTAATGCCCTTTATATTAGAAGATTATATAGAAGCGTAGAAATATAAATTCTGGACGTTCTATATACGCTTGGGTGGCGGGCGGCGGTGGGGGCGGGGGAGGAACAAACATCATGGAAAGCCATGTACGAAATTTCTCTCACGACTCGCAGCTAACTCACAAATGATGTTAGGGGGTAATCTTGTCTGTATTGTTTATCACGGTTTCGGGAGTGTCACGCGGTAAATCGTGTTTATAGTATAGTTAATTCGCTTTTTGCACCTGTGCAGCACCGTAACACATACTTGATCATGTAATATGAACGAGAAAGACACGCGTCCGAAAGTTGAAACCATGCCCAGTTTTATTTTTTATTTACCCTCAAACTTGAAGTTCATATACCTTTTTGAAAGTTTTAGGTTGTTGTGAGCGAGGCATCGAGGTTCGCGCCGGTGGATGAAACCTGATAATCAAAGCGACGAAGAGTAACTTTTAATTCACTTTCGAGAAGATTCTCATTATTTATTTAATATAATAGACGCGACGTCGCACAATCAAGCTATACTGCGTGCGGAGATTGGAAAAAAAAAATGAGTAAAAAGTATTCCAGCTCGTTGAGCGTTGCATACATTTTACGTCTACTTTTATTTAAGTTTTCTTTTTTCCCCCTTCTTTTTCACCTGCTGATTCAAGAGTTTTAGAAGGTGCCAAATATTTACCTCCTCATTCTTCGCATTATGTGTATGAAAAACTCGAAAGTGAAAAGTTGATTTTACTCGAGTGTGCGATAAATGTTTCGGATTTTATTCTACAATTTATTCCCGATGTTTAAGATCGAGTTAGCAGCTGGTAGACATCGAATTTTGACAATGTTGGTGCTTTTGGCAAGGTCATATTCAGGGTGCAGGTGTTTTATGGAATCTCGTTAGTCGCCGCCATTTTCCTTCTCTGTCATATGGTCGAAAGAGGAAGAGACGTCACGTGCTTTTCATTAGTTCCAAATACTGTGAAATCCATGAATGCGATTTTTGTGTAGAGTGTTGCTACATTATAATAATAATAATTATCATTATCTGATTACATCGTACGACATTTGACAGGATTTTCTTTCCGAACGGCCGCCAAGTAACGATTTTCGAAATTGGAAAATGTAACTGCGGTGCGCGAAATATTGCAAGGCTGTAATATTATATGCATATTATGAGGTAGCGAGTTTTGCGGGGTTTATAGTTATAGTAGGTATATATGGTAACCATACCGAGTGCATCGGGGTCTATCGCAGATATCAGATAGAATTCTGACTCAGCCTCGCGCAGAGATAGCTGGTCCCCATTAAATGCGCCGTATACGGCAATATAATCCATACCTACGTCTCGCTGCTGCCGCTTCTGCTTCTACTTTTGCTTCTGCTTTTGCTTCTGATTCCCCTGCCCTTTCCTTTGCCTTTATACCATCCGCGCGAGAACCTTCTCCATTCCCTTATTATAGTTATAATACTACCCCATCTGGAAATAGACTTAGATCACTATATACGGGTATATGTTCAAGGATATGTATAGTATTATAATAGGGACTGTTGAAATAATCATTGAAATATTTTCGCAGACTACCAGCGGTTAGTTTGATTAGAATATATTCTATATATTTTTTTTTGTTCTATCTATTTTTTGTTTCACGATCGTAATATAAAACAAATGAATCGGTTTTATATTTCTGATCCTATTATAGATATATGATATCTGAAGGATGGTCTCTTTGTTGGACGTGTCATTTTATGGGTATGTTATATAGCCGGTAGTCACATATATCTATATACATATGTATTGATATTCTATCGAGATGCACGTGCGCGATTTGATCGCTTGTTTGCTCGATTTGATTGTATAATAATCGGAATTGTAGATATACAGAAGCCAACGACAAGGTCGGTCTCGCTGCGCTGTGGCCGGGCAGTCTGGCCCATGAGAAAACAGACCCGCTCGCTTGATGGCCGATTGTCAATCCAACGTAGCTTGGAATTCCACATTTTTGCAGGAAACGTTTTCGTCTTATTTTTTCGAAATGAATCCACCGGTCCGAGGAAGTGCGTTGATCGACGGACAGCCTGTATATATATAATATTATGCCTAACGGACGTACCAAATTCCTACTTTGGATTAGGAATTTTTAAATTTTAATCAAATATCTTTTATTGAGTATGAATAATATAATGATAAGGCAACCTATAGGTATCTATCTGTAATATCGAATGATCGGAATAAGTTGTCGCGAATGTCATTCTGCAGCTATAGGGAATGCGAAAAACGATGAGGGACTTCGCCTCGTTAGGGTAAAATAATACTTTTCGCGAACAGCAATATTAATTACATGAATTATGGATTCAGCGCAGGAGTGCCGCCGATGGTAGTGATGGTATTATTGGAAAGGAACATGGAGGGGCTCGAGCAACTAGAATTTATCAAAAGTACAAGCTTCGCTCTTTTAGAATCTGCACGATCGAACATTCGCAGTGCGGGTCTCGCACGCTTGCATATGGGGTATTCCAAGACAAATCGAGCAAGTTCTGAGTGGTCCTGATATTCGAAACTGCCAAATTCGGGTGACGTACCCTTTTTTTTTTTCCTGAGAAAATAGCTGTGACTTTTTTCCTTTCGAACTGTACAATAAACGAACTATTCCCCACCACGAACGAAATGAAATTATGCGTAATTTTGAAAATTCATTTTCTAACATATAAAACAAATGTTTTTGTACCACACTTGAAGAAAAAGAAGAATGTCGATTCGTAGAGAAATGCACCATGTATACATATCGGTTTGGGTTCCTTTCCCGTTGATCTTCTCACGATTAACGTAGGTATAGATAGGTGTATTCGAAGCGAATGATGAGATGAAAACGAAAAGAAATTCACGAAGCAGTAGCTGGATGTAGACCATCTCGTAGTTGAAACTCGGTACAGTGATCGATTCTCGTTATACCTACGAACGTAGAAGCGTCGTTCGTCGCTGCTGCAAATGGCCACGGATAACGACTCTGATCGTGTTGTTGATTTGCTTCGGCTGCAGCATTGCAATTATTGAATATGACAAAGACATCCTGCAGGGATCGTTGGCACCTATTATATTTTGAGAAATACCGTTTCCAACGCTACACGTTTTCACCATTTACACAAATACCGTAATTCCCTGAAACTCTCCCATCTACGTAAGGGTGGCAATATATAATGTTATGAATATTCACGTGACGCGGGTTGACTTTATTAGTGAAACCAACACTACCAACGTCATTATTCGCGGAAGGGAACAACATCCGAGTAAACGTTGTTAAAGCTTGCGTATATAATTGTTGTCTAAATAATTGCGAGATGATTAAAAATTTCATTGCATCCCAGCACCACGGCGCGGCGGCAGCAGCTTAGTTTTTCAAACCAATTTTCCCACTCATATAGTTTACGTTTCGCGAGTGTTTCTTTTTTTCTTTTCTGCTTTCTGTTCATGATGCTCATAATTTTTGCCACGTTGTAGTTCAAAGTTAAATCGATTCACTTATTAATAAATTTAGAATAAATAGAAAAGTTGTAACAAAAAATGAATGAAGCGAACAAAAATCGATCGACTATTGAGTAACATTTGAAATTCGATCATTTGAGAAAAATTATCTAGATGCACTTCCGCTGAGCTACTCCCGATAGCGTATTACGTAACATAGTTCATACATACAGTTCATGTTATATTAGGGCTGGGTTGTTTGATGTACGTAACGCCGTTTAGGCACCGCCGGGAACACGGACACTAATATGTACCATACAACGAAATTCGAGATATGTTATTGTGTCTGCACAAACCTCTAAAATAGCCTATATAGAGCTTCCGGCTTCAACAACCGGAACTTCGAGAATTCATTAATTATACCAACTTATACATGCAAAGTTTAAAGTATTAACTACACAAACCATCGGGGTACTCATATTCTTAACATGCGGAGTTGTTTAAAGTTCAGAAGCGTATGCGATACATATTTATAGAAAAAAGAAATAGAATAATAACGAAAATTGTAACTGAAATGAGCAGAATGTATAGCACAGAGAAATAGGGGTAGGATCATATGATTTATTGGCGTTATGTTTCTCCCTGCGGAGTGGGTCGTTTTTTCTTTGTTTTTTCTTTCCTCATTTTTTATTGGGATTATATATCGATCTTGGAAAAAAGTTTCAACCGTGAAACATGCGCGAAGATCGTAAACAAGGATATTTTGAGCTTGTGAATGGGTATATTACGAGATATGCTATATATCTGGATGAATCCCGGGTGCTTGTTTTGATGAACAGACAGCCAATTCGCCACCCCCTCATCCTACTTCGTTTACTCGTTCCGTTCAACTGATGCTGTCAGACAGGCAGACGGACAGACGGACGGAAGGCTTGCTGTTGGATAAATTTTCCCGTAATTCCTACAGAAATGATATTATCCCCCCGCGGATAACGCTTTCATGAAATGACGCGCTATATAGAGCTGTATAATATTCTAGCTCCCACACGCCGACGTCAATTAGGCGATTCAAACATCGGTTGTTAACAAATTTTCCTCTATATCTAACTAATTCAACCATTTTATCATTATTTATAATCCCTGCAAATATATGAATTACCCGAATTAGGGTGTATACCTATTTCTCTTTTTCTCCACCTCGCTCTACAGTTAACAATGTAAGCTAATCGTTGCTAATTGTTCATTCATCGAATTAACTTCTCCATAAATATAATATGTTCTTATTCAGATTAATTTACACCACCGTTAACCGTGGAATGATTGTAACCACCGGTGAGTTTCGAAATACTGTGAAAGTATTTTTTACACACCAGAGAAAATGACGAAAAATAGTTTATGCGGAATTCGAAAAACCTTCCGACATAAAAATTCAAGAGTTTCGCTCTCATGATTTCGCTTCACTTCATGCTCATCTCCCTCGGGTCATACGTGTCCCGGAGTTTTTTTCATTTACTCATTCGATATTATCTAACGTAAGTTTTTTGAGAAACGAGACAGCTGTTCGTTGTCGACTTTTTAAAGAAGGGGGGAAAAAACCACAGAAAAAGATTAAGAAAAAGAGAAAATAGAAAGGAGAGCAAAGCAATCAAAAACTAAACCCTTAAAGCTCTACAGTAAATTACTACGGTGTACCGCACGCGCGATTTTTAGAGACGAGCTAGCTTGCTCCACATAGATGAGAATAAGGCTGGTGAGGGGGACACTCCGAGTAAGGAATAAGTAAAGAAAAAAGAATTAGAAATAAAAAATTATATTGATCGAGGCCAAGTAGTCGACCATCTCACGTTATAACTGGTGGGAATTATCATTATTATTATAGAAACTTTTTTTTCGCGACTTCGTCTGTATAATCGATGAAATATAATTTAGGAATTGTTCATTTTATGGGGATAATAAAACCTGAGAAATGAAATCGCGACCTGTTTCTGTCTGTTTTTTCTTTTGTTTTTTTTTTTTTCACAGAATGATATCTAATCATTTTTGGAATTTTCTAAATTCTCCAAATCGGTTTAGTAATCGATCATTGAATTGAATAGAAAAAATAAAATTCCCGCTCCTCTTGTCCCAAATTTACCACCGAATATATACGCGGCTGGAAAATTGGTGAATAATTGTAATTCGCCTGCAAAATTAACCCTCGAGGGTATTTTGTACAGCGAGGTACTCCATTCGGCTATATATAGGTTAGCTTTGACGCCTCCCTCGTTGACGTTAACATATTTTATCCTATTTACATGAAATTTTCTACTCGCTTCAATTCGTTCAATGAATTATCGAGTACTGGCTCATTCTGCTGCTCGGGCTTCGGTATATAAGTACCGCCATTGCCACGAGGCTATTCCGACACAGAATTACTAGCGAACGAGAAAAATGAGATGAATTATCGACTGCCGTTTCCGCCAACCATTGGAACTGACAAAAAAAAGGAAAAAGGAGAAAAAAAAAAGGAAGAAGAAAATTTATGCCACTACCGTTATTTACGACACAATCAAGCTCATCTCTATCGAATAAAGTGGGTTCAATCAGGTCGACGGAAAATAAAAACCCAAAATGTATGTAATACCTTGAAATTTGATTTAAAAAATGAACGATTAATCTTGTCGAAATCCGAATCGTATTACCATAGCAACGCGTTACGTAGCTTCGTATCTAAAATTTCATAATACCGTTGAACCGCATGGATAATCTGAAATCGAATTAACGCGTTCGGAGGAATTCGGAGTCGGAATACCGTAAAGCACGGTGTACGTCATCGATATACGGCTGTAATTAACAGTCAACATTTATGCTCGGCGATTTTCATCGTTAAAAATTGACATTTGTAACCCGGCGCGTACTTACGTAATCGAAACTTGTATATGTATAAGTACAGAGACAGAGAAAGGGAGAAAAATCGATCGACAAAAGAAAATCAACGATCCATCATTCAAATTACGTATACATACGTGTATATGCCCAGAATACTTGATGGGTCGAAACGAATTTATGACATTTGATTGACGTCCAGAACTGAATCGATTTTTGATAGACACTTTCTTACTTGCAAAAAAGTTGTCATTTTGTATCCAACAAAATTAGCACAGCGAATCCATCTACAATTTTACTCACTACTATTTCAGACTTGCATCACTTCCAGTTTCGGAACGGTGGACGTTCGGATCTTTTGTCAAATTCATACCTTCTGAATTACTGAACTAAATGTCGGTGAAATTTAAAACACGACCATCGCCACCGTAAAAATACTTCACCAAAAGTGCATTTATCTCTGTTTATTTTATCGATCTCGTCAGTGCAAGAAGATGAGGAATCTTTTCAACTGAACCGGATGTTTGTTTTGTTTGTCAAGTGAACTTTGAAAGTTAATTATTAGTATAGTACAGGCGATTCAGTTTATCACTGTACATGATAATATGCGGTATGTATGTACACACATGGGACAGAGTTGAGTTGTAAACTTGAGGGAAGTGAAGAGGCTATATCTTCGTGTACGTGAAATTTCATTACAGGGTAAACGTAAAAGGGACGGAAGGAAGGAAGGAAGGAAGGAAGGAAGGAAAGGCGGGAGGGGGGAGGGCGGATGGATGGATCGGGTGTTTGAAGCCAGTGTAATGTTATGGCGAATAACGTGACCCTTAACGACGTCATGCAAGCTGTGTACATACTTATAAACACTCCCCGTTCTGTCTCTAGTTATACATTTCTCTTTGCGTTTCATTGTCTCGACGCCGTTATTCTCTTCATCATTTTCATTGTCGAGAGGGTGGGTGTAACGGTGCTTCGGCGTTCGGTGTTGTACCTACCGCAGAAGATGCTTTTTTTGTCTCATACACACCCCAAAACTTTCACACCTGCCCTTTTTTCACACCCAAAAAATTTCTGACGATTTGACAAAATTCTCTCGCGGTGATTTCAGTATCATCTCCATCATTTTTCGATTCTCACAATTTTCACAACCCCTCGCATTTTTTACATGAGAAAAAATTATTATCAAAAGTTCATTTCTAAAGTCAGCTGTTACCATTTTACCCTGCATGCACAGTTCTAGGAATTTTTTATTCCAAACATTTCTGGCTTCTTCTTCCTCTTCTTCTATTCTCAGAACTAATATACATTATCGGAAATTCTCGTGGTGGTAATGTTTTTTACTCTTTTTTTCACATGTATGTGCTTGAAAGCTACTATAGCCCAGATTTCACCGCTTTTTTCTGTTACTTTTTTTCTCTTTATTTTCGTTACGACGAGTGAATATATAAGATAAGTTCGTTCGGTACGAGAACGGTTCGTAGTTTGTTATCTCTGAAAAGAGACTATAACAGCGACGCCAACGTGTTGGAAGAGTTTCCTTCCTCTGTACGTTGGTTCGTATCTACTACCCTTCGAACCCGTTATCTTAAATCTTGAAAACTGATCGTAAAAAATGAGAAAACCATATTCTCCGAACCGTCTTCAAAACTCCTAATTAAATTAAGCGAGCAATTTCACATCTGATGGTCGTTAATTTAAACACAACTCGTAAAAATTTGACAGGCGAGTAAGAAATTCAACTTCAGGTTTAATTTGGAGCGAGCAGTTTTAGCTCTCCAAATGTCAAAAAGAAGTGTCATTTTGAAGTTTCGGTTAAATGGGACACGAATATATTCAACCATCCATCCATCTTCTTCGTTCATATATATATGTATACGTACGTTTAACCAGAGAACGGTTCATCCCTGACTAATAAGCGGTCTCATGCCTCCTGGTTAATACTTGTCAAGTTTATAACCCCCCCAGCGACGAACTGTTAGGTATTAGGCTCCCAACTCTAGGAGTGATGGCGCCAAAATTTCGTTTCGACCGCTGATTACTACTCCGCGGTATAATAACACGTGGAAAACGACAGCAACTCAAATGTTGAAATGAGGTCGATTTCTTTGTTTAAAAAACTCCAGTAACTGTTACGGAAAAAATAATAAGTAGCGGAAAGATATATTTCTTCGTTAACATTTCTAATTGCTTATTTTATTTATTTTTTTTTCTCACCCTCTCGTTATTTCTGTTTTTCTTTCACGTTTATATATATATATATATGTATAAAATTTTTACAGGCGTATATCGGGCTTATGTTTGATTCTTTTTTTCCTTATCATGTGGTTCTCGTACAGGATTAGTACAAGATCCACGCTTGATGCGCGCGGTCAGTTGTTGCATCGCGGAAAAAGAAGACGTACTTCTTATTGGCATAGATAGCTATACGGATTCAGGGAGGGTGAGATTTTGCAACAATACACTTGCTCAGTCATACCTACGTGTATATACCAGCCCAAGGACCGGAGCCATTGTGCTTTCCCATTGTACGCAGAAGTGGGATTTTCAATTTTTTTTTGTTGTACGTATAAGCAACTACTACATCCGATCTCGCCCCGTTTGTGTTAAAGCTGCCTATCTACTGAAATAAAAACATTGGTTTTCGTTTTTCTGCAATCCTTGAAGTAACCGCTCTGTGTGTCCATTATTGTGAATTTTATTGGTTTTTTTAATTTTCGAGTCCATCCCCGAAAATCATTGACCGTATTCACGGGGAAAAAAGTCATCGGCAGAACGATTGATCGAAAACAACTCTTTTCCGTTAGACGTCGTGAAATTTTTTTGTTCATTCCGCTGTTTTTACCTGGTCTATTTATTCGTGCATTTTTTTTCTTTTTTTTTTGTAAAGTCAATCTGTGAAAGTAAGTGAAATTTGTCATCGCTCTTTTTATCGCTCAAATTCTCAAATTCTATTACGACAGAAACGATGTAAAAGCTATTCGAATGGCTTCAATTATCATCTTGATCCATGCGATAAAAACCGGAAATGTATATAGCTGTACAGACCTGTATGTCGTTCGCTTTGGAATGAAGATATACAAACGCGATCTAGAATTGAAGTAGCGGCTATAAAGGTATCGTGCAAGGGTGACGGGATCCACGGGCAGTAGAATCATTGTGATGAAAGCAAAGGGTCCGGAGTTTGCTCGGAAAAAGATTCGTATAGTTAAGGGTTATGTATATGTGCATGTGTATATAGATATTTACTTTATATCGATGAAACGGGTCAGTTGGCGAGCGTTGAATTCACCTGGTGGACACAATAAAGTGGGCATATAGTACCCTGAGAAGGAGGTTCCACGATACCTATATACTATACATGTATTTGTATGTATATGATGAAGAGAGCCGGGAATTCATTTCGTCTTTGTTAGATCGACCTGGGAAGAGGCTCCTTGTTGCAGCGTCTAGATTATACGCCATGTGGATCAAGCCAACCAAGTTCTTCAGAAAACGATGTGGGATCAGATTGTATTGAAAACCTTATAAGAACCGCTTTGCGGGTGTTGTTCCGGAATTGTTCGATTATCGGAAGAATGTTATTCCAATAATTCGTGTATCTCTGCTGCATATTTTTGTGTGATCATATTATCCATCCGTTCGCTTTATTCCGCCATCGTTCCTGCGAGGACAATCGGTATCAGAAAGTTTGTGATGTGTGATAAATGATCGACGTCAGCATTGCTATATTCTGCTGCTGTAAGTTATAGGCACCTATACCGGAACAGCCATTCACATTGTTGTAGCATCGAAAATCCCCACAAGATCATTTATCTACACCTCCACAAACCTGCAAACATCCTTTTTCTTCATCATAATATACTCCCACGACCTTAGAGAAGATCAAATTAATTCATAGACGAGATTTTCTCTCGCTCTTTTTACTTTGTTTTTGTTTCATTCATACACAGATTGTGAAAATAATTCCACTTCGTCAGCTGCGTTATACACCGTCGTAGCTTTCGGCACAGATGTTCTTCCTCACTCCGTGTGTCCTCGTGATCCTTAGAATCTTCATCCTCATTCTCTCCCTCTCGTCGTTTCGTCCTTGTCCGGGTCTTCGGTCCCAGGCACGCACCGTTGGCCCCTTGAATGGCTCAGCTATTTTTCAGAGAGCATTACGTAGGTAAGACTTTGCCGGAACATTTGTCTGAGCATTCAGAGCGCGGACACTACGGCATCCATCATCGGTCCGATCCACGAGACTTCCCTTCTCAAATATATACCTGCTGAAATTTTCCCCATTTCACGCTATCCTCCGCACATATCGACCTTCAGGGACCATTCGCCAGAACGTACACCTCACGGATGAGAAGCCGATAGCACCCTCGACACTTTCTTCTCACAATGATCACCACCGTCATGTTCATATTTTTAGTAGCGAATTGTAGTCATCTACTTATGGCACACCGTCAATCTAGTGTAGTATTCGGTACTGCTGCAGGTTCACTGTACACAATGTGTCACCGAATTACGGTAATAAATGTCGATGTACGAACACCACGGCGTTAGCCATAAACAAGCGGGCCAATCTAACCGGCCATAAACCATACCACCGATCATGCATTGTACGCTCCTCTTTCCATCACACCTATAGGCAACAACGTACAATAGCGTTTATCTGCATATGGCATTGGGTATTATAATGTGCGGTGGTGCTACGTATGGAGAGCAAAGGTACATGTATTCGGCGACCCTCCGACATACACTGTTTCCTATTTGGTATAGGTAACTTCTATATGCTAAAATGGAAGCCCAAAGGGCGATATGGACGCGTACCGCCGCGTTGGTTTCCCTTGTACGATTGTCCAATTGCAGCGTGGGTAGGGGGTGATGTCATTGTCCGATGGAAGAGCCTCTCTCTATATTTTCGACATTTGGTCCTCGCACAATATCGGTAATGACCGGGCGGTTCCAACAACCCATGTAACGAGGGATGCGTTTGTTACATCTCGTGTAT
Organism: Athalia circularis; assembly: GCA_963978495.1. Classification (NCBI taxonomy): domain Eukaryota; kingdom Metazoa; phylum Arthropoda; class Insecta; order Hymenoptera; family Athaliidae; genus Athalia; species Athalia circularis. The sequence goes on from OZ021699.1 coordinate 26,981,648, forward strand.
ATCTGTACAGCTCGGTTATACAGAGAACCCCTACAAACGACCGGTCATTTCATTCAAGAGATCTCACGATGCTTTGGACACTCCACTTGAGAAAGGTAGAAGTGCTGGTATAGCTACCGTGCGCAACTTCAAACTTGTGTACAACTTTCGACTCGAGAAATGATTTCCGATGAGAGGGACATCAGGAGAAACACTCCTTCTTTCTTCAGTTTCCAATAAACGTGTCAACATTTTGCTATACATTTTTTTTTACACTGCAAATAAACGATCTGTGAAGGACAGGCAAACAAGCACACGTATAAGTAAGCGATATAAATGAATTGAAACGAGGCGTTCGATTTCATTCAAAAGGCAGAACGGTATGCTAATTACGATAACGTGCTTCACGTCGTTGAGTAGGATCAGCTATCGTTGGAATTTGCCCTCGACCTTGTGCTACCGGTGTAGGTATAATATATTGTATGGTATAGTGGTAGCGATGATGACCGATATACGCTATGGGGAGACCCCTCCTGATAGTCGGTAAGCGTAATTAATTCCCTTTCATTAATTGACCGTGTGTACGTTGCCAGTAGCTGTATAAATGCTCACTTTTTCCATGATCATTGTGAAACAATTGAAACGATCAAAGAATCTATTTTCCCGTTCAGGAGGGAAGTTAGAATCCTAACCATCGATAGTAACATGTAGTTTAGTTTCTTGATTATTTATTCATTCATTATCTTTCACAGATGTGGTATAAATTACCATTTGGATTGGCGCGAGACTCTACCGAGTCTCTTGATGCACATATGATACGCAACTTTTGATTTGGTATATTTTATTTATTTTGATTTTGATTTTTTATTTTCATTCATTTGCACAGCTCAAGCGATTAACAAATGGAACCATTATCGTCAACAATTGCACTCAAGCTAAGGCACAAAAACTCGACAAAAGTGAGTCTGACAATGAGTGGGCCACATACCGTGCTACTCTACCATATATGTCGTCTCAAGGGCCTCGGGTCTCCCCTACTTTTCTTTCTCTTTTTTATTTCTCTACTTCTTTTTCTATCTTTCTCTCTATTCCTTTCTCGATACTAGTGGAAAACGGAGGCGTCGATCCTTATGCACTTATTTATCAAGCGCATCGAACTGCCACAGCCAGAAGAATGCCATCCGCCATGAGGAAAAGAAACGCCTTTCTAATTTTGTTATTATTTGTTTTACGATCACCTTCAGATATGGTAGATCCGGATATTCAATAAATCGATAAATCGAGATTTAACGTTGTGTAGATTACGGTTTTGGATTAAAAAAAATGACTCGAGGAACGATTTTATGTATTTTTATAGGGATATAATTTCAGCTGTCGCATATGAACTTGGCGAGATTGTGAAATATAATTGTGAGAATCCGGGACTACGAAGATCATATGATTATAATGATTCAAAAAATCAACCGTCATATTCTATAAATGAAGAAACTCCGTACGTCCGTAGTTCACAGTACTAGTTTTAAAAATGCCACTACACGTACGGTTCGGCACTCGCAATTAACCGGCTAATGGAGCGTTAATTCTTGAGTCGGGACTAGCCTTAAATAATTAGTGGTCTTAGAAATCCGATAGCTTGACGGTTCAAGGGGGAGAAGGAAGAAAAAAAGAAGGGCTAGAGAAGCACTAAAGGGAAGAACTTTGGACGGGCTCTCTTTCTCCGTTCTTGTTCTTTCTTGAGGGCGGTCGAGAAAACTCAGAGAAACAGAAATGCGGCTTTGTACCGCAGACAGCTGACACACTCTATACGGCGTCGAGCCTCGACGCCATTTCCGGTCTCGTTACTCCCTCGAACGAAATTAGAGGAACCCGTCGCGTCGGCTAGCTTCATACGCTCTCTGATAACCTTCTAATATATTTGCTTCATCCGAACCTTGATTGAGTGTACGTATACACGTTAGTCTGATTTAGTTGAAACTCATTACATCGATTTCACCCCCTTTCTTTATTCATTGAAATCTAAAAGCAGAACAAGACTTTTGAGGGTATGAAAGCTGCCCGCCAGCTTTCTTTCATTCATATCGTTTTTTCTTATGATCATTTTTATATTGCGCGCGGCCATGAACCGCGATGAGTCATATAAAAATTATTACTCCCTCGCGTTAATATGAGAAATAAATTTCATTTCTATGTACGCATGTACATAGGTATACTTATCTATACAGACGGTATGTTCGGGGAATATTGGCTTTTTTTACGAGGTTCGTATCAAAGATATTTCTTTCCACTTATAACCGACGCGTTAACGCCACCACCTCTCCCTCTGCTGAACCCGACAGTTTGACGCTTAGCACCCTCTTCAAACGTTTTTCTCCTGTCTACCTCTGGAAAACTCAGCTGTAATTCGATTAAAGAAATCCGCCTTCTTTTTTACGTCATAACCACCGTCGCCGTCATAACAACCCCGATGTGTACGCGTCGCGTGGTTCAAATTACTCAGTTTTTCTTTTCTTTCTATTTGTTTTTTCATACATATTCTTCTCGGCTTACTTTTTTTGCCTCTAGTTTTTTACGTTATTTTTAAATAAAAATAATGCGGGTTCTTCACCTATACATATACCTACGCGTCGTCGCAAAGACCGAGCAAGAAATGAACCATATATTGTAATTATTCTTCTTTTTCATTCTCCTTTATCAACACGTGCGATGATAATGAAACAGACATGTGCCCACGCACGTTAAAATTCCAAACCCACCGATTCGATCCGGTGTGAAAAATCTTTGAAAATTATTTTCCATACACCAAGATCCTTATTATTCATCGTTTCTAGTACTAAATTATATATACCGTAACTACTTTTCACAGACGTCCAATGATATGTTGAAATTTTTCCTCCAGTTCAGCCACACCTGCAGTACACACTGCAGCTTCTCACTTGCTTTATTTTTTCCTCGACACCCACGTGCCATCTTCAGTCACAGAGTTCCGCTCTCGTATAAGCTATTCCATACTAATATGGTGTCTTCCTGCACCGATGTACACCGACTGAAAACCCCTTAAAGCGCGGAATTACGTCTGCGTCTCTTATTCAGTATTTTCTTTTTTTTCTTCTTTTCTTTTCATTTCTTTTTTCTTTCTTCTTTTTTTACTTTTCTGCTTCGGAGCATCGGAAGCTTTAGCAGCATCAGCGCCGGGGATAGCCGAGGAACGCGTCGAGGAACGCATTATCTATCACCCCTCGGAAAAAAGGAGGAAAAGATTAATAGCTCACGTCGGAAAGCCTGGAAATTGTTGTCGTTCTACCTTCGGTATATAGAGTTGAGCCGAACGGATCTGCTGCTGCTGCTTCTGCTTCTGAGTTCATGGTGTACGTATAATATGTATTGTATGTATAGGTATATGCATATGTACGTAGGGTATGTATACGCGTATCGTCTTCGTCGTCGCCTCAGGGGAATTTGAAACTGACGATATGAGAACGAAATACCCGGTGAAACGCGCATCGACACTAGCGACGTATACTCATACTGTAATCTTGAAACTGGCTGCATAGGCATCTAATGTAGTGACACGTTTCTTTAAATATCGCACCAAACAACTTTAGACATTAAAATTCTCACGGCGCGCGGTAAAAGCCGAATAATTTACAGTTTTGTTTCATTCGTCTACATTCGAGTAAAAGTTTACGAAACTTGACCCATATACCTCCGCGTGGTGTGGAGAATTTTGGAAAAAGAGAGAGCAAGATAAACTTGCAGCGCTCATTCTCGAAATCGATTTTATCCGGATCGGCAAATAGCCAAGAGGAAAAAGATCGGCACCGACGTCATGACGTTGCTGCCGATGCTGATGGTGGTGTTCCGAATTCCTTCGAGGAGTTATGGTCGACAACTATAAGAGTCTAGACTCTCATCTCGAGTAAAGATTATATGTAACACTATACACAACGTTATTTCGTTTCTACAAACATTTTCTATTTGCGTAACACTTCGGATAAACAACCACCTCCGTGCTACTCTTCATGGATCCTCAAGACCGATTGTCAAATGAATCTAAAAATAAAAGATGCGCACTCGAAATTCAAACGACATCGAGTTTTTCGTAGAAATAATGCGTTCGATCTGATCGATATTCATCGAGTGATTTTTTGATTATTCTATCGAAACTGCTACCGCTCGATTATTAAAATCCGCAGAAATAACAATTATTTCAATTCTACAACTTCACCCGTTTAAGGGCGTACGACTTCAGATATCTCATTAATGAGCCGGGCCGCGCCTAAATCGTGTTTCGCGTGTTTCCTTTTGCCCTTTTTCTTTGCTCATCTTTTTTAACTTGTCATCCGATCCGCAGCTCCCGTCCATTGTGAACCTCTTGTTGATCGCGATAAATGTGAAGATATTATAGCTATATGTATATTATACCTATACGTACATACCTACTGCGGTAGCTGGTTTCCGGTGGCGCCGCGACGGACATCGTCGTCCGTCTACAGACGCTGTCGGCAACGTACGGTACATACACATAACATGCATACACCTATACATATGTGTGCGTGTATAAAGTTTGCGGTAAAAGATCAGACGAATTTATTTCAGCGATACTAGGAATTCCCTTAGCGGTATGCAATAGCAAAACCACTTGTCCGTCTCTCGTCGTTTTCCAAGATGATCGCATGTATTCCATCATTTACATCTACGTGTTACATGTACGCGAATGTATTTATTCGCATTAGTTTTATATGCGACGAAACGAAGCAGCGGAGGAAACAAAAAGTTTACAATGCAGCTTTTTAGGAGGGATACATTATCGTAGAAATTCCAAAATTCGTCCATACGAATCCCTCGGCGGAAGATTATGCGAGAGGGTTGATTTAAAATTATAGAAAGTTCCGGTGATTTTCAAAATTAAGACGGTTTATATCATAGCAGGTAAAACGGGCCGATGCGTAACTCTTGTGCTCTTTGAGGCGTCGCGCGTCGCGGCGCCCGCGCCCTGCCTACTTATACATCAGTTCGGTAAAGTTATAACGAAATTTCAAGCTCCTAATAACAAGTACCGGGATATAGTAGCTTCGGTGGATATACGCCGAGCGTAAGCCGGTTGATAGGGTGTGACGGAGCAATGTTCAACTTTAGTCACGTTGTCGATAGACGCGCGCGACAACCCAGAACTCCCTTGGGATTTAGTTAACCTAACCCCAAACTGGATCTTCGCACCCCCCTTTCTACTAGAAACCGAGAAATCCTGGGATCAGGATTATGTGCGCATGCTTCTTTTATTCTTGCTTCCTTACCTCCGCGATTTCCCGCTCTCTCGCACATCGCTTCTCCCTACCACTACGCCTATGGTGTAATGGGTATAGATATACGTATACACGTCTTCTTCTTTCGCCCTGTTTTCATCGAAAGCGCCCCGGAAAATTTAATCTAAACTTGTTCCCTTCCCTTCCCTTCCCTCCCCCCCCCCACGTTCCTCTTTTTCTCTACCTCTTATCCCTGCACTGCGCTTATACTCGAGTCACCCTTTTTTTCCTTTCCAAACCAAAAGACCAACACCTGCGCGATAACTTTTCTTTCTTCAATTTCCCCCCGTTTTCATCCCCCTTGAACCACCCCGCACAGCATGCCAGCTTCTTTCTCGCCCATTTATTTCATCCACCAAGACGCCCAAATACTACAGCTGTGCAGGGAGCGTAAATCTCCGATCGATTTTGTACCATCTGAAATTATTTCGTTCTTCGGCTATACCGAAAAATATATCGAAAATATTTACTAAAGAGTATAATTATCGTCAAACGGAAGCACGATGAGCCACCTTGAAAAGTGTATCGAAAAATTCTCATCCCGATGCGAAACATGACTTGTGTTTTTGTCGACCGAGGATAGAAGTAGCTTAAATTTTATCGCTCCAGTTCTGCGAAACTATTTTATTTAATGAAAAACTTTTTAACGTAGTTTGGCCGAGTTTTACTGCACTTGCAGCAACCATAGAGGGAGGTAGAAGAGAGTGAGAGCAGTTTGAGTAGCGAATACGAACGGTTGAAAACACAAACATCGTCGCATCAGAGAAAAGAAATTGAGAACTATCGTAAAACAAATCCAAAGTATTATATGTATGTAGATATACTGTTTATGTATAACTGAAAATTTTATATGCCCGAACAAAAATATCCCCATAACACCGATTTTTCCCTACGCACGACGGAGTATCGATGACGATTATGACGTTGAGTTACAAGTGGAGAGAATATTGGCGCATGATAAAAATCAACGAATCAAAAGGAATTCAAATCCATACAACTATAGCTCTGATAAATTCTATCGCAACAACTATACTTAACATCCACCTTATAACTACAGAGTATACTATAATCTATTGGTAGGTGCGCGTAAGTTATTCAGTAGCTCATGGAAAATATATCTTGCGCAATATAAACTCTGTGCACACGTAATATTTCTTGCCCTTTTGTTTACCGATGGTAAATATTTACTCGTAAGGTCAATGACCTCTCTTCGGTGCTCGCAAGAGTTTGTTCTACTGTAACGTGCCTCGATGCACTCGATTCACCCACAATTACACTTATATTCCACGAACCTGTGTAAAGAGATATAAAAAGGTAACGCGATAAGAAAAAAGAAAAAAAAAAAAAAGTACCAGAACACCCTATCCGCTGGGGGGGCAGGTGGTGCAGTAACTTTTATTTGATTCAATTTCAAGTTTCATTTAGAGAATGATTTTTTTCCTCGATAAGAGAAACAAAAGATGCTCGCGTTCTTTTTTTGCCTCGAATGTATTCTGCTCTTACGAATTTGCTGTGTGTTGAAAAATATGTAGGACGAGAAAGAAAGGATCACGATATTTGACGAGGTAAAGAATTTTGAAAAACCTTGAAGAATGTAGGAATATTTTGTGTCTGCATTATATACTTTGTATTCTTGTGATAATTTATTTTCGAAAAGAATTAAACGATATTTTTGGGTGCAGTTCCGATTGAAGTTGATAGTTTTTACCGCACACTGTACTTCTATCCTGGAATATCTTTACATAAGGATATGTATAAATGTGGAATGGGTATATCTGTATCTATTTATTCACCTGAAGTAGTAGGAGCTTTCTAGAGAGCCGTTCTTCGGTCCCATTCGAGAGGGACAAAGTCGAGTAGTTCGTATATTTGATTTGGGATATCCCGAGTGGTTCGTATACATAGTTTGTTGGATACATTAGTGGTCGTGAAGTTAGCTCTACACATTTATATTGCCTACACGATGGGACGAACTGTCGGTTCCCGTGGGTTCACGGGGAGTTCTTGATTTCCAATTTCACGAACGTAAGTGGATACAATCAAGTTAGAAAGTCTGACGCGTCCAACTGTTACTATATGTGCTACTCCGTATCACATGGTAAATTTTACTTAAACTTATACTCGTTCATCTTTACCACTTCACAGATGTTTTTTTGTCTACAATTTTCCAATCTTTTACGCACGATAAGATTCATCCGTCGCAATTATTTTCATTTTCATCATTTCGAAAAAACACTATTCATCCGGTCAACTGGAAGCATTATACCTTATACATTCATACTTTTAGTCCGGGATACCTAAACGAATAACAAAACTCTTTGGAAAACAAGCGCCGTATATTTATCTAAATGGGAATCTAAATCTTTAGGTCCGTTGTTGGATCCTCGGACTATAATTGAAATATAAATTACCGACTTCAGTGAGCGATCGTGAGTCGCGGGTCTTGCGGGCCCGTTTGAAAGAAACGCGTGTATTTGTAATTTTGTTTTATTCATTTTTTTCTTCGCTATTAACTGTTTGTTTTTTTTTTTCTTACACATACTCAACCGTATTATAACCAAGGGGTGTATCGTATCCGAAGACGATCCATAGATCTCAGATTAAAAAAACCAAAGCGACTCCCGCGAAGCACCTTTTACTTGACGAAAGAAAATAAAAAATGTATAAAAAATAATCATCAAATCTACGGGCGATCGATTCTATTAAATGTGTTACACCGATACGATCGCTACGCTCTATATGGTATACATTCAATAAACGCGAACCAATTACGATTGTTGTACCTGCGTTAGATAACAATTACTAACACTTTGTCTCGTCTTATATTGTATTAAAGCATTTTGCTTTTCTCTTTTGTTTCAGGTGAGTTGATCCACGTGTTAATCAAGATCTCTATGCGCATACACGGATGATCTTTTTATTCTCATTAGACCGTAAGTAGCCTCGATTGAAAATTGTCTTCAAGTTCAACGTTGATGACGTGAATTTATTGGTAATCAATTAATTTGTATAAAATTGACCGCGCAGGACGTTAATTGGCTCCCGTCATATCGCGATTCAAAACCGAAGCTGAATTTCGTTAATCTGAACGTACGCCAAGTACTAAAAATAGTTTCAATGCAGAGATTACCCATATTGCACATGTACGTACAATGGTCGAAGGGAAAATTGCGGTACCCAAAGTATAGATAGGTAACATGGCAAAAATACAGCAACCAACAGGTGCGCTCGCGATATGCTATAGGTATATTATACAGATGTGTACGCGAGTGGCACGTATAGTTTGCCTGGACTTGACGAAAAATGAGCAGTGGAAAAACAAAAGCAAGGAAATAAACAAACAAAGAAAAAGAAGAAAAGTGGTTGTATAATATAAGACAAACTAAAACTCTGAGTAAAGAAAAAAGAATTAAAATGAAAGAGAAAAAAAAAAAAACAAGGAATTTAATAGTAGTAACGAATATACAGCGGGATAAGTGGGTTTGCATTTACGTTTACGTTTGCGTTTGCGTTTGCGTCACCGACGACTTTCCGTACTTGAGCCAAACCCCTGCTCTGCAGTATACTTACGCCGCCACCACCGCACACTTTGTTATTTACTCGATATATTCTGCAGTCGAGAGAGTATAGAGTAAGAAATTACGAAGTATATATGTATATAACGTGCATACCGTGTGTTGCGGACGTATATATGCGGTTTCCAGGATAACTTTTTCGTCCCGTTTTCGTCTCGCTACCGCAACAGTTGAAGCCAAATCTCCCCGAAAATTAGAGGGATAGGATGATAAAAAAGAATCATATAGCGGATGAGTTTTACGGTGAATTTATTTGGGGTGAAATTTCAGGAAACTTGAGGACGTGTTTTTAATTAATATAATTCTCCAGTTGTTATAATTACAGGATTTAGAAAAATATGTACATGTTAACACATATATGGTTGCTTTTTCTTGTTTCAAATGAATCCGCAAATTTTTGCACAAACAACAAGGCTGTGCGATTTTATTTTAAAAGTTTGTCGTTGATTTGATTTTTCATTGGACCTCAACATCCAGCTATTTATCCTGAAATCTACAGCTCAGGAATTTTGAAATCTGACTCAGAAGTTTGAAATTTTCTTTTTCCAAGATCTACAGAAATTATTTGAAAATTTCTTTTTCCAATCGGATTACAGTGAAAAACTCTGGTACAAATATGTGAAAGAATTTGATGGGGAAAAAAGTAATGGCGTTCCTTTCATGCTGCGTGCGAAAATATTTCAATCGATGCGTTTCGCGACAGCTCCACATTCAGAAGATTGCGAATATCGGATTTCCGATCGCTTACTAGGTAGGGCACAGAAGTGAAAAGGAAAAATTTTGTTTTCCTCTTTTCGATCGAATTATTTTTCCGTCATCAACCGATGAAATATCGGAGTGTGAAAACTCTGCGAATCCACGATTTTCTTAAAATCGTTCCAATACCTATGCGCGCAAAATAGCTCATATTTTTTTGTTTTTAGCGAATCGGGCGAGCAACGATCTCGACGGTCGCAATTTCGCACAGCTGCAGTAGCAACAGCTCACAGTCGACCGCACTGAATTCAAATTATGCATAGTTCGCGAAGTTATACAAACGCAGATAACGCGGGTACGCGTATTTACACACGTATCATACAGGCACGATCTATACACATGTATGTGCGTATATCTACGAATCTACTTGTTGGCGAAAATTTGGGACGCTCCAAAGTGGCGCAAAAACCAATTCGGTTATATGTAACATACATACACTTGCACAGTTACGCAGCCTGTGCAATTACATGCTAATGTTATCGTTGAATAAACAAACTGCACTTGCAGGGAATGGTTTGACCTTGTAAATTTATTACGGGTACACAGAATTTCCACCATGTGTGACAGCGATTCATGCGTATCGCAAGAAAAAAAAAAAATAAATAAATAAATAACGCATAATTTTTTTCATATCCGAAGCGATAGGTATATAGTTATTCATACTTCGAATAAGCATAAAGCGAGTAAAATGAATGGGGAAAAAATACGCGATTCAAGCTTTGGGAGACTATAATACTATTCCGGCACGCAGCTAACGATTATCACAGGTATAATATTCGTATAAGCCTAGCGTAGAATTTCGCGTCACGTATATTCGGGTCTTACAGTAGACAACGTGCGAACCTTCAACTTGACGCTTAGGTAACTTGAATTTAACAACCGTGAACACCGGGATTTCGGCCGGCGGGTTTTCATCCTGAAACTAGCTTCCGTCCTTCTGGTTCGTCAATGTCTCGAATGTTCTGTACCGTATACGAAATACAGCTTATATTTCTACCCCGTAGGCTCGATTCGTCTCTCTCCTGCGCTTTTAACCAAATCGCCTAATCTCGAGAGCTTATGGACAGCAGGACTACCCTGTATGTGTACATGTACGATCAAAAGCTAACTGAATGCGCACCCATACCACGTGACCAAACCCTCAACTCCATGGCTTATTTCGCTATCGGAGGATTATCTCGTACTTACCGTGCAGCGTCAGATTTCTCTTTTTTTTTCGCGCGTTTTTTTTTTTATTCAAAAACTTCCCCATTAGTTTTTTACACCACGGAACCTAATTTTCCTGAAAAATATTACCGCTGCACCGCGCGCATCAGAGTTCGATTATCGAACATCGAATGCGATTTCGATATGAAATTTTCATATTCTAAACGAGTACGCGGGATTGAATGTGAATAATTTATGATGAAATAATGCAGAATGCATAAATTCATTGTTTATTCATTCCTCGTAATTATTGGGGGTGTTGGCGCAGTAATTACAATTTTATCTTATCGATCTGTTTATAATTCTTTTCAATTGAATCCTCGTAACGTGCGGATAGTACAATCATTGGATGTGTGATATTTTCTGCTATGAGGTTTACAGCACGATAACAGTACATGTATAATAAAACAACAGCGAAAGCTACATAGTTTGAAATTTGCTCGTATTGTTATTGAATTCGGTTATCGATATTTCGACGTTACATCTAAAGTGCAATTTCAACAATAACCCACCATCCATATACGTTCGTTGTTGGTTATTAAATAAACCATTAACAATGTTATTCTCTAGCCAACGTACAAGTACGCGAAGGTGATCGTGCCTCGATTTTCGGCAGGGAATATATAATGAATAAATCAATCATGTTCTCTGGCCCCACCCAAATCGCAGTGTGGTATTTATTATACCGCACCGAACCAAAAAATTTTCAAATTCACATTTTCCCATCCCACAATTCGTTAGTTCTCTCAGAATCCCCACATAGTTTTCTGGTAAACCTCGGAACAGAAATTTGATGCGTTTGATGAGAGGAAAATCCCATGACATTCGATTGCTCATACTCAAATTATTAATCTTTTCATTTTATTTATTTATTTTTATTTTTGTTCATTTTTCTTTCATCTGTAAACCACCGCACAGCTACAATAATTCTGGGAATATAAGGATTAAGAGGAATGCAGGAAATTGAATTACGGAGTAAAAAAATAGTGCGGTTAGTTGCAGAATGCGAATCGAAAGCCTGCATTTGGTGAAGCCGGAATTAGTGCGCGCTGCAGGTCGTTACGTACAGGTTTCTGTATAGTTAACTTTTTTCAATTTTTCATCCAGTAAAAATGTATCATTTTCCCCATGTCTATTGTGCTACGAAACAAATGCGGTTATACAACGAACCTTATTCGCTTTTATTAAAATTTCATTGTAAAATAACACAATGTTTTGATTGAATAACTTATCCGCATATATCACGGTTACAATTATATTGCACGATTCTGCTGTATAGCTCCGAAAATGATCAAAGTGTATTTTTCGACCGTTTCATTTATTCGCGGTAATAAATTCCCGGTAATTTGTGGTTTCCAGTGAAATAATTATAGGCATACGTATAATGTATGGATCGAGATCGATCGGTTAAGTCGTAAAATTTTCAGAGATTTTTATACCTCGACGATTACACAGGTCCAATTAATCTACAGCGTATATAATAATAAGAAAAACTGTTTTTGCAGTCGAATAAAAACAGAAAGTAATTAGTTTCTCAAAAACATATGATAATTAACATCAAAAGTGTCCAACCGATTTCTGTACTTCAAACAAAAAAACAAAAAAAAAAACTCACGATAATAATCCTTATTATATTGTATCATTTTTCGTGTTATTTTTCGCTCGTTACCTCGTGATTTCGATTCTTTTTCTTTCTTCTTTATCATGTTGTACTTTTTTTCTTTTAATTTTTATTAACATTTTTTAATTAATTTTTTTTTTTTTTTCTCTTGGTTCCATCTCCACAGGACGTCGCAGGTGTCGCTGCAGTTGTCTTTGTTCTTTAATTAAAACAAACAGTTTCACACCCTGCCACGCAAATGAATGAACGCATGTGTACCGCGCATATACTATACATTACTCTCGTACATTTTACATAATATGTATACGCGGGTATCGGTATATGTACGCGCACTCATCTCTATCTGTTTTTTTTCTGCTTTGAACCCGACAGGCGTTAAAGGGTCGCACGTTGTACCCGCGTTGTGTGCACAACCTTTCGCAAACGTACCGATGTACGTACATATACACCGCATGTGTACACGTGAAACTGAAAAAAAAAAAAAAAAAAATTATAATTACGATTTGAAAATAAAAAAAAAACAAAAGGAAAAAAAGTGGTAAATAACTTCCTGCGTGAGGGTATAACGAACGTTTCAGAGAAATTCCTCGCCAGTAATTTTGTCGATATATTATACGTATGGTGATGATGACGATATGAAATAGTGGTGTATAGAGTGCAAATAATTCTATGGTTATACATAACCGATTATCATCATTGGCTTGATTCCAAAAAGGTGGATGTGCACGCGTATTAATTGATTGGTTTAATCGAAGCAATAATCAATTACCAAGCCAATACAGGTTCATTGGAGTTTGCGGTTCAGTGTCGGACCGCGTCAGAGCCGGATTACCAAAGTTCACCGCAATACGGATGCCTGTATACCTCGTAGGGTATCTGCTCCAACTTCCTGTAACTGCATTGTGTTTCGAAAACGCGAATACTGCAGGATTCCTCTACCTGTATACCCTTACAGATCTATATAAATGTATTAGTTCGAAGGTATGCCAACCGCGATAGCCGTACCGAACCTAAATTCTCGGCGATCCCCCTCAACAGGAGCTACGTCATCTTCCAACGGTAATAAGTCTTGTAACAGGTGCTCCCGCAAGATATATTTCGTAACCCAATTTCAAACTTCTCAACCATTATTATTTATGTGACATTGAACAGACCATAATTCTCAGAAAAATATATGTACCACCTAGCATGTAGTTCACTTTCCTCGAATCTTCGGTGGACAGTGCGGTAACTTGTGAGTATTACATTTTATTTCACATAATTATAATATTTATTGGAAAAATGTAGATTTCTCATTCGCTTTATCACCATGCGATACGTACGCGCAGGGACGCGTGCATTGTGCCTGAATAATAATAATCATCCAGTTGCTACGCCGCCAAAATATTGACCAACCAAAATATTCGACTGACCGATTTTGATGGCGGAGCCATCAAACGCGGTACAGAATGTGGATAGTGCAGTTCGGCCGAATTCCATTTCATGGGATATGATGTATTCATAAAACGCATATGCGAAAATACCCGCAGCGGTAGAACTATCCGTATCTATACGATACCGCTGATGTGAAATGCCCAACGCGGCGTACTATACCTAACCATGTATACCTGATGTACTTATAATAGGTTTACCTAATCAATTATTTCATAGCTTTCCTCTTCACGTTCCCAAAGCTCTTTATGATTATTGCACACGCCATTGTAGTACCTATAACGTATCACGCTATGAAACGATTACCTTTATAGGTACGTACACGCGGGTACATCGTTGAGGTTGCGGTTCGCATAACGCGTTCCGACAGAAATTAATGTAAAATTTGGATTTTTTTCAATCCTCGTAAGACTTTTTCAAAATATATGCGATGATGTCGTAGCAAATGTACATATGTACGCTCGGTTAGGTTGATTCTGAATTGCTTCGCGGCCAAGCGTGCGTTTGGACAACTTTTTCGTGCAGCTGGGCCGGCTACGAAAAGTTGTCCAAGCGAGTTTGGCCGCGAAACGATTCAGAATCAAGCTAGCCGGGCGTACTTCGTACTTCCGCAGTTTGAGATTTTTTCGGATCATCACGAATATTCCCGTGCAGGAATTTGTTAAGGGCAGCATCGGGGCTAGAACGGGGTTGTAATGCCTCAGCCGATAAGCACGCCACGTGCCGTCCCGAACGGGTCCTCAAAAAGGTTGACTGGGTAATCCTACTTAAGGACGCCTGCTGTCCGAATCAAGACCTAAGTGAGGCTATGCTAAGATGTCCCTTCTCGAAGACGCCGTACGTACCACCTATCGGGATCCTGCCAATGTCAGGTACAGCCCAAACAAACTTCTGCACAAGAGCGGGCGTTACTATCACTAGGAGATGTTTCACCCAAATTCAAAATGGCGAGGGTCAGACCGTACTCGAATTATTTGCGCGGTCCTCCATATTGCACCATTTTATTACAGGAACGTTGTACGTGACCGTTTGGTTACACACATGTATGTATTTTGCCGAAGAGAACCTTATTCCATCTGCAACCACGGTATCGATGTCTCGGCCAACAACTCCTCACGTTTTCGGTTTCCTTTTCTTCTCTTTACTTTTTTCTTTTTCTTTTTTTTCGACCCTTCGTTACCTGTGTAAGGTACCTATTACCTCTCGTCAAACGTCTCGCCGTCCGGTTTCGACGTATAGGTGTTGTATTATAGGAGATATAGGGCGTTTTTTATACCACATAACAAAAGAGGGAAAGGAAGAAGGAAATTGAGAATGTGGTTTGTGGTAAGTAGAAAGAAATGGTATAAAATACGTTGGTACGATATCAAATTGTCCATCAAGCTCTCTGAAAAACAACCGATTGTCCTCAACTCTTCTTGCCTTACTACTGTATTATAGATACTCTATAGTTACACTTCTTTTCCTTCCGTTTCCAGCATTTAATAATTCCTTCGATTATATCTTTAAATTCTTTGACTTTTTTCTCCGTATTGCAATATAGTTCATACATAAGTCGAAGCACAATAAGTCTACAGGGTAAACAAGATTGAAAGTTCGAAAAGAGATACAAAAAAAAAATGTCAAGTGATGATTGTCGTATTTTTAGCCATCAAACGCGACGTGGATCTCGGAATCGTTTGTACAGGTTAGGTTAGCTTTGGACCGGTTTCATTTTACTGCTAACTTGTGGCGTCAGCTTTTTCTTTCTACCCTTTAATTAGTTTTGCCATATGTTGTATACCACATTATATGTATATGCGTATAATGTAAGTATGTATTTATATATGTATACTACAGTGCTGTAAACTAAAAACAACTTCACCTAATTTTTCTAAGAAAAATCGAATTTTCCGAGCAAGCTTTTCCATCTTTCCATATAAGTAGATCAACGATATCGCCTTATCATCGATGAATTTGACACGGATTACATATCACGTGAACTACAGACGTATTTTCGAAATGTATAATACAAAACACTCGTATATAAGCGGATCTGCAGGTTACTCCGCTGTTTTCTTTGCAAAACAACGAAGAAGAATAAGAGAAAGAAAAAGAGGAAAGAGTTATAGCGAATTGCGTTTAGGTTTTAGAACGTACCTACGTAGAAACGTATTTTTAACCCAACCACGTATGTCCCGTAGTACCCACCCCATCAATTACGGGTTAATTCCGGGTAGAGAAACAACAATTCTCCTGTATAAATACGTAATTATAGCGGATCGAAGGAATTTGCTGACCAACTACGAACTCGAGCAGTTATACAAATTTTCAAGTTTCAATTCTAGTCGATTAAATCGTACTGACAAATTTTAACCACAAACATCCATCGCCGAATGTATAACCACTCTCATGTACGTACATGGAATTCGAACCGAATCTGTAAAAAAAATAAATAAAAGTACAAAACAAAAGAAAAACCCAAGATTAAAAATAACACCACGGGGTGTACGGATATACTATACTACACACCTACGAGGTGTACCATATATATATTAGCAGAAGCGAAAAGGAGTAATTTGAAAGTGGAAAGAGGAAATGTACGCGTTGCCCATGCGGAATTAAGGTAGTAAAACGTTAAAACCCGTCCATAAAACAGTATTATAAAAATGTTGGCCGAGCTACGAGTTACGGTTGCACCTCGAGCACCCTGCATCAGCAGCAGAACCAGCAGCGCGGGTATCAACGGTTGGAAAAGGAAAGAAGAACAAGGGGGTGTGGGTGGGATAGGGTTAGTCTGTATCTGGTATGAATGATACATATAATGTACTCCACCATATTTAAATGAGAGGGCTTAACCACATTAAGCTTCTTCGGTCGAGTCTTAGCGAAGATGGAGTTAACCGCGTACGCACCATACTTCACATCGCTGCTACTACAAGCATTATATTTGTTTAAGAAAAAGAAACAAATAAAACAATAGGTAATATTAATAACAGTGGATATTAAATGCGATCGCTGCCAAGGACATCGTGCGTATAAAATTTTATCGCGAATGAAATTTTTTTTTTTTTTCACACACACGTCTATACAGGGTGAGTCACCACAAAGGTCCGATTCGGGAGGAGCTTCGGTTAGCTGAGGTTTCGTTTTCATCCATTCTTAATTCTCAGAATAACAAGGAAGAATAGATCAAAGCGGAGCCTCAGCCAATCGAAGCTCCTCCCTAATCGGACCTTTGCGGTGATTCACCCTGTATGTATGTATACCGTACCATGATCGAAATGAAATTTTTGAAAATGCAATTTTTACGATCGTATATTTAATTTGAACACGATAATTTTGAAAGTAACAATTTTTTGTCGGGGTCTCTCTTCGGAGCCACTGCGGATGATGTTTTTTTTTTGTTTGTTTTTTTTCGTTTCGTTTGTGTGGTAAGAGGTATTCTTTGATCCTTGATAAACAAGTCGGGCCTCTGAGTCGAGTTGTCTTTTCACTGACTGGCGTCGATCTCACTCTATACAGAACAGGTATATGTATGTACATATATGTATATGTACACGCGTATACCTTACACGGGGAAAACACTCCCGACCGGATATTGCCCCATATTTTAGGGTGAACTTGAAATTGAGGGAAGAAGAACGTGATAGCTGTTGTTTTAGCGATAAAGTCAACCTTGATTTATATTTCGTGCTCGAAGCGTCTTTTCCGTCTTTGATCTGCTGCAGCTATTCTCGCTTTACGTGAAATTGGGTTCTTTGATCATAACTTGTTAAGTAAAATTTCTCTTTCTCTCTTCTTCTCTCTCCTTCTCTCGTTCATGATTTCTCCATGTCTCGGAGGTTAAGAGTTGAATAATGAATAGGAAAAGAATAATCCAATCAATTTTGATATCCGAAGTTACCGCTGTTTCTTATGCGTTATATGTGTATCGTATGTGTATGTTATGTGTATAACGTAATATATTATAGTTGAAGTTTACGTATCATGTGCAAGGTAATTCAAATACGATCCCACCATATAGTGCGGCAAACGATCGTCTATTATGGTCCTATTATGTGAAGCCATTACTTTAACTCGTGGTATAACTGCAACCGGGTAACCAATAACCACATATACAACATACATAGAGTATTCCCATTAAAATAACATTGCTCGTTTCGTTATCAGACTGACCAAATTGCACATTTATACACATATATCTATAAATATACGGTAAATATAATTTATTATTTAACATCGCACCAATTCCGAAAAATATTTCCACAATTTAATTTTTTATTTGTTTTTTTGTTTGCTTTCATTTTAATTATTTTACGGTACACCTGATTTTCAATGAATTGCGATTCCACCGCGATTCGAAAACGGTGTAACATCGGAGTTCGTATAGTCGGTGAATTTCGCTCTACTTTCTTCTTTTTTTTTCTTTTTTTTTTTTCTTTCATATCGCGCGGTCCGCATGACGTTATCTCGTTTATATACGTACGAATATGTAGGTATATATTTGCATTGCGCCCATATAGGTATACGTATATGTTCGATACGTGGGTGGTTCTAAGTTATAGGGAAGCTATCACCGTGTTTTCTACCTGCCCCCGAGTTTCGTCGTAAGTCAAACGTCCATCACGTTTAACATATAGATTGATTCTGTTGACCTCCTCGTGTATTTCCTGCCATATATGGTATATACCCATACAACCGCTGTTGTACCAGAGTAGTAGTAATGTTTGCTTTATAACCCTGATACTCCTGTCAAAAACCCCCTCGGGCTCTGAAGTTTTCAGGTAAACTGCACATAAGCGCTTTTCAATTTACATTCAATGATTCGCTCTCATATACTGCGATTCTCGTAATACATGCGTGAAAAATACGCGTTTCATACGGTGACTGCGTAATTATCAGTCTTATTATATCATGATTACTAGTACATTTTAGCGTGGAATCGATTTAACGAACATTCGAGCGAATGAATGTTTGAACGAATGAATAGACGAATTGGAAATAAAGGAAAATAATCGTTTTTCCTCGCTCCACACGTACATACGTATAGGTACATACACAATACACATGCTATTTTGACCCGCCGTTTTGTTGGAAATAATTAATTACCATTGAACTTGTGTAAGAGTATGGTTTTGGAATCTGGGTGAAATTCCGATATTTCAATGACCCCGTGATTACAAATACATCGTTCACCGTAATCAACATCGCACACTAGTTATACACATACACACATCTGTATGTGCACTCCTTGCATTTGAACATTTGATTTTATGTACAGTAGAGAATATAATTCACGAGCGCCAACATCGAATAGCGGCATGATTTTTTGACCAAAAACAATCATAATTAGATGAAAGTCCGAATAGACCACTAGGTTAATAATGGATAGAAACGAACGGCAAAAATCGATCGACCCGGTACCGATCTATCAATAGGAAAATAGTGTCAGGATAAAATTTCGTCCATCGTCTTATACAGGAATGGTATATATATAGGTTCTATTACTTATGAATTTTGGGTATGGATAGACTCGGTATCAATAACGTGTTACACGGTATTTGAATTCTTTAAAATCTGCAGAGGGGTGTAGGAAAGAATGAAAAAATTAGAGAAGTTAAAATAGAAGGTGAAATAACGAAAAGAACTACGAATAAAAAAGAAGGAAGTTGAAGAGATAAAACTGTGATGATTATTCCAGTTAACTGATTTTATGCTTGAATAACGTGTTTGGATTACAACGGCAGGAGCGTCCGTAGCAGGACGTGATACGACGACGATATGGTTGAAGGACATCAAAGAGTTCTTTTTGAGGATTGGTGAGATCAGTTCTGAAGACCGACACATTTTCTATTCTATCTTCTGCCATATATACCTTATATATAAGGAGAGATATTCCACCGCTCGTCCGACGATATCTCCTGGGACGAAATGAAACGTCCAGATGGCTGATCCTCGTCCCTTTACTTCCCGAGGGTGACTTTTCGATCACGCCATATAGGTAACCCTGTAAAGTTCGAGTTGCTCCATATTTTCATTCTTTTCTTTCATTTGCAGCTTTTGTTTTTTTTTCTTAACTATCGCGTTTACAGTAATTTTTAACGAATTTTGTTTTATTTCAGAACTGACTTGAAAAATGAATCTTCTTGGTAACAAGAAAAGAAAAAAGAAAAAAAAAGAAAAAAAAAACACACTCGTTGAATTTATAGCCGGACAAAAAAAGTATAGTCAGGGAACGTTCAAGCTCGGGCGTTCGTCGAAAATTGTGAAATATGTTTTTCCATCCCGATTTCCTCAACTTTCCTTCATAATGTGCGTTAGATTTATGTAAAAACGAGCGAGTAAGTCGAGCGTATAGAATTATACACGTCCAATCGGCAGGATTAACTCTTCCGGCTTGTGACATAGGTACATTTTATTTTTATAATTGCAGCTATCTGCCATACTCGTATTATATGTAAATCTTTGATACGTAAGTCTAGTACACACATGTATTATGGATAAATCGCGCACGAGTAGAATGACTAGGAACATGTGTACTGAAGCGCCATCGAGTATTTAGAGTACATAGAAATACACTATACAAAACGGAAATGAAGGCGTACGCGGTGCAGGTTAAATTATAGAAGTGGCAGGGGAAAGACTATGCCAACTTACGCGAGCAGAGACGAAGTAATAATGACATACTTCGATGGGATAATGTACATATATGTATAGCACTGCACGGGGAGGTGAGCTTCGTCGTTTTAAATCAACTAACTGGGGGCTGACGCACAGCTCTATAACTATACATAATACAAGCTGCACCTTGTATTTGCAGTATGCAGCTCGTTGATGCTTGCAATCCAGAATCCCTTCCTAATTCTTGGAACGAAATACCAACCGTCGTCGGTACAATTCCTACTATTTGAATAGGACAAACTCCCGCATATTTATAGCTGCCGTAGATCGCTTCCTCTCGCACATGTATCCACTGTAAAATGTGATCCGTAAAGTGCATAATTATGATAGTACTGTGAAATGTTCTTCGTCTCGGTGGCTAATAATAAAATATATACATGAAATGCCCTTATTAAAAGCGACCGTGTTTGTTTGCTCAGATCTTGTTACCTAACATTGGAAAGAAAAATTTTTTGCATTGGTTTGATATTCAGTTAGCACAACAATTCCAATTCACATCTACAAAGGATCATATTTTTCCTTTTTTTTTCGTACGACTTCCTCCCCCCCCCCCCCCCCCCCCCAAATCTCTTTCCCTCACTAAACCAATATCGGCATTACTCTGCGGACTATTTCCCTCGACTACCCTTAATGAGGGGTTGAAGATTTTGTCTACTGAAGCAGTTGCTGCCGGGGTAGAAAGTGCGGGAGAAATTGTGCAGAAATTTAGCCCACAAGGAGAAACGATGCGTCAAAAATTGCAGCTTTGTTAGACAAGTACATACATAGTATATACGTATGGGGAAGCCCGCATGCGGGGCTGCAGCTAGGGGTGAGAATTTTGTTCTTCCAACCCCCTTTTGCAGCAGCAAGAGTAGCAAATTTCAAGAAATCCGCACCGCGAACCGGATAGACAAAGCTTGCGAGGATAGGGAGCTACTTTTATTTGCTGAGGTAAGCCGTGAATCAACAAACGGAGAGGTAGACGAGTCCTTGTGTCATCCCCTTGTACTACTACCGCCTATTTTTCTTCCTCCTTTTGTTTTCGTTTTTTCGTTTTTTTTCTTTTTTTTTTTCTTTTTTCTTATTCTTCTCGCTACTCTCGACAAAAGACGACGACGACAACGCAAAACGAATACTATACGACTACGACGTAGTAAGACGTTACCCCCGGAAAGATGTTCACACCTTATATTCCGACACCCACTCAAGATATACGCTGCTCTTCACTCGCGGCTAAAATTTTCAAAGAACGAAAATTTGAAATTTATGGCTAACGACGAACGATGGAATTGTGCCACACACATATAGTCGTTGCGACCAGTGGGTGGGTAAAATTTTCAGCTCTATATATACTTGAAATTTTTTTTTCCACCCCCGAAATTCTTAGACGGAACAAAAATATTCAGAGCCTATTTGAGGAGCACGAGAATTATCCTTTTTTTGGAAAACGGCGTTGTGTCAAAACTTCGAATCGTTCAGATCGAATTCAACGTTGATCTCTTCAGCGGGACTATGATAATTCGAACCAAACATAGGTATATTGTCTTTACCATTAACTGATTGCTTTACGGTTGATTCGCATATACTCGAAGCTCTAATATATTACGTTTTTGTCAGGCATAAACAACGACATCAGTCATGATTAGAGGCTCTTGTAAAAAACCATGATTTTTTCGCATTTATGGCCGACTCGATCAACGTGCAACATTACAATCCACACGTGTTGACTTTACCTTTTGCTCCCCCTTCTCGATGCACATTCATTGTTTCAATGTATGCCCCGAAGCCAGTCGAATTACGCGAATTGAGCAGATCATACAGAGAACAATGTTGATCGATATTCCTTTCCGAACATCGACTCGTCGAATGACTGCAGGCGTAAAAATAACCGCGCGGAGAGTTGAAAAACACGAGTCTGAAAATGAGCGTAAAACTTTGTTTATAAATTTCAAACAAACCGTCGCTCACGAAACTGTGGGGTTTGGTTAATCAATGCGAAATATGTCCAAGTTTAACAAGGGGTAGTTTATGGAGACGGTTGAACCTACGATAGTTCATACATTGGCAATGAGCGGTTATACGCAAATCGGAATACACATTATCGAACAGTAGAGTTTGCGTACGTTTCTATAGCATCAACGGAATACCCGTATGTGTATACCTACTTGTCATAATGTATAGTAGATACACCTACCTTCTACCTACTGTGTAGTTTCAAGTACGTGCATTGCAACGGCTTATTCACACCCACCTCACGAAATTACGCGTCGGGCTGTGTGCCAGGTGCATAGTTCATGTTTAGACACCATACCGAATACCATCTGCCATATTTACTCTGGCCAAACATAATTTATTGGTCGCACTATACATACTACTTCGTATTGTTACATCCCCTGATGCGGTATGGCTCGGGATATGTTGGGAATTCTTTGCCAACTTTGCCTGCTTAATAATTCGCTCGACCTAGCCGACATTTTTTGTATTTTATCTGCTTATTGTGCTCGCAGGAATGGATCATTTTATGAATCACCTCTTTTTTCTACATGGAAAAACAACCGTGAATCGTCATTTTTGAAAGCTCGTCCAACGGACGTTTGAAAAGATCCGGCATCAAAATGGTACCGATGATTTTACGTCGACCAAAAAAAAACAACAAAAATGATAATATTACGAATGTGAATTGCTTGTACAATTCTTTGATAATTAATTCAATCTGTTTTTGTTACCCGGAAAAAATAATGGTCCGTATTCAAAGGTATAGCTTTTAGGGCTAAAAGTGTCGGACTAGGTTTTTCATACGTTGAATTTGCTACGAGGAAAAAATCTAGTTAGACACTTTTAGAGCTGAAAGCGAATTATGAATACTGGCTAATATCTTTCGAGCGTGAAATTCGTCTTATCTGTGCAACGAATAGTAATTTTGTGTCTCTTTTACGGACAAAAGGCGGATGTGCCGTCGATAGAATTGACTTGTTTTATATTCCATCTGTTTTCCTGCATTTTTTTAAATTTACGTTATTTTCATAGATCGACATCTGGGTCGATCGGATATCGTCATTATCCCTCGTCGCTGTGATAAGAGAGTAATATGCGTAGGGGTATAAGTAGCGAGGGATGGCGTGAGTTGTTATTAAATAAAATACACGGTTGCTCATCAATCAACTGGCTAAAAAGAACCTTGTCATTATTCGCGCGTGTCCTCCTACCCTTCGATTCGAGATCCATCCGATGAATGATTTGCAACTATGCAGAGGTTACATAATGGCGGCATATACATGGGGCGATCACCCTCTCTGCGTACTCTGTATATTATTTTGCAAAGTTAGGCTTGTTGCGTCATCGACAACTGGGTGCTCTCGGGGTTTCCTTGCCCCGAGGGAGAAATCCTGTCTCTACAAGGGCTTACTGTTCATGGGGAAGGTTTTTGTAATCCGTCCCATTCTTCCCATTAGGTTTAGAATATCATTATGATTATAACATTCGCCCCATATTATACGAAAACTAATCAGAATTTATGCAACGTTGCGAAAATCAAATATTATCTCTGTATATATAGCACGACAGTTATATTCTTATTGTATCGTACACATCATCCGCGGCAGAAATATAGTTTTGACGAAAGCCACCCTTAAATGTTTACGAAAGTAACGGCTTCCAATGTTATTTACTTATTTTTTTTTTTTTTTCTCTTATTTTCGCGTCCACTTATGAAGAAAAACATCTTCCGCGTGCTGTTATTCTTATATGAGGTTGGACAACCCGCAGCCTGGAAAACGGGAAGGTTTCATTTTACCGAAATATGAAACTACGTGCGACGAGGGTAGAACTGATGGGGGTGGGTATATTGCACAGCACCCTTATGTAAACTGAACCCGAACCCCTAAATCTTATAATTATACTGCATATTTTGCACACGTATGCGTATAACGTATAAACGTAACTGCGTGCGGTTCGCTTGATGATATTAAGGGCGCGCAACATTATTAATTCATTATTTTCAATTTTACTTTTTCGATAATATCTCATTGAAACGAAACAAAAAAAAGAACAAAAAAAAAAAAAAGGACGTAAATGATGTGTTCAAAATTTTTACACGATTATCTGCCTTTCAAACTTTTAACGCATATTGTTTTCGGGGCGACTAATTAAAAGAAAAAGCGAGTTTAGTTAACATTCACCGGGAGAGGGATGGGGGATGATATACGATTAGACACGTGTGAGGTATACCCACACATTTTTCGAAGAGGATAAAAGTGTTGTTAACATAACAGTGAATGAAAAATGAAAAATAAAGAAACGAGGAAAATGAGCAAATTTTTTAATTTTCAAGCTTGGCGGCCAGGGGTTGGCTCTTTGAAACAAAGACCTTTGAACGCACGTCAAGGAATGCGCAGGAAATACCAGCCGAACCATTATATTATACATGCGAAGACATATTTTGCCCCCAAGGAAAATATTAGATTGTTCTTCGATCAAGTTGCCCTGATAATGCGTATCAAAAATAAGAAGCTCTCTTCCAGGTTCCCCCTGACGCAAGTTAAAGAATAATCATAACATGGAACGCAAAACGGTGGCGCTCATGAATTTCTCCACTCAATCAATAATAATCAATCACATCATATACAGTCGGTGATTTTTGCCGGTGTGCAGCGTGCGGTATGTTTTATTCATTTTTTTTTCTCTCGTTTTGTACACATAATTTCTTTGGCGCAGCGTAGGACGCCGTAACATTAATTGCCGTCTGGCACACGATTGCCGTTTATTAACCGTCCACCGCTCCTGCAGTCCCAAATTGACAAAAAACTGAGAAACGTGCGGTTGGAGGAAGGCCGCCTTCTTTTCTCTCTTTTTTTCGCTTCATCTTTTTTTTCACGATTTTCTTATTCTCTTCACCAGCCTCCTCCACCGCATATAGACCTGCAGAGGATATTAAGTGACCGGGCGTGTTTTGGTCTCGAGAGCTTCTTTCTTCCTTCACCGACTAGACAGACACGTCTTATGTACTATGTGGTATGTGATGTATCGTTGTTCACATATCCTATTCCGGATAGAAGGTGACCGGTTGTAACGCAGAAGTCGTACCTACCCTTAACGAACCTTACGTAAATGAAAAAAGGTTGATTTTGGTTAGACGTTAGCTGCTATCGCTGTCCTACGGGATTGCCGTCGCTTCCACTTTCTGTCAAAATATAGGCGAAGTGTTTTTCAACCCTGCAGAATATACGATATCATTTTACGGAGAGTACATCAAACTCGGATCCACGAATATATCTGTTATTCCGACGAGAGATATATTCGTATACCTACAGTCCCTACCGATATAGAAAACCTGTCACTGAGCCCCACGCTCCGTATCGGATCAAATTTGACAGTCGTTATATCAGTTGGTGCCCACTTACCATAATTCAATCCTGAGAGAGAAAATAAAAAATCCTTGGCTCACCTGATTTCCGAATTCTGT
The DNA here is from genome assembly GCA_963978495.1 of Athalia circularis. Lineage (NCBI taxonomy): Eukaryota > Metazoa > Arthropoda > Insecta > Hymenoptera > Athaliidae > Athalia > Athalia circularis. The sequence goes on from OZ021699.1 coordinate 27,007,625, forward strand.
GAGAAGAAATTTTTCGCAAAACTGTGGCGTATTGGAATATTTTTTTGCACTTTGCAGGAATATCGTTACGCCCCGGTCAGATGCGCCGCGTTATACCTATTTTTCCTGGGGGGTAAAAAAGACCGAAGAATATTTAAAAATGTGGTATTGTAAAAGCTGCTCGTATCACCCTGCTGCATTATGCATATATCCGTACAGGGCAGCCGTGCGCACAATGACATAGTCGTTACAGGGACAAATTTACCGGAGTCATAAATATTTTCAACCGCGTCGTGGAACGTATAATGACGTGTGCTGCATACATCAACTTCGTATTTGATTCACCGGATATGATACTCCATCGACAGTCCCACACGGTAGACAAATTATCCTTAAATTATCTACGTCTACAACGTATAGCCTCGCAGGATAAAAATTAGACCATCCGACTCGCGTTTTAGTCATTTTGAAAATTATCTTTTCTCAGCGGATCAATAATCGAACCGAACGACCCATTCTCATGTCTCATCTACCAATTCAGTTTGTGACGGGGGAAATGGAGATATACGAGTTATTTGCGCTCTAGACCGTTCGCAGTTCATATCTTTCTTTTTTTCTTTCGCATGACTCGATATTCTTCAAAAAATTCTGAAACACGGTCATCTTTTCATTTTAGCACCAGATAAATGTTTCAATTGTTCGCTTTCAGTGCCCTATATACAGACAGACGTTGAAATTCGAATGTGAGCTAATTAAGGATCAAAATAGATTTATATGTATGTGTGAGGAAAAAGTCGAGCGTTTGTGTTGTGAATATAGATATATTTATTCTATTGCGAAGTTGCTGTTTGACTCGAGCCTAGGTCTAAACAAATCTCGATCCTCGGAGGTATGAGCTCAAGAGTACAGCTGTATATAGCTGCAGTTTGCAGGGGTGCGAGGTGGTCTGGTGTACGTAAACCTCATTCCCTGTAGATCTATGTATATAACATACATATTCGTGTACCTGTAGCCGTATACTTTAATGTATAATATACCAACCTCCGTAAGAGTCGTATTCGCAACGGAACGATTTTAGTTTCAGTTTATATTACGGTAACGGTGCTTTATACGAGCATGGTTTTACACGAAAAGTTTTCTGCGCGTGCTTTTGACGGGCTATAACCGCTCGTTATACACCTGCAGATGTGGAAAAAAATAAACAACCGAATAAATAACAAAAAAATAAGAATTGAAGCGATGAAAATTTGCATCGGAGAATGAAACCTCAAATTTTCACCAGTTATATAATTTTCGAAAATATTTTATAAGGAATCGGAAAAAAAAGGGAAGGCAAAGCGCAAAAATACAAACAAAAAAACCTATTGGCGTTGAATCGAATACTGCTGCAGGTGAAATTGCGCTGCCAGAAAGTTCTAGAAGTTGATGATTGTAGAATCGAAGCGTGTAAATACTGTGCGAGCTAGAAATTGAGTGCAGGAGTGGAAATAAACTCAAAACTTGCTAATGAAAGCTACGTGTATTTTGTACGAAAACAAGTGTATAACTTGTAGCTATGTAAATATATATACGTAGATACGTACCTATGTATACTGCAGTATAGTGCAGTGGTGGATATTACGAGTATCCAACCTCTGGTTTAATTTTGTCGAACGTGTTAGTAATCAGTAGTATAATATAGACACATACGATTATACACGTATGAGCCAATCGTTACGTCGCATACGCCATCTTGTCGTAAATTTTTCGAGTTACTCGAATTTTTATTCCATTATTTTAAAACCACCGCTTCGTATACCTCCACGTATAAATATTATAGAAAATTTTCGGTGTGGGCACTAGACATTTTTCCTGGAAAGTTTGAAATTAAATTAAAAACTTTCTTAGAAATTTTTCTCGAGGCTAAAATCTTTTCGAAGGATGAGCGCGACTCGTCGCGTTCGAAGCGTCGCGACGCCTAACTAAAACGCGATATTATACTCACGAGGCTAGACTGTCTTTCTAGAATCACAAATAAAAAATTTAACGAACCCCATCAACGCCCAACCGAGTGTAATCGATGTATAATATATATGCCTACAAGTTTTGAGCGCGTCGCTAAACACGGAAAATCCCTTACCACATTTTTATCATCTTCCCTTCGTCTTCACAGCGCCCGTATTGTCTGAGGGAATCGAAGCGGTTTTGCATACCTGTACGCACACATGTACACACGGAACATATCAAAGAGAACGTATATAGGTATATAACGTCTTATCAAATATTTATTCCGGTTGAAAAAGTTCTCTTAAAGGATCGAACTTCCATTTTTCTTTTTTTTTTTTTCAAGTGTAGCACATGGTATATATCTATATGGGTAAAAAGTTGCGAAATTCTTGCGATTCTTGACATCCCCGCTATCCCTTAGACTCTGGGAAAATCGTCAGTTGTTACCCCTAAGACGTAAGACAACCCTTGGAAAATGCTCTCTCCCCGTTTCACACCACCTACCGGTCTGTACCTACTCTTCTTTATAGCTAAACGATTCCATTACGACATCTGGAATGGCGCAACCTTATCGTACCTCCTTACTTACACGAGTTGGTGGTACGATAAGAAAAATCGGCTGCTCGTTCCCTTTTAGTATTTCTTTGGTTTTCTTTCCTTTTATTTTTTGACACGAAATTTTCGGCTTTTCTCACGTTCCCCGGAGATAATACATAGAAATTTATGCTCCGCGTACGTACGTAAGTTGGGCTGGCATGCAAACGTATTTCCAATCATATATATATTTTTCAATCCCAAATCTCACGTGAAATCAAATTTTTTCACATCTCGTGCGCTTAATGAGTAAACATTTTTAAGCTATATACTCAAAACGTCTGGGGAGGGTTTTTCTTTTCGGGTCTGGAAACGTTGATTTTTCGTTCTGACGTGGAATCAAAAAATATTGGACGCAATATTGCGACCCTCGTGTTATTGTACGACCGTTTACCGAGCCTGAGTTTTCGATATTAGAATAGAAATCTGCGGAGCTAGTACCTAAAGCATCAACGCTAGTTATAAGCAGCCAGTTTTGGGATCGCGAATGTTTGCTGTGGATCGGTAAAGTCCTAAGTGCGACCAAATAATACCTTTAAGCTCTCCTAATAGCGTGGGAGTTGCGTATGGTACGTACGGGTACAGTAGTGCTGCAAATATATTTCCCTTTGGGATTAATGAACCCTACCGGCATATTCAACGGTATGGGTATGTACATATTATACCTGTATACTTACCGATTAGGACCGGCCCGTGACCTTCTTACAAAGATACATTCCCTTACGACCAAGATTTTACCGATGTACGACCGAATCTTGTACCGAATGAACCGTACACGTATATACGGCGCACATACGAACGGATAGGAGGATCGGAAATCCCCACGTATAACCCGAAATCCTGTACAAAGCGATTCAAACTGTGTAACTTAACCAGATTCAGGTCTCTACCATGCAGATTCGAGGTATACCTCTTGGGGAGTTTTTTTTTTTAAACTTAAAACTTCTCGCGGTTTATTTTTCATTATTTCATCTTACTTTCATTTTTAAAGAAATTGTTAAACGGTAAAATCGCGTGCAGTGCGAGGAGAGAATCAGGGATTGGAAAAGGGAAGTGGGGATATTAAACTGCGAGCGAACCCTTGGGCGCCGCGACGCAGTACTCGTATTCCGCGAAGGGTTGGTTGGTTCGTAGGGAGATAAAGTTAAGTGAGAATTTGCATATTTTACCGGTATTTGCATATTTTAGCTCTTCCAAAAGTTTATTCGTAGGCGTCTCCAACGCCCCGTTGCATGCCGGTAAAACGAGCGTTGGAAAATGTCGGGGGGGGGGGGAGGGGGGGGGAGGGCGAACAACGCGAAAGTGTTTCGGGATTCAGCCGCGAGACTACTTCACAGACCCGTACAAATAAAACAGCTTGCGGAACCCCGATCGGGGTGGGAGAAGAAAAAAAAGAAATAGGCCAGAAAATCAGGAACGTAAAACGTTTTATTTCTAATTATTTATTTATTTATTTTTGTTCAATTGAATAGAAATAGGATTTCTTCCACATATATTTTTGTGGAATAATTTTGCAGTTGAAAAGATGTGAAAATTTATATTAATTGGCGAAATTGTCGTTTACAATTAAACGTGACCGTGCGAAAAATTGCAAAAATTAAATATCAAAACCGTGCGGTTTTCATTTTTATAGTTCTCTTTTATACAGTGGCCACGGCTGCAACGGCGAAAGCTTTGTCTCTAATTGAACCGTGACTTTTTTCATTTTTACTAGATTTTGCCTGTAACTGTGTCGAATTGACCTATGCGGCACGAAATAATACGTATATACGTCTATATCCCATGATTTTTATCAATGCCTCGTGGCGCAGCTGGTTATACATGAATAGGCGTTTAATTAACTGCGTGCCCAGAATTCACCGCAAACTTTATGGAGATATACGTATACGTTAATTGTTTTGCCACCATTCCCAGCGTCGGATCGGCATCACCGAAACCAGAACATCGACCCTCGTTTCGCATATAATTATTTCAATGGTCTTGTCTGATCGGACTACGTTCACCGCAAAATTTGAATAATTATGGTCGCCAGAATCAATTCATTCCGATTCAATTATACGTGCCGTATAATTTTTCGACAGTTGGCGGTGGCTACGAAATTAATTTTTCTATGGATTCGACTGGATATTATATCGATACGTCAGACAATGCAGTTATATTCGCTTTGATCTTTTGTTTTTTTCATTTCATCCCTCGTTGGATGAACGATATTATAGGATGGGATATTGTGGTAGAGATAGCTGTCGGTGAGCCGAAGACCGCCATGATACTCGCCATAGAACTGATCTTATCTTGCCGGTAGGCTTGTCAGCGATTCTGCAAATACTGCGACTATCACCCATCCCGATTCTCGATGCTCCGCCCCGTTCTAACCCTCGTCTTTCGACCTCTTAACGATCCGGGAAGATCCCGTTCTACCTATACGGATATACCAATCACCATCATTCTGCACTTGAAATTATTCCGCTTCGACGGGACGCATGGTATATATATTGTAAAGGTATATAGGAGTGTGGTCAATTTGATCGCCTCATACGGTCCATATATCCGGAGTAAATAAATCCTTATCCCGCGGGAAGTACGAGAATCTGTTTTCTTTTTTTTCTTTCTTTCTTCTTTCCATTTTACGATGAAACCTCGACCGATTATCATCCCCGGTGAAAAAGCGGTCGAAGATTTTTATCGGAAATAACAACAATGGTTCAGAAGCTCGTTAAGAAAGCCATTTTTTTTTCAACCCATCGCAGCGGTAACATCGTGAAAATTTTTGATTCGCGAGGCATAATTGATGAAGTATCGGCTTTCATCGCGGAGTGAGAGAAGTAGAGTGGCGGTAATTTATAATTAGATAATTTGTCTGAGGACGCGGAGCTGTAGACGGCAGCTTTCATTCCGGTGGTTTCTCTCTTTGTCCGCTTGGACTTCAGACCGCGAAGGGTAACCAACCAATCTACTTGAAATGGAGGCAGCAAAAGATAGAGTTCCTTCTCATTCTTTTTCTACTTCGACTCTAGTCAAAAAGAAATTGAGAGGAGGTAGAAGGGGAAGAAGCACAACCGAAAGGGAAGCGAGGCGATGGGGGGATTTCCTAAATGAGCTTCGGTCCATTTCCTCCTAGAGCTTCTGCTGCTGCTGCTACTGGTACCTACTCGCTCTTACTGCAGCGAAGAAGCTACTCGCTCCTTCTCGCCAAAGACGTTCCAGCTTTTCCTCTAAGACGCTCAATGGCGGTGCTAATTCCGTTTATATGCGAGTTTCCCCAAGACACAGGAGTTTACGTATAAATAGGTATATATAGAGTATAACATATTTTACGGTATAAAGTACGTTACAAGCCCATACCTTCCAAACCTTGCGCCTTATTTCACAAAGGCAATAAGGTTTGCTTTGAAGACATCATCGCAAGTCTGAAAAATTAATATCGGTATTATAATACGACACTTATCCATTGACCGTCGGTTGTACTCGTCAAAAATCGGACGACATTTTTGACGATATGTTTAATTGTCGGAAGAATGCTGCAGTTGGTCAACGCGCATACATGCATATATGCAGCAGCTGCTGTCATTGGTGCACACATGGGGTCCTGAGTATCTGAAGTGTATTCAGTTTATAGCTGGGCAGCTACCCATTATATTTTATTGAAGAGTCATGAGGTGATCCTTTGTGCCGCTTTCGACTATAGCTGCCCGGATCAAATCGCTTGGTCAGAGTTACGGAAGATATTGGTCGAGTAGTTCACGGAACTTTATTCCGCCCATTTCGTGTTCGACGAACACTAGTTAGGGTCACCCTCTATTCGGACGCCTCTGATTTTCATTCACTTTTCGAAGAATATTCTATAGTAAGAAAATGCGAGTCGCCTACAAAATTCAGTTCGTTATTTTTTCTGGTTCAAAAGCTACGAGTTACAGTCAGAATATTCTCGAACACTTGTGAAATCAGTCCCTCAATTTCAGTCTTGAACATTTGTGAAATTCGCTGATGCCAGACATATCGCGTTTGAGTCATGAGTTTTTGGCTACATTTTTATGCCATCATTCTCTTGTTTCCTATTTCATTCATTTTTTTTTTTGTTACTTCGATACGTGATAGGTATTTTCTTTTTCCCTCCCGCTCGGTGGCGGTTGTGTTTTTTTACGCATACGTGCGTAAGGCGAAGCGCGCGGTCTCGTTTAATTGGACCTTACCACTACCGTTCCGTTTTTGAAGAATAGCTTTCATTTGTTTCTTTTTTTCTTTCTATCTTGATTTTTGTCCGCGGCGCGCTTCGCGTATACAGAGATAGTTTTCAATTTTACGCCCCATCAATCTCCAGTAATTGGGGCAGAAGCGACACAGCTGTTACCGCCCATGCTCCGCGGCTCTACCTAGGTGCTCTATGCGGACTAGACGCCTGCACCGATGTTACTGCTATTCTAATCGCGATCCAATCCCTGATTGTTATAGAACCGGCCGTGTCACGTCGTGTAACACGCCCTCGTGACAACAGGATAACGTTCACTGATTCCCGTTGCTGGTGATAGACGTTATAAAATTTACAAGATCGTTGAAAATCACATTCAAATTCATCGATCACGGGTGTGCAACGTCGTAAAATAATGCAGAATTCGCCAGAACGAGAGTTGAGAAAGTAAAAGAATTATATCTGCAGACATGGATTTAATAGCCGAACGGGAATTATGAAGTCGTCGTCAGATTGTCGAGTCGTTCAAATTCTCTCTGATCTTCAATCAATTTTAATCACTCCAAGCGATAGTCATCTCTCTGGTGTTCTATGATCGTTCACTAATTTCAACAGCTCGAGAAATCGAATGAAAGTTGATCGAACGGGTGGTGAAAAAGAGAAGAGAAAAATTTCAAGTATCAAACGATTCCCCATCTTTCGATGTCCACTGAATGTAAGTATACCTGCTGCACACCGGTATATCGGTTTGGCCTCATAACCCCGAATACAGTGCCGAGTAGTAACTATAAAAAAAAGGGCAATCATCAGGGCGGCAGACTGTGTAACCGAACTCTGGGCCGATTATTCACGCCCGAGTTTGCCAGCTTTTTTTTGCAGCGTCAGTGTCTGTGACGCTGCGACGTGCCCTTAACTGTTAGGGGTAAAGGTATGGGAGGGTCGTTCAGAGAATAGCCCATCAATCGTCCCCATCAAGAACAGACCTTGCACCGTACCCCTCGTCAATCCAGCTGCGGATTCGCGCCAATACGATATCCCATCGAGTATGGATATATACAAGGTATCTGAATAAAAAAAAAAAACTGACAATTTTGAATTATGAATAAAAGCTGAACGTGTAAGCACAAAAAGTTTTCATTCTTTCCTCAAAACTAGTAAAAATGAAGCTTCTACTACGTTTTTCAAAATCCGAAAAATCTTGTTCCATCGTCACGAGGGTTTTAAAAAATTCGCATGATGTCGAAGGATGTTGATCCTGACCTTTGCGATTCTGGATTTTCGAGGACGATTCGGATAACAATTGACAGAATTTGAGATGCAGTTTATTTCCGGAAATGAAGCGTCAAAATTTTGGGCAGTCTAATTTCTCGACGGTTCTAAATTCGGTCAATTGAATGAAAGCTAAAATTATTTTGTCCGATACATTTTTTTTTCGGAGGGGAGTTGGATGTACCGTGAGAAGAAAAACAATATCTTCCGGTAGATTTCGCCCACTCGATTGAATCGAGTACACTCAATCAGCCCAATGTAGGCATTGCATGGTTTATGAGGAAAATTATTGATAAGATTAAAAAGAGAAAAAGCAATTACATTCCGAAATACAGTATGAAAGGAATGAGAAGAAATAAGAACGAAAGAAAATTCAGCTCAGCGTAAGAAACCGACAAATACGGTGATGAAATCTCTTCTATATTTCCCTCTATTGCCAGAATTTTTCCCCCTATCACAAAACATAAAGCAAAAAAAGAAAAAGAAAGATTAGAAGGAATAAAAAAAATAAATAAAAAAAAAACAAAAAAACAGGAGATAAAAAAACAGGGATCGATATTTGATCGGTTAAATTTCTCATGCCAACCTCCGGAGAAGTTTTGCAATCCCGAGTTGAAGAATATCGTCGTTGAGTGCCTGGGATAAATTGGCTATAGGTTTTCCCCCCTAATTTAATATTCCCAGAATTCTTCAAGTCGGCTTAAAAATGATCCTTGAACGACAACGATGCCGGATTGAAAATCGCGGAACGTCGTTCACGCAGCTTATATATTACATAATACCGCAATCGAAAACGTAATATACACTCGAGAATTCAACGGTCATGTGGCATACCTTTGCTAAGTCTATGTATATATTGGTAGGTACGCAAATTTGTGACTCGTGAAGTGAGCGGCGCATTAGGTGCAGATGATGTTGACGATGATGAACGAAATAATATATTTTGAAAAATTTTTCATTTTTTTCAAATGTTACGTGCTCAACGCGCACTCATCTTTTTGCAATCACCTACATATTTCTCCTCGAACTATACGATTGGCGAAAGAAAAAATTGCAGGGATTCAATGGAATGAGAGTACCATGGGAAAAAAGAACTCCGCGTAGCGGAACTCGCGGAATTTCTTCGAGATATTTGTCCCGCCATTGCCCGTTTATTTCAGAAGGTTTCATACATTCCCTCATTTTTTGAGAAAATAACCCATATCTTCCCATTCATACCACTATAAGTCTAGTTTCTCTCACTATTCGTACTTTCATTCATTCCCGATCACTTTTCCATCTGATAAATCGCAAAATTCAGAGCTTTGTTTTCTAGTTTTTTTCTTACTCAGTTTCTACATTCTTTTATACAGAACATGGCGTCGCGTGCCTGTGCACAGTACGTCTCGTGAAAAGTTTTTTTTCTGTAGGGTCCTTAAAAAATCTGCGGCACGTGTGTAACTCCACCGTGGGATTTATATGGAAAGAGTTATTTCGTACGGTCGTGGTGGTATTTCATAAAAACACCATATATGTTTGTATCGTATATGGTACCCCGCATCCCACGTCTCTACGTTATTACCCCGTGACTGCATCTCTTTTGAATTCTGAGAAATATGAAAATCAGATTTGCATGATAACAAGAACGTATTACCACGTTCTACATACGCGTCGCAATGCCCGGATAAACCTATAACCCTCAGAAAAACAGAAAAAAAAACCACCCGAACTCTCAAACGAAAAATAATTTTCTCGAAGACTAATTATGAAAACCACCCCAAAAATTATCCATGATTCTTTTGACTCTCCAGCGAAATGTACATCGACATACCGCTGGTGAAAATATTCTTTCTAACTTATTCTAAAAATTGAAAACTGCCATAACAAGATCATTTGTGCCTAAAAGAGTGTAGGTTTTGCGTTCCGAATATCGACTTTTATTCAAACCCGTATGCGGTACGTATTAAATGTATTTATTTTTAATTTTTTTTTTTTACGTAAATTACTTTTGCTAATGCGTACACCATTTCGCTTGTTTTTTTCCGTTACTGTTGGGGGTTCGCTATAGGCTGTTACAAGTTTTCCGTATCAAAAGACAGTATCATTACGCGGCATTGAAGCCCTCGAGGATGTTCGCGGTTACTCTAAAATATTAAATTCGCGTTGGTTAGAGCAGTCGGGTTGTGCTTGGATGAAGGTAGTACCTATATTCAGGTACAGAGATGTGCACATTTATCCATCCACCAACAAGGTATATTACATACATTCATGCATACGATGTGTATAAGCATGTGAGACGTGCACACCTATCCGAGTACCTTGTACTTTATATTATTCGCTGAATTATTCAGTCATTTTTCAGCTAGACTAATATAATAATGTAACTGGACTAGCGTATGCGATGCATGTATGTATATAATGTGAAATGCGAATCATCAAAAGTTGCGTAATGTACGTCGCGGAAAGAAAAAACTTGAGAGGTATCAAGGGACACCCGGATGGAACGAAGTTCGTTACGTTTACGGTTACGTTTAACCCGTAAACACTCAACAAAAATAATCGTCGCGACACCACACTGTTCAATGCGAAATAGAAAGACGAAACGAAAATAACTGGCTTGCTTTCTATAAGAGAGAGAGAGAGACAGACAGAGAAACACGCGCACGCCGCACGGCTTACAACTATAGCAAAAAGTGTCGTTACAACTTTTGGTCTTAATTTTTTCCGTCTAGCCCCCTTTCGCAACGCGCGATAAGGAAGTTCGTTCCAAAATTTAAGACTTTTTATTTTTTTGTCGGATGGCTCTCGGCGCTGCTGTCTATGTTACCTGGCTAGTCTTCTTGAGTTGTCTTAATCTTGATTAGCTGGTTAGACTTGAAGTTCCTTGATTAAAGGATTAATTATAACGCTGAGAGAGTCACCTGCAGTAGAATATGATGACAAGTAGTTGATATATTCAGGTTTTTATTACGGATTATATTCTGTGCAGCTAATTCCAGATGTTGAGAGTAAACAACAAATGAGTCTTGAAAATAACCTGCAGTAGCAACAAACCATCTTTTTATGAGATACAAGGGCCAGGAGTTTTCGGAGTCCTTTTATACGTGTATACCGTACCTAGCTGCTGATGCCGTGATGCTGCTATAAGGCGACTTTCTATAGCTGCTGAATCGTCTTGAGATTCTACCGGTCTTTTAGCCCGCTGGGAAATCTCACCCTTCGTATACTAAACCTCCACCTATTTTCCAGCACAACCTATACGTATACCTCACCAGTCTCGTTCCGTTACGTTTCGCATTCCATTCCGTTTCGGTTATACTTAAATGTATATACCTACCCACCCACCTTATACCTTCGTTATATTATAACCCCGCTGCTGCACAGTTCCCGTAGATGAGAAGACCTCGATTTCATTTCGGATTCGGTGATTAGGAAATACGATATTCTGCTGACCCGAAACAAGTGAAAAAATGTCTAAAAAAAAAAAAATAAAGAAAAAAAAATCCAAAGAAACGGTTGATTACATTCGGTTTGAATTTTCTTCTCTTCTTCAACTACTATACTTCACTCGCGGAACTTTTTGTTTCGACGACGATGAAATTTTTCTCTCAAGGAGTATAAATGTGTATATCCAATCGCTTAGCGATTCCAAACCAGCGCTTTAAGCCCCCGTCAATTTATTATTTCACACCCCTTGCATCCCCTCTCGCTTCTCTTCCTTTCCAACCAGGCTATCAGTCGGGAAGCTAACTATAAATTGGGGAGGAAGACCAACTGAAATAGCAACTCTCCAGACTAAATTTATCAAAGTAGATTGAGCTGTTTGTATTATGTTCGGAATTAGATTCCGCGACGACGACGACGACGACGATGATGATGATGATGATTATGACGATGATGATGTTCCGATAAAATATCTATCGCTTCTAGTTTTAGGTTATGTAGACCTTAATGAACAGACCAACGGTTATCAGAACCCGTTCTCCAAGGAATTCCTGTCAATGTAGGTGGGGAATGAAAATTATGGTGGAAAAACATGAAAGGAAAACTTGGCAGAGAAACATTATATATACTCTAATTCTCAAATGCTCTGTTACATGGAACGGGAAGAGAATCCCGTTATAGTTGTTGCGTACATATGGGGAGCACACTTATCTGAGCAACACTATGTAATTAATAAGGGTCTTCGTTTATTACTTTGTCCCCCGTTTTCACCGTCTACTTAAGATCTTATTACATCAGGTGCTCACGTCGCTCGCGTTTACTTTGCTACTAATTACTTTACAACGCGCGCTTGTCCTTATGCCGTAGTCGTGTGTAGTTTAACACATTTATGTGCTCATGCATATTAGGATATGTAAATCCCATGAATTACTTTAAGGGTGAGAGGTTTTAATACTTTTCACAATTACAACCTATTCAAACGAATTAATTTACATTCACATCAGGGCGTTTCTTCCGAAGAGTACGAGAACGAAACTAGAAAACACAACGGACATTGTTGAGTTATTTTTAATCAGACTGGGACCGGAAATTGGATCTTTTATATCTTTCTCATTTTTAAGGGGTGCGTCGGATAAGTAACTCTTGAAATTTCTCCGAACCCCATTCGACTGAAACTAGAGTAATTATTTTCGTTTTTCGTAATTCGCTGCACTTTTCAGATGGAAATTTGTTTTTCGAGGCTCCGCTTCTCATACTTGTGTGTATAGAAGCCATTTTAGCGGGTATAGTTTTGGTTTGATATGTACCTATGAAATAAATCAAAAAGTTTGCGGAAAGTGAGATAGTGGCGGCAGTAAAACGCGCAGAACTAATTAAAGACCGCAAGAAATCCTGGGGAGAAATTCACCGCTTCGTGTCTTGGATTTTGGTCTTGGTCTTGGCAAGTGAGCGAGTGAACGAAAGGGGGTCCGGAATCTTGGTCTGGGGGTTGCAAAACCAGGGCGAACCATTAACCAGCAACTACTATTTGCTGCTTTCAGACTATATCGCTGCATCCTAGCATATATATATAGCATTAGTTATATACACCTACATATATATACATACGACTTCCCAAGAACGGAGCGATTCGACAGACCGCAACCCTCCGGGGGGCTTCACTATACTCTTTGCGGAACCCAACTCTCCGTCTCACAGCGATCGTCTCTAAATTATTTAGTTTTGTAGTAAGTTTTTTTTTTTGTCTTTCTAATATTATTTTTATTTACCTACCACCGCGCGAGTTACGCAAATACCGATTCTCCAGATTATTTTCTACGCTCCACCGTAAAACTACTACTGTACAGTATAGATTCATTTGTTTGCCCGGATTCCACTTTAAAATTGAATAATCTTCGTGCCTTTTGATTTTGTTCATTTTCACGGAATACGCTTTTATGGCGAAAATTTTCGTTGAAAGTGGAAAATAAGTGGCTAGCATCTGCCGGTTGGTAAGTCCATGATAATGACGCTTCACTCGAGAGATGAACCCCCGATTTTTACGGAGAGAACGTTTTCGAATTTTCTGTAATTTTATATTCGTATGAGAGCTATTCGATAAAACGCCCACTTTCGAGTGCCCGTCGCCGCGTCGTAGTAAAGAATCATATGGAGTATATCGATCTACCGAGTCTTTTCATTAGAATCCCGACAATCGAGAACCCGGAAGACGGCTACTGTATTATCACAAGAATTCTATACATTCTATCATGTTGAATAAGCAGTCAATATCTGATTCATATAAATTTCGGACCAACGTACGTTCAATAAATATTTTTCTTGCTTTTTCTGTTTCAGGTAAGCTATGTACTTACAACTTGCGTATATGCACGATGACCTTAATCTTCCCATATGCAGGTCGACGACGTAAGTGAACACAACAATTTTCAAAGAATATCACGTTATAATGTTAACACGGAAATTTCATTCACGCCCATCATCTGTTTACCTGCCTATATTATCGCGCTCCGAAATAATTCTGCTACAAATATCCATCCAACTCGATCTTTTCTGAGGTATATGATATTTATCAAAGTGACGTTTGAGAAAGGGGAAGAGGGGGGGGGGGGGGGGGCCGCAATTTTTTCGAATTTTATACATGTGTATGGAAACAGTATGACATCTCAGAGTAGCAACATCCCCGCGGTTGCATGAGCGAGTGTAGAATGTGACATTAGAGATTACAGATTGAACTTCTTTTTTTTTTTTGTTTTTTAATTATCCGTGGTGACTGTCTACTTTTACTGCATTACATACCGCACGAAGTATACATATAGGTACGCATTCGAGTTCTTCGCTATCCCCTTAGTCTCACTTTGATAAATGCCTTAATGTCTTCTATATAAGGTTTCAATACGATGCTACCCACGCACTTTCACGATAATTTACATTTTTTATAGCCCTCAGATGAAAATACCGAATTTATTTTAGAACCGGTAACACAGACAGCAACACCGGCTATGCGTATAATACCTGTTACTAGAATCTCGGTTTAAAATATTTTATATCCATTTTAAAGAGACAGTCGATTTTTTCATCAGTTTTTTTTTTCTCTTATTTCTTCTTTTTCAATCGATATCATCGTGGTGATCAATTTCCCTTATCGATTGATGTTTATCTCCGCTTTATACCGTAATGTACGGGCGGTTGTAAGGAGAGTAGCACTTTCTGAGGATCGCATATACATATATATATATGGCATTATAACGAGGTTAAGCTCTGCACAAGCTTTCGGTGGCAACCCGATTGACTAGAGTCTTGCTGGATGGACACAAAAGACGGCCTTCTGAGTGGAATATGACGGCGAGAAAAAACCGTGGTGAGGTATAGGAGAATAAAAGAACCGATGAAAGGTCTTGCTGATCGATCATCTCCGATGTATAAAGTCGTTTGAAAAGCCTCATTGAAAAAAACCTCCCTTTCTCTCTCTCTTCCATTCTCTTTCGTATATTACAATGCGGGTGATTTTTGATTGATCAGAAAACTGCGGGAGGGAAGAAAAAGTAACCTTCGAATCATCTTCTTCTTATTCTTCTCGGTCAATGTCAAGTTCCGTGAAGTTTTACATGCTCTCAGATTACACGGATTATCACATAAAGGTGCGACTGCAGTAATGTAAGTCACATATTGTAGATAGAATCTCATTCTCATTCAACGCTCCGAAACCCTGACATTACTTATAGTACATCGTAAATATGCATAAATTATGTAAGAATGTGCAGTGTACACGTAACGCGTGCCCGTATGATAATTTTTTTCATGGTTTATCTGATCTACACTTTGCTCTCGAATGTAGCACTATAGATTTTTCTTACAAAGTATTCTCTTGTATCGACTTCATTTCGAGCTGACATTGATCAAAATTTCTAACAACGCAGGTAAATCCTACAATTCATCGTTGAAGTATAAGTTGCAGAAAATTTAAGGCAATTTTTTTAAACAGATCTTTTCTATCCGGTGATGATGTACGTGATATATATCTGAACATAGTTATACCATTGGGCACCTCCCATCCATTTCACTACTGCGCAAAGTAGATATTCTCGTAGAATGTCTAACAGAAAATCGAGGCGCCCATCGTCGTCGACGCCGTCGTCGTTCAAGTACCCGTGTTGACAGGCGTTTTTTTTTTTCCCACGGGAACGAGACGCCACGTTCGTCGTTCCTAGTTACGCAACTGCAGCTAAAGCAATGGCATCGGTGCTTTCGTTGGTATCAACGAGATGCTAGATGCATGTTACTGTCTGTTTCTATTTTCCCCCCTTCTCTTTCTCTCGGGACTTTCTTAACGTACGGAGTCTTAGGCGCCGTTGATTCATGGGACTCTTTCGATTTGGTTTTTCAGCACCAACTGTATCTGCTGTGGTAATGTTTCGAGGAATGAGAAAACGAGATACGCGGCGAATAGGATTTATTATCTTGGATAACCGGTGATAATTTGGTTGTATTTCATCGGACGATTACGACATATCTCAGTTTATACGCGTTATGATTAATTATCATCGGAGAGATTTATTCTGGAGATAAAAAATTCGATGGGATTATTATAGCGAGTATTTAAATCATACGATGCGGGGGTTTGCCATTTTCAGCTTGTCACGCAAAAGTTATATTGTTTGCTCCTACCTACTCGTACACGTTGTATTATTCGCGTATAAGGATACCAGGGCTTCGTGCTATTAACTCGTCAACTGTAGTAATGAGCTTTTCAAATGCTCGTTAACTCGCTGGAGAATAACGAATTTAATTGAGTTCAATCGTTCGCGATAAAACGCTCTGCAGCCTTGCATCACTGGCTCAATAGTAAAACAGACATGTCATATACATATATTGTATATAACAACTCAAACTTCAGAGCATCAGCTGCACCACACTTTTCAGCTCGTATACTATACTGCAGCCTACGCTTTATCTCAATTACGATAACACACACCATATTCTGACAATTAAAATAACTCAATTAGATATTATCCCAAATGTATTTTATCTGGGCATTTATTTTCACAGGGCGTAGAAACATCTCCGAGCATTTAACGTACATATATCTATACACATGCCTATATCATGCCCAGTTAATGGCCGCTTTTTCATTCCTGCTGCAACGGTGGCTAAAGGTAATTAATTAAATTCATCCAAAGTATGTGTGTAAGTGTGTGTGGTCATTGCTAATGGAATTTCCCTGCTGTTCGATCCGCGATGGGCTCTTATGCCAGAGTATATAGTCAATTCCCGCAGTTCTAAGCACCGTTGCAGGTCTGGTCCGTTCGTCAGAAAGAGTTTTTTAACGGTAACCCAAAACTGAACGAATGAATATAGGATATACCATATAGAAATATAGTTATATCGTCTATTCCATACGAACTCAGTAGAATCCAATAACATAAATTTAGACCGCTGATCTTTCTCATATGTATGTACATGTATAATCACATTTTGCAACGTCTTATTTATACGTAATACGACGCAATACAGCGACAACTTCTTCGCCAGGTCTTCTTCCTTATAGTGATCTTTGTTATACCGCTCGCGCGAAGCTTCATAATTGCATTACATTTGCCAGGCACGCTTTTTCGCACGCTGATCTAATTACTCCAGTACTTTACCGATCCACGGGGCAGTTGTTTCTTTTATACTCTCTCTAAAAATACTTGTTATAACTTATATAATCACGTAATTGCAGCTATCGTTGAGATTAGCTACTTATATGAATAATTATACACCTATGAAAATGACAAGCTTATTTGTAAAGCACTCGGTGTAACGTACATGTACTACAATATCTACAAGCACACCTATTTCCGACTTGCACGGCGTTTCGTTACAGACAATCGAAGGTCTTTGAAAAGGAGACGCCATCTTGCCGCTGCTGTCACTTGCAACTCGTCGCCCTCGTGCAGGCAACGTTATTTCTGGCGAGGTCGTTTGAATTAATTTACTCACACGTTAAAGTTTAGCTAAGTCTCGGTATTTACGGGTCACTTATATAGCGAGAGACCTCATCACATCCAGATATCCGATACATGCATGACCCAGTTGAACGCGTTTACTGCGCAGAGCAGATCGAAATTCCGGTTACATTTCCGTACATATTAAAATTGTACGCCAAAGCTGCTATCCGCACGCAACCCTACGATCTACTGCGATGGACTTCAGCCTACTTCAGAGCTCTGGCGAATGGAGAAGAACCTCCTGTAAAGGTATGATTCATCTGAAAGTTATATTTGAGACACCATTTTAAACGAATTACCATCCCTTGAAGCAAAGACTCGAGTACCCGCCATTCAGTGGATCCACCCGCATCACCCCTGGGTACCTCAAGGTCCTCCTAACTCAATTTGGGAACGTGGAAACCGTTCAGATTGACCACTTATTGGCCTGTTGGCGCGGCATCGATATGCCAGAGTCGATTTTATATCAGATCCTAATGATCGGTGATTTCTTTCAACGAGGTTGTTCAGTTCAAGAGTTTTTGGCGATTGGATGTGGTTTTCTGGGCAACGTAAGCCGATTTTTCCGTATGAATTACCAAATTTCCAACTGCAGTTACAATGTCTATAGAATCTATTTGAGACCATGATCTACATCTGCGAACTTTTTACCGAGGAACCAGAAGGTGGTTCAGCTATGATACCCTTAAAAAAGTTTATTGACCTTTACACTTTTCTGGCCAATCTTCACTGCTCGGATCTACCGAGGCCAGAAAGATCTGTCTGCGGTGAATCGAGCGTTTACTCTGCTGAAGAGTGTTTCGATCCATCAAAAGTTGCACTGCCAGGATCTAGAATACGTTCCGAAGACTTCACTGAGGTTATTTTTTCGTTTTATTTCTCTTGACAGACAAAAAAATCATCTGCCATCTGTTCCCTTTCAGACTTCAGAATCAGATCCACCGGATGTAGAGTCTCTGTCACAATGTAGCGGCGGTGTAGATGATGTTAGCGAAATTGCAATAACACCTTGTGGAATTACGGCGTCATTCACCGATGAAAAATCATCCGATAATCGCCCTGCCTTAGAGGTCAGTCGTCCTTCAAACGCGAGTCGTAAATCGGAATCGAATCGTTCCAAAGTTCCTATTCCGGATGAGGCAAAATCAACGAAGAAAGAAGAAGAGCAGCCGCATATATCGTTGAATGGCGCTACATCGATCGTTGACCAGACTCCGGCTTCACCAGGTAGTCCAAGTAAAACTTCGGCTGTTCTTGCTTCGGAATCATCGAAGCAAAAGGTTTTCGATGATGAAAAAGATGGAAAATCGAATTATGGCATTGACCAGGACGATGAAATCGACGAAAATGAAGAGGTTGATGAAACTTCCGAAGTATTTGAGGTAGACCATTTCGAAGACACCTGATAATACTAGGGTTTTATTTCAACTGAGATTTTGGTCCACTTCAGGGGTATGGCAGGGAGCAAGCTGATGAGGAGGAAGAGGAGAAAATCACGGATATGGAAACGTACGAGCCAATAGGTCTAGAGACCCTCTTGGAAGGAATCTGCGAGTGCCTCGAACCCGAGAAAGAAAAATCTCCTGGAACTCCACCTCCTCCTGATCCAGTTGAAGAGTTCCTGAAGCGAATGCACGAGGCTTTTCCACCTCCCTTCACGATCCCCGTTGTTCCGGGAATCGGACCATTCGTTGCTGATGACCACGTCACGGCTGTTTGCCTGTGGCTAACAGACTGCGCTAGACGTCAAAGTGGACTCGTAGGGCCCAGAAATATTAGACATTTTCTCTGTCCCTCGCTAGAAGAACGTTCGATGTATGAAGAAGCGGAGAAAACAATGTTCAAGTGCATTTGAAGTACAAGAAGAAAAAACCAGGACATACTGCACTCTCTTTAATGTTTACCCATTGGTTTTTGTGAACATAAAAGTTGAAAACTATCAAAATCAACAAGGCGTACGCCATAAAAGCTTCAAAGTTGAAAGTATTTACAATAGGTATATTACACAAAAGTAACTGGTGCGCAGGAGTGTCGTTGAAGCTATTTAGCGAAAACGTAACAGTATAACAAGTAACTAAGAGTGGGGTGCGTTTACTTCGTTTTGTGATCGTGGAAAGCCCTTTAAATTTAGCACTTGACCGGCGTTTTATGGTGAAAGGCGTAAACACCATTCCGAAAGGGATTAAAGCCTCACGGCTAATAATAACCGACGTCTTGCAAAGCTTACCGCGTACACGGAAATAGTAAAGTCTGATATTTTTTTCCCCCCTCTCTTCAAAACTCCATCCGTATTTCTTCTTTTTATTTTCCCACTTTTTTTCTTATGTTTTTGTACGGTTCCTCGAAAGGGGCAAGCGATTCAGTAAATAGTCGAAGGATTTTCGTAGCGGTAAAGTTGAGAGTTGTGCGTATAGATACAAGAAAAAGTCGTCGTCGTGACATCGGAACTGTCGCCTGTCCGTGTAGCTTTATAGCTTCCCTCTTGTCCCTTAGATTAGCAGGGAGAGAAAGAAAAAACGTATCTAGGTAAACGGAAGCGAAGCAAACACAAAGCTACACGCATCTGCCACGAGATAAGCTAGATAACCCTGAAAAAGAACAAAGTACAGAAACAAGCTTTCTTTGCACGGCATAAAATTACCGGACTCGGATCCACCCCCACGATATTCGCGTATCCATAGCAAACGGAGGAATAGCTTTATTGTACACGGTACTTGTTCTGTTTTTTTTCCTTCATACTGTCGCGTCGTCTTCGTCTAATACTCGCTATGCGATCGATGAGGAGTAAAATTCAGGCCACTGTGAATGTGACGAATGTGCCGGATATATACCCGATGTGAGATCACGGTGTGGAAAACGCGAGTTGAAAACTTGAAGAAAAAATCAATCCTTATGTATGCTGCATTTCTGAATACATAGGTGCACTTGTCGTACTGTGCAGACACGATGAGAACGACGGAAACTCATTTATAGCTAAGGGCTACGGCTACTGCTGCCGCAGTTGTGCATTCTCGAGGGTGCTCGTCCGCTTCTCAACGCGGTTAGAGTCACTAGGGAGTCGTTCGCGCGGTTTAGTGGTTGACGTTTTTAACACGGAATAACACCGAAGCAGGTTATGGTGCAGAGTTCGTAAAATTGAAACGTCAACCACGTGCACTACCAGTTCGTTGAGTTAATAAGGCGCTCTTCTAGAGAACTTCAGGAAAAGAGATATTTTGTACAAAAGGTGCAGAGAGACTCGGTGAGGTAAAATTTACTCGGTGCTCTCTCCGGATAGATGAAAATAAAAATAAAAAATTAGACGAGATAACGGAACCGGTCGAGCGATCAAATAGCAAAAATCGTGATATCACATGGGGAAAATCACACGGTACATAGACACGAACACATACGTCGAGAAGGGTCAACTTGCGGGCATAAATTAATTTACAGTGTGTGGGCTGGCACGGGTCGCTTTGCGCGCCGCCGCTGTTAAGCTTCATTAGGTGCCTTGTGTTTGAACTCAGCGTCGGTGCCGGTGGTCGTTCGATGCAGAAATCGTTTCACGGTTGCTGGACAGTAATTATTTGAAACGCAGTCGCGCGGTCGAACATATTTTATCCTCGTTTAACGCCAATTCGCATCGCTGAGTCTCCCTTCTGACCATATACCTTTGCTTGACTTGGTTCTCCACATCAACCCTTTTCGAGGAGATGAGATGGTCGGATCAGAACCCCAAAAGCGGGTGTATAACTTTAAGATGGCCTCGTCGAAAGTTCGAGTGCATCTTTGTAATCTATAAATTTGATCTGCGACCCCCCAGTCGATCGATCGCTCCTTATTCCAGTCTTCGAATTAATAAAAATTCTGAACACTTATGTGGTCCTTGAATTTTTAAGTCTAATGCCGATCCTCGCGTAAAGCCAAAAGAAGATAGTAGAGTGGTGGATATTTTTGTACCCTTGGTACCACAATTCCTAGTAACTTCCTTCAGCGATTACAATACTCAAAGGACTCTTTGTTGTGGATGAAAAAAAAAAAGTTTTTCGTTTATGTACAGTTCTGAAGATTAGATGATCGTACAATATCCTGTGATATGCTTCTTTACTCCGGCGTTAGTAGGACATTGAGATCCTAAAACAGAAAGTTTAAGGCATCTTAAGAACTACCAATTACCAGCTTTTATCCCACCGACGAAATAGATATATACTCCAGCGAGTATGAGGTTAATTCAGCCAGAGGCGTTTGGATACCTAAAACTTGTATTTCCAAAACAAAAAAAAAAAAAACCATTCATTTGTTAACATGTAAAAATAAATCTCAGCGAAAAATCCACTTCGAGTCGGTGATCCTTGGCGGGCTGATATTGAAGTGCCATAATTTGAGAACGATGACATTCTAATATTCATTTATTTATCTATTTATGAATAATTTTTTCATTTTCAATCAGAAGCCGACGTTGCAAAGCACTTTCTCGATTTATGCAGTGAAAGTGGTTCTAAATTTTCTCTCACATTATTGATATAAGATCGAATAATCGATGAAACTCGTATGCCTACTCCGTTTTCGGACCCCGTCATTGCAAAAAGTTTCGAAGACGTACGAGTCGTTTTAAATACAGTTGCACGAGACTCTACCAAGTTTCTTGATTTTCTGACCAAAGTAACGAAAGTTGGTTTAAAGGTTGGTTACGAACGAAGGAGGTTGAATTTCTCCCTTTCCCTTCCCCTCGCCCTCTTCCTTCCAGCCCTTGTCTTGACTTCGGACGTTGCGTTGCAGGGTTGGTGGGTGGGTTGTTCGGTCGGTATACCTACGGCTGTTGCCAGAACGTGGTGATAATGTATAGCTCCTGGCTTGCCAGTGGCATATACGGTTCGTACAGTACCTACACCTACCAGCCCTGTTGGTGCTCCGTTGGATCCCACGAGAGCCGGACTGGCATTGAGGCATCGCTGGGCGCGTTGCTACAGCTTTCCCACAACAAACAGGTGATACATTGCTCGGCATATTGCCACTATTCCACCCTCCGCGATACTCTATTCCAACCCCCATCCCGCATACCGAGCTATATCCGCTTTTCCGCGCGCTTATTATTGTAAATCTTGCCTCAGGAAACCTAGTTTGAGCCGAGCAAAAAAAAAAACCCCAGTGTATTATTCACTTTTTTACTTTCAGTAATTCGAATATTTGTCATAGTTAGTTTTGAGAGTCTCGAGACTTGTGATTTTTGAGCCCCATTGAATCTTTGAGCTGTTGTTGCCGCTACCGACTAATGTTAAAAGGGGTTGTGTTCTGCTTCTTTGGAACCGTGAAAGGACTAGCGGGTTCAAAGCGTGCAATTAAACGCCCCCTCCTCGGTGCCCCAGTTTCCTCTTACGTTAGCAAGAGAACACCGAGGCAGTACTATTATTCAGATTCTCCTTCACTCGCTCTGCGCCGCTCGGTGGTTTCGAGGGTGAGAGCAAAGAGAAAAAGTAGCGGGGGCAAGAATAAGCGGTTGGAAGGAGACGCTGTGGCGAGGAGGGATACAAACGTGAAGCGGAAAGAAGCCGCGGTGGTAATAAATCAGCCGATTAAGATGAAACAATATTAGTGGCTCGTAAAACAGCCACGTTGCTCGGTCCCCTCTTTTTAATGTCGAATTTTCCCTCTCGCTCAATGGTTCATGATTGTTGTTATAATTATCGCCTTTTTTATTTATGATGTTTACGTTTTTTGTTGTTGTTTTTCTTTTATGCCCTTCTGTTTCTCTTTCCCTCGGTTGTACCTAACATTGGCCCGGTAATGTTCGAGGGTAATTAACAACTCGGTATGGTTAGAGGCATTATCGCCACCCACATTTAACCACCCAGCAACAGCATCTTTCAACTCGACAGAAGACAAACACTTCTTTATTCGCATCCATCAACTTATCTCATCACGCCTCTCGAGGTGGTACGTACGTACGTTCTTACACCGACCTACCTACTTAACTGCAGGCTATTTTTTGTGGCTTCAAATGAAAGAGAAAGAGAAAGAGCGACCGAGGAAAGATAGAGAGAAAAGGAGGAGGAGAGAAAGAAGATAAGGGGAATTTAACGAGTAACGGTACATTCGCAATCACGTTCGCACTTCTCCTGCAAAGAGACTTCTCGACACTCGCCGGTCTTCTCAACTTCCCCGAATTGTCGTTATCGTTATTGATATTATCGATGGCTAAAAACCAGAAAGACGTCATCCACAACTTTGAACAAGAAAAAAAAGTAAAATATCTCAAAAGTCCGACTAATGTGTGTATCACGCGCTTCTGCTTCGTTTGTACGCATAATATTTTGCATGGCGCGTACTTTTTTGAATAACCTCAATTGTTCTAAATTGATCGTGCTATTTATTAATTTTCTCTTTTAAAAGTGTAATATATACATCTCGCTCGACGAACCCCTGAGTTTGTATACTAGGAGGCGTTAGTCTAATTGCCTCGTCTGGCCTTTCATTAAATCGCATTGATATCACGTCATTAATCTCAATATCAATTGCACTCGGCGAAATTAACCTACATGTATCGTACTGCGAAAAAGGTAGGGAAGGCAAATATATCAGTCATCAACTGCTGCTGTGCTAACTGTAATGAATGCGTTCTATTTATTTTTTAAATCATTCTTCCGATTTCCATCAATTTATTCACTCGTCACACTTGAGCGTATCAACGTTGACCGATTTGCTTGGTTGTCTGAAAGATTCCAATGGTACCAACCAATTGCGAATAAAATGAAATCTCACCACGTATTATTTTCTCTAGGTATTTTCCTCTATTCCATAAAAAGTAATGTTTTATGGTTTCGTAAAATAACCATTAGGCTTGTCAGGACTTCCCGAGGGAATTAAATACGAGGGCTTCATACGACCTTGAACCCTTGTCTCTTCTTATCTTATCAACTTTCTCGGTAACTCATAGACCCCGTGAACAAGTCAAATGACGAATGGGACATCTGTCAAATGGAAAGATGGTTCTGGCATCCTTTCGAATATGCGAACGTCATCATTTCACGCATCACATTATTTTTGTCAGATCTACAGCCTTTTTTGCGACCGATGGTTTATCATCTGCTTCATTTTTTTCGATGAACATAATGGAGTGATAATGTTCGAAGGGAAAATTGCGGTACGTTACCTACATTGTCAGAAGTGCATAAAAGCGGGCGCTTCGAGGTGTGAACGCGGTTTTCTTTCGACACTGATAAATTGTCGACTCATCACGTGGGGTCTACTCTCTGTTTGCGTAGGATTTTGCGGTCAGCACTCCGAAACTTGAATATCCAAGAATCCTCGAATCCTCAAATATATCCTCCCAAACCAGAAATACTCGAATCCTAAGCAAGCAACGTTTCTCAACAACCGCGTACATCTCAAAATTTTCATGTGGATGAACATATAAATTGTGGGTGCGGTTTGCCACTGGATTTTATTTGATAATTTTTGACTGTTTTGGACGATTGAAAATCGTAAAAATGAAACCATCGTTGAAAAGCTCTGTCGGAACCTGTTTGATGCGTCCATTATTATCGTTATCCTCTGCTGTGCAGTTGTTTGAATTTGTATATTGGATTCACGAAAACACGGTATATTTTTGTTAGTTTCAACGCCACCGCGGGCATCGGTTGGTTTCCGGTATCTACCGCCTGCACTGAGTGAAATTTAACGTATTACCTGAAAACATTGTACTTCATCCGAATTATATACTTCCAATCGTATCGAGTCCAGCACATACGCCGAGTCCAAGGTATAAAATTTATCGCGTTTCATCAAGCGGGCCGTAAAATCGATACGTAATTACCGATGTGGACGACAGACGGTGATTTAAAACCTTTAAAAAAGTACGCAACAAAGAGGTCCGAAAATATAATATTCTAATGCACGCAATAGCGAATAATTTCGGTCATCAACATCAGCCGATTTTTCTTTTTTTTTTTATTCATTCTATTCTCAGTGTCGCATTTTCAGATTACGTGTGACGGAAAAATTGATTCATGAGTCGAGTCTTCCGGTTCAATCCGCTTCGAATGTTTTGCATTTTTTATTTATTTATTTATTTTTTTTTTATTTTTTTTTTTTACTAAACCGCACAAGTGTACTGGATTACATACAATGTAGAAAACGAACCCAACGAAATTCTGATACATATTTCACTACACTATAGTACCGAATTTTCGCATACCCAAAGTTCAATGTATTTTGAATATCCGCGACTCATAGGTGCGTGTTAGATTGTGTGCGTTTCTCAGTGCTCACTTGTATTAACACCGACGTATGTTACATTTGCATATAGTATACCTAACGTTGGGGTGTAGCGTAACAATTTCTAATTTCGCTTTGTGGTATACGCTATTGTATACACCCAGCTGGTACATACAATATACTAGTGGTTGAATTTCGCGCGAACACATCAAAATGCAGAGTGCTTATTCGCGGGTCTGTCCGTTTGGACAGACAGTGCAGACGCCATTCCGTTCGTCGGTTTTGAGTCGGAGGATGTGGCTTCGCTGCTAGATGTGGTGTTTTATCAATGGCGTTGGGTCGTCCAAGCTTCTATTCCTACTCTGACTTCGCTGCATCTATCTCTCCTCTCTTCCCTCGACCCTTTCACCACTGACACAGTCGGAGTTTGGGGAAACTTGCCAAGATCAAAGCAGTCGCTCTGCATCAAGAGGATCGTGTGCTAGGATCACCACTCGGACGGTGACCTGCACGAAGTCATGGTATCGTGTAGAGAAGCTCCGAGCTCCTCTCTATACTCTCTCTCTCTTTCTTTAGGCACATACATACAGATGACCTACACACGTTATACTAACATGGATGTAGCCACCCTTCCTTATTAAGCTAGTGCAGCAAGTAGCACCACCACCACAGGGTGGTCACAGAGATATGTCGTACACGTTTCTGAGCTCTCACCTCGAGCACCGGTACAGACTCCAACACATGCGTTCCACTTCCATTATATGGATGTACCGATTGTGAGTACCTACTCGTGTACGTGTCGGTTTGCGATGTCATACGATACCTGAGTGTGTACGTTTCTACGTACGTTGCATGTCGTGGTAGTCATGTGCGAACACATGTACGCTGCTAAAGTGCAGTGAGGAGACATATCTGTACGTATACCTGTAACTTATATTTGTGATGTCACGTACTGTCGTGATATTATATGTGTCTGGATGAAAGATGTTTCGGGCTGTTCACCGCCGATGCTGTCTTGACCGCGCTGAGTGTTGAACGATGAGGAGTAAGCAACGTGATATTGCAGGAACCTACTATCTACCTGTGCACCTGCTATGTAGTACGCCCTGAAATTCAGGTTACTACGTTCGAAACGAACTACGGAAATGTTCACTCTTCTGGACGATTAAACAACGCAAACGAGAAAACAAGTGTGAAACTAAATCAACGGGGCGGCTGTTCGATTATTCTGTTCGCCAGTTTTGTTTACTCGAGTTTGATGGAAATTTCAGCTGTATTGGCTATCCCTAGAATCGCTTGGTGCTAGCCTTTCGAGAAAACTGTATAGCATTTAATTGGCATGTTTGAACGATGAGGCTTTTTTTCGTTGTATCAGCAAAATGTCTTTTTTTTTTCGTAATACACCAGCGACCTGTATCTAGTCCGAAATACCCTAGTTCGCAAATTGGCTATGTGCAGCACGTTGTAGAGTTTTACATCCATCGAGGTTATACGTATGTGTATTGCATATATTATAAATGTACGCAGTACTCACTCTTTGAAGTATTCAAGTCGAGAAAGCCCTGCGGCCCGCAGATTCGCTTCACCCTGATGTGGAGCCGGTGATGGTGGTTCGTGGTTGGTGGAAAGGAAGTCGCGGGCAATAGGGTTATTCAGGGAAGCCCTTGCCTCGTCTTCCCTTTCCACTTGGTTTGGTGAAAGCTCTCTCACCAGGGACGCACCACCACCGCCCTATAGTTACCACCAGCTCTCCATACCTTTCAACCAAGTAAGCTTTCATATTCATACATTCTTATGTATATGGGGTGTCGCGTTTCGGAATATAAATGCAAATTACCTCAGCTCTAGAAGTACGGGGTACTTCAACACCCTTAATTTCTAAAATGAAAGTAAATCAAAACAGCTTCGAACCTTTCACGCGTCGGCCTATTCCCAGGACACTGGTTTTTCACTGTGTAAAAATTGTACGTGAATTTCATGTTTGAAGAATTGCAAATGTATTTTTTTTTTTCTTTACCCACAACACGCTCGATTGTCATATCGTACTTCCTGGTAGACTGCGATCCGAACTCCGCGTGCTACCGAAGAAGAGTCGGCACCCCATAGCGTATCTTCAAGTCACGTACGCGTTGATTAAAAATTGGGTTAATTATTTCATTATAAATGAGAAAGGCTCAAGTTCTGCTGTGGTCAGTTTGCGATTGAAGAGCCCTCGACTCGACAAGCCCCTGCCGTTCACTCTGGTTGGAAAACAGAAAAAGAAGCATTCTTCGAATATTTTCTCCTCGCGCGTTTTCGGCGACCCTCAATGGCCTGCGGAACGTTTCTCTCTATCCTTTTGTGCTCAGCAATTGGTTCCGCCTTCTCCTGGGTCATTAGAACGGATGTGCCGGACATCGAGGCGGTTGACACTAACGACCTTCGAGAAACCAGACAGGAACGCTTAAATTTGATCTTCCCTGGTGAGTCAAGGTTCCGAAACCCTCTCGGCTCTTCTTTCCTATTCTATCCCTCACACGTCCCAATTACCCAGGCTTGTTAATTTTCGGTAATAAACCACCGACGTCGGGCGTCCTTCTCTTCACCCGCATCATAATGTTCGTAGTGGCGACACTCCTCGTCGCTTCCAACAGACGATATATTATCTTGAAAAGAAAAAAAAAAAACTTTGGAACGCCTTTTCGGCAATGACGGTAGTCTTAATCATACGATTTGGAAATTCAATTTACGATAATATGGATAAAATTATTGGAAAACGTTTCTCACAGGGACGAAATGGTGCGGAAGTGGAAACGTATCGGAGAATTACGACGATCTTGGAGTCTTCGCAGAATCAGACGCATGCTGTAGAGCCCACGATCACTGCGACGATGTTATCGAAGCTATGCATACAAAATACAATCTCACTAATCCGTCGTTTTATACGAGGTTTTATTTATAATTATTATTTCAAAAATTTGTTATTACATTCAAATTTATAACCAACATGAAATGCATTACTCCAAGGTTGAAATGTTCCTGCGATGAGAAATTTTACGACTGTCTTCACAGTTCGACCGACGATATCGCAGATAAGGTTGGAATACTGTACTTCAGTTTCCTAGGGACAAAGTGCTTCCGTAACGATTACCCGATCGTTGGTTGTAAGCGTTACCACCCGTAAGTCTTCAACCTTTTTCAATCTTTTTCTTCCCTCTTCTTTCGCACCAAACCACTCGTGGCCAATTTCTTTATCGGTCTGAAAATCCCGAGTTTCGCGGTCGCTTTTGCTTTCGCTCTTCCGTCGTTGCCTCGCCAACGATATAGAAACCCCCTGGGGTTGTTTGCAGGTACCCAAAACGCTGTCTGGAATACGATCTGGACGAGAGCCAGCCGAAGATGTACCAGTGGTTCGACGTACCTCCTTACTGATTCGAGGACAATCTTCTCCGAGTACCTAGAGGTATATAGACCTCCTACCTGCCGCTCGCAGACGATTTCGCAATTACTTTTTATTTTATTTTTTTTTCGTTAAAAAATAACATAGACATTCTACCCCGTAGTCCTCGTTAGCGATTCCTTAATTAAACGAACACTGGTACACCGGTTCGATTCGTTTACAACATTAATGGTAAAATAAACTAGTTACGGAATTTCCTACGTCCTAATAGTATTCCTGTAACATCGCGCTGCAGTTCAATATTGGAATATCCGTGATTCCGCAAGCACGTAAAGTATTTAAATTTTTCTTCAATTTTTTATTTCATAAGATAAACAGGACACGCCTTCACAGTTCGAAAAAATAAGTAACCTACTTTTACAGCTGTTGAAATATTTCAAAGTATAGTTACGAATCCACCGCAAAACTAAAGTTTCCACTTTGGCTAAGTGTTGTATATATATAATATAAAAAAAATGTCTGCTGTTGTATAAGTGACATATAATATACAGATAAAGATAACCTAAGAACCATGACATGATTCAACTTCTGTCCCATTACTTTTTTTCAACCAGAGGAAAATCTCACGTTCTCAGAAGGCATGAAATTTGAATTCGCGAGAAATTTGTCGAACGAGGAATGGGTTAAAGGGAAAAAGATAAATCCGGATACGTTTACCTCCCTAGGCGTTTCCTAAGAGGGATATAGTTCGCTTCAAAAAAACATGCACGGGACCCCAAGGCCGGCAGAGCCTCGGGGTTTGACGTTTTGAACCCGTAAGAAGAACACAAAGGTCACTTCATCATGCATGCAGGAAAATCCAACGATGAATCCGTCCCGTATACTACTCTCGCGTCATCATTCCCCATACATTTCATCCTTATTTTTCTTATACCCCATCTCGCTGCTACAGTCGGTTCAAGTTACCCTTATGCTTATATCTCTACACCATCTCCGCACTTTTGCCTCATACTTTCCTTCGATATTTTATGCATTCACTCACCCCCTAACCGATCTCACCTTTCTAAGAATCCACCGCGTGCACAGAACTTTCTCACCCAACGGTAACGGCAGGAGCAGCTCCCTTCGAATCCGACTGGAAATCCATAATTTTTCTTTTTCTTTTTCTTCACTTTGTACTATGTCGTGAACTTTATTTTTCTCCGAAAGATTTGTGAAAGCTCAGACCCTTTTTTTTAACTATATATGTATATTTTTTTTTTGTTTAGTTTTTTTTCTGCCCATTGGTCGCAGACTTAGCAAAGTTTGGTTCATTCCATATACGTTGTCGTGGAGACGGTTTTCGGAATTCTGATGCCAGCTCAAAGCCGTTGCAGGTTGGTATTTGTCGCAACATTATAATAACGGAAGGGTAGGATTATAATTAACAAGGTGTTGAACAGCGACAGCCCTTTGGTTTTCAAACACGGCTTTCAAATTGGCTCTGCCTTTATATATAGAGCACGAAAACTATGGACCGTTAGATTTCGCATTCGCCCAACTTCACACTCCCTTTTTGCGGTTAACTTTGTCGTATAACCGTGTTCCCATTTTGTACCCTGGCAAATAGAAAGCTGAATGGCGAAATCGATATCAGCTACACACGTGCTTAAATTAATTGATTACGTGAATGAATTAAATGGAATAACACTGCCGAAAATAAAAAATCATTTGTATCGTCCCACTTGCTTTTTGTATCTCAAATTTCTCATACATATTATAACGCATCTTCATTCATTTTCTGGCGACGATTCAAAAGTAAAAGAAAGAGAATAAAAAAAACGAATACTTTGTAAATTGTTCTCGTTAAAAATTTTTGTCTTCGTGTCCTCTCGTAGAGGATAAGCACGTCGTCAGAGATTCTTTCTGCACTGCAGGAGTTGGCAGCCAAGATTTTATTTGTAAAGTGACACTTTCGGAAAGCTATGAAAATTACTATAAATGTTTCAGAAGTGGTACCTCGCTATTAGTTTTCACCATTCCACAGCGAACAAAGTACAGGAAATATAACGTACGTCTATGGTTTTAGAAATTATTTGGAGAGGCATCGTTTCCAGGTAAAATAGATAGTACCTCGACGTGTACATACATGGTTAGGCTTCTTCTTCTCCTTTTTAGCTACCCCCCTTTGAAATGAAGAATATAATAAAATTGAGAAACGACGACGTTGAGTGGGGTGGGTGGCGTTATGGTAACGAGCAACTTTATGCCAATTTTCTCATCCCCTCGAGGACCACCAGAACTCTAGCTCTCCTTTGTTCCCGATGTATTCCACAATCCTCTATTTTTACCATCCCAATGCCGGTGTATGAAAATTCACGTTTTAAAACCGTGTTGGTAACTCTTCATTTTATACATGTGAATGCTGATGCTGCACTACTTATACATGGATAATAGACATAGAACGTATATAAAGACTACGTGTACATATATATGTATAGTAGTTGGGAATTAGCACAACGTTATACGACTACGAACAACTAGAGTAAGTTTGGCTACGATCTCGTCCAAGTGGACCAGCGCCAGGCTATCTTGGCTACCCGACAATTGCGACGGGACCAATGAACATAGATATTCGGAGTCAACTCTCAGTTACCATAACGTTGAGCTTTTCGGAAGTCTAAAAAATGCAACGAATGAACCGGAAGTGCGCGTAAATGTTTACGGATTCCCTGTGGTTTGATGAAAAATTTTTTTTCCTTCACCCACTCGATGTTTCGATTGATTGATTATTATTTTTTCCATCCATAATATCGTGATTGTTTTTAGCTACGAGGAGCTCTTTCAATTGTTTCTCTGCGAGGGGCGGTTTGAAGTTCGGATCATTCATTGAGGTATTCGATGAATAATTTCTGCGAGTCACTCGAGGTGAAGAGTTTGTTCGATCACTCCGCGAGTCCAATACTCTCGGAGGTTCGCAGCCGTTCGCTGGTTTAAT
Organism: Athalia circularis; assembly: GCA_963978495.1. Lineage (NCBI taxonomy): Eukaryota > Metazoa > Arthropoda > Insecta > Hymenoptera > Athaliidae > Athalia > Athalia circularis. Next base: position 27,039,598 of record OZ021699.1, read on the forward strand.
TTAAAACTGGATCGCTATAGCCGTCGATATTTCATTCTCCATTTCATGCCGCTGCTGCTGAGTGGAAAAAAAACGGAATACCCAACTAAGCTACCTACCTTTTTACCTACGGCGCTGAATTTTGACGGAGTATTATTAAGAAAAAGAATGGAAAGGGGCCTCGTAAAAAGCTGGCAAAGACTTGGGAAAATACATTCGGATGGTTATTTGCATGGAGGAGTTAAAAAGACAGGAATATAATTTCTCTTTTATGAAGGTGAAGAAAACAAAGGAAATACAACTGTCTTTTTTTTTACGGGTTCCTTGAAACGAATATTGTCCAGACTGTTACGTGCGAGCTGAGCATCAAGCTCGAAGCTTCGAAGAGTCGCCGGTGACGCATAAGCGGCTAAATTTTAAGACTGAGACAGTTCTCGAGCATGAAGTGGCTTGAAAATAACAAGGGAATATAAGAATATGCAGGTGAAATAAAGGAGCCAAAAGGTACGAGGGGTGAGATACCCTAATTGGGATTATTTTTGAGTCCACAGTGAAACAAAGAGAAAAAAAAACTTTTTCGGACTCGTCATATTTCATTGATGTAATTTTATTACTCGACTCAACGTTGATATAACAAGTTACTTGGAGACAAGTAAACCAAATTTCTTTTCTTCTATTTTTTTTTCTTTTTTCTCTTTCATTCAAATATTGTCGTTAGGTACCTGATGTGCTTTCCTTACACTCTGCTTCAAAGTAAAAGCTTATTCATATATATGAAAACCAGCGCAGCACGTGGTACAAACAAGAAGAGGAAAATGACGAAGATAAAGGAGAACAAGAACGGAGAGAATTTATCCGGGACTAATTAACTGTATAGAAGGTATCGTCAGACGCTCCAGCGTGGTGATTCACTCTTGTTTTTGCCCCGGTCATCGTCCTTGCCCTCCTTTAGCTTAATTAGAAGCTCAGTCGACGAAAGGATCTCCCAGGGGTACGATTTCTGCGAGTATCGTGAGCAGCCCTAAATTTTCTTCTTTTCTTCCTGCACCTCCCATTTTTTTCTAACTATTTTTTTTTACTATTTTTGTTGTATCCGTTCAATTAACCGGCCAGAAGTTGGAAGAGTCAATGTCGCGGCTCATTGGAGTTTATTGCGGATCTGCAAGAGAGCGTCTTTCGCTCCAGGGGAAGAGGGTTATTTGGTTAATTTAATTATTTTTACATCCTGCAGCTTCTGTCTGAGAAATAACTTTCAGACAATTTTAAATAATTCACAAGGCATGAAATTATAATCCGCGTTCTCAGCAACTACCACTGGACAATCGCTCCAGGTTACATGTTTATGACTGACAAATTTGGCAGCGAAAGTTTTGGCACGAATTTCAATTAGGTCACTACAAAAGCAACACACTTCCTATATACACACGAACCTCGTTAGGGAAATTCATGAAATTTCGAGGCTGTAAATTGCATATCTTGTTATACGTGTATTATGTACAGGTATTTGCGACTCGTGCAGAGGACCTTGTTCCATCAAAGTTATCCGCAGGTGAAACTTTGGCGAGTCACGTCGTGCGGCTTGAAATTACCACGACGATTCGTGCACCTAGAAATGAAGGCGTACGTACAACCTTTTCGAATACCTACCTGCGAATTTTGTCATCCGAGGCGTACCGCAATTGCAGCTTGAAAATTAATCAAACCTTTCTTGGTCCCCTTTCATTTTTTATTCGTGTAATTTTTTTCTTGACTTCTTTGCTCCCAATTAAAAGATAAAACGTATTTCACAGCGTCGGATGCAATGGGAACCGACCATATTGTATTTAATTCCCCCATTTTTTAAAAAATATTCCAATAAAATTGAGATGAGCTGCTTCTATTTTTCCCGCATGGATCCTCCGGGGCAATAATGCAACCAGCCGAGTTTCGTTCTTTTCAATCCGTATATTTCTTTCAACTGCAGGATAGGTTTTCCAAGAACACGAAATTCCACTCCCCCGGCGTACCTATTTATTTGTATTTTTTTTTCTTTCATTCCCTTTTATATAGATACTGATGAACCCGCGAACGTGACTTTTCCTCCACCTTCATCATTCCAGCTGGGTTCTGATTAACGGGGAGTTTCGCTGGTTTATCTCCACCATCTCCAAACGACTAAAGTACATGTTTATTTATACTTATACACACCATCACAATCGTTCTTCTCAAATCTAGATGAAGTCGGTGAATTCTCAAATCTCTCATTCATGCATAATTTCTCTGAATTAATATCGTTCGAGTTTTAGGAAAAGACGTTCGTGTTTTCAAACATCTAAGAGATTGTTCTGACGTTTCACGTAATGCGCACCTTCCCTAAGATTTAATCTCGCCCCCACACCCGTCAACTTCCTCGACTAACAGCTAATTATTACTATCATCATCATAATCTGAGAAACGCGAAGTTCTGGGTCGTCCCGCGGTGTTATAATGACAGAAATAATTATCTCTAAAAGCAACTGAACCACCCTTACATAAATTATCGGGTGCACGAACTGAAGCAAGCTAATGACTTCATGCTGCTTCTATGCCCGCAGATCAAATTGGTATGATATAAAAAATTTTGAAAATTGTGAAAAAAAAAGGGGAGAAAGACCAACTACACGCCCTGCGAATCGGGGGTAGAAAAGAGGGGCGCGTTGCAGCACCTGACCTAAACATAAATCTCAGAACTAAATCCTGAACTGAGTGCAGCCGGGTCTCCTCTGTACCTATTTCTCTCCTTTTCTTCGCTCTTATTCCGTCGCTTTTTCTCTATGACTTTTTTTTACCTCCCTTCTGTCCTGAACAGAGCCAGCGGTGGTTCGCCCAGCTCGGATCTTATATTGGCACGAAAAAAGATGGGCGTCGATACTTTGCTTCTTTCGAAGCTCTTAAACCTTGCAGCCACTCGAACAAACTCGAGCTATCCGTTCCTCGATCTATTCCGGCCCCCTGTACCGTCTCGAACTTCGCAGTTTTCCCCTCCAAAAGTCTGTACAGGTCGATGAATCCGTAGCTACATACGAATGGAATTTCCGATGGAAATAATCCTGCTGATATAGTTCGCGGATTACTAAGGGTTGCAAGGAACAAAATTTCGGGCTAAGCTTCAGATCGACTCAACAGTCTTTGATGTTCGCTTCACTAATTATGAGAGGAGCAAGAGCAAATATATAGATGCTTCAATTATCGGTCCCTAATTAGCATTTACCAATTTGTCGATACGAGAAGCTCCAGCGGCGGTTTACGGGATTAACGAAAGTTTATCCCGCAATACCTCGACGGCATTTATTACACATATCACTAAACCAGATCGATGTGGGCCGGTATAAAGCGACGGAAATAGACGGATAAAAGCGCGATACTAGAATGGCGATGGTTTCTGCGATTTGTTCATTGCAGTTTTTTTTCCTTTATTCTGTCGAAAACTGCGCACGTTGCCAGAACCGGATCATTGATCTGAAATCATCACGACGCGAAGTGGAAACAATCAGCAGTTTTGAATTATAATTTAGTGACGAAAATTCGTATTTTCATTGAAAAGCATGCACATAGCTCTGGCATATCCATATAGACATTCAATATAGGCTGAGAATGTGGTGCTAGTTTTTATAAAAGTTTTTTCTTCTATCTTACATAAGCGGACTCGGCTTTTCGACTTTAAATAATATTCGTTGTTCACCGCGGCACCCTCGCGTATGTATCCGTCGCCCTTCCTTTCGCAGCTTCATCTTGCACAGGAGATTATTCTCACGAGTAGCGGCTTTTCTGCCATCAGGCAGCAAGCGGACTCCAGTAGAGCACCGGGGCACGGATTCAATTCCAATTAAACTTTTAGTTGGCGTTCGTAGCACCGGAAAATTACAAGAGTATAGATTTTACGGCTTCGCACCCCCGCGCCGACCTACGTGAAGCGATTGTGTGCTTTGCCACGAAAAGATAAAGGTAAAATGAAAACGAAATAAGATAAAATTAGAAGAAGAAAAAAATGAAGAAAAGAAACAGAAAACTCAAATAATTTTCATTATGCATTACGTATAGCGCGCCTAACGCTTATTTTGTACTCCCCCGAATTGTCGAAGCGCATCACCGTCAGATTTTGGCCAGCTCTTAGTTTTGTCGCGTGACTCGAAATTATCTACTCTGAAATATTCAGATTACGTGAAAAAAAAAACTCCTCGAGCGAAGCAAAATATCCGGTCCAATTCCACCAACGGTATAATTTTTTACGTTTCACGAAACGGCGAGTTTCTATTTCTGATCTTATTTCTCCTACGAGTTGCGAAAAAATAAAAGCATCGATGAATCACGATAACTTTCTTTTTCGAAGATATGTAAGATTCATGAAATTCGGCAGAGTTTTTATGCCTTACTTTTTGTTTTTCTTCTTTCTTTTCATCCCTACGCGGTTTCAAAATCGATTTTCATCATATCTCTTATTCTTTGATCATTTTATGCAGCAACTTGAAAACTTACCGCAAGACTTTCATTCACGTTGACTACAAAACAGTATTTCGAAAACCCAGCTGTTCACTCCAGGGAGAGTCGTCGGGTCCTTCGACCTCACTATGTGTATATGGGACGTTGGAAAGTGGCAAATAAAAATATAAAAACAGAATAAATTCTTCTTCATCTTTTGCGAGCCATGGAGACTTCGGGTCCTCAGGAGAGACCCGGGAAACCGCGACAACCCGACAACCTAATCATTTTTCTATCACCTGCAGTAACCACATTTTCATAAGTGCATCAACTTATTGGATTCTTCAGCGAATAAGTTTTTTCCTACTATATACCTCACGATATTTTCCTAACCTCCTCTTCTTTCTCTCGTTGTCATAATTTATTGATCGAAACACAATATACCTCTACATCTGGATATCGGTATTCCTTCCCTTTTCTTTTAGGTTTTTTTTTCTTCTTTTCATTTTTTTTTCGTGGCTATCATTTCACTCTTTTGAACAACACATATTCCTTATACGGTAGGTCCCGCAGGACGCGTTTTTTCGCGACCCTTTGATCCCGAGGAAATGGGTTTTGAAGCTATACCGTGAATTTATTGGGTACACTTTTACAGCCTTGTTAACCCCAAAGCAAGAATCTCACGGCGGTTGACCATCTCAGGTGGGTTTAAAAGACCGCTAAAGAGAAGAAAAAAATATGGAAGAAAGGGAACGAAAAAAAATTGCCGTCCGGATCGTGTAAATTTACATCGAGCAGTTTCTCCTTTTTATTTTTCTCTTCCCTCTCGCGTAATACAAGTTGTCCCATATAACCGCGCACGTTTTGCAACTTTTGTTGAATGGACATGGTTTAGTTCTCCGCTGTGTGAGGAAAAAAAGAATTTTTTTTTTCCTTTTTTTTCCTTCATACTCGAGCCGCTAAAGAACCAATCGAAGTGATTTTATCTCGCTGATCGGGTTCTGAACACGTATTATGGGTATACGTACACGTATAGGTGTAATAAATACAGCGAGGCGCGTTCATGTACAGCTGTTACAGGTTGATATAGTTAGTAATACGGCAATTAATATAACTTGTCAAGAATCTTGTAGAAAGTGGGTGGAGATCCGTTTGAAACATGGTACCGATTATATCTTGCGGTTATTAGCCGTTTAAACGGAAATTGTTCATCTATACGGCGCGAGTCTCGATTTCTGATAACAACTTATGTATCTACGTACCCACATACATACATTCGTATTCGCACGCGCTTTATGCGCGAAAATCTTTGATTAGAATGCATCGATAACCGGCGACGGCAAACTTACTCCGCCGCACAGTCCCTACACTCAAATGCTCCTGGAGGTAATATTCGGTGCGCCTTATAAGTTAGGCAGAGAATTGGTATCTCCACATCGCCATACGCGGTCTTCCAGCGGCTTCTATTATTATACCGCTCCTGCAGGTTTTCACCGTATAATTGAGTGTCCTTCCAACATTTTGCGATATCGATCTTCCGCGGAGATTCAACGATAAACATATTCAAACGACGGATAAATCGACCCTCCGCGATACCCCGTAGTATATTTAATAAGAATATCTAATTTCCTGTGTTTCGATTGTATCGAAACAAAAAAAAACAAAAAAAAAATACAGAATTTCACTAATAAAAATATTATCTTTTCTGTTTCAGGTAAGGAACACCTTCGGCGTTCGGAATACGGATGGAAAAAGGGGTGATGAAGCGTAAATTTAACTTCGAGATTTTCATTCTCCCACCCGATAGACGTATTGGAGAGAAAAAAAAAAGAAAAAGAAAAAAATAATTTGTTTGCGATGCGCCTGTGTCGGCACGGGGGATGAATTTGAGGTCGAGAAGAGTCCTTGACCGTTTCATCAGAACCCTATACCAAAGTTCTCGACCTCATTTTATACGCCCTCATTGATCCCTGCTAACTTTGTTCATTTTTCTACTCTTACTTTATTTTTTATTCATCTATTTGTATTTGGTATTTTTGCGTCTTTTCCGCACATCGTCGACGATATTAACCGTCATATTCTCATTATTTCTAGGGAGCTTCTGCAGCGGCGGATATTCTCGAAATAGATTTAATTCAGGTCCAAACAATGATTGTTAAATAAATTTTTATAGCTCACAACTCATCAGTTCGTAACACCAGCGCATCGCGTCGGTACCTTCGGATATTCTACCGCGATCTGCTGTACACAGTACCTGTAGTGCAAGTAAAAAGCGTTCTCCCGTTTTATGCAGATGATCCATTCAGCTACGGAAAGCAGAAGAGCTTCGCCACGTATAACCGCGGCGTCATATACTATATATTTTACTTAAGTCTACCTTAGACTCATAAATTTTCTTTTAAATGCATTTCTTGGTATACCACCGAACTCAACACCCGACGCGGAGCGCCGCGGAATACGTTGTTGGATGTGCGAAATCCATTCGATTTTTTTTCTTTTGTTTTTCATTTTTTTTATCCATCCGTACGTTCGGTTTTTATCAAACACATTCATTGTACTATAAGTGGTTCGATCCACCACCAGACAGCTCGATTTTTAATTGTTAATTTATTGTTAGTGGGATGTATAGCATACTCTAGACTGCGATAGAAGTTGCGCTTTTAAATGTGTAGGCGGACGTCACGCTCCCGTTGGAAGCTAAAATATATCGTCTGACATTTTGCGTACCGTAGACTATGAGAATAAGATACACAGAGTCAAGTTGGTAGGCTTTCAGAAGCAGCGGGTGGTAGTTTTCGAGGTGGCTTCGCGCTCCAGGTCGCTACTCGAGTAAGCTTCTTGGACAAAGATCTCTCGGGCACTTGGTCACGGAATCGCGTATAGTGTCTCGAGTGTCACCGAGTCTCTTTTGTGGTGGAAATTTTCCAAGAACGGGCAGCCATTTTCATAGAACCAGTTACTAGCGGGGTTCGTGTTGCAGACTATTTTTCTCGTTTTTTTTTCTCTCAATTTTATTCAATTATTATGCGATCTTATGTATCCGAATGCTTTGCATGACCCTTCGATTTTTGTCAAATATTATTCGTAGAACGATTTTTGCGAGCCATAAAAATGATGAGAATGATATAAATAAAAGGAGATCGGAAGGAGCACCGTATATTAGAATCGATCAATTTTTAATATCTCGAGGAGCTTCAAACGCGTGGATAAAACAGGACCCAAGTTATATTGTTTTATTTCAGACCCTAAAAGCTTTCTCATTCCATCGATCGACCTCTTTTGTGGTTGACCCTCAGAACTCAACGGTTTAAACTTTCATGTTCAGATGACTGCGAGGGCCATGGATAGCCCCTTAGGGCTGCAGGCCTCGACTGTTAAAAGGGGATTTCACTTCGTCTCTCCTTTTTTTTTTTCTTCTTAGCCCCAAGCCAGAATACATGGAGAATATAATTAAGAAGAGATAAGAAAAAGAGAAACAGAGCTCGGAAAACTATTTATTCAAACAGCAAATTCATGAATCATCATGCTACGGCTGAAAACGCGGTCATTCCAAGATGGCGACTTTATTAAACTGTAGGAACAGCGAACCATAAGTATAATGAAAAAAAAAGCGAAAAAAAGAATTAGTTGGAGAGGGAACGCAGTCTGTTATGCCAGGTAACAACGCAGCTGAGCTTAACAGAAACTTTCCTCATTTCTCACAGCCTGGGGGAGGTAAGAAATCGAAGCTCAAGAACAGAAACTTACCTCCATCCACCCCTAAGGATTCCAGCCAGCCAATACGTTTCGCCATTTTTCTCAAGCTTGTCAATATTTTGTCGCATTTTTCATCCCTTATTGTTCTTTTCTTTGAATCATATTGTCCTAAAAATTACTTGAGGTTACAGCGAGAAAACCGTGTATCAATTTTCCCAAAAATTTAGTCAAGTATAACGTGTCTCTTGGGAGTAAACCCAATCCTCTCCCCCCCCCCCCCCTGAGTCCCTCCACGAGAGAAATTTAATTGTCATTATCGACATAACGTCCTCAAATCATCATCATTATGATTTTTACCATGCAGCTAATGAAAAAGATATTTCCTTCTCTTCTCTAGTCTTTTTATTTCTCTTATCCGAAAACTTTATGGTCTCTTCTACAAATCCCTGATGACGCTTAGGCGTCGTATATACGACGTTACAAATTACCCCTGAACTTTGGTAACACGCCAAAACGTTTGCCCTTCACGGGGATTTCTACGTTGTAGATATAACGTAGATTCACCTCTTACATATACGTACTTCTACTTCATGCAATTTCACACAGGTATTCCCTATCGCAAAAGAATTTCGCGAATAAAAGGAGGCGCGTCCTTAGTTCGGAAAATCACATCGGGTCATTAATTACCCCCTTGCGCTTTCTCTTTTTCATCAATTTATTTTTGCACAAGGCGAACTTTTATCGCAAAAGTTTTTTTTTTTTTTTTCTCGAATCGAAGGAAAACAAAATAATAATAATAATAATAATAATAGCGGGGTACTTACGGGTGAAATATTGATGACGGGGTACAGATCGTCGGGTTTTTGTGTTGTTGTTTTTTGTTTTTTTTGTTTTTTTTTTCTACTTTTCGCTCCACGGTCCCGTTTTTGTTTTGTTTTTTTTTTGGACAATTGGGATTGTAGGAGTGGAGAGTTATTGGTTTCCAATCGGATTGTAAAGCTTGAAACCCTCGCGTGCATGCAGTTGCATATGCCAACACGATAATACCATGCAGTCGCGGGCTATATTCTACGGCGTCCGCAGTATAAAAATCTTGGGTAAAAAGCTTTCGGCATGTGAAGCTATGTATAGGAATATAAATCGTAGTTTCGATACCGATAACGTATACTGTATCTGTATATAAGATGTATGATATATATACGTAAGAACAGCCCCCATTCTATTCTTGCACAACGAATTGATAAGTTTTCCGCGTCCGATACACTTACCGTGGTATTTTATCACCACGCATATTATAGATCCGCATCGATATGTCCTCGGGGGTTATGAGAAGATATAGGTGTACACGTATAATACGTATAATACGTGTACATGGATAACTCGGGGAGAAATGGATTTTCTTGGATCGTTTATTGGTCGCAGACGTTATACGGAACCTACATTTCTAACTGGGTTGAAAATTCATCCTACATGGTATATTACGGTGATAATCCAAGCGAATGAACTTTACGCGAATGTGTATGTAATATGATATAGGGGGTGCGATGAATAATTGTTCAACGATGTGTTAGCGTACAACCGAAACTCCCGCGTGATATGGAATCAAAGTAAATAATGGGATCTAATAAAGTGAGCGAGTAATTAACGTAAGAAGATGAGCGTTAAAGTGCGTGATTTCTCATTTCGTTAACGACCAATCTCGCGTAAAATATTCAACAAATTTTCGAAATTTCCTTTCCTTTTTTTTCCCCCCCGCAATCGTATCCCAGAGATAATGGGGATGAGATCGATTAATGATAACACGCGAAAGGAAATAGCGCGCTAAAAATGTGCGAGTACTTTGAGAATTTAACTTCATGCAGCGGAATGAATATTAAAAGCGAAAGAGTTGAAGGAAAAAAAATTGGAAAGTTAGGATCGCAAACTGGTAGATTCGATACAAAAAGACGCGCTTAGCATTTTAAATCCTTTTCTTTCTTTACGCGATTCGGTGAGAAAATTGCGCTGTACTACGGATCGTAGGGCGTAATTAAATGTAAATTCAATATTCTTTCTGTCGTATACCTGTGTAGTGAATACTTTAGAAATTGAAAAGCCGTACGAATAATCCTCCCCCTGTATATTCCAAAGCGTAAAAACGAGGCACGGCAGCGGCGTACCGCCATAACTTTTTTTTGGTATGGATATTTCAAATCGAAATCTTCTCCCGCAGACCCAGACTTCCGTTCAACTTTGCTCTGACCAAAGTCCGAAAGTTTCCCTTTGTACGACGCGTAAGCTGACCGGTTAAATTTGTCGCGTTAAAAGTTAGGCGAGAGCCCCGGGTAAAATTCTACCCGGATTTAGTCTTTTCAATACTTAATACTTATCGTCATGGCCCGCGTACCGTTTTATTTCCAGAGATCCTTTCCATTGGAATTAAATTGATTGGAGAGGGTGATGAAAGAAAAATGTTTCACTTGTTGCAAGTCATCGTTTAATGGTCTGTTTAGATCGTGGCTTAATTTTCCCGCGTTTGAAGTTTGCCCTTCGAGTAATAGGTTGCGACAATCGAGGTATTAAGGCTGTACCCTTTGATTGCTCGGGACCGTTTTACCATTTCGGGGTTAGTTTCTGTCGGGTTGAGATTAGTGAGCTCGAGTCACGTATCGAATTGTACGCCATTAGAATTCTAAGCCGTTAGTAACATCAGACAGACGCAGGGAGGAGATCCAAATTATATGTATTCGTATGAGGTATACATATAGCGTACTATATGTACACCCCATGTATATTATCTATACCTCGGAATCGGTTAAATCCTGAGGGAACCGGGTAGAAATGAAGGAAGGTCGATTTGCGGACCACAGATCTTTTGGCTTTTATTCTTGATCTCTGACCTGAATAACTTTTGACAAATCGAGAGGGTATGTGTTATACCATATATATAGAAAGAAACCGCGGAAAAACCGAAGTATCGATTGCTCCCTACGAATTTGATATCACAGAGGTATACATATAAGTATGTGATATCCTTTGCCTCTCGCTCGTCAAAGTAAAGCAAAAAAAAAATAAATAAACGAACGTTGATATAGTCAAGAAAAATTCGACATCCCATCAAAGGTCTTGAGAAAGAATTTTAGAGATCTTATTTCCACATGAAATAACCTCAAGCCTCATCAAAAATCGACTTGTATGTATACGTATATAATATCGATATATACGTATTATTGTACGTAATTCCGATTGTTAGAAAAATGACAAAAAAAAAATTTATTCTTAAATATGTATAACTTGATTTTCCCTGTATAATTAAGATTTTTTTGATCCTCGCCAGTGTTTGTCTTATGAAAACTTATAAGTTTTCCAATCTATTATCAAAGGATTGTGCATTTATGTATAATCCAAAAGTGAATCGATACGTCCCCGCGTATATCACAGCAGCTGTGGCTCTACGGTATTTATTTATATATAGATATAGGTATACATATACCTATGTACATAGTGTATGTATGGCATAACCCGCGGGCGTTATATTGGCGATAGAATTCTCCCGTACATCGAACGTAGAGCTGTTGTGACCATTTATTGGTAGCTTCTGTACTCCCCCAGGTGTTCCAATGGTCCACATAATTTCCTAGATAATGGGTATAAGCCGCGAATGTTCCGGCAGCAGAAGCGTTCGAAACGCACATTAACGTGCCGTACACTCTTGCGCAATGGGTTCGACCAACGAACCTTTACCCGATCTATAAAATCAGTATAATTCCGATACGTGGAATTATTTATCTATCACGAATCACCGCGTGAGAAAGCCGTACACCTATTCATATACATATACCGTAGCCAAGAATATGCTGCATTTTACATGCCAAATCTCCTGGCCTTTGACCCTGACTAATTTACATTTTCATTGAAATTCTGATTCATACAACTGCAGTTTTCACGTTTAAAAACCCCTCTGGAGAAACCAAATTATCCTTTCTTAATTCATAGATATAAACTCACAAGCGCTGTGTGTCTCAATACAGCTGTATGAATACCATTGAACTGATATTGAGTTTCTTTTCTTTTTTTTTTTTTGCAGAAATTTCCATAAAGTCCTCGATAATGAGAAACAAATTGTGATTTTGATACGCTAGAGCGTGATTTTTCCTTCCATTTTTATTTCGAAAACTGTCCATTTTCACGATCGTATTTTATCGATTTATTATTTCAAATTTAAAACAATCACACTTTTCAGATATACGTAGCGAAAATTGTACACACAAAAAAACAAAAAAAAGAGGAAAAAAATTGAACAATCTATCCCGAACCGCGCGTTGTACTCTGCAAAGTGGTTTCATCTCGATCCCTGCATGCATGCATTTCCGTCATGCGCATCTATATGTATAACTGTATAGTATATAGAGGCATGTAGTATACATACCCATATGTATCTATATTTAACACATGATTTCCACCTTTGATTTGCGCCGCATTAACTTGTGATGACGCATCGGCGTTATCGCTAATTAACGCGGTAATGCCCATCATACGCCATGTGGAGGCCCGCGCGTTATCGCATTGGTTAATTTCCGATCGTAAGAAATTCTGCAAATAGTAGGTATATCCTGAAAAAACGGGAGAAAAAAACTAAAAGTAGGATTTAAAAACTGCAGGTGCAGCTAAAAATACAATACATAGTATAGTTGAAAAATATCTATCATCAGTATGAATCCGGTCTAATTTAGAAAATTTTCGGAAAGTGCAGAACAATTCTTTTCTTCGTACGATATTATATCATATTAGCGAGTCAGCATACCGCGTTTAAAAAACAGAGGAATATAAAAAACACACCCCATACTGGGATGAGTGAGTGTATATATAAACGGCGTAAATCGTCACCGAAAGAAGGACAAAAAAAAAAGAAGAAAAAAAAAAAGGAAGTAAAATAAAACAAAAATCCTCGGGAAACAAATGACGCGTGGCATCGTTTCATAGGTTTTTCTTTCTTTTTTCTCTCTATATATACAGATATACGTTACACGTCACCCTTTTATTTTGGCGAATCGTTTTTTTATTCAATTTTTTTTGTTATTTTTATTTTTTTTTTTCAAATTATTTTCTTTTTATTTTACGAGATTGTATGCGTAATCCTATATACGTATAGTACAGCGATCCCCCGGAATTCCCTGTCGTTGCGTTTTATTCAGTTTTCAAAATTTCCATATTTATAAGCAATTATCGCGCGTATATAGCTGGTGTACGTGGGTAGTTCGAGGATAGATATTGCGTCCCATCTAGTACCCACCTCTGCACCAACTTTATACTCCGATGTAACAATTTAATATACGTAGGTGCTATACGCATACATCGCAGGTACGCGGCGTCGCGACGCTTTGCCATGCCGGTCTCTCTGCCACGGGGAGCACCGGCCATTTGGTGCCGGTTGGCGGCCACCGCCACCAGCTACTACGGGGTGAACGGGCCACCGACAACCACCCGCGATTAGTTAGAAACGGGTAGTGCGCCCGCGATTCTACTTGCAAACCGACCGGGGATTCGGAATCAGAACCGGTTTTCCCACCGCCAAATTTATCGCTCCCTTGCCGAATGATTTCTTTCTCTTTCTCTTTCTCGTTTTTTTTTTTTTTTCTTTCTTTTCTGCTCAAAAGATTTTTTTTCCCCTTTTTTCAACTCTCCTCCACTTCTCTTGTACAACCCTCTACGGAATAAATAACGATCCTTTTAAATGCCGTTCACGGTGTCGTTTGTAGGCCTGCCGATTCGGATTCGCTTCGTTACCCTTTTCTTTTTCTTTCTCGTTTTCTTCTGAATATAAAAAAAAAAAAAATTTTCTCTCGGTTAGAAGTCGGAAACTTTTTTGCAGTCAGCAGCACTGTACACGACTCAACACTCAAAATTCAGATCTCAGATATTTCAAACAGGTTATTACAGAGCTTTTCGAATAACCTCGTTTACCATAGCCGAAGTCCGCTTGAGTTTTCACCTCTTATAGTCAAATTGTGACCATCGGCTATCCCCCCTGAATTACCCTATATCGAAGTGTCGAGAATGGGAGAGACTTAATAGGCACGCTCCTTCAATGAACAGCCTGGTTGAGTAGTTGCTGATATTTCTTTCCTATACCTACCAAGAAATCTCATCTTGTGTTCTCGTAAGAATTCCGGTCAACCAAATTCTTCTAGTTGTTGATTGGCTGAAGGGGCGGGACTTTGTTCCTATTGAGTCCTTCCCATTCTCGACACTTGGAGTGATTCACCCTGTACATGTATAGGTCCGAGCTGGAATTGGTCCGCGGAAAGTTTTACATTCGTTTTTTATTTTTTTTCCCTTTCGTTTCTCATCTCCCAGCTTTTCATCGTCGCTACTAATTGAACATGTTCAAAAGCATAAAATATGAAACACACATCCGCTTTAATGCCACCGGTAGAGCTTTGTGCGGCATGTCTAGGCACCGGTGGTTATATACAGACCGCTCGTTACGCGATACGTTACGTTACGTTACGTTACGTTACGTAGCGTTTTGTTACCTTGCTTAAAAAAAAAAAAAATCATTTACGTGGCATCTCATACACCATATAATCCTGGATATGTGTTTAACGTATAAAAGCCATTCCAATTACACCGTTTGGTGTTACATTATGTTATGATAAAATGAAACAGCGCGCGCTTACAAACTATGTAAAAATTTACACTTTATAGCTGAAGAGCTGTTCGTATCCTACGCTCGCAATTTTATCTTGCGTTTCTTGATTGCATATTTACTGCGATATTTTCGAGAGAAAAAAAATTAAATAAATAAATAGACGAAGTAAGACAGTTGAAAAAAATTTGTATCGTCAGGCGAAATTGCTGACTGATTAAATTCTTCAGCTGATGTCTGATAAGAGTACACCTATCGGGTACATCGACTGCTGAAAATACGGTCAATTTAGTAAATGGGATATACAGTGAGGATAACTGGTAGAGATCACGTGGTTTGTTAGGCCAGAGGCGACAATTGCCTCGGTAATTGCATAAAGGTTCGTACATACCAACCGGGTATGTACTGCAAATATATATATATATATATATATATATATATATATATATATATATATATATATAATTTATACGTGTTTATATACGTGCGGTTGGTAACGCAGACTCGAATAGCTCCCCTGATTTAATTTAGCGAAACAAAGCCTAGATCCTAGACCAGTGTAGAACGTAATCTTGGCACCGAACGTGCAGAATGCGCAGAATGCAGCACAGAATCCTAGAAACACCCCTGCGGGGCTGGTAGCAGCGCTACCAATACCTCTAGGGTTTGGTGCGATTCTCTGTTCGGTACACCGGGTCCCCGAACACACAGTCATGTATACTAAATACATACGATAATATATACATGGCAATATACATAACACGGTGTAACGTGCTTACAATGAACATCCAATTCCTAGGAAATTGCTGGCAGGTTGTCTACGCGGGTTCCGTTGAGTCGAATGATCCAACAATAATTCTTCAATAGAAATAAATGTGCGCATGAGTGCGTGTGAAAAATTGAAATTTTTTTCACCCTGAATATAAACCGATACCCGCTAAACTTTGCCGTGTAATTCTTCGCAGGTTTTTTTTCTTTTTATTTTTCGATTGTCAAATTTTCATTATTAATTTTTTTTTGTTTTTCCAATTTATTTATTATTCGAAACCTGTACGCAGGTGTAATTACAATATAAGCTTATACAGGGTGATTAAAATTCTCTTTCTCTTTTTTTTTTCTCTCTTTCTCTTTAATAACTTTCGAACGATCAAACGCACCTGTGGTTCTCGCGTTCATCCCTGTACTTATATTCGTGCACGAATACCTTGTAATTCGTATGTCTAACGGTTGCGAAATGCGACAGAGCTTTTAAAATCTGAAAAATTTTCACAGTTATATCTTATACGTGTATCGTATTATCATCATTTTGGAGGTACTAAATGGATCGCGTGAAATTTATTCATTTCATATTTTCCTCGCGCTAAAAGTTTTCCGGACGCAATTATGACAAACTATACAGTTTGTGAATGAGACTTTAATTACTCTGCAAACAATTGAACTACGAAGCGACGCATTAATTGATTATGCATGTTCTCCCGCAATTTATCTCGTCTGAAAAGAATTAATTCACGTATTTTTAACAGATACAATGAAATAACGAAAACTCGCCGCCTGCAGGTACGTTTCGAACGAAATACCCGAAAACAAATAGGCGCGTCATGTTCTTCGGTAAATTTTCTCTCGCTAGTCGGATCTTTGATCTCCCACTTTGACATGCAATAATATATAATCATCGAAAATACTTTCCGTTCGTTCGATGGCTTTTAATTAATACGAAATAACGTGAGTCGCGAAAATGTGAGTCGTATGAAATGAAAATAAAAAAATTTGGACAGGAAAAGGAAACAACCATCAATCCGCTTTGCCAAATCTGTAAAACAATACAATCTCTAATCCCTTTTCGGTGTTCTCATACAGGCGCTTATCATATATTAATTAAAAAAAAAAAAAAAAATTATACCTACTCTCCAAGAGAACTCGTTCAACTGCGATATATTCTCTCGGGATTACCTATTATTATTATTGTACTTTTTTTTGTACACCTTTTTTTTTCTCTATTTTCATTGGAAACTGGTAATTTACGCACTACATTTGGTACGCGACTTATTATGAAACGAGTTATTATTAAGAGGCTCGCAACTGTTCGGTGCGCGAGACTGAAAATCATCGACGAACATAACTTTGTAACTAATGAAAAATTTTTTCGTCTCAAAAAATAAACTCGCAGACAAACGAGACGCGTATACATATAGGTATTTAATATATAGCTACGTGGATTTCTGGGACATCTGCAGTAACGGTATATAGATACAGAAGTGAACTGCGGATGGGTTGAAGAATTTTCTCGCAGATTTTCCGTAATTCACTCGTCGCATAGACACGTTATAGTAAATCCAAGTTCCCTGAAAATTGGAACGACCATTCGAAAAGGCCACAGTGTTCCACCTTCAGAATTTTCGCGTTAGCTGCAGAATTGGAAAACCCAAGAGCTCCTCGCGCACACTGCATTGCGGTGGGAATTGAATTGTAGAAATGTGAATAGCGTGTATTGGATGTTCAGACAATTATAGTCTGATTGAAATAGCCTTTTTTTTTTTTAAAGCTGATCAATAATATCCTACGATTACGATATAATTGATACCCTTTCATCCGATACAATACCTATCGCGTCCCTTCCGGCTTTGCGCTACAATAATTTGTCAAATTCACTTTTTATTTTTCGTTCGTGACACAACTTGGAGAATCTTTGGGGACCGTTTTTTGTTGTTTCTTTTTTTTTCTCAAAATTAAAATTACAGTTTTTTCATTATTGAAAAATGTATTTGTGTATATACGATGAAATAATTATTGTTCCGTGGCCAAGAAATTTATGGTAATTGTTAATAAATCTATTTAGCTCTAGTATATACGTATTTGCGTTGTTTGTCAGTAAAATCACTCACACGCAACAAACGGCTCGCTGTCACAGCACGATATTTATTTCATCATATTTAAATCGATATTTTCAGATAGTGCGGTAGGACTGTCATACCTTATTTATTTTTCTTTCTCTTCATTTTTACTCACTTATATTATGTACTGTTATACAGCACTGTATATATACGTTGACTGCCGTTTCTAGAAAACTCTTCTGACATTTTCTAACAAGTCGCGTTCTTCTCTCGTTATTACTACGATTATTATTTTTATTATTATTATTGTGATTATACGAAGTGCCGAAGTTATATGTACGTAGCTTGGAACCTCTCTTTTCATTAAATAATAATTGTTATTACCATTATTATTACTATTACCTACCATTGAGATCATTAGATTTTCTTTCGTTTTCTTATTACAGTTTTTCTATCCACACTCTGACCGTAACACATTGAAATAATTAGTGTGGAAAAGTGAACGTGATAGGAATTAGTTGTGGATTGACTCAAATATAATAGGATTCGCTATAAGAACGAGTTTTCTGCTATAGAAGATACGACCGTCGGTGTGTATCTTATATCACAGGCTGCTAAACTATTGGCAATTTTCGTTTGTTCTATCGAAAAAGATTATCGGATATATGAACCTCTACAAATTCCACCATCGCAATTCTTTGCCAATTCAACATATACGTGTAGAGAAACCGTCCTCAGAACCAATAACTTCGGCTTTATAGTTTCGAGTAGGGTGGTGTTTTTTGCCCACTAAATTTTTACTCCTTTCTTTAATCCGCTGCGGGCAAAGATACTTTTTCCAATAACGAATGAACGCAGATAACTAAAATTCTATTAGTCAGAAATCTATAACACGTACGCATGTCGAAACAGCACATTCGCGATGTACGTATATTTGGAGGTATTATAAATCCGGTGAAAATTGCATGAATGCTATCTGCAGGTTGCGCTGCTTTTGGACCTTTTGGATCCATATATTCCGTGGGTGTGGTAAAACTATATTCGCATGTGAAGCGCACGGAACAAAATTATGTATAGATATATATAGTAACTAAAATAGAAAGTTGCAAGCTCTCCGGAGGTGCCACCAGATGAAATTGAATCCCGTGTCCCGTCGGTCTAGCCCCGAAATGGACGATCCCTTTGGGGACCGACGGGATCGCGTCGTCCGCAACCATCTCGCCATTTTCTCTAATCCGTAGAATGAGACAGGGACCTCGTCATTCCAGGATACGTAATCCTTCTACTTTACGTATACCCCTTCCCATCCCTTCCAACCATCAACGAACGACGTTCCCTTTATACACCATTCCTTCAAGCTCTCTAATCTAGGACCTTCAACTATATACCATAACCTAACCCTATTTACATCGTGAACGTGTGCGTATTACCCTCGAGTATTTTCATAAAAATTTCGTACAATGTCATTGTTTCAAATAATCAAGAAACCAGCCAGCTTTGATGCCTGATTGTTGTGTTTTTATTTTCAGGCGTAGCTGCGTCCGTGGAGGTACACTTCGAAAACAAGGATGGAGGTTTTTTTCTGAAACATACACCGAGGCAGTCGTATCCTGCTCAACTGGAGTCCATCCCGGTTCCTCCAATTTTAGCACCTGGTCCAGCACCTCCTGGTTCAGTACTGTCAATCGACACATTTACGGTCTTCCAGACAAGTGAACCGGCATCAGTCAGAGCCACGTACGGTCCCTTTAGTACAAAGCAAACCGTACCAGCTAGATACATCGTACCTGATCCTTTGGACGCTCTTCCCGGTCCTGAAACAAGGAGAAATTTAACATCAACAACAGCGCTTCTAGACGCTCAAGAATTGAGTGCCAGGCATTTGGACATGTCAGCTCATTTGGTCCGCCCTAGTATCCCGAGGGATTCGCCAGTACTGAGAGTTTTATTTCATGCTGGTAGCGAAGCTGGTGGACGACGACAAGTCCTTTTGGCCAGACACCAAAGGGTATGCGTTGTTTTACACGCTTCTCTTTCAGGAAGAACACCGCTTACCGCGGCTTGCAGTCCTGATGGCGAAGACGGCGTTTGCCTCGCTCAAATAACGATACCAGCTTCTTGGTGGGCACCACTTCCGCCTCCGGATGCATCTGGAAGGGTCAAGGTCGCTAAAACTCTCCCAAGATTGGTACAAGTCGCTTATTCTGTTCTTGAACCGCGCACGGAAGGCGACGGCGGATGCCAACCGAGAGTCCAAATTCAACCGGTTACTCCCCTAGGACAAGTTCCACTAGCTCCCAACAGGGCAGCTTACAAAGAACTCAGGGCAGACGAATCGTTCACACTTCTCGTACCCCACGCGCCACTATATCCGAGGTCAAGACTCCACGTTCCCGCATTTTTACATCCCAGACAAGGAGGAGCACCGGTCGCTGCAGTCATCATAAGGTTAGTTTTATCGAATATTCTGTACATTTTCTTCTTTTTTTTTCAATTTATTTCATCAGATGAGGTATGAGAATCAAGATGTAAGGTCGTTGTGAGATAACCAGGTGTCGTTGAAGGCAGATTATCATTATTCGCTCCCTCTACGCAAGTATAAAAAAAAGAAGAAGAAAAAGGACAAGAAGTATAATCCCTACGGTATCTGGGGACCGTCATTCTTGTCGCATAATTCAGGCAATTACCTTCCTTAATAACACTCTTTGAAATATGTTGATTCCATTCGCCAGTGAAACGGCGGGATGGGTACGGTAGGTATCTTGGATACGTGCTGAAGGAGGAAAAAAAAAATTTAAGAAAGTAGAGTGAGGTTAAAATTACGTAACCATACCGCGTTGCTGAATTATTTTCCCGACATTTTTCTATGACGTCCGACACCCCTTATATAAATAGTTTTTTCGCTGGTTTGATAACCTTTTATGTATACCTATGTATGTACAGTATATTTAATATGTGACAGTAAGTACGCGTTTATCCCCCAAAATGAACACCTGATACGGTAGCCACGCCCACTCCCGATATGGTCGACGTTATAATCCAATTCGCATTAAAAAAATCACGTCATTATACGAACTAATCCCAACGGACATAGGGGATGAAAGTAGGAAGCCCGAAAGCCCCGTTACGTGCGCAGCAGATTACGTACCTTGACAAAAAAAACGAAAAAAAAAAGAAAAAGAAAAAAGCAAAACTGTCTCCAGCGATGATGATTTATGTCCGCACCGTTTTCCAAATTTTTACACATTTTTTTTTTCAAAATATGTGATTTACTCTATACCTAGTTTTGGATTACATTGAACGAATCGTAGTTTAGCATCATATAGATTCGTACGAACTGAAGCCACCGATCGAAAAGCTCTATATCGCCCTGGGAGCCATTCAACCAGTTTTACAAGAAAAAACAAAAAAAGTAATAATACGATCTAGAAAACTAGACAAACTACGACGCATCCCACGATCCACACGGCCGGAACTGCGGTCCATTCGATTTCGGAACTGATTGTAAACATGGGCTATACATCACCTTGGAAATGGGGATTCTACGCATACATGGATGTTACGGGACGAACTGAAAACGCGTTTACTACAACCGTACAACACTATTTCATAGTAGTAGTACAGGATATATATTCGAAAAGTAACGGATACAATTACAAGGAGATGAATAATGGCCCATCTGAATCGAAGGGGGCGTGGCGCTAGATACATTTTGACGTTTCCATTCGGAGTATGGCAATATCTACATGAAATGAGTCGATAAACCTGAATATTCTCATTGTCAGTTACACACCAGAATTACGGCCTTCACAGAGGTATTTCAAACTTCTAACAAATTCACCCCCCAGATCCGCCTCAACTACTTTGAAAAGAATTCTGCGAAAAAGTTCAAACTCCTATCGAATGTCTGCCAATATAATTAAATCCGTTGCATGTAAATCATGAAGCTAGCATTTTACTTAATAATGTGCCACAAAATGCATGATATTGAAGCAAATAGGTTAAAATTATGGAAATGCTCCTATAATTTTGGGATTATATCGTAAATCTGGATATTCTCATTATATCACATGGTCCCTGAGGCTCTACCTTAATAACTCTAAAATTTGTCATCATCACCACCCCAATTAAAATAGTTTCTTAATAAACCCTTTGCTAAAGTTCATCCTCTAGGATAGGCTGGTTAAGTGCTGTATCTATATTATACCTAAGATATAAGTTGAGGTAACTACTGTGGCTCAGGTTTCGGTCATGGGGTTTGCATCGGTTTCGATAAAGTTAGGACAAATCTTCGAGCGAATACCAGCGCAGGAGCTACCGCGACGCGAGGGGTTTGTTCGTCAAACTTCTTACGACTACCCTTATTCCCTTTGAAGAATTCAAGTGGGAAAATCCATCGTCTAAAAACTTTTGAAATATCTCTCGATATTATATGCGAATACTGAGAAACTTTTTCTTTTCATCATTCAACGAAACTCCCCTGGTACCCCAAGGGCGTTTCACGTAACTCGGGAAAATCTTCCGCGCGAGAGATTTTATTTTACGATGAATATGATCGATGTGAATTTCGAAAACAATGATAACCATATAATCCGCGATCAATTATCGTTCGCGATACGAGGAAAATCTTTTCTCGAAATCTTTTGATCGATCTTTGATGAACGCCCAGATCCCAAACTCACCGACTGAGCGACAGCGAGTGTAATTATTAACCGAAATTCTCCACGTTATGTATGCTTTCAGCGACTCACCGATGTAATTTACATGCAAATTGGCAATCGATAGCGTCTTGGGACGGGCTTATGTACAGGGTGTCTTAACGTCGATGTATCAAGCCAGCAGACTCCGCCTTGCATGGCATCCGATTTTTTCTCAAATTTCGCAATTCTCTCCGGAATCGGTTTACCTATAACTATTCTTCGCCAGCTTTTTTTTTGCGCTATCCGATCATTTCGCCTAACTTTTTTCTTTCCAAATTATAATCATTCCTGGACAGATTATACTTACGCAGACTGTTTCCGATTAGTCAAGATCATAATTACGCCTAGCTTTATTCAAATTTTATAACTCGTAGAAAATGTCGCTGCGTCTGTCTCTCTTTGGTCATAATAATTACGGCCGTTATAACTCCTCCTCCTGGTAGGCGGGATTATAGGTACGCCTATATTCGGTTTTTGTACCCAGAGGGAAAAAAGAGAGAGAGAGAGATAAATGTGTAGGAGCAATAATTCCCGTCGTGCACCGCGACGTGAAACAAGGAAGTTTTTAAGATCGACGTCGCCATACGCTCCGCGCGATCTCTATGGCTTCATTTTAATTTCCCCAGCGTTCGTACTCTAAGCAGCCGGTACCTAGAAGAGCTTGAAAAGTAGGTTGGGTTCCGGTGGTACTTCAACCCACCTTATAAACGGAACCGCTGCAAGATTCTGGGAGCAAGAGTACCACAGCTACCACCGCTACTATAGCAACAGCAGCCTGCTGCTACCGTCGTAAAGCACGATGGCGATTACAGGGCAAAGCAGAAGGAACGGTGCGGCGGACTCCCACTTTTCTCATCCCTTCCTTACCTCACCCCTCGTACCTACTTCCCTCCGTTCGTTGGGGCGTAAGGATCTCGGAGTAGAAACGTAGGGAAAAAAAAGGTATAAAAAGGGTATGGGTAAATGCGACCGAAGGACCAAGAGACGCGGTGCAACACATTGTAGAAAACGTTGCTGCGGGGTATAGAAAGACGTAAATCGTTGGTAACAAAAAGGGTCACCATGTCGTCGCGTAGCACCAGCATCCGGATCTAGAGACGTCGCGTCGACGAGGACAACGAGAACGACGCACTCGTTGCAACAAATATATTTCTAAGTGGTATTACATTTTATGACATCAGACGGTGCGGAAATTTCTGTTTAATGCAAAGTACGCCGCGTCTATTTTTTTATTTCTCATTTTATTTGATTTAATTCTTTTTCCTTCTCTGCATCGTTACATCGCTGATACAGTTTTGTCTCGTATATTTTCTGGCTTTTCAACATCTGCACCGTACGTAAGAAAAAAAAGGAATGCTTGTCAAATCGTGAGTTTCAACGAATGTTTTATAACTTGGTGAAATTTTTGGTCGAAACTTATTTTATACGCGTCATGCATACTTTGACGGGACGCTGATTATCAATTTATCTACCTAGGATCGTGCGCTGCCCGCCTAACATTTTGCCAACGAGCAGCTTTCCGGATCGGCACACCTCTATACGGTTGCAAAATTTCGGACGTTTTTCCTCGGGCAAAATTCACGGGAGTCTGAGTTCGCTTGAAAAATTCAGCGAAATTTGGAACGCAAATACCTCGACAGAATTTTGTCGGTTGATTCCATTAGAAATAGCTGCTCAATTCGGAGTCTAATAAAGGGAAGATTGGGCGTGCCTCGTCGTCTGCCTTTTTGTTCTTTTGAGAACCTCAACGTTTCGAAACTCCCGACGAATTCAAAGTTTAGGGTGTGGCCAGCCGCGGGGTTTGATAGTGAGCGCCGTTTGTATGCCGTTCAAGTTTGGTATAGCTAGCAGTTCGGTAATGGTGATAACTTTGTTCAAATTGTCTCAGCGCGCACCCCTTCTACCTTCTCCCTTTTCTCCTCGAGCTACCTCTGAACCTTCCTAATACATACAAAATCTATTCTATTATACGTATTACCGCCGAAAATACATACCCGTGCATGTAAATATGTAGTAGGTATATACACCACATACATATACGCAACCCTCAGTCGAAACCTCCTGCCGTATAGTGCGCCGCGGGTCTCTTACGCTTTACACCGAATTACCCGTTATTCTACCGAGGTGAGATTTAATGGCATTAATCCAGACCAGTTGTACATCGTATCGGTCTAATCTTAGATTTACTTCGCACTCGGAATATAATACCTATAGGTAAATATAATACTTTCTCTCGATATAGCTGAGCGATATTTTCTTAGAGAATAATTGCATTCGTGTGTAGATGGTGAAGTTGATATAGTATGTTGCGGACATTGGTCAACGGGTTGATCACGGTACGTATGGTAGAAGAAAGAGATAATATGGTCGGCGAGAGGGAAAAGGCTATGAGAACTAGGGGTTGAAATTGCTCCTGTAAACTACACCGTTAAAGGTACGTCACTTTGCAGTTAACCGTATTACCCACGTCCTCGTTAGTCCAGAGGCAAGACAAGTTGACAACGATCCTAGAATTTCAAGTAAGTAATTTCCTACGACGGTATGACCGCGTCGCTTCTCTAAAATCTGGTACCATTTGTCGCGAAGCTATTACGTATAATTTATACTTATACAACTTCTCTGTCTGATTCTTATTACAAATTTATATGGAATTATATATTTATTGTTAGTAAAACTCAGAACTCTCGTAATATATCTATAGTTCCCGAAATTTGTTCGTACCTCTTACGATATTGACATTCATTCTCATCTATATAATTTTAGTAGTGAAAAAAGCTCTCAGCAAATAGTAAAAACAATTCAGTTATAAAGAGCTCAACGATCCTGCCTCAAATCTAGAGTGACAGAATGTCGCTTTTTTTTCTTCATGAAACTTCCAATTCTCGCGATGGATCATCATTCTTAAAATCCCCGCACTTGCACTTCTGCCAATTACTTTTCCTTAGAGTTTTATATCAACTTAAGTGTCGTTCTCTGACATCACGAGTATAGTCTACACAGTATTATACTTACAACATAAAAATTATTTATCGCTCACGCCTCATTCTTGCGTGAAAGCTCCTATCGTTACACATATGTGTTCCAGAGAATGTGTTTACACGATGTAAAATAAGAAGAAAAAATGAAGGATTGGGGGGGGGGGGGGGGAAGGAAAAAAGTACGCTTGCATTTTCCAGGGAAGAAGTTATCGCAAAACCCCTAAGGTAGATATTATGATGTGCTCAAAGAAAAAAGGAAAATAAGTTGTTCGTATAATAGGTGCGGGATAATGCACATCGTAATATTGTGTTATATATGAGGAAATACGCATATATATGTATTTCGAGACTTGAATTGTAAAATAAATATTGGCTCAAATTTTTCTTCTCAATAAAAGTACGCAGAGTAGATGTGGATGGATAACTTTTCAACAAAAAATATTATAACGCGCGTATGAAAATATCATCACGATTGTTGTTTTTGTTTTCTTTCTATCTTGTTTGTATCGTCGTGTCGTATCATATGATATAGTGAAATGAAGGGTAGGAAAAAAATTTTTAACTCGATCTAATCCCAACGCGTCGCGCGCTTTACCTTCGTCAGCGTTCATTTTAACGGGAGAAAAAGATCATTGTCATTATTATTATTATTATTGTTGCTGTTGTTATTCTTGTCCATCTACCAAAGTGGATGATGGCGATGTCACTTCATATACCGACAGGGTATGTACATTTTTTAAACTCCGAGGGTCGTACAGACTCGAGAGTGGTGAAGTGCAATTATGACGCATTTATATCCTTCCCGGGATGTGGAATCCGAAACCTTTTGGGACGAAGTAAAAATTAATCCTGGATGATAATATTATTTGACGGTATAATTGCACTTGGGAACGAGAAGAGAAATACCTACATACCCACCTATGTACGTACCATATAATGTATTGGTATGCGGTCGTAAGCGAAGAATATTATATGAACTTTAGCCTTTATACAGTCGTGTTCGATTCCATAGTTTTGATCGTTTTATTTGTTCATTCTTAGAATTTTTATAGCAAATGAAGTGTAAAAAAAATACGACCTTCTGTCACTGGAATCGCATTTTTGGCATTTTAGATCGGACTTGGGTCATTTATAGACACGCGTACTGTTTGCGTATGATATTACCTTTTTCTCCTTGATATATTCTCGTAGGATTCGTTGACGCTGCAGCATTTCCCGGAATGTAGAAAATATAAGAGTAGTAGTCTCGCCGACTTAGCATAAGAAGGAGTTGAATTATTGCCAGGAAGTCGGAACTCCGACTATTTCCTTTCTTTGCTTTCATTCTTATTTTCTTTTTCTCTTATATTGGTTTCTTTGCTAAAACTTTTTTCTTTTTTTCTTATACTGGACGAACGTACAGTGAGTGAATTGCAAACTAGTCAGCTGATGAGAAATGTCGTTTGCGCATTTCTATTTCAATTCCAATAAATAACAAATTTTACTTCTACGATATTATGTATAAATGTATTTAAATCCAATAGTTTGGTTTCTCACGATTGCTCGAAGATATTACACCTACTCGTTCACGCGAGGCTTCACAAGTAGGGTGTATCTTATGTCGATGAAATTTTGATGGTGGGTGCAGGTTGTGATTTTTCAAAGTTGACACATATTTAGCGAAAAAAATAAGAGACTGTCGGGAAATCGGGCCGACTGTGCTTGGGGAGTGCTTTTTCACCGACGAAATTCTATGCCATGTATTACCCATACACACGTACCACCTCACTCATACTTTGGAAGAGTACAAAAGTTGCAGGCTTATTATTACTAAACTTTCTAATAGCTAACTGTGGTCCCGTTATACGGAATTCCGATGATGATATCGAAAGTTATGGACCTTAAAATATAATATCCACCGAGATATCGACCCACACCTGCAAGTTTATCAAGTTCAGAACACCTAAATTGAGAAACTCCAGATAACCCCATACCCCTACTTTGCGGCCATTGTTTCTATACCCTCAAATTTTTACACAGAAAACAAAAGAAATATATATATACATCAAAACATGTACTGCCTACACCTCTTAAAGTATACCCGGAATAAATGAAACGCTAACTATATAGCAAATATTGCAGAGTCCTGAAATAACGTTGAAAACCAAACGTAAACATTCGACGCCATTCCGTGTCACTTCGGCTCCTGAATTTTTGTTTTATCTTCTAAAAATACAGGTTCGTTGAATCAAGAATCGCAAGTATTCACAGAGTCAAATTTTAGATATGGAATATAATCAGTGGGTGAATTGTTCAGGCCATACAAGTTTTGACCGTTATTTTATTCATTCATTTGTTTTTATTGCACCAGTAGCTGCTCCGCAGGATCGAGATTCGGATCATAATATAGGTGCTCGCGAAATAGTGATCGTACCTTCGACTCGTCGATGTTCGCGAAAACTCGTAGAAGATACGGAGAGCAAATCTATTTACTATATAGGTATGTTCCTATACATATGTATACATATATACATGGGATGGATTAGGAAGTACTTACCGAGTCTGTCTCGAGTGCGAGAGACTCGAATTTTCAGTCTGCTATTATCACCGAACCGTAATGTAGTTCAGTGACTAAAATACGCGCGACGCTGGACGTCGAGACGCCCGCGCCGGCCATTCCCGGAGCTTTCGCTCGTGTATAGGGGTAGGTTGGCCATTACAATATTACACAGACCTTGAGTAGGAGCTGACTCGTAGATCCGCGTGATATTTTCCTTCAACTTATCAATCGAACCGCGCACTTCGCCTTCGAATAATCCTACACGTCCACGTTTTATTATACACTCCAAAATCTCGTCTCTTTTTGTTTCTTTTTTTTTTTTTTGCTATTTTCTCAGTCTAGACAGACGGACTGATGGATAGACGGTGGCGTGGTAGTCGGTATAGCGTTTAGTTGTAGGAATATAACCCGGAATTTTCTTCTTCAGGGCAAATTTATGCGAAAGCGTATACAGCTCGCGTCTTAACCTCCGTTAAATCGACGTTGAATATACATACTTATATATATATAGCTAGAGTTTCAAGGGTTACCCACGTATTTCTTGCCCGAGTTATACTGAGAAAACCGAGACTTTGAAGATAATTGAATTCCATTCTCAAAAAGTCTCAGCTCTAATTACCTCGATGTAGATATGAAAGAAATCTGTTTGACTTTATGTATACCTATATTGTACTGTCTACAAGCTTGTGGTATATTATATTGTAGATTTTCTCACTCGACTTATCGCCGTTGTATTTTATCGAAGAATTTTCATATAGTTCAAAAACTTTCATGATATTGTCTGAAGGTTTTGTCTGCTTTGGATAAATTTTCTACAATTATTATCCTCGATTCGAGTGCGTTCTATAGGTAACACTGTAATCTCATTTTTCGTTTTCTTTTTTTCTTTCGTTTCTCTTTATACCATACCCTTTGACCTTAATATCCTTTATCATAATTGTCGTCTGGCGTTGGATTTAAGCTGCGGGCTTTGCAAGGGTTGAACATAATCTCATTTGATCTGCTTTTCCTTTGTCTTTTTTTGAAATCACCTTTTGTATTTTCAGAGCGAGAATAAAATCCGGCGTACGAATATTGGGCGCCACTTCTAGCAGCCCCGATTGGACGGTCACTGCTGAAGTTAATGGAAAATACACAGCGGCGACCTTCACCGCGATGCGGAAAGAGAACGCTGCACGCCCCCAGAATATGTAAGTACACATCGTATTACTAAAATTGAGATCATACTTTTGTATGTAAAATATATTTTTCAATCTCTACGCATATACTATACGTATATATATACATGTGTACGCGAATTCTTTTTTTTTTGTTTTTTTTTTCTCCTTTATTTCGTGTCCATCGCGAATTTTGAATATTATAACAAGCTTTGTCGAGAAACAATAGCTCGCTGACACGCCCTCGTATACCATTTGTACAATTCGGCAAATTATTCAGAGCTCCTAATACTTTGGCTTGAATAAATCATCGCTCGGTATAAAGATAATACTAAAGGATTTGATAATGCTAAAGATTAAATCCGTGATGCCTATATAGGTATGTATATGTCTAATGTAGATGTTATAGGTCAAGCCGTAATTTTGCGTTTTATAGAAAAGTAGAAACTCTGACCATGTTTATTATTGTAAATATTGTACACGTCGAATATTTTGTAATATTGATATACATAGACTAAATGATTTTTGAAATTGTTACATGGTTAACTGCTGTAGGTAGATCGTGTTGTATTACATCATGAAGGAGGGTCTGCAAATGCCATGTTTATCGCGCCGTTCGAATTTTGATTTGCACGGTTCACGAAGGATGCTGAAAAATGGAATCCTGGGGTAAACTTCCTCTTCCATTCCCTGTTCGTACATATCGTCTGTAAGATCCGGAGTATTCCGATTCGGTGATTCAACCTCCGATTTTTGGTCATCCCACAGCCAACGCATCCGTGGTACAGATCTCCTTCCCTCTTCGGATTCCTTTGACGAACGCATCACGTTCCACGCCATACGCTTCCTTCGAATTTCCGATTGCGACCCTTTCGACCTACGATCTATTTGCGGAGCTTCAGTCTCTTGAATCTCGTTATTCAACTGCGTTAAGACAATCGCGTTGTCATCGGCTGTCGGGTTCTGGTCAATATCATGCTTCGCATTAGACTCGGTGGATTCCGAAGAATCTGAGGAATCTGAATCATCGGACGGACTGAAAGAATCGTTTTCCTCCATTTTCCTCCTTCTCTTATCCGTCCGATTCTTCGCCTTTCCCGACGAATTCCAATCCTCGTCACTCGAATCTTCAGAACTGTCACTATCGCTATCACTTTCAATCGATCTTCCCAATCTCGTCAGGAAACTCGGCGCATTTCTATTCTTCGATGATTCGTCGGTGGTCCGATTTAATTTCGGAGAAACGATCGACTCGTCGTCCTTCAAATTTTTTCCAACCATTCGCACCGATTCCGGATCGAGTTCGTCGTGAACTCGCACCGAATCTTCACCATCCAAAGATCGTATCTCATCCAAATCCGCGACGTCACTGACTCCTGCAACCGCGGGATATCCCCGTGACACCGCGACGACACCCAAAAACAGGATCAGCACAGTTGATTTCATTATTGTATTTTCCACCACAGTTTCTACTTCGAGAATCTTGCTGTGACTGAAGTCCGGAGCGATTCCAGCGCATATTTATATATCAAGACCAACACACAATTAATTTACACATAACTTATCGCATCGACCATATTTACACATCCATGTAACACGCGTAGAACACGTAATCGCGAAAGGCATACGGCGAAACTTATTCGATACGCTTGAATATTTTTCTTCGCTAATTGCAGCGTGAGAATTTTGTTCTTCCCCTTGTTTTATTTATTTATTTTCGTTTTTTTTTTCATTCATTTTTGTTTCCGTTTTAAATTCAGCTGAAATCTCGATTTTCATCCGATCCGACACATCGGACTCGGTGAGTGCTTCTGAGGGATCGATCGTTATTGCCTACTTTGAATACTTTGGATACTTTGAAATCCTCGAAAATAGTCAAAAGAAACGGATACATCCCAAGAGTCTGCAGGAATAAGTTGCTGGTATTCCATGGGGTCGTTTTCCGAGTTCTGCTCACGTTTAACGCGCCGTGTGCCGCGCGACGATGTCGTGTAAATTGAAGAGGCTGTCTCTTCTAATTCGGAATAGAATTTTTCGAATGTCTTAGATGTTCTTCGACATCATGCATACCAGATATCTCAGTGAATAGTGAATATGAAGAAAAAAATTCCAGTTTCCGTGTCGTTACCAGTTCGATGAAAACGTGTAATCGTTCCAGTTTTCTTTTATTCGTTTCCAAATATTCGTGAGTTTCTTCTTCACTTATCGTGACTATATTTTTAAGAAATCATATCATTCATTTAGTTTCTACGTGCATTTGATACAGTTAATTGTTTGTCATTTCTCACGCTAACCATATCATGTCATTTATCTTCCGATATAACCAGACTATCCGTATCGTGAGAAAAAAACCTGTGCGACTACAAGCGGAAAAGATTTATGGCGAATGAAATAAGAGGAAAAAAAAAGATGAGACGAGGAAAAAGAAAGCTTGCTTTTGTCGACTAAATTGTTTACCTTCCCCATTTGCACTGCACTGGTCGGCAAAGTCAATAAAATGATTAATTGTTTTCCCAATTTTCTCAGCGACGCTTCCACTTATATGCATACTTTGATGTACGTTATAAGGTGATATTTAAATTTTGGTATAACAATCACCGCCGAATTTAATTACACTCCAGATACGGGTTTGATAATTTGAACAAGGCATATACCTTCTTTGATCCTATAACGTAATCCATTTAATTAGACGATGTATAAATGCTTTGAATAACGCTTCAACGTCATAATATTATACAGGCGCGTTAATTACTCCTATTTTTGACTTGATACGAATAAATTTTTTATCCAGGTAAATTACATCATTCATCGCGTAATCTTATCCGATTCGTCGATGGATGTAGAATTGTTGAAAAAAAAAGGAAGAAAAGTGAACAATAATAATAATGATAGAACAAAACATCGACAACAATGAGGAAATCAGCTTACACCTAATTTTCCAATCGTGGTTTCGCGGTTACGCGATAACTGGCTATCGAATAAAGCTTGGAATCAAGGTCTCGTATATTGATTAAGAAGAAAGCAACAGACAAAAAAAAATCCTGCAAACGCGAAAAAAAAGATCAAAATGTAACAGCGCAATTTTCGAGCTAATTTATCATTCGTCAAAACGGTTAGCAATCCTTAACGCTACAGGAAGTTGCAATCGTAGATTATAGGTTATATACATATACTATATATGTATATGCACAGATGTAATTAGTGTAAAAACAAAGTTTATCAGAAATACGGAGAGAAATGATTGGACCTGTAGGAGTGGCGCACTTTGAGCGAGAAGCAGAAAGAGAAACCCGCGGGGATTTTTATCTGGAAACTGTTCCGGCCACGCTATACTCACTATATATACATATTATATATTATGTTATTATTATTGTTATTGTTGTGTCGTGTGTATAGATGTAACAAAATTCAATTGCATCTCACACAGAATCGGATGTTATTTTTATTGCGCACTATTGTAAAATGGGGATTTAATTATATTTCCGAGACAGTAAATATTCTACCCCGATGGTTTCAAGAACCCTTCATATTTGTTGCGTCAACTTGAAATTGAATTATTTAAAATTGTTAATATTTATTTTATCATTTATACGAGAAGCACCGAAGAGATGTATACACGCACATTGAATATAACACGTATATATTATATACATCAGTCGAAAGCGTTGATGACACGGTGTTTGGTTCATGGAGAATAATTGTGCGAAGGGGGTTTCGACGACTTTCCATAATTCGAAATTACGGGAGATTGTGTGTTCTAAAAATTTTCAATGTTCACATTATTTTCACGCGACACTTCCCTGCGATGTCGTTTTATCTCTTTCGCGCGGGAGAATCATCGGCGTGAATGCGGTTTACGCGTACCTATACCTCCGGACTGAGTCATTCGTTTCAACAGCGGACGATATTGGAAGAAAATTTTATTTCGAAGAATTTTCGAATTTTTCTAATGAAAAAAATCAAATCACTCGACTCAAACTGGATTCGTATTACAATCCCTACGGTATATAAATTTATATATAAGCACGCCGCTGTCACAATATACAGTGTATCGATCCAGAACCCGACTTAACGAAGCGCGCGGTGATGCGAAAAATTCCAATCAGACCCTCGGATAGAGAAATTCAGAGACAAAAAAGGGATAACTAATTTTTTTTGCGCAGCATTTGATCGGTCGCTATAGGTATTATCCTTCGCCGTTCGTCATATTATAGCACAGAATTTCTGCAGAGCACCGAAGTATATAGAAGCTATCTGCGATGCTGCAGTGCAGAAATATACCCTCATGCCCTCATACCTCTGTCTTCCATTTGAAATGCTTTTTTTTTTTTTTTCTATAAAATATTTCGCGAGCCAAGATAGACGCGGGGACGAGATTCGGAAAAAATTCGTACGTTATTGAAGGAGATAAATGCGATGCACAGTTTTCGGAAATTTCAACTGCAGCATCCTCCACTCTTCCGAAGCAAAAATCGCAAGTTGATGTATGTATAGCAAAATGACGCCCTTCTTTTTTTCTCCTTCTATTTCCCCGCACATTTCTACACCGTATCGAAGCAGATTTGTATACAACTCTTCAATTTTTATTATTACTTACATATTTTTCATTTGTTTAATTTACTTTTTTCTTTTTGTTTTGCATACCTTCTTCATACATACATATATATCTTTTTCTCCGCGTATTTTACGATCACTGCAGCGAGCATAATAAACTTTTCCGTATGGTATGTAGGTCACGTGGAAGCTAGTGCAAGATATTTCGCGCGGGGGTGACTTAATGAACGTGAGGGTACAAGAAATGGAAGAAAAAAAAAATTACAAAAAGAAAATTAACAGGAAACAGAGAAAAAAAAGAAAAGGAACGGTAATAACGTAATGAAACAACAACAAACAAACGAACGAAAAGAAAAAAAGGAGTGCGCTAAAATTTATTACTCTCACGTATACCTACACGTACATAGTACATATACGTATAAGGGAGTTTCTCATCAAACACGGATGCTCGCAGTCAAAATGAAAAATAAAGAAAACGAAGTGAAGTAACAAAAATAAGTTCGCACTTAAAAATGTGTTGCTCCAATTTCTAGGTTTTTATTGTACGAGACAGTTCAGGTATACCTAGGTATCATAAAATAGTGCGTTCGTGTGTGTGAATGGTGAATATATTATATCAAAGTGAAGCGTGAAATTCTAACAACCGGGTGAAAAAAAAAAATTGAAAAAAAAAAAAATAGAAAAACTAAAATGAAATAAAATAAAGTGTGCGCGTATATATGAAGATTGAAAATTTTCTTTGAGTGTCAGAAACATGAAGCACATTCGACTAAATCGAATCCTTGGGGTGACCTGGCGCTGCTCATGCATATGTAAAAAAGACAAAAACAAAAAAACAAACACTTTGCGACAAAGGAATTAGATTTTCACTTTTGTATCACATGTGTACTGCATGTATGTATAATATTTTTGTGAAACCAGAAGAAGATTAAAGAAAATGGGAGTGAACCACCAACGGATATTATGAATGCTCTCCGTATATATTCTGCGTATTCCCGAGAGATAATAATTCCCGATATGTTACAGGTATATGTATAACGTGTACAACACGAGCTCCGGAACATACGTCCGACGAAGTGTTCGACAATCTACCTTGTGGTAGATTTTCGATCCTATAGGGCGGTAAAGCCTCTCGCAGATTGCATTTTGCAGTAGAAATTGGTCTTATCAACCCTCTAAATCACGAACGTGTTGACACTAATGCGCTCTACTAATTTACATTTCTATTATCACCCGTACCAACTATATCCCCTTCTCGTTTTACAACCCCCAACGCAGCTTTTGCATCTGAAATTTTCTTCAAGTTTTATCCAACGTTATAGAATCACGGGCAGATTACGAAAAGGGCGTAACCCCCTAGAAACAAGTATAAAAAAGTGGCATGCTGAAATCGTGATATACTTTAAATTGTACTTGGTCCGGAAGTACTCAGTCTCTTTTTTAACGTTCTCATTCCTCAATCAGTGTGCAGAATTTTTTTTTTCGTTGTTTTGGATAAAAAAAATCATATTTACCGGATATGCTTTACAGATATTTCACTATAATACAAGGCAATATACAATACTACTTATAAAAACTGAAAACTCTCATCATCGACGATGGGATTATTATTATTATTATTATTATTATTATTATTATTATTATCATCGACATCGTCATCGTTATTAATATTTTTCTTCTTGCTGAATTTATCGCGATAACTCAACTAGACACTCGTGCTTATGAAATCTGCGCTTGCTACGAGAGCGACTGCAGCAGAGCGAAATTAAAAGTCTGATATTGAATCACTCGAGTTTTCAACGTAGCATTGATTCGATTTGTGCTGTCTCTTTTTGTCTCCTCTCTCCTGCCTCTCAACGTAACTTTTCTACCTGTTAAATCGATTGTGAGTTATCCTGCACTGTACGTATACACTTGAGAAAAAAAAGAAGAAAAAACCGTTCGATGAATTTATTCAAACTGATCTGATCCGATGGTTAATATACCTGAACTATAAGCCATTAATTTTCGGTATGACGTCACTCAAAACTATCTAAATCATCAATAAACGAATGAATAAATAAAGAAAATCAAATGGGTAATAGAAATATTTTTTAAAAATAAATAAATGATGAAATAAAAATGGGCGCCATAGCGCGCGCAGCTGCGGGATAAAGTTATTGGACGATTTATATTTAGAATATTCCCGTTAAGGATGACAGAAATATAGGTAATAGAAGGTTATAGAAAAATCCGAAATATATGTGGAGATGGCAGCATGAAATATAAATATTTCGAGGAGAAAATCCCCTCTCATATTTTTCTTTCGCTTCTATTATACCTTCACCTACACCGAACTTCCGCCGTGTACGCGATCAAATTTACTATAAGACTTTAAATAAAACGAAAATAAAATTCTCTCCTCGAACAACACTCAACAAAGAACAATCATTCCTCCAGTAATTTTTGCCATTCGGCGTACGGAAAGTTTTATACGGTTCGAAAGCTACGTGATAGTAAGAAAGGACAGAGGGGCTGGGGGGGATGGAGTAGAATTACGTATATAAACTTCGAATTCTGGAAGGGTTAATTATCAGTGCCTAACTACGATTCAAAGATGGCGGATATAATTAACGTGGTACGTGCTTTGTCGTATATATATAGTATAATAATATGAAAAGGAGCTGTTTTACTGCAGATAGGGGTGGGAATAACACGCGTTAAATTCACAGCGCAATTTATAGCTGCACCTCTGTTTAAGCTATACGTGTACGTATAGTTTGTTTAAAACTTTGGAGGAATAATTCTAATCGCGTGACGTTTTCTTGTCGGCATTAATATTCGCTACGACACTTTTTACGTATAAGTTTTAAATTTATCCCTCATGATCCGAGATCTAGAAAATATCGGAGTCGTGGAAAATTCAGGGTGCAAAATTGAAGCCTGCATTTTTGTTCTTTACTACTTTTCACCTTGCCACAGCTTCGAGTTCTCTTAGTGAAATTTTCTAAAATCGATTTCACAGACTTTCTTGAAAATTTAAATCGTCTTTTCAAGTCGGCTTTTCCTGCACTTCTATGCACACATACGTGTACACGCAGTACACATATATCTGCATTTTCAATTGAAAATCTTACTTTTCTCATCTCTATACTATTTCACTGCACATACTCCTTATCTATATACTGCACCGCGCGACATACGTAAAATACGTACCCGACGAATACAAATAACCACGTCTCTTTATAGAAGTAAAAATAAGTAATACAAAAAAAATTACAAAAAAAGAAAATTTCCCGCACATGGGATATGCAAAAACATCTGTACCCTTAGAAAACGTATTTCTCACGCGATGCGATGCTGTACAAAAATCGTCTTCTATAATCCAATACGGCATAAGAAACATTAATAGTCAACTGATGTGAGAGCTCACTACCTTCCTTTTCACAAAAAGCAAATAGATAGAATACAAGATTAGAAAGATGTCATTCCACCTGCAGAATTGACATCGACGCACCCCATTTCTACGTGCATCTTGCACCCAACTCAGAACTTCTCGATCTAACAACAAGTCTTCTGTTTTGCATCAAGTTCTCCATTTTCTCAGCCATAATAAATACGCAAGTATAGATGGTTTTTATTTTTTTCTCCATTTTTCGCGTAGCCTTGACCGTTTTACATTTTCTCATACGAAAGCTGCCCCCGTTTTACACGTATCGGTGGTACATCGTGATTTTATATTCCTCACTGTCTCATGTACGTACATATAGGAATGTAGCTATTTCCCGTCTTTCACACAGAATTACATTACCCGAGTGATGATTTATTTAGATTTTAGAGCGTCTCGGCCGCCCGCCAGTAGAGTAATCTATCGCAGAATTTGATCGAATTCCAAAGCTAGGCGGATGTTAAATGTGAGTGCAGAAAAGGGAAAGAAACAAAAAAGTTAGAAAGGAGAAAAGAGAAAAGAGAAGAGAGAAGTGAAAGAAATGCTCTTCGCACCCTCAATGGACCATTTTTCGTTCTGTTTCGTTTTTCTTTTATTCTTTTTTTTTAGTTCTTCGAATCAACTAGAAAACGAGCGCTGTCATTATATATATATGGGCCAAAAGAAATCCACCTCTGATTACCTACATCATATGATACGAAAATCCCCGCAGTTTTATAGCCAATCTGCTCTGTCATTCTATATATATATCTTCACAAATATTGTATATAGGTATATGTACAATGTGTAGGCATATGCGGGTATACTATATATACTTGTATATTTTCACGTATAAAGGTTATATGCATGTAGTTGTATATCTGCGGTTTCTCCAAGGGTAGTATAATGCCTCGTAAACCATGAAATAATACACTCCAGCTTTCATCCAGTTATCGTTGAAATTCCCTCGACACACGAATTTCAGGTTTATGCCGGTACTTTCTCGCATTAGGTTTTTTTCAATGATCATCCTTCCGATGATGGAAACCATCCTTATTCGCGTGTTAACTGAGACATAATTTTGATTGCGCAATTTTATCTCCTAACAAAACTTCGTCGACTCAGAATCAGTGGGAATTCCTTTCGCCTCTTACCTGCGTTTCTCATCTACCTAAATATTCGGCTATTTTACTAAAATGTCGATCATATCGTATCTACAATTGGATCACGAAATTACGTTTGAAAACTATGTCGTTTGATCAAATTTGACATATGCACAGATCGTGGCTACATGTACCCAATTATTTATCTTCACCGTTGCCTCTATATGTCTCTCTCTCTCTCTTTCTCTCACACACACGTACACACTTTGACACATCATATACAGTAGTATGGCTTCCATTCCTGTCAGAGAGATTAATCTCTATGGAAATTCGAGAATAAATCATAAACCAAATTCAATTGTCAGAAGGATCTTCCTTCTCTAGATATTTCCTATGCCTACATATGTAAATTCCTATGTATAATACCGTAGAGAAGTGCAGAATTACATAACCAACACATCAATCGATCGCTTTTGATCCATTCGGAACATTTTAACCGGTGATGCATCCCCGTAATGATGATGAAATTTCAATTGAAATTCATGAATTTCCGAACTGCGTTCTCTTTTCTTTTCTTTTATTGTTTTTTATTTCTTCTCTTCTCTTTTCCGATGGCTCGAGAAGTAAAGGGGCGCGGATGTCAAGCATTTCATTTTATTTTTTCTTCACATATTGTATTCCCGACGGTTTCTTTTTTCCATTTTCTCAACGCGCCTCGCCCTGTAACGGTGTGAAATGATTGTGAATTTTGTATCCCCCCGCAGAAACAGCTGCGGAACAATGACATCATAAGTATATACCTAGATATCGGTCGGCTATAAATAATGTAAAATGTCATTAAGTTTATATCTATACCAGTGGGCGACAACCGTAGTTTCTTTCCTTTTCTTTTTTTTTCTCCCTCTTCATTTTTTCTTTCTTTTTGTAGGCGTATTGTACGAGTTAAGAGAAAACGCGAAGGGCGAAAAAGACATAAAAGTATATCGGTGGCGGTGTAATTTACGAGGTTCGGTACACAGGTACGGGCCGTTAGAATTCATGTATATAACCATATATATATTCTATATCTATACATTATATCTGCAACTACCACCGGGGCACCTTTTGCAATCTTCGCCGGGGAAAACATTAGCGAAATGAATTAACAACGAACGCCACGGAAGCCCGTTTGCTATATCTTCGTGAACGAGCCGGATGCCGTTGAAAACATCGCCAACTTCACGGTGAGGGCACAACTCATCATTATCCCTGTATTTTCCCCCTTCATTTATTAATCTATTTATTTATTCATTTAAATTCTCTTACTTCGTCTCTTTTGCCGAAATAATTAAAACTATTACACAATCGGTATGGATCTTTGAAAAGGACGAAATTATTCATTCTGTCGACTTATACAGCAAAATAAGAATGAGAAAAAATTATTACAATCGAACCTAACTGATGATGAAAAAGTTTTCACTACCCAAAAGCCTAGAACCTTTTTATGCCCTTTGCACAATATATGCACAGTATAACCTGCCAGCGCGGTCCGGAAGTTGGCGCGCATCGTCGTCGTTGAAAGTAAACATTAATCTCCGAAGGGCTTTGTTGGAGCAAATTAACAATTTCTTCTGCAATGTAGAAATAAAGGGCTGGGGATATGAGGGAAGGATGTATAGGGTATAGTTATGATAAGGTTTTCTCCTGCTTTTTAGTTAACGAGTTTTTCTAGCCACTGTATGATTATATATGATATTTTTTCAATTATATTATACGATCATTTTCGAAATTTGGAATACTTTGTTTTTCGATTTCTTCATCTTTACAGATCGTACACCGCTGGTTTAAGGTTGTTTTTTTTTCTACCATAATTTTTTTTCCCTGATCGAATACGAGATCGAAAAGTAACTGGGTCATAGAATTATAATTTTGTAAGATACATCTCGTTGAACATTCGAAGGACTCGTTCGCTATGCCGCGGAAATCTAAATATTCTAGAAAATCTAGAAAAATCGTTAAAAACTAATCAACCTCAGTGGCATGCGGGTATGTATATGTGTAGGTATATCGATCGACGTAAACTATTTCCATCTCATTACCATCATCCACTCTTTATCGAACAAACATAGACGTTCGTTTTTTTCTCTTGTTTTTTCTTCTCAATAAAAATGTACGCGTGATTGATCAAGCTCGTTTTTAATTTTACTCATCGTACTACGTAAAATCTTCAAAGAGACACAAACTTGTAAATAAAAACTAGTCGCATATACCTATATCAAGACGTTTAACGCGCGCGATAACGATAAGGTTAACATTGTTCTTCGTATCAAACGGAAAAAACATTCATCGCCTGTATATAAGTTCATTTTTTTTCACCGCGTTACGTTGAATTGACGTTTTTTCTTTTCGATTCTTTCTGTACTTCTGCCCTCCGTCCAACGTGAACAAAGCACACTTATTTGGTCGAGTAAATCGGAAAACGTTGATCTCAACCCCACACGTACAATATACCGACAGCTGCACAAGTAGGTAAGCAAGCAAGTTCTGAACGCGCGTTATACGTCACGCACCAACGCCGATTCCGTATACAATGTGGGATGTGTGCTGAGGAAAGAAGAAGAAAAAAAATGAAGTAGAAAAAACCTCCCCTTGTGTATCGTCCTGGCTTATCGTATGTGTGCTTCATACACGATGGAAATCGATTGCAATCTTCCTTGATAAATATATACCTATTTACACCTCGGATGTATGTGTATGTTTATATACCTACGGGGATGGTATATTATGATTCACATCAGGGATAGACTTGGAATTGAAACTGCTCATATTTATTATAATAATGCGAGAGTTTACTTTTATTATATTACGTGTATGTAGATTTTTACCGATTACGTTTGACGAAGCTTTTCTACGCATCTTTAGCGAAGGTACAGCTTGACTGTCCGCAATTTGACCAACAAATACTCGTGATATTGCTGAAAACCAAAACATAACCGAAACAAAAGTATTTATACATCATTTGAAGTTCAAAATTTATAAATCGGTGGGAAAAACACCATACCTATATATTTCATGTATGTATATATGTAAAATATGAGAGGCATACCGGATAAAATCTACTTCAGTCATCCATAATTTTATTTACACTCGTACGCATACAAATTATATTTTATTGTGTGATCAACATCATTGTCGGGGAAAAAAACCCAAAAAAGAGAAAAAAGGACCCCTTATTGCCAGGACTATATAATATACATCATAGGTAGGTAATTTAATTCTTATTTTTCTTTTGAATTATTATTATTATTATTTTTTTTTTTTTTCATAAATGTACGTATGCAAACTCTCGCGTATTTAATTTACAATTGTAAACAAAACTTGGAGATTGAATAAATTATAGGGGAACCTCGTTCCAGCTTCCTTCTGTTTTTCCAGTTACATGTACGACCTATGTCAAGCAGAAATGTGTATAGATTTACGTACAACATAATATTGAGTACAAATATTATATGAAAATGTCAATCCGTTGAATAGGTAGATCCCTTGCATCCACCTGTATCAGGTATCGTACCTAAAGTATAAAATTCTTTCTGCAACGTCGGACAAACGGTGCACGTGGAAAATGCGGAATGTCCAATTTCACGGGCTAAAGCTCTGAATATGTCTCTCTTCTCTTTTGATTCAGGGTGGTAAAAGTTTCTTGGAATTGACCGTAAAAATTCTCTTCTCAAACTGATTCTGAAAATAAAACACCGTACGAGTGTGTCGTACCAGATTTACACTGTTTCCATTTTTCTTTGTATATTACAGTACCTACCGGATACCTAGATTTGTAATGTTTGTTCCGTATTTAGTTCTTTCTTCGCGTTCGACACGGTCTTGGTAAATAAAACCGCGATGCAGTGACATCCAACGATGCGGAAGCTTTTAGCGAGATTTGATCGCACAAACTTCACATACCTACGCCTCATAAGCCATGCGCCTGCATGACCTAACCACTCGTTCCAATTTTTCTCATTTTTCATCCCCCCGTGAGACGCTGAGCTAGAATTTTTTTCTTCTACTTTTCATACGTTTTTTCTCTGAAGAGAAATGAATAAAATGCCAACGTAGGACAAAAAATCTGGTCAAATTTCAGCGTTGTATTTTAATTCGGATCACATCATGTAAGATTAAAAGTCGGCGACGTCGCGCTACACTTTCCAACCCATTAGATTTTGTAGTAATAATGTATATATGTATCTACACGACTCGGTGCAAAGGTAACTTAGGTATCGTAGCGTGACAGATTAGCGCTGTTATCTCCGGTTCGCTAGTTGGTGTCTACGTCTCCGGTGCAGCAGCAGCAGCACTAGTAACAGTCCCTTCCTTAAGGGGTTATATACAGTTGGAAATTTCAGAAAATCGATTTTTTTTTTATGGCATTTTCAGAATGTACATACATTTGAGTACATTCTCTGAAAATTTCAAATCAATCCAGCAAGTAATGTCGGAGTTACATGCTATTTTATGATTATTTTTATCCATGTGTTCACCACTTTTGAAACTTTGAACGCGTTTATCTCGAAACGATGTTTTCAAAGTCGGTGACCACGATTTCTCAAAAATGGCTCAACCGATCGGTCTGCAATTTTAACACAACTTTCTCAGATATATTCTACTGGGATTGGACGTAGGAATAAGATTTCCGAAAATTATTTCTATTTTTTTTTAACTATTGAACGACCAAAATTTGGTTAAAAATTGAAATTTCGTCTTTGAGGAGTCGCCATTTCATGAAAATTGCAAATTCCAACTATTCCTACGTCCAATCCCAGCATTCATCTATCCACTAAACAAATCTCTTTGGTTTTTTAATATCAGCTAGTCCAAACGGGAGATTTCATGGTCACCGCAAGACGCCTTTTTTTAGAGGACCTACAAGAGATCAACTACAGGAGCTATCTGGAGCAATATTTTGTTGAATAAAAAATAGCGATAGAGAGTTGAAAGATGACACTCCATTTACTTCCTTATGCTTTTCCTCGTCAAATAAAATCCCTATCCGGAAAAAATTCGTAAAAAAACGAGTTTTTTTGGCCTTCCAACTGTATATAACCCCTTAATCACAGTCTACAAGGGGGTGGTAGCCCCTGTCACAGGGGATCCCGTAACTTTAGTAACGAGTAACTACTCCTTTACGAACCTGCAGGGACCTTATAAGCTTTCTCAATTTCATTTCAAGGAATTTATCATGCAGCCGCTCTTACAATGATTATTAGAGGATGCGAGCGACCCGTGTTTGAATTTCCAGTCACATCACCCGCTTAAATGTATTTCAAGGTCGCTCTACGAACGTCCAAGATTTTCGATTTAACCGAAAGAAAATGAAAAAGGAAATTGTGTAAAAATTTGTTTTTCATCTCGCAATTTATTCGCGCAATTATAATTAGCGCAGGTAGGCGGAAGGGTCATAATTTCGAAAGCTTGAATCAAGGGTTTGAAATTTTTAAGCATCGTTCGAAAATTTTGGAAATTGTTTTTCTTTAACCGATAAAAAAAAAACATCTGCAATGCCTCCGCAACGACTTCGTATCTCTTGCCCATCATCCAGAACTTGTTTATAAATTT
The DNA here is from genome assembly GCA_963978495.1 of Athalia circularis. Classification (NCBI taxonomy): domain Eukaryota; kingdom Metazoa; phylum Arthropoda; class Insecta; order Hymenoptera; family Athaliidae; genus Athalia; species Athalia circularis. Next base: position 27,083,195 of record OZ021699.1, read on the forward strand.
TTTTCGGCAACCCTCATAATTTTAGGGCAGAATACCGCGGAATGATAAAAAGAATCTTTCGTCCGGTTAAACTCCGGGAATTTAAGCTGTTTTATTTGTAGGTCAACCCTTATCGTACACTAGAATCTTTGCGTGTCTCGAATGAACTTTAGAAGGGTGAGACACAAAATATGAGGTAGGTAGATAGGGTATATATGGGTACGTGTGTAGTGAGTAGAGAAGAAGGTACGGTAAAGACACGCCTGCCGGATATTATTTAGATTCCGACCATATATCGCCGTTATGTATACAACTTTTGATGGTGTTTTTCACACCGTATTATCAATGTGCATACTTTTCGACGAAAAAAATATTAAGTTCTTCTTTTTTCTATCACATTTCATCTCCATCGTGTGATTTATTATACAGATCATATGCAGCGACAAAATTACAATACGCAACCCTGTAGTGCGACGATATTATACCTAGCGAATAGGTACTCACTCTCCATTATCACGCATAATATCCTCGTTGCTTTGACCGAAAACTCTCAAATAACAACCCTGAGAATACCGAACAATTATGAACACGCAAGTTGATCGAGAGCTCCCTGATTACGACCTTCGACCCTTCGTTAATCCTATAGCTTAGCATTTCGACCTCATTGTCAAAGGCATTGAAATAAGAAGTATCAAAGTGTGGATGAGAATTTCGAATTTTTATTCCTTTTTTGTTTTTTAGAAATAATTGTACCTGTGGTTCTATTGAATTAGTTTTGCATTCAAAAAACGGGAAGCTTTTACTTGTTTTTTTCTACCCACAATAACATAATACGATGAAATTTCAATTTATGTCGTAGGAATTGTACTGGAATGTTGAATTTATAGGTATATTTTTGCATTAAATTTTTTTTTTTTTTTCTTTCCAGGTTTTTTTTCTTTGAACTGGGGACGAAAAATAAAGTTTTTCCACAACGATTAGGTTTATATTTTATTCTTTTCTCTTGCAGCAGAAAAAAAGGCAAAATTCTAATATTTGGAGTTCGGTTTTTGCATATACAGGGTGAGTTTCTCCAAACTCCGAGATCGGGAGGAGCTTGATTCGGCAGACATGCGCTTGACCTCGACTCGACTTCCTCATTCGTTGAGCATGCTCATTTTTCTAGTTGACTTTTCTCATTCTTCCCATTTTTCTCGCGTGCCGCGCGTTGACTGGACAAGAAGACCGAACAAAGCTCCTCCCATTCTCGGAGTTTGGAACGACTCACCGTATATACATTCATAACATACTCTTACAAGTTTCGACCAATGCCTACACTCGATTGTCGCATATTTTTTAACATATTTCTCATAACAGTACAACTCCCATGCGATCCAAAGCTTCGGCTACCCGGGCTACCCCTATTCCAACGATGTTTTTGCGTAACAATGTGTCTTCCTTTGTTTCTCGTACTTAAATTCTACAAGAAAGGAATAAAAGGAAAGAGAGAGAAATAAAATGAACGAGCAAGGACTCCGCTACGCATTGGAAAACTGCTTCGACTCTTACTTTTCCTTGTATATATTTTGAATTTCAAATTTTGTGCAAAATAAAATGGTAAGAAAAAAGAAGAAATTTTTTTTATCCTGTAACGCTATCTCTATAGTACATAAACCTATGTACTTTATCACATAGTTCGAAAGAGGGACGGGTATTGGTGGATGTAGATATAGGTATAGAAATTTTTATATGCCAAATTCACGACTCCTCCATATCTCATCGCGTATCATCTTCTATTTATTCGGGGATAGCGATGCTGACCAGTACATCATCGTTTTTTACCACATTTTTAGGGTCATCTTCAGATTTAGAGGGGATGAATGTTTCGAAGTATATATACGGAGGTTTTAGCCCTGCTTGGATTCAGCAGGAGGAAATTCACCGTGGGTAGAAAATGGTTCTCGTATATAACCGTGTATACCGTATGAGGATATATACGTATACAAGATTTCTCGATATACATGTGGAAATATATAGGGATATGTTCAAGGAGCATGAAACAAAGCGCGTGTCCGTATAATATTCGACTGTCCACTCGTCCGTACATCATGGAATTGAAACGATCCATCTCACCCTTCATCTCCTGCCAACCTTCGACATAATATAACCTGCTTTACCAGGAAATACAACGACTTAATATTCCACGAGTACCTTTTTTAGTTTGTCGAATTTTCAAAAACGAATCGGAATCTTTTTTTTCCCCCCCAATGCTTTTCTTGAGGTAAAAAATTTACCAGGACTCGTCGACGATTTTAGCCTCCCTCCGCAAATTTGCCGTGATTTGAGGCTCACCCTGTGCCGTTGTACATATTTGTTACCGTGTTTTATGGACTCAAAATGACAAAAAAATATAAAACAATGTCCCACTAAGTTTTTTTCAAATCCAACATTCAGTATACGTATACCCATTGAATATATCGTGCTCGTTGAAGGCCATCGAACGTTATTATAATTTATGTTTTCTGATCTTACGGAGCAATTTTTTGAGATAACGCCGATAATCGGGCGTTTTCGATTTTCTCAGGTCCGCGGAGGAGATTCTCACCATGCTTTTGGAAGCGAGCGAGGAAGGCGCCGGTGGTAATTGGGACAGTGGTCGAGTTGTTTGGAGCGTACGGTACGAGGTCGAAGGTGAAGATGAGGAGGTGTCCCCTGCGGGCTCGGGGCAACATCACCATCATGTGGATCGAAGAAAACTCCAAGCTCGTCTAGAGATACAAAAGGACGACATTCAAGCTGTTCTTCCTATCTCTAAGGTAAGGGTACGTACACAAATAGGAAAACATGTGCCGTTTCTGCGTTAGACGGAGAAAAAAAAGTGCTAGAGTTTCATTTTTTTATGATTTAGATTTTTATCCAACAGATCGTTGACAACATTTCCAATCAAAAAATTAACACATCCTCGTTAAGGACCTGCCTTGGCGATAGGTTTTTCGGAAAATGAACTAATCTCGAAAATTAAAGCCCTCCGCTGGTACTTTGCCCGGGCGAGATCGAGGTATGCGTCTTTTTTTCTTACAAGTTGCTAAAATCTAAGTATAAGTGAAAAAAAATCTGAAATTGTAATACCTTTTTTGATCGGTTTATCGCACATACCCTATCACAAGTCCTCTTCGTTACTACACGAGAGACATACACAGACACGAACTGAATGAAAGAGCGGAGAAATAAAAATGGCGAATGGTATACGTAAGGAACAAAAGAGTGAAAGGTGCGAGGTCAGTTTTCTCGCTTAATGGTGTTTCCAGCGAAGAGCGGGAGCATTGCCTTATGAGTTTGCTGTTTTAGTATAAAGCTATTGTACAGTGGTCACAGAATTCTACACGGAGGTGGAGCAGCGGCTAAAGTGAGCAAACTCCGGAGAAGTACTGTTGCAGTGTGTTTATTTGTTTGTTTGTTCATTTGTTTGTTTGTTAATTCTCCCCACGACGTTCGCCAGCGGCTGATGTTAGTTTGTAATTATCATGAATCACAGCAGCAGGAGAACCAGTAGCGAGTAGAGAAGTGTAGGGAAGGAAGGCACCCGGTACCGAGGCGATTCCGCCGTCTGCGTTGCACCGCGGGTTGCGCAGCATACATACATTCATAAACATTCACCTATGTATTTATACCAACGGACTCGAAGACATTCTCCCCTCTTTCCTTTTTATTTCACTTTCTTTTTCCCTCCGCTCGTATATACCCATTTCAGCACGTACGATAAGAGTTATTCTTACAGGTTAATGAGGAAAATAACGAATCGCTGTTTCAACTGCGCGAGAAGAAAACAAGGAAGAAGTTAGTTTTCAAGAAGAAAAAAGAAAAATAAGAAAAAACGTATCACAAGTCTAATCGCGTAAGGCTTTGTGACTTTATTTTCTCTATTCGCGCAAGAAAAGAACATCGAGATATGTCGAGCCAAGTTGAAATTAAGTAATGAATATGGAGGAAATTTAACGAATCGTTCGAACAAATGAAATCGCACGAACAAATTACATTGGATCAGAAATTAATCGACTGCATACCCGGAAAAAATTTTTTGCGAAAAATTTCAGCTAATACAATAGATGGAACCTGATCGCTTCATTTCGGAGATTGAAATGCTTTTCCCCGTAACATGTAAAATGTAAAAGTTGTATATATATCTATGTATAACACACCCCCTTTCGTTTCCGACTCGTTATACCTTGATTCATTGTTAATAATATAAATCGTGACGATTTTATCGCAAAGGTCGTAAACGCGATCGGTGACCGAGATCGCTGAGGTTATGTGTACAAGCTACTGCGTATACCTATAGCTACATGTATACCCGTAATATGAAGTAGAATAAACAAGGAAACGACGGGGTAGAATTTCTGCCGGTTACCCATAGGTCTGCAGTGTATGGAAGGAAAAGGAACGCAACAGCAATATCTACGAAGTCGCCCAGCAGTTTTGCCAGATTGAACGTGCTGTATATTATAACCGTAATATTTACGGTAATAAGGCGGCCAAGGTAGCGCGTTGGAAATGCTAAAGGGCTAAAGGGCTGAAGGGCTGAAGAGGTTGAGGTATGGAGAGGGAATGAAGGGCCGAGCAGAGCTAACCCAACTTTGCTGCCCGTGCGGCGCAATAACTCCGAGAAATTTACGATTTACCTAATGACACGGCGGGCCCTCAAAACTCACCCTCGTTCACAAAATTTCATACCAAAAATTGTTACATAGAAATTATACACATTTATGTGTACATCGAGCATAGAAGTAGGTCAAATATTACCCTTCAAATTTATTCACAGCGATTAAAATCGTTCGAAAGATAAACGAAAATTATTTAAATTAAATTTTACGCGATATACCAGCTTCTACATTGTATACATATGCATGTATGTATGTACATAAGGTATCGCCGTAGCATTCGGAATTTTTAAAGAATACTATGTGTAGAAATGTCGGTATTTCAGTATAAAGTGAAAAAAAAAAATGTGGCGGTGAAGGAATTCGGGAAGGGGAAATCCCGGATGTCGTTTGGTTATCCAAAAGGTAGGTGTTTATCGAGCGTGTTGGCTTCGTCGATGCAAATTCCAGGACTCCTTTGTCTACTTTAGTGGAAAAAAAGGAAAAGAAAAAAAAGCACCGGCGTTTGATAACGTAAGTACAGAAAGGAGGAGGTGGAAAGAAAAAAAAAAGAAAGGGAGAGAATGAATAGATCGAAATATATACGCCCCTGCCGCGTGGTATTATCTTCCGTTTGGCTCGACGGAAAAGCGTTTTCAAATATCCTTAAGAAAACTTAGTCGAGCCTCGCAAGTTCCTGCGTTATAGTATGTATAATCTTTACCTCGATCTCCGCAACGAATGAACGAAGATTTTCGAACCCCCAGAATGATTTCGCATCTATTTTTATAGGGTCACCTTGTATAACCTCTGTTTTACACTCCATGTACCCAAAACGCGTACGCGGGTAATACAGGCGTACCTATTACCACATTTCTTTCACGGAATTCTGGTAAAAAAGAAAACTTTGAGAAAGGACAAAAGAAAAAGCAACAGAAGAACAGGCAATCTGGAAAAACTATCTGTGGAGTTTTCGTAGTTTCAGAAGATCCACCACGCCTTATAGCGAAAACTTTTGTTCTTCAGGAATTTTTCCTCCTAGGATCCAGAAACTAGTATCCTGTATGTAAAAGGATTTTCACTAGACGAGTATAAAGAATCGTTAGGATTTAACTAAAAACAAATGCCGTGGTTAGAAAAAAGAAGAGAGCAAAAAAAAAAAAAATGAAGAGAAAAAAAGCGAGCAACGAACAATAGACAAAAAAGAAATTAAATAAATAGCTCTAAGAAGGGAACAAACTATATACGTCTGCTAAAAGTTTTCGGATCTTTAGGAGCTCGGAGAACAGAATAGAAAAAAAAACAAAAAAATGACGGAGATTTATTTTAATACTCACTACACCGAATATATAACCGTCCGCAGACCCATCTGCTCAGTACATAGCAGTATATAGGTTACCGCGTGGTTAAGACTGCGGATAAAAATATTTCTTGGCTCAGCGTGTCCTTCCTGAAAGAAAAAGAATCAAAAAAATTTGAAAAAAAAGGGACAAAAATAAAGAACGGGAGTGGAAGGGAAAAAGAATGTCCTGCAGCAGCTACATAACGTACATAAGAGGGTTAAAATAGGCGGGCTCGTGATCGATATCCAAGGGCTTAGTGCCTACCTACTTTATACTTACCCCTTGCTGCAGGTATTAGGCGCGAGATCCTGTACAACTTGGAGTAGGTATTTGCTACTTGGCATAACACGATAACGAGAGGCTTATAATTGGCGGAGGACATTATTTCTATCAAGCGAGAAGCGTTGCGTTATACCAACATCCTGGATATTCAATTACTAGCAGCTAAGGTAATCCATGTCCCCTAATATATAATCTATATAAATATTCATCTACGATACACCGAGCTACTCGCTATCTAATTTAACCGCGTTCATGGGTATATACCCGGGTATGAAACGTAACCTGTTATATGCTTACTCTTAACCCAACTATGTACGATTATATGTATCAAAGCGAATTATATGTGCGAATAATACAGCATATATATTTTAGAATTACCCATAGAACGAACCTTATCAAATTTCGAACGCACTTATATAATATTTTTTTCCACAACGCATTACACATCCCCTATAAATTTATAAGCTATGATTCAACAGAGTTGCAAAATTTTCAATCTCTACTTCAAAAAATATTTGGAAATCGCTGAAGGACTTTGAAAATTTCAATTTTTCCGTCTTTTATATACATTGATTCTCGCCGTCCAACTTGGAATAACAAAACGGAGTCCATGGAATAGCCACCCTACCTGCACATAATCTCTCTGAAGACTTCAATCGAACTTTGTGAAAAATATTTTTAATTACTATTTTTTATCCGTTACCGAACTTTGCTCATCCGGAATAATCAATATCCCAGATTTTGATTGATATCGTCATCCATACGAAATAGTATGTATTAGAATATTCATCAACTTCGATGCACGCGTACGAAGGGTGCAGAATTTTTCAAGGCCTTTATCGATTCTATTTTTATATTCAGAGGTTTTAGAAAAGTATATACTGTACATATATGTATCGTACATAGACTCCTCGTTTCCGGATGGTCGATGAACGAAATAGCCGAGGAAACCGTCCGAGTTCGGAGCCCATCACGAACGTCATTCTGCATCGTTTAACCCACGAGCGGAATTAATGATCGGAGAGAATAGTGAGTGAGCCAGTAGAAAATGCTTTTCAACGGATGCTCCAGGTCCACCCCGAAAAACTTGACCATTTTTCCTGTAACTAAAAAAATTCAGGTTTCTTTTTTTTTTTCTTCTAATCGTATCAGAATAAATTAGAGCCACAATCAGGGATTGAAATGAAGAATGTAAGAGAAAAAAAAATGAAGACAGAGAGAAAGAGCGTGAGGCTTATACAGGAGTAATATGAAAACAATGAAAGGTTTTGAAGAAAAATGAAAAAAAAATCTGGGCCGTAATTTTCTGGCAATCTCCCATCGTCCGTTATTATAGCCATCATCGAATATACATGGTATAACTGTATGTGAAGTCGTATTCCGGAAGGTACATATTTGTATTGGCCGTAATATTTCCCTGCAGTGCAGTATCAGCGGTAAATGTTGGGGAAAGAAAAAAAATAATTCTTCCTTCAATATAATACGGAGATTTCAGCCCTCCGCGCGATTCGTATGTCGCAAGCAATTAATGTATGAATAGAAAACTAAAATCATGATATTAATTAATGAATCAATCGTCGGCAATTTGTCGAAATAGCCAAATCCTCATCGAGAGAACGTGCGATACACATTCAATACCCAACCTAACCTAACCTAACTCATCCCCTCTGTCCGGTTCCCATAAAAAGTATAACAAGAAATAGGTAAGGAGAGACGTGTACCTGCCTACATGCGCTGAGGCAAAGGTCGCAGGTGAGCTTGGTTAGAATTCTCATTTTATTTGTTTTTTTTTTGCGGTTTTTTTCTCGGCTTTTTCAATATATTTTGCCCACTCTGGAATAGCGAAAAGCTCCACGGAGAAAAAAGTTACTGTAATTCTTCCTTTCTCTTTTTTTTTTCTTTCCTTTTTTGCATAGTCTGCGGCGCAACTTTGTTTATCACATACAATATGTATGTACACGTATATTTCGGCACAGAAGATTCTTGAGAATTTCTTGCAACTTCTTATTTTTTTTTTTTTTACAAAATTGTTTTTTCTTTTATTCTTTTTTACATTTCGGTAGGTTTTTTTTTTTGGTCGTTTTGCAGCAGGTACAGCTAGCAGACGTTGACGATTTATGTCCCAAGATATAGCGAAATGCTACGCATAGGTTTTTTCGCGGGATGTATTTTGATGGCGGAAATTCCGCTCACGCGTTTCATAAAGCATTTTCCAATAATCCGACCCTTCGTCTTGCGAATTCCAAAAGTAGCCGGTGCTCCATCTCCTTCGCTCCCTCGTTTTCTCCTTTTCTTTCTTTCTTTCTCTCTTCTCGTAAACTAATCAATACCTCCGAGACTCGTACATATATACATGTGTACGTCTATGTACATATGTATGTGTACACATAAAGCTCAAATATATATACATACATGTACGTATAGCAGTGTCGCTACATTCAAGCTCGTTTCTTCGGTTTCTATTCGTTCGCCGCTGCACCGCGTTCACAACTACCAACGAATTCAGAACTACGGAATTTGTTGCAACTACGTTATACCGATGCCTTTGCCTTGTCTGTAGAATATGTGTATATACTTCTGTGTATATACACGCGTACATACCTATGTACAATCTTCACGTTGGGAAGTTAATTAGACAGGTACTTCTGTCGCGTAGGATAAATGAAGGGACTGCCTAAGCGTTGTTAATTAAATATTAAAAATGAAGATATTAAACAAATGAAATATTGTTTGGCTAAAAGAAATTTTGTCCCGCGTATGTTAAAACTTTCAAATTTTTTTTCGCAAAAAAAAAAATAATTTTGTCACTTTACCGGAGTGAGATTATTTACACCATATGTACGCGCGTATCCTTCCTTATTTTGTGATCTACGACCGCTGAAAATCCGCGCTTGCCTGATATTGATCCTCTCAAATCGCGCTCGACGCTTTTATACTCTTTCATATGTGTGACGCTGGCGGATCGCAAAGCGTAATATTTTGTAAACGAATACGATTAGAGCCGATAAGTTTGCACTGCACCAACGCTCGCTGTACTGTGCGATACATCGCGCAATGGGAACTTTGAGTACACTAACGACTACTTTGGAGGAATCTGATGAACTGATAATAAGTAAATAGACGAATAGGGAGCGAATGTTGACGAGAGACAGAACGTGTTATCCGAATATACACATACATGTATACCTAGAGTTAATTCCTATGCAAGCTACAGCGCAGTGGCTGCAGCAGCGGCGTTAGATGGGACGAACGTTCTGCCTGAGTTGACGAACTAATTAGGATTCGGAGTTTAAGGTAAACCATTAAACGGGGCCTTTCACGTAACGCAAATAGAACTGTATGAATCTCACCCTCGTCTCGCATCTCCTCCACTGAACCTATAGCTCACTGCTTATACGCAGACCATGTGTATATTTTCAGTATTGCCGATAAAAATACTTTGAAAATTTGAAAGATCGATAATCGGCTCCTCCGCAGGACATGCAACAATTTTAGGACCGAACTGAAGCTAATATTACAAATAGCGCTCGTTTCGAAGTATAAAGGCGTACGAAACACGCGAAGGGTAACGTAGTTAATCGAGATCATCGATAAAATGTATATAGTTTGTTTTTCTTCTTCTGTATAAAGAAGACTGACAACTTGTATAATCGCCTCTCGGGATCACCAACTGCTTTTTTCCTTTTCTTTTATTTTTGATCTCGCGACTCGAAGATTGCACTTTTTTTTCTTTCACGAGGCGACTGAGAGCTGTGCAATATAAAATCTGTTGAAAAATTTATCGTCGTAGAATCTTTTACGAGAAGTCAAAGGGCACAAAAATCGTATATTTTTTTATATACATATATATTTATACGTTTATATGTATAGCAAAGCTCAAAGTATAAGCTAAAGGATACGGCGTTCAAAGCAAAGCACGTTGTTATTATTTATTCGTTTATTTATTTTTTATGTTTGGGCAGTACATAGGCATGAAGTTATACGTACTTTTCGTCGTAACGAAACCCCCGTACAGATGATGTTTATACAGACTTTTATTGCTATTTTTTTCCAAGCCATACCTATACATAACACTGAATTCGAGTCGACTCGAATAATCAAAGGGAACTGAAAACTCTTCATTTTTCTCAGTATTTTTTCTCAAAAAATCAGGCAATTTATCCTCCCTCTTTTACAAACTCCTGTGAACGCAGCCTTGGAAGCCGTCGCCCACTTCTTGCAACCCTAATGAAAAAAAAAAAAAAATTTCAAGCTCGCTCGGTTTGCGGGAAAAGATTCAATCGATGGCTTCCAATTAATTTCGTGAGGGAAAAAGAAAAAAAAAGTAAAAAAAAAAAATAACGGGCGAAAGTTTTTGATAAATTTTTTCCGAAAAGTAAACTACTTCTGTTCTCTGCCGGTTGACGGCGTATCTCCTATACACGAAGAAGAAAAAATCGAGTACGTATTCGGTAAAGACTGAAGTGCTGATGTGGGAGCGATAGACGTGAGATTGGGGGTAAAATTCACCCGCTCATCGAGCTAGCTGGGGATGAAATTACCAGAAAACGAATCGGTTTATTTCGCACGTAGCCGCTTTATCTGCTATTTCGCCTTCGCCTCCGCCTATTCCCTTCTCTTCTTCTTCTCTCCACGCGCCCTTATTTCCACTTCTTCAGGCCGACGATATCCTCCCCCATGTGCCACTCTCTCGATTACCGCAGAACACGAGCTGGCGACGAGCTGTTTCTTCCTCTCCTTCTTCTCCACGCAACCCTCTGGCTCTTCTTTTCTCACCCCTTCCCACACCCCAAACATCCCGCTCTCTCCTTTCTTCCGCAATAAAACCTTCCCTATTCTTTAACTTAACTGCTCCCGTGCCTCTCGCCGTTTGTCTATCTAACCTAGAAAACGTTGGAACGAACGGTTTTCCTATTTTTTTTTTTTTTTTTATACCTCCTCTTCTCTGTCTACCATACTCTCTATATGTTGTCTAATTCCCAAGTGGTTAATAAAGAATGTAAACCGCGATATTACATATATAAAAAAGACCATCGATGCAGAACGGGGTGTGATAAAGTATCCCCCTAAAAAAAGAAAGAAAAAAAAAAGATTACGAGTTCTACGGAACGGGAAGCCGTAAATTTCAATGACGAAATTTGCAATAATTCAACGAACAAAAAATTGAAGTTCGTTTTTAGATTTTTTTTTGTTTTTTTTCTATTTTGTTCGGCAAAAAAAAAAAACTTAACCATCGCGACATTTGTGAACAGCAACGGAAAACCGGTTTTGAAATCTTGATTATTCTTACTCGAATTACGACGACCTGCACTAGCTTTCGCTTTGAACTCTGTCTGTACCGCTTGTACGACGTCCCTTTTTTTGTTTTATTCATTTTTTCCTTTCTATTTTTCAATTTCTGTTCTTGACTTCGAAACCGTAACCCGAAGTATCGAGATCCGTATAACAACGAGATGCGAAGCATTAGGTATAGGTCAACATCAAACGCAATATGCTTTTCTCATCGACGCCGAGCTTTGCTGCAGGGTGCGATATTCAGAATGAGAAACTCAAAGCAACTTCGACGGCAGCCATGCATAACACATGTCGAATTTACACACTGCAAATATACATGTATACACACAAATATGCTATACACATTTATGTCTAGATGGAGAGTATGTAAAGTTCCTGCGTTATGTATAAGAATTTTTCAAGTTTTCAATACACGCGTGTAGCATATATCCATGTGTATATACCTGTACGTTATACTTATATGTGTATCGGTATGTACCTTTATATATGCGTCGCGAATACATCGGGAGAGAATTCTGATCTTTACGCGTCTCACACAAAGTACCTACTTTTTACGTCGTCGTTTCCAGATTTTTCTGTGTACCTCCAGTTCCATCGCTCCAATGGAAAGATCGGGCGTACACGTACATTGTACATGTGTATGTATTCATAGGTACACACATAACACATATATGTGTGTAGGGATAAGGTAGTGGTGTGCAGTCTGTACAAATATCAATTTTTATTCTCGTCTCGAATATTCAGAAAGTCGGACACAAAGCTGCAGTTATTAGTGTATGTGTTGTGTTATTTTTATTTATTTGACAAATTTTTCTTTTTTTTCTTCCATTTTTGTTTTTTTTACAGAAATAATTTATTCCAGCTTATTTTGCAGCGAAAATGCAAGGTCCTCTGACGTTTTGCCGTTCTTGAAATATACATATGAATATCGTGTATATTATGGGTACATCTGCATTTATGTATTGTTCTATTATCAGATGTTCGCGGAAAAATTGTTGAGGCGAAGAAATGAAAAAGAGATGCGATATCGAGACGTATAAGGAGCTGTCGATCTATCATTTTTCATATACATATATAAATTACGTTTCTCGCAGGTCAATATATTAGAGTGGAATGCCCCCAAAGGTATTTATATACCTATACTCCACATGAGGACAGTGACAACCGAACCAAATTTCCCCCAACTCCTGGAAACTGTTTCTTTTTCTTTTTTACTTTTGATCCGCGCCATCGACCATTTATGCTCTTATAGGCGATGGCTCGGAACATATAGGAAATTCTTCTTCGGTAAGATCTTTAATTTGTCTGAAAGCGTGTAATTCTGTACGTACTCGTACGCATACCCAGGCATCTTCCTACCTACTTACACACTGATATCCTAAGTGATATTACTTATATCGATTTTTCACCCGACTGCGCATTATATTACCGGAAAATAAAGCAATGACATACTTAGAGACGTGTATGTATAGTAAACGTATGTGTATACACACATAACTTGTATACATTATATATCTAAACATCGATATATCGCGAGTTATCGAAGTAAATCTAGGGTAAGTAATCAAAAATTGATTTCGCGATTCTCCCTATTATCATCTTAATCGATACGATTCTGGTGCCATGAAAAGTAATAATATCATAAGAAAAATCCATATTATTCCCCATAATTTTCACTCATTTAACGGCCTGTATATGTTGGTTGTATTTTTTCATCGGTTGCCAGCATATATACGTGTGTGTAATTCGCAAATATACGACGCAGAACTGCCGCTTTGTAAAGTTTCGGATGAAATCACCGAATCATTACCGCGTGACGAAGCAGAATCCTGTATTAATTTCGAACAGTATGGTATATCTGTGTATACATATGTATCAAGTACTTCTCTCGGAATTGACCAACTGAAACGAAGTGCCATACGCGCAGTGATGGGACGTGCGAAGCATTTTATTTGTTTTTTTTTCAATTCTTTATTAGTTTGATTTTTTTTTTTTTTTCTTTTGTTTTTCTTTCCTCTAGCTCGAAATCACTCGAAGCGGCAACTTTCGCACAATGTGCAGAATGAGAGGGAGAAACGATTGAATTGAACAGCGCGGTTTTCATACGGGATATAAATTGAAGTTTGAAAACTTTCTACAAATTTTACCGATCGATTTCGACGACTACAAGTGTCAGGTATTAGGTCAAAATGAGGTAGTTTGGTAAGGATAACTACCGAACTAACCACGTACGATGGCCGTAAAGTTTCTGCTTTTGAACACGTTGAACACATTGAATTCTCTCTACAGACTTTGAGACAATAGCTCAGTTAGATTGGTTCTAAACTTCCGATCACCCTAGCGTTATACTATAATAGTTTAGATTCAACGCACATAATCATTGCACATAGTTTTATTTGCTGACGTATTATTAGTAAGTTGTCGAATAATTGAAACGACGATTATTTTAACCGTTTATCGAGTACGCTGACTTCTCGAGTTTGTTTGTTTTTTTTTCAATTCCTTTTCACGCGCATATGAACATCGTGAATAAAATAAACTAGCTAACCCTCGTATATTTTTACATACATTTATACAAGATGTAGATATATTGTAGAAAGTTGTGCTTGTACACGTTATGTGCACACATACTTTCTCGGAATTTGATTTGTATTATTTATTTTATTGACTTCGTTCATCATTGTTGTTAATATCGTTATTATTATTTTATTATTTTTCCTATACTTTTATTCCGTGGTTACAATTTGAATTCATATTTTTTCAATTCTTTCAACCGGCTAAAATAACGTACTCCATACACCCTTCTAAATTGTCTTCCCCACCGGTGGCGGTTGGAAAAAACAAAAAAAAAAACAGAAAAAAAATTTATATTGTGTAATTCAAATTTCGCATTTACATAAACGTCAACCTTTTTCGTTCGACACTTTACACACGTATAGAAGTATGATACACTTTACGAAAATGGAAACCGAAATGATGAAAGGAAAATTGTTGTTCTATTAAAAGAAAATTGAACGTGATCGCTATAAAAGGAAAAATGAATGATTTGCAAAATTATCACTTTGTTATTTCCATAGAATTTATTTCAATTATGTCTATATAGACGAAATTCTCAACCCCCGATTGTTATCGGTTCTGAAAAGATTGAAGAATGAACAAATCCGATGAAAATAATATCCATGAGATCCATATTTCGGGTGCTTGATGATTCAATTTCAAGTCGCATAATTTCTCAATCTTCTGGTACAATAATCTTGAATAAAGTTTCGAAAGCGACTCATGGATTTCTGGTGCGAACTTGAGAAACCTATTTTAGCTGATTTGTATGAATTATTTAGTCAAAATACTATTTCGAAACCGAATTACATGTGTCAACCTCGCTGCACAATTATAATTCCGTTAATTAATTGTCAAATTTCTTGACTTCTAACCTTTGTATACAGTGCGACTCGAAGTATAAATTTCTTATGATAATACTCACCTTTTTTTCTGTCATCAAGCTGTGTGGAATGTATTAAAATTTTACGATGACAATAATGAGCTTGCAAAAAGTTCGATAAAAATAAGCCGCTGGTTACTGTATTAAATAATCAAAGCTCGTAATCTTTACCTCGAATTAAGCGTTTCGTTATACTATAGATATACGTGTGCATAACTTATTATACAAACTGATAAAGGAGACGGGGTTCTGGGAATTGAAAATGAATTAATTAAGGCTCTACATTATAAGTCGCGCGTTGAATATACCCCGGAAAAAAAAAAAAAATTACCCTCGAAATTACCGGCTTAAAGTTGCGCCGGCGATACTTTTAATCGAATCAAAACTTGATCAACGATCTCGTGAACGATTTAAAACGATAAAAAAAAATATATTTATTTAACAAAATCTGAAGTCTCAAGTTCGACAGACATTATCTATCCTCGATTATATTATGATAAAAAAATATTATAATTTTCTTTACGTGTTCAATTAAGTTCCAATTGTTTTCAAGGCCATTTAGTGAGGGGTCAAATTGCACTGCAATTTTCCAATTTCCCAACATTGTTCGGCTACGACAGCGGTACATAGGATCGTATCACAATGTAGGTTCATAGATATAATGAGGTTATGTAGGCCGTATATACCTGTATACAATAAGGTGTATCCAATACTCCCACATTTCCACACCATTATAGGGTCTGCTTTCGCACACATACGTATGTACAAACTATGCATGTATTAATGTGTGAGTGCGAACCCAATGGAAGCGAGTTGCTTAGTTAGACTATTACTTAGACCTAACCCAACTTGTAATTAGTTTAATTCCATATCAAACTATGGGATATGGTATATACACATGTACAGGTTTGTGTTCATGCGTACATAAAGGGAAACTGGTAGGGAATGAGAAAACCATGAGAGAACCTTCCACGCAAACTGTCTGCGCACATAAGGTTGACGTTCAACTATAATATATTACTATTCTAAGGTTGAACGGAGTTGACGATAAGCAAGAATTCCATTCGACAGATTGAATGGTAGGATGAAACCAGATATATAGATATTCGATTAAATTCGATGCATAATGAAATAAAAATAGTCCATTAATTTATCGGACCAAAAATGGATTCGCTTCCACTGAAGAGATCAAAACTTGTGCTCCGCAAAATTCAAACCAGCAAAGTACATACACGCAATGGAATAGGTCAGATCAAAACAGGAAGATTTTTGAAAAAAGGAAAAGAAAAATCATCAGATACCATGAAATGGAAAAAAGGTAAAGCTGCTGAATGAAATACATTTAGAAAAAAGATAATAAAAATAGAATTCGAAATGTCAAGACCGAAAGATTTTTTCATTCATTTTTTTGTTGTTTATTTTTTCGTTTTCCCAACGTTTTCTATACGTTCTTCTTTTTCCCTGTTTTCGCGTCACCCCTGATAAAAGTAAAAACAGAAGCCAACGAGCTTTTTCTTTCCCCCTTCCTTCCTGCCCCCATGGTCAGGGACATGAAGACGTCGTCGGGTCCGCTCTTTGCCGTGCCATTCGTTTTGTCCCGGGGGCGGTCGGTCAGGTCATCAGTTCGCACAGCTCGGGTTACTATTACATAGTGGGTATGTATATATCGAGTCAACCACCCAACTTTTACCCTGCGCTGCACCTCTTCGCATTTTTGGCGTTTACGACCTTAATTCATTAGACACGCGATACGGTCTAAAGGTAAATGATTAAAATAAATTGGAGATTTCAAAATTTGGACGGACTCCTATTAATAAAGCTTGAATTATATACGGTGAATATCTCAACTGCGAATCAGACGGTGGTAATTGAACATTCGATACGATTACGTGTACTTACTTCGTACACCTATAACAATCGTTATTATACATGAGGAATAATTCACGCTGGCATACCAGTTATTATAACGCTTGTTCAATTTCTGTGTTAAATTGTATGTCTAGTTAACTGCTAACAGACGTAATTTCGTTTTACACATTGTGATGAATGTCAAGTTTGTGAAATAGTTTCATATGCTAATAATAATATACATAGACATATATATATATATAATTACATACATATGTAATGTATAACGTAATACAATATAGGACCCTGCGTAGGAGAAACAGCTTGTGTGCGGTAACCCAATTAACCTTTGTATTACAGTAGAACTTTGTTAACCGCAATGAATATACGACTTAGGTATGTCTCTATTGTACACGCATACCTATACCTGTAAATAACAACCTCATTAAAAATTCATAAGATAATCTTTGCACAATAGGCAACAGAAACAAGAATTAAAAATATATCATCGTACGATCTGCATGACAAACTGCTCTATGAGAAGTTTAGACGTTATCGTTCAATTAGTTCTTCATGTTTACAATTAAAGAAAAGTGGACTTTTCATAAAACAAAAAAAAGTATTAGAGCGCGAAAAACTTCGATGACAATAAATCCGCGGATCGTGGATAAGAGTAAAAAAATGAAAATTTCGCCGTCCAACGTTACTTATTGCAAAAAGTAAGTTATATATACATATATATTCTCGTAGTTTGATAAACTATGTGGAAAAGTTAACTAATTGCCCTGGAATTCTTTTTTTTGCGGTGCAAAGAAAGGACGTGCTAAGAGGTGGGGTTGGTATGAAAGAATTTTTTTCCCACTACTTTTTCGCATTGTTTTTTTTTTTTTTTTTTTTTTTCGCACTCACAGCTGTTTGGGACAAACGACTTGTCAAAGCGGGAAAAGTGGTTTTTAGTTCGGTGTCGGAAATTGTGGTGGTGGAGGAGGAAAAAAAATCAAAAATTTTTGCGCTTCATTTGCAAGATTATATTCTCGCTAAATGAACGTGAATATATATATATATATACCCATATTTATTGTCCATATTCGTTCTATGTGTAGATATTTCTCTGCCGATATTCGTTTGAACTGTACCTATAGTATACGTATACAACCAACTATCGCACGACTTTCAACAACGTCCTTAAAAAGTTTATTTGTTCGCGACCGCGATGCGGCGCCATCGCTACCGCAATCCCCATGTGCTTCTATTTCTGCGTTCGCTTCCACTGCCGGGTACATAAATTGGAATCGAGCTGCTTCTATAGTTTGTAGTTTCATTAATTAATATTTCCTCCTGCATAAGGAAACAGAATGGTGTGGGAAACTCTTGAAATATACCTGAGGGACAGACATCTAGATATATATACCATAATATCATACTTAAATGTAATATATAGGTAAGGTTTATAGTTCTTGAATATATTTTATCTCATGCATGCGGTCGTACCTATGTATATATATCTTTACATAGGTATGTACCTATAATTACTCCGTTTCTAGATAAATAATTCCCTCGCTCAAATCCCACACGATTCATAAAGCATCTTTCGAAACCCGTCAACTATATGAATATCATCCCATTTCGGGTTTATATTCGTACAATTTTAGTCGAATATAAAAGCAAAATCCAGACCAAAAAAGTGAAAACTGACGCGCTACGATTTTCGCTTTAATAATGAATTTCTGCTCGATTCAGTAGTAAGGTCATAGTTTGGTCAGACACGAGCCGACCGTCTTCGTCTGCCGCTCCAATTTCTTCGTTCCATTCATTCATTCAGTTCTTTATTCATTTATTTCATCTTCCGTAGAAATACCGGAGAAAAACAATATATCTTTTTGCAGGTCGATTTGTAAAAACCATTTTTAATCCCTTTGACTTTAAACTATTATCGAGCGATCTTACCTCGTGTCACTGACCCGATGCATTTTTCAATCGTGTTTCCGATCTTCTTTGAGGATTGTTTCATTTTATGTTGTTTGTTCCTCATGGTATGGCTTTAAAGACGTCTACCACAAGGCTGATTCTATTGTCGTATTCTCAAAAGAACTGCAGGTACACGGAGACAAAGAAGAACGGTGAAAACATACGAATACACCTATATATCGTATAAAGTACTTTCTATGTATTCAACTATTCAAGCGTCTAAATGTTTGACGATATTGCATCTTTCCACAGAAAGGAATTTTTCTAGCAAAGATTCGACGTTCCGCATACGTTACACGGATATACATGTAGACGTATATAAATAAAATATAATATCGATAAAATGTTGTATCGTATCATAAGTGCTCAGTATTCATTGAAAATATATCAGAGAGAAAAATCAGAGGATCTAAAATATTATTGATATAAGTACGTATGTGTGCGCAGTGTATATTTGTATGCATCGATGAACACGAAGAAGACAAAAAAGTAGATACGAAGCTGAAAAGCGCAACGCCACTTTGCACGGCTTGCATCCATTCATTAAATGGTTACGTACGTCAAAGTTTTCGTATAAATGGGATCGGATTTCTTGGCATACAAAAATCTAATACCTATATACTTATATATTCTTGGGGAGGAGAGCCTGAAAATTTTCTTCATGGACAGTAGTAACGTCGAGTGAACGTACGAGATATCAACCCTTTTTTTTTGCTTTCTTTCTTTATTTTTCTTTTTTCTTATTTTTATCTCCTACTATTTTCTGCTACTATTTCTCGAATGCAACATCAAACTCTTTTGATGTTGCAGTAGGGGATTTGAATTCCATCCTCGGTATTATTGGTATTTCCTCCATCGCGCACTTTTTACAATTTTTCTCTTCTCCTCTCCTCATATACCAGACGGCATACGCGAATGAAATACTCGTGCTCTTTGGCTTATTTCCTCTCTTGGCAAACACAGGATATAAATTTATCTTAACCTCCTTTCTCCCCTTTCGTTTTTCTTTCTCTTTATCTCCTTCTATTCTTTCATCTATTCTTCACTTTATTTCTATCCTTCTTCTACACTCTCCACCGAATATTATTCAATTTTTGGCCGTGCTTTTACCATTCTCAGTATAAAATATCACTGAAAAACAAAAAAAACAAAATAAAAACAAAAAACCGGATTGTATACGGCGTACACGCAAAGTGAATAGCGAAACAGTGTTATCTATACACAGATGTGTACACATATATAGGTATTTGTTTTTATATATTTACGAGTAAATATACTTTTTACGGATGAAGAATATAATATATAAATATGATACGAGGAAAAAAAAAAACAAAAAAAAACACGTGATTCCAACTCATGTGCTTCTGCACGTGTACCGAGGGTTGTAAATTTTTTATCTTTTATTTTGCCCCTTACGTACGGTTGATGAATGAAAATTATTGATGTATAATTTATATGTGTGTACACCTCATGGAAAGTAAACGTTATTTATTAATCGTTTTGACATAAATACACACCGTGATAAATGCGATGTTGCCGAGATATGTACATATAATTACGTATATTATACGGGATGAAATATAACTCGGCATATTATATAACTTGAATTTCAGTAGCAAACTGCTAAAGTTTTCAGTGTTTTAATCAAATATAAAAAGGCGTCGTTCAACTTTTATTCTACTTTATCCCAAAAACCCGTATATATACCTACCTACCTCTCGCGCCCGGGTGCCGGTATAATAATATCGTACGTATATCTATAATGTACAAAAAACTTTATTTAAATTCATTTCTCCCCGTGCTCGCAATGAAAAATTATCGGTTAAACCGTTTTACCTCATAAGGACACCTATAGTTATATACCCGACATATTTTATTCCTTTTTTTCATTTGTTTTTTTTTTCTTACATTTCCCACATCCCCGTTAAAAGCGGAGGCCGGCAAATATTATTTGTTCCGCAGATGCGATAATTCACCTCAGTTATCACGGATGAGAACACAATTTACCTAAATACGGCTTAAATTGAGGGTGTAGGAAGGTAGGGCACGGGGGGGGAGGGGAATAGGGGAATAGAGCGATTCGAATGGAACTTAGATTTGAAAAAAAAATTCAAAACGGAATAAAGAAGTATGAGAAAAACACCAATGAATTAACGAATAATATAAACTTTTGGATGAATCGTCCTCGTCTCGTTTTGAACTGGATGAATTAATTTATGCTAGTTGGATGTATGTGAATATACGTATCTGTTGTATACATATATATACCTAACTAACTTACACGCTGTTTGACAACGAGGTAGAAAATTGTCATCGCGTTCGCATTATAAACAGCTAATCCGTGTACACCGAGACAACAGCAAATACACGTGTCCGAAGCTAATTTAAATCTTCTATATACATGCATGCAAAACCCGCGACTATATACCGCATACACCTATATACCTATACATATAACGTAATATCAGCATGCACAGGGAACGAGATAATTACAAAGGACGTTCAGCGACCATGCAGCTCTCTATCCGTATTGTTATGCATATACCTCGACCAATTATTGCTCACCAGTATGTAATTTTAACAGCTCGAACCGAAAACAAGCGTCTCTGAAAATTCACCCGCTGGTTTTTTTTCTGTTTTATTTTGTTTTTTGGATTTGGAAAACCTCAGAGAAACGACTCATTTATAGGTACCCGCAATATCCTCGGACGTTGAGATTTTTTACGTGAGAAAATGAGGTTTTCAGAGTGCGCCAATATTGGAATGGGTTGTTGTAGTTACTGAAGTAAATGGCGCAGTTCGTAGCCAACTTCTCTTTGTTGGCGCGGAAAATCTCTTTACCTATATTATGGAGTCGGTTCGCCAAAAAATACAAAGCTTTTGAACTTCCTGACAATAAACTATGTGATAATCATTTTTCTGAAATCAAAAATTTCACGGGCCTAGTGAAAACCAAAGCAGACGCCCCTGTACCTATTTTATGAACTAAATCATCGAGATTTTTTTCGATCTTTTTCTCAGGTTATCGATTCATCGGCTATCCCATTTTTCTTCACTTCTATCTACTTCAACTAGAATAGCCGAAAATAAAAGAGGGTAAGAGAAAAAGGACGTTGAAAATTTAGAGTGTAAGGAGCAAAAAAAAAGGTGTGTAATAAAAAGACGAAAGGGCGACCTTGTCCTTCCGCTTCGGTACCATAAATTCGGTAATAATTTTTGAATTACGAGTATAGGTGTCAGCTGGCCTAAGGCTTTTCCGGAGGGGTGGTGTTCGTTGAACTGTGTTAATTGTGGCGCGAGACTTGCAGGGTGTAAAATACGTACACATATATAAAGATGGTATATACCGTGTATGTATAGGGGATGAGATAAGCGACGATCGAGGGGTCGGCCCGGCAATATACGTTGTGTATAGGGTATAAATACGTAACCAGTTGGTTTTGCAGTCTTATCTCTGCAGAGTCTGAATTTAATGACCGCGCAGGTTTTTGGCGCGCCGTTTTCCTAAGCTGAAAAGATAAAAAGTAAAACCAGAACAAAGAAACGTGTGCCGATTTACTCTGTATTATACCATGTCTGCAGTCACGTTAATCGTACGTTGCTCATTCTTCACTCTTTATTTATTTTTCTCGTTTCAGAACTGGGAGGTGATGAACACAGCGGTTTTAACGGGTCGTCAAGTATCGCAAGCGATGAAAGTTTTCATAGTAAGCCAGGCTGGAAAAGTAGCTGACGTCACTCTGCAATCATCCTGTCATTCTGAGGACGAAAGTGTCTTGAAGGTACGTCTTTTTCTTAATTAAATTATCCGTTCGAATCGTCCATAAAAATCGCAACGCAGCTTTTCTCGTCAAATGTTCCCGCTGAAAAATTTCGAAAAATCTCATGACCGGCCGAGTTACAAAAAAATCAAATAAAAAATCAGTGGACAAAAATTCCCTCAAGATTATGCATGTGATTCGACAAATGATATTCTTAGATATGCGTATAGGATATTTTCTCACGAACAATCGAAAGTTTGTGTACAGAAATAAGACCACTTTTTTTTTTGACATAGCTGTTGCTCGGGTATTGCAGGAGTATTTTAATCGTGAAACGTTTTCAATTTAAAAGTTTTCTGGAAAAGCGAATAAGTTTACCCGTAGCACCCGCTCATGAGGGAAAAAAGGGGCGGGGGCTGAGAGAAGCTTTTTTTTTTTATTTTTTCTGTATATCATGCGGTGGGAGGACGGGACAAATTGTTTGTCGGTAATACCGACTATGTACGCTGTTCTTCTTTTGCGCGTGGATGTACAACCTTCCGGTATGTATACATATGTGTATATTATGTACATGCTAGACATATGTACCTAAATACGTTTAAAACGCGGGGGGTAAAATGGTACATGTGTTATAGTTGTAGCTCACCAATCTTCTGGGTGGTATAGAGGAGCATGTGTATACGCTTGGAAGGACACACCTGTTTCGTTCTCCATTCCTTTAGTTATATACTATTTATAATATATATACACCTACTTTTACCTACCGTTTCCCATTCTTTACAGTTTCATCTCGGCTATGCAACGCTCGGCTAGTACCTTCATTTGTCTTTTAGCGTCCGCGTGTATAACGTAGATATGGTAGATTCTTTCAGTCCCGTCATTTTGTGTTTTTTTTTTTCTCCTTTTTTTTTAATAGTTTCAACGAGGCAAAGGAAGAAAGACAGACTAGGAGGAGGAAGATGCATTCGGGTGATTTTTACACCGATCAGTCGTCTCCAGACGTTTTCTCAAGTTCTCCTATTTTTAATCAAACCGTCTACCCATACCTGCGACGCTTTACCTCGGTGCCGATACCTATACCATCATTTGCTTTGGTAATTCCTTCTATTTTCTCGGAGACGATAAGTGAGTCAATAAACTTGAGACGACGACGCTCTTAAGCTCTCTCTGGTATGGAAACGCTGCGTGCAGCTTCAATGATCAAATGAATTCCTACAGATCTTCTTATGGCTCGATTGATCATTCGTTAATTACTACTTAAACAGACTTAAATTGAAGAAAACTTTTCAGGTACCCTTTTCACTAATATGAACCAGAAATATTTCCTTTAATTACATTTCAATGAATAAATTATATCTATATACCCTAAATATTAACGGGAAGATTTATAGAGATACTGAAAATTTAAAAAACCATCTCCTTTGGAGCAACCCTTCTTCTTGAACAAAAAAAAAGAATAAGAAAAAATACGTACAGATATAAAATACACTAAGTAGACCGAGAAGAAGAAGAAAACGCTTTTTCGCGAGATATATTACTGTGGAGAAAAAGGTGTTGAACGACACTAGACACTTTGGAAGTTGAAAGTTGAAACTCTCTGCGAAGTAAAAAGTTTAAACTTTAGCGTAATGCTGCAGTGTACGTAGAGATGGTATATAGGATAACCTCGGTGATAAAGCACCTTCCGAACTGAATTCACAACGGTTGCTTTTTACAATTGCGGTTATCTTTCTTATACTCGAGCGGTTTAAAAATGTGATGAAATTTTCGGTCTTGTTGCCCGTATCAGAATTTCTAGTGCGTTGTCAAAAAAAGAATCTGGTCTGGCACAATTTTTTCAATTTCGTGAGTCCTTTGAATTTCGAAAAACAGCCCAGTTTTTGAAATTTCCAAGAATATATTGCACCGCGGCACGTAGCTTCGGTCTACTTTATACTTCTATTCGTGAAATTTCGACGAGCAACAAGATCTAAATAAAATTCGAGTACGTTTTGGATCGTAGTCTGACCTACTGCACCCTATATTATATCCTTTGTTTTGCGAAACGCGTACTCGTATAGATATAGCGTATATTTAGCTTTTATATTTCGGAAAGGTTCGGTCTGGACGAGCTTCCGTCATGGCTCGTCGGGTTTTGGACACGTAGAAGACACGAGTTGGCCTAGAACCTCCCGTTCGACGAGCACTTAGGGTAGTGAATTGCTGGTTAGCACTTCATCCGAAGCCCAGCAACACTCTGACGGGTTAAACGAGAGAATTAATGGGATCCGCAATCCAGAATATAGTCGGAATTTCCTCTTTTGTGAAACAGAAAAAGAAAAAAAAATTCTCAACATCACCACGTCTACGATCTATAAAACACTGTAACAAAAACCTTCTGTCATTTTGCACACGACTGATGCGAGATGAATTATACCTACAAACATTCGTTAAACTTTTGATAACTGTGCGGAAAATTAGATTCTCCAGGTACCTATAATGATCGCCAAATTAACCATTCCTGAAAATGAACTTTGAGGAAAACGTGGTTGAACATTTTTGCGGACATTTATCTTCGCAATGTATCTCAAAAACTCCTGCAAAAAATAGTACTTTTAGTGAAACAAATGAATAAATAATCATTCTACCATCATTCGTCTTCCTCATTACCATTGAACTTTTGTCCGAAATTTTTTTCCGTTTCTATACCTTGGTTAGCAAAAGATTTTATTGGAACGTTTAAAAATGGGCTACCCTGCGCACGCGGAAACAAAGGTTTAAATTGTTATCGTTTTCTGCTCGACAGCGTGAGTCGCATTCTCTACCGTTTTTTCTCCCAGCTTCCCGTCATCCTCTACTTCTGATTTTATTTTTTTGACTGCTTTAATTCCGTCGAAATTAAAATTATGAGCCGGTTTAATTACCTGTTTAATCAGACCCTCAAGTCGCGTAATTCTGAAATGCAAAACATCACCCTCTTCCATGGATGTAAAAACAGATTTTGGTGAATAAATTTGAAAGTGAAACGACTCAGCTATGAACACCCGCTGAAGTAATATTATCACAACACTTTTATGCTCGTATTTATTTTATTTCCCATATCAGCTCTCAATAATTAAGTCTTATTATAGAATAATTTTCATGTACAGTCACAAATAATATTCTCGATCCGAACTTATTTTCCACTCTATCTTGAACATTGAATTATAATTAAAATTTCTATACATAAGAAGAAAGTTTGTTCCCAGGAGTTTGTTTTAAAGCCTTATAGTTTTCTTTCAACTTTCTTCTGCCCGATCTGGAGATCTTTCTTCTCGAGAAACGAACCTGATGCAATGAGTGGTAAAGAAATATCCTCAGCCCGAGAGTTTACCAGCCGGTGGAATTTTCGTGTGTCTCATATCTATGCATCGTGAAAATGCCGCTTGCCGGAGAAAAGTATAGAGAAAGAAAACAGATGAGATCTGGTCTAGTCGGACTCTGAAGCGGGTATAATACTGTATAATACTGTATAAGTTTGAAAATAAGCTAGTGCCGATTATGCAAATACGCATGAAACGAAATTATGAGCCTAAGAGCTAGCGCCGAGAATATATTCGGGACGATGTCATCTCCTTCTTTTTCTTTTTGTTGTTCGTCGTCGTCGTCGTCGTCGCCGGCAACTAATTTTCGTATATCGTATAGAAGGCAGTGAAGAGATTTCCTGAAGTGAAGTATATACACGAGGTATAAGAAACTGGGAAAAGTTATATCGGTGCCATGGGGGCTTTACAGTTTTCTTTTTAAGTCGGTTATTAGATCACGTTGAGTAAAACGGGGATAATAAAGAGAATGAAACGAGTCTCTGATTATATAAGAGATAAAGTAGCTTTACATCCGTCTGCTACTCCCGTTATCGTTACAGAATATATAAACAGGATAAATACAAATAACTTATTCCAAACTCTGAGGTATACAGACCATTTCTTATTATTTATAATCACTTGCGCCTTGTTTTTCAATCCTATTCCCCAGTCTCAAGAGTTCCGTTCCCAATCGCTCGTTATCGGAATTCCGAAAGGTCCGTTAGCAGGAAAACTTATCAAGTCGTAATCGTTTCCAGGGATGATTGAACGTCTGCAAAATTGAGTGTAATACTTCCAATTCAAATCAACCTTATCGCATAGTTAAATCCGTAGGAACTAACGAAACTGTTGGAAATCACAATTATTATTATACCTTATGATTCTTCACTTCATCGTGGAATTTTTTTGATTCTTATTTATTTATTCTGATTTTATTATTATTTTTTCTTTGTCACTCTGCGCAATGAAATTCAATCTTGTAAAACGTTCACGGGTAATCTAGAAGTTGAAATTAAGTTCGTTCGCTTTTGAAAAACAACGAACACAATATATCTGATGTATTCTCGAAACTTTTTTTCTATAGAAGGGGAATAGAAATATTCAAACGAACATTATCTAAAAAGAACACGCAAGCATCGTGCATTGAAGTACGAATTAATGATAATACAAATCGAGTTGTAAAATAAGATTCGAATGTGACACTTCTCTCATAGTTAATGGAGTTCAAAATACACGTAACGAAGAAAACAAAATCGTCAATTGTGCAAACGACATGGAACAATACTAATTTTGTCTGTACGAAATTTGCTTTAATTTTTTATCACACGTGTATGTAATTCGCAAAGCTGTCGCCATTTCCGGGTAGGTAGTAAAAAAAAGAGGGTCGCCAACAGATTCCGGCCATTAGACGGCTGATCGATGACCATATTGTCCATAATATTTGAGCATCGTAAAACTTCCTTCCACAGACCATCCTCAGCTGTTTGAACGAGGCTAATGAGTTTCCCAAAATTTTACGTGTATTTACGTGGTCGATATAAAAATATAAATATCTGATTGAATTTTTTTTTTTTTTACCATTCCAGGTTTCGTCATCATGCAGCAGTGTTTACGTAGATGGTTCTGAAATTCGAGGATCGAGTAACGCTTCCGTTTTAGTGAAGTACGGAACGTATACTGGTTTGGCACGTTTCACGGTATGGATGCCAGAGTTTCCCCTGGAGGTAACAGTTCCAGACAGTCGTTTGAGTCAGGTAAAAGGTTGGAAGGTCCCCGAGGAGCTTTCTTCGTCCAAAAACAAACGTAGTCTGAACGACACGGGACTGGGAGACGAAGACCTTGAGCGATCTAAACGGAATGCGTCACCAGACGAAAGGTTTCGAGGAGAAAGATGGACGGATGGAAATTCCGTGGATAGAACACCAAATTGTCGCTTACGATTTCAACAAAGTCCCGTCGAAGTTCACTCGAGATTTTTAGCTGCTGATCACGATTCTGGAAGAGTTTCGTACTTTGTCAACCGACGTACTTGGCTGAGAGTGACCGATCTGGTCGTGGGACTTCTACGCGTCTCTGATCACCGTTTCGCTACCCTTCAAGGTCGAATAGTTCAAGGTCGTAGCTTCGGTAGGACAGAAGTACAGGTCGTATCTCCTATAACTGGTAGAGTAATCGGTGCTAAGGAGGTAAAAGTCGTCAGTGATAGAGTTTCAGTCGCCCATTTATCGATCCGAGTTGTATCTGGTCTCCAACTCACAATATCACCGGACACAGCCATCGAAAACGGATACATTGCGGAGACTTCTGTAACCCGAAGATTGACCGCGCAGTACCAGGTAAGGTTTTCTTCCTATGATCTCCCTTGTGTCTTCCCTCGGGAATTTTGAGGAACTCCCTAAATCATGCTATTTTTGAATTGCAGGAAGGTCTTCTGGACATCGATATAGGATTTTCTGACGGTTCTCACACCCCGCTTCGTGAAGTTGCGGTAAACGATTACCATTTGTTAGTAGAAAGTCTCGATCCTGAAGTGGTTGCGTTTGCGCCAATGGTCGCATCTCATCATCCGCGAGTTATAGCCGTTGGTGAAGGCCGCGGCGATTTGTTACGCGTAACCCTCCAACTTGCGGATGTATGTCGACTGCCGAGTCGTCGTTCTAAAAGTTCACCAAGGACACCGGCAGCCCCCCTAGCCACCGCATCTGCAAATGTTGAGGTTGATTTTGCATCCAGCGATTTACCAAACCGACCAGAATTCGTACAAAACGACGGCGGTGGGATGGTCGGATCCCATAGAGAAAGAAAAAATGGGAAGGAGATTACCCCAGACCTACACGACATACTGATCGGTAAAAATCTTGAAAGAAATGCATAGGTAGTGCTCAAAAGGTTTCGAGGGTATCTAAAATCATCTCTTTTACGAATGGTTTATACTCTCGAAACGCTTGAAAAATATATTTGAAGAGCTTGAGCCGTTGGTACTGTTGTGCAGTAGTGGGTTGTTCGTAAAAGCTTGCCAGTGCTTGACAATTTATAGTTGATATATAAAAACAATATTTGAAAAATTATCGTGGAAAATGATATAGTACATTATTTGATTTCTTTTTCTCAAATCAATGTGTGATGAAAACAAAATTTTCGGAGAATATATGAAAATTAATCGTGGCGCGGATCGTTGGGTCCCTCGCACTTCTTTTTGTGAAATTATAGTATTCTCTTTCACTTTTTTTGGTAGTGTAGAGTTTGATTAGCTACTAGTATCTTTTTTGTGCGAAGGGATACCTCTGAAAGACGAGAACAACCACGAGCCGACGGTGCAGGCGCATCAGGCGCATCAGGCGCAGCAGCACCACACGGCTATAGCTAATGGCATGTCTTCAGGGGGAATGGGTGGCGTTGGAATTCGTCATCATGGTGGACCTCAGATGACATCGGTTGAGATCAGCATGTACGTTCTATTGGCGGCGTTTTGTTTTGCAATTGTCGTCTTCGTCGTATCCTGCGTGGTCTACGCAAGCAAGTTTAAACCACAGCCTCCAGACTCACCGTTACCCAGTATCCCGGTCCTTGGAGCCGCGAGAGCTGCCGCCAGTCAACTCGCACCGGGACGCCGCCCTAGGGAATCAACTACGAACGCTCACGACTGGGTTTGGCTCGGTCGAGCAACTCTCGAAAGAGCTGCCTGCGCTCCTCAGCAGGTATGACCGAGCTTGCTGCATAAGCGAAAGAATAGATAAAGAAAAAGAAAAAGAAAAATGAAAATAGAAGAAGATAATGATAAAAAAGAATGAAAAGATCATTAATCGATGCTCAAAATCCTGATACACTTCTTCTACTTCTACGTTTTTATGTTTTTTTTTTACGCTTTATTCATCCCTACAGGTTCGTGTTACAAGTAATCCATTGGCAACGGAACCAGAAGAAGAATCCGGTGATCTAGGTTCATGTTTTGATAACCCGAATCACATTGAATTACCATCGGCACGACCATCGGGGTCTGTGCCAATCGACACGACGACATATTGTAAGAAGGATAAAACGCCACGTCACTCTAATAAATCAAGTCTAATTCAACCTAATAATAAATCGTCGCCGACGCGAAACGAGTGAGTAGATACCGCATAGTTTAGTTACTCTTGCATTATTTTTATTCGATTTTTACTTAGGATATTTAATTTCAGCAACGACGACGTTCCTCCGCCTCTTCCGCCACATGGGGTATTGGCCCAATCGTCAAACGATTCAACGAACGGTAACGAAGATTACAAGCCGCCAGTACCACCGCACAGAAACACTGGTGTAATCGCCCGTTTGCCTGAAACACCTAAAAAACATCATCACAGGGCGTCTAGTGGTAGTCACGGTAATCACCGGCACAGCAAACACCACAGTAAGTCTCATAAGTCACAACAACAGAGCAGCAACAGCAGCAAGACGGATAATAATTCTAGAGATAACGGTGACGAGGAGTTCGTAGAGCTGAGAAGTCACGAGGATATGCAGAAACGTGGTGCAGGTCAATCTGCAGCAGGCGGAGTTAGAGATAAATCTAAGGAAGTTAAGAGGGCAACAATTGTAGGTAATCCAATGTACTCTTCTCAAGAGCAAGAAGAAATGGCGTTGGACGACCTAAACCTAGGCATGGATTACGATCAAATTATGCAATACTTTGATAATTTGAAGGAATCGAATGCCTAGGTAAGGGCCTCGGATAACAATTTACGGTACGGGAAAACATCAGCCCATTGCGTTTGAAAATAAATACTGTATTTAGTCCCTCGAATCTTGCACAAATCACAGAAAAAAACCTAAACATCTAGAGTAGTAATGATGATCTGTAAATTAAAAAATATCGCATTTTCAATTCTTATTGTTTATTTATTTTTGTCATCTACTGTCTGGGTAAATAGTTATGCTATACTGAAATCCTTTCACTAAATACGAATATATTATTCATAGGTCATTCATGAAATGATTTAAACTTTAATTACAGATTTTGCATATCGAGTGGCATTAAAAAAAATGTTAATTAAAAAAAAATTTCAACGCGATTGGGGTTTGTTGTAATTCCTGTATCCAATAGGCTATATTCTAGTCAGCTTTCTAGCAGCACATCCAATTACACATCATATATAAATATATATATATATAAAAATACATATACATGTACTAACTTTATATACCTACAAATATATACTATATGTATAGTGAATTCAGTGACGGTTGGCGAATTGCATGTATAATAACAACAATTACATTATTATTACCCTCGAATTTATTTGTACGCCGTACGACAAAAAAAAATGGAAGAAATAAACGCGTGCAATTAAAATCGAAAAAATTTAAGTGACGATAATATTCATAATTATAATGATAATCGATAATGATGAGTAATAGAATTATTGATAATAATCATAATAATAATACTAACAATTAATAATAGTAGCCGAATTTTTAACGACGATATTATGTATACACACACATAGGTATATATAATATGACATATTATTTTATACATCAGGTGATTATTATACTAAATTTATTCGTCCTATATCTATTGAACCACTTATTTTAAACTTGATACACTCTATGTGGTTTTCAATCAGCGGTTTGATAATGGATAGATTGATTATATTCATAATTGCCGATGTTTATATGTATTATTGCATTGTGATATAATACTAAAAGAAAGACGTTATAGTTTCTTCTTCAAGACCACCACCGCCACTGTTTAAACTATAATAATCATAATAATAATAAAGATAACAATAATAATGATAATTATTATAATAATAAAGTAAATAGCAGCTATTAGCGGCCGCGGGCATCATATCACCCACCGTATTTTTCCCCAAAGTCTGCATTTCCATGTGCCCAAAACTGCCGAACTTGTTACTCTTATATATGAAATATTACTTATTGAATATATATATTATTATATATATATATACATATGCACACACAAATATATATGAATATCATATACTCATACTAAATACTGTTACTACTGCTACCATTGCTACTACTACTACTTCTACTACCACTACTACTACTACCACCACTACTACTACTACCACTACTACTACTACTACCACTACTACTACTACCACTACTACTACTACCGCTACTACTACTACTACTACTACTACTACTACTACTACTACTACTACTACTACTACTACTACTACTACTACTACTACTACTACTACTACTACTACTACTACTACTACTACTACTACTACTACTACTACTACTACTACGTCCACCACCACCACTACTGAAACCACTACGAACAACAACGGTTCCCTGCGATTCCTCAAAATTCCTTAATACCTTAAATCCTATTGATCGATCATTTACCCCGCAATTCGTACCTATATACCCTATACATACATATTATATACATATATATCTCATCGAACTAGCTTAGCTATCATTTTTATGGACGTGTATTATAAAAGCATCACCTCATCCAAATCTGTACAGCTCGTGTTATAATTGATTATTACGTATCTTTGTTTTTATTTTTTTACATATAAACAAAAAAATATTGAAAAAAAACTCATTATACAACATATTACAATACTATATCTATTATACATGAATCGTATATAAATAGCGATTATTATCATGGAGGCGACATAATATTGATGATAAGTATATTAATAATGATAGGAATAATAATAATAATAGTAATAATATAAAAATTACTCGACCGAGTCACGCGAAAATGAAAAATGCTAACGGTAATAATATACCTAATTTGTGTAATGATAATATATAGAAAATTAGATGATGATCTAATAATAATGATAATAATAATAATAATAATACTAATTAATAACAATAATTATACTAATAATACTAGTAGTATTAATAATAATAACAGTAATAATGGATTATCGATCGTCGAGAATTACCGGTAATCAATGATTCTCTTAATTTGAAGAAGAAGAAAAAATAAGTAAAGACGTTTTGATCACTTGCCATAATTATTGAATGCAATGTCGAAGTCTATATACTATTGCGTTCCAATGTTAAGTTCGAGATAATATTTATTCTAATTGACTGTGTCGTATATTTGTAAATTTTGCGTTGTAAGATTTTGTACATATAATAATAGAGATAATAATAACGATAGTTAATATACCATGTATCCCAGGTTGATGGTTTAGTTAATTGATCAATTAACTAGGGTGTCAAAAATTATGTTTTACCAATAGTCCAGCCTCGTGTCGTTGTGTCATACATACCATTAAATTCGTTTTACAGAAAAAAGAAAGAAAGCAAAAAAATATACATACAATATATATACATATATATCAAGAATTTAAATTAAAAATTAAAATTTTTAAAATAATCATATTATATTAATGTTATATTACTCGATCATATTTGCTTTACATATATATTTTTATTTCTATGAAACGATTGATTGGATTCCGAAGATATTACAGTATCGAATAAGTAGACAGTCATTCTAAGAATAAATAATATTGCAAAAGAGGAGGAAAAGAAATGATTAAATAACTAATAAAAACATCAGTTCTGAGTACAAACGACACATTTAAACAAATAATAACCAGAGCATGTGCTCATAAGAGAATCCAATCATGAAAATTTTAGTTCAAATTTTGAAAATTAATGCATTATTTGACTCCCGCAATGATGATAGGAGGAGTCACCTTTCGAAATGGCATGGTAACGTGTATCCTTTGAAAAAAAAAACACTATAACGCTAATAGTATTTTCGAATCGTGAAATATGTAGAGATTAATGTTAAAAAAGAAAGACGAAAAAAAAATAAAACAAGAAAGAGAGAGTGAAGGTGAAGAAGAAAATATAAAACTAAATTAAAAACATCGTTTATTTAATTATTGATGTAGGCAATTTACATGTGTAAGTATATAGTAATGATAATAATAATAATGATTAGTAACGGACTATGTTATGTGTTAGCGAGCGCGTGTGGTACATAAGAAAAAAAAAGAAAGAAATCATACATACTTATAATAAGTTAATGTGGAGGATGAGTATGATATAATAATATGAAAAACTTGCGAATGAAAAATTGAGTGTTTTGAGAAGCTGCGAATATGTGTGACGATCAAGGATTATAGAAGAACAAAATAAGAAAGAAAAAAGCAACCACATAATCGAGGTTTCTCCCTATTCTAGTCTAATCGCTACTCAATGCGACTAATTGATGATGCTTAAGTGTTGTCGCCTGCCACTCGAATTCTGTAATTTAGCTCTAGTATTAAAGATAACGAGAAGGGGAAAAAACAGAAAACACAAAAAGAATCATAATATGTGTACGTAGCTGAAAAGCCATTGCGAATACTTGACTATGATATTACCATACCTGATCAATTTTGTTACGTAATATGTAGATACATTCGAGTTCTTAGATCTACGAAACACTTCATGTAATCGTAAATACATGTTACACATGTTAATTACATAATTATTATACGAATAGTGTGTGACGTAATAATTATTATAAAGTTTTGCACAAGCCAAATACGCTTTCCGTTTTGTTTTTTATTTTTTCAAATTTTTTCTCTTGTAAATCATTTTATATCTTACAAAACATGCCATACCTATCTAATATTCATTACATGTTGTTAATATTTATTTATTGTTCCGAATTTTTCTCTTGCTTTACTGTGATTCTATACATCCATCTGAGACATTGAGTTATCATCCATTTTAAAAAACTGAGATGTCACGTATGTTGAATACATATATGTACGCAAGGATCTACAGTTTAATCATTGGAATTTATAAATTTTATCAATAAATCCATTTCACCGAAGTCACACCACTGAAATCACGGTATTTATATTTTATAAATAGAATTGTAACTTTGCAAGGCAGAAAAAAAAAAAAAAACGAAATGCGATGTTAGAAATCTGCAGTCTTGAACGTACGAAAGTAAAGACTCCGAGATAATGCTATCGCGACTTTCTACAGATTTTTATTTTTTAGTTGTTATTGATATACTTTGGTCTAATATTTATGTTTCAAGGGTGGTAATCGATAAGCTCTGATTGTAATTCGCGAATATGAGGCGGTATATCATACATATTATGTACTAAATCCATAACTTATGTGTCGATGCATACGTAAGAGAGAAGTATTTTATAATGTAGACGCGTCTATAACATACATCTATATACTATATCATGATATGAGGCATAAAAATTACGCTAAATCAATAACAATTAATAACAATAATAATAATGATGATAATGATAATTTATAGAATGTATAAGATCATTATTTATTATTATGACACACAAAAATCACGGCATAAACCACATACGCAAAATAGGATATTGTACCTACACATTCACGAATGTATAAATTATTAGTAGACTATGTGTAAGAATTTTCCGATTGAAATGCAATCATTTGTTTTCTCATTTTGTTTCTTGAAGCTAACATCTGTTAGTGAGGCGCGGGGAGTCGGGGGCCGGGAGATCATTTCAATGCTCGTTGCATGATATTATTTCTGTTATCTGATTAATGGAAGGGGGATGGCTAGTAAATATGAATGAATAGACAAGTATAAAGTAGCATGTACTTATGGTATATTCATGTATACACATAATATATATATCATTATAGTTATGTATAAATGGTACCGATGCATAAATAATAATTAAGTATGAATAATAATACATAACGTGTGTGATGATGGATCATGCTAGCGATAAAATATTAATTATTGTAATAAACTTAATGCGCCCATCATATCTTCCTACAACTATATTATATATGATAGAATTATTTATTGCAGCAATTGAGTGAATAAATATTTTATTGTGCAAGGAACGAGAAGTTAGGAAAATAGTTATGGGCCACACGTAATCGTCTTTGTGAACAAATAGAAATGAAGTTCATTTTGAAAGAAGGAGAGAGGGAGAATTTTGTTATTTTGTATTACGGCTACCTCTGAGCTTAGGTTTAATACACTGAATATATGTAAAAATCACATCTCAATCACCCTTCTTCCCCGCTGAATGTTTGGCCAGGTGGGTTTAGATTATAAAGAAAAAGATAAACAGCAAACAAATGATACAGAATATTAATATATTCAAGTGAAGAAAACACCTTCGGCCACATAATTGTTTGAGGCTTACTATAGGTAATTATGTATAAGTAAATAAACAAATCATTCCTCCATTACGATAATACACTGATACATTTATTGTAATAAAATTGAAACTAATATATCATCATAAAAAATACATTACATAATACACGGCGACGATAACGACGATTACTATATTGTATTATTATTATTAATACTTACATGGTGATTATTATTATGACGAAGTAATATTACGATTTGTTATCATTATTATTATTATTATTATCGTTATTATTATCACAATCATTAATGATGATTATAAATTATTATTAGTATTGACTTATATTGAATATTAAGATATAATTATTATATTGCCTACTCAATGTACAATATGTAGTATTTACCTGTTGTTACCACCAAACCGTCATCAAAGATATAAAATATTGTAATTGTATAAAACGCATTACTGATGATAGTTATTTCTGATCCCGGCCTTTGTACGCAACGTTGAAAATTTCGTATAGTGAAATTGGATTACAAATATTCATCAGATACTCCTCTGTCCTTTTATGAAAATGAAAAATTCAATTCCAGAAGATACAGGTAATCACGGGAGAAGGTTTTTAATTAATTTAACGGTATTTTTTAGTTTCGTGAGTTTTATTATTAACAAAATTTATCTACAGGTTGACAGCAAAGTCAGTGAATAGTAATTTTTCATTCATGCAGAAAAGAATTATCGGTACTTTCCGAACCATTTCCGATCAACTGGAGACAACCAATTGCTGCAGCCTCCCATATCGTTCTTAATAATGTACTCGAAACTCCATGGGTTCATGTTGAGTTTGGCCGATCTTTCTTCCAATTCTTTTTTTTGGTCCAAGATTTCCTGGCTGACGACTTCGGCATCGAATGGGAGTTTGTTTACTATGAGTTCTAACATTCTTTTCACTTCGGCAAACTCGCAGTAACCACCCATTTCAACTATCACTCTACCAGCTTTTATGGGAGTAACGTAATGATCTATCGATCCTTTTCCTCCACCCATTCGCTGACCCTGGCCCTGAAATTGAATGATGTTTTTCAGTTTCAGCCGCTCCAAACACTGCAAAATATGACGTTTACCTTTTTCGTTACTGGCTGCCAAGGAGGATCCACTCTCCAAATGGCAAACATTCGATTTGGAACCATTTTTCGAATTATTCCCAATCGAATTATCTCAAAGTGCTCATACCTGAGTCTGCCACCTCCAGTGGCCTGGGGGATGGAAATTAGATCATCGTTATCTAATACCGATCGGGTAGATACTTATTTTCTACCGAAAATAATCGTACTGATAAATTGACTTACAATTATCCCATACTGCTTGTGTATTAGCTGGTTATGCACTGTTTCAGGACCCCGCATGTATCGCAGCCGCTTCTGCATTTTTGGAGGTTTTATATTTGGAGGTAATTGTGGAACTTTTTCCATGATCTTCAACCTTGCCCGTTCGGGGAACTCTACGTCTGTTGGAAAAATTTAAGAATCAAGTAAATTAATGAGACTCGATAACAATCTGTTTTACATTGGGTTTTCTGTTTGAATAACTCACGGTCATATTTTTTAGGCGGTGGAAAATATTTTAGTCCAGCGATATGCGGTGACATTGCTGGCAAATTTTTGACTGTAATATTGAATGAAATCAAAATATTAATAAATATATAACCAGCGAAGGGTCGGGGTAACCTATGAATTATATACATTTCTGAATGTCAGTGAATACCTGTTAGCAGCGAACGGAGTAGTGTTCTGACTTCTAGCATCTTTGCGGCTATTCTGTTCCAGTGATCTGTTTATTCTTTGATAATTTGGCTAATGTTCATCAGCCGAATAAAAACCGATGTTCTAACCTCTGCTGCATAACACAAGCAGCAAAGTGGATACCAACGAGCAGAAGCTTGCTTTCCATCATCTTTTTCTGCAAGGTCTTCCAGGAAGTAGCGACCTCATCTTTGGTGTGGATAAGAGAAGAACTAGTTTTGCCGCAAAATCACAGCTGGGCGGGAATTTCATACGTAAATATGTACCTAACATTGAAAATAATTCACAGGGACCATCAGTACGTGGGGTAATCAAACTTCGGGATTTTCAAATGTCATACATATTCTATTCATATAATATTTTTCTGTGATAAAATATATCACGATCATATCATACATACACGATTATGGATGCCAAACCCAATTCCTGTAGGCGGTGACTGATGCAGGTCTGTAGCTGCGGTGATTACGTGATCCACGTTTATAAAATAAGATAAAATTTGTATACAGACAGCGGGTATGATTCCCATAAATATGCAGATCACGTCTATGAAGTGTGCGGAGATTGCCCAAACCTGAAAAAATAATTTTTAATGACAATCGCATTCTCTGTGACCTAGTTTCTGCTGATTGTGCGTATGTATCACCTGCGCACGCTGAATTTTTTTTTATCGCGATCATCAAAACCGACAAGATAGGGGTCTGCTGAGCCATTTTCACATCATACATTACTTTAGACTGAAAAAAGAAGAATAGTGAAAGTTTGAATAAATAATTAAGAAAAAATTAAGTACTTATTCAGGTATTTGATAATTTAAACCACTTTATATTATAATAGCGGCAGTAAATACAGGGAAGTTGAAATTCGCTGTTCCGCCCAGATCGGATCAGCTTAACTTAAATATATCGACATTGATAATTCATGATAAAACTGTACCTGAAAATCCACGACTAATCACTTCACAAGCTTCAGACTCAACCTTTCACCTTTTATCCTTCGTAGTTTTGTACATTGGTGTACCTAATTTAAATTTAATTCTGTTCACTACTATTCGTTCTTTTCGTAAAAACGCCGCGTTTTATTGGTCGGATAATCGAAACGATACACATCAGGCTTCCGAATTTACAAAAAATGTTATAATAGGAGAGGGGGTTGAGACCCGTATATAGGTGTATATTTGTATATATATCGACGTTATTCTAGAAAAGAATCGCCAGTTGGCTTTGTAACTTTCTACGATACAATGAAGCCCATTTACAGCTCAATACTCTGCCCATTTTTCTTCGCTGTTTTATGCGAGGCCTACCCAGCTACTGCACCGTACTTCAATTACCATTCTATGGATCGACCATCGTTCGCGAAGGTACTGAAAATTTGAATACGACTACATGCACCACTTTTATTAGCTATAATCTATCGCACCTGTAACCATTTCCACCCTAAATTCCCCCGATATTTCCGATCGAGTGTGAAATTTATCTTTTTATCTTTAGAATCGAAAATATTCATTAAATGAACATTTTTTCCACATCAAAGACCAGGTAACAGAATAACGTAACCCACAAAAAAGTAACGATATTGCCAGAAGGGCGTATAATTCTGCGGAAGTGAATAAAACTATAAAAAACATGAAAATCAGATTATTTTAAAATGAATTTATTCTTTCAAATCTTAATTTTTTTTTTAATAATATTCTCCTTTACGTAGTGAAACAAAACTACATTCATGAGTTTTCAAAAATTACGTGAATCGGCCGTAAGGGTGTGTTCTTAAAAAATAAAAAAAATAAAATCTATTCGACTGAGTTTTCAAACTACGATCAACCATGCACTCTCGTATATATCTTGTTCTTTTCTTATTTTTAATTTTCTTCACTTTTCAGCAATAGTCGCTCCTGGTTCTCAGCCGACGATAATATATCTTGAATCCAATAAAGACCCCATATGCAGCTCAATGAACCCAAACGATCGTTTAGCGTGGGTTTATTAATAACACATCTATTGTTTTATGCGGAACGCGATGGCTTTCGGTGTTGTTTAGCGCTTGATTATGGGCAAGAAAAGATAAGGGTAGGGGGTTGATGGTAGTGGTGGTTTATTGCGCTCCCTCTCTAGATATGCTGGGTCACAATTTTCCCAAGAAATTCCGCAGTTCTTGGATGATGCCGTGTCGCGGGTGGCGTCGGCGGTTGCGATGTCAAGAGCGGGGTTGGTGCTTTATCACTCGACGAAGACTTGGCGCGTGACAACGGCGCGGGAGGGGTAGGGGATTCTAAGGGTGGGTCGACATTCTCGAGTCAATGAGGTTACTTCTAAGCACGCTCGTATATTATATTCCTCGTTAGGCGTACACACCTATATGCTCTCATCTTCACCGACAGGAACCCAAGAAATTATTCGTTTTTACGAAATTTCATTTAAATAAGCTAATTGAAAGCCTCCCCATCCCACAAAACAAAACATCGGTTCACCGTTTTAATTTTATAGTCACCCTATGTCAAATTCAGTGTTCATCTTTAACGTGTATGTAAATTTACACCTGCACAGGATTTGACCGGAAGAGGAATTCATGAAATCGTAAAAATCGATGATTTTCGAGCCCGCGATGAGCAGGAGGAATTAGACCTGTCGGAAGACTTGAGAAGACTTTTCAATTCTGCAGAGGATGAGGAGGTGGATGATCTCGTCGAAGACCTAGACGGTTATAGGAATTCGGATAAAAGAGCTACTTCGAAAGGAAAATATCATTATTACAAGTGTTATTTTAATCCGGTAACGTGTTACCGGAAGTGAAAATATAAATAATTGGCTCGTGTGTAATTTATTATAGCGATGATAATTGAATCTTCTTAGAAATGTTTAAATGATCGTTTTCGTTGTGAAATTGTAAAATAAAAAAAAAAAAGAAAGAAAAATAATAATCAGAGATCGTGATAGAAAAGCATAAGAAAATCATTCGTGTGCAGAGTATAGAAAATTAGGGTTTCTAGAACGATCATGCGTTCCGAATATTGCACGTCAAATAATACGTGTCATCCAATAATATCCTTCCATATCGCACGCCCATATACATATGTTACATTGTTCGCTTACCTTCGATTCAATTGCATTCGGTTCGATTCGATGCACCGCGCTTTTGCATGCTATATGCAGACGGTATATGCACTGATTTACCAATTGACTGCAGATACGTCAGCCGAGAGTTCTATTCGGTTCCGCCGTCAATATGTTTAAACAACATGAACACCCTATTGACACGGCAGACGTAATTATACGAGTCGATATTAATCTGGAAAGGCCGTGGGACGATTTCTCAAAAACCTTACGATAAGTGTATTATACTGTTTATAATTATCTATATGTGGGTATATGGAAAATTTCCAATGCTCCTAATTCCACCTGTATGAAACAGGGTCACATATGAAGGTGTCCACCGAATATCAATGCGTGTCACGAAGGCTGTGCGGAAATACACGTATTTTGGAAAACTGTAGAATGTTGAATTTACTGATAGTATATCTATATGTACGCAATGCTATATGAACCGCTACTCCGACGGCAACAGGTGGACGTAATTTAACATTGCGTTTCACTGCACGAGCTAATATAAATCTGTATAGAAATAATTATACTTACATCCTCTCTGCAAATTTATTATCACCATGTATAATCAAATTTTTCAAAATCAAGAATTCTATATCTTGTAAATTTCCCGATCATTCCCCCGAATTATATTTATGTTTCTTCTCCATATTTTTTTGGTTTTACTCATTCATTTTTTCTAAGACCATAGATTAGTTATAATTATTTCAATACTTCAAGACGTGACAGTTATTAGTATCATTATTTACTTTCATCATTTTGACTTTAAAAAATTTAGATTCAACCGATTTAACAACTTCCATCGCGTGAATCGCCGAATAGAATATTTTGATGTGGCTGAAGATAATGTTTGGTACACCTTCAAAAAGAAAAAATTGATACATGTCTATTTCCAGCTGACATTGAAATACAGTAAGACGGAAATGATCATGGTTAATTAGTATCTTAATTAAGAGGAACAAGGTGGATATGTTCATTTATTCCACGAAATGAGCTGTATACATATACGCCTAATGTATATATTTATATATATTTAAAATGTATTTTATTAATTAATTATATTTCACACATGGCGATCATGATATAGTTATAAACTCATTGGATTCGTCAGTCTCGATATAACACATCGATATAATAATCAAATGTTCATAAAATTATATTTCCTTAATTTGTTCTTTTTTTCTTCTTTTCCATTAGATTCATTACAGTGATCTTTTGATATTTATATTACATCAGTAATTAACAAAAATTCAAACATCCAATTAACATTATTATTTCACCTGTCATACATATCCATAGAATAATGATTACATGTATATAACTTAACAAGCAATTCCGGGCGAAAAAATTATGCGGTAAGGGTTAATCGGTAAAAAATAAACTATATTAAGAATAATATCAATAACAATAATAATAAGAAGACGAATAAAAAGGGTTCACAGAATGAAAATCCTTTGAATGTGGATATTGAGAATATATTGATTTAATTTTACTATGAAATTTTGAAAGTACCGGGTTTAGATTTTAAATCACGAACAGATACTGATATACATAATTGCTTTTTTTCACTTTTTCAGGTGTATCCGAATACGTCCCCAAAGAAAGAAAAAACATTTAATATATTCACTGGAAGATTCGTTTTATATAATATACGCGTCTTTAGTAGAGGAAACTGATACAATTGATGATTCAATTGTTGCCCAAGTAAGCTGCTAGATATGGTCGCAATCATCACTTTCTTTTGAAACATGTAACGGCGTTAAAATAACAACGCCAATAGACGCGGCCCTTCGCTTGTCCTCGGCGTTGAAGATCCATCTGAAGAAAAAAGAATGCAAGTGGTAACAAAGAGTTCTTGTCATAAGTCATAAATACGTATTCACTTTCAATCTGCCATTGTAAAAATTTATGCATTTATTTGTTTTTTTTTTTTGCTCTTCTGTTTCAAACCATCCCGACTCGTAACGCAATGAAGCTACAAAGCGAAACTGCGCTGAGCAGGTGAGAGTGCAGGAGTAATATAAATCGATCGATCGATGAAATTATTAACCGTTTGTTCGTCGGATGTTGCTGGTACGATTTGGGAATTAACGATCTGTTGTGGAGAGGAGGATCTGGCCATTGTTCTGCTACCTGAATTACCGACACTTTGATCGTCTACGGCTTTCTGCAAGGCGACCATCAATCTGTCGAGAAGAAGCGCTGCTCTTTTTGGAACCACCACCTGAAACAGAACAGGAATTTCCCCATCAACGCGTGAGTTGCGAATTTAAGTTATTTTTACTTTTTGTCAATCCCAAAGAGGAAGAATCGAAGGAAAAAAGAAACCGATAAGTTGGAGTAGAGTGCACGGCATATTTATGTATGTAATGTTATGGAATTTAAAAGCTGAAGAACCGATAGTTGAGATTCTTATTGAGGTACGTGAAGTAGAACGTTGAAGTACGTAAAGTGTGCCTGGCCTAGATACCCTCGAAGCTTAAAAGCTAGTAGTGGTTCATACATATCTATTTTTAATACCAACCCACGTCCCTTCAGAAGTGTATAGTAGTTCATGATGTACACAGTGGTGTTTACTTAGTTAGTGCAGTATACGCTGTCGTAAATCTTCTCGGTGTGAAAAGCAGATAATAAATTTGTAAAGGGCAAGAAGAGGAAGAAAAAAGGAAATTAAGTAAGAGAAGAAAAAGAGCGTTGCATGCGGTGTACGTATAATATACTACAGTAAATACAATGCACCTGCATTTTGCGATAAATCATCCGGAGTTGATGAACTTCTTTTTGATGAGACGATAAAATTTTCAATTTTGAATTAACCCCACGGAATGATTTATTGTTTCATAATTAAATTGATAACTTCGACAATTTCTGCGGATAAATTATACTCCGTCACGTGGTTATATTTTGTATAAAATATATAGAAACGATGCGTAGATGGATCATGCTAGGTACACGCATACCGTCACAGATGTGATATATTTATCTGTGTTGAAT
Organism: Athalia circularis; assembly: GCA_963978495.1. Taxonomy (NCBI): domain Eukaryota; kingdom Metazoa; phylum Arthropoda; class Insecta; order Hymenoptera; family Athaliidae; genus Athalia; species Athalia circularis. Next base: position 27,127,046 of record OZ021699.1, read on the forward strand.
ATAAATTGAATAAGTTGAATCGTATTGCAGAAAATATTGTTCACCGTAAATTACTTCAAGTCACGTCTTATATTTCCTCTATATAGACCGGGAAATATGTAGATTGAATTTATCGGATTTAAACATCCATCCGCATCACGCGTATTATAATTACCTAAGCAACTCGATAACGCGTTATATTTTGAAAATTTTTATTCCGTTATGAATCCATAATTTATTCCTTTAATTACAGAATATAATATTCAAATATGTGTTTGAACCTAAAATTGGAATATAATTACAATGATAATTAGTAAAATCTTCGACATATACGATACCAGGGGAAGAAAAAGTGAACGAATCTGGAGAGAGAAAAAAAAAAAAAGAAATTCTGGAAGAGGATGGGATTATGATGGTTTTATTTTTTTCAATAATTCATTGAAACTCCGGAGAAAACGCAGTTCCAATAAAAGAATATCAAATAATCTGTTTGCCGGGCATTATATCGTCGCCTTAATTAACACGACCCCCTTCCCCGCCAATATAACTTCAGTCAAAACGAGATGATGAAGAAAGAAGAGAAAAAAAAAAAAGATATCAAATTATATTTAAAAAATCCCGCAAAATTATTATACCTCAGATATATATTATAATTGGCTACGGTCTAATGAATGAATTTCAATAATTGGTCACAGTGAGATGAGCTGCTGCTCTCATGCGATCGTTAAAAGTCAGACGTTCTTCTGCAGCCGATAAGCGAATGGAAAAATAAAAAGATGAAAGTCAGTGAAAAAGTGCAACTATATTCGATTCCATTATGATATTTAGAATGTTATTTGATTTCATTTCATTTACTTGTCTCGTTACTACGTGTACAAGGTTTATGTGTATACGTTTAACATAAATTCAATTGAGTTGCAGGAAGGGCGATGTATAGTGAAACGATAAAAATAACGAGCATCAACTCTGATGAGTAACAGCGGGGGTGTGGGAAGGGAATCATCATAACGCATTCGACTCTTAGCCCCCCGCAATATAATGTGATATAATGTAACGCTGAAGGAGAACGAGCTTCGAGAGTCAAGAGAGACATTTGTGTCAGTTAAAGTGGAAGATTACAGATACGCAGTAGTAGTACGTAGTCACCCAAAGGCCCTGGCATTCATTCATTTCATTCGGTTATTTCCGCCGCGATAATGGCTCTGCTTTTCAACACGATATTCTCCCTTTCATACACACGTATATACGCACCAAGTTAAAATCAAATCATTTGCAAACACACTGTACATGTATGTATAGTATGTGCTTATATACGTGTGACTTCGTTTAAAATACCAGACGTTTTAAGCTCCGAAGCTTTTGTATTCCGCGACGATAATAATTATACTGCACTCGGCACGAATACTTGAGATGGATTAATTACACCCTCTAATACGTAAGAATGATTCGGTCGACCTTTTCGAAACGCGCCTTGAAGGAATCTAGAAAAAATTAAATTTAACAAAATAAATGAAAATAATTTTCTGACAGTTTCGAGGTTAGACCGTTCTGTATCTGAGAGGAAGTAGAAAAAAAATTATTAGAAAATACAAACTCTGGTTATACCCTCGGCGTATATATGTATACATATTACATTGTACTATGTACCACATGACTACGTAGCTGATGCTGTTGGAAAATTAATGAATGTACATACCATCAATTATATAAACGGACGTTCTTTTTCCTTGCTCATTTCTGTTTCTTTTTCTTTTTTTTTTTGCATTCGTTTTTTACACCGCACTTAGACCCGCCCTAAGGGCACCTTGCGGGGGCAGGTACTTTGCACTAATTGGGGGACGATAAACAGGTCCATTAGCGAGAATTCTCTGAATTTTAAAGACCGATCAAACATAAATTCTCTTAATTTAAGAAACGAGATACATACTTTTGAATCACGGTCTTTTGATGTACAACTTAAGTATGTGAATTTGAAGAAATGGTAGTAATTGAACATCGCAGAAATCGTAATTCTGCAAAATGAAAAAAGACCGGTCAAATCTGAGTCCGAGTTCGAAATTTTCCAATTATCTATACCTATAATTAAGCTCTCTAATCGTCAACGATCTACCGAGATCAACATATTTACTACAGCGTCATGATTGCCAAAATTATATAATTCCATTCATTGGTATATGATCTGTAATTGAATGACAGTTTGAATGATCGATTATCTATTATCTCATAACGAAGGTATTATATTCCGGTATACGAATACAATTTGAACATACTAGCTTTCGATGAATTTTAGATTCGGGTATATTTTTTGAAATCCATGTTAGTATTTTGCACAGTAGGATCAATCGGGCCTGTAAAAATTCCCGTGAAGATTCCCATAAGCTGTTACTCTGTGAGAAGTACCGTAACGTTTATACCGCAACGCTGCCGTGCACGTGTAATTTTCGAATTCAACGAATTCACTCAGTATATCAGAATACCTATACGTGCCTATCAACATACATGTATATTGGAATGCGTAATTTCCGGTTAATTGAAGAGAAGGAAATTATCGTAGGCGTCTGTAAATCGCACTTCTAGGAAAATCCGTTTATCGATCATCTGATCATCACTGAAACATCACTTTTCAAATATCGGCGAATAGCATGCATATAGGTTTATAATAGTATAGTTGACCCATATTTTTGGAAGAGAGGTTTCCGGATCCTCTCCCGATTCGATCGAAATAACACGTGTCCGTCGCAGGTGCGGTGCGATATTTTCATCGTGAATTGATTTTTCACCGTAAAATTATTTAAAGCAAAGTATCGTCTTCTGATTTCCGGTCTATATACCTTCTGAGGGAGTCCTTGATCGTCTGATCGAATATACCGCGGAGTTTACCTGCACAATAAAGAACGTGATTATTCATTGATTTCCTCGTTAGAAATTCGAGGGCGTGATACCTCGAATATCGCATATGCAGAAAAGTTTTTTATTTTACTTTTTCATCTTCACCAGATATTCCTGCCAATCCAATTATATCGATCTTAGCGCCCACTGCAATTACAGAAAGCGAAATTCTGAAGAAAGAAGAAATCGTAGAAGAAAAAAATATCGTGAATCTTTCGCCCTCTTTTCATCCCAATTTTCGAACAGACGTGCTTTTTCGAAATTTCCGGACTCAGCGATGATTATCTCGAAAAAAAATCAGTGAACCGAAGAAAAATGTTTGAACTGCAAAATCGTCGCGCGTCGCTGCAAATGACTTCCCTACTCGAAATAAGGTGGGTTCTGACAAAAATTTTTATCAACAAAAGTAAATAAATATTCTTCAAACGTACTTTATATATCTACAAAACGAATGAACGAGTTTACCTAAAGATAAAAAGTAAATAAAAAAATAAGAAAGTATACGTCGTCTCATCCCATGGCACATCGTGTATTTCATATTCTGTATCACAACTCGGTACGATTGTTCCTAAATAATTGAAAAAATCAAAAACAAACCAACAAACATTTTCAACAAACAAACAAAATTACAAACAAATTATGCAATAGTGACATAACCTCGCGATGTATGTAATAGAGTTCCATGGATTTATTTTTCCCGGCCGACTATATACATATTCCTGTGCCTTTCTAAATAAAAAAATATATGTATAAGCACTGCAGATCATGTAGATAATGAAAGATCTCAACTCGTATACATAAAAAAAAAAAATAATGAAGTCTGCACAAAGATACGAAGAGAGCTCATCGGAGAGTCGATGCGATAAGCAGCTGTCTAGGTATATAAAGGTATTCTCCGTAATCTTTTTCAAGTTTCAAAGAACATTTGATCTTGTGAAAAAAAAAAGAAAAATTTCTATCGATCCTATCCGAGATCCTATCCAGCCAGTTGAAAAGTCTGACGAAAGTCGATTTTGGAATCGATTGAACAATAAATTATCTACTTATCCGGATTTTTCTCATCGGCTTCGAAGGTCTTCTGCTACTTGGGTCCGTTGAAATAAGACGAGTTTAATTCCGCCTACGAGTTGAAAAAGGAAGAAATTAATGAAAATAATAATTCTACATCCATTCGCAAGACGCGAAATTAGTCTAGGCTCGTTCTAACGACGCGGCGACGGGAGAATTGCCCACTTTCTGCAAAGTAGCCACAGGAATGTGCCATAAATTAGGAGAAAAAAATAAAAAAAGAGAGCGAGGTTGGGATAGGGATGGCAAGCAGAAGACATGAAAGCCTGAGCAGATACAACACTGACGTAAAAATATATGTGCCATGTAGATACAAATATACATGGATACAAAGATAGATAAACGACAGCTATAGAGGAAAAGAAACGCGGAAGACATGGTGGCAGCATGAAGCACTTTCATCAGCGATAATTAAAGTACGAAGAACCTTGAGAAATAAATATAAAAAAATACCCGAAAATCCATCTCCCCTGAATAAGTATTCGGGCTTGAATCTGATGCGAAATACTTATAGGATAAAAACGACATAGATTTTCTACGACTATCTGGCAGGTGGCTCTATGAGTAAATTTCTGAAATTCGAGCTAATAAGATTGAAATGTTCCGGGAGTTTTTTTTTTTTTTTAATTTTTCGACTACATTCCATCCGAACATCCGTGATTTTCATATTTTTTTACTCGCCTCACTTTAGAGGAGCACGATCTGATGTGCGAGAAAATTGATTAAAATTAGAAGAAAAAAAAAATCAAGATCCCGTGCTACTGATTCTTCTGACTCTGGACACGCGTACACATATTTAGGTATACTTTCTTCAGAGCTGAGTTAGGTTCTCGGTATTTGTTATTTTTTGCTATCTTCGAAAAGCTTATAACATTTGTATATACCCGTATCACGGCGGTTATTGGATCGAATATTTGTTCCAAGTCTCAAGAGATTCTTTCCTTTACATCATGGAGTGTTGGACAAGCTATGTATTAGGTATATACCTTCGTATACTTGCATGGGAACGATTTACTCAACTTTATCGAGTATAAACCCGCTCACATGACCACAGCATTCATTACTTACACCGCGCGGTTGTGTGCACGTCACATGAACATAAGTAAAAGTATAAAAGCTGTATGTACAAGACGGGTATGCTATATACCATATAAAAGCGAGTCAATGATTTCCCAGTGTGTTATTAAAGATTACTTTACGTCTTGATATATCGACCGGTATGGTATGGCGCGGCGCCCGCAGTTCAATCACTTCGCCTCGTAGGTATACATATTTTATATAGATGTATGTATTCACTTATGTATTTCTACTTCGCTATTTACCACTACTGTGCTATGTACCGCTTCGGGGCATTGAGCGAATTGCATTTCTGTTACAGCCGTGGCATAAAATATATAACACGCAGCACAGGCGGTGGTCTGAGGCAAAAGAAAAAAGTTAAAAAACAGAATGAAAAGAAACGGCCAATTTGAAATTATGAATATGAAAGTTGAACGCGTGAACGAATCTTATCAGGCCATTCTCGGATAACAGCTAAGATAACGAAGCCCTCGATATAGAATGAAAGAAAGCACCTTTCTCTTCGTTTCCTGCCGTAAAGCAACGGAGAAGAAGAAAAAAGAGAAGTTTTACATGAGATTCATTCGCGCGTTCAGTTATTTCATAACATACGCACATTTTTAAATTGGCCGATTCTCTTTCATGGGGCCACCGTGTGAGGTGGAAATGAACTATTTGCAAGTTATACGCAGTAATCGAATATGAAATTTGAGAGTTCTAATAAGATACGTTCGGTCTCGATTTACTGGAAAAAAACAAAAAATAAAACTATCCTTCATCTCAACATGCATGTACAGTTAGTGAGATAAAGCTGAAGTAAAAGTGACGTTGGTAAGATTTTCCTGTGACATCATTTTATATAGGGTGTGTCCATGTCTATCGTATACTTGGATACATACAAGCTACTGTCAACTTCTGTCACGCCAAATCTGAGGACTTGAAAAGTTAAGCCCGGCAAAAATATTTCACGATTTCTTTTTTCGTTTTTTTATCTTGCAGATGTTGAGAGTCTCCGGAGTGCAATAGGTATGTACGTAGGTATACCTACACGTGTATATGGGTACGAGTGAAAATCGGTTTTGACGTAGCAAAAAAAATAAGAAAGTGCTTTTTATGTATCTTCTTCTTTTTTTTTTCTTCTTCTTTCGTCGTTTCGCTGTTAAGGGTGTTTTTGGGGGACGGATTCGCCGCATTTCGTGCACAGGCAAGAGCAACAAGTAGATAATAATTTTGTCACACTGCGGGAAAACTGGAATATACGTATAAAAGGAATATACATACGTACTTACGAAAGAAAAAAAGGAAAGTCGAAGAAGCTAAGGGGAAAGGAGAAATTGCGATTGCACTGTTCTGTTATCGTAACATTTCATCAAATTGGATGAATTCATGCTGCAGATGCTTTCCAAAGACGATTTTCAACGTAGATCTCGATCCTCCGATGTCGTTTTAATCTACCTACGTCGTTTAACCGTCGTTTCCCCCTGCAAATCGTAAAGTCTCACGGATTCACAGATAATACAAAACATACCTAACCTCGTACACGACTACGGCAACTTTCGCACACTCTGCAAAGAAAATTTGATGCGATCGTGATGTCTTACTTATAAAGCTTATTATCCAAGCTTATTTTTTTCTTTTTATGTTTTTCCTTTCTTCTAGGTTCTTATTCTTGAGTCTGACACGTCAAAAGAGCCTCCGAATCTCGCTGCGAATCATTTTTAGGAATTTACGTCTTCCTGCAACCCCTAGCATTTTGATATTTTTCTAATGTCACATTATACCTATACCGAAAGTATCAGGAAAGAACCAAATAAAACTAACTCGACTTTCTTCTCTAATGATTACTGTAAATATTTATTCTCTCCATGATTCCGCGATACCTACTACGGCATAATTTTGGAACGCTTCTATACGGAAAAACAAACAAGTGATTTTATCGTTCACTCCTTAGTGACTTGCTTTATTATTAGAAAAAGACGTCACCATACCCCCGTGGATGTATACCTGTGATATGCCGTTCGTCAATACGTGGAGAAAGGTAAGCAAAAGATAATTTATATACTCACCGGAAACACCATTATTTCCAGTAAAAAACGTGAAATATAAAAAAAAAAAAAAAAAAAAAAAACTAAATCAACTAAAAAAGTTCCGCAGGATTACTTGCGCACACTCTTCAAAGGGTCGTAAATCGATGTGCTGAAAATTCACTTAAAGAATTTTCCGCACCCTCCGAATACACTGATTGTGAGTGAGGTAAAATACACTCCGTATATATAATATACTATGAAGATGGTTTCAATCACTAAAAAAATATTTCTCGTACGACGATAAGCTGCTTTTTTTTGTTTTTTTTTTGTTTAAGAATCGCAATCGGTCTGGATCGTTTGTAATTTTTCATTCAATCATTCGGCGTACTTCTTTCTTTTATTTGATTTTTTTTTCTTTTTTTCTGCGTGTTCCAGACTAATTTTTCATGAAAATTTAAAAATCTCTGTACATTTCCATCTCCTTACCACGCATATTTAGACTCGATTATACGGTTGTTAACTCACATTATTTACTTACAGTGTACAGCACACATCATTTTGATCAGATACGCACCACTGTGTGTAAGTCGTAGGTATATTCATGTGTATAAAGCTATGTACGTATATATGTAGTAGTATAAAAGCACGTTTATAATCTCGTAAATAATATGTTACAACAACAAGTGATGGACACACAAAGCGTGCGCGATACAGGTACATTTTGTATACATGGGTTGGTCCGTATAGGAGAAACCTTTCGATTGAATCTCAAAACACGTTAACTAAAGCAATAACCTTGTACAATGACAGTGGATCCCGTATAATATGAAGCTATCTGCACATGTTATAAAGGCATCGTTGTTGTCCAGTTACACCCACCTGCCTAGCGTTCGGTTAAACTATAATTGTGACTGATTATTGAAAATTTCTGAGAAAATGAAACCAGCTAGAATAACGACGTTTTTGAAAGCAAACATATCATAACTCTCCGATGGAACGCCCGTATGTTTTCGACATTTTCTATCTTAGAATTAGTGAATTTTATTAGATTTATTAGATCAATCAATAACCGAATGGATAATGAATTCTCTTTGATTGATCAAGAACATTTTCATTATTAGCAGAAAAATCGTTTCCCGATAAAACGTGATCTGCAAACGAATTGTATATAGATGCAGTAGCAGTAATTTTTTTTTTTTTGTCTTTTTTTTCGTTCAATATTCAAATTGTTTTTAACGGCTTTTATTTTTAGAACCGTAAAAATATCGTTGCGGCGCAAAGTTCAGCTAACGAATAATATGAAACTTTGTAAAAATCATGGCCCCTTTCATATTTGATAGAGGATTAACAACCCCTAAAGCTCTGATCTTCGACGTCAAATTTATTTATGCACAAGGTCCAACCCCTTTTCACTTTCCGGCTCAAGACCACTCTCCCCGTGTGTACACGGGAGGTATACGTACGTGGAGAAAAATCTGGAAGTTCTTTCGACAATTTGGCGGTCTCGATATAGTTTAAATAATAATAGCAAGATAGACCGTCGAGTTTCATTGAAATGCGCAAGATGTTATAATAGAAAGAGTGATTTTTAATCACCTCGGTTAACTCGAGACTTTATGTACAGTTTTTCGTTCATTAACGCGCATGAAGAGTGATTAATGATAACTTGTCGCAAAACGCCCACGGTTTTTGAATATAAAATTTAAAACACATCGTCTCGTATTATACGTAAAACCATAATGCGGTTTTAAATTTCTCACTTGTTTACTCTCAGAGAAAAGAGGAGAAAAAGTTGAACATTTCAGCCCATGGTAATCTGGCAGACACCAGATGAAAAAAATGTTTTTTCTTCGATATCTCAAAGTATACCTACTATAAGTACGTGTAATATTATGTGCGTTATTTTATACGCGACCTTTTGTTCTTCATAAGGACGATTAAACCTATCACCCTATTATATGTGTAGGTTAAACTTAAGCAGCTACAAGGGGTGTTATTGTAGTTGATCTTACATCTGATAGTCAGAGCGCGTTGGCTAATTATATACGTATGCATAGTCGTATGGAGAGAAAAATGAACACATCTACGATGACACATTTATATTGGAAATGATGAAGATAGGAAAACAACAAAGGTACATACAAGATATTTTGCCATATTTCTACATTGTTCTCTGATATCCTAAATTCTGATTTTGACAGGGGTGTACGACATACCGTAAGAATTCAGACACGACTTCTTACATTTCTTGTCACGTTGGGAAGACGATACGTGGTCATATACATGGTCGCGAGTGTATCGATCGAACGCGAATATTGTTCTATTTTTTACATTTTTTAATCATTTTTTTGCAAGTACCTACCACTTATGATTCCGCCGTTTCAAAATCTTTCCCTGTGTACAGTTTTTTTCGTAGATGCATTATGTACATGATATTCCAGCACGACATTTTTCTTTTATCGCTCGTAACTTTCGCAGATTGAGAAATTCAGATTTTTTGACTGGACAGAACTCTAGAACTCTTTGAGAACTAGCGATTAAAAAAAAAAAAAATCAATTTAGACACATTTGTCGTGCTACGATATTCCCTCGTGTACATATGTATCTGTATTTAATATGTATATACTTACAAAGAGAATTAAAAAGGTTGAGCTCGAAGCATTCCAACGCCTTGAACGTGAAACATCGAATTTCAGGTAGGATGCCTTTTACCTATTCAGAAGTGCGTTTTGCTTTGAAAAACATCTTTTTCCACCCTCGAGTAGGCACTTCAAAAGAGAAACGAAGTGGAGTGGAATCCGTGAAATTTTACCCGCGAATACTTACAACAAAATGTATAAACTCTGACAACCAATGCTACTACAGTTTTATTTTTATACTCAGTTCCTATTTAATTATTTACTGATTCATTCACATTTTTTTTTGTTTTTGTTTCAATTTCACTCGGTACTCTCGTCTTTGGAATCACGCGATATTATCTTTAAAGCGTAGAAAAAGAAAAAAGAAGAAACTGGTAACTCCAACTTGGTAATTTTGTCTCGCACCTATAGAAAATTTCTGTAATCACCCAATAAAAGTTTTCATTGTCTTTTAAATAGATCAAGAATTATTGATAAAATCTTCCGTGATTTATTCAGATTTATACAGATCGTCTTTTTCGCCAAACCCATTTCTTGCATTTGTTTTTCCTAACATATTATGCGACTTGTTTTTTTTCCTACTACAACACTTTAGGAAAAAATTTAAATAAATTGACGGTATCGCGTTTGAATAAAGAAAGAATCGAATTTCGCAGGGCGAAAAACATTCACGAAAATAATTGCGTACTTACAATCAAATAGTTGCTGATTTACGGTGAAAATTTTCACTCACATCTCCGAGTAACACATACCTATACGTGTAGGGAAAACCTGAGACTCGCGTAACACACGCTTTCTGTCGGGTAAAGGACTTATTTGTTATGCTCGATATTTATAATACATGTTGAATTTTATGAATCCACTCTGCAACTGAAAAGAACGAAACAACTAAGGATTATAGGGATAAAAAGTCCTGTTTTATTCAACCCAAGATAAAGCTTCACTGCAGTTTCTTTTCTTCGGAAAGCCTGAATTGCAAATCAAACAAAACGGGCTGGAAAAAAGACGAGCTTTTTCAAATGATAAGATTTCACGAATTGCGTGCAGTAAAAAATTTGAAAAAGCTTGTCGCGGATGGATTAACCATGTGTTTTCATTCGTCCGTATTACGGAAGGGTGATATATAAAAATCGAAAAGAGGCGAAAGATAGCGGTCGGGAGTCCCGCAGGAAGACGTATAAGGTCTCCTTAAATAAGATACACCTGACCGTTTGATGCCCGAAACTACCCACTTTGGCGAAGGTTCGCAACCCCACGCGATACGTCACGTCGGCATTATTTCACGCACGTGACCTTTTCTTGAATAAATTCCGCTCGTGCGATCGCGAAACAAAAGACGAGTGAGAAAAGAAAGGGAAAATTGAAAGAAAAAATAACAGAAAAGAACAAAAATAAAATAAACAGGTAAGATAAAAAATAAGACGTAAAAAGGGACTCTTCGCGACGGACATCGTCGTCGAAAATTTTTTGCCTTTTGCACCTACACAGGATTTAGTAAATATTTATATATACATACCTATACATGTAAATGTGTACCTATGGATACCTACTGGATATTCGATTTTTTTTTTTTTCACTCCATTTACATTCTTTTGAAAAATTCTTCAGATTATACATCGCGCGCGTCTCATCATTTAAACTTCACTTTTTTTCGTTTCTTTTTTTGTTTCTACGGCATGTAATTATATCCGAGTTGTTATTATAATTATTATGTTTAAATAATTAGAAGAGGGAAAAATGTCAACTGAAAAATATTTAATTCTCGTTGTAATATTGCACGGTATAAAAATGATCGTTGTGCATCAAAAAACAGATCATTTTTTATCAGAAGGCAGAAATAAATGAAGGTTATCTCGCTCGTTATCAATATCAATGCGAACGATGGTAGGCGTGTGTTACATATATGTATAGGTATAATACATAACACTTCATTAAAATATCATATTCATTAGCCACTTTGGAACAACGAACTGAGAGCGCGGTAGCGGTTTTTTTCTTCGTTCTCATTGATGAGAGCGAAAATATTAATGATCTTATAAAATTTTCAACATTCGACTAGCTGATACGAGTGAAATAAGAGAGGAAATTTTCTTCAGATATGAAAGTGAAAAAAGAACAAATTCCTCAACATTGCTTTTGATCCTCATGTTGTTGGATCATAAAAAATTTATCAAAATAAGATAAAACATTGAATCATAAAAAGAAAAAAAGATAGTAGGAACAGAAAAATGTAAGGTACCTAGCTGATTAAATAACGTTTGCAGAACTGAAAGAACTTCTTAGTTCTGATCGTGAAATTTTTACTTCGACGACCAGACAGCCAGACGAAGTGAAAACCGTCGAGATTATTACCGCATATCTGACGTGTAATTGAATTTAACTTGTACGTGCGCACGTGTCCTTCGGATGTCAGAAAAAGGTCCAAAATTATTTGGTCTATTTATTCTCCAAATATTTTTGTCAATATATTATAGGTGTAAGGTGGTTCTTGTTGGAAGCTTTTTTAATTTTTGATCCACTCATCCTTTGGAGATTTGCTGAAAATAATTTAAAAACAAAAAAAAATAAAAACTGTTTCAAAGTACACATTTCTATCTCGACACTTGAGAACTGAATTTAGTGTGAAGATTTTCAGTTGAATGCTCGGTAAAAAAATTTAATTCGTCTGTTTTTTTTGTTTCTCCCATTGTACGTAATTCAAGTCATCGTTTATACAATCCTTTTAAATTGCTTCGCGTCGTATAGGTAGAATTGTAGGATGGATTGTGACACACATACTCGTATTACAGTTGCTATTTCTTCGGTATAAATTGAGCATCAAGTACGTGACTCTGCTGGCTTAAGGTAGTATAGTTTGTAACTCGTATAACTATCTACACCCCCAAAATTGTCACGTAATCGTGTCTAACAATATATTTAAGGTTAAAGGTTTGTATCTCGCATCGTACACGGGCCGCGGGCTAAAGGAGAGGATATATCTTCGTGTAATTAAATCTAGTCGCACCAGAACTAACCCCTGTAATATACAGTACGTACATAATAGTATACGTACCTATATTGTGCGGTACAATAATGGACAGAATTTAATCGACCAAGAATTTCTTACATAATTTATGTAATGTATGTACGGGCCTGAAAATCGGTTAGAAATTAAATTAACTCGATTTATACAATGGAAAGAAATGATAAAAAAAAATTATTGCATCTCAGTGAATTGGATATTATACGATGCCGTGTTTTACCTACAGGAATACCGTCTTCGTCTCCGAGTAGGAGAAAATTTTTTAATTTGATAATTGAAAATTCACGAGTGACTTCTCTGTATACGTATTTCCGTACTCCGTAGCTACAAGTTTTTTCGTTACATAACTTGTTATTTATTTCGAAATTAGTTGTCACCGCCAGAAATGATACCTCCTCACTTTATACGCATCATTATGTAGCCGCATATAACATTAGCCCTAGGTAGCGATTATTATACAGATTTTGAAATTCGCCCTTTTACATATCTATTTTCATTCTTACCGATCGACTTTTGTCCCGTAGAATTTTATCCAGTCTTATAATTTTTCGCTTAATTAATATTCGAAACGATACAGGGGGAAAAAATTAAATATACGTATATAAACCGAGGTAATATTACCCAATTTTTTCAACCAAAGTTCCCGCTGTTTTATTTACCTAATCTTTTGTTTTCCACCATACTATACTTAATGGGCGAACCTAATAGTCGTTTTGTGCGGCCGTTGATCGCGTACAACAAAATATGAAGAGAATTAGAGTTTTTCTCGTTTTCTTGTCGTCGGTTTTATTTATTCACTTTTTTTTTTCTTCCATCGAATCTGCGCACTTTCGAACATTTATGGGAACACTTTTCCACTCTCTGTTCTCGAAGTGATGTAACTTACGAACATCTTATGAGATGAAGAATTTATTATTCGCATTAAATCATTTGGTATTTTATATATTTAAAAAAGTAAATAAAAATTGATGGCGGTTTCGTGGTGTTCCACACTATGTCATATCGCACACGTTTATAAATATATATGTACATAAATATATTAGTCGTAATATACGTTCATATATAGCCGTGGTCAAAATTCTGTTAGCGATGCAGCAATGTGAAATAAATTTGAACCGCGGGGCGCGCCGTCACGAAATGCGCGTTGTCCACTTTTGTGGTCGTGACGGGAAATCGATATAACAAAATAGATGGCATTTTCTGTAACGTAATTTCCAATGAACTCGATCTACCCTATATGCATTTGTACGTACAGTATAGCTATATTTGTCCTATATATATACGTAAGGTAATATCTGCACAGATAGCACGTCGCGCGTCGTTCAAAACTGTCAACGTTTTGTATCCTACATATTTTAACCCGCAGTTTTACGTAGTCACATATATGTCCCAATCAAAATATATATACGGGCAATCCACACCAAATCGACTTGACCCGACCCTCGCCATTTTCGAATTCTTTTTTTTTTGTTTTTTTTTTTGTATTTCATTTCTCACGGTCGAATATCTTATAAAGTGACGCAGAAAAATGACCGAAACAAATTTTTAGATTCATTGGAAAATTGAACCACAGCAGTAATTTTCGAGAGTGATAGTTTGACAGGATTGTTATCGATTTTTTAAAACTGAAACTGTAAATTCCTTGATACCAAGAATGCTTCTTATTCAATTAATTATAGGGACAAAGTTTTAGGCCGCGTAATGTTGTATTTGAAAAAAAATATGCTACAACTATTTTTGCAGAGGAAGAATATTATCCGTATCTTTTTATCGAACTTCTCTTATTGCCGCGAACAAAGATGTTTTTTACTATAAAATATGCACGAAAAGAAAAATTCAAAAATGTTACAAAGAAAAGTGTGCATACTTTTACTTGGTTCGCTACGAAAAATAAAACCATGGAGGTAATCGGGTTATGGAGGGTCAAATATCTCTCTTTGTTTCCTAATCAGTTTCCATCCTGTAACGTGGGTACGAAAAATGTAGTTTTTTTCTTTTGAACGGTGGGGGTCACAACCACTTCGATTTTTTAGCGTCGAATTATGCCCCACATATGAAATATTCTCTACCACATAAATCCTTACCGTAGTAAGTGTGCGCTTTCGAAAGACACAATCGTAACAAGATATAGTAAAAGCTTCACAGCAATCTGGAACAGTTAATTAATTTATTTTTCCCTCATATTCTCGTGTAATAAAAATCTTTTGACTGACTTCATCCGCGCGATATGTCAATGAATTTTTTTGGACAATCCAAGACTTGATTACCCGAGTATTTCTGTTTCACAATTTTGTTTGTTATTATTATTATGTATAATTAATTTTTTTATTCTTTGAATAAGGTAAATAAGTGACTTCCGAATGCAATCGTGCCTTTTTCTGTTAATTTCGGCTTCACGATCGCAACTGTTGACACAATTACACGAATTATAATTGCTCCAATATAGTCCTGAAATAAAAATAATAATTAACAGTTGGAAATATGAATTTTTTTTCTTTCTTTAATTTTTTGTTGTTTTTTTTTTTCTTTCGGTGGAGCTGACAGTTCAATTAAAATCTTAGTGGTTGTATATTTATACGTATTAATATATACATATCGGTATAAACAATTATGTCGTCCTTCAGGATTCACGCAGGATATTATTTAGTTATAATATAACTGCAAGTGTGCCTCGCGGTACGAGAAATACAAGGTTAAAATTTTTTTCTATATAATCTCAAGTTCATAGGTATTTTTGCATTCTATTATTCTGATTTATATACACGATTGACGAGGTTAATAAAACAAAAATTAAAAAAACGTTAAATTTTTGATCGAATTCAGGTAGAATTTTATAGCCAATACTCGCATGTATGACTATATACACTGTCAATAGACTGCCAATCGCAATTTCCGATGCATTAGAATTTGAAAAAACAGAAGAAACATTTTTTCAACACGTCGAAACGACGAGAGCGCAGATTTTTATGGTATCGAAATCCCATGGCACATTGCCCAGGCCGTATTATTGGTACGTGATATATTTGTATAGCTACGAGCAAACATGACGAAAAATTCGAATCAGATTTCATCGATTTGCTCGAACCGGATTGAATTGATCGAAATATATGTATGTCACCGGATTTGGTATGCATAATTTACTTTTTAATTCGTTTCTTCCGTTTTCCGTTTGGAAGCGTGAAACGGGTCGCATATAATTTCTCGTATAAATCGAATGGACGTGGAAAATGACCAATTGAATCGAACCGATTCGCAAGGTACGATTAATAGTTGTAACTCTGGTAGAAAAAATAGGACAAATGCTACTATCGCACGTAATCAAATACACGGAATAAAAAAAATTTCTCCAAGTTACTCCGAATTTTTGGCCGCGGTTTTACCGAAACTTGAATCGATACGCTGTGCGTATGAAAATAATTATCTTCAATTTGTCCGCGAGAAAATCGTAACGCTTATCAATTACGCCAGAGAAATCGCAGTCGAGTGAACGAGTGAACGAATGCTTGCCATTATAGTGTTTTTTCTTTCTCACTTTTGAGTCTACACAAAGTCGCAGCTATTGATCAATTGTTCGAAGATGTGTACGTTGCATACTTACCGGATATTCGTCGTACTTGACCGCAGGATAATCTGGATAGTCAAAAGCTCCCGGTCCACTTCCGGCAGCGCTTCTTTTTGCCAATGCGTGTCCCCTAGCCGTTGACTGCATCACCAACGTCACCATCAACATAAATATAAACCGCGGGATTCCCATGATCATCTCCACACAACGGTAAAAGAGATATCGGTACTATCCTATTGTTGTTGTTGTTGTTGTTGATGTTATTATTGTTATTATTGTTATCAATATCGCCACGTGATTGTGAATATTTAAACGCACGTCGACTTTATCCTGCAGTCACGCGCTTTTATTTTTATTCTACCACACTCTGATATTACGTTACAAACGTAAGCACCGTTTGTTGATTTATTATTATTATTATTCCTAATGTTCTTTGTATATTGCTTATGCAAAGTATAATGATTGAATCGTCGGAGATAGAATTAAGGTAAACTGTAGTACAGTTTCTAAGATAAAACTCTAGTGATCAATATACGTTACTTTTTCTTCCAATAAACTTGTAACTAAGTCTTATAATATATTAGTCCGAACTTTGTACACATTCAGTTGTTACTCTCAGTATTGGTTTTTTGTTTTTATAATTCTTAAGGGAAGTTATATGTTCGACGGAAGGATTTAAATCCTGAAATACCCCTCGAAGGGGTTCGTGAATATATGTGTAATGTATAATTATTGTTATTATTATATCTTTTTTTGCGTTTCTTTCTGTGCGTCAAAGTGTTGTAGTTGTTGTTGTTTTTTTTAATATTACGCTTTATTCTAAAAGTTCGTGTTGAGCGAATGCCTCGCTGGTAAGTTAATTGAAAACGCGTTCTTCAGATTCGCTTGTTCGATATTGTATATATAGTGGGTTATTGTTGACGTCTTTTAGGGAAAGTTTGAGGGTGCAATGCGAATCGTGGGGGTTGCTGCACGCTCCTATATACTTACCCACCACCACGCGGCACGCCCTTACGCAGGCGCGAATTTAGACAATTCGCAATGTATATAACAAAATATAAGTATAAGTATAATATTCTACCGGTGTATGCCTACGGCAAACTCGAGCAGACCTCAACCTACGTAAGGGAACGGATAATTATTCATCTCTCGCACACGGAACGAGAAAGAGAAAATCAAAAATTATCACCCTCGATATGACGGAGATTAAAGGTTTTTCGCGGTGAGGAAAAATCGATTTTTTGCTTATAAATAAGCGAAACGCGTCATTGTTCAACTTAAATCCGATGGCTCGATGCCTGATCGCAGGCAACGCAGCACACAGCGTTAATTTACAAATTTAGCTCGTGCTCGGCTTGGGTAGAACTTTAAAATTTATCAACTCCTGAGACCTTGGAGATTGGATTCTTTTCTTGCTTAATTCGGATTAAAACCAGCTAAAGTTCTGATGTAGAAGCAAAATTGACTTTTATTCAGGTAAAGGTTATCTTTCGACCTCCCCTGACGCGATGCTTCAGTTTTGAACCGATGTCCCCTTTTGGTTTTCTCTTTGAACCCCTGGAACTCTGATCTGAGCTATTTCCTGATACGGCGAATTATAATCGAAATAATCGGACACTACATTTGAAATGGAACACCCTGTACACCAAATTGCCAAAGAATATACGACGACGCCCCCCGGAATTGGCATTTATCATACAATTTCATCATCATCATCTGATATTACTTTTAATTACACATAGAGTTCGATTACCTGAAAATTCATCTGCTCGAAGTTTTTTTTTCTCATCGTTTCGTGATTTATTCATTTATTTACCGACTAATTGTAAAAATTATTATTAATAGTTCGGTTCAAGTGCAGTTCATACCTACGATTCGTTGTTATTTTATATATTGACAACGTTACAAATTGTATAATTTATCGAATTGCAATGAAACTTGAAGATTGATCGGACGAAAGGAATTTTATTTGAGTAGCATATCAATCGATTGTTGAATTAACCTGTGGCAGGAGAAACGTTGCTCTGCATAATAACTTCTACTTTTGGAGTATCGAAAAAATAAGAGAGAAGGCGTTCTTAAATACCTATTATAACTGCAGCCGTTTAGTGCCTCTGCAGAATTACATATTATACGTATATACACATCTTAGGGGTCGAGAGTTTGAGGTATAATCTGATTGTAAAATTTGCAGTGTTCTTTCGAATTTCAATAAAAGATCGAACATGCGGTCGTCGTTCTTTTATAAAAAATTTTTTTATAAAGTAGACAAATGATAGAGAGAAAAACGAAAAATAAAAGAATCACCCTTTGTTGGACTGAGTATTACCAACTTTCTTATTTGGAAAACTCCTATATCAAGTAATAAGTTTTATAAAGCGTTTTTTATTGCGGTTTTACGCGGATTCTATACTCATGTTCGTCAAATACCGGTATTCGATTTTTATCCCTGCAAATGATGGAAAAAAAAAGATTATAACAATAATCAAATCACTCTTTTTTTATGAGGTAAAAATTGTTTGAAAATTCTCGGAATAATTTTCCTTCGGAATTCTAGTGAAGTTATTGATAATTCGATAATGAAAAATTCTTTAGTTTTCCGACTCCTCGATCAATGACAATAATTTTTGTTAGGGTATACCAATGTGTGTAAATAATTCGTGAGATTCACATAGTGATTCGTGTAACGCAGATGCAATTCTAACCGATATACAAGTAGTACGTGTTTATGGGGTGTCATGACTTAATTAACGGTAAAATATTCTCATACCTATATATAAGCAGTTCAAAGGTTCCATGAAGTTTGAAACCCGCTAATTAGACTTCGGAGAAAATGCAACGCGATGTTTACCCGCGCGGTGGGCAGACTACCCCATGAAAAGTTGGTAGAATATATATTTTTTTTCCCTCAAAAGTAGGAAAAATATGGCTCGGAAATGTATCCAAATCATGGCATATTATTATTATAACTATAAAATTTCAAATAATAGCAACCAGACGATGCCTATGAGGCTTATACGTGTTACTCCATTGAAATTTTTTTGTTCGGAGCATATTATAATTCTACTCCACTTCTCCTGTTTTCATTTTTTTATTTTTTTTCTCTCAGCTCTTCCTTTTCATTTTCTGCGCAGAGTTTATCGACCTGTGCAAGGAGGGTCAGGAAATCACGGGATGAACTGACAATTGTGATTTTCCATTGAATTGGGATGGGATTATGGGAATAGAATTGCGATGCTGTTGCAACGGATGTATATAAGGATTATGTAAGCTCACTCATGGGACGGGACATGATGTATACAGGTATACACATATATATATATCGTTATTCGAAATGGGAAACCAACGCGAACAACTGCAGACTAGGATCTTAACCACACGCTTTCTTCCCCAAGGGTGTAATTCGATTACGTATAGCTCGGAGTGAATTCTGATGATTTCTCTGAGCATCGTCACGCACCTATTTCTCATCTCACGTGTAACATACGTATACCTATATATACAACCTATACTGCAACGGTTTTTCAGAATACAGGACAAAAGTAAGAAGAGTCACATTTCTCGCTTCAATAGATTATGTACGTTGTACGTCAAAGTTGGATAAATTCTGTGCAATATGATAATTAAATAATTATTCTATAAATAATTTCTCACGTCATTGTTGCGGGTAATGTCTTCTTCTGTTAATAGAATTATATTATTTATAGTTTTTATTGCGTTTACGTATGATGCAGGT
Organism: Athalia circularis; assembly: GCA_963978495.1. Lineage (NCBI taxonomy): Eukaryota > Metazoa > Arthropoda > Insecta > Hymenoptera > Athaliidae > Athalia > Athalia circularis. The sequence continues at coordinate 27,147,027 of OZ021699.1, forward strand.
CTCGTTTAATAGGTATAATAAAATGGTCGACGACTATTATTATTTGCTGTGCGTCGTCATTCGCATCAAAATCATATAGTTATGTGTGAGGATATATAATCAATTCTCAATTCCTGGTAACGATTATTTGAAATTGATATTATTTTTCCAATGCGCAATATGATAATATATTCTCAGTCTGTAAGGGATGAAGAAGGGTAATTCGTCACTATGTTCTGCTAACAAGTCTGTAAGGAATGTATTCGGTGTTAATTACCAATTCGTTTCGAAGCACGTACATTTTAAACTCCTTTCGTGTTTCAAATGAAACTTTTAATTTAACTGAAATTGTGATGTATGGTTTTAAACGCGCCTATACAACATAAGTTTCGTGTAGTATTTTCAATATAATACCTGGATTGACTCGTACGAATTAATAATTCTCTCCCCCCCCCTCCAATAACTCTCACGTGATTGCAACTATAAAGTAACGTTAAAAAATGTTCGCAGATATATGAAACAAAAATGACAATGATTAATTGTAGATACACGTAATAAAATTTTTACGTCCAATTACATCGTGATAGATATCCTATTAACGAATAATTGCAAATTGGTAATTGTCACTGCAGGGAATCGAGTGTAATCAGTAATCTTAATTGACCCCAAACATTTATAAGACTTACATATGTACCATACGCATAGTATATATACAGTGTAAATGATCCTTATGGTGAAAATATGAGGTGTCTCGTCTTACACGAATATAAACGTAGTGCCCATGCACCTAAATATTATTCGGGTGGGTGCCAGAGCGCGGTTATTAGTTGGGTTTATTAGTAATAAATGGTAATGGAATAATGGAATAATAGTAGGGGAATAATGGGATGAATTACGACTATAATAAACGGTTGCCCATACGGACAAAGAAAAGCTTCTTACTTCGTTCAGTCATCGGCACCGTTCGGTGTAAGACCGCGTCTTAATTATCACATAAATTTACCTAAACTTTGTTGTTTCATTTGTGTCATTTTATTTTTAAAAATCAATCTCCAATTCTTCGTTCCTGTTCGTTTGAATCATCCTTCATTCTTTTGTTTTTTTCACCTTTTTCTTCTCAGGCATCTGACATGATTTCTTTATTTGCCCCCGCTGTTGTCAGCTTTTTCTGTCTAATGACGCCATAAGCTGCACTTTGCGATGGAAAATACATTTTTTGTTTGTTTGTCTTGTATTTTTTTTTTCCTTTTTTTTGTTGACTGCTGCACTCTGCAAAGTTGTGGTTTCGATTTCTGTCTCTTATATATGAGTCGGTCAGACCGATATCGCGTATACCTACCTACTCCTGGTACTCAGCAGGTGGTTGAGTGCTACCAGAGGAAGCCTTTAGCGTTGTTAGAAATGGGAAGCTGGACAACATATAATCCTACATATATATATATTCATATGTATCGATGTCGATGAACCGCGATATGTGAAAACGGAAATCAAGAACGAAACAATCTCTCACTTATATATAAACGTATCTGCAGGTTGATCTGTGTATATAATATATATGAGTATCATTTTCGTAGCTTTTGCTCTGATTGATTTCCAATGTAACCCTCTAGACTCGTTTATGAACGATAGATTACATATATAGTTTGGAGGAAACGAACGTCGTAATTCACTGGCGCGTGGGCAACATTTTTTTCTGACCACTGCGGGATGTTGAGAACAAAAATCTAATTCTAATGAAACTTTTCAATTCTTATTGCTTATTTTACATTATTCTAAAGTTAGGTGGATCTGATTATATGTATTAGTTTACCTGTCATCTTGTCTGTCTGTCTTACATGCAAACTGTCTTCTCTGTCTATCGTTGAAGCGTGTTTAATGGGAAAATAAATAAAAACATAGAAAAGAAAACTTCTGCGTAATGAAATTTCACTTTTAGCATTCACATTTGGAAAATCGGAGAGGAATTCAACCGGAATCCTTATACCTACTGAAAAATTGACATGAATTGTTGACGATTTTCAATTACATGGGGAATGAATGACACTGAGTAGTCTCATTGGAATTAAAAATTAAAAAAAGAATTATTAAAATTATTGTTATTATTCTTATTATAAACCGCGATGGAGTGATTTCAAAATGCCCGAATTACCAATTTGTAATACACATCTGTAAATTTATTTAATTAATATTGAACTGAAAAAAGAAAAGAGTTCGCTTCGTTTTATTTCGTTCTCCAATTATTCCTATATACTGCAGTTAACGGAGAATTTGAAAAACAAGAAGCTACGACAGATGGTGAAATTAATTGAAATTCTTTTCTCACGTCAGATGAAACAAATAGAAATAAAACAAGACTCCCTTTAATTCGCTGCGACGCAAAAAGGGAGATCTTTGAGTTCAAAGTTGTTTTCTGTTATACTTAGTTAGCCAAATAGATATAATGCAGGATTGGTTTTTAGGATCCACGATCTTGTGATATTCTTGCTGAGAACTACATATTGTTCGAAAAATGAATGTAGAGTAAATCGAAATCAATACTATCGCAATGCAGTTGATATACCACTCGAAATTGCAGGAGAATTTACAAAAGGAATTGGCCGTAAAATTTTTACAAGTTGACTCCTATAGCTGTTTACTATAGAAAATAGTGTACGGAACAATAAATAATCTGACCTAAGACCAGCGAAAATACAAAACTGTAAAAGAACGACCACCACTTTATAGAAACGAAAGTTTAAGCTGTTAACTCCTTGAATGCAATGCCACTCTGTGCCAAGTGTATTTCATGAGCTAGTGTTAACTTAACACCTCCCCAGGGATTCGGTTTACTTCTGATGCTCTAACTCTTCACAACTTCCGTTTATACAACCGGCAGGATCAAAGTTCACTGGCCAAACTTTTGCCAAGTAGATATCCATGATTTCCTGCGTCGCCGAGCTGAGCCAAGAATTATTTGAAGCGATGGATAGGTAAAAATACAAAATCCGTGCTTTACTACAGTCTAGCATGAATTTTGCATACTATTTTGCTCTAGATCGAAATACTAGTATATTTTCATAATATGTATTATATTCCGTCCAAAAGTGCGTTCGGTGAATGATCTTGAGCGCTCCGAGCTCAGCAATCTCCATCTAATATTCATAAATAGAAAAGGAATAGAAAATTTCAGAGTGCAAAAGGGGTTTCCGTCGGAACTTCATATTTATCAAACTCTATTTCAGTGTCCCACAATTTCGTATTTTGAATGGAAACATAGGTCGACCGTCGGTAGCGCCACCCACGACACAAAATGGCGGCACACAGTGAGTGTGCAACGAATAGACTTGTGTGCAATGAGGCGTAGATAGAAACGTCAACCCAGTGCGGGACAGGGGATAAACGTGTAATAGTGATAATTTATCGAGGTTCAGCTTTACTGGACGTCACTTTATAAACAAAATGTGCAAAGTTTGGACAACTCCTCATATTTACTGTCTAATTCTAGTGCTGGTAATCTGCCTAAGTCAGGGTACGTACAAAATGTGATGGGTCGCTGATCATGTGAGACCAAATGTCACTTTGCTGTTGTTTTTGTTACTTTCATTCATACTCAGCCAATTAAAATATATATTACAAAATTTACACGCTAATACACAAACCGAGCAAAGCCCGAAACTAATCATCTATTCAAAGGCTCGCTATGCAAAATCTTATTTTAGAAATTCATTTTGGACAATGACAGAATTCACGTCACTCCTTTTGTTTGACGTTTTATAGTAACAGCCTATTCCATCAGTAATCGTTTCACTCAGATTATGCACTCATACCATTTTCCATTATCTTGCTCCATTTAATCAATCTTGCAATTTGAGGTTAACCGCTGAGCTTACCATGCTATTAATGTTCATGATTCGAAAGCTTTCTCGAAATTGCACCCCATTTTAGAATCACTTCTAGGCAATAATGATGACAAGCGAATACCTATTAATTTCTAGCCTATGCACATGACAAACATTCGGTTGTTTTGTCGAGCGACGGTCCTATTGTGTTGGGTGGCACAATTACACTAAGAGCTGATCTGTACAAGCCTGACGGCAGCAGACCATCTGGTACATTCGTATATACTTGGCAGGACTTTTCTCCCAGACAGCATAAGTATGAGGTATGTATACCAAACTATTGATCTAATACTCTACATGTGTTTCTTTGATCAGCATTGTATTATGCTAATTGATTCGATCACTCTCTTAGACAGAACCAACAACAAACACAACTTCATTTTGGAAGATTTCATACCCTGCATTTGAGAATAGCGTGGGAACTTACAGGGTAGAGGTTCTGGTAAAGAAAAGGCAATTTTATTTTATCTGGCAAGTCTTTGGACGAGATTTTACAGAGATAGAAGTAACTGGTGAGTATATCGGCTCATTGAATAAGTTATTTGTACTGGTAACGTATCATTTGTTTATCTTTCTTCATTACAAAACATTTTCACAAGCTTCGGATTTCGGATTTACTGTTCTAGATTTTCTTAATGGCAACATGACTCTACATCAATCAAACAGAACGGTGGTAAACGATTTTGTGTCTTCAAAATCTGATACTGAGATACAGATTGATCTACGGCATGGAGACTATGACTACATAGTTCATAAAGCAACGTCGATATCGACATTCTGGTTTGTGGACTGCAAGTTTTTCGGACAATCACCCAATTTTACCTTTGCTTATAACTTTACGGAACCCGAAACAACACATGTCGTTGAAGCTTTAGTTGTTGCTTCTTACGAGCCGCCTGTAACAACGACTACAGTTGCTCCGACAACTGCTGTACCACCCACAACCACTTTGAAACCAAATATGAGTACGATAATGCCAAATACATCTACGACAAAGCCGCCCGTTACCGTAATAACACCTGCCGCAGTGGTTACGGAATCAAATACCAATCCTACTGTTGCGCCTCTTGCAAATCATTCTTTTCCATTCGTGTGCCTAAACTCTTCTACAATGTCGCCGGATCCTAATAAGACTTACGGGTACTTCACAAAGGAGATAAAAGTCAGAGGTGAGTTGTAAGGTGTCTGAAAAAATTGAGTACATTTGACCACGTTTGAGACTGATTATTTTCATATTTTAGCTCCCATTTCAAACATAACTGTTGATGGTACGAGCTGGCTTCAGCCTTGGGAGATGCTTTCCAGAAATGTGAGCTGCAAAGGGTCGGGTCCTTTCCACAAGTGCTTATTTTTCCATCGTGGTACTTACAACATTACCGGTAACGAGACCTGCAAGGAAAGTGACCAGTTAGAATCCTGCAAGTTTCCCATAGTTCACTATTTCCTTGAACCTGGTTTGTACACAATCGTTGTTGTACTGGAAAATGATGTTAGTAAACAAATTCAGCCGCTACTTATCACGGTATACGCAGGTGAGCTGACAGGAAAATACAGTTGCATAAATCACTATCAAATGCACTTTTCTTGATGACGTTTATCATAATCATTATTATTTATTTTTTCAGCTACAAAAAAGCCACAACTATCGGTGATCATAGTACCGGTATCATGCTCGTTAGCAGCTGTGATATTGATTGTATTTGGGGTAGCATACTACATACAAAGTAGAGTGCGGTTCACAGTGGAAGTTGCTGACTTTGATTTTGGTCAGCATAATCCAGAGATGGAATACAAAACCTTTACGGAGAGATTACGGGACTCGTTTAACAACACCATGAGACCGGGAGGGGATAGAATAAGTGTACGACCTCCGTATTATGGCAGCATGAACCACTGATCATTTCAATTCCAAGTATTTAATGCAACTGAGCGAACAAAATCGACCGCAACTTCTTATGCTATTATGTAACGCAAACAGTAACAACTTTTTTACTAATTCATGTCTCATCTCCTATTTCCCGCCAATCCTTGTGAGCTTGTGGGCTTACTTTCTGTAAAAATAGTACAAACTCTTATCTTCTTGCCCTTGATAAGGCAGCCATCGATTTTTGCGACTACGAAATTGAAATATTTTTCTATACGATTAGGCTAATGCAAAATGTGTACAGTAATGTTGTTGGTGTTGGGAATTCAGTAATCGCTTCCTCATAAAATGTGTCGTCTGTGAGCGTCGTGTATGTTGTCCAACTATCTATTTGTAAAATGTATGCTGTCGTTCATCGATTTCCAGACTTTTGGATCAACGATCTGCCAGAAAAAGTAGATCAATTGATCCGACTGGATGGTTTAATTGTTTGAATATTTTCGAGGCAGTAATGTTGTGCCTAGCATTTAATCATAATACCGTGTTTAAATGCGCGTTAATATTAATCTAATTTTCTTTATTCTTTCAGGGGTACGAGCCACTGAATAAACCGCTTCTAAAGTAACAGTGTTACAAAAACTAAACTTCCAAATCTGACAAAGACATACGAAAAAAAGACACTGTAACGCGAAACGTTATCGCGAATCGTTATAATTCAACAACAATGAAAAAATCAAGGCCACGGCTTAAGAACCGAGAAAGTATAACAAAAGTAAAATTACCGGTGATATAATCTCATAATGATATGATTCACCTAAATTAACTTGGGAAACGATATCGCCCCAAATCATCGATCTTCGAATTCGCACAAAATATGCCTGTCGAAATTACGTCAAAATTACGAACTGATGTTGAAATTGAGTCGTTAAGTTGCTCAGAAATAAAAGTATTAATCAGATGCCATTAACCCAGCTGACTAGTGTTCGATCGCCGTTTTGGTCAAAATCTTTATTCCAATATTTTGTTTACTGTCTGAGGTACTCACGCCACTGCCTTTCTGAGGAAACCTTTAAAAAAAGTTATAAAAATGTGTGTACACTATATAAATAGATAATACCTGCGGAACGAAAAAAGGATTTTGAGACAAAATTTCATTCTCCTATGCCCAATTGAATGAAACAGAGTAGCCAATTCAGGGAAATACAAACTCAAGCTGTCGAATTTTAAAACTTTATTAACCAAAAAGTCGCCCTCGTCCCAATAACAAGAAAACAGCAAAAAAAAATTAAATTAATTAAGCATCTATTACGTAAGTAATCATTCTCAAATTGTACATAGAAAAAGTTATATAGGCTGTGAATCGATGCGCCACCATTAATGTTAAAGATATAAAATATACAACATATAAATACGAATTTTTTATCATATGCTCTTCATTCTGATCCAATTTTTTGTTTAACCTACGGCCAATATTGTACGAACGAGTTTTTCATGTGAGTTGATTTACTCGTTATCCTATAAAGTGAATAGTATTCAAGTATCGTGTAGGTGTGTATACTCCATATTAAATACCTAGATACGTGAACAAATAAAAATTATTATTATCCATATACTTATATTAAGAGACTAACGAATTATGTTAACTGAAATGATAAGTATATCAATCATATGTGGCCGGTGCCGGATATTTAATATTATACGTAAGGTGAACAAGAATCATATTTAACTACGAGTAAACACATACTAAACTTATATAAAATGTTATAGAGTAAAAAAAAAATAATAAATAATATGTTGTGTAAAAATTGAAATGAAAATACTTAAACTCAATTCCGAAATACGATGACTAAACGCGTAAGAAAGTTAATTTTTCTCTTTTGTAACTGACTATCCTTCCTGAACTGATACTAGCGATTTTTCACTAGACAGTTTGAAAAAATTTCTCATTGAAATCGCCGTAATTATACGTGTATAAATGGATACGGTGATGAGACCGGCCAATCCTTTCGACTTATCAATTAGTTCTGAATAATTTGAATTTTCGGTTCTTCGATATTTAATGTTATCCAGTCAAATTCCATAGCAGATATTTAATACCACGTATCAACCAGCTGTGACGGTCCGGAAGGGTGGTTACTGCGGTTCCAACTGAGCGGGGCTACCTGCAAAGCAACCACTCGAAAATAGTTGGCTAGTAATTAGTATAGATTCAGCAGAGGATGGTGAAAATGAAGCTGCTCGAATCACGCTCCGGTCTGGAAACCTTCATCACTGCTACGTTTGTCTGTCCGAAGAGCAAGAACTACAGGAAATTGGAAATTGAGAAAGGAATTGGAAGGGGCTCTCCAAATCCACGCACTTTATCTATTCGTAGGTTTATATGTATACCATGCGCGGTAATTTCTAGCAATCACTCCGATCTTCTTCTTTTTTTTTTGTACTATTACGGATACAACCTTATGTGAAATATTGGCAATTCCAGCGAGACAACTTATCTCCACATACACTTCGTAAAGGTATTTGCATTGCAAATTTCTAATACGGTAGTTCGATTTTCTTCTAAACGTATATCTGTGGATACTCACATACGCCTTAGGGGCTGGTGCACTTATCGAAAAGGTTACTTAACTGATTAACTTTTACGTAGTATATTCCAACTCGTATAGATTATCGTCCGATAAGTGTTGCTTTATATTCTGGACACACTCTAGTAGGTTTTATATCAGCCTAAATCTTTATATCACCTATATATATGTATATATTATGTATACGCTATATAGTAATGGGAAATTTAGGTTTCTTCTTACTTTCTAAAATCGTCCTCGAATTATCTAACTATCCGTCAAAGTGTCGATTTAACTTTGAACTCGTTCAACTACTCCGATGTTGGCGCAGAGTGGGCTCAAGAGTGTAAGTATAACGAAACTTAAAACCAGGCGTCACATAAAACGAAATCCGTTGGGCAAAGAACTGCGGTGGGAGTGGAGTATTATACGAAACTTTTAAGTTGTAACAAAATAAATGAATAAATATAAATAAATAAATAAATAAATGGAGAACAACTGGTGGAAGAGTTGCTGGTTGACTGCAATCTGTAAAGTATAAGAGAAAAAATGGAATACGGAGCGAAACACCTAGTAAGGTTCTGAAGAGTTACTATATGTATAATAACAACAACAGTTTTTTTTACTATGCGATTCACGTTCGAGGAGGTAGATTATTCCCGACTTATTTGTAGTTGAGATGCATCGCTTTACCCCGTTTCTGAGGACATTCATTTCTCAGTCAGGGTCAGATCGCTAAATTGTGGAACGTGCAACGATATATTATGGTGAACTTTAGTCGAAGACGAAATGAGAATTCAGATTCAACAATATCATGAAGAAAATATGAAAGAAAATGATAAATTCCTTACCATTAATATTCTTGAATAGTGTAAAGCACCCAGGAAATTACATATTTAACCGTCGTATCTCCTCAAACAGTGCACGGGTAAAACTAATTTTCTCAACATGCAGAGACCAGAATAAATCAAACCTCGAAAGACAAAGTTAGGCGTGTTCCGTGTTCTCTTACTGCACAAGTTGCTGCTCCTGGTTCTGCGGTCTCTAGAACTACATATATTTATAAACGATATATATTCAAGCACAGACACACAGACAACACATATAATCTGCATATATGCATATAAGTATGTATATCTATAGTTTGCGCGGAGCTGGATAGACTTTATAAACGTTATATCCATCCATCCATCTACCAGGTAGTGGTAGAACGTGCCTACATTCTCTCGGCATTTCTCTGCAGGTGCCCTTATACACTAGAAACCAGAAGCGAGGAACGTAGGGCGCGGTAACGCGAGGCGTTACTCGAGGACCTCTTCATAGAAGGTGTAGTTGGCTGCTGCCTTCAGACTTTAGGTATGCGACACGTTCGTGTTGAATTTACCTGTGTATGTACACATGTACAGCATAGCCTTACAGAGTTAGCTATGTTTAATAATAACGGCGTATATAGTTGATAATAATTTCAAAAGTGTTGGTGTGCAGCAATCTTGTCTGCAGCCTTGCGTAATTTCACTGCTAGAGCTGCACTCCGTGCGGTTTCTCTTTATAGTTACATACCATACTTACATTTATGTATTATGTATAGGTTATGATATAATATAAGTAAATGTTCAGGTCGGGAGTTTGATACTATATTATTACCTATATCGTGAAACTCTTTGTTCATTTTATAACTTTACACAAGAGTTAGAAAAGACGTTGTCAAAGATATTGAAAAAAATTAAAAACAAAACTAACTATAGGTAACGATCACAATCTCATGCCGACACTTTATAAAGGAGGAGGGAACCCTGTTCTGAGTTGAGTTCTGAGGATCCAGCCTTAGGGGCAAACTTAGAATCAAGCTGGAACCGAAACTACGTACAAAGGAGCGAATGGCATAATGCCAAAATACAAAAAAATAGAACCATTTGAAACGCTGTATGTTATATAAGAAGGAGAAGCTGGGAAATAAATGAATGAAATTTAACGTCTGGAGTAGTCTGGACCCAACATTCTTTATTTTATTTTTCATACCCTCTGATTCCAGAGCGGCCTACATATTAACGATCAGGATCGAACGGAGGGATGGATTTATATAAGAAAAGCACTTACGGCGGACTCAGAATATTAGTATCGAAAGGATTTCATATTGTATGTTAATCATTTTCAACTCTCGTATCAGTTGCGTAAGCTAAGCGAAATTGAACGTCAGACGTGTATTATAATGTGTTGGTTTCTCGTTACGTATTCGTAGCGAATTCGTTCACTAGAATATACGTCGGATTTATATTCCCAACGTGCATCGCACGTCGAACGATTCAACGATCACATCTCTTCTGGTACTCCATGTTCCGAGGAAAACCTGATGATGGAAGGACGTTTTCAGTCACCTCGAAGACGAGGACGCAAATGACTAACTAACATAATGCGCAATAGTTGTCGAACGATTTTACAGAACATGTTTTTCCCCGATTTCGCCCGTAAATCCTGTGGGTTTCCTCCTTTGAATCTGAAAGAGCTAAAGCGCGTCCTGGAGGTTCGAAGGACGTTGGGAAGGACGCGTAGGACGTAGACGCCAGTGAATCTGCAGGTGTCTGAATAAACCCACGCGACTTCCTGTATTTCAAACCAAACAAACCTGCGCGCTCCTTCGGCTCTACAGGAACGCAACTGACCCAACCCAGACCTGCTCTGGAATGCAGACGTTTGAGGTGCGGTTTTATTTCTTTCAATCTACTATAACCTATTCCAAGTGTAAAACTAACGACGCCCAGTATCCTCGTCAGGCCAACGCCGCGATGTCCTTCGAACGGTTATCGTTGGGTATTAGCATTAATGAATGTTTTTCATATATTTTTTTTTATACAGGTGTCTTCGCGAAGATCTTAAAACTACCACACGACAAGGATGGTTTCGTTTACAGGATCCAGCACCTGCAATTCTTTGAAGAAAAAAGATTCGCATCTATTCTGCCCTGGTATTCATTCATCCTTAGGACTTTGTACTGCGATATCCCCGCAGGGGTTCGAGTAGAATAGGAGTGTAGAGATCAGAGCGATGCAGGATAGTCAGAATATAGCGAGTTTCTTCCCTTCTATAGAGAAGCACTGCGCCGCGTCTGGTTTTCTTCGGTATATTATATAAAAGGTACCTTATACTATACGTATATTATACGCGTGGTGTTCGTTCGGTGGGTCCTCGTATCTCTGATCTTTGAAATTGATTCTCTCGCAGGCTCCAAGGCTGATCTTCGTCTGTCTTTCTCTCCCCATTTTCATCTCTTTCTCTTGGTCCCTATGTAGTAGAATGAGGGAATGGGGCCACGAACAGAGTTGCCAGTCATTCCCACCGCTATCAATCTAAATCACCCACATTTTCGTGGTCTCAGACATTAGTCTCTACTTACCGCGGGGTTGCGGATTTATCAGAGGGCTGATATAAGACACTCGGTGATCGCTACGATCCTCACTAGCTCCAAATCCTAGAGGCTCTTCACAAATAACCGTGAGCATGGAAGCATTATTATTTTGCGGACGCCACGTCATGTAACCAAACTAAAAATGTAAAGTAACTAATATAAAATTTTTTCATTTCACCCATAATAATCGACTCGTCCACTCCAATCTCATGACGCAAACCTCTGTCTCTGATTCTGCGACTTTTTCGAAAAAAAAAAAAAAAAAAAAAAAACACCAACAACTGCTTTACCGTAACAAAATTGGTTTTCATTCCTGTAGCTCGGAGTCCTAATTCGATACAATAGCTCTTTCAGCATTATAAATTCGTATATATACAGATCCAATTTGTATACCTGGAGTTTGGTTAACATTCTGATAAAAAAAGAAAAACAGAGAAAAGATATTTGATCTTTATACGATAGTAAACTCATTTTCATGGTCGGATAAATTGATTTTATTTAGGGGTAAGAAAAAGACTGATACAGGGATGGGTATATGATACATTAATATCCTAAACGTGCAGACTGCGTTATTGCCACATATGACGTAACGTATGGGAAATTTGACGTGTATAACTTCCGGTGGAAATTTCTTTTTCCTTACCCCCTGGGATAGTGAATAAGGTGCGAGACATCTCGAAGAGGTACAAAGAACGTCGGGCAGGTATCCATCACGTTAGCCGTCAGTGGCACGGTGGATTAACTTTGCTACACGCTTCGAGAGATATTACATCCGATATAAACGGAAATACGATGTTCCGCCTCAATTGCTGCTCTCCTCTCTTTCTATACCTACCCTAACTCTCAACCCTCGGTTTTGTGGGGTATGTGGTATGTACGTACGTATCTTGATACTGCGCATTATATATGTAGCGTATGTTTCATACACAATAAACTCTCTTCGCCAAAGATCTCACGATCCGCGGAGATCAATTTTCCAGCCAACTTCTCACGTCCAAATAATTCCACTTGGATCTTGTACCCGTGTTGCAGAATACCGGAAACCTACTCCCTGTAATACCATCAACAGTTCGATTGACTTTCACTCATCGCCGTCTCAAATCTTCGCTCTGATCAACAATCCACATGACTAACATTTTCTAATATTTTATGCTTGCCGCTGTCGTGAATTGAAAATTTCACGACTTTTCATCGTGCCGTGATTCAAAAGTTCAGTGATGGTGTATCAAATTTGTGAAGATCCTCACGAAGAGAAAAAAACTTTTGTACACCTCACAGATCACGTGACTGGAACAGCTATGGTATTATATACACGACTTTTCTTTTTTCTACACGATCCTTAATCGTTTAGGACCGATGAACCCGCGTAGTAGAAGATTGCACATTGTGTATAAGCGGACAAACCACGTCTGCACGACAATTGGAATTTGAAAAAAAAAAAAACAAAAAAAAATTCAATATCCCGCTACGCTGCTACTGCTGCTGGGAATTTTGGTCAGAAATACAAAAGAGATCATTAAAATATGAGGGAAGATACGAACTTCAGCTTATACAAAGAATATAAGAATAAAGAACCGTTCTGCAGTTTATACATACAGCCCGTGATGCGATCGACGAAGGCAAAAATCAATCAATCGACGATGTTGTCAATAGGCATTAATTCCTGGTTAATACATATAACGTAGGAGATGTATGTGTGTAGGTGAATTCAAGAAAAAAAAATGAAAGCCGAAATAATTCGCAATGGGAATGCGAAACAGCAGACAAGCAAAAGAGCTCGTCGATCATTTCGTTTAGCGTTACGTTGCGTATTTCACAGATAAAAAAATTTAAAAAAAAGAAACAAAAGAAAAGAAAAAAAAAAAAGGAATTCGCGAATTCCAATCGTATATTACAGACGATATTTCGCCAGGGATAGAATAATATCGTGGCGTTGCCCAAAAGTGATATCTTCCGTTCAGTGTAGAGATTCCCAATAGGCGAATACGTCTCTTCTTTCTATACCTATACGTCATACATAATTTATGTTCCTGTTATGTTTCGTTTTCTCCTCTGTTTTCTTCTCATCCCTTTTCTTTCAGGACGTTTTCTATACTAAAGCACAGCGCTACCTGCATCGCGATACGGCTTTTAAATTTTGCGCAAACTTTTGAATTTCTCGGTCGATTGCCTTTTGTCAAAGTATTATTCGTCAATGAATTGATGTCCCTGAAAACGGTAAAGAAAGATGGAAAAAGAAATATCAGTACAGGTCGCAATTTATGAATCAGTGACGTAACTGAATAACTGTATACACCGTACCTAATCAATAACCAACAAAGAATTCTGATTGTCTCAGAAACGTTTGACCAGGAAATTGCGAGCACATAGTGTAAAATGGTTCGCTGGCTAGTTCGAAAAACTTGGGTTAATGTGTCGATCGTTGGAAAAATAATTCGTATAGATCGATTCTCGATACGACATCATCTATACCGCAGCGTAAACGCGAAGAGGTCGGGTATAGTTTCTTCTTCATACCACACCATGACCATACCAACGTTTGATGCGCCGTGTGCCAATTTCTCTCGGTGATCATCCAGCTCCGTGGCCCCGCTGAACAGCATCGGTTCTCCCGTACAACCTATAGGTACGTAAATAATTCTCCAACGTTGTTACACACGTTAAATTTCTTTACGGCTGCATCATCGTGCGGTATGAACCGGCGATGGAAGTTCATTGCTTCCATAGTAGAAAGGCTTCGGTATATGGTACGTTCGATATCGTACGAAGGCTAATATTACGTCATACATGCCGGCGGTAACGAGATTAAAATTGTTCTTGTATAAAAACTGTTGCAGCGGGACTTTGTCAAATTCAAAATGCGATCGATTATAGCTCACGAAGCTATACGGTCGTCTCGGATCATCTGCAGTGAACCGGTATAAGAAAGTGGTACACTCGCTGCAATTGTCTCGGGTATAATATGCGATGACCGTGTCTCGGTGTTTATAATTTGAACGTATACTGTAAGAATGGAAAAAGGGTCAACGTCGCGCATATCCATAACTGAGTAGAGCTTTCCCCGTGCGACATTATCGAGTTGGTTCGAGTGCGAGTATCGAGAGGTATACACGTAATATGAATAAGTACGTATCATTATAGAGAAAACTGTACGAGTCTCGTGTTCATTCTCAGCTGTATCGTGAGTACAACCAGGGAATCGCTAAAAATTATGAGGTGAGGAACTTCAATACCTATAAACTGCACTATGACCGCGATGACTTTCCATCTGATTGTGAAGTCAAACAAACCAAGTGCAGGAGGCGTTTGGAACGTCGAAGATTTCAACATATGTTTGCGGTTATAATTCGCCAATCTTATATTACATCCATTATATATGCATATCCATTTGTATCCTTATTTGGCGAATATCATGTACGTATGGACCATATATATATCGCGTGTTTGGGAACTCACGATGGAAGGAGGGAGTGCGGGGTACCCTATGTTCCAACCATATACATAGGTGTATATAGGTATACGTCAAGCAGAAATAGCGAGCACTGCCGAAGAAGGAAGCCACCGCAGCACCAGCAACCAACCCCCTGTACTTTTGTCTGCTCATCGTTATTTTCCTCCTCGCAACCTAGAATATATGGTATACACACATACACGTATATCTATACATACTTTCACGCATATACATATATGTATGTATACGTATGTACCAACCCGCGTGTACTTTTAGTTTACTCGGCGTTATATTCCCCCAAGAGTTAACCGGAGCGAAATGTGCAGGCTATGTCGAGACCCGGGACCGAGATCGAGACCTCAAGAATTTTTATACGCTTAAGTATGTGTGCCATGAAGATAAAAAGATTGTTTTTTCTTTTTCTTTACGTTTTTATTTTTTCTCTTCGTTCTTGATTTTTTTTATCATTTTACTTTTTCTCCGTAAAACTATGGGAGACGGTCCCCGGACGTCGATATAATATATCTGACTGATTAATCCGCATTCGTGAAGAAGTGCACAAATATTTACGGAAACAAATGTGAAGAGTCGGAGGGGACGAGCTGCAGCTACGCGATTATGATGAATGGTGAAAATTTTTGAATATTCTACCTTTTCTTGAGAAGAGGTATATTTAATGTTCATAGCTATGCGAATACGTATTATTCGGTATGGAATTATTGGTTGGATGCGAAACTCTTTATGTATATAGGTGAGTTTCATCTCGCGCGACAAAACGAGCGTTGAAAGTACCGTTAGCAAAACTTTAGCGGTTCCAACGTCGGAAGAACTCGACGGTAGCTTCTTCTTCTTCTTCTTCTTCTTCTTCTTCTTCTTCTTCTTCTTCTACACCTCTCTTGCCTGTGTAGACTCCCCGACTTTCTTGGGTTGCCTTCACGGTGTTACCCAGTTTAATATATTACCGACGGGACGAAGAGCGAACGAACCGAAGGAAACTCCATAATCCATTTGAAATTCCATAAACCCCGACCGCGGAAACTCGCCTCGCCTCGTCGCTTCGTATTGCCAACCCACCCACTACCTGACACAGTTTTCATCTCACGCTTTCCGACCATTTGTCCTTACAAAATGCCACTTATACATATACCTACCTATATACATCCTTGATAACTTACAACTCACTGCTTCAACATGACACGTCTGCTAAACAAATTCGAAACCTAATTCATCTCACTGAATATAAAACTGAAAAAATGGAACCGCAACATCGCGGCACCATACGTTCTGTTTCCTCCTGTCTCGACCCCGGCCCGCCATTTCTTTCGATAATTTACACGGCCGGTGACTAATGAGTTATCCCAATTATCGAATCATGCCGCAACTCTACGTATAGGTCACAGAGAAAGCTGCATGTGCCGCTGCTGCCGCTGTTGCAGTGTCATCTGTCAACCGAGCAGTTCCAGTCCTACCGTGCGGTTATAGGATTTTCCTATATCCTCGTATAACATCCCACGGGTTTTGGTGCTGGAAATCGAACGATAAAACGAGCCACGTGTATACCTATACACCGCGGCTCACGCCCAAAAATCCGGAGGTAGTTTAACGCGCTAGGAAATTCGAGCTATCAGGTTTTCGTATTTTTTGTTCGCAGTCGGAGCTCCGTTACTGCAGCAGGTACGCGTATTTCCTTATCAAAGTTTTACCGTCAATCTTATATACCGAAATTTATTTGCGGAAAATTTTGAAAATCCCCACGCATCACATCCGATATAGTATACTCATATACCTACACCTCGAACTTTGATCGTGTAGAATTCTATGCTTTCTACATCTGCACGTACACGTATTTAATTTACATGTGTGTACACGATTATCATACAGTTACTATATGTAGTTTCAGAGCTACTGCATTCCTGCATTAATTTCCATAATCCTATACGGATTAAAATAATTATATCGTCAAACAATTGAATAATACAACGATGTCTCGTAACCGGCTAGTGAGATCATGCCCTGTCGATTCTCATTACAGATATGAGATTCTATTACCTAAAACGGTGCGGATGATTGTAAGGTCGGCAGGAAATGATTTTGTCATCCTATATTCTATAAATCAATATATTTCGCATAGGTGGAACAATACACATAGTTGCGTGATTGGAATTCGATACGAGTAGGTACCCATAAATTATGAGTTTGATAAGTGTAAAATGGAAATTCAAAAATTCGCTTCGAAGTCGGATGATACGATAGCCGTGCGTACGAAGGTACATAACACGATACAACCTCATCCTGCGCATCGCGTCTAAAGAACGTCTGGGTGTTTTTAGAAGAATTGCTAAAAACTTTGTTTTCTATACAGCGCGAAACTTTGCGCAAAGGAGAAACTTTGTGAAATTACTCGAAGAATTTCAACCTGTGCAGTTGAAGCTGCAGCACAGGCAATACCTCAAAGTAGAGCAAACTCTCGATGGAGTTATCTTCCATACCTATACACCTATATGTATACATACGTCAGTACAAAACAAGCCATCACTACAAAGAACTGGAAAAAAACAAAACAAAGAACGTTTCATGCGATGCCAACGCGAAAAATATCAGCTTTTTAACATATACTCGTCAACTTGCATCGTTTCAGATACCTATTTGGAAAATTTCACGTTCAAATTTCGTCTGCGTAAGATAATTCGACTTCAATCGGATTACGCGCGTACTAATAACGTATGTACAGTCTGCATAATTTGTCGATGATAAGTTTGTGTTTGCAGACACGTGTTTAGTAAATTTTGCACTCGAAGTCGCATACATGCGCGAACCTGACTGGATCTTTGTTCGAAAACAATCAACCTCTTGTCTCGCATCTCGCGTACAGTACTCGCATATACATATGTATACATGGTATAGGTGCGCTACGTGCTTCGTACGCGCTTCGATTCTACCTACCGCACTTATTAACGAAAGATCAATTAAAAAGTGACAACGAGCCCCCCGCTTTCTTCGCTTCTCCACGTGCAACTCCGTATCATTATATATTACGGGGATGAATTACTCCGCTCGTTTCACATTATACGCATGATATAATTGAAACGCGGAGTGAATCGAGTGCGCAGCGACATGACGTGTGACAACAGTAATAATAACAATAATTCATAATCGAGGTGTTCGTACAGATTACTGTTATCATTATCATCATTTTATTTCTTCTTCCACGTTTGCGGTCGTGTTTGGTCTAATTGTAAATTTTTAAACCACGTGCATTGCACCCGGGGTATTTCAGCTGTAGCCGATTTTTATACGTGATTATAGATATCGGTATGTACAGCGGGGCTTTGCAGTGTTCTCCTCTTACTTTATACTAACCGGGACAAACGGCGAGCAGTGCGATTGCGTGGCTGCCCTCGGGATAAAACTCTACTCTTAAACTGTACAGATGTATATAGGTATACACGTACATACAGTATAGTATGTCCGTATAAACTAGTTGAAAGTGCACAAGACGCGTTTATATTATACTCGCCTAGGCTTCGCGTTCCGTGCAGGTTTCAACTCCATTACACTATAGTGCTCGTGACCTATTCAACGCGATGTATGATAATGATAATAATAATAATAACGATAACGATAATAACAATCACATCGAACGCTTTTGTGAGGTGACGGTATATGCCTATATGGTGTGTAAGTGGTACGTATATCGAACTTTTATTTTCGAAGGTTAAAATTCTTTTTCTACTTGTTTATTCATTTTTCAAAAAGAAAAGACCCCGCTTGATTATCATTACTGCACGACGTATAATGTGTATATGGACGATTGAAATGGGCATGTACAATAATTGAAGCAATCTTCTAATGGAGTCGTTTAACATCGTTAATGTCTGCCTAATTGGAAACGAAGACAATTATACGTCGAAGTATGTAGATACGTTTTAATTAGCAGCATCCAGATGATCGTATTACCTTGAATAATTGTAATTGAAAATTCGTTGAATCGTAAGATCGGCCCCGATCTGTATCGGTGGATTAGAAATGGTTTAATTTTTGCAAATTTTATCCAAATAAAGCGTAACTTAATCGTTGGTATCCGTGTAACGTACATACCGGCGAGCTACGTTACTCGACGCCGCGGGCGTCGCGGCGCCTGGCAGAGCGAAGAACGTCGGAGCGTCGGGCTGTCCGAGAATTGAGTAGTCAGTTCAGTTGTGGCGCGCGCGCCGTCTCGAACGGGTGGAGTATTTTTCGCATGTATTTTCCGATTGATCATTATCAGTGGTTGTTAAATTCTTCTTTTCTAAACTCGATCTACTCCAGATTTTCATTATGCTTACCATGTGATCTTGTGTACGATATTAAACTCTGTTCATATTTGGTGTGTTCTAAAAGTTATTTCACAAAAGTTTCGCTATTTTAATACGCGTGTATAAAGTGATAGGAAAAAAGTGATCATCGGTGAGAAGAAATCGGCTGGGTCCCCCATTTGGACGGAGAGAAATTTAAGGTACTGAAGAAATGTTTTTTTTTTTTTTTTTTTTTTTCTTCGTCATTTTTCCCCTCAGATTGGGCGCCGAAATTTTGTTGAATACGACATGATATGAGATATGAAATAATATATACGTGCGTCAAAAACTTTTACGCTATAGATACAAGATATTTTTTCCATCCCTTCTATCATAACTTTTTCTGACCCTAATCAAACGTCTTTCAAAAACTTTTTTTCCTCCCGCTGACGAAAAAAAAAAAAATTTTCTCGCGGGTATCCGCGTACGTTTCCGAAGTAATTTACCCTGCGGTGTCTCGGAAACAATGAATGAAATAAATTCAACCGTTGAAATCGAATCGAATTATTGATTTTGTTCATCTCATTTATAGTTGCTGTTATTTATTCCGTACGCGTATATATCGACATGGGATGAGAGAATGTTGGATTCTTTTTTTTTTTTTTGCACTTATTATTATTTTTTATTTTCTCGCCGTGTTTGTGCCGGACACGTATGTAATTTCGTTAAGCCAGCTCATCTCAAACTTCGATATATATACGTGGTATGTTGTTGCCGAAAGTAAGATGAAGGAAGAGTAGAAAAAAAAAGGAGGGAGGGAGAACAAAATTAAAGAGACACAGACCTTTAATCCGCATACGCATCACGAGCAGCTCAAGGACTTGAATTTTCAGGAAGTATTTTCCCGCCTTATATTATACGTGCAAACTATAAAGATTCATAGCCCGTGATTATAGTCGTGTTAAGAAGCGAAAATTGTCTTGTTTACATGGAAAGGTCAAAAAATTGAGCGTTTATATTTTCCTTCAGATATTGCAAATCGCGCCATTCACGAGATCATGAAATCTCTAGGCGTTAATGGAAGAAAGTATATTCTTGTAAGCTGCAAGTTTTGAAAATATATACGCTCGAATTTTGTTGTTTTTTTTTTTTTTTTTTTGAAGTAAGAATCACATTCTATTCGGTCGAAATGCGGCGCGATATTCAAACCAAATAACTTTCCGAGGTAACAACGAGTCAAATTTTTGCTCCAAAGAAATAAGTTATCGAAATCTCATACCGATCTCGTACAAACGTGCATACGTATACGACTATAAAATCTGAGGGTGAAACGGAAAAGGAATGGGTGAATTAAAAAAAAAAAAAAAGAAGGGTGGAAAAAAGTGAGGCACATATATGACGCTGATGCGCGCATATACTTACACGATGTGCGGAAATGTGGAAACGTACGAAGTAATGTTCGTACTTATGATCCATAAAAATCTATTCAGATCCACGCTTGAGGTATATTCCCATATTATGGACCATTCAGTTTTCAAATGATGCTACAAGGGAGAGACGACCCCAGTGTGTTATGTATATACATTTTGTAATTTAGTTTTCCGACTGCTATCTATACGCGCATATTATACACGTATACATACATGACATCCCACTTCCCTTTTCGCTTCAGGATTAGGGTGATGTACTTTGCGCGCCATTTCCTCCTGACGAATCTTTTTGGCGATGTGTATAATTTAAAGGAACAAGAAGTTTGGGTTTCTTTCTTTTCTTTTTCTTTTTTTTGGCTTTTATTTCTTCTTCCTTCATGAATAATGCAAAGAGATGATATACAGGATGAGACGAATTTTGCAAAAAATTGAGCAATGTGGATTTGTGGGATGGAAACTATAATGCGCCATAATTAAATGGGGAAAGGGGGGGAGGGAAGGAGGGGCGCTTGGGGCCATGCGTGCCATTATCATGCATTTCACTCTACCTATCTGCCTAGGTCTAATTGTAAGCTGAACGAGCCAAAATTTACCCTTGACTCTTGCCTCTCACCTCTCGCCTTTTGACTCCTTGCTACCCACTCTTGGCTTATAGGCACTTCGCATTTTGCGTCGTCTAACGGAGAAAGCCGGCCGCGTGAATTTTGAGGGTAAATTCTCTCAAAGCTTTGATGTGTGTTTCTCGCGGAACCGCGGCTATGCACACACATATAATAGACCGGCTTTCATACCGCCATTGCGTAATCAGATTCCCTCGCACCCCGATTAAAGTCGTTTGAAATGCTCCCATATTCTAATTTTCTTCTTTTTTCTTTTTTTTTGCTTTTTTACTTCGTCAATCGATAATGAAAATATTTTCATCAGTTTCTTTTTCTCTCATACCGATCTCAGTGTCTTCCGATATCTGGACCCGATGTGTAATTTGTTAAGTACATACACAAGGAAATACCTAGGTACTTGACATCAACATTTTTTGATCCCAATGATAGTTTTTTGATTGTGAAATAAAAATTCCATCTATAGGTGATGGAATAAATGTCGTACAGGAATTTTTAATGACGTTCGAAGTAAAAGTGATACATAGATACCATCAACCTTATGCGTGCCGAATCGAAAGTCAAAAATCAAGAGTTTCGAGGCAAACGTAATTAAAAATTTGGAATAGTATTTTCGTGGTATTCTACTCTAGATTTGGAATAAAATTCATATTTTTACACGATATATAGTGCGGAAGGAATTCTTTCGGAAATATAATCCCATTTTGCACAATTTTTGTTTTTCCGTTTGATCGAGACGAGAATATTAAAGGAGGTGTGAAAACTTGAGAATCTACAATTTCTAAATTATGTAAGACGTTGCCTTCGAAATTTCGATTTTTACGTATATATATGTCTAGTAAGATTTCCAAATACCTACATTTCACGGGAACCTTCGAAACATCGTATAAAAATTTCATCGACTTCGTATGTGCCGAAGTTTAGACTAATTTCAATTATATAAAGATGACAAAATTTACGGCATTCAAGTTTGCCTCTGCTAATATCAGATCCATTCCGAAACCATCAAGGCTTCGATGCGAATTCGAGTCTAGATTGGATTATGGCACGTGCCACATTAATTACCTTTACATGTAGTTAAAACCATTCCATCATCATCATTAATCGTTGACACCTATATATACCACATACACTTTAATCATAGCCCTTCGCACTCTAGTACCATTTGATCTTGAATTTATACAGTCACGCTATTTCTTCTTTACACGAAATTTCACACACTTCTAACCGCGTAAAATAATCTCATACATTTATAAAAAATAATATTTTTCCGTCTTTTTTTTCTCACCCTAATTGTTATCGGAAAAGGATTAAAACGCTACAATTCTCTAAATTCTTTCTTTTTTTTCTATATTTATTATTGCAATTATAATCCTCATTCTGCAGTACCAGCAAAAGTAATGATAATTAATAATTTTTTCCCTATATCAAAATATAATTGCGAACAAATAGAAGATGGCGTAAAATAACGTATATGTAGTACACCTGATAAAAAAAAAGAATGAAGAAAAAAAAAGAGAAGCTTCGTTTATAAATAAAAGTTTCATTATTGTTAGACACTTAATAAGGTTCTCCCCTCCTTACCGATGTATACGCAACACCACGGGGTGTTACTCTCAAGGGTAACTTTACCTTCCCTAATTTCAAATAACTAGATACTTTTTCTTGTTCCTCATCGTTAACGCCGTCGTTTTTACGGGTTTTCTTTTAACAGAAACAGATGTGACCTTGCAGCCTCGCTTTTTCTCTCTCACATCGCGTCGTCCAATTCCATTATATACCTACACATTTATCATGAAATCTGAAAAGTTCATCGCGAAAAAAAGAACGAAAAAAAAGTGAAAAATACTATTTGAAAAAATTATGATACGTACAGTACAGTTAACCGATGTCAGTCGTAGAATATGTGGGTGGTTATGTACGCGTATCCCTTTGAAATCCATTTTTTGTTTGTTGATTTTCTTTTTTTTTTCATTTTATCGCGGATGAGCTGCGGTGGGCAAGCCAGGGGATAAAGTTACCGTTATCAGGATAGCAGTCTGCAACAGCAACAGCGACTGCCGCATGCATGTGGCCGAACGGCATTCTTGAATTTTTATACACCGCAGTAGTTAGGGGATTTGAATGCGTACCGACAACACCAGGTAGAGAATCCGGTTTTAAAGCTCGGAACAGCTGCTGCTGGTTTAACAAATGTTTTTCCGTCCTTTTTTTCCCCTCCCCCTTTTTTCACGCTTTTATTTATTTATTATTTTCAAGCGGTTTGCGAAGCCACTTTTGTTGTATTTCTGAAAAACGGAAAATCATGCGACGGGTGTACTATAGGTAAAATAAAAATGAACATTTCTTGGTTCGGAAACACCTTGAAAAGAAAAAAAAAAAAAATACGGACGGGTATAGGTTGGCGGTTCCCCTTTCTCGATATAATTAATTAATATATTGAAATTGCAATTAATATTACCGTATTTTCGTATTAAATGTTTTTTTTTTCTCTCTCTCGTCTTCATTCTTGTGCGCGGAATAGTTATGGCTATGGGTATATTCCTGAAGATGATGAGGATGAAATACCCGAGGTGTATAATGTATATGACGTCCCGTTACAATCTTGTACGTGCTTATTCAGGATTCCGGTATTAGTGTATATGGAATTCATGCAATAGTTACACACACGTGTACATATACCTGTATACATAGGTATGATATATGTATCTAATAATAACACGTATAGGTATACAGGAGAATTGCGCGCATGGCATAAGTGAGAATATATAATCATATAATCATAGGAAATGATCGTTTATTAATCATCGGTTGGAATATGAGCTGCGCACCGTTCAGCGGTCGACTTGATTTTTTTCTTCTCCTTTTTCTTTTTTCCGTTTTTTTCTTCTCTTTGTTTCGGAATTGGCAGTGATGTAAAAACTAAGTAGACGGTGAAGTAATATTGTATCTGAAATAAACATGTAGTGTACATAACTCATATGTATAGGAAATAATTCTTCCCTACCATAAACTGCGGAACGGACATGTGAAGTGTATTTATATTTTACTCTGAAAATGTATATATTTCAATAAGGATACAGGTGTATAGGTTTACAACTACATATAAGATGCGTTGTATAAGGGAGGAATATTGTCTGCGCAAGTTTAACCTTTGGGAAATGAGAAAACTCATTTTTACACGCATGTGATACGAAAGTATAGCTACATCGGTGTATATCAGTGTTTATCTGCCGTCTATATTACGAACAAGCCTTTGGGAAATGATAGGAAAAAAGGGGATACATTTCAGTCCGAGAATTAATCGTTCATGCTTACATACCTGTAATCATGATTTTATTATTCACCTACTTTTAATTTTTTCATTCATTAAACTTCCCTATGCACATGAAAACATATTCTACAGCGCGTGGTTCTGCAGACGATTTTTGATAAAAACTAATTATCCACTACCTCTTCCTACACGTGGCAATTAATGCGGATGTAGATAGTTTTAGTAATTACTCTTGGTAATTTTTTTTTTATTCAACTTTCTTTTATCGTTACTTTAAACGGATTCCATGCTTTTTCCGTACATGCATACACCTGTACATCTCTATATCTGTATTTGTCAGTTGTTTGATTTTTTCTTACATACTAACTGCTCTTCATTTCTTTTATTTTTTTCTTTCTTCATTTATCGCATTGTAGGTATTCGTGTAGCTATACCTATACCCCTCGTCTATTCGCTACGGTTTAACGAAAACGAACAGAACCGACGAAGAAGACTGCGAAGAGGACAACGGGACGACGAATACATACCACATACCTACCACCTAACTGTACACACGTTCGAAGTTACATGATTTTTGCATTACACGTAATGTGTAAATAGAGTCGACAGACAGCCGCGATGTACGTGTATATATTTGTATACCTATCTATGTATGTATAGCGTAGATACGTGTGCCTAATAAAATCCTCGAAAGCTCCAATTTTACGCCCTACGTGTAGGTGGATATATAAATGTGTGATGCGCACTGCGATGCATTAGATTAAATTTTCAAACTACAATATCCGATCCTAACGATTATTACATCCACAATCAGCTGTGTACGAATTTGATATCTCTCAAATTAAAAGCGACTTTTAGCGCGTTCGTTTAACGCACTTTAATATACATATATTTACCCGCACGTCATCGATTAATTAAAATTTGACAGATTTTCGATTTACAAGCCATCGGATTATTAATAATCTCGCATCATTCTACATTCTCTGCAACGACCATACGCAGCTGTTTCACGGTCTGACACGGTTTCAATTTTTATTCGAAAGTGGTTTCTTTTTCGATGCCCGCATGTAGATTTCATTATAATTCTGAAAAGATAAAATTATATAAATTATAATATTAATAATGAATCTGGCCGACCGTGAGAGGGAATTTTGTCAAAAATAAATGTCATACAAATTTGTTTTTTTTTTGTTTTTCATTAGTTCGCTTTATTTAGTTGAATTAATTTTATTCTTATCTCTGTTTTTAAGAGCGTTGAGGATGCGTGCGACGTTTTTACGATGTTGGTTATAGGCTAGTTTCTTTTTAATTATTTTTGTTCGTTCCTTTTCTTCTTCTCTTTCCTGGTTTACTCCCGAGTCTTTCTCAAGGTACATCACACAACTGGTTTCTCGCTAAGAATTTCGGGTCAATCGTGGCCATCGGCATCTTCTTCTTCACTCGCTGCGTTGGTGATATTTGGTTGGCTATATACATATACATGTAATTCCTGCACTATAGAGTAAATATATACTTTCGTATATAGATATTAAATTTGTAAATTAGTTTATATTTATACACATTTTCGTAAAAGCCTTCGCAATAATATGGATGAAATATAATCATATTTGAAGCTTTTTAGTATATATACGCGCTGATTATAGACCGGAATGAACTTAGAATTATAGTTGGATAAATGTACGTGGATATCTTCTTTTTTTCTCTCTTCTTTTTATTTTATTTTTTTTTTCTTTTTACACGATTCGTGTTCGCAGATCTATAGCCGCATTATACATCGTCGGTAGATTTCACCGGTGATATCAATGCCCGGTAACGCATGTCACGTGCCTGCACGGGTGATGATCAGGAGCGTCGTCAGGACATTCGATTTCGTGTGTTTTTGTTTGTTAATTTCTCTTTTTTTTTCTAAATGGTTTTTTCAATTCCGTATAATTTGCATTCGAATAAAATTCTATTTCTCAGATGAATTTTACCATACACTTATATTAGACTCTGAATGAATATTCATAAGAGAAAAAAAAACATTATATATAAAGAGTAAATATAAATAAAAGAAGTTTGGAATATTCCGAGTTAATTTTTTTTAATTAATATATTTTTTTTCACTTTCAAATAAATTATTCTGCTGCATTTGTACACGTGTAGATATATATTTAACTATACATAGACATGACCAAATTTCCGGCTTTACTTTAAAATTCTTGTACACAAAACACTATCGGTTACAAGAGTATAAATCGTATTCTATCTTCGGTATAAGCGACTTTAATAATTTCGACCGCACATCTGCATGGCATGAAATTTTATCTTTTTCATTATGGTAAAAGTCCGCGTTTCTTCAAACATCTTTATTCGTATTCAGCCGTATATACGAAGTCTGAGCTACGTACCGTTGGGTATACGTATCATATGTACTCATCCACATGCACATATAGGTGTGGTGGGTAAATCAAGTATTCGAACTTGTAAAATATATAACGGATATCATCCCGATCATATATATATATATATTTACACATTTATATACCACATAAACTTTGGAGAGCGATGACCACGTTGAACAACACCATATGATATGAGGAGCAGGTATTCTAACCCGAGGCGTATTCCGTGTCTTTAATGGCCAGCCCAAGCAAGTTTGATCCATATTTTAAGGATGAAGGTTGCCCCATAAGCTCGTACAGCGGAAATGATTTACCGAATCCCATCGTCCTGATGAGTTGTAGTTGATGTTATATTATCATCAATTTTTATGCGATACAGCGACGATTCTTTTTTTTTTTTTTCTTCTTTCAAATCTTCCTATTTTTTACAATCTCTATGACAGATCTGATCTCGGATCTATAATGCCAATCAGCTCAGCTGCAACGGATTCCGGTATAAATATACGTATAGGTGTAACACAGAGAGAAAGAGCGGCAGGGGGGTGGGGGAAGCAGGGCAGTAAATACAAATATACATATGCGCATATGTATACGTGTGTATAATAACATTTATACGTGAGTGTGTTATGCATGCAGAGTTAAAACGTTGATCTTTACTTCAGGATCTAGTTTACAGAGATGCTGTTATATAGCTTCTCTCTATCCTATGGTAGCAACAACGTGTATTTAGAGATCGAGGGATCGAGATCTAGACGTGATCGGTTAGGACGCGCGCACTAGCTCGCTCCAGATGCTGGAAGACCAGTTACATGCATGATTTACCTTCGGTGTAATAGTTTCTATAACTTTATACTTCGAGTGTACGCTTAGAAATAGAAATATAGGAAAAGAGAAAGAAGACGAGAAGAAAAAAAGAAAATGGGAGAAAAATAACACACTAATTGTATCAAATAATAGAAGGAATAATACGACGACGCACACGTACAACGATCATTTTCATGACACCGAAATAGCATGTATCGATACGTGGATGAAATTCCGTGAAATCAATTACATTATAAATGTATCTATTATATTTTTTTAAAATGATTCTTCTATACACTTATGGATACTTTTAATACATAGGTATATAAGTATATATAACATAAACGCACGTCGTGTATATGTAACGATATCAATTAACAAGTGTCGATCTGATAATTTTGCCCACGCTATAATGGTACATATGTACAAAAGTATCGCTATAATTCGCTGATTAATAATTCATAATTTATCGTCGGTATGATATTATTGTACATGAAACTTTTTCAAACGGTATGTAGGCTTATACCGTTTACTGCAAATAATTATCTACATCGTCGAAAGATTGTATAAAACTTGATTTTTTTTTTTTTTTCATCGCTCAATACAATTTGTCACTTATTAGTATTTTCTACGAATATATACCTATCTGTATGTACACTGAATACATACCATACATACGTATATGATGAAAAAAAAAATTATAAGGAGGGAGTGAATTACTCCGAAGGTGCAGCAGCGGTAATATTGCAGAGGGTCTCTCGCACTATTTTTTTCCTTCTCGTACTTCTTTTTCCCGGTTTACCTTCCCATACCATTTTGCAGAAGATTCTGATCAAAGAACCGCTTGCTCGCTGCTGTCTCGTGGCGTGTGTACGTTAGCGAGGAAAATGTTAAGAATGCGGAGAGTCATTTGTCTCGAGGTTTTTCGATCCGATTTTTTTTTTTCTTCTTTTTTTCTGTTTTCTTTTTTTGGTCTCCCGTTTCACTTTTTCTATACTCTACTTTCTTAACACCGACTGCACCGACGCGCGTAAAGAAAAAAAAGAAAAGTGAAAATCGGTAAAGTCGTACTAAATAAATATGAAGTGATGAAAAGCAAAGAAAAATTGAAGGAATCGAAAATCATGATAATCGCAGTACGAGAGGAATTCATTTATCTACGATTGGAAGTAAAGAATTGAAAAATCTGTGTCAAAATGAGGAATTTCAAATCTCGTACGTTGTGGTGAAATTTTCGATCCTATTAGGACTGAATTCTGCAGGTTGTTGAAAGACACTTGAGAGACTTGTTCAGTGAAGAGGAAAAGATAACTGAGAGTAGAAACATTGAACAGTGCGGTTCTTACTACGTGTAGTGTACGTTGCATGTGTGCGTACACGTATACTGAAACTACATTAATATGGCGTTTCGCGGAGATATTGAAGTTCTTGATGCTGTGCAGCAGTGAACTATAACTACCACTGACTGTACAGTGTTTTGCGAGGCTACTTTCATTCCGCAAGGACACCCAGTGGGGACTTGTGCGCGGACCATATTCTATGTTCCTATGTTTGTATATATCCATCTATGTATTCATATTTTATATACCTACATAGGTATGTATATTTATATGTATTTATGTTCTATACAGGGTGTCTCAGGACTGAATGCAAAAGTTTGAAGGGGAGGTAGGAGGGGCCGAGCGGAGTTTAATCCACTTATGTAACATGTGGTCTCCGAAGCACCGTTCCGCGCTCGTTCGTTGATTCGAATTACGACGCTTACCAAATCTAAGAATTTCCAATGAAAACACTTCACGCATGCTCAAACGCAGCAAATCGTCTTCCGTCGGTTTCACGGGCTGCCTACATTTCGGCGCAAAGGGAAATTTTTTAACCGGTCATATTTTGGTAACGGTGCTTCGAAGACCACATGTTATACACTTGCAGTTACTCGGCTCGGCCCCTACTATCGTCCCTTTAAATTTTCGTATTTAGTTCGGCGACACCCTGTATCTTTGTCTCAACTGCAAGCCGCCGCTGCACTGCTGCTACCGAAGCTAAAAAATCCACATACCTTTATGCTACGTTACACTTGCTTAGAGAACACGCCGAGTTATTCATGAAGATAAAGTTAAAAAACGGTGCTCATAAAAACTTCAATTAATTTCTCACCGTAAAAACGACAAAATTTATCGTCTATCTGGCACAATTTCAATTTTTTCTCAAAATCTGACAACCCTTTTTTTCTTTTTTTAGTTTCTTTTTTCTCTTTCAACTTTTGGCTGATTCTGACGGCGAGCGGTTGGCACTGCCATCGTTAACCGTGACGTAGCCGGATCTAAGTGTACATTACATGAATTTATACGGATTCTCGACGTTTTGTGGCCTGCTCTATCAGACAAATAATCGCCTAGCCTAACCTCAGAAAGTCGATAGATATTTGAACTATTGTAGTCGCTCGTGTAATAGGAATTCAGAAGGAAAGGAAAAAAGGAGTGCCAAGTTTGCACTATATACACATTGGTATGGGTATACTTAAAGTTATACATAGGTATGCGTGTAGTAAATTATCGTACCTATATGAACAAACAATATGTGCGAAGCGAAAAGAATGATCTCATAAAAAAAAGGAAGAAAAATATATATATTTATAAGTGCGTGTGTCCTTATCCGAATAGGAATTTTATATCTATCGGAAATTTTATTTGCGGAAAGATATGTCATTGGCATATTATATCGTATACATAATATCTATATAATCTGGAAACAGATGTTACGCAACGGGAACACTACAACTTCAATTTTAGTATAATTTCGGTCTGGTGTGAAGAAGGATTAATTATAGTTATCGTCGTCCGAGTTTCAGCTGCGCGCTGGCTTACAATTAACAGGTACTCCAAGAAGTTTTAGGTGTAAATTACACCCCATGTAATACAAGTTTCAATTCACGGTTAACATTGAATTTGCATGATTGATTAAAATCATTCTACTTAATAGAGCTTGATGTTGAACAATTTCCATTCATCGTTAACACGTATATTTTACACACGTACAAAATTCACTACAAGTATACGGAATGATTTTTTTTGTGTATTTGTGTATTTGTTTTTTGTTCAAATTGATTTATTCCAAACTTTCCATTGCGATAACACCGAGTAGATGTTGAAGTTCGTCGTTATCTGCTGATATTTGAGAGGATTTTAGACCCTCAATAAGAAAGAAAAAATTATCTGAATACCTAACGGCTCGCTCCAACATTTTATACATATTTTATATAATTGTATATACCATATTCAATTCTGCAAAGAATTTTTTAATTCAGAAACGGACCGCACCCAAACGAAATTCCGACAATTTCCACGTGCATACACATTAAAAGAAAATTGACCGTAGTCGAATGCTGGAGTTCTTCCACATAAGAAGAATTGATATAAAGTTTTCTCACTCGTTTCAGAAAGAAAAAAAAAAAGAAAAAAAAAGCAGTTCTTTTGCCGTCTTTTATAACGTAACAAAATGTATTAATTAATTAATTTTCTTTTTTCATTTATTTCCTCATAATTTTTTGGCACCCGAAGCAGCAGTCGTATAAATGTACACCCAAATACCTAGCTATATATTTTTTATCGCAATATTATCTTACTTGAGGACATTTTAATTTGCTGTCTACTAAAAAGTTTCATACCTCGCGATGCTCTTTTTCATGATGTTGGTATAGCATTATATATTTTCCTTTTTTTTCCCCTAACGAACTGACGGTTCTAATTATCCCTTTGTATATTAGTTGTAATTTGAAAAATTCGTTTTTAATTATCATTACGTATAACACGATAATTAAAAGGGTTGAACTCGTGAAATTTTACAACTCTTATGTTCCCTTGAAAATATTTAAAACAAAACGAAAAACAAAAGGAATTGTATCGCATGAAAATGAAAAACAAATGAAATAAAAATAAAGTTTAAAATTAGAAAAAGAAAGGATAATGGCTAAACGCAGTTATAACGTAGATAACGGTATTTTTTCTATTTTCAGGAAAAAAAAGACGCGTCGCTCCGTTGGGTGACTGACTACTTTGTGGCGAGCAGCGATTCAGCATCGTCGACAATACTCTTCTGTAGAAGTAAGAAAGTGGAACGACAAAGAAGCCGAACAGACGGCGATCTTCGACTAAAAAAGAAAGAAGGAAAAAGAAGATTCAGAAATATAAAAAAAAAAAAAAAAATATGAACATTGCGTGAAGTAGTGGGATATAACAAATCAAGATGGAAACCGAAGAACTCACTCGACTGGTCGACGGTATCTACAAAGTAAGCATAACCCTTTCCGTTGAATATAATTTTAGGCATATCGCAGGTAACCTATCGTAATTTACACGCCCACATACCCTACGCGCGTCCTGCATGGAAAAAGTAATAAGTTTAATTTTTCTCTCTCCAAAATTTTTTACATCATAAAAAGAAAGAAGAGAAAGCGAGTGAAATTTTTTTCTCAAAGTTCACCAATCCCGCCCCACGCGACACGCTGATAATTACCATCTTTGTAATTGGGCCTTGGGGTGTTACGATAACAATTAAGAAAAGTTTCGATCGTCAAGTCGGAGCGTCTCTTGCCTCCGGCGGGTTATTCTGCATCATCTGGGCGAACCTACTGCAGAAACCTTCGCTTTCTTCGAAGGGTGTGAAAGGGTTGCAGGGGGTGGTATAAAGTTACCCCGATGTTAGGTCGACCGTTTAATTAGATTATTTTACACCTAATCATTTTAGCTTCGCTCGTGACTCCGCAGGAGTTCGCGTCCGAAGGAGCCGGATGATTCAGAGCCGAGCTATATTTTAACATTAATTTTTATCGTACTTTTTTTGGGGCCATTTCGTCTTGCCGATTCTTTTTTTTTTTGTTTTTCTTCTCACCTCACCGAAAAACGCGTGTAATATGTAAGGATGATCACCTCGTACCTTTATCTGCAGCTGTTACTCCAATTATCTTCTTTTCAATAGATCGTTTATGCTGTTCAACGTGGATCAAGATTGAGAAGAAAATAAAAAATTAATTAACTTATCGCTCGAATGAACATTATACTTTATACACCAATTCGTTACGTATACGTACATACGGTGTATGGTATCTACGTGAATACATTACCTGTATTTTATGTGTTCGATATCTAGATCATTCGCTGCAGTTCGCCCGCTCTTGATCTAAGATCGTGACTTTTTCCAAATTGAGACAACAATCGAACACGTTGACAAATAATTTCAATCGACGAAATCAAACTCTGTGAGTTTCGCAAGTTTAAGGAACAAAAATTACACTTCCGCTTCCATTATTCGACTCTAGTAACTCATTATTTCCAATACACATGTGATCGATCGTTTCCCCGTTGGAATGTCAAAATTCAATCGTGAAGAATGGAGAACCAGAAAAAAAAAATTGAAAACTAGATTTAATTATCCCAGATACCTGTAATGGACGGTCGCTAGTTGAGAGCCTATATGTGCCCGAGTAGAAAATAAAGTGATCCCGAAGGGTGTTTTTTTTTTTTTTTTTTATTCGTTTTTTTGGCGATGCAGCCTATAGAACTTCATCGAGTGGTTTTGTGGTCTGTGGCTATCCATGTATAAATTTAATGAAATGACCAGGGAACAAATTATATAATGGAATTTTCAGGTAACTCGTTGTAGCTGGATAGTTACGTGAGACATGGGACATAGGATATAGGTATAGGTATTGAGGGGGGAAGAATTTGAGGGAGAATTTTTTCAGCTCGCGGAGTTTGGTGAATTGAAAAGAAAAAGAAAAAGAAAAAGAAAATGAAAATACGGGAATAAATGTAAAATATCAGACGCTGTCTTGTGCTTTTTTCATAAGTTAAATTACCGGAATCCGCCTGAATCTCAAACATTATTATTATTATTACGCAGGTAGGTATATGGGAAATGAAAATTTCATGAATTTTCTTGGAAAATGAAAATATATTATGAATTTGAAGAATATTCACGTACCTACCTACCTATGAATCGCAATATCTCCAATACTTGGAAATCGAGTAGGTCGCGGGGCGTATTGCATATAATTGGCATAGCGAATGATTTCGTATATACCTACGGTGGTGTACATAAGGTATATTATAGCAAACCATGACGGTGCTTGAATTACAGGTTATAAGGGTGGCTTTTTCCACCGTGGGGGAAGTTGGTGTTGACAAGTGACCCCCTTGGCGAGACTATATCATGTACAGATATATACATATATGCAGGCGTAGGTGTATATAGATCGTTGGGCGTCGCGAAGTGCTCCTCGACGGGACGAATATATATATATATATATTTCATTCCCTGAATTTCCCCCGTTATTTCAGTCGTTTTCGTCCCCCGTTTTTACTTCCTATTTCGCCCCGGTATACCTCGGTTACGATATCACGATATAATATCCGTCCCCTTTCCCGTTTCTCTGCACCCTAAGGACCGATCGACGAACGCGCCAAACCTCCGCTCCCGCGGCGGCTCCGAAGCCGCTGCTGCCGCCGCCGCGCCGCGTCGCGGCGGCCTAGGTATAGTGGATATTAATTGGCATCCGATGTTGCTCGATACGCCTCGTTTTCCTTCTCATACTCCTCCGTACTCGAACCCGATCCTCATCCTCATCCTCCGATATACCGTAACTCAAGTTATATACATCCAACCGAAATACACGCGGTTAAATAAACCACTTGCATCCTGCGCGGCATGTGCATCTATTACAGTCCCCACCACCCCACCAGCCACCCTCCGACGTAATTCACCGCGATATTATCGAATCCGGGAAATCGGCGGGATTATTATCCAAGTTATTATTATTTGATCAATGACTCCTACAGGTAAGTACATGTATTGTGGGGACTAGACTGTATTCGATAGTGGGCGTTTCCACGTTAACTGCATGCCGCACCTGTCCCTCGGCGATATGGTCGGCGATTTTATACATTTTTCTATATTCGGTGTACCGAAATTTTAGCTACCTGTTTGTTTATTTTTTCTATTCATTTCGTTTTTTTCCCACCAAAGAATTA
Source organism: Athalia circularis (assembly GCA_963978495.1). NCBI lineage: Eukaryota > Metazoa > Arthropoda > Insecta > Hymenoptera > Athaliidae > Athalia > Athalia circularis. Next base: position 27,181,974 of record OZ021699.1, read on the forward strand.
TGCAAAATTGGACAAAGTATGAAGAAGGTGTGAAATTGATAAAAATTTTAACGTTAATTATTCAAAAATTTGATAATCATTCCTCGCAACCATTAGTGGTGATTCAATTTTTTTTGTTTTCTTATTCTTTAACTTCAACATGGTTTAAAAATAAACAAAAAAATAAAAAATTTTCATAATCTTTTGTGTACAGTTTTTCTTTCAAACTTCGATATTATATCTGTGCAGAAATAGCTCAAGTTTTATCCTCATTGTTCATTCCATTTATTTTATTTATATATTCAATACATAATAGCTGAGGTAATGTAACGATAAGTATTTAATATACATACCGTATATAATAGATTGCGTAAGTTTTTCTTTCCCTTTTTTTTTTCATTTTCTTTATTTTGTCTTTTTCCTAAACCAGAGTGAATTGGCGTGTTAATTCAACGTATAAAAAAACCACGTAGTATAATAGTATAGTACACAAAAAACCATCAGCCTGTACAATGTTACGGTGTATTATTATCGGAGTGTAAATGAAAAGAATTCTGAAACGCGATATCGGGAGATCGTCAAAGTATCGAGTAACAAATATTACACATATATCGACGCGATCATTCCGATAAATCAGAATTGACATACGCGCCTTTCAAATCCGGGCCAATTATTCGATTTCGTCGTATTATTATCCTGTATCAAAAATTAGAACAAACAAATAAAAAGGATAAAAAACAAAAAACACAAAATAAATAATTAAAAAGACAATAACGAATAACGAGAAATACGAAATAAATTATACGTCTATCGTATACGTTATTATATATAACGGAAAATTTCAGTACAGGAATAAAGGGAAAAAAAAAAACAACAAAACATCGAGGATTTGCATAACTGCAATTTTATTATACAATTTTTAATTGAAACAAAAAATGCTTCTCAATTGATACATCACATACTGCGTATAGTGCGAAATATAAAGAACTCTTTTTCAAAATAAAAATGGTATCCCGGATTCCGGTCTGCATCAGCGAATATACGTATATACCTATACCTATGTACACATCATGGTAAACTATATAGCGATAATAATAATATACTAATAATAATAATAATAATAATAATAATAATAATAGTACGTAGTTGTAAAAGCGATGAGGTATTTCTGCGAGGTAAAAATGAGATAAAAAAACGAAAATAAAATGAAATAAAAAAAATAATAAAAGATATCTCATAGCTATAGGTTGGTACCTATAAATGTATTTACCTGTAGTCGTGAATCAAATATAGAGGTTGTATAACGTTTTCTCGCCTTTCCAATCTCACAAGTCACGAGCTGCCTACTCGCATTGCTTGCGTTACACCCGCTGCTGCTGGTGCTGCTGCAATTCTAACAACTATTTATTATATCTTTAGTGTATTTATTATGTGTGGATGTATAATAGATATATATATATGTATTCATAGGATAGAACAACGCGAACTTTGAAATTCTTTCGTAACATCATGGAATATTTCTCCGAAGCTTCATAACCGTCGCCTGATTTGCACCGATGGAGTTTGGAATAATTAAAACGCCACGTTAGCCGGCGGCTGGTATTTCGTTAGATAAACGAAAGAAATTACAAAGGGTGAATTTTTAACCGAGAGTTAAAATGATAATGATAACATAATAACGATATGGAATATGATCTTCCGTTAGTAATTTCATTTTGTGCGGTTAAAATGATTTATCATACCTACGATTCTACTACGGTTATACGAGGGGCAGCCGAGGCGTTAATTTACGCGTCAGCGAACTGCCGTAATTAAGATATTTGCCTAATATACGCGCCGGGATTGCTTTGAAAATAGTCTTGATGAAGAGTGGAGGAATTGGACTGATGATAACTATCAGAGTCAGTTAATACAAGTTTGTGTACGTCACAGCCTGCCCATCATTTTCTACGACAAATTTGTGCCTAACCCGTATACTATATACGCGCATAGATTTTAGACGCATTAAAATTGAAGCCTGCAGCTGCAGGGAAACTAATAATTTATAGAGATAATGTGGTGCAGAATTTCGCAAATTCCTCTGCGCGATTTTATATGTATGCACTATACCTGACGATGAGTCGTCTATCTCCTGCTACGTTGATAGGAATTTTGTGCTGTTAGAGTCAATTTATATTTTACTTCAACTTTTTTTTTTCCATTTATCACAAAATTTACTAGGAAGCTTATTCTTTCCGTACATTTATTCACGTTGTTATAAAATGTCAGGTTAAAAAAGTAAAAAGAAACTAATCTGTAAGTCGCTTCAATTCTTTCTCGTAAACTTTCTTAAGTTTATTTTTTCTATTTATTCATTTTAATTTGATATTTTTTTTTTCTATTATTTTCATTTAAATCACGTTTTTATTGCTCTTTAAATTTAAAAAAAAAAGACCTATGAAGTCGATAAGATAATCAATGCAGACATTATTAAAGAAATTTTTTCATTTGTTTTTTTTCTATCCGGAGTATAACGTACGTATATTGTGTCACAACGACATGTGCATATCGAATTTTTTTTCATGGATCATAATTGCGTTAATTTGCATATTTCTAAATAATAATCGTGATACAAAATATAAATACATTTCTTCGATTCACACAGCATCCCACTAAACATTCCATTCGTTACGCCATCTGCCCACCTGTTCTCTTCAGACAGATTCCTTTCTTTCTGTATCTCCGTATTTTTTTTTCTTTTTTTTTTCTCATCTTATATTTTATTTCTTCTACTTTACAACCGTTACGATTCATTAATCAAAATATTTGTGCGCTTCTTGCGGTTCATGCGCTTATTTATACTCGATGTAAATCGATGCCGCTATACAATAATTAGTTTCCGTGTCTTGAAAACAAAGAAAAATGAATAAATAATCATAATAAATAAAAAAATTTAATTATAATAAATGAAAGAAGAAAAATTTCTCTTCGCAACGACGTGCCCAAATTTGTTATCATGAAATAATATGGAAAATTGATACATAATTCAATTGAGATAATTTTGCTTTGTATATATATATATATATATATACATGTTCCTGTAACGTCAGCATCGTTGTATTGGGAGAACCTGATCTCGACTCTGATGAACAGGTATTTCCATAAAATCTTATATATAGGTATATTCGTATAAAATAAATAAACATTTTATCGCGATGAGGGTATCGACCTTTCATTGGTTTCTTGCGAAGGAAGGTGCGTCGACGAATATAAGGCGCGTCTCGAATTTACATATGACCGTCCTTATCCTCCATCCCATATCCCGAGCTTCATTTTATCTTGCTTTTTCCCCTTTCTTTTTTTTTTGTTATTTATTTTTAAAATCATTTACCCTATTTTATTTTCAGTTCGATTTTGAATTCCTCGGATCTAGCGATAAACGTCCTTACACGTTTCACCGTAAAAGTATAATATTTTGTGCGAAATTTTCTATGAAACATGCAATTAATACGATTTTATGGGTGCAAAATACTCGTAATACCTATAAAAGAGAGGGTTATAAGTGAGGATAGCTTGGAAATGGTACCGCAAGATGAAATTTATGGTTCCATTGGGAGCCGCAGGACAACAATTGCAAGTAATCTCGGACCTGCGGTGTGGTAAGAGAGTTTGCGATTTATCGTCTCCACCAACCACCGACCTATGTGCAAACCTATGTTATAACCGGCTCAGAGATCAACGAAAAGGTTGACCCCGTACGCCTAGCCTAATCTAAGTTAACCTCGCACCCGAACGGATGCAACTTAAAATATATCTATAACGTTTTTCAAAAGGTATCGATAAGACGATCTTCCAAAATCGCTTTGATACAACGAACGATTTTTCGTCGTAAAATATAATGTCGGTTTGAAAAGTTCACGCAGCATCCGTAGCAACTGCGGCGCAGGCTTAGAATGTTAGGAGAAGATCGTCAAGCTCGGGGAACATTGTAGAAAGTCGCTTTCGCTGGGTGTTTGTGTACACGTATATGTAATGTACGGACATACCTGTACAATAATTCGTTTTTATGTATGTAGTGCATACTTATAAGTATACGGGTCTGGTATTAAAGTCTGATTTTTAAATTGACCTACCTGTCTCGGCTTTATCCTATTCGTGATTCGTGACTAGATGCAATTTTCACGATTTCGTGACACGATAATTATACACATAATACTAAAACGTATTTACTGTTTCCTGTACATATGTATATGGTAAGTATACGTTACAAGTACACACACAGGATACCACAGCTGCAACTGCGGTTTTTTTTTATTTAACCTGCATATCCTTCTTTGACTGTATAAACCTATTCGATACCTGCGATAACAGGGTGACCCACTAATTTTTACACACGGTGTAACGGTGAGATTGATATGCCAAATTTAAAAACCGGTTGATAGCGTTTGTACAATCGAAGAAATTTAGAAATTCGAGAGGACGAAATTCAAAATAACAGCACCGACGAGAACGCTGAAGAAATCGGTGACAAGTTTGTCGATGAAGCAACAGCCGAGGAGCGTAAAGAGAATACTAGTGGTTGTAATTATCATGAAAAAAATTACGAAGGAATTAAATTAGTTACTCCTAATCAGTGATTATCTACGAAGAACGCGCAACTGACGTACACCCGGTTAGGTCGATTCTGAATTGCTTCGCGGCCAAGCTCGTTTGGACAACTTTTCTTAGCCGGCCCAGCAACACGAAAAAGTTGTCCAAACGCACGCTTGGCCGCGAAGCGATTCAGAATCGACCTAACCGGGTGTACATACACCGAGATTCTAACGAGTAAAAATATGAATCTTTCGAAACTACTTTTTCGAAATTCCTTTCACATTTTTACCTCATGTAGATAGACAGTCATAGAATTCCTAATTATTCACGTTGAAAAATTCATTTGCAAGTATATTATACATATATATTGTATTATATATTGTACATATGTATATTTATGAGCGTGTAATCGTTTAACCCTTGTATAATTGCAATTACAGATTAATTACACTATCGCAATTTGAATTACGTTTCACTTGAAGTACCCGAGGCGCATTCCGAGCCTCATTGAATCGATCGATATAACTATATTACCTCTATACAATCAGAATCAAAGAATAGAGAATAAGATAAAAAGGAAAACGAAAAAAGAAAGCTCGATCTACGCTGCCGCAATAGTTATTTCAATTTTTATTTAATATCAAATTAGTTGTACATAGAATTACAGTTGATTATAATATTATGATATTCAAATAATTTGTGGTGCACAGCTAAACCGAACGAATTAAAATATCGTAAAAATAAAGAGGGAAAATAATTAAAGAAAAGAGATTAATTACCAATTAACGTTGTCAGAAAGTGTGCTTTCTATACACGTACATATAAACCGGAAGTAGAACGCGCTATAGGTATATAAATTTTATACGTATTTTTACGCTTAGATGTTATCTCTGATTCTAATTTTACATCTATATTAGCTATAGTAGTTTTTCAAATAATATGATAAATGTGGCAGGAAATAACAGAAATCAAAAATCACGTACTTTTACTATAAAAAATTCCCGTTTTCTCATATTCGACATTTTTTTGTACACATACGATCTATTATACATCTTTACATTTTATCTCGTCCATGTATCACGTTATAGAATTAAACAAAAAAAAATCGCATTCGATAGAGTATGGTATATACCGTATATAAAGGTACATATAATACATACGTATATTACGATTTCAATTTTATGTTGCCGGGCGCATGAATCACGGGCTCATATTTTATCTCCCTCGTAATATATAATATTGTTCCTTATACGTGCATTCGTTGTGCAGATGATAATATCGCGATGCGTCGTCATATACATGTATATATGTATCATATAATATACCGATGAATTTCGACCCTTCCTTTTTTTTTTATCTTTTCTTTACTCTCCGGACATTGCACACGCGTATCGCGAACACTTACCTCGGATCTCGTGCGTTGAAAAAGAAAAAAAACCGAATGGAAAACAAGAAGAAAAAAAAAAAGTTATTTCGGATTTCCGCACGTCTCCGCAATGCAAATAAAAGAATAATTTATATACTTTCTCATAATCGCGTTAGCATGATCATTTTCCATACATACATAATTTTTATACATATTTATAGATATATTATTGTGTACTATAGATAAATTTGTGTTCGATTATAATATTTATAAAGGTACATAACTTTCACCGAACTATATTTATTCCAGATTATAATATCGTGTAATGCAATGTTAATGTAATGTTTAATGGTGATGAATTTAATAATTCATTGGATGTATTTTTTTTGTTTTTTTTTGTCATCACTGTTCACAGCTGCATGCATTTCCTTTTTTCTATTTCTCTTCTGTTTTTTTTTTTTTTTTTTTCACAAGGACAAGCTGTTGATCTGTAATTGCATGTAAATATATAGAAGAAAAAGAAAAAGAAAAGCGGATCTTGTATTTACTGCAGTATCGCATGTATAGGTATATCTGTGTGTATATATGTGATACATGAGCCATTATCGACAACCGATTATGGAGTAAATGTGAAACGTGATCCTGAAACTCTCCACCGACTCACCTATATTTCTATCTATTTCGGAATAAAGTGGATCCGGGAGATATCTGGATGTTGATTTAGAGAGTTTAGCTTCTACAGCTTTTCCGACTTGTTATTCCGCCACGCCTTTGGAATACAATTATTCATATAAATTACGTCATATTATTCAAGTCATACGTTTGAATAATATGACTTAATGATCATCTACCGAAGGCAATGACCGACCTTTAGCACCGTTATTATAATAATTATTTTTGCTTTCCACATGAAAATATCGTCGTTAGTTATTGTTTTATAATATTCATCGTGTTTCGAGTGAAGGTGTATATTAAATCACGTGACAGGTGTGGAATTTTTAAATAATCGTTCATTTATGATGCAGCATATGATGCGCAAAATCTCGCATTAACAGGTTATAGAGTTGTACATAAATTCCTATGTCTCAGCTGAGCGGATATCATCCGCCTATAATATATGCGGCCTTGAAATCGTGAAGACGGTTGTAAAAGATTAAAAAAACAAATCGATTCCGCAATCTTATGAATCGATCGATTATATTCTTTCCGAGAACTTATATGCGTGATTTTTTTTTAATTTTTATTTTCAATGATATATTATAGGAAACGTATCTATTGGTTCGAATAAAAAATAACTCCCTTTAAATTTTAGTGAATCTTAACGATTTTGGATCTCGAATATCAAAAATCCGGTTTTCATAAAGATGCATGTATAGATGACGGTTTCTCGAAATTGTTATACGCACAGTTTTTTTTCATATTCTCTCTCTTTCAGCATATGTGCAGTCTGTTGGCTGTAATTGGATAAATTTTAAACGGTGGATTAAAATCGCAAAGAACTGCATTAAGATCATTGGTATTCAATGGTAATTTTATTATTCAATTATAGTAATTTTTAAAACGCGATGGAAAAATCACCTCGCGGGGACAGCACAGTTTCTGTGGCTGCGCAGTGTCTTTTCTTTTTCCTTTTTCTTTTTTTGCATTCCATCCAAACGGTTACGCTTGGAAAACTAACGCACGATCTGTAGTATGTAATATAATTTACGCAACCGATGTAATTCGAGCGTGATGGAAAATCGTCACGCGGATTAAATCAGCTTACAATTAGCAGTTACGTACCCAGTTCGCTAAACCTATAAGTAGACAGCATGAGTCAGTCACGCAGCGATCGTAGCATCTTTTATTACACGAATGTCGACGGGTATTTTATTCCGAAGATCGAAACCACGGTTTTTTATTTTCTTTCTTCATTTTTCCCCCATCCAGTAAATGCCAGCTTAATTAGTGCGTTGAAATTAAACAAAGCTGCAATTATAATATACAACAATTATGCAAGTTGGTGTATAAAGTTGTGAAAAGTCCGATGTTATATACATACCTACTACATATTTTGCTGCAGGGTGCAAGGGTTGTACAAAGTTTTCAGGCTATGTACGATATACCTGGTTGTAAAAAAAAAAAAAATTATAATAACAAACGTAATAAAAAATATATATATTTATCAGGTCGCTCCTCTATGGAAATGTCATTCTTGAAATTTGATGCTTCCCTGTAGGCTCAAATTGTTACAGGAATTTTGAAGAAGAAGAAAAAAAAAAAAAAAAATTTACCCATCAAAGAACTGTTAATTTCAATTCTAACTATCTCGTCGTGGCCTTGCAAATTTTCTATTTAGTTAACACGGTACCCATTTTGGTAAATGTACTCGTTGATGATACGAGCTTTTTCTTACTATATTTCCTTTCTGTTTTATTTTTGCTTTTCTTCTTTTTCGGGTTTTTGAGGAGGTTAATTCCGAGCGACACGATGACAAAACACCCGAAGTAACTGGTAAGACTCACACCTAGTATGTATGTATATATATGTGTATACTTTGTTGGGTTATACGGTGTTAACGAAATAAAGACGAATATATATCATTTGGGAAATGTTGGTGCGGGGGTGTATAAGTGACTATGTCTGTGTACATATAGTATATGTATATAATATATATATATGTTGCTTCTGCAGAAAGAAAAGGAATGGAAAGAAACGAAAAGAAAAGAAAAGAAAAGAAAAGAAAAGAAAAGAGACGAAAAGAGTGAATGAGGATATAAAGAAGGAGAAATAAAAAATCAAGAGAGATCGCCCACTCGGTGTAAGTAAGATAAAGCACGTCCTTCCCGCTCCGTGAATTCAGAAATGGCCGAGAATGGGATATCCCAAAATATATTCTTCACTGCATAGTGTATACGACGTGTACCACGTGATCAGCGTATATACTCCGGTATATATTCAAAAACTAATTTACTATAACTCACGGAGGTATTCACGCGTGATATAATTAAACATTAATTAGTTTGATCATTAACAAGTCTGTTATCACTCGCTATAGGGAGGCGCGCGATAGTCTTTGCCTTTGTTATATAGAGAAAAGAGAAGCAAAAAATAAAAAAGATTTGGAACTGCAGCATCGCGATGATAAGAAAGAAAAAAAGAAGAGAATATTGACTTGTGAAAAATCGAGCATTGATGATATTATATAAAAGAAAATGGGCACGAGAGCCGAGGGAATCATGCCGGTGGATTTGGAAGATTCTTCACCTATTTTCAGGGTAGAAAATTATTTTTTTTCTTTTTTTCACCCTCAAGGGAGACCAGCCACAGCTCTCTTATCTAATGTCTCTTGGCTCCAATTATTCCACCGTTATCGAAACTCTCCGGTCGAACCAGGGGATCAACGAAATGAAAAAAAAAATATAAAAAAAATTGCGAAAAAATCACTCGCGGCTTTATGTACGAGTTTCTCGATTACTGCGTGCTACGTACAACATATATATTGTACGTGTGTATTATAACTTGGGAACCTTAGCTAGAGAAAAAAAAAAAAAAAAAAGTCGTTAGGTATCGAAATAGCAGTTATATTATAAATTTATCGATCAATATACAAATAAAATAACTGATTTAATAATGCGATCCAATAAAAAAAAATTTTCTATACAACATCGCGACCGCATTACCCCGATTATTATTTGCCATTATTTGAAAAAGAAAAGAAAAGAAATCGCGTTAGACAGCGAACTTGTATAGGTCCGCATAGTACGATGTTGTTGAATCGAAAACCGAGATAAAAAAGCGAGATCTTCGTATTTACAATTATCATATACATACACATTATAAGTCGTATTTCATGTCGCACATAAAGGTATGTATCAACTCACTTTTCCTTTTTTTTTCCAATTTAAAGAAGCAAAGATCATATTATGAGTAGAAACTTGTGACTTGTGTTACTTTAGACGAGTGAAATCCACGACGGTTGAATAATTGCAGGTTCTCTGTATGTATTCTCTAGGTATATAAAATTTGCGTACATGTGTTGCTCACACGTATTCATATATACATACGTGTAATTTGTAAAGAACTTTGATCCCTGCAAAGACTACGCTAAATTAACGATCTCGTTAAAATAATAATAATAATCATTTCAAATATAATTCCACGTTTCTGCAAAAGAATATATATATATATCTTACTGCTGCAATACATAGGTACTCTACTATTATACGAAATCATTCGAACTATACATATAGTAGGTACCCACAGTTGCAGATCATAGAATTTTTAAATAATCAAATTTTAACCAAAGTCGTAAATATTTGAAAATCATTTTTTTTCCCCCCATCCTAAAAATCCGAAGGAAGCGATCACATCGCGTTGTAAGATAAATTCAATCTATGTAATATACGCGGGTATATATATGTGTGTGATAAATACGTACGGCGATAAAATTTGAAAACTAATTATTGAAAAGTGTGACAAGAAAATTCAAATTAAAGAGAGCAGAGAGAGAAAGAGAGAGAAAGTGGTGAAATAAAAATCTTATACACAAGTATAGGTATGCATGTAATCCATAAATAATAATACATACCATCTACCACGTGACATACACACATACATATGTGAATATGGGATTGAGGGTAGTTGAGCTCTCGTCTTGTATATACGTTGAGAAGAAGGGGCGCCCTAGAGACTCACTTCTTCGGTGTAGACGTACCGAGGATATATGACGCTGCAGCAGCTATATATAATGTACACATACGCGTATGTGTCCACATATTTGATATACATACACAGCCAGCATATATCTGGTGTCAAGAATATGTACGACAGGCGAAAAGTATAAACTGCAGGAAAGAAAGGGAAGAAACTAAAGAAGGAAAAAAAGAAATGAAAAAAATGGCGGCTGGGATGGGAGGAAGGAAAAGTCAGGGATTATACGACGTGTGCGAAAACCACCCCCAGTAGGTCGTATATACGGAATGAAAATTTTTTTGTTTCTTTTTTTTTATTCATATTTTATGTGTATATCTACATTGTTTTTTTTGTTTTCTCTCGTGTTTTACCGTTTTCGAAGATGCATGCAGCTGTAGTTTAAAACTGTACGTGCGTTTCGACATTTTGTACAACAACTTTTTGTCGTGACGATCATTTTTTATGGCAACGGTGTATAAATCCTTGAGGGAAAACACGCGGGTATGTTTTCGTAAATGTATAGCTTGTGGGAAAAAAGGATTCGCGCAATTAGAGAATCAGATACTCAACTATATTGCGTTGAGACCAACCTCCGGTCGCAACTCAGTCCCTTAGATATTTTATCGCGCGACTCGTAACCACGTTGATTTTTATCTCCGTTGTCTACTCACGTTCGATGATTTCCCGCAAGTATATAATATACGTTAAATGTATAAATATGCGTTAAAAAATCTTCAATACCTGCCTTATTTCGTCGTATTCATGTTGGTATGTATTTATTGACAAGTTATATGTAATTATATACAGTCGCGGTATACATTCGGAGGCTATATAAACGTGTATATAATAGCTATGTATTTATTTAGCTCGGATATCTGCCACTGACGGTGCTCAGATAATTACGCAATTTCCTAGATACCCAAAGCGGCATAGAGATACCTATACATATACTAGTCTCTCTGCTGCAGGTTCAGTTAACGATATGATATACGTTTTTTTGAAACACTGCAATTTACAAATTTCAGAATCTGAATTTTGCCGCTATATACCCCTAAATTCCATACATCTACCATCGTTCCAGAGTATATTAATCGACTTCCAATATACTCCTGACTCGCTCGTTTTAATTACGTCATCGCAATATGACGGGATATCGAATTAATTTCTTTTCAATCACGTAATAGATCAGCTCTTGTAATATTTTGTAATGGAAATAAATTTGATCATTATTTGAGTACGGTATTGTGTACCTATACATGTAGTTCGGAAATATCAGTATATTTGCTGCAAAGCAGGCGTTCAAAATTCTTTCCGAATCGTAGTACGACTTATTTCCGGTATCGACGCTAAAGTTAGGTTAGGTCTCGTCCGGCGTTTGGATTCCAGTCATTGACATCATCTGCATTGTTTTTTTTTCATATTTCTGAACTGCATGTAAAAATGCCAATAAGCTCGTCAGTGATTTATGTCCACTTTGGTGGGAAGTCTCAAAAATTTTCATCACATTTGACGCAGAATTTTCCGAAATTATTTCAGATTTCACAAAAGGTTCGATCTGTATATAAGTTTGTTGGAACGAGACAGAGCAAAAAAAAAAAAAAAAGAAATGTTAGGGTTAAACTTCGGTCGAGTTGGCACATGGTATACAGGTAGGTACATCGAAACTGCACAGGTCGTTTCAGGCACATAATCAACCTGGTTTCAGGAAGCTGTTATTTACGCGGTTCAGTGATCTGCGCGGCATACCATAGTGGCGTAGCTTTCGCTACTATTGCACCTACCGCAGTAGTAGCAGCAGAATTCAAAAGAGAAGTGGTGGTGGTGGTAGAGGATTCGTTGCCCCGAAGCGTCAAATTCTGGTAGCCATATAACCGAAAACGTGCAGCGGTGGCGGCGGGTTCAAATTGTAGGATATCGGAGTCTACCGGAAATTGCGGATTTCAACCCGCCAAGATAGATCGGGGTGTAGAAACGGCGTGCACCGTTTGTCTATTCGGTTAAACCGCTTCCGCGTCATGCAGCGGCACTGGATGCAGTGTGTTCGGAAATCTCGCGACTCCTTCCACCTGAAACTATGTAATACGTATATACACGCATACACATGTACGCGACTACGTAAACCTTTGTATACGTGTGCAGCAACAAAACTATATCCATCGCTTGTCTACGACTCGGTGCAATGGGGGATAGGAACGGTAACTATAAAGACACATAGCTACACTCTGTATACATGTATACGTATACTAACTTTAACGTTACACCTATTTCCAGTGACAGTATATATAATATATATAGGTATGCATATGTATAATATCGTGGTATCTACGTGTGTGGTATACATAGGTGGACGTACCGCAACGTAGTTACGGTTTATGTTCAGTTCAAATCCGAACGTCGAAACGAATTTCCATCGGAATTCTCCGGTGATGCTAGAAGTTCCGAAACTATATAGCTAATATCGTTCCTGATCGAGTCAAACGTTTATTTGCCAATGCGGACTGAAGATCACAGACTATTTTTTTCAAATCATGAATATGGATGAATTTTTTTAATTCATATACGTAATGATATGAGTTTCTTTTTCATTATTTTTGGTTTCTCAAATCAATGATCGAATCGTCGTATACTTATCTATGTATATCACATATATATATGTATACTTTATTTTAATTACATTAGCTGCATCAACATCATATAACACATCTGGAATTCACCACAGTTAATAATATAATGGTCGGCACTTGACGTTATATACAAGAGCGGTAGGGTATATAAACTATACATACCTCGTATACATTATATATATAGGTATAGTAGTCAGGTAGTCCTGGGTATACATACGCACGGTGCGGTACGTTAATTAAGAATTATTGCGACGACTTTTTGCGCGCTTATAACCTCAACTGTGCGCCCGAGTTCTCGAGGGGGAGAAAAACTGAGAAGTTGTCGACACGCACCACGGAGGCACGCGTATCAGATGAAAAAAGATGATAGAAAAAAAAAAATAGAATCGAAATAGAAAAACACGAAAAAAAATGAAGAAAAAGGATATGACTGGAATATTACACACGTGTATGCAGCGCTCATGAATTTGCATGTAAGTTATACAGGGTAGTGAAAGAAAAGAACTGGCGAATTTCAAAATTTGAATAAAAAACGATCAGAATGGAACTTTTCTTTCGTTTTTGAATTTTCAAAATATCTTCATCCCTTGGAAAGAAATACGTGCTTAAAAAAAAGGGTTTTTTTTTTTGCTAATAAGTCGATGCCGAAGAATTTTGATACAGATTTTCCACGATCACATTTACAAGGACAAGGACTAGGATCTTGAAGATTATATGCGGTAATTTATTCACCGCAGTAGATTTCCAAAATTCTGGACATTCTATTTGATTGAATCCATTGAATAACCAAAAAATTTGCGAACTGTCATTTGACAAAAAAAAGGTCCTTTCCGCCAGTATCTCGGCGACCGATAAAAAATTTGTACAAATTTTAAAATCAAAAAGAAAACTCTATTGTTTCAGTTCTCAGGAAACTAAAATTTCAGTTCAATACCTTCAGATTCTATGTACACATTTTAAAATTGGCTACAAATTTTTTTTTTTTTCTCTGCCGTTGACTTTACATGCATGTATAAAAAGAAGAAGAAATTTTCTGGGAAGGAGGAAAGAATATAAGAAGAAAAAGATCAAACGGGTGCAGCAGAGGGGCGGAAAAGGGGGAAGGGGGCTTGCGAGGAGGCAGACTGTAATGCACGTACGCGAAATGCGTTTATCGAGGATTTACTGCACTTTCAGCCGGTCTCCGTAACCGGGTTACGAGGATTGAATTGAGAAAAGTGTGTTTACGCCCTCCTCTGTACCTTCCGCCCCCTCCGTTTTCATCCCCGCGTGTAACGTTTCCATCGTTTTCGTCCCCTTCTCAATTTCTTCATTTTTCAACCACCCCTTTTTTACATCGTCGTCGTTCGATTGGTATATCGAGCTGTAGTTCAGAATACAAATTTATTATTTACCTTGAATTTAGAGAAAAAAAAAGAAGTTTTTGAAACAGGGAAACTTTTTTGACGATGAAGCACGCGTGCGGTGGATATAGCAGCTTTAACGCGTGCAGGGTATTACATCTGATTAGTTTTTTTCTTTCAAATTTTCACCTGTAATAAAAGTGAGAAAAAATATCGAGGATCACGTAGCTGGGCGAATATATAAAACTAGACAAACGTATATAATAACGAACAGCAGCTGCAGCAGTATTCGCTAGAAAAATGTCAGGCGTTTCTGATTTATCGGCAAGTAATAATATTGCAACGTGTACACTCTTATATCCCAGATATATACATATACCTATATATGTATATATATATCCCACATACAGATGGAACAGAAATTTACAGATATACATATAACGAATAAATTCACGTATGAAATAATCTCTTACCTTTGCACGTGTCAGATTTATCTGTCGATTTATCTTCTTATATTTTACTCGCAGTTCTTGTCATGAATTATATAGATATATGATGTAGGTAATAAGTTCTTACCCGACAATCGCGGGTACATTCGGCTTTCTTTTCTTTTTTTTTTTTCTTTTATTTTTTCTCATACATTCTGTCCAAGGAAAATGGAAAACTTACTTACTTTTCTTTTTTTCGTCTTTTTTTTTCTCGAGACGATGATAGTTCTAATTATTTTCGTAGGGATTTTTCCTCCTTTGAGGGAAAGCCGTCCGGGGCGCTTTAAGCGTTTCTGAGTACTTAAGATGATGTACTCCACGCCTAACCATCGGGAATTATACGTACCTATGGTATACTATGGGGGGTGAGAATATCCCGCTGGAAGACCTCGGGAGAGATATATAAACAGGGAGTCGCGGAACCCTTAGGCGCCTTAAAACCCTCAGGGACGACGTCGCATAGTTTGCTTTAGTCACGACGACGACGACCTTCGACTATATACACATGCTATACCCACCTTATACTCCTCTGGAATTTCCACTTTGATGACGTTTGCCTCATCCTTTATACATGGTATACAGGTATACATGGAATCTAAAATTGCCCGCCGTGGATAGAAACACGTGCTTAACGAGAGCTGCTGAAAACCGGAAGGTTACTTTAAATTGAACTATTGCAATATGCGCATGCGCTTCTGAATTGTTAGCTTTTAGATAGTTTTCATTTTTTAGGGATACATACGCTCTTCTAACTTGACTCTTCCCCGCCGCCAGAAATACGTATAGCCCTAATTAAATTAAGATCATCGAATTTTCCAACCCTCTTCGATTTTAACTCGAGTCGTTCTCATGTTTTTTAATTCCATTTACTTAACTCCTGAGGGGTTTGCCCTGACGGTTTCCAGCCCTCGATTATACAAGTATACTCATTGACTAATGCGACGTGTGAAATAAAATTTTTAATTCGATATTCCGTTTGAAATTTTTCAGAATATTTTGGATAAATTCAATCCAGGAGCGAGGCAACTCATCAATGCTGGGAAAGCGTACTTGAAAGCTCTACATGGTGAGTAAATGTTAAAAAAAAATTGATATACATATAATGAAATGAGAAAAAAAATAATAATTTACACGTGAAAAAAAAGAACCGCGAAGACACGAGAAAGGGCTACGAAGAAAGTGATTGGACCATTTTGTTATAGGATGTATTCTTTTCTATTTTTGGTTGCTCATCCAATTAGTCGGTATTTATTTTATCAGATGATTCCACCCCGATTCCCATGGTCGCCCCTTCGGAAAACTAAGTTATTTGGTTCGGCTGCCACGTATAGGGCGACGCGACCACATTGATAACGTTCCTCGTTTTCTATATATGAGCATACAACAAACTGTTTGTTTTCTTTAGCGCAGCAATGAAACAAGATACATATAGGTACCTGTAGATATACATAGGTATAGGTGTGTGTATAGCGGAACAGACACAAGAAATCTCGTTACTTCTAGCTGAAACGGAAGTAGCGTCGTGGCGATAAAGATGGATTAAGGATTCGAAACAAGAAAACCAACAAAAAAAAAAAAACAAAGAAACATCGCACGGAGATTTCCCTTCTATTTCTATTTTTTCATTTAAACTTTCATTTTTCCCGTCTCGCGATTCGTGCAGCGTACCTATCTATGTGTATATAGACGTATATTTATGTATAGCTTTCAATAAATCTGTCACAAAGAAAACGTTGATATTGGCAGCTAAATCCTGCAGGCGCGTATAACTGTAGAGAAAAATGCATAAATATAAACTCATACCCCCTGAATGTCTCGTGATGTTTTTCCATACGAAATCTTATATGCAACAGCAAGCTACGTCGCTCAAAATTATAAGGTTGAACTGAGCGATATTGTTTCTCGAAAAAATACTCCTCGTCGTCCCATCTAATCATCCTACTACGTTCCGACAAAATCCCGGTTGTAAAAAATCAGCAGATTTCCAAAAACGCCAAACGAAAAAAGAAAAAAGCCAAACTTGATAGAATTCAAAGGAAACCTCAAATTTCGAACCGATGAGGTTAACGGAAAAAAGTGAGCAGTGATTCGGATGATGAAAGCTTCTAAATTTGAGCTTTGATTTTTCGTTAAGCTCTATAGGTTGCTAGGATACTAAGCCTCCCTCGATGGTCGTCAGAATCGAAATCCTAAGCCGGCATAGTTCGGTCGACCTGCACATCGCGTTGAAGTCGCCTTGAAACTCCGGTGCGGAAAAGCCGCGGGCTGGATGTGAAAACACCGGAAAAATGTCGGGGCTTAAACCCCCTCGGAGGATGAATAAAAAAAAAAGAAAAAAAAACGAATCTATGAAAAAAAGGTACAAAAAATAAAAAGAAAAAATAAAAAGCGTCACACGACAAAAAAAATCCGTTCGGAAAAAAGCCGCTGGACTAAAAAATGGACTGAAAGAAAAAAAGTCACCGCACACTGCACGGATACACACATCGGAGATTATGGGAAAAATTCTATGGGCGTCAGATCGGCACGATCCTGTAAAGTAAAATGTATAACAACCCCCGAAGCTATGGCACGTACCAAACAAAACTCACGCGTCCTCATATATCACGCGTGCATGTGGCAGATAAAAAATGGAAACAACAACAAAAAAAAGGCGAAAAGAAAAGAGAAAAATAAACTATAGGCGAAAAACGTCAAGGTTTGCACGAGAAAACTGGAAAGACTTTTCCCCGCAGCTATCTTGAAGATTGCGAAATTTTTCGTAATATGGGAAATGGGTGATATACTTCTTACTTTATTCGAAGAAAAAAGAAAGAAAGTATATGTGAGGGATGAAAGGGGGGGGGGGGGAATGATATAAATAAAGCAGAGAAACTGTCGCTAGGGACAAGTTTTGAGCGATGGGTCGGTAGGGTCGTCAATGTATGTTACGTATATACAGTAGGGATCTGTATGGGTATGTAGTTTTGGGATAAACAAGCCTAAATAAACACGATTTTCGATGCACATCCCGGAAGACGTTCGTGCGCTATGGTGTAACATTTAATTACAGTTTTCCCTAGTTTAATTAAAAGACGAACGTTATCCTATGTAGGAATCAGGCGCGTTTACACGCGAGTCACTATAGATATGTTTGATCCTCGGGAGTTCAAACGCGTCCTTGATTATCCTTTTACTGCATCTAACTACGGTGCAGCGTAGAAAGCTAACTTTGCGATCAGCGTTAGAGAGAGTTCGCTGTTTTTGCCTGTGTACGATATAGGTATATTTCATACACAGTATATCTATCTGTGTATATATTTATGTACCGTGTCTTAATCTCGTTAATCTCTTTATACATCAAACTGTCTTTTTACCCTTTTCTCCGTTGATCCTGATTCTGATGCCGCGTTGCTGCTGCAGTTAAAAGTAAATGTCCTGAAAGTCCAGCGCTCGTAATCAGTGATCCTTTGTACCAGCGCAGTGTATTACCGACTTTATACTTTCTTGTTTTTTTGTTTTCTCTTCTTTTCTTCTTCTTTCTTTTTCAGTTACTTCATTATCATCGTAAAGATTCGCAGGGAAATCTATTCGTATAGGTATGGCACAATTAATTTCTCGCGAAATTATTCAAACTAGATGCAAAATACGCATGAGAGTCATCCGCAGGTATTTTGATAATATATTTTTCTCCGAAAGAATGCAAGAAAAATGAAGCAAGAGTTATCTAGTACTTTTTTTTTTTGATTTTTTTTTGTTTCGCTTGCGATTTAATTCCAGTCACTTCTGCATAGTTTGTTTTATACTTTTTCATTTCCCGCGCGAGCAATAGCAATATATTTCACCCTCTCAACGCTCTACATCGGGATCCTTGTTATGTATACCTATATGTATTCCTTGTTGCTGTTGTTGTTGTGTTCAACACTGTTTGTTCTAGAAACTTGTGTGTTATAATACGTGTATAAGGAAGGACTCGTACAATATCTCATAGGAACGACGAGAGACAACTTATGCATCGTACGCCAGGATCCCGGAAATTCACGATTCGGCGTTATTTTATGGCCCTCGAGGATATATTCTCACTTAGGAAAGCGAATATAAGGGCAAAGTGCGAGGGGATGTGTACATACTTGTATGTATACGTTGACGTGGATCGGCACAGGTGCCCACAGAAGCGGGTTCGATATGCCCCCCCCCCCCTCCCCCCCGGCCTTCTTCAATCCTCGAGGAATCCTCAATTTGCAAATTTCACTTTGTGTAAATCTTCCTTAACACATACATACATGTATAGTATACCTAAGGTTAACATTTGGGGACAGTTATTCATCCGGAATTTTACATCTTTTCAGAATTTCAAGGTATTTTTGGGAAACAGAAAATATCCCGAACATCTAATTAACGACATTCGAAATGCAATGGATCAAGTATTGATTTGAAAGAAAAAGAAAAAACAAAAATCGAACATTCGAAAATCTAAAGCTCTGAATAATGCAACGCTAATACGTTATAACGTAGACGAAAACGTCGGTCAGTTAAAGTCACGTCTTCTTATTTTTATTCTCAATCTTAGACAGATATCACGATTTCTCGTAAGGTGCTTTCCGGTTTTTCTTTTTTTCTTTTCATCTCATATTCCCGGAGAGCAGAATATCATATCTGCAGAATATAACCATCCCTTTTTCTTTTTGAGTTTATCTTTATTTGCGGTACGTTTCTTTCGCGGTGATGTTTGTCTTGTCACCCTTTCTATCAAGCTTTTATACTTTTTCACGCGAATCCCGCGATCCTTTAAAGAAATCGACACTTTCCGAGAACTTTGTGTTCGGTTCGACAGTTAACATCCTTTTTATCTTTGAAAAACTAAATGAAATAATGGAAAGATGAAGAAAATATTTCCTTTCATTGTTCCGCGATTCGTCGACATCACGTCCAAGCAGCGGAGCTTAGTTTTCTTTTTTTTTGTTCTCTTTTTTTGTTCTCTTTTTCTTTATGCAAGTGGTGCGGAAACCAGACGTTCGGTTGTTCTACCCTCCGTAATAAAAATAATACAACGCGACACAATGTCTACAAAATGGAAAAATGAGAAGAAAAAACAAATCAAAAAAAAATTTGTAAAACAACTTGACGGATTTATCTAAAAAGAATGAAACGGTACAAAAGATCTGTTCTCTGTATATAGGTATATACTCACTAATTACGTCGTGTTGTTGTTGTTGTTGTCGTCGTCGTCTTCATTTCCGTAAAAAAAATAAAAGTATACATCTTCCTGTGAAAGAGAAAAAAAAAAAAACACAATATATAGGTATACAAAAAATAGAAAATACAAAAGACGCAGGAAACATGAGATAAATTTTCTTTCTTTAGTACAATTTTTTAACCTTAATTTTTACACCCCACGGTGTCGTGATCCTTATAATCCCAACGGTGTTGTGGATTTTATTTTATATCTGCTCGTTGCTTTTACGTTGTCGGATATCACGATAAATTATCAAACGTGACAAACTAATCTTGAGAAGCTTGCTTCGTAACGGGAATTAAGGGTGGTATAGGGAGGGGCGCAGACTTAATCGGCTAGTCTATAATTAACGTGTTCCGAGAGTGATTAAGACTTTGGGTATAATATGAGGAGGAAAATCACTTTTCTCATATCTCATCGTCGTTCACTTTTCAGCTAATTACCTTTCGAAAACCATATGTTCTTCATTCACAATGTAATTGAACAGAAAAAAGGGTGAACGCTCTCTGTTTGATCCTCAACTTTTTTTTCTCTTCAAATTGCCAATCACGGGGTCATCCGATTACATTTCTCTTCAACGACGGATAGTTTAATATAAATATAGATACGTCAATTCGAATATTTACGCGAATAGTATATTACGTCGTCAATTAAGAAGTTTACTTCGAATCACCGAATCTTACGTAAAAACTACGCGGAACCAGAAGCGATGAGCTTTTTCTTCTGCTGGATTGGAAAAGGCGAAAGTTTTTCCATTAAAAGAAAATATTTCTTCGTTTAATACACTCGTCTCGTCCGAATGATATAGGTATATATCCTAACCTAACCTCTACCTGCAGCTATATTCTCACTTTAAGAAGATCGGATATCGTTAAGTCCGTAAAACTTGCAAAGACTTGAAATCCGAGAAAAATAATTATAACAGTGATAACAATTGAGATATAATAATGGTAATTACGGTTAGTCATGAAAATCCTATGAATTCAGTCATGTAACAAATACGATTATGTACATTCTCTTTGCGAGTCGTCGCTGCAGTAGCAACAGTGCGGAAAATATAGCAAATCGTATGAAGTCGGAGGATCTGAAGTAGAAGAAAAGAGACGTTGTCGAAAATGATACTCGCAATTCTGCTGCATCGGGTTCTCTTCGCTTTGGTGCCTGAGTTCGCCGTGGTATGAGAATTCCGTTAGAGCGGCTAAGGAAATTAGACTATGGAAATAGTCGCAGAAGTAAGATGAGAAGACCGTTCGGTGTTCACTGTTTATAACCGTTCGCAGTAACTAACGTGAACTTTGCAGGAGAAGTAAAAGAAGAAGAAGAAGAAGAGGAAGAGGAAGAAACAGAAACAGAAACGAAGCGAAGAGTATTGGAGAAATCGCGAAGGAAATGAAAACTCAACGAAGACGAAGGAATTTAATTGTATCCGTTGAATCGAGCAGCCGAACGAAGCAGCTCTTTTGCCTCGCGAGTTTTCATTCTTAAACAGAATTAATTCGTTCGTTTCGAAGATTTTCCATCCTATCTTATACTGTGCATACCTACCAGCGTTTTCCACTTTGCAAAAGAGATGGCGTATACGTATATGTATGTGGGTACATGTGTCTGTACTTTCTTATATAAGTTCTTAAACTTTAACACCGTAAAATGTACATGTACGTATAGTATATGTATAGGTATATAGATATAGCATTCGCAAACTGAGCTTATATTCCCCGTTCCTTTCCAAACGCCTAACTCGGTTATTGCAATTCCTAATTTTATTCTGGCACTTTGTCAGGAGAACTTTCTACCCTTGTGGCTTCTTTTACCCTCGGAAGAGATTTTATGTTCAAAAGACAGTTCCAGATATTACCGTGATAAGAACAATCTTATCCCACGTAAAAGATAAGGGAATAGAAAAGAAAAGATTATCTACAGTAGTTTAGGAGCGCAGCCATCGCAAATTCGATGCGATAATTTCCACGGTACGAAGAACCGTTTGTTTGCTAAAAATTGATTTTTTTCTTCTTACTTTCCGATCAACACTTGGCGTTTTCGAAGAGTCAATCGTTAGATTTCTTTCATAACGATGAAAATTGTCCACGATTATTCATTGGAAAGGAGAATTTATCGTCGCTCAGCGGTATATAGTTTCTAAAGCATAAGGTACACGCGGTGCAATGGTATGCAGCTAAAATATCTGACTCAATGCATAGCACAGTAGCGCGCGGTTTATGTACGTGAAAAGCTGATGGTATAATTCATATTGGCTATGCGGCGATAGGCGCCACACCAATTTACAGTAGTTTAATCTACGTGGGATTCTCCGTTCTCTCGCAGTGCAAAGCACATAACATAACAGGTATAAAGGTACATAGCGGGATGGGGTGCATAAAACGTGCACGTGTTCGTGCATGCGTATATATGTATACATGTTGTATACATTATTGCACATCGCAAGCGGAGTATATAATAGAAACCCCCTAGAATTCAGGAGTTTGGAGTATAGTGATCGTATACACCATCTCCCGTGCCATATAATCAACGAATTCCCGAATTCCCAACCGGAGCGAATCCCATCGTGGTGCACCAACGGAGCGCGGCTAGAACTACCCTCAGGATATCCAGGAACAGCTGCAAAAGTGTCGGGGACAGACGACGAAACGACATTGTTAGACGCGGAGTGTTTTTATTTTTACTCCTTTTTTCGTTCAATTTTACCACGTATAGGTATAAGCGGAGTACAGCACTTTTGCTCTGCAGGGCTTGAGATTTTCATAATTGCTCTTAACATTTTCATCAAAATCTTAGATCTTTTCCGTAACGAATGACCGCTTGAAATTAGAAGGAGAAGAGGAGCTTGAACGTAGGCAGAGGAAAACCGAAAAATAAATTGTAGACGACGGGTACGCGGGACACGAGAGATTAAATCTCTTGGGACGAAGGACCAACCTGTTGCGAATGATACAATTCAACAGAGCTCGCGAACAAAGCGTGAATTATGTACCGAACGATGACGGGCAACCCCCTTTGATTTCAATTTTTTATGAGTGATGAATTTAGCCTCCTGATTCATAAATTATACCTGATTATAAAGTCAAGGGTTTTTAATTGCTCGTAAAAACAAGAAAAACAAAACAAAAAAGACAAAAACAAAAGGAAAAGAGGAAAGATAGAGAGAGAGAGAGACGTGACGGAGTCGAATTATACTACGTAAGCCAGAATCTTACGGCGCAAAGAGAAGAGGCGTGAAAAATTCATGCATTATACGACGGTATAAGCCACCGGATGGGGCTTTGAAGGGGAGTAGCAGCAGCACCAGCAGCGACGCGAGACTCTGGGAATAATTTGAAAAGTTTTCTCGTTAAATTGCTCAAAATGGTTTGGAGAACAAACGAGCCATCGAACGAGAGCAGGAGAGAAAGATATTCCTCGTGTTACCGCTACCCCTGTTATTATGCTCTGTCTATTCGTATTCGAAATGCCACAAAACCGATGGATATGATCAGGTGTAGGAAATATTTAGGTACATACGAAGAGACAACCCTCCGTCCCGTTCTACGATTAATAGATTACAGGAACCGAATGCAGCGTAACCGAAACTAATTTCAATCATCTGCACACACCCAAGTTTTTTGTATCGAATGTCGTTCGTGTTCGATGAAAGTTGTCCCGAGAAAACGTTTCTTTTTTTTTTTTCTTTTCTACCTAACATCGTGGCGCGTATTTCTTGAAGAAAACTGAAAAATGGATGAAAATATATATATGTAATTCATAGGGAAAGGAAGAAAAGAGAATTACGTTAGTGATCACTGCGCGTCTTGGGTCCAACGTTTTTTGTACATCGTTTGGCTCTGAGGCCAAAATCGGTGGCCAACTTTTCTAAAATTCATAATTTCCTTTCTCCCCTCAGAGTAGCTATACGTGTATACATCCATTCATGGATATTCGAAAAATGTAAATAAAATTTACATTTTATACGGTAATCAAATTTATATCCTTGGATATGAGAATTTCCGTCTCGAATGATCCCGCGATCCAAGGATTCGACTTTAAATTATTATATTATACTAATATATTATATGTCATGCTATATAAATGACGAAACGTCATGCAAATAATAATAATAATAACAATAATAGTAATAATAATTTTTCATAAATATTTATGATAGGAATGCGGTTTCCGGCAGATCGTTCGCTCTCGTTTTCCTATGTATGTTTATCCTCTTCCACCTCCGACGTTTTCAAACTCCCTCTTACCCTAAACCACAAGCACAGCTCGCTACCGGCTATTAACCCTCAGGTCGGTCGGGCAATTCCAACTTTCCAACCCCATGCGCGCGGCATCTGCATTTTGAAAGTCCTGTCCTATCCTCTGTCACGTACGTCCGTCAATCCGAACTATATCAAACCTTATACTATACATGACCTACGCGCGTTGCCATAACTTTGTAATAGAAAATTTTCCCCCGTAAAGTTCGTTGCCCTCTGCAGCCTCGAAATTTCTGACTTCCTTTTTCTTTTTTTTTTTACACGATCCTCGATGGCTGCCGGTATATGAAAAAGTGTAAAAATTTTTAAGACAGCTTGTTTTATCATATTCCGTCATAAAAAAACTAAACGTGAAAATTCTTTTGTAATCTTCTTTATTTAGACAAGGTACATCCGAATAACCATGAATATTTTTTTTTTTTTTTTGAAAAGTCTGTGACACTCTGCTTGCAGACTTCACGCTATGTTTTTTACTTGCAAATTGTTCATGGTATTATAACAGTTGAAAATCTTTGGTAGATTTTCCTTAATTGTAAGTCCTTGGGTCATGCGATATACATGTACCAATTATTACGACTCTTGACCTATTTCTTTATTTCATCCCGCAAACAAATGCAAATTTGTTTTTATACCATATATACCCGGGAGTACTCGTTGATATTAATAGTTTTTTTTTTTTCAGTTTACTGCAGTAAGGAAACTCGAATGTATTTCAATATATTTGAACCACAACTATTGAAAATGGGTGTAACTGGCTTGTTTAAATGTTATATTTTTTCTTTTTGCACAATATAGCTGACTTTGCGAAATTGGGCTAAGAATGAAAAAAAATGAACAGAAAAGCTATTTGCTTTTTCGAGTCTCTGAAACTCGCGGAAACCTTGTCAAATTTGTGCTATAGAAGGTGAAGAATGCGAAGAACAAAAATCCAAGTTACGCAATTCTGGGGGAGGGGCTGACTTCGGATGAATTAATTTCTGTTTTGACCTGAAATTGTATAATGATCAATAATTAGCAATAAGTCGTCTAACATACTGGATGTAGTCGGGATGAACGATTCTTCTGAATCATTAATATCACTCAGCTATAGGGGAATCAGATTACAAAGAATCCATCTAGCGCCCG
The DNA here is from genome assembly GCA_963978495.1 of Athalia circularis. Classification (NCBI taxonomy): domain Eukaryota; kingdom Metazoa; phylum Arthropoda; class Insecta; order Hymenoptera; family Athaliidae; genus Athalia; species Athalia circularis. The sequence continues at coordinate 27,207,616 of OZ021699.1, forward strand.
TCTTACTTTATTTGTCGTTCCCTTTTCCTCCTTCTCTTTCAGTCTTTACTCCTCTTCCTTATTCACGTTATAAAGGCATTGCATTTTCACGAAGCCCCCGAAGGGCTGCGCGCGCGAAGCCCCGAAGCTCCTTTCCTTCAACCCCCTTATTCAGTATACTTATATTCGTGAGGGGGTGCTTTTTCTTCCGTTGACAAATTACAATATAATTCGAAGCCTTCCCTTTTCGCCAGCACCTTTTTCTCGACACTTCTAGCCCCGCCCTGTTTGAGGGTGCAAGGAGGGGGAGGGGGGTATTTCGTATTTTTCACTGTAATTCAGTATTTCAGTTCTCACTGCACACCGTGTGCCGTTGGGAAAACTAGAAAAGCCTAGAAATTCACCCCTATACATCTCGTTCGACTTGAATTCTTTTCCCTATAACTTTCTAGGGTGTTCGTATTTTAGTAAAACTAAAACTGGTTCTGATTTCATCAACTTGAGAGTAGGTATTCCCTCAAAACGTTAAAGAGGAGAGAGAGAAATTCTCTCCTTGTTAAAGTTTTAAGCTCTCGGGAAAGGAGTTTGAAAGAGTAAAGGTGCCAGCTTTGCGTAGAAACTTGGCACACCAGCTGCTCTCGTTAATTCGATGTATATGTATAGCTATCTATACATATATATAGATATAAAGCTCCTTTTCCTATTCACGTCGGGTCTTACCGATTTCATAATTCAAAAACCACTCGGTTATTCCTCCACTCTTTTAGGTACACAGTAGGAACCGAGAGTCACGGAATTATACGACGGGAAAGTCTTAAATATCGCAAGACTTATTGCGAAATAAAAGTGGCCTACTTTGTATTTACCTTCTTCTAACCGAATCACACGATCCAAGGGAGAGAAACCGCTGAAACACCTTATATACATTGTTTTCCCAGAATTTTATGTAACGGTCCAGTAGCACGTAAAATCAACATTTGAAGAAACGAATCGTTGGCTAAGATAGCTCGTGATGAAACGAGGTGAGCTTTTATTCCTGAGAACCTTCAACGTTTTTCTTATATCACAGCAATATTTATATCTTTTCTTCTTCTTCCCTCAATTTTATCTCGGATTTCACCCCATTTTCACATTTCAACTACAGGGTACCCCGTATCAAGTGTCTGGCTGTTACATATCGCGTGTTTACACTTTTATTCGACTTTCTTTTCTTTTTTTTTTTTTGCTTTCTTCTCTCTTTGCTTTGATTTTGAATTTACTTACAGTGTACGGTGGTTTTCTTAATCAAAATCTGAGCATTACTCACCCATTTGTCACGACGTGATAAATCCTCCGTTCTCTATCCCGATGTACACGTATACATGTACTGTATCTAGAACGTAACGCAAAGTGACAATTATTCAAATTTAATTTCGAAAAGGGACGACGTGCTCTTATTCAAAAGACAAATTCTATTAGTCTTACACGAGTTAACGCGACGATGTGTTTCTTTATTCTAAACTACCCACCTACACCCTTCGCTTCAACAATAAACTCTACACTTCCAATTCCGTCGTAAACCGGGCTTATTGCTTTTTTGGGTCAGCTTTTATCAAGGAGCTTTCAAAACTTGCGCATCCCTCGGTGCTCTCAGACCGACAATAAATCACGTTAAAAGATTATGACTACACGAGAACAAAAAATAAGTGAAATAAAATAAAGAAAATGAATGAATAAATAAACTAAGAAGGTCCTTCGGGTATTTGAAATTACTTTTCGCAGTTTTCATAATAAGCGTAATTTGATAATGTAAATTAATTAAGCGGCTTTCTAAGTAGATTTTATAAAAAAAAGTTTTTTTTTTTTTAATTATCATAACATCGCGGAGGGACGTTACTGCGACACGAGTTGAGAAAAAGAATTTCAAAAAATTAATAAATGCTTGTTTCGGAAGAAGGTCCAAACTTTTTATACATAATTACGTTTACCGCAGCGTTGTATAGGTGGGTATTGTACGAGACGGAAAACAGAAAATTATATTTTCATATTTCTTCTCCAAAGGTTACTCTCGCCGTACGTTTTATTTCAGCCACGTGCTTACGTAAAGTAACGAGGTAAAAATGTACGATAATTTTATCAACGACTCGGAATGGTTTCAGTCTCTCTTCCATTTGCACATCCCTTTCGCTGACAAATTCTACGGACCTAAAAGCGGGGGTGACAAAAACGGCGTTACAGTAAGCGTATGTAGGGAGATTTTTAAAACTAATGTGAGACAATTTCGTTAGAGACACCGGGTGATAGCTTTTTTTTCAAACGAAAAAAAAAAAAAAATCCACCCTCCGTCCCCTTTATTTTTACCTCGATTGAATTATCCATACATCTATACAACGTACGCGGAAACAAATGAATAATAGGAAAAGTGACTTCTTTCGATTGCTTTGATTTTATTAATGAGGGGGAAAAAAAAATTAGGAAAAGAAAGTTTTCACGTGGTATATAATCGGCGCGAAAATCTTTAGGTGAAAAAAAGCTTGAACTAATTTGATTTGATCTGCACAAGCCGCAGCTAACTAGGTAGCCTCGCGTAGCGACGAGGATTGGATCGGATCGTATCGCATCAGCGTATTTTGAATGCGATTTCGGGGGATGAGGTTGCGTAATAAATCGCAAATTAATCCGTCTACTAAGCTACTGAGGGTGTCGCGCGATGCCTCTGATGCTATGGGTGCGCTAATCCCTGCCTGTCTGCTACGCCGATGTATATATATGTATATATATATGTATATAATGTGTACATATATGTATGGTATGTACGGAGGTACCTATATGTAAGCGAATAACGCGCTTCGACTCCGTTTCGTGCAGCAAAGGCCGAATTACCGCGCGCGTTGAGCTTCCGAGCTTTCGAGATTCGCTTTCGCTAGAATACGAACGAACCGCGACTGACGCTTACGAATACCTATACGCCCTAATTGCGTCTCCGCGTCACCAAAAGAGATAATTTCATTAACTTGTTACCCTTAAACCTGCAGAACTTGAGCTCATTCTAAAGTAGATCCGATTTCGAAATTCAGGCCTAATTAAACCGCGCATTGGCTTCCCGGGTCTTGCGCAAATTACGCGGAGAAAAAAAAAAAAAACTTAAATAAAATATATCCTGTAGTTGACGTTTCATTTCTTTGTTCATTGTTTTTGCTGTTGGTTTTTTTCCACCCCCTTATCTATCGAGGAAATGAAGTTTTTTTTTTTTTTTTTTTTTTGGGGGCGGGGGGAAATTTAAAGAATAAGGTAATATACGACTGCAGATACAGTATTATAACTTTAGGGGTGAACCGCCCTTCCGGAAAAAAGGGTACTTTTGTGCAAAGGATGACAAATTTTTATTATTTCATTACACGCTGTGTACCACACACGGGTTTTCCGAAACGGAAGGGATTTTCACCGTAAAGGGCTATAAGGTTAGGTATATTCAGAGTGTTAAATCCGGCCCGGCCCTTGGTACGCCTCTGTGTACTCTTACCCGAGAACACTAGGTTTTTGAAGAAAAGGGTTCAAAATATTCTGCCCTTATACTGCAAACGAGAAAAAGTTGAAAAAGAAGAAGAAGAAAAAAAATAGTAAAGGGAGAAAAATGTATAAAATGTGTCAACTTATTCAGGCGAGTTATAGGTATATATATCTTTACGATTGTACATAAGGAAAGGGCTCAAAAATGGGGATGAAAAATAAAATAGAATAAAAAAATAACTAGTACGTGATGGGAATGAAGAATCGGTACATCTTATAGCTGCATTTATATTTTTTCTTCATCGTTTTTTTCCCCTTTTATTCTGGTGTATGTAACAAGCGTATCTATATACATCGTTTTCATTTTATATAGAAAAATAGTGAGACAAAAAATGAAAGGAAAAAAAAATCGCATAATCAGAAATTAATTAATTTTTCATCATACCTACCTTTCCTCCGATAAAGGACATATCGTATCATAATTTTTTTGACCAAATTATTTTACAGGAATCACAGGCAAAAGGAGATAAAAAAAAATAAAATAAAAAAAAAAAAGCGTCAAGTTTCAGAGTCACGGGCTATAGACGATTTGGAAGGAAATCAGGCCGAGGTGATCGTGCGGCGCAGAGGCGGTATACGTATAGGTGAAACCTGAGAGGAAAAATACTTTAATAAACTCTTTGCAGAGGGGGAAATCAAATTGTGACGCGAATCATGTACCCTCCATAACTCACGGCGTGGTCCCACGCACACGTACATAACTTATATATATATAATTTATATATCTATATATGTATAATGTACGCGCCCACGGAATCACCACTTGTCCGACTTAAGTCAGGAATGAAGAAGGTCGGGCACGCTGAGACCCTGACAGGGGTAGTTTTAATATAGGGTCCATGGGATGCCATAGCGTCGGAAAATGCAGCATGCGCGGACGGGGTTCCCCCATTTCTCCTTTATTCCTATATCTCTCTTTCCTAAAACGTGCGATGCACGATCAGTTCGTGAATTTAGAAATATTAAAGCAAATTCTAGCGTTCACAACACGTGCCCATGATGGCCTCACGTTTACATAATTCTATTCCGTTCCTTACACCTATCGTGCACATAACTATATATATGTATAGTACGTTACACTCAAATTTTAGGAACGGATATTCGGAGGTTAGACGTTTTCTGCTCTTCAACGGCGGCGGAGATACCTCTACCCTAAATTCCTGTGTGCTTCGTGTAAAAGTTACGCAAACTATTCGTCGCTATATACTTTAGTTTACCCACTTCAAACTGCAGTTGTCAGTTGACTTTTAACGCTCTTACGTATAGATACTCATACTTTTATTACACATATAATATATGCGTACATCACGCCGGCAACGAGGCCCTTAATTCTTCTCGATGCCGCAGCACAGCTGCGGACTCAAAAATTATCGCGGTTAACACTAGCGGATTAAAACAGCTGAGGGTGAAGTCGAGCAAATATGAAAAAAAAAACACATAAAATATTAATAATAATAATAACAATAGAAATAAGTGAGAAGGAAAACAGAAGTAATTTTTTTTAATTCGCTATAATTTCACATTTTTATGCCGATGACAAGCCTCCCTTCTCTCGTACTATATATGGGTACGCTTACGTCCTGACTGTAATTAACTAATAGGGTTAGCGAATTAATGATGTGGGATTAATTAGGTATACTGCGATGTACAGAACTTTAGACGAAACTGGGGGCACGATTTGGTAACGCATGCGAATGATGTACATACACATGTATTGAGTACAGTAGACTAAACAAACCTACGATCGAATAGAGTTCCATTAATTTATTTGCTATAAATATAAATATCAAGTATATTTGGATGATGAGTTTTGACCTCGACGATTCATCTAATTGAAGTTGTACAGACTGTATAGTAGGTATATAAAAAAAGAAAAAAGGCTCGCGCGTATTTAAATTGCGAGTAAAAAAGAATAAAAGAAAGAGAATTTTTTTCAACTTTTTTTTTTTTTGTTTCTAATATATGTAATGTGTAAACCTGAGGGAAAGTAATTCGAAGAATTTATTACTCCGAGAAGAAGAGAAAAAAGAGCGAAAAAAATCCCCCTTATTTTCTGCATAGTGAAAAGATTTGGTATATATAGTGTCGCAGGACTTGCGCATCATTCCGTTTTGTGTAGTGAAAAAAAATCCTTAAATTTATTACAAATACATTATATACATAGGTATGTGTATGTACTGCATATATATGTAATATATGTATTTTTATTTCACATACAACAAAAATATTCCGAAAAATTTAACGAGGGTTGTGTTTCGTTGTATTTACTGGTGTACCAATTGCAAGCGTCGAAAGTGGGGTCATCTCTTGATTCTGCGCATATACCTGCAGGTGATGTGATTTTTCTTTTTCTACATCTTCTTCCTATTTTTTTTCTTTTCTTTTTTTTTCGTTGTTTTTCCCGCTACGGGGGTAGTAGCCGCATGGGATATAAGCAGCTAAGCTGAGTTAAGCCGAGAACAGCATACGTGATACACAATACGGTCTACTTTCGGTAGAGAGAAAACGTTAAAAGCATCTTTACGAGGCTTCCGAAGATATAGGGTATTTACAGAGAGGAAATTTTACACGCCTAGATCTCAGAAATATATATAGTCCTAGGTACCCGTACGTGACAAAGGATTTTTTCTATTTTGCTTCAGGCTGATTAATATAAATATATCTAATTACAATTGAATCAGCGAAATTAAATCGTGAAATGTTTGAATCTGTTCTCAGCGACGGTATTCTTATATACATGTGTATGTAATAGGTATGTGTTTGTAAAACATGTGTAGTTATCACTTTATTGCAGGTTTTACTTTGTAAAGGGTAAAGTAAGTGCAAGCTTTTAGACGCCAATAAAAACTTATAACGACAAGCGATAGGAGAATTTAACGATTTCGCAGAGTAATCAATCCGTTTTATTTTTACTACCCATCTGAGGTATAACTTTGCGTGTACTACGTGTATACCGAAGTGCATAATTTTGTAGCTTGTACAGCAAGTGGGAAGGAAAATAAGTAATTTTTCACTTTAGTTTTTTTTTTTTTTTTTTTTTTTTTTTCGTACAATTACGCGCAATTTTACTGTAAGAAAAAACATAATAAATTTATTTCTATCAATTGTTTGTAAAGAGCGAGAAAAAAAAACATTATAAAAAATGTTTAAACTTCCGAACTACGACAGATATGGTTTGTCATTGCGTGCGTATACAGAGTATGGCAAGGGTAAAAATTTAACTTCTACAGCGAATTCTAGAAGCTCCAGATTTGATTCAAGCAGTTTTCAAATTTTATTCATTTACACACCCTTACGCATGGGCACCTCTCATACATATAAAACGAATATAAAGGGCTGGAAACCAGTAGCGAGATCAGGTTGGTTAATACAACCTGCTTCTGATCCCCTTCCTGAATCGTAAAAATCCAGGACTCGTTTTATACACACGTATATACGCCTTGGTGTAGTATATGTACCACGTATATAGGGACAATCGATATTTCGGTACAAATATATAGTCGCGAGAAAACGTGATAGGGTGGAGAGTAACCGATCACCTAGAGTTCGAAGAGTTTTCTCACACATATACACAGTATACGATATAATACCCGAACCCCTAAACTTAAACGCGATCGCGAAATGATCGGCTAACTTTGACAAATGAGTGTAGATCGCGAAGTGAGAAGAAGCGTGGGGTAAGAATAACCCTTAGCTAGAGTGAAAGAAAATTTATACAGTGACAAATCGGCGCCAAAGTGTTGAAAACCAAAAAAAAGAAAATATTGGAAAAATTTACCCCCATCGAGACGGAAAAAAGGCCTCCGTTCATAATACGGAATGTTTTAATTTCATTTGATGAAATATATAATGCGAATTCAGGAATTTTTCCCTTGTTTTTTTTTGGTGATTTCGTGTGAGTAGTAGGGGGTGGTTTGCAAGTTGACCGGAAAAATTGGGGTTCTGGAATATTTTTGGGATAAAGAACAAAAAATAAAGAAATGTGAAAAAAAAAACGACTCAATAACTCAGGTTTATGCGCTATGTCCGCCTCCCCTGAATCTCTAAACTGAAAGGTTTCTCCCGCCCTACCAGATCATGGACCATTCGCATGGAAATCTTTGTACTGTTCAGCAAACAGCAGCCGAAAATCGCCCCCACGAAAAAAAAAAAAGCAAAAAAAAAAAGATCCTCTGTGCACTTGGTCGGTCAAAACAAGACTACCATTTTTCTCTTCTTGATAAAGGTATTATTTATATCTATTCCATTTATGTACTACTACCTATATATTTATACATATCATATTCAACATGCAAAAAGCTGCGTTTCACTTTTCACGACATGTGACGTATATTTTTCGATTTTTTTTTTTTCATACAATAACGAGATGTGTATATTTTTTTGATTATATCTGCACGGATATTTTGCATTTTCTCTCCTGAACGTAATAAAACTTCGAAATTAATTGCGTACACCAAAAATTACTTGTAATAATTTGAAAAACCTCCGGTCAGAATTTTTTTTGTTTCTTCTTATGTCGAGTTTTTCCGATTTTCATTTTCTTACAAATAGTCTCGTTATTTGTTCAGGAATCTACCTTTTTTTTCTCATTCGCGTAAAAGTTTTTCTTCTTTCTAATTTTGTCACTGAATTTTTCAACCCCAAGATTTTTTTTCCATCGATTAATTTTAGGTAATCTTCCTACGCTTTTGATCAAGATAATTAAAAAAAAAAACTATCTTCTGTAGCCCACTTACCTACCTTCTTTTCAAAATATGATCTATCCAATGGATAACAATTTTGCAAAATTGAAAATGAACGTCGTCAAAGCCTTCCGATCGATATGGACTAATGTATCACCCCTATATAGCCTTTTTTATCTTTTTTGTTTCCGTTTTTTATTTTTTTTTTTGTTTTTGGTTTTTTACCACGCCACACGCTGGGATTTTTATTAGCATCCTATTCTATTTTGGAACGTGGACAGAAATCTTGATTCGGATATTTTAGGGACGCGGACTGATAACGACTCATTTGTTAAAGGTCGATCTTTAATTCTCATGGTATTCTCGACGATTTCACGAAAGGTGGTACGTGTACAAGTCCATAGCGTACACAAATGCAAGATACGTAATATATAACTACACGTCCTCACTTTGCTTCTGATTTCGCTTTCGCTTTACTACGATCGACGTGATAAATCACAAACTGCAGTTATACTACACAGAACTGATATCAAAATCATTTTTCGGCATCGCTGCAACCAGCTACACGCTCTCTCGGATAAGCAATATCTGAAACTATCTATATAAAAGACGTAGTGAAGGGGACGGATTTAATCTTAGTTATTAGTCATACAAATATATACGTATATAATCTATATCTATATATAATCCAGTTGTCTCGAGAAAATATCCTCATCAATTTTGTCTGCCCGATCGATCGACAAGGAAGCAAAAAATAAAAGTATGAAATGTCTTCGGTTCTGATTTCAAGGTGCAGGGGGAAAACTTCCAGGACTTCCGTGAGAAAATAATATATGCAAATTGGGGTGTACGGTGTGATTATCCATGCATCATATACTTTGCCCTCAAGTTAGATAATTGCCATCTTGGAAACCTACCTGTAGAATTTCAATGTTCAAATTTCTCACATTCCTCTTACAGCCGTTGCATGATTCCGGTAAATTTCTCCATGACTTTTTGGCTCGGCGATGCAAGTGAACACCGAAAAAAAAAAATCAAAGAGGAAGAGGAAGAACAAGATTTTTTTTTTTTTTTTTTTCTTCCAATTATATCCGGTAGTTTAAACAGGGATGAAAAGACGCTTTGTTATTATACAATTACGATGTGACATAAATTATTCAAAAGTCTAATTATACGACGCCACCTGGAGATTTTTTTTGTGTGATTTTTTTTTCTAATTTTTACATTATTCTTTCTTGTTTTTTTTTTTTTTTTGTTTTACCTTGACTACTGGTCTTTTTTTTCATTCTCTCTTCACCCCTCTCGTTCACCCTGTCAAAACAATCACGAAACGGGAAACGCTTTGAAGTATTTACATTGCAAATTGGGACTCGCGGATCTCCCGTCGCGTCGCGTCGTCGTCGCCACACACAGTGCGGTTCTCTTGCTATTCTGTTCTAACTTCCCTCGTGACACCCGGCGCACCAGCGTCATGCTCATGTTAAATTTCTATCTACATTGCTAAAATCGAACACAATCTAGGAACCGATGACAACATAAGGGATATTGTATTATTATCGCACAAAATTTGGTCAACCACGTCGGGAGCAACCCGAGGGTGAAGCCCAATAATAATGAAAAACAGACGATCAAGTGGAAACGAAACTCGAAAAAATATGCAAACCGATGTGACAGACGGTTCTGTGTCATGAGGACTCAAAGCTCAAAGGTGAAGAAAACTGGGAAACGTGGAAATGGAATTATGCTTGTGTCAAATGTGCTCATGTCAGACGAATCGAACTTTAAGTTTGTTTCAATCGTTTAGGGACACGTCTTTTCTACAGATATATTGCTGTGAAATTTCGGGGGAATCTCATCCTTTCTTACAGCTGCGAAAAAGCAAATCGCAGGGAGAAAAATTTTATCGGATAGGAAAAAAGAAACAAAGAACAAACGTGAAAGGCAGTTTAGGGCAGATTATGATGTTCAAAAATTTGTTATCCTTGTCATTTTTGTATGATAACGCTTTTTCCAACACCTCGGAGGGTATAATAATTTGTCGAAAAAATAAATAGAAAAAAAGAAAAAAAACCGTAGAGTCATTTGTTAGCGAGATGTTTTCATTGAAAACCGAAACCGATTAGAGAAATTAAATTCTATAACTCACAATTTTTATGAGAACTACACTTTCGGTATCGTAGTGCAAAGTTTAATCGTCTTCCGTTTTTTCAACTTTATTCATACCCGTTTATTCCATTAATTCGTCAACTGTTTTGTTTGTTGATTTTTCTTTTTTTTTCGTATCATTCAAGTATGCACACGTATAATAACGTACCCAGATATGAATATAGCCGAGAGCAGATTAAAATTTTCTGCAAAAACATTTGTTATGTGCTTTGTATAGCTTAGGTGTGGAGGATATAAGCTCATATTATTTCTTGCCCTGCGTTAGCGCATACAGCAGCAGTGTGATCTTTTTTTTCATTTCTTCTTTTCTTCATTTATTATTATTATTATTATTATTTTTTTTTTTCATATGAAAAATAAAAATGCATGGTAACAGGATCTAAAGGTGGGTTCGTATGAATGTATGCTATAATACACACACACACACACACACACAAAGTGCATTTCTCGTTTCGCTACTCGTGAAGTTTAATGTTAAGTTTTCCACTCAAGAATTTTCTACGGAATTTATGCTTCATTTACGCGCCAGCTACGTTTCTCATGTATATATAATGCATATGCACACGTACATATATATCCGTAGACACATAACCTATAGCCGACATTACTGCAGGGAAGTAAGTGGAATGTAATTCATGTTGAATACACAGAAATGCACAGTTTTCAGGTATCAAACTCCTACTATATCTTTTACTTTCTACCTTTCCTCAACCTCTTCCAGTTCTCGCTGAAATACCACCGGTAAATATGGGGAAATATAAATGTGTAAAGTACAGTCACGAATGTTAAACGTTAAAGAATGGAGAGAGAAAAAAAAAGAGAGATAAAAATGTAAGGAAAGAAAATTGCGCATCCACCGCAATGTTCGTTCATATTTTATTCTTTCTTCGAATAAAATATTGTTATATGCATAATTCAATGTAAACTATTATTCAAGTACTAATTAAACTAAACCGTCAAATAAAATACTTCATTTTTACCGTGTTATTATTTAACGAGTCGTTGTTTTCAATTGCCCTTCCACCTATACTATTTTGAAGGTTCTTTTTCACTTTTTTTCCATTAATTATTCCTACTGCATTTTCCTGTTAATTATTATCACAGTTTTTTTTCCGCATTCGTTGTTATTGTTAGATTCTCTCTTCTCCCCCCCCCCCCCCGTCCCTCTCTTTTTCTCTCTCTCTCTCGCTCTCGTATCGTACCCTGGCATTGCGGTAATTAATGAGAGTTTGCGAAAAACTCGAGTGTACTTTTTTGCGATTTGGCAAAAAAAAAGACCAGAGAAAAAGAGAAAGAAGAAAAAACAAAAAATGCTGCGTCAGGAATTGAAAGTTGAACTCTGATTTTATATTAAGTTTGAGTAATCGGTGTACGTGTATAAAGTACGTCGAGGGTGTCCATTTTAATTAAACCATTTTTGATCGCTCGAAACAATGGCGAGGGTAGAACGAGAAAAATGTTTCCTAAAAAGTCTTACGATTTTATTAAAGAGAGAAAGCCGATGCCGAAATAATATAGAGTAGAGCGATTCGTTCAGAAGAATTAATTGTGAGTTGGTCTTGATTTGATTTTGATAATCGACTTCTCGGGAGGGAAAAAAATTTGAAAAATTTCATCGAACATCTTGATAATTTTTCTTCTCTCAATCTTTGATAATTTTGTATAAAACTATTTTTTTTGTTTTTTTTTTGCATGACCTCATCTTTTCTAGTACCTACCTAATCGACATTTTTCGATAAAAATTAGACACCTTGTAGATCTGTTCACATACATATAGATGTAAAAAAGTTCCTTTTTCTTCCAACTCTGGTTCATCTTTTTTATGACTTTCTTCTCTTACTTTCATGACCCTGCGGTATAAAAAAGTTAACGATATGCAAACGACGTAGGTACAGTATGCGGATTTTGACGTGCGTATCTGTATGCGTTGTATATATATGTAGTTGAAAAAAAGTGTTTTGTTCTCGTTTTTTTAACCGATGACTTTCATTGATCTGCATTTATTTGAAAAGTTTTATTTTCATGCACCGAATTCGATAATCCTATATCAATTAATCACCGAGTTATTTAATTGCCGTTTATGTATTAGAACCTAAGGATTATAAGGTGGGTACATAACATGCACACACGGTTTACATAATATGTCAGCGTAATTCTACTCCGCATTTGGCAAATCTCTTCGAGTGAATTATAATTGAAACTTTGTTATTAGTTTGAATTTGATATTCTACTCTATCTATCCATCTATCTACCTACCTACCTACCTACCTACCTACGTACCTATCCACCCACCTACTCTCAGCAGAATTCCCCTCGAGAGAGAAGATATATTATAACGAACACTCCGTATTATTCACCTATCTCTCCTCTTACACACAGACTGTACTTTATTGTTATCCGAAGGACTTGAAATTATAGTTGGCAATTGTTCTATCCACCGTTGTTCGTTCGTTACGCGCATGTTACATCTGCACTAATCGTAAATCTGATCTAAACACGTTTAGTTTTTTGCCTCAGAGCTTTTTTCTTCAAAATCTTATATTATTCATTCTTGGATCGATTTGCTCCATATTAATCATCCTCCGATGCACCTACGGTCAATCTTATCGTTAGTATTAAATTTGCTATGTGTTCAGGTTGGTTTCTACGCCCGGAAATTATCACTAAATCAAGCAACCTGTCCGCCATATTATCTTCAATACATAAACAACGCTGCATATCATATGTCGTCTGCAAGGGGCTAATTCTGCAGCACATTATTATACCTGCGTAAGCTCACCGATCATTCCATTCTCTCTTATTGAATTGACGCGTGTTCCTGCGGAATATCCCGAAGGAATTATGTTACACGTGTGCCTGCAAATACAAGACGTTTTACGCCATCCATCGATCGAAATGTTCTTCTCATTTTTCTCTCGAATCTTAGGATCAAATTCAAGCGTTCCGACGATCGAAAAGATGATGACAAATGCAGATTTTCTTCCAGTTCTTTTATTTCAGAGACTTGAATCATTCATTGTACGTATGATTCGATCGGGATTGTCAACAAATATTGTTACGTATCGGATAGTTGTTGGGCATGGATTTTCCCGTATATATGTATGTGGTTTGCAACGGAATAATGCGAATAGTGAGGTAGTACGATGCGGTAGTCTGTGGCGGGTTGATTAGAAAAGAGGAGGAAGGGCAGTCCGTAGTAGTCTGCAGGATTCGGTGAGTCCGATGGTGAAATGCTGAGCAGGACTGAATTACCCCCTTTTCTTGTTTGTCGCTGGTCTGCATCAGGGCTCCTAGATTTCCTAGTTTCTAGGCCCTCTCCAACAATGTTACACACAGATATATACATACTCATTTCCCAGTTTCCATGAACCTGCAGTTACCCGACGTTTCGACCAAATTGGTAAACGCCATTTGCTATTCTCTGCCAGTCTATACGTATATGTATACCAACACACCATCTACCCGAAACACTGCCATTAATTTCTTGTCATGCAATTAAAACTATTACTTTTCAACTTTCGCTTAAAAACCATCTGTGTATCAAAAATCCAATCAAGGATGTCCCGTTCGCCCTTGAAAATGTCCTTATCCAAAGACAGGAAAAAATTCATTTTTCGAATTCGAGATTCTAAAAGACTCCAATCCGGGGAAAACTCGCGTAGAAATTTTCAGAGCGAGACAAACTGGAATTGAAGAGAGAGAAAAAAAAAAACAAAAGCACATCGCGTGTGCTAAAATTAAAATAGCCGCAACAATGAGCGTGCTTATTTCCGCGGTACTTTTATGGTATCGCTAAGACCTACGATTACCCTCAATTGTTAACCATACATACACCTATGTACTACGTACGTATATACAGGTATATATTTGTTGGTTAGCTGCGAAGCCTTATGGATACATAGGTAATATGAAATTCTGCTTTGTTGCCCAGCTTTATCAGCCCTGCATAAGGTGCTAGACGATACACCTTGAGCCTGAAATGCACACGCTAGATTGCGTGCAGCTTTATACGAGACTGCGATAGAATTATAGGTAATATATAGGGTGTAAAATACGTCACGATTTTGTAACGATATCAGTTCAACCCTTGTAGAGGCATCTTTCAATTAGTGGAAGAAAAAAAAATCCTATTTATTACTCACAATTAGTTACCTTCAATTAGGACTGAAAATCATTTATGTACAGAGAACATTTCGTTGTGAACATTTATAATCGTTTCAGAGAAAAACGCACCAGACACTTGAGAGCGAGAGGGAGAAGGAGAGAGAAAGAGTGAAAAAACACAAACGTGTAGAATATTCAGTTTGCCCCTTTAAAAACGTAGTTGATTTTTACACCGTATAAATAACTATCGTATTTTATCCGCTATGATCGTTTGAATAACATCCTAATAAAATTACCCCGACACCAATTACGTCCGTAGTACGCAGTAACGATGCATTGACACGTACTAGCGTCCCATGTGGTTTACAGTCTGCGATTACCATGAGGGGGAGTTTTGTGTAACTATACAGTCTGAAAGTCAAAAAGCCTCCGGCGTATTATTTAAACCCTCATGAGCGGAAAATTGTAACGAAATACTTCACTGGATGATTAACGTACTCCACGTCGGTTCAAACAAAAAAAAAATAAAAAAAACCCTGAAACTTTATACTTTTTCGCTCATTGAAATCATCGGTACCTTGCGGTTGAAGGGATGAAAAAAACAGAAAAATCATCCTCTCAAAAAATATCGTCCCAAATATTTTTTTCGATAAATGCCCGTGACGGATATTAAAGTCAACGTGTTAAAAAGTGCTGAAAAACTGAAATTCTCATAAAACCTTGAGATGGGGTTGTTTGTTTTTCGTGTTTTTCTCATCGAAAGAAATTTAGGAAAAAAATACGGTATCGAATGTCGACATGAGCTTTACAGTTTTGACATTTGAGCCGTGATTTTTTCGAATTAAAAATTTTTCAATCTACCGCAAGTAAAAATAAAAGAAAAATCCTGCCTACTTGTTTGGCTATCGTTAACCGTTTCCGACCTCACAGATTTTATTTGATATTCCGGTCGTTTTTACGAACTTTCCAGTCTATAGCGATCTACGAGTATGCGTATACCTATTATGTATGTATAACTGGGTATAGTTTCCTAATATCGAAGGTAGTCATGGGGTAAGCTAGCTATTTCGTACTCTTGAATATCCCCTCTGCAGAGAATGGCCACATTAGGGTTGATGGCCCCTCGTTTAGGGACGTTTATACCGTACGCAGATATTCCGGACGCTTCTCACCACCACCACATCACAATGCACAGTCGAACACGATCGTCCCGTACACATATGCATACCAATTGCGCCTTACCACTTTCACGCAAAGAAGAATTAAAAGAGAAAAGAAAATTAAGCAAAGGTATCTGCAAACTGGTCCCTCTAGTTCCGTTGTCTTTTTCATTTCTTTTTCTTTCTTTTCTCTACTTTTAGGTTAGGTTAGGTTAGGTTAGGTTAGGAAACTTATACATAAATAACAACTTTTCGGGCGTCTGGAGTGGACTGGATTGTCTTATGGTAACAGATTGGATCGATGTTTCCGGGCTTCTTGGCGAGGTTGTTGAAATTGATGGATGATGGATTTTTGAATACTACCAGATGACGCGTTCGGCAAATGTTAATACATACCCATAACTTGCCGTTTCCGGACTCGTATATATATATACTAAATGTATATTCACGTGTCATGTATAATATCTAAGATATTCAACATCGTTGAAACTTGGTTTTAGGGCACTAGGTTTAGTACCTCTTATTAAGGCTCTTGGAGGACTATCTGTCCGTCTCTTCCTCTTCTTCTCTCTCTTTCTCTTTCTCTTTCTCTCTCTCTCTTTGTGACGATGAGAAGATCCTACGGGAAAATGTCAACTGCCGCCCGCGCCTTCGACCCTAGAACATTTACCGAAGACGTCATGTGACTCTTACACCGTAATTGCCCTCGGGATTACTCTCATTATTATCATTCTATTATTATTATTATTGTTATTATCATTATTGTTATCGTTATTATAGGCACGGGCGGTGGATGCCACAGACGATACTCTGAGTGCTTTACCGAGAGAATAATATTCAAGATCGTTTCGAGATAGGGGGAGGACTTGGTTAAATTGAAGCACGGTGTATAATGAGGAAATGCATGCAATATACGTAGGGAATTTAAAAAAAAACAAAAATTTTAATTTAAAAAAAAAAAAACAGAGAGAAATGTATGGGGTGTGGAAAGAAGCGTTGATTGTAACCTTAAAAGTCTATGTGAAAAGATGAAGATAAAGAGGATGTGGAGGAGCAGTATAGCTGCAGGTTGAAGTGATTTTGGTGGAACGATGGCTTTGGGTCAGAGTCAGGATGAGAAGAGTTTAAGGGCGTATACCTACAGGGAATGGTGAAAAAAGGGAAGGGATGAGAACGACACGATGATATTGCTCGGGGGTTAAGGGACACCCCTCTTTTACTCCCTTTACCTAGCCTAATGGCACCGGCAATTTCCTTAGATCGAAAAAGTTGACTCCAAGTTAAGTTATAGTAGATACTACTACCACTACTACCACCATCACCACCACCACCACCACTATACTCGTGGAAAATCTCCTTTACGAAGCGAAGCGACGTGGCGCGACGACGAGAAACGAAGACTTCTTCGTTGGGAAAGTGATTTGGAAACACAAGCGATCATCCGGAGTGCTAATATACCTACCTAACCTTGCAACCAATATATATTTTCTTTCTTTCTTTCTTTCACTTTTTATAGACCCTATGTAACATATAACAAAACTTTAGCCAATTCGGTATACCGACGAAACAGACCATATACTATTTCTACAATATTAACGAAACTGTAAGAGCCAACAGTCTATACTAACTCGGGAAACAGAATAACTTCGTAGCTATTCTCATTCGACTTTATTTCTAGGATAGGAAAAAAATGGCGACAGACCCAGTTGTAGACCCATTCAATTTTCCTTCTCTATTTTTTTTGTTTTTTTCTTCTTTTTCTACTCATCTTTGATGCGCACCCAACTTCACTAGAGTCGAGGTCTTCGGTTTATATGTAAATCAACTTGAAACGCGATATAACTGGAAGCACGTTGAGAGTTCTCTGAATTTGACACGTCCAACTACTGCACTGTTGGTGTAGACTGAATTTCGTTTTGAACTCTGTACCCGTGCTGTATGCATCCTATATCTATATCTATATATATATATTACTATATAAATATAGTTACGTATGTTACTCCTTCGGGATGCTAGAAGGTAGAGCGGTAACCTACCCA
The DNA here is from genome assembly GCA_963978495.1 of Athalia circularis. Taxonomy (NCBI): domain Eukaryota; kingdom Metazoa; phylum Arthropoda; class Insecta; order Hymenoptera; family Athaliidae; genus Athalia; species Athalia circularis. The sequence goes on from OZ021699.1 coordinate 27,225,295, forward strand.
ACCTTAACCTAACATAAGGAACTTACGGAATAGCGTACATATCACGTATCGTACTATGAGGAAACTGCGAGCAAACTACCCATCTCTGTTTCTATCTCTGTAGTATTCGAAAGACGTTGCATTCTGGGATTACGAGTTCAAACCATAGGTCCCGTCGCCACATTCATTTTAATTTACCTGCCGTAAAAGCCACCTATGGACACGGGTGTCTTCATATCTATTATATTGTACCGGAGCTATTTTTGAACTATGAATTTACCGTTCATTCGCTTCAAAAATGTCCGCATAATCGGACGTACCTACTTTTACTGTCAATGGATATAAGGCTTCGAAATAGGTTTAGTTATGGCTTCGGGATTTTGCCATACCCCACATTTTATATCTACGTACATATTTGGATTGTATAATATCAGAAATTTGGCTTATCGTCAGCAAAAGCACATTGGGCAAAAAACATATATTACTACATCGATTTGAGATAATCGAATTTCTTCATCTACAGTTATCCAATATTTGACACGAAAAATTTCTTCTATGCTTGTATCAGAAAATCGACCAATTTCTATAATGAAGACAATAAGAAAAAAAAAAAAAAAAATTAATGTTTCGGGAAACATATAATGTCCAAAAAACGTCGTAATAATTTTAGCGTCTTTTTATAGTTCAATATTACACTGGAAAGGACTCTGTTTAATTTTGCACGAAAATTACTAGCTTAAAATGAAAGAAAAATATATTACACACATCACCGCTTTTGTAGAAGTAGAAAATTTTCTTTCGCTTTTAAACAAAAAAATAACGTTCATTTTTCGGTATAATTTGGACAAATAATTTCCCTACACATGCGTACGCGCAGATTCGCCGATCATCACATTTATGATACCTTCCAATTTCAACGAGGATTCGTATGAACCAGTTACAATCTTCGGCATAGAGAACCTTTACTGAGACTATTACCCATAGAAATCTGTTTTGCTTAAGGGCTTTACGATATAGCAACCCTTTATACCACCTTTACACCTCAGGGTATATATACATAAAGTATTATAGTTGGTTCGACTGAATCCTCAGATAGATTTACAATTAGACGAATCACAAGCGCATAGATCTGTCTCCTGAAGACCCAAACCGCGTTCTTCCGCTTACGACTTCTGTGGAGAGGAGGTATACGTGGTTAGAACTACTCCTTTGTTTCGGATTGGCTTTACTTCGCAGTATAGGATGATGCGGCGAGGGCGATAGAGGATATCGGGTGAACCTTAATTAAATCTAGAGGTAGTTGGTCCGGGAAACGCGTGTTGAATTCAGAGACTCTGAATGTTCTTCATATACATAGGTATGTGAACAATACGTATAATCGCGTATCACGAGGAATCGTTTTCTGGGGGAAAAAAAAAAAGAAATTTTGTTTTCGTTTTTACTCTCATCATGCACCCCGAAAATCAAGACCTTCCGGGTCCTTGTCTTGACGTGTAATCTGCGTTCGGAAGGATCACATCTTGCGAGCACCTGCGTCTAATTACCCTGCGGTGCCTGATGACGAGGGTAATTAGCGAAATTCAGGGTGCCGATTGCCGCTGCTCCTGATCCTTCTACGAAATGTTCCGCAAGTTCTCAAGCCTTGGCGAGGCCTACGATAAAGATGAAAAATATAATGACGCGATTCCCCGCGATAACAATAACGATAAGGATAAGAAATAAGGGTGTAAAAGTGAATCACGTCCTAGGGTGTCCTCTAGTTTCTTTTTTCCCCCGGCATTTATTCATACATTTTTACAACACTTTTTCTCGTGTCCTTTCAACGATTTTTTCATACAATTGATGAGCATTATATTTCCATCCTACAATCTAATTAAAACAAACACGACGATTGCAAAAAACTTGCACTTAAAATATGCTTATGTAAAATTCCTTTGATTTAACAGAAAACCATTATTTGATTGAGTTTCTTTCACCTCTTCAATTCATTAGGGCGTTGCGGTTTGATGGTGTTTTTTTCTTTTTCTCTTTCTTTTTTTTTTTTGTGGGCAACTCGAAAATTGACGCTCAAGAATGAACGTCCTAAGTCACGCCTCGTCGTTGTCAGGGGGCCGTAGGGGGTGAAAAAAAAAGAGAGAGAGAGAAATAGGATATAAGTGTAGAACGAACGAGGGAAAGAAGAGCTCAGGCGAAGCAGGGCGATTACAGACTTTGTTTTAGGTCCACTAGGCCGCACAATTGTCCCGGGCGATAAGCGACCCAGGAGAGAACTTAATTCGTTGGGGAGCTGTGAGCGGTTCGGTCTTTGTGCGAAAAGAAGCAAAGAAAAAGCAAAAAGAATAAATGAAAATAAAATTAAATAAATTGTTATTTCACTAGGGTCTCCCTCTCCCTCTCTCTCTCTCTCTCTCTCTTTTTTTCTCTCTCCGAATGAACTAGCTTAAAATTCTACTCGCTGCTCCCCTTACACCGTACCATGGCGTTAACCGGAAACTATGAGCGCATCAATCCTGAAATTCATAGTGAAAATTCAAGCGCACACTTGTTTCCTTTTTTTTTTTTTTAATTCTCCCGCAGCCCGTTAGTCGACCGTATGTGTTTGCTTCAATAATGGCGCGCACGTTCGCGTTGTTCGAAACTCTCGGGGAGCAACGAAAGGCCGACAGTTAGCATTCTCATTGAAAATACCGGCAACACCGAGGGGCCATTTCACAAACTGTCCTGATATCGCCGGTGTTTAAAGTCCACCCATGATTCCACCTTAACGATTGTTACTCGGGCAGGTAAAATACCTGGTGACAAAAAATTTACCAGTGTTTCTGGAATAAAATTTTTCCAATTTTTTTGAAATACAAAAAACCCGCGTATACCTTTGGTTTTCAAATAATTGCTTCGTTCTTTTCAACGACAAGATGGTAACCTGCAATTTTCAATACCGTTTCTTTGAATCGTTCGAAGTAGTTTTTAAAAAAAAGTGCAAAACAGGTGAATATTTTCGACCGCATTCATCAAGGGACCGCTCTGTTGATAGCACCTATACGTAAGATCTTAGCGAAATTTATTCGCTTTGCCAAAACTACACCCTAAATTCTAAAGGGAACGGAAATACATGCCACAAAGTACGTTACGTTCTCTATTTGTGTATACGCCAAAAGCATCAAACACCGAACAACAAAAGTGGGTGAGCGAGTACAAGGTACGGGGGTAAGGTATAGTAAGGTGTGTCGAATAAGGCTGACATAAATCTGATTTATAGTCCAGAGTTAATTAGGCAAAAGGGTTGGAAAGTTTGAACAGTCGTAGAGAAGCGAGAGGGGATTAACTTAAGTTTTGGATGGCTTAATAGGCTTGTACCTTGTTACTTCGATGTAGCACAACACCCATTCTTGCTATACAATATTATACATACGCATATATACCTATGGATATAAGACGAAAAGGAGAACGAGAGGAATAGAAACCTCCTTAGCAACCCCGGGGAAAACCGTCTTCGAGAAAACGAACCTTATTACGAATTATTTTTATTCACCTAATCGATAGCGTCAAACAAATTTTATTGCAAAAAAAATAAAAAAAAATAAAAAATCAAAATTAAATAAAATCCGCTTGTTATCTCCTGTTCAATAATTTGTAAAACTTTCGATTTGCTAACTGCGAATGTGAACTCGCGTATTCGCAATGGGATTATTCGGGATTTTGATTGATCCACTGCTGTTTAGCAAATATACGAACTGGTACTACCCTATCCATACAAAATACAGCTGAATAACTGCGATGCAACGGGAGGCACCGGTTAGCCGGTATTTTACCTAGTACCACCCTATATCAACTGCGTCAATTTTATACAGATATATAGGAATATAAAGCTAGCCGGATATTTTTCGATCTATATATTATGACGTGTATACCCCTTTCTGTTCCGCCAGAAGTGATGACAATGTTTTCCGATCGGATTGACTCATTCACTTTTTTTCTTCTTTTTTCATTTTTTTTTTTTACACATAAACTCTTTTACTCTTTTATTTATCGCTTTCTTTTTTTTTTTCTCTCACTTCTCTATCTCTCACCTCCTGTTATCGGAATAAAATATACGATAAAAAAAAGAAACGGAAAACAGGCGAAAATTCTTTTTCAGATTTTTCTACCCTCTACATATACTACACATATTACCTGTATACTGTTTTTCATTTTTACAACCCCGATACAACGTTTATATCTACTTATTATTTGTCGTTACGTTTGGTTTCCTTATAAAATGTAACGGCGTAGTATGTGAAAGATATAACGAAACGGAAAGTGACGTGATAAATCATACGAACGTCTAAAATATCCGAAAAGAAACACCCGTACTGCCCTTTAAAACGGCACTTTATGAGTCTGAATAACGATCGATTGGGGGGGGGGGGGGGGGGGGGGTTATTCTAGGGGGTGCAAATCATTCGGTTTATTTATATACCGGAACGTTATGTAAACGTGTTTATTCGCTTGTGAAAATAAAAGAAAAAAAAAATAAATGAAAATAAAAGAAAAAAAACAGAAAGAGAGAGAGGAGTTCGGAAATTCTCGGAAATATTTCTATCGTCGATTACGTCAGCTGAGTTTGAGCAACTATAACTCAGGTAATTACTAAAATAAAGAAACGATTACCTAAGAAATGAACGGGGTGGGGGATGAAGTGGCGTACAATCATTTCTCTACAATAAAACGTGAAGTGGTGGCTAAATGTAGACGGAGTATGTAACTTACTTTATTTAGAATTCAACGATTCCATTACATTATCCATGAGTTTTTATATGTAGTTTGAAAAAATGGAGTTTCACGTATATCCTGCGGTTGGAAATCCGAAGGAAATTAGTATTCAATGTGTATCATCCGCGGGGTTTTAGGTATCCAATTTCTCGTGTACAAAAAATCGTTCGTGTGAACAGACGTACGTGGCGTTCCGGTTCGGGATGAGGTGGCTTTTTTTCTGTTTTTTTTTTCTTTTTGTTTATGAGTTTAGGAAAAAATTAAGTGACACCGAAATCCGTTCGTTCGGAAAAGAGGCGAAAGTCGGAGGATACGACGCGATGAAATTTACTCCTTTTTTTTTTTTTTTTCGCGTTTTCCCACAAATTTTTCCGAGCCCACCCTTCCGATTGATTAGACCTGCAGCAGCTCTTACAGTTATCCAATCCAATTTCATTCCTCGTATTTTCTCGCCACAAATACCGAGCCGATGTATATATGGGAGATGTTCCCTTTGTTTGCTATTGAAATTGTCGCCTCGTTTCAATAAATGACTTGATGTATAGCGCGTGACCAATCCTGGGAATCGTGGCATGTGGATTTTACATATCGCACAAACTCTGATGAAATTCTTCGGCGAACATATATACGTATATAACCGTACACGGGAAATTTAGCTTCATATCAATTTTCAACGGAATACTGGTAGACATAGATTTTTAAATTTCAACGCGATACGCGGATCGCGAGAGAAATCAAATTTTCTAAAAACTTCCAAGACAAAAAAAAAAAACATTGGAAAAATTTCAAAGATGCATATTTCAGATTCTAATTCCAAAAGAGAAAGATTTTCAGTTTTTTTTTTTTGTTTTTTTTTTTCAATATTTTTTATCGCGACAATTATATGCTCGAATCGATTTTAGTTTCGAAAACATTTTCATTCTCATATTTCAATGAGGATACTTTTTTTTTTCTCACGTGTACGGCGAGAAAGAGTATATAAAAATAAAAAATCTCTCTTCACGAAATCCAATATAAACTCGTTCAGAAACGGCAACACATTTTTCGTGCAGTCGTTTCTATACTTAGATTTCTTTTTTCTTTATTCCGTTGTTTTTTTTTTTTCCTTTTTTTGTTATGTTTCTTTTTTGTCCATTTATTTTTCTCTCGTTTTTTTTTTCTATTCTGAACCCGGTTGCAACGGGGCGTTGAATCGCGTGGTAACGCATTGCTAGCTGGGAGATTTCAGCTGTTGCAAGGGGTGGTAACCGTACCATTTCACTTCTCTATTTGAGAAGCGGGTGGAGGGTCACGGTGGTGGCGGTTTTCTGTCGTGTCAAGAAGCCAATTTTCCCTACATTGGAACGTATTGCGTGGAATAAAACGTTCGCTCGCATCAGCCAGCAGTCAGCTAATCTGAAACAAATTTTTTCGACTTTATTTCACCCTCTTTGCCACTGCTACTATGCGAATCACTTTGTCAATTCGGTATAATTTTCTTTTCTTTTCATTTTTCTTTCTTTTTTTTTCTCCTCAAAACATGCACCGATGAGACAAAATATTACACGAGATTCGTGACGCTTCGATCCTTCATTTCTTTTTAATCGTTGAAATTTCTCGTTCATATTTTCTTCGAGATCCTTTCAAACTTTAAATACGTTTACTTCCCTCCCCCGGTTGTGTTGTTTTTCTGTTCAAACTTCCGATGATATAGAAGGAAAAAACTTTTTGAACAGAAAAAAAAAGTTTACGTTGCAGTCTTCGAAAAAGCTGATATATAATTCGTACCCCAGATATATACGCATGTAGGTATATTAGATAAATTGTACTGGGTGACAGAATAAGAGAGGTACATAGGTTAGAATACAGGCTATAACTCACGGGGGTGAAGTGGAGAGGTATAAAATAAGAGAAGAAAGAATCCGAAAATCGACTCAGCAACAGAGATGAAAAAAACCTGTTTGCAAAAAAAAAAAAATAGATCCTTTCGCGAAATCGGAGTCGTACACCACCATATCAACCGTATCGTTTTGCATTCCGCACACAGATCGATCGAGGGTGCACAAAAAAAAAAAAAAAAAAAAATTATGGGGGTCGGGGACATCAAGGGCTTTGGAACGTGTGAGTAGAAAAAATGATGTACATAATTTCCTCCATCTCTCGACCTCCCCCCTCCCCCCAACTATAGATATATATTTAACGTATATTATAGGGGTATCCAAAATGTGTAGGGAAAAAAAAATCCTGAAAAAGTTTCCAGAACCTCTGCAGTAAATCGCTCTCGTGATTTTCAAGCCAGCCTATCAAAGTTTTCCAGCCCATACCAATGGATGGGGATTTTTTTTTTTCTTTTTTTTTTTTTCTTTACGTGCTTCAATCTCCGCTCTACGACTCGAAGTGTATACCGTGAGATTATATACATATATATATACAGCGAACCGCGTCCAGATTGAATTTTGAATGGAAAAGTCAACGCTGTAAGAAATGGTGAAACGAAATTTTCTGGGGGGAGGTGGGGGGAAGCATTAGTTTTTTTTTTTTGGTTTTCTTTTGGAAGTTGTTTGTTTAATTCTACTTACTGCATTGTGCAGAAGTGTGCATTAAATACAAGTCCCCTGGTAATTTAACGTTAGACTTTGATAAAGTGTTCGACGATGAATTTGACAAAGAACGTGACAAGGGGGTCGGCCCCTCGCTCTCTGTCTTTCTCTCTCTTTCTTTCTACTGCAGCTGGAAGAAAATGAAGGAAAGTAAACTGGGAGTAGGGTGAATAGAAGAACGAGAGAAACAACCGGTAACGCGATTACTAACAAGTGGTAATAACAATTAGCGCTGTGAAAAGCGACAGCCTCTTTGTCAACAAGGTGGGTTGGAATTAAACGTACCTGCTCAACTTCGAATTACCCCGAATAAGGTGTATCTATGGCGTACCCGCATACATCTGCAAAATTCGCCAAATCATTTCCGGGTAAATTCAGCCTATGTTAGGGCTAGGCAGTTTCACGTCCCTGAAAATCTTATTTCAACTCGTCGCGAAAAAACGGAAACCATTCTTCTCACCTTACGATTTTTCTCCGTTCTCTATCGAACGAAAGAACCCTGCACATGTGTCGCTCAATTTGAACTACAAAAATCGAAGTCTTCGTTTTTACAACCAGCTGGAAATACGAGTTCGCAATCTTGACGACTGGAACGAAGGTGTTTCTCATAGCCGAGGGTCTTCTATATCTGAAGAAAGTCTTAAGCGGGGCTTAAGAAGCCCTCTTCTTCTTCTCGGGTGCAGGGTGTTTGGTATTAGTATTCCACTGGAGTGCTCTACTAATGCTTACCTTTTGTCTTCTCCGCAAGGCATTTTCGGGAGAAAACCAACTCGCAAAAGTAAAGTTAAGGAACGCTGCCGTTGCCGTTTTCCTATACCTACATACCTACATATCACATGGTATAACCTGCACCCAAAAAGTATGCACTGTTTTTTAAGGAATCACTGTACCATTAAAAAGTAATCCCCCCTCGCCCCCCCTGCCCCCATGAAAAACTTCCTCTGGCACAAGCTTTTTTTCATCCGGTTTTTGTTTTTGTTTTTGTTTTTTTTTTCTTTACTTTACCGACTCAAGAGAGCCGCTGGAACCAACTTGGTCGTGTAAGCTTGATTGATTTCCAACTGCTAATTGAAAACTGCAACTCTTACAAATTTCTTTTTCTCTGTTATCTTTTTTCTTGTTTTAGTACATTACTTACGTCACACATGAAATATATGCATTTTCACGAAGACAGAGGAAGGAGAGAATAAAAATGTATTTCGTCGATGGAGCTGCTGCAGTTTTTTGAATCAGTTTTTTTTTTTTTTTTCATTCGATCGAAATGAAATGAGTCAGTTAGAAAATTTGCAGAGTGCTGCAAAAGAAAAAAAAAGAAAAAACCAAAAAGTATCCGAAAAAAATTTAATTCTTAATTCAGAACGACCAATTATATTTAAATTAAGAAAAGTAATTGTTCTTGTTATTCGAGTATAATTCTTGTTCCATCCAGAATATTCTATTGCAAAAAAGTTTTTATTCTTATTTGAAGAACACCTTCGCTAGCTGTATGTGAAAAATGAAATGCTCTTCGTGCTCGTCGATTTCTAAAAAAACACCTTCGCTTTTTCAGTATACGTTTGTTGCCAAATTTATTCCGAGCTTTCGTGATTTCGAATTTTCCAGGAGATTTTTAACGTGCAATGCAGATATACATACTTTCATATGAAGTTTTAGGAAAGACCAATGAAAAGATTCTGCAGAATTTTTTTTCTTCTGTTCTCATTTTGTCTTTTTCTTTTCTAACGCGTTTATCCCGCCGTAGACAAGAGGATATAGTATTTCGTATCCGATATCTTATCCCACTAAATTCCGTACTCAGTCTCATATTTCTACAACTATCTACGACGCATATTTGTCTATAAGTACTTTGGAAAGTTTTTTTTTTATGGTATTAAATCGAAAAAGCGTGTACCGATTAACGAAGTTTGTTAGTTTTTTTGTATTTTTTACTCGATTATTCTCGAATTCTTTTTGCAGCTAGAATTTTAGCGGAAATAAAACAATGAAATTTCATCAAAATCAAAGGCCGTTTTTTGGATTTTTCTAAAGTGGTGCCACCTGGTCTTGAACCGATAAGACTAACGATTGACAAATAAAAATATAATAATAATAATAATGATGTAGATTAAATCTAGACTCAACGACCGGCGGGGACAATCTAATAATACTTAGCCGTTTCATCCTTTTTATACGTAGATAAAAGGTAATTGTTATTATCTTTCATTTTTATTTAATTTTTCTAAATTAATTTTCAGGTGCCGCCGCAGCGTCTCGAGTTTACGTCGACGCCTTGTCCAGGTTGGCAAGACAGGCTCAACTCGGCACTTGGGGCGGTTCCCAGGATGTTGGTAAGTGCAATAAATTTTCTATTACTTTATTTTTCTATACACGTGCGGGCGTATATATATTTACTGTCAAACGCAGCATAAGCGAAATATCGCCGCGAAATACACGACGGTTGCTCCCATTGACGCACAATATTCCGAAGGCACTTTAACCACATCCGTAGAGACAGAAATTCACTTTTCATGTCCTACGACCTGCAACGACGCCCTTCAACGAACGTACGAATTTTACTCACTTCTGTCGGAAGCGCGGATAGAAAAATTGGCAAAAAAAGGAAATCCGCGGTGAAACAAATTAGTTCAACGTTACACTTATACGGTTAAAGTTCTCGTTTCCCCACGTCAGTCTAACTAAATTATACAAGAGAGAAGAAAAAAAAACGATCTAAGCTTTGAGCTTGCACCTTGCAGTTTCGGTTTTATTTTCTTTCCTATTATCTTTTTTTACTTACTTTTTTCCATCCGATAATCGGAAGCATGAAGTAAAACGTGTAATAATCAGGCTCTCGCCACCTCGGGCTTCGAAATCCAATAAGGGCTCGTCTACTTAGCCTCCTTCTCGTCTTCGAAAGCTTATGTATTATAAGCTTTGGTGGAAAAAAAAAGTAACCGGGATACAAGGAATGGAAAAAAATATATGTATAAAAATGTTGAGGAAGAGGTATACAGAAGCTACTATGCACTACCCCGTCTCTCCTGCATTTGAGTAACAGGATCAACTATGAAACGTGGTACACCCTACTTAGAAGCTCAGCTCTGCAACTATACGATAATGGTATCTATATGTATACGTAATATGCTCCTCGTGTGTTCTTCATATTTATTATATGCCTATAGTCTATACGGATATGGAATAAACGTCGTAGGGGTTGCAAGTTGCTGCAGTTGTTTCAGCATCGAAAGAAGTTCGCCGACCTCTTACCTATATGGTTTCAACTTTAACTGCATAAGTCCGATAGCTCAGAAGCCATATGAAATTTCTAACTACGACACAGATTTTCCTCTTCATATTCGTCTTCGATACGTCCAGTTCTTTCGAATTTCCTGTCTCTTCCGCAGCCCCGCAGCTTCCTTCAATTCCAAGAACTCATTCCCGTATTACCTGCACGAGATAAAAGGATACGGAACATCGGGGAACGGACCACATATGATAGAATTGAAACGTTACCGTTGAAAAGAACCGACTTCATTCATCCCCATTCGGATTTAGTTTTTGAAATTCAATATTTCAATCCACAGACGGATAATTGGGAAGCTCTTCTTTCTTTCTTTCTTTCTTTTCTTTCTATACATCTGTGGAATGGTTTAATTTGCTCGCTGTCTCGCGACAAATTTTTTTTTTCCTTTTTTCATTTTTTTTCTTCCACATCGTACACCGCACTCCGAAATTAGAGATATAATGAAAGAAGTTTCATTACTATTAATTTGGTTAAAATTGTCAGTGATATAATAGATTTAAGTATATAGGATAGTTAGTGTGAAAATCCTTTAGGGTGGTTTTTAACTCGTTAGGCTTTCGTGATTAATTTTCTTTTTTTATATTTCTAATAATAATATACAATTCCTGAAGTGGGTGTGGCGCGCGTTAAGGACTTGAAAGTCGTAACCGTAACCGTAACCGTAACAATATCCCGCTGGCCTAAACCTTTAAATCTTGAATAAAATTGAGATCCACAAGCAACCGACCGACTTAACGTCGCAAAAAAACTACGTGAGAATAGTAGGTGGATGGCCCTTTCGCCGTGAAATAAGAAAAGGTGGGAAAAAAAGGAGAATGAAAGAAGAGGAACAAAAATGCTAGCTTTGTTATTTTGTGGACCTATTTGCGTCCCGGCTTACGTGGACCAATAAAGATCACCGAGTTATTGACGGGACAAAATGGGGTGTCGTAGGTGACCCAAACTTTCGTACAAGTGGGTCGTACGGGCAACATCCTAAACGTAATAAAAATAAAAAATGCCAAAAAAAAAAACAAGAAAACATAAAACATATCGTCAAAAGTGAACCCTCTCCGAAAGAATAACGGAGAAAGATATCATGCAGTTTTATATCCTCACTATCCTAACTTGAGAAGAGTAGAAGAAAAAAGGAATAAATAAACAAAATGTCACACGTGTGAATAATCTCCATAAAAATGTGTATCGTTTACGTGATTTTTGTCGTTATACAAAGAGCTCTTTTAAATCGTTTCCCGATTTACGGAACCACAAGAAAATACTGAGGGCTCGTATCCCTTGTTGAGAAACAAGAAAGGTAAACGAAATTTAGAACAGTCCGAAAATCTGATGATCGTACAAAATGTTCACAGTGATATGAAAGTGAATATTCGAAATCACCCTAGCGAGTATCACGCGTTTTTGAAAAACTTAAGATTAACCACAGGATGGGGGTCGTTTTATACCGTAACACCATAGTGTATGTTACACATGTCATCCCTAAAAGCGGTTTCCCTGGATCTCCCTTATATAGCAGTACTTTAGAAAGCTGCCTCTCCACAGAGCTGACAAATTAACGAGGTAGAGATACCGAGCGGTGGTTTTAATCAGGCACAAGCTACCTGATGGGAAGTTCCGGTAACGCTAATTACCCTGATTAATTTTCTACCTAGAACATATAAAACGAAACGCTTTTCGCGCAGAAACCACCTACATAAGAATGAATGGATAAATCCCGCACGTTCCCGTTCCATGAAATACTCACATTTGCTATAATTAGTCAACGCGAAAAACGATGAAATTTGGGGGGGCGGGGGGAGGGGGGAATCAGATTCTAGAAAAGTTTCTCACTCCTCATCACTTTTCTTTTAGAAAATTGTCTAATTACATTCTTTCGTGTCATCTACTTCTGCTTATCGCGGTTTTCGGGGTGAAAATTAAGTACCAAATAGGAGTTTTTGTTACAGACTTTATAAGGGTATATAAGAAGGGTTCAAAACGGTTTAATAAAGGAAGAATACTATATAGTCAAGTGGTGCAGTTTTGCGGTTGTCACCCCTTTAGTTTCTTGATTCAAATTAAGTATAAGGGTAGCTTACTTCGTATACCGCAACTTCACGCAGCTTATAATCCCTTAAAGGACTAGATAAGTTTTAGAATAAGAAACGGTCTCGTACGGGTTTCAATTACTTTCATTATTTGACTTTCTTATTTGTTCTTTTCCTTTCTTTTCTGTATCAGATTATAGAATAACGTTATTATTATACTCGAAACGCACTCTAATATTTTTCAACCGCAAGAGGGGTTGTTTTATAACTTTGGACCAATCCGAATCACGCCACCGTAAACCTAAACAAAAAGAAGCGAAGTAAGTTCTATAATGATTTCTCTCAAGAAGGTTTTTTACGACTACTGCGCCCATAAAACGTTGTGCTTTTATTCCGTCCGTTCTCTAAATAAGTATCACTTCATTTTCGCGGATTTACCAATGCGCATTTATATATACGTAGGGGGTACTTGACGAAATTATCAACCGCAAATATAAAATCGTTGTTCAGTAATAACCGAATTGAAAAACCAAACTAGAACTTCATTACTAATTATCACACATATTGTACAGTCCCCGCGCTCCATCGCTCATCTCTATACGTGCAAGTTATTTCGATAATAATAACAATAATAACAATGACGATCGTCGCTACTACCATTATCATAATCATCGCCATCGGAATGATTATCGCGATATTATTAATGTAAACATGATGGGGTAAAACGCGCGGACAGGGAATGGAGAATTATAAACAGACGAGCAGCTCTCCGTTAAACCGTAGAAACGACCTTTCTCTCCTTCTCCCTCTCCCCTGGCCTGCCTCTCTTCTTGCCGCCATGTTGCAGTGCACTCGGTAAACATAAACGTATTACGCATATAATTGCATAAAATTACAATTCCTGGCTAACAAAATTGTTATCGTTGGCTACGGTAGAAGTGTATTATTATTATTCTTATAAATTGGGTGTACAAAAATGCAGTAGGCTTTAGTCGAAAATAAATTAGCCGAAATATTCAAATTAAATGAACTTGCGAATATCGCGTTTCTTCACTTGAATTTATCCATGCAGATATAGGTACATTATATGTATACCGAGGAGAGAATTTCATGAATTTTTCATTCCTTAAATCTGAATTATATTTGTTCTAAAGAAAATCACCGCGTATTCATCATCGTCATCGTCATCGATGATGAATTAATGAAATTTTTACGCTTCATTTTGGTGTATCTCCACTAATTGCAGTAACTCCTTGTTTTTTTGTTTTTTTTGTTTTTTTTGTGTTGCTGTAGTAATTGAAAGGGATGAGATTATTGTAGAATTCATTAATTACGATAAGAGTGAAGTTTTGCTTCTAGGCTCTTTCGTACGATTTTCTGAAAAGAGAAGAAAAAAAAAAACAATCCCCCTCTACTTTTCCAAACTTTCTTTAGAATCCTTTAACAGTACGGAGATCTTTCAATCAGGACAATTTTCAGTGTTAATCTCGTGTATATCTCACCAGCTTTAAATCGCTTTGCGGTACGCAGCAACAACGGCAGCTTCCATTTGTAATTGAGTTTAAATTTCTCGTCTCGCCTCTTCCCCTCGCCACGAGGAGGCATCCGCCCCAGACCGTCAAGCTACCTCTTAATTTTCATTCGTTTATTATGATTATTTATTTTATTTGTTGTTATTTCTTCCCTTTTTCCATTCGAGCCTTCTTTTTTTTTTTACTCACTCTCTCTCTCTCTCTCTCTCTCTCTCTCCCCCATTTAGTAGCCTCACTTCCTGTGGCGGAAAAAGGGGCGTTTTCGTAGCGGTATAAGTACGTGTAGTAAATAAATGGTGTATACAGGTATACGTATAGTACAGATGGGGAAAATTTTCCACCCCCGTAGTCTTCAGGAATATCCTTGGCGCATATTCTCCATGAAAAGCGAGTTAGTCGATTGCAGAGAGAAGGTATGTAGAACCGAGGCTGCGCATAAACGGAAACCAAAACCGTTGCGTTGAGTTGAGTTTGAAATCGCGCAGGGAGTGACGATATTGCCAATTTCAATATCGTCCTCATTCCACGCCTCTAGAACCTACGTTTGTATAGAGAGCAAAAAAAATAAAAATAAAAATAAAAATAAAAAGTAGATTTACCCCTCCGACTCGAGGTAGTTCAGATGGCTTATAACCCATCAGACAAGTTACCGGTTCTAAGTCCTACGGGGTTCTTATCCTGCCAATCAATCGATGGAAAACGATTTCTCAAACTTACCGTTACACAAGACCTTCGATATTTCAAAATTAAAAAACAATTATTTCTAGACACAGCATTACACGTAAATTACATTGAAACTTCTTTTATTGTGTCATTCTTTTTATTTTTCAATTAATTTATTTATTTTGATTCTTGTTTTTTTTTTTTGACGTTATTTCACGATCCTAGAATACATCACATACGATATCTGAGAGCCGCGACTTTGTCGATGGGGAAAAAATTATTGGGAATAAAAAGTAACTATACGCAGGCATTGTCTGAATTTGGTGTATAATTTCACATAAGGCGGATATCAGAGGTGAATCGGAGTTATGGTAGAAATTTCGGGTATAGCTGCTACCGAGATGGTAGCTGATTGCTGCGGTTGTGGTATTCAATAGATGGGGTGTAGAGTGGTACTGTAACCCAAAGTAACATTGGGGGAAGGGGGGGGGGGGGAGCCTCCTTCCTCCCTTTTGGATTACAGCGGTGAATCTGCTATTGAATTTAGTGAATTACCTTTGATCTTGTCATCGAGATAGCTCAGATTGCAATTGTCATTCGTGATATATGAAACTTTCGCGGAGCAACTGATTCTCCCTTTCTTCTCTTTATATATACCATACATAAGCTATATTCCGAATCAATTCTGTACGATTCATCCGGATCTGGAGAGCATAGCTTCTGATTTCGGAGGAAGAGCTTTACGATAGAATACATTTTTACGCACATCGCATCGGCAAGACAATATTCCAAATATTTTCTTCGATCGCATCGATATCGAAGGTTGAGAATCAGATGCCGTAAACCACATGTAGATGAGATGAGGACGCTAGGTCGGAGGATCGTAACCCTCGGAAGTGGAATGGAAAAAAATGAATTTCTTAAAGCACAATTCAGATGAACTTACGTATATTATAGCTGTAATACTTTTTCTCACTTTTGGGGGACAGACCCTTATTACGGTACAACAAAATTGTGGGCTACGAACTTCTGCTTCTCGCCCCTCGAACTATATGAAACCACAACTTATGCATCGACAATTATATATTCCCTATAGTTGATCAATTATCAATTACTTCGTTGGTTAATCCCAAGTATTAAGCTTTATGAGCTTATGGAACCGACTATACGTACGCAATTCATGTTGTATCATGGCGCACTATAGCAAGATTAGGTATTCGCTACTGGATGCTTGCGCGCTGTTTTCGGCCTGGACGAATAAGAGAGATTGTTATCTTCATCCCCCGAGTGAATAGAAGAGGTGTGTCCGTTCCCGCGATGGACGAAAAAAAATAAAAAGAAGAAAATAAACGAATGAATAAATGGAAAAATTGAAAAAGTTCGCTTTTCCTAAAGCTAGGGAAAAAATATGCTCGCTTACAAGTACGAGCCGGTCTGATTATAACCTAGAATTTTTCGAGATATTATATTGGAATCTGATTAAACTTTTCACCGATGAATTACGATAAAAGAATAGAAAGAGAGAGAGTGATGATTGATGGTTTTTCTGTAATTCTAAGTAGGGTTCGAATGGAAATAAGAAGGAGGTTGAAAGAGGAAAAAATGGAATAAAATAAATAAGAAAAAACCTTGGGAAAGGTACGGGGTAAAAATCTGCTGCAGGTCCGCCGCCGCAGGGGCTTAAATAAGCGGTGATTGGTAGCGGTTGGAATCTCATTATGATCAGGAATTCGAGGGCCGTACTTCCTCACAATGGATAGTCGATTTGCGTGTTAATTTCCGAGACCATTATCGCCTACCTTTAATCACCGCATACCCCCTATATACATAGTACATACGTTATATACCGTGCAACAGCCGTGGCACGTGTCATGCATGAATAGGCTCGAAATAATCGTTTTTCACATCGTATTACTCTTGTTGAGTATAGGAAACGGAGCATCTCGATCGCTAATCGATTATCTGATCGTTAAATATTCCTATCGTATTTCAGTTTAATAATTAAGTATAGAAAATGCAACAAACTATGCGGCGCTGATTTACGTCGCATATATACGTCGACCCGCAGTAGTAAGAGTCGCCGATAGGGTCGGACGATAAAAGCGACTAGAATTTGAAACCCCTGTGCATATGGCATCAGACTTCTATGTAGTTACAGAAATAGTTGATAACGATTTATAAATTCCAACTCTGGGTCAGCCATTGATGCAGACTGTCTCGCCCAAAGTGCATGTGTAATACATGTGAATGTTTCGATGAAAATCTATAGTCGTAAAATTAATTTGAAATAAAAAAATTAAAAAAAAAAATAAAATAAAAGAAGAACCCAAAAGAGTGGGTAAAAAAGAGAGAAAGAAAACGGTAAATTAAAGCTCAACGATCGCGAAGTTAAAAATATCACTACAAGAGTATTCGCTACGTAATATTTATCGATAGTGCCTATCGTTCCCTATATGAAATTCAAGTTTCACGAAGTAAATTTGTCGGTCGAAGTTTCCCGAACTCTTTGAGAGCGCATTGCCTGTGCCAGGGATCGTATGAATATGTGCGATGCGTTGGTATGAGATTCAGGTAAAAAATAAAAAAAATAAAAAAATGAAAAAAACACGAAAAAAAGAAAAAATGAAGGGTGGCCGCCGTATGTCTGGATTGCACAAACAGATTTCAGATTTCCACGTAAAACTCCACGACTGTGAAAATATAATGCCCGCTTTGATGTGAATGAAGCTCAACGATACGAGTTGGGGAGTCGGGAGTCGAGCGCTCACATCGTACCGTATTCGCTATTCCCGGGTCTTCTGTGCTCTCGATTTTTCATTATTTTTTTTTCCATTTTTATTTTTTATTTTCGTGTGTTTCTACGAGGAAAATAGATGCGGTATACCTATGGAAAGGGAATGATTGAATGGTACGATTTTGAAGCGTAACTCTGTATAGCCACCTACGCAGGAAAC
This sequence comes from Athalia circularis, assembly GCA_963978495.1. NCBI lineage: Eukaryota > Metazoa > Arthropoda > Insecta > Hymenoptera > Athaliidae > Athalia > Athalia circularis. The sequence continues at coordinate 27,243,058 of OZ021699.1, forward strand.
TCTTTACAAATATACAGGGGGGGGGGGGGGAAGAAAGAAAGTATTTCAGCTTTTGATGCCCTCGAGAAGAAAAACAATAAGATATAATACGTGTATAATATTCGTGTGTATTATATACATTTATAATTGTGCAAACTGAATTTGGCGCAGATAATTTATTGTTTAATATCGTTAGAAATTTTTTTTTTTTTTTTCTCGGATACGTATTTACAGATATTAAAAAGTAAGCGTACACGCACGTATACAAAGGATATTCTTCTATCGATCAGCAAACTGCAGAGAATTAATTAATGGAAATTGACGTTACCATTGAACTCACCAACCGGTAAAACGGACGATGAAGGGGCACGGGATGCCGCGGGGAAGAGAGGGGAGTTCGGTCGCATTTGAATTTGTTGATTTTTTTCACCAAACTCGTATACATTATTCACTACTACTTGAGCCTCTATTGGCTCTCATTCGATTGGTTTTCCGCACTCTCACTTTGACGCAACGTTCGCATTTGTGTGTTTGTGCTCGCCAGTTATTTGAATTTTCAACGAGCAACGACCACACACGCCAATCCCCAAAAGTATGTGGGCCGAATACTCAGCCTTAATTTTAAATATTATTTATCAGCGTTGTTATTTTACTGCTGTCATATTATTGGGAAAATGAAAAAAAAAAAATGGTCAAAAAACTCCAACTACTTCTTGAACAGTTCCTTCCAGTTCGGGTTTGTTATACATATATCGGTATGAGTGGTTTTCAAAGTTGCACGGCAAGAGCCACTTAAATCTATTGTAATCCAACCCTCGGCTAACCTCAGCCACTAATTTTATTTAATGCCGAGAAGAGACATGTCCTGTTTATTCAGCGCCCAACCTTCATTTACCACCATATAATTTGCTGTCTAGTTTTGGCGGTCTCCACTTTTCACTCCCGACCTTCCTGTATAGCTACCGGTAAAGGTCCTTGAACTACTACTACACGTGTATAGCAATACTTACTCTACGGTAAACCCTGTGAAATTATTTGATAATTTCAAACGACTTTTCCGTGCCTCGAATTCACCGCCAAACTAGGGTAATTAACACCGTATACTGTAACCACCATATACACGCGCTTACTTTACTAGCTATATAAATAAAATTAACGACGTCTGACCCAGAGGTCATTTCTGCGTCTGAAGATAGCGCCGCCAAATTCGTTCCTCTATATTTAATCGTTTAATTCAAGAGGTGATTTTACACACGTGTAAAATCGTATTTGCACCCTGTAGAGTTCTCTTTCGATTTTATTGTTTTATTTATTCGTTTATTTCTCTTCTTTTTCCAGTCTCTAGAAAATAATAAAACATATAACACAAGTGCGATGAGAAATTATTATTTACAAGTAGACGAACCCGAACGATGTGGCGGAACGAGGGGGGGGGGGGGGGGGGGGGGAATTCTTACAAAGTAATATTGGAAAAACGTAAAATTATTCATACCCGTATTAGAGTAGGTACATAAGGTAATTCTACCAGAATTGCATTCGCTAATGTAATGCACCGTGGTTTTCTTATGGAGTCTTGAGTCTCATTTCTTGTATATATACGAAATGGAAAAAGAGGATATTTCTATAAAACGTACAGTTTTCCAAGAGGTTTACGTTATACGTTACCTCTGATAAAAACCAGATTCTATTATCTCTGTCTTTGAGGTAAAACAGGAGAAGAGAACTGTTCGTGCATATAGGTATATACCTCTGCTTTTTACGAATACCGTGAAAAGACATCTTGAAACTATTTATAATCATAGTACGTACTTTCAAGTTATTTGGCTAACAAAACTGCCTCGGTAAGCTATTCGTTTCTTCGATTATCCATAAGTTTTCTTCAGAGCTTTGGGCTTTCACCCAAAAACTGTCCCCCCACCCCACGTGCGATAAAACGCACATCAACCTTCTTCGGTGGATCAAATCACAGGATTTTCTAGTAAATTAGTTTAATCGTACTAACGGTGACCTTTAATCTAGGAAAACTACCTCCTCATACCCGCTTTACAACTCAAATCTACTCTATGAGCACCGTTTGGAATTATTAATCATTTACATGATAATAGTCGAGTGAATTTCGGGGATGAATGAATACGCGAAAGATGTTCGGGATTTATGAAGATGAGAAAATTACTGGATCGACTAAATAACTGATTATCAGTGATATTTGATTCTCTTATATTTTATGAAAAGACGATCATTAGCCAGCCGAGTAACAGCGATATCGGAAAATGAGCTTAATTAATTTCGGGTTTCATTAATTAGTCACGCGCGTTGTTTCAACTCCACGCTGCGCATCGATCCATCAGATGTATGAAAAAAAAAAAAAAAAAAGAAAAGAAAAAGAAAAATTGAACAATTAGAATAGAAAGAACTATAGTTATAATTTGAAAAATCGACAACGTCACACTCGTTGGAAAACCTTCTGCGAAGTATGGTACATATTATGTAATATTGATGCCCGTAACAATACGGACGTTTTGTTCGAAGGAATAAGAGAAAAATGAAAAAAAAATAATTACACATCGTTACATGTGAACTATTATCGAATATCATCGAATAAAAAGTCGAAATTAGTCGTACTCAAGCTTCTGGTTTTCCATTTGCATGCAGGGGCCTGTAAAGCAGGTATTTCTACTTTCCCGTATCCATGGCAACACTCCAAACCTGAAACTGCAAACAGACACGCGCTGAACGGTTCAAAGGAAAAATTACGGATTAATTACACGCGGATTGAGATCGCCACGACTCTTGCTTTCCATGGATGAAAATCTCTCGCTTTTAATACATATACCTATATATATACATGTATATGTACAGTACACCAGCTCCACACCTATTGCATTTACGTATATACCTATATACATTTTATAATTCATCTCTTTAGCAAAGGCGCGAATCGCCTGACCTCACAATCTTTCTACACCCCCCCATCACGAACCGCTTATACGTTTTTCAAAGTATAATTCAAAATTAACGCGTCCCTAACCGCCGCCTTTTTCCATAATATTTGTCGATACTTAAATTGGGGGAAAAAAAAACAAGAAAAAAAAAATATATATTTCCCTTGCCGAACAGCATATAGTATTTGAAAATCTATTTTTCCCGTCTATACTATCTTCTTTAAACAAGGGGTTTGTAGATGAAAAAAATTTTTTTCTCTGCACAGTAGGTAGGTACCGGTGTTACATCCGTTGAAAAAAAAATTCAACACACAAAACCAAACAGAAAGAAAAAAAACCTAAATAAACGGGGACAAAAATTGCAACTGCAAAACGAACGGAACAAAACAGATGTTCGATTTTGAAATAACTTGCGTCCGATCACAACGCGCAGTTGTTGATATGTAATATCGTGTACAATACATATATATTATACTTCCTTCTTCAGATTCCTTTTTTTCTTATTCTATTTTATTGAATTTTTTTTTCTTTTCTTTCTCTCATCATCACCCTCCTCTTCAGAGGATCAAATTCTTTTTCATCGCAATTTCAATACGTTCAGCAGTTGAATGCCCAAAATCCCCTCCCCTCCCCCATCTCATTATCGGCAGCATTGATTCTACGTAACCCCTGCGATTCTTGTGTGCATGCAATCCCTAGCGACAGTCGCACCATAGAGTATACATGTATAGTATATACGTACGTACCTGGTATACCTATGTGTAGCAGAAGGGAAAGTGAGAAATAGGAATTCGATAATATATATATACATACGTAACTAAACCTATAGTGCATACAGCAGTTCCAGCGATGCAAATCTTTGAGTAAAGCTGATGATATCGTGGTATTGTGTCGAATCTCTCGCCGCGCTCGGTTCTACACGTGTACGATCAAATACTGTAGGTGTAAATACCTGTTATGCACAGGCATGTGGTTGTACGTCTACACTATAGATATCTGCGATATATTTTATACACGTGTATGTGTGCAATGTACATGTATACAGTTTCAGCACTGCAAAGCTCTGGAGAGCGTAGAAGGCGACCTATTCAATGGGATTCAGGTTGCTGATAGAAATGGATTCAATGCAATAGCATGATGGTTATCGTAGGTGCAATACGCGATTGCAATACACTTACCTATAAAATTAGAAAAACTCTAGTCTGTAGCGGCAACAGCGGGAGGCGGCAGACGACGTGACAGACCGAAGGTAGTTGCTGACTACATCGGCGAATAGCATGGTGCGGACCTCTTTTCTAGCATAGCTAATGTAAGTTACTGATTCGCTCAGATCCTTCGTGTATCTTACTGCCGGCTTTATTCAAAAGTAGGTAACTTTGTAGTTCCCTTAAGCTCAACTCCTACGAATGCACGTGGAAAGTTGCACGGAGTTGTAGGAACAAAGTGAAATCCGGAGGTGGATCGGTGACAAGATTTTCCCTCCGATAGCCCTGCAGAACTTATTCATCGAATCTGCTGCGTTCAGAAAGAGTGGTGAGATTTTATTCGAAAATTATTGGAATTTCAATATCTTCTTCGGTCCGCGTTCTACCCACGTGATCTAAAAATTGTAGAATTAGTTTTTCAATTCAACTTGTCTCGGTAGTTTTATAAAAGAAAAGTCGATTTTCTCAACTGACACAATGAGTCGAAAAATAACTTCTCTTCACTAATTATATTTATAATTTGTATAGAAGAGTTTCGAAAGCTTAAACGCAGTGGAGTTCTAGCGAAGCGTGTAGAAAAAAAAAAAGGCAGAGAAAAAAAAGTGTATTAATTACATTAATCTCAAGCGAGGAGAACCCCAAAGTCTCGAGTTCTGGAGTCCGGAGTCTAGACTGAAAAAGAGTTGAAGGATATATACGGTAAATACTTGAGGTTATGAGTTTAACGTAATTTTCATTACAACACGCACGACTAATGAATAAATGAATGTGAAAAGTAGTCGAGTACCACCAGAGCTCCTCTGAAATGAAATAAGCGGCGCGGGGGAGGGTTATTAAATGGTGCTAATTAAGTAAACAAAAGAGCGATCCGGTCGGTACAAGTAACGGAAATGAAATAAACTGCTCTTCCGGTTCCTACTGAATTAGAGTCAGAGCCAGGTTAGGAGTTCTTTCGCTTCCGCGTGCACCCAACCCGGTAGCTATACGTGTAAGTATACGTCTAAAGTGTACAAGAAGGGGAAATTAATCTCCTGCTAAGACAATAGATTCGGAGCACCCCTACCCCCCTAAGCCCCCTTTCACCCTTCAAGCAACCGGCCTGCTTCACAGAGATAACCAGGATTAGTATAAGGGAGACAAGACAGACGAAGAGAGAAACACACCGGGACCGACACCGGAACACGCCAGCGTCAACCCCTCCTCCCCCCAATCTCCCCCCTTGCCACCTGACATAAACACTGAATTATTGCACAAGATTTATTACACCCGATGTGATAATTGTCACCGCTGATCATTCAACGCGAATGCGAAGAAAAAAGAATCAATAATTTACAAATTATGTAGAAAAACTTTTGCCAACGTGATATGATAAAATTCTTACACAGAATATATACCACTGAACTGAAGTTTTCCTCTTATCTTTGCTTTCGAGTTCTTTTATCTGTTTTTTTTTTTTTTTTTTTTTTCTACCCCCTTTATTTCAAGTAATTTTCTCTTAATCTCGAGGTGCATTCAGAGCGAGTATTTTTAAAGTGCGTTTTCTCCAGATTGGCCGCAGAGAAAATTGGCGGGTACTTTTCACCGTTCAATCATAGCGGGAATTGGGTATTTCTTTCTTTCTTTTTATTTTGTTTCTACATCCTCTTTATTCTGCCGTTCCTCTTTTCTTTTTTCATCTTCTTTTAGCCGTCCACTTTTCTTATACTCAAGTCCATCCGTGCACTCTGTCTTTTCGCTCTTATCCCCGCGCCCGAGCTTTTCTCACCAAGGAGAGGAGTTTTACGCTCGGTTGCTCTCGCGCCAGTTCTCGCGTCCAAACAATCCTCACTTCGTCATCCTCCTTTTTCTCATCCTGCTACTTATACTCTATCGTTGCTTCATTCTCACTGCCATTTTTTTTTTCTCCTATCTCTTTTGTTTCAAATCCCCCCCCCCCCCCCCACACATGACAACCGACGCCGCAAATCACTTGGCAATGTTATAAAGATATGCGTGATTTTTTTGACGCAAGAAAAAATAAGGTTTCGTTGAAAAATAGTCTGCAAGAAAAAAAAGTTGCGGTTGTTTATCTGGAAATATTATTGTAAAAGGGAATTTTGAGAATAAAATTTCACTTTCGTTATCACAGATTATTTACGTATTTTTTTTCAACATCCTCCGAACAAATGAAAAACCGTAATAATAGGATCACATCCAAATTTTGAGAAGCTTTCAACTTTGCTCTAGATGGACAGAAATTAGCGTTGGTCCTTTTCTGCACTTTTTGGAAAAACGTAGATTGTTCGAAACAGAGAATAATCCGAAGGAAATCCGAGATGGAAGAAATATGAGACTCCGGTTATCTTCACCTTGGATGATAAATCAGTGGCAACACCTTGAGCAACTTGGATTGTGAATATCCAACGACGTTGAAATTTCCGTGACAAATTATAAATCGCCGAAAATTTTTAATCACCTCTTGTAGGTATGCGGAAGAATGTGCGTTATTTCTCGGATTTTTTATACGGCAAACAAAACTGAATGGAGCGTGCGTTTGAAAATTATCAGAGTTTGTGAAAATAACAAGATTCGAGAATTTTGAAAATATTAAATTACCGTAACGGATAGTTTATTAGGATCACACATGAACCGGATTTTAACAACCTGATGTTACGTTTTGAATCAACACAGCTTACCACCTCATCCACGTACACATCGAATATAATTTTTCTGAAAAATATTATACCGCGCTATGTTTGAAGAAGAGGAGATATCCCAGCGGGTATTACCTCGGGTATTACACTACTGTTTACTTTATTTTTATTTGAAAAGCCGAACAAACAATGCTATGCTTTTCATATCTTTCAGCTGAGGGGATATCTAAATTAAAATGAAACTTTTAATCGCGTCAGCAATTATGCCCATCCCCTTTTTTATACAGACATAGATATATTTATATACGTATAACTTTAACCCCGGGCTACGGACAACTGGAATGAAGAATGAGAAAATAGATTTCGAGCATTGCAGAATCGGTGGGCTTAAAAACAAATTTTAATAATTTTAATAATATTAATTTTTCAACCACGTTCCGCACGAACGAATATTATTTTCATTTCGTTGAGAGCATACGCATTTCTTTTTTTTTCTTTTTTTTTGTGGATTACGCCCTTCTTGCTATTACGCCTCGGTTTATGAATCGAAACTCTTACATATCGTACGCGTATACATAAATGAACACATCGATAAAATTTGAAATTTAAATTCATTCGCATCGAAAGTTCGTTTTTTCCCGTAGTAGGTATATCGAGAATCGTTCTTACGTCGCGATGATGGTAATGGCGGTGGTTTTCCGTATTCAAACACGATATACACATATTTTCTTTTTTCTTTCTGTTTTTTTCCCTTCTCTTCTCTTCTCTCAACGATTTTCTCGAACCGCTGCTCCTGGTGTTTCCTTCGGGCATATAGCTAGTAAAGTTTTAGGGTGTTTTGTTTCATAATTCAGTCAGACCCACCCCATCCACCATCTTGGATTTTTATCTACTTTTCGTTTTGCAGTTCGTGCCGGGATTTAGGGAAGAACCAAGAAAAGTGGAATGGGGAAATGGCCCAGAATTGTCCAGCGGATCCCGCGGTATAAAATCCTACAGAAATACTAGCTTCCAAAAGACTGAAAGTCCCTTTCCATTAGCATATAAGGGAGTAGATCTCCCTTGTTGGCTTTAAGCTGGTGCGATAGGTAGCTAGAAACTTTGGACAGATAAATATATACGCGAAATGTGAGGCAAACTCCGAAAGTATAAGTCAAACCGGTGCGTGCCGAGAAGAGGAAGAAGAACGACCTCATTCGTCTAATGATAATCGATCGCGTTAGCTATACGTATATAGTTTCTTCGTTGATAACTTGAGAACCTAAATTTTCTTACTATCAGAAAATTTCCGCTTTTCATTTGTTTTCCTACACTATCGCGTATTGTATATTAATTAAAAGGCGAAACCCTTCCGCTTGAAATTTTCCACATTTTCTCAAAACTTTTTCATCGGCTTCTTTTGTATATACAAATATATGTATACGGCATAATTTTACAGTCATTACGTAATCAAGATGGAAAACTAACTTCCAAATGGTATTGTATATATGAATTTAATATTAAAAGCAAAATATTTTACGTTGTGGGCGTATAATACCTATAATGTAAGGGATAAGGTATAAACGAGATACCTAAATAATAAACGAGGTGTGCAGAAAATCTCGAAGCTTCTTACCTCGCGATGCGAATATAGGGTGTGTAAAATGTTTTGAACGCGTTTCTCTCTTCCTCTCCTCGAAAAGCATCGCCCCGTAAAAGTATGAATACTAACGAGCATGTTTACATAAATATAGTTTATGGCTGTGTAGATACATTTCTATCATGTGTATTACGTATCCAGGTCGATTCGACCAGATTCCGAGCCATCCCATTTGTAATTTCGATAAATCTCTTTCAGGTAATAGGCAATCGGAACTATATGCATGTTTGAAAATAGTATAAAATATCAGAGGAATTGATCGATGGATAATTTACACCGTTTTCTTCTGAGTTCTGAGGAAAACTTTCAGTTCAGACATTTTTTAAACAATATCGACACCTGTAACTCGATCGAACTCGAACTCCGTACGAAAACTATATTTGTATCTAGAACATTCTAGAAACTGGTAATCGCCCAGCAATTACGGAACTCGTAAGTTCATCCGGGGGGTGAAGATTAAAGGGAAAATGGAAGGAGCGTTCCAATTTCCTCAAGGACAGAAAGAGAAAGAGGAAAACAAGAGAGTGGAAAAGATAATAGCAGGATTCAAGTAAAGAGAAAATCGCGAGGATCGTCAAGAATACGTCCTCCGAAATATTTTCTCATAATTCTTACCTTAAAATAACTCCCTGCAGATCTATGGGAATGAAAAAAATATTCAAATTCTCTTTTTTCCCAATGAAATATAACCAGATCCAGAAACAATCTCGTGTCTATGATCCGTGGAATAAGAAATCTGGGGCTTCCTAGCGTCTTGTAGTAAAATATCAACAGTAAAATTGAGTGGCTACCGAAAAACAACCTCGCGATCTCGTGTCACGTTTTCATCGGAATAAAATGAAACTGTCAAAAAGACCGATGAAGCAGTGGAGATGAACGTACGGAAATAAGGGGTGGAAAGAAACGTTCTGAGGCTAGAGAAATACATAATATGAGTAACGAGAAAATCCGAAAGAAATCTGTCACAAAACGACTCGCGCTCATGTCACAAGGGAATACCTGGATACCTCGCGCAAATCTTACCAAGTATGAAAAAAATGTCGATCCTATGGTTGTACAGAAATATGATTCTAATGTATGAACAGGCTGATAAAATCGTCTGCACCGCGAACGTAATAAGCTGATATAAATTTCGTTCGTTGTTCTTCTTAATCGCAACTACCTAGGTATGTTTTTTGTCGTTTTGTTTTTATTTTTCAAATTTTATATATTTATGCGTTAACCAGGATTGTTTATTGGTGAAATAACTTTCATTTCATACGCATAACGGTGAGCTCGTGATACTGAAACAATTGAAAACAGAAGAGATATGAAATGATAATATCCCGTATAAAGCTATAAGGTAGAAAAAGAATCGATGAGAATCCCATATCGAGAATTGGTATGGTAAAAGCAGTTTGCATTTCTTGCTGTTGTCTCGGACATATATTTCTGGTATTAAGTACATCTGTGCCGATATTGTCGTCCCTTTTATATATTTCTCCCCCTTTTATCATGTTTTTGTTTCGTCCTCTTCTCTTTCTGCTTTCTAACCAGCACGCGTGCCATTCCGTGAAAATGTTTTCTCGTTCGCCGTCTACATATACGCTGTACGATAATACATGATGCACAGTTTCCACTAGTGAAGGAAATAAACAATCTTCAAATCCGATCAACTTCAAATGACGCGTTTGATGGGGACAAGGTGGGAGGGAAAAATGCTTGAATTTACGGCACGCAGGAATCAATAACCCTGAAAACCAATGAAGTTGAAGCTAATCCCTCTCTCGAAAGTAATCAAGAACCATTGATACGCGAAAGAAAAATCACCCATGTAAGTATACGGTCTACATATATACACAGTTGGTGCGGAGGGATGGATAGCGGGTGTCTTCTGCACCCTGCAGCTAAACAACTTATGGGTAGAGGCTAAGCGTCTGAGTAGGTATAACAGAAACTTTTAGCACCCCATGCTCGTTGAGGAAAGTACACCATGTGCATTTGATGAGGTTTTGATGGTCGAAGAAAAACCTTTATGGGAGCTGAGAGTCGAAAAAAATACAAAAAATCGACAGCCTAATTACATTCCTCTCTAATTCATGCCCGCGGATCCGAGAATTTTATGTAACGACCGTGATAATGTAATCCCGAAAAAACTAGATCGCTCGAGTTGAACCTTTTTTTCGTTCCAAAGCACCGTACAGACCTGAGCAAATTCGCGCGCAAACTGTAACTCTGTCATTTTCTTTATCATTCGGTGATATTGAAATTATTTTTTTTTTGTCTCATTCTGATTCATCTGTTCTTCTTTTAGTCCGATTTTGTGCCTTACGTCGTTCCGGTCTTCCACCCTCGATGTACAAATACCAATAAATAAACCTCCCACACTCCGGCTGTAAAAAAGCTTTGGAGCAACTTCGTTATTGCTACACAAAATGGAATTAACGGAAGGGGCAAATCCTCTTCTTTGCCCAGTGGTCCTCGTGAAGAACAGTGTAGTAGAAATGGCCACAGATGCGGAAAACGGCCTTTAACTCCCACGCATTCTACTCTAACGCACTCTCCCCGTATATGTGTGTGTATACGAACTGTACACTCTAAACGACGAACCGAGCCCCAAGCAACAGCGCAGTAAAAAAATCCAAGTCCACTCACTTGCGCCATCTTAAAACTAGACCATTTCAAAGGGTTGTGAGATTTTGAGAATTTGTCGAAAAAAAAATGGAAAAAACAGATTTTAAGTTGAAAATAACAAGATTCGAGATACGTTCGCATAAGTTATCTCTACGGTGAGACTTGAGATCTAGTAAATGGAGGTCGTCTGGACCGCGTTACCATACAAATCTTGTTTACCAGAGGTTAAGTTTAGCGGAAGGGATGATTTCCAAGTATATCGAGATTATCTTCATACACCTAACGCGTGTGTGTATAACTTGTCAAAGGCGTGAAGTCGGTTGGTTGAACCGCAGCTATCTTCAAAGCATACATACGTGTTGCGTACTGCAATAAAGAAAGGGTTGGGTAGTCGAGGTTCCGAGTTTCAAGTATTATAAAATAGGGTGAAAGGGCATGATACGCCTATAGCGAGAGTAAAATATAGAATCCTAAGGATGGAAAAAAAAAAAGAAAAAATGTTCCCTACACAGTATTAAAATAGATTACACAGACTTTTGAAAGAGAGGGTTGTAGAGATCTTCGGAAAATATGTGTTTATACAAGCCTCTCTTTTCACCCTATCACAACAACCACTCGTCCAGTTCACTCACACTCTAATTTCCAACGTTATTCGTACGGGGATATCGAGTTTATCAAACTTGACAGTAACCCCCTTTTCCCTCTGCTTCACACGACCCCAAAAATTTCATGTCACCGTAGCCGTTGTTGCAGATATCACATTTATATGTATGTAGATACACGCGTACATTTCCACCCTCTACACCCCGTGTAATATACATGATACCCTTTATAACTCGTAACTTGACCACCTGAAATGATTTCCTCTTCCCTCAAAACACCCCATTTCACCGTACAACAACATTCTGACTGTAAACGTCAAGGGGGGGGATGGGGGGGGGGGGTCAAAAAACCCAACACCGGACAAATATCACCACTCACTAAGGTCTGGTGACAAAAGCAAAAGAAATTATGTGAAAGGGTTATTTTGCCAACGGTTCTTCCGCGGGCATGTCGTATAATATCGTAATCCTTTACCATTCGTGACGTACCCCGCGGTACCTATATTTCGCGAAGGTTGAGAAAAAACTTGGTAGAAATCGCGAATACATATAGGTGTTTGCTGTATACGGAGGACGAGTATGCGGATGTCGAGTGTGAGAGAGACCGAAGGGTTTGAGGGCAACCGGAGTTTAACTGTAGATATACATCCGCGTGTGTGCGATATAGATAAAGAGAGAGAGAGAGAAAGGGGGAGAGAGGGAGAAAGAGAGAAAGAGAGAGAGAGAAATGTGAAACACGGCGTAACAATGCCAGAGGGTTTAGCTCTAATGTGCGGGTGGTGAGGGAGGATCGAGTTAATGCACGTCGAGAGTCATGGGGTTTAACACACCGTGAACAACACTGCACACAACCCTCTCCGTGCAAATTCTAAATTGTAAAAACGACAATTCTGGGGTGACCATATACCGATTATTACACACATATACACCTACCCATGTAGGTATACATACGGTATCTCGTTCTACCTCCCTTTTTCCAAACACTCAAGTGACAAGGAATTCGAAACCTGATTTAATGGCGCTTTCCAACCCCTTCGAAAGTATTTCGAAAAAACATGTTGTTCTAACGCCCTACACACGATCGCTGAAAATTTTGAAAATTTTTACGTGTCTCGCTCTAATTTGGACCAGACTAAACGAAACATACGTTATACAGATTGGGTGGTGAGAAAGTTATATAGTTTCGAAAAAAAGGCTAAAATTCATACATAACCCATGATCTCCCTCAGTCTTTCGCATCGTGGACGAAGTGTTTTTTTTTACTTTTCCTTCCCGGTGCAAGAAAAAAATCACGGTAACAAAGTTTAATTATTGATCAGATCGGTGACGATTCAGGCCCGAACGATCTGCACACATATCAAGGTCTGGTATGTAACAAATCTATCGGAGGGGCGACCGCGAGTCAAACGGAATTCACGATTTCATTTCAAGGACTATACGCAATGTAGTGTACACTATAAATGGTCTGATGTGAGTGCAGTTGCGTGGAGTATATCGTATGTGCTACACATCGGCACATCGTATATACATAACGTATACACAGGAAGTGGGTGGTTCGGGGGTTAAGTTCATGAGATTGGTACAGGGCACAGTTTCTAGTTGCACGGAGGGTTAAGTGGCCAATATTGAACTACAGCAAATAAAGCTCATTTCCGATTTCCATGATCACACGATACATACGTTATTAGCCTTCGAAGCCTACCTACTCGATACCTTTCCGATTAAATATATTGGACTAACAATAACCAAGTATGCGTAGCTGATTTGAATCGCAACTGTAGAAGAAACGCATAGGTATATACATATAACTTACACACACATAATAACACCTCATTGAAAAACGCGCGTGTTTACTCGAAGAAAATTATGAAATCAAAACAGAATATGTAAACAATGTGTATGGTGAAAAAATAATTTCGTTCGTTCGTTCGTTCGTTCGTTCATTTTCTACTTGAAATTTCCATTTAATACCCTACCCCAATTTTTCTATCGCATCGGTTTATTATTATTATTATTATCATCGGTACAATTCTTTTTTGTTTCTTTTTTCTTCCTCTGCCATAGACGAAATTTACCAAGCGTACTTATATATATAATGAATAAAACGAAAGAACGAATATCTGTCGTCTACCTCTTTATATTCCCAGCTTGAACTCTCAAGGAATTTCTCTCCCCCATCCCCCACTTCTCCGCCCCAACCCACCCCACTCGTAACGTTGCAGTTGGGATGGAAGCCAAACCGTGGTCCAGAATTCGAAAAAAGGCTCAAAAAACCGAAAAAAGAAACTAATCATCCTCGAAAGATGCAATAAAAACGTTTTCACGTTTCAAATATTAAAGATGTAGATGACAAAAAAAAGAAAATCAAAAATCTTGTACGAAATATTTAAAGAAATCGTATAGAATATTCCACGTCAAATATCTTACAGTCGGTTAGTTTATTTATTGATTAGTTAATTAAATTTCAATCATGATTGATAATCAATTTCTTGCACAGGTATTCCCGATATGGTTTCTCTCTCTGTCTCTCTCTCTCTCTCTCTCTCTCTCTCTGCGAAATGTAACCTTTAGTGAAATGAATTTCTCTGGAGAGTATAGCCACTCAATTCGTCAAATATTCTGGTCAATAAATAATTTTTTATAATTATTTATTTATTTTTTTAATCCCATTTGAATTTGATATAATTTATATAAACGAGCTTTCAAACGTTGACGAAAAATAAAGAAATTGATTTGAATATACGCGAAATAAAGAACTTCGTGTTCAATATCACGTGACTATGTATTTAACACTATATATATATATATATATATATATATGTATATATCAGGTATTGCTGTTTATAAGACGTTCAAATGAAAATTCCAAACCTTCCGCTTTCTTCCTCGGTCCCATACATGGCGCGACGATGGGTCGCGCGCAAATTCTTTGAATCGTAACTTAAGATCCTTGCGACCTTAAACCTACAACTTTTCAAATTCCCTCAGGAAAATTCTTGTTCACTATATTCTATCTCCCATAGGTTTATTAATATATTTTTTTTTGCATTATTGCATGACGTTCTAAAAATGAAGGAAACAATTTTCAAGATTCTTTTATTTATTTCTGCTCTGTTTTCTACATCGAGAACGAACTGTTAGATTGAAAAGAGAGAGAAAAAAATTATAAACTTACTTACAATCTATGATCGTACAATGTGAAGTAATAATAAGAAAACCTTCGAAAGGAATAAATAAAAAAATCCAATTTTCCGGTACAAATCCGTAAAAGTTTTTTTAATAAAGTATAGTTGTATATTGATACATAAATTTTATATACGCATGTCAGTGATAGTAACACGTGAAGATAGGTAGGTAGGTATACGAGTGGATTAAAGTATCGTCACCCTGAACTTTGAATTATTCAGGTCTTTTCGAAAGGCTCAAAAGAAAAAAAAGAAAAAAGGATCGCAAAACTTTATCGAAGCGAATCTACTTTGCTGACTGGTATTTGTTGACTTAGGTCTCAGAGGTTGAACGAGCAGTCTAAAGTGGATCAGATATTCCTGAAGTTATTCCTTTTTATTCTTCCTTTATGTTTTTCTGTTGCTTTTTTTTTTGTTTTTTCGAAACACCGTGGAGAAATTTCCCCGTCTGTTTAATGTAACGTATATTTGTATTGTACACAGGGTGAAAAGACGTGTAACGTTTTGGGGTTAACGTCAGTCAGTTAGAAGTTAACCCTTGCGGAAGATTTGTTTCGTTTTTGTTTTTTTTTTCTCACCCTTGAATATCGTGTGTATATTTTTCGTATGTAAAGTAAAGATACATCATGTGTATAAAAACGATGTCATTATACTTGAAAAAGAAAAAAAGGACACGCGATAATACGCATTAGACATTATGCCAGGACCAAGTGGTTTTCTGCAAGAACGATTCATGAAATATTCGTTCCCATTGGGAGGGAGAGGTTTTTTTTTTTTTATTTTTTCAAATTTCTGCAAACTTCAACTTATAATAATATTATTCATAATTTTTATTTTTCAGGTTCCGCACTGATGAGGATTGTAGAAGTTTACAAAGAGATACAAGAACAGGAAATGAACATCGTGAGTATTTTCTTCTCTTTTTTTCTGTTCTTTATAAATTTTTTTATCAGTATTTTTTAACGTTTTCGTAGCTGTTTGGTTTCGTTTTAATATATATATATATATATTATTTTTTGTCGTATCCGAAAACTACTTGTGCGAGATAACGAGGTCGTGCAGCTTCCGCTACGTGTGGGATAATTATAACGTAATAAAAACTACGAGAAAAAATAAAAGCAAAATGTTATAGAATGTGGAAAATTCGTGAGCATGAATTCGGTAAATAGGGCATCTTTTATAAACATGAGTTTACCTATAGGTATGTATATAAATTATATACACCACATAGATGATGTAAATGTGTGGAATATATTGCAATTTTTATCATATAGTTACGACCCAGAATCGTAGTCGAAGAGAAAATATGCGACGAACGCGCTATTATTATTTTATTTAAATGAACTTCTGCGGTTAAATAATTTAAATAAACTTTCCTAACGCAATTAAAAGTACCGAAATTTATGCGGTGAACGTGTAGACTGTAGGTACGGATATGTATACATATATACGTATAAATACATTATGTGTACATACATATATAATACATGAAGTGCGAGAGAGAGCGACAGAAAAAAAGTCGGAGGTGTGAAAATGTGATTTGGCGTTAACTCACGGTTCCGCTCTTGGAATATTAATTAAAAATTAGAGATTTAAAAAAAAAAAAAAAAAAAAAACAACTCATTTATATAATCACCATTAATCTTGAGATTCAAAGATTAAAGATGATTGATCGAGCGTATAAAATGTATGGAAAGCGTTGAGATATTAATTTCTGTCTGTACATATTCTTTCAATTTTCCTCGCCATAGATATTTTAATCAACTGGGGTGTAATTAAAGCGAATCGATATCCTCCTATATAAATTCCTATCGGTACCTTTCAATAAACACGTTACGATCCCGTCCAAATCTATACGCGATTTAATTAGAATTTTCAACTTCTCACGTAGAGATGATCAGCGTACCACCCCCACTCCTTCTCTGTTTTTAAAAATTATTATTTTCCTTTTCAGTGATAGAATTTCATACAACTTTCGCGTTTTTAAATAAATAGGGATCAAATCGTGTCGAAGAAAATGCTAAAAGCCCTTTAGGTGAGCTTTTGTCCAACGTGGCCACCACAGGCTTGGAAAGGTTGATTTCGCACATCAGGCGGCAGTCTAGTTTGATCCAAACTAGAGTGTGACTCGGAAGTAATTTGCGAGTGGAATTCTAGATTAAAATCTGGATTTATTAACCTGTCTTCTTTTGCGTTGCTGAAGCATATCGAATAGTTCTTGTGCGGCGTTTTTTTACAGTGAAAATAGCCAACAGTGGTTCCCATGACAAAGGTTTCCATGGAAACTGTTGCTATGCCCACGGTTGCCATGGAAACTGTTGTTACGCCCACGGTTGCCATGAACACCGTTTCCATGGCAACCATTTCCACGTTCACGAGGGAAGGTTCTAACGGAGTGGCGGCGGCGATATATTCATAGCAATGAAAAAAGGCATATTTCTATCAGATGAAAATATAAAAAATATTAGCGAATTTGAAAGACGAAATAAATTAGGTTAACCGAATGTCTGAACAGATCCGTAGCGGTTTCAAATTCATTGTTAATTCGAATTGAATGTAATAAAAGATTCTGTGCGATAATTACGACAAGCGCAACAGAAGCCAGATAACAAGAAAGAAAATATATTATATTAATTACTTGAAAGGGAAAAAAGCATGCAATTCTCTAATATCAGCGGAAACACCGAGCTTCAGGGGAAAGCTATTTCAATTAAATCAGAAAATCTCGTAAAAACGTCAGAGACACCCGTTAAAAGGGACGTATAAGGGTGAATATTACGCCCTGCGCCATATACATATATTTCTATTCCCCTTTCCTTGCTATTCCATAAGACGTAGAAGACGTCAAACCTGGAGTAGTAAAGACTCTCCCTCTTTTTCCCCCAATTTCCTTACCACCTAATGTAGGTTTATATACTTATAGCGTATATATTTATGTATACACGCATAGTATATAGCGGAAAATTATGGAGTTGGAGAAAAGAAGCTTTTTGATCGAGAAACAAGCGTGAATCTGTGGACAGTATTGTTCCTGAATTCAAGCAAGATCGTGAGTTGTTTGATAGCGGATTAGATCTATTTTCAATTATTAATCACATGGCAATGAGAAAAAAGAAGAGAGAAAAAGCACGGGAAACATTCATTTGATCAATTCGATCACAATATAATTTACCTCTTTCCTAAACAAAACGAACAAACTATACAGTTTACACACGTCTATGAGTATCACGATTAAAGTAATCATTCGGGGAAGAACAGGAATAAAAGAGGTCGTAAAGAAATATAACGGCGGAAACTAATGAATGTTACGAGATTGTTCTCGGTTACGTTATCGCGGAGTATAAAAATCTTATACGATATAAGGAGTGTGTTTTGTCAGTACATTTTTTCAAGTGTTGGCAGATGGAAACGATTGACGGTAAAATTGAAAATCCGAAGGGCAATGAAAAAAAAAAAAAAACGATCTATGAGCAGCCCTAATCTTATGTCAATTGTCACAGAATCAGAAAATTAATAATGAAGGGTTCGGTATCCATGATAATAATTGTTTTAATTACTATACCATTATATTTGTCTTTTTCTACTTTCGTATGGAATAAAAAAAAAAAAAAACATCATTTGATCAAGCGCAAAGACTAAGGTAAGAGTGCAGTAGAGTAAAAAGATGGGGTTGTGCGAGGTATCCATAAATTTATAATAAATCTATATTTTTGCTGCGTAAGCTTTTTTTTCTGCATACCTATATTCCTTCTTTCAAGTTGTATTCGCTACGGTTACTTGGACGTACGGATAGGTGGATAGATAGATAGATAGATAGATAGATGTATTTGTGTAGGTCCGGTTAGAGGAGGAGATATTTCATCGTTGAAACCTTTGGAAGGAAGCCAATCATGAGGCTTTTCAAAAGAGGGTAGATGTATGTAGAGGGTCTCTACACTCAGAGCTATTGGTATACGAGAAAAGAAGAGGGACGTGGCGAGGGAGAGAGAGGTTGAGGTAATCCAATTAAAAGAGGGAATTAACCGACGTAGACACCCCTGCAGCACTACGCTTACAATATACCCTGTGTTATATATCTGTATATGCACATAAACACTGTAAACTCCCACCCATGTATCTATACTATTTTCCACCGTCTATGGAACTCGCTCTGCATGGTTGTATCAAGGTATGCGGGATATGCACAACCAATCCATACGTCAAGTGCGGATACAAAATTGCAGTTTGTTTGGAAATGAAACGAAAAGAAAGAAAGAAAAATATTAACAAAAACAAAAGTATACGCTCCTCTTTCAATCAAATATGATTCCTTCGTTTGTAACGTATCGATAGAAAAAAAGTGCTGCCAGGGTATAAGCAAAAAATTAAAAATTGGAAGGCAACCCCATATATTTGATCGGTAATAAACTAAAAAAACCGAAAGAAAAAAAAACTGAATTTATATACCTAAAAAATTTTCCCAACAATACTGCACGACATATTTTACAATTTGCTTTTTTTTTGCATCTGAACAAAAATATGCACGTGATCCGAAATATTTGCGAGCGTATCCTGCATAAAATATATCTAGATATATACGCGTTTCATTGGTTTTCTTTTTTCTTTTTTTGTTTATTTTTGAGCATTTGCACGTTTCGCGATGCCCGATTCGTAATAACCGATCAACGAGTTTACCACTGGTGCTGTTGCTCGAACAGTTATGTATAATACATATGCATGTAATATATTCCTTTACATATCAACGTAGTGTGCGCTGTGTATGTATATGTAAATTATACACGGTCGAACGAATATTATATACGAGTATGAATTTTATAGGTATTACTATATACGACATGCATGTAGAAAATTCGTATGAATCCGAATGAATGGTTTACGATTTCGTTGTACCTGACAACAATATTACCTCTAATTAATATTTATTGCCGTTGAGGATAAATGAAGCAAAAAAATATAAACTAAATGAACCAAATTTGACAGAACGAATTATATATAGCTCGATTCGATAGAATCTCTTCTGATTTTACCTTGATTTTTCCTTCTCTTTCCCTCACATTTACATATAATACGCGTCAGGTGCGTCGAGTAACTGCATTTATAATATACCTATTCGTGATTCGGATGTCTGGTAAAATTATCATCTGAAAATTTGAATTTTCCAAAACGACGAAATATGTTACATCTGTGTACTGTATATCTGCCCATTATGAGTATGAATTATATGGTATAGTTATTTCAATGTAACGTTCACTCGTTGACAGCTGTACGAGTTAATTAATGAGTGATAAATATGTTTCGTTTCGAAGGGAACGCGTGTGGAGGAATATTTATAATACAAAGTCAGAGATGAAACTAGTTGAAAAAAATAATAAATTATTAGAAAATATTAAAAACCTGTGGATATGTAGCGTAATTTTTCAAAATTACAGGCCTCCCTCGTGTTTCCTGGGTTTTATGTCCTCGACGGTTTTTAGTAAATCTCTCTTCGGAGAGAATATAGTGTAATCGTCTGACTGAAGCTACGTTAATACTACTTGGATGGAACTAAATTCCTTCAGAGGCAACGCTACCCACCGTACTATAGGCTCTTCCGGTAATACTTAAAGCAGAGTTGTAATGCGATGCGCTCGATTTACTCGTAATTCACCCTCGACCTCGTTGTATTGACGTGCGAAAGTTTTAATGATTTTCAGAATAGTAGGATAGCCGTGGTATATTTCTAAGCTATTCCTAAGAATTCACTAGCACATCTTCAATGACTAGCCTTGTCACCCGTTACACTGTTATGAACGGGCGGTATTATACATGAGTGTAGACAATTTGAGAAAGCACCTGATTTGATAAATAGTTCGACGAAAAAAGAAAGATTTCTTATTTCTCTTCTTTTCTAGGATCAGAATTTTCGTAGAATCCAATAAACTGTAAACTGAGAGAGTTTTCATAAGATTGGATTCTCAAGAACCCCGTTGATTAAAACCGCCATCCGAAGTAGAAGCATATCAAATGACAGACTCTTTGTAAAGAAATACGCCGCTGAACGAGTTTTCGAGTTCTTAGTCCCAAAATATTCACAAAAGATGCTTCTTTACGAGACGAACCGACCACCTTTTGTTTTACCACAAAATTCTCTAGATCGTGCTTTTGAATAGATTAATTTTTTTAACTCTCCCAGCGAAGAATGTCATGAGGTTTTCAAGTAGTTGGCGGATGATTCCATAAAAGCATCAGCACTTCGGGATATTTTCGCACCAAACACTTTGGAAATTAGTGAATATTGTTTTCACAAATTGGATGTTACTAGATAATCCTGATTCAGATCGGTTAAATAGAGAAAAAAACTACAACAAAGGCGAATGATTCTGTATTGAAGTAAATTAATTAGACTCGAACATTCGCACACATAATATGAAACAATAATTTCACGAACATTGCAAATATCATGAATTTTTATTACAAAGTTAGAAGTGTAGAACAGGCAGTTTTAATTGGAGGAAAATTAAACTTAGCAGGCATCCCTTTGAGGTTACATTAATTAGTATCAATTACAAAATACGTGAGTACTATAGTTGATATATTACTAAGCATTGAGTGACCGCGGTATACGTATGACATTCTATGCATATTACCCGATAGCATAGATATGCCGATAGCCATTATTTGTTAGAAAAAAATTGAATATGAAATTTATTGTTTAAAATTGAAAATTCATTATTTCTGTTACAGTTAAAAGCCTTTTACGTCGATCTATTAGTACCCCTGGAAACGAATTTGGAAAAAGACACTAAAGTTGTACAGGTAAATATACACAAATTAAGTATTGAATTTTCGATTTTCGCATTTTTCTAAATTCAAATCGACGTTAAAAATAATTTCTCTACAGAGTGAACAAAAAAGATTCCTTCAGCAACACAAAACCCGTTCAGAAACATACAGCAAAGCTGCAGCTACGATAAAAAAGCAACGTAAAAAATCGCGCGGAGCAAGTAAAAGCGGACTTGCGATGGACAAGGAATTAAAAAACATGCAAATACTTGAAGAGGAAAAATCAAAACTCGACGCTTTCTGCGAACAGAGTTTGAAGAATGTACGTAGAAATGCATTCTGCAATTTTGTTATTTTCTTCATTCTTTTTTCCCCCATTTCTTTTAAAAGTTGCTCTTTTGTTTGCATCATTTTACATACAGGCTATGACCCAAGAGCGACGTAGATACGGATTCGTATTAGAACGACAATGTTCTTTGGCAAAACACTATGCAAGTTTCCACGAAGTTGCTCTGGCAGCTCTTCATCCATCGGTAGATGAATGGCGTGAAGTTGCTGGAACACGTGAATATCTTCCTCAATCCGTCGAAGACATGTTCGCATCGAGACTAAGAGTGAGTTTCATTCGAGAAACCCACAAAAAGTCTTCAGTTCGAAATCGTTATTAATTTTTCATGAATTTCAGCAAGTGTCATTTTGGCCCGAAGACGAAGAAAACGGTGGTTCCGAGTTGACGCTCAGTTCTCAGCTCCGTAAAACTCGTAGTATGGACAGTTCGTGTTTAGAATTACGTTTGGGTCCACCGCCAGGAAATCCCCCAACGAACCACGGTGGCCCGCTGCATCACATCGCCTTGTCACGCGCCCGCTCCGAAGCTAATTTACACGCTTCAAGTCTCTCCCTTGGTCCAGGTGAGTAAAAACGTCAATCTGATAAAAAGAAAAAAAAAAATAAATAAAAAAAAAAAGAGTAAAAGTAAAAGAAAAAATAACAGCGTAACAAAATAAACGTCGATCGATTTTTCAATCTATATGGAATTGCATTCCGCGTTCACTAGACACGTACCGCGCTTTTTTCTATACGTACAAAAAAAAATAATAACTCATTTTATGTGATAGAAAAAATTTCTACAAACCTGTACCGTTTTTATCTAAAGAATTTAAAAGTAGGTTCCATTTCATTCGTTTTATCATCATTTATTTGATTCTCTTTACTTTTTCGTTTTCTTTCAAAGATTTGCTAAAGCACTCCTGCACAACCACTTTCTGCAAAAGAGAAAGAGTATTTATGTACGTTTTTCTATACCTGTATACAGTTATTTTATATATTATGAGAAAAAAAGAAAAAGGAATAGAAAAAGGACTAGGGCCATGGTTAAGTAAACGATAGAGTCGCTCGCTCTTTGCAGGGTTAAGAGTGGGTGAAATGGTAAAACGTTCAGATCCCATTGGTTGCGACCTCGTTCGCTCTGGGGGAATCCCCTGTTTCTTTTTTTACCCTCTTTTCTTCATCGTCGCAGCAAGTATATAGGTATACCGATTTAGCGTGAAGGGATTGAAAGAGATAGAGAGAGACGTATTTTCTTCTTTCTCCATTCTTTCTCTCATTCGCAAGTATCCGAATACCTCTGAAAAAAAAAAAAAAAAATTAATCCAACGCGTGTACATAAATGGTTATTAAATGAGAAATAATAATTTCCAAGGAAAAATAATAAGAATTATTACGCTCGTTGGAAGATTTAATAAATTCTCTAGCACATCCTGAAAATGCCGGCGCACAGTTGATTACTCGTAGTTTTCGACGTCAGAGATATTCCAGGACGAAAGTATATTATGGAAAATACGTAGAGAGGGAGACAAAAAAATTTATTGTACATGGTTGTACATTATACTAATTTTTCCAGCGGATAATATTCTCCCGGTGCTTCCAATTAAGACTACTTCACCGATAATTATGGAAAATCAAACCACGAATATAAGAAGATTTTGCGATTTACTCTTCAGTCACAGATATTATCTACTTGTTTTTTTTTTCTCTTCTTATAAATTTATGAGTCATAATATAATGCGACATTCTTACCTGTCTTTCCTCGTCTTTTTCTTTTTCTTTTTCACACAGCATCCGCATACCACGAGATTTTCTCAGGCACGCGTTGAAACAAATTGAATAAATTAACCGAGTGGAATGCTACGTCGTCGTCCTCGACAATAATACAGCTATACAAATGTATAGTTTATATCTACCACGTAAAAGCTCAAGTTATGAAACTGGAAAGGACGAAAACCATTGTTCGTTCTTACCGTATTATACCTCAACAAATATAGTAGAACGCGAATCGAGCCTTAACTTCTTCAAACATTCCACGTATCACATAATATGACATTACATAATAACGTATTGCATCTCTCTCGTTTTTTATTTTCCTTTCTTTCTTTCGTTTTGTTTTTTAACATCAAATTTATTTAGTTCATAATTGAATTCCTCCGTATGACAAGCACGAACTACTAAGCCTCATAATTTTCCATTAATACTATAATGTAAATTCATCGCCTGAACCGCCTAACTGTACCATTCGGATACAGAGTATATTACAGAAAACCGATTAACGGTAGAAATTTCATCGATTTATTCCGCAGTAGAGATAACGTTCGAAAAGGTTTTACATCTGAATTCGCAATTAATCCCAAGTAATCCCATGTTAACTATCACGTGATCTATTTATGGATAGTTTGGTAACCCGATTGAAAAAACAATCCACGATTAAACATGCAGGATGACATTTCATTCCTATGTTGGTATGTGTTTTACCTTACTCTCTGAAAAAGTAAAAAAAAAAAGTATTTTCATATATCCTGCACAGATTGCGTAGAAAATCCTGTCTGATGAATTTTCTATAGACAATATAGGTGAATTCCTAACAGCTAACAACCAGGCTTCAAACCCCATGAGACTAACTTTCGAAACGGTCAAAACAAAAACGAGAGCAAAATGATAGGGGGAAAAAATGTACATAAAAAGAGACTGAAAATGAAGCTATCCCTCTCTCGTTTCGGATCGTGAATATAGTGCATATAGCTACATGCACGCCAGAGCTGGTAGTAAATAACTAATGGGTAACACATGAGCGTCTATATGGGTTGATAAATTGTCCGATTTTCGAACTGAACACACCTTCTCATTCCCCCATTTTAACACCGTGCATAGCTGCAGCATCAGCAGGCGCAATATATATCGCAGTGACAAAACGAGCAATTATTAAACACTGATGATAACCATGTGTCAAATATACAGCAAGTCAAAAATCCTACATATCTGATTCCTGCAACGCAACTCCATAGCGTGCATGTATACTATAACTTCATCATCTCTATTGTACACTCAACTCTTTGAAAAACCTAAATCAAATTTTTGAAAGCTCTCTAGATTCAAAGCGAATTTACGCTTTATAACTCAAAACTATAGGTATGAAATAACGCAGAGAGAAATGAACGCGATAACACATGTAGGTATACATACATATAATATAAAGTAGAATTACATGTCATCCAGTTTCGCGCAAAATGGTAGATGGAAAAAAAGAATGTGATTCTCTTATTTTTTTTTAACTCATCTTTTTCCTCTCACTCTTGTCACAAGACAAATGTAGACAGGTTGTGTAATAACAACGTACATGACACATAAGTCAAGTGCGGGAAGCTGATAAGCTTATCAGGATCTAAAGTAAACTTTTCACCGACTGTGCAAAAGGACATTTCCCACCCGCATTGCTATGTACGTTATACGGTATATACCTGTAGTTATCCCGTATACCTAAACCACCACCATACCTACAACCTACGTACCTACATTTTCAACCCTGTCTTCCTTCATACCATGTAGGTATACCATACCTAAAACGAGGGAATCCCCGGGAGAATTTCTCCTGCTACTGTATATCGAGGTACTTGGAAGGTATTCCCATGAGCCTTAAAGGAGGTAGAGAACTGCGACTATTCTGCCTCTGTCTGTCGCAATGTCCTTTCTCTTCCTCCCTTCTTTCTATAAGTGGGAGACTTCACCGACGTCGGGATACAGAGCTCTGCCAAGTCCGACAATTTACGTGGCAACTTTCTTTTCTGTATATTCGTATAGTATATGTATATGTGTACATAGGTATGTGGTTCAGGTTGTCCTGCAGGACACGGGATAGAGAAAATGGGCAACGAGCCCTATACGTACGTATGTATATCGCATGCAAACCAAAGAACAACGAATGAAGAAAAAAACAGAACGTTGCATTCACATGGAAATCGTTTGAAAAACCATTCAGAGAATATGCGGACTAGGTTGAAAACGTGATCTGTGATTTTAGAAAATCGTAATAATGTGATTTTGTTATTTATTTTTTATTTCTTCTCTTTTGTCCAGAAGCACCGGAAACACCACCGCGACCAAGATCAATGGCACCAGCATCCCGAAATAGTGGAATTGGAGGAGGAATAAGTAACGTCGGAGGTTGGGGAGATGCACCTTTAGCACGTGCATTATTTGCCTATCTCAGCTCAGGAGAAAATCAGCTGAGTTTCTTGGAAGGGGATTTGATAGCGTTAATGGGTGAGTCGTACCTAACCAAATACATAACGATAATTGCCTGTGCTTTATATTTCATAGATAATTAGATCGACATTTGAACCTCAAATAGACGTATAAAACACATTCATTTGAATTGCCTCCGTACAATAAGAGCCCCCCACAATCATCATGGTCAGTCGAATCTTCGAATCTACGCTACACCTGGTATAGACGTAAATCGTTAGTTTCGTAAATCCAATTCGTGTCTAGTCTATACACATATACAACGATATCTACTCTGCATTGGCTCATTAGTCGAAGTACCTATTGCAAATGCACCGTACAGGCAAACATTCTATACGGTGGTTTGAATATCAGCTATCTATAGGGCGTTCGTTCTCATGTTCCCCCTTGGCACGATGCGATATTAACTATACATATGTGTACCTCCATATTCCAACGTTAAATTATACCTTTATATAGCCTACAATAAAATTTTACTATCTTCTTTCGCCTAGTTTATTCGTTTTTTAGTGTTATTTTTTTTCCTATTTATGTCTACAATCAGAATATTAAAGAGCAATAAGAAAATTTTACGATAACAGGCTATATCATTAGAGCGGTCCTTGATAAGGGCGTGTCCAAATTTTAATTATTAGATTCAACTTCTTCAAATAATTCCGAAAATCTGAATTGAAAGTCATGCTACTGTACCTATTTTGATAACCAGAAAGAAAATTGTATTTTAATCAAAAAAAAGAGAGAAAAAAAAAAAGATCGTCATTCGAATTTCTGACCATCTGGTATTGACCTGATTTTGCCTTTTGACATCCCCCTCTGAAATATTTTTTGTCTTAACGAATCGTTTTCAAAGTAATCAAATCCTTTCATATCCCCTACACACAAGAGTATTTCGTAAAAATAATCACTCGGAGCACAAATGATTTTTCATTTTGTTCGTGTACGTATATCCTAAGTTTGGACATCACTTTATGGTTTAGCCTGCACGATACTTGATCATTTCTACCAACTACTCATGCAAGAGTAATTCAGGTAGTTACTTAACCCGAAGTTGTCTCTGTTAAACTGTGTTATACATTATGTCACGTCTATGCAAAACACCTCAACGGGAGTTGTCTCCTTTCTCATTTGAAAAACTCGTTAAAGTGGCACATTGCCGCATATACATAAGTACATATATAAGAGCAGTTTCTAACCCAGGTACATTGTTATAACGCTATAGAAAAGTCTAACAATATAAATATGCAAAAAGTATACATAAATATGAGAATAAATATAAAGTGAAGAAAATGAATAACTAGCAAAAAAAATGTAGGACGCAAAAAGAACTAGCTTGCTGAGAAGATGAAGTATGATCTCTTCCAAGTGTGAGGCTTCCTCTTCCAAGTATACTTACCCTAGTAAATTTTTTAACGCTTTTTCAAGAGTCTCTTTGTCCTCTTTACTATCCAACGCAATGATGAAGCTTTTCTCCAACTATCTACTACAAAAAGTTACGAAAAAAAAAAATAAATAAATAGATGAAGAGAACTGTAACGTTTCAGTTACACGTTTCTTAATAAAAATAATAATGGATTTTATGATCATAAATTTATCTCATTTTCATTTTTATCTATCGTGTACCAGGTGACAGACAAAAAGGTTGGCAATTCGGTGAAAACTTACGTACTCAAAGTTCAGGTTGGTTCCCATTGGCCTACACTGAGATTATAATCGACGACACACTTGGGTAAGTTCTTGGGTTTTTTCAAAAACCGAATTAATAAATACTATTCTCACCATTTTTCTATACTACAAAAAAGCAAAAAGCAAAAATCTGTCCTTATCTTTGGAAAATAGTCTAGAAAGAAGAAGATAAAAAAGTTCATCTGATTCGTAGATATGTGTAACGGGACATTGACCTTATCCACCCCTCTGAATTGCATTCCTTGAGCTCGCCTATTCCAGGGTCGAGATACTTAGGGAGAGACTTGACGTTTCCAATCTCCCCCTTTATACCGTCTTTTTCTTCTCCTCCTCCCCGTTCAGTTTTATATATAGTAGAGAAGGTCGTACGGCGCCTATCTCTTGATCGAATTTCCTGATAACGAGACAATTCTCTGTCCTTCGACGCCTAGATCACCATCCCGAGCATCTAACAACGGACGTACACCGGAACCGAGGGTTGTACCACCGTGCAAACCACCCCCTTCGCGACCCCCCGTAACACCGAGCAATGTTGACGATACTATAGCAAGCAATAGCAGCCATACACCAACAAACATGTCGAACAGCAACAGTTCACAAAACATAATAACAACCCCAACATCTCGTCAAGCAAAATCCGTAAGTGTTCATTTCTTTTTTTCCTCCAAAATTATCGTGGTCATTTTACTGATCATTAATTTCATCCGTTAGATCCGCCCTTCTGGTACATTACCGTCAGCTTTAGCTGGAGGTCGCAGGGTTCAACCACCGATACCACCTGTACCACCACCCCAAGCAATTACTTCATTGCACAGCAGTAACGACAGCGGTTTTTCGAACGAACCTCCTGTACAACCGGACATTGACTACAGCGACGACGAGGCAATGAGGTAAGAAAAAAAAATTATTTGTAAATTAATTTTATGATTCTTTCATAACATGGGCGAAATTTCAATGCAGGGCTTTCAAGGTCAGGGTATCATTAGGGTAGTGATCTTGGTTTCATCCCCTCCCCCCCCCCCCCTTGCCCCATTTTCTCTTTAGATATTTTCAGTGTAAATATGAATTTTCCCAAGATGATTCTAATAGGTACAAGTAAAGAATGTATCGCTTCTCATATTATCATCGAATCGCGTAAAAATAGAATTAGATGTCTAATTGTAGGCTAACGCTAGCAGCTGTTTTCTTTTGGTTCTTAAGTTTGGATGTTTGTTTTTCTGGTTCTTTATAGATTCCGCATGCGTTACCGAAGTCGGTGGCAATAAACACGGTGGTGGTGCCTTAAGAGCTACGCTTCCATTTCTGTAGCCAAGTATAAAGAGAACAAAAAAAATCACAAAGAATAAAATAATTGATCGTACTTTATCACTAAATTATTATCGTTACAATTATTTTATATTATTTATTTTCTTTCATTTTCCAATCGCGGAACGATAATCTTGGTACAATAGACAACGTCGGAAACCAAGAGCTGAAAGAATAGCGGAAGCGGATAGGGTAGTTCAGCTTCAATCGTCGTCGTCGAGAGGAGATACCGATAATTCAATGCTTAAAGGTTGGCAACAGAATAATGATTCTTGGAAGACGATACCAAAGGATGAAAAAAGTTGGCAATTGTATAAGAGCGCAATGGATTTATGGGCAGATGTGAATCAAGGAACACCATCTAACGATGGCCAAAATTCATCATCAAGATATCAACCAACAGCCAATGGACGTCATTTTGAGCGACGTGACGAATTGGAAAATCGTAGGAATACTGGATTGAAGGATAATGGGAATCATCATCAAGATTACAACGCAAATCCTCGCGTCTATGCTCGTAATTCGGTTGAAAGAACCTCTAATAAAGTGTCTGATAAATATGAAAGAAACGGCGGTACTGGTAACCGTGATTATTCCAGCGATTATGAAAATCAAAAAAGACCTATGGATCGTTCGTCCCAAGAACGTCCGAATCCGAATCAGAGAAATAAATTCAACGATGAACAAATAACAGCAAATACCGCACCTAGATATATCCAAAGACGTACTGCGGCAAGTTCTTCTACGGTAGTAGTCGACGATGATTACAATCATGAAAAATCACCAGTTTTACAAAAATATGGTGCAAATGAATATACTCCAAAGTATGAAAACAAAGCACAAAAATATTACGAAGATGATACTGATGGTAACGATCAAAGTTTGAATAATTCGCATCATCGTGGTTACAAACAAGTATCAGGTGATGATAATCGCAGGGAAGAAATGATTTTATACAGCGAAGAAGATAAATTGGAATCAGATTCCGATGAGGAAAGTAGTACGTTAACAATACCAGAATCTGGTCGAAAAGTTGAACACATTGCACAAAAATTAGAGCAAACAGCGCAAAAATATGCAAGGGGTTTAAGTCCATCGAAATTTGTCGATACTAGCGATAGAAATGTTCACATGCACCACAACGAATCCTATGGCATAAATAAAGAAGATGGTAAAATTTCAGTTGATAAGGATAACGACAGGGGATATAACGTTGACAAGTTTACATCAGATAAGGAGAGAAACGTTGGAGGTACGTTGCAGAGATATGATAAGGAAAAGGATAAACTGGATGAAGAGAGAGAAAGAAATCTTGAAAAACAACATCAACATAATCAAGAACGAGAAAATGATCAGAGATATTTCGAGAGACATTCAAGCTACGAAAGAAGAGATAAGATAAGAAGTAGCTATAATAACAACAATGATAATAGAAATGAAAGAAATTTTGATAAAAATTCTGAAATCAATAGAAATATTATGAAAGTTGATAGAACAGCATCGAGTCGTCGGCACATGGATAGACCACGTCCACCATTTGAAGATGCGCCAGAAAGACCTAGTGATATTCCATACAGAGAAAGAAGATATTCCGAAAAAGAAGATATATATGGTGAAACAACAGCAACAACGACAAGATTAGGAAGAGATTCATCTTACACAGATAAAGAACGTGGTTACGAATCAAATTTTGAAACAAAATTAGAACGTACAAAAATAGTTGAAAAACATGGTTATCAAAAAATCGATCCAAGGGCTCAAAGTCCTCTGAAATTTGATAAAAATGGTCAAAAAATAAGCGATCAAAATGATCCAAATAACAACACGTTGAAAAACGACAAAAAACAACGTCAAAGCAATACCTTGGCTGGTAATTTTATCCAAAGTGGAAGAGCAGGAGGAATGGGTGGTTTCGATTCTGACGTAAACAGTGTGGGAATGATAAAAGGACCAAAACTAGTGAAACGTACGAAATCTTTCTGGCGTTTCAGACGTGATTCCGATGTACTCGAAGGTATGGCATTATGGCAGCACAGATCTCTCGTCGATATTCCAAAGATGTTGAAAAAAGAAGAAAGAGAAATATCAACAAACCTAAGAGATCGTGGAGTTGAAACAGACAGAGAAAGAGTTACAGAAGAAAGATCCCGGAAATCAACACCGGAAGTTGCATCAACCACTAGAAATACTACAGACAAGGATCAACTAAAATCACGCGAAATTGCCGACAGGGAAATACGCGAAAGAGAGAGAGAAAGACAAAGAGAAAGAATTGAGGAGCCAAAACCAGCGGAGAGAATTCACAAACCAGAAAAATCTGAAATATATCAAGACGATTTTCCAACGCCAGCTGAGAGGCCAAAAGTAACAGAAAGATCGGAATATCGAATGCATAACGATGAACGTTCATATTTCGTAGGTAACATATCACGAAAAGCAATATTAGAAAACGAACGTAAGCGTAGTCTTGAGGCAAAACAAAATATGGTTGTAGCGGAACTGAAAGAAACAAACGTTGTTAAAAAAAGTGAAAGAAGAAAGAAAACTTATGGTGATGACGATGATGGTCTCATTCAAAACTTTTCCGAAACCGAAGCATCTGATGAAGAATCCACGTACAGTTGCATCGTCGTCAAAGATCAAGCTGTTGCTGAAAAAACTCTACTACCAAGAACTAAATTACGCAAAGATGGTGACAGGGATAAAGAAAAAGAAAGAGAACGAGAAAGAGAAAGGGAAAGGGAACGAAGCACGTGCGGTCCATGGTACGATCTCTGGGGTGTTGATCCATCGGTAAAATCAAAGAAACAGTAAATACCTTACAAAAATCAGCACAAAAATAAAAAATTCTATTTAATTGTCCTACATTTTTTCTTACATTTTTTTTTGCGTTATGTTACGTAATCAACATATTACGGGATATATTTTATACTTAGTTTTTGTTTGATTTTTATTCTATTTAATTATTCTTCAGATATTATCATAACTATGATTACTTCTACTCCAAGTATAGACAGGGATAGGTATGAATAAAAAATTTAGAAAAAAATTAAAAAAAAAGAATACTTTTGATTAAGACTTTCTGGATCATTTCCAAAAACATATCTCTACCCATGACATAGATAAGTATATATTCATATAACACTTATTATTTACGCCGGGAAAATATTTACCCTTCGGAAAAAAAAAATTCTCTAAATACCTCGTAGATAAAATTAATTTTATTCCAAGCATAAGAAGGGTCGGTGTTGAATCGAGAAATTCGCGATCGTTGTAAAAGAGCGTATTTTCAGATACATACACATTTTATTTCCTTTTTTTTATCTTGCCTGCCCGTGTATTTTCCGGCAAACGTAATAACCATCCAAGCACGGTCAAAAGAGAGGGGGAAGCACATCGAAAAGTAATTGAAACTTTGTCTAATTACTTTACATACCCCACATATACGATGTTGGGTCACAACGATTGAAAATATTCAATATACCTTTTTTTTGTTATTTCATGCGTATTCGAGCTTGCTTATATTTTAGTAGCAATTAGGCCCAAAACACGTTCATTTCATTGTTCATTACACTTGCAGATGACAAAAAACAAGATGAAAAAACTTTGTTTCAATTATCAAAAGCTAAAGGTACCTAATACGTAGTTATAGCTATACACATAGATAGTGTTTATACATCAATCAAATTTGTGAACTTTCATGTATAAATGTAGTATACAGACATGTATACTGCACCATATTTCCCAGAAGTACTAAAAAATACTCCGGTCCTATACAGACATACGTAAATAAAAGATAGTTACATAGATAAATAGATTTAGAATATATTTAATTAAAAATCCAATCCATAAGCATAAGTACTTAATACGCAAGATGACCCATTTGGTACGTGACAGTTAAATATTTCGCGATGCAAGATAGGTGAGTACGGAAAGAAGTTTCGAACAAAAGTTGTATGGTAATGAGAGGAGGAAATGATTTTTTTTTCATCGCAAAAACAGTAGTTGCAATTCATATCAATGTTATAAAACTTTTGTTCAAAAATGTCAATACCTGTATATCTATCGTGGCTCGCGCATTATTTAATTTCGATGAGAAAATTTGTTATCTTTAGTGCTGTAATAAAATTGAAAAATGAAAAGTTACTTACTTATTACTGCATGCTATGGTGTCGGTACTAACATGGGATTATTTCAGGGGGAACATATTCGCTACAGTGAAGCTACGCAAGACAAAAACTAACGATCGATCGGCACCTGCGTTATCATGAAATACGTTACTCTTTTAAATTTGAAAAAATAAAAGACCGTAACGTACGTGAGGGAACGTTATTTATAAATTTTAATGAAATTGAGAGAAGTTTTTTTTCTCTCGCAATATTGTTATACTCTGTATATAATCACATTTGTTCTTGAGTTAACGTGGAGGAAAAAAATAAAATAAACCAATAGTGATAGTAATAATATAATAATAAACCGACATTCCCGTGCGTTTCGTTCACGACATTTGTAGTTAGGGTTTCACGGTTTTTTTGTATTTTCTTTTGTTCTTTTGTTTTTTGTTTCAAACCGTGCTCGTTATTTTATCGCTACAATCGTATAGCTGCATTAATGAAATATATCTACTGCAGGTTTAAATAATTCGGAGGTGTATAGTATAGAGATATACATGTATGTAATAGTAAAATGAAAATTTATTGTTTCATGTAGCCGCTATATATTACAGCTAAGAACATCGGTTTATCGATTAGGTTTAATTGTATAGTTGAGATGAGAAAGAACGTGAATTTGGTACTATACCTATGATATGTATGTATACAATATTCGCATAAAATACATAAACTATAAATGAAATTTATAATCTCCCGCAAGTATAGGTAAATTTTCTTTGTTTTTTCTCTTATATATTAACAAATAGAATAAAAATCGAATCAAACAAATTGAATTTATATGCCGCATATATGTATATATAATTGTATACCGGAAATTATTATAATTGAATTCGTCCAACGTTATATAGTTATTGCAGCCTACATTAGGCTCCGTGTAAACCTACCTTATGTAATACACTTCGTATGAAAAACATTGAAAGAAGATTAATAGATATTTATAAAAAATAAAAGGAACAAAACCGAACAGGAATTGAAAATTTTGTAGGAGAATATATTATATGTATTTGTGTAATAAAAGATAATTAACCATTGAAATTGAAATAACGCGATAGAAATTCTGCATAATCATGTAAAGCTGATTATGTTGATGATAATAATGATGATAATAATAATTATGATTATGATTAATAATAATCTCTGATGAAACAATAATCGCGGATTCATAATCATGCGAAAGGTGCTCAATCATAAACGCGATCAGCGTTCTTTGGAATACGAACAATGATACTCTCTGGTCATGAATAATATTGTCTAGATACATATTGAATCTACCATATTCAAGCTTAACATGGAGTGATTTTTTACGAACAATTTTCATCCGCCCGTCAAAATGCATCTTTCTATCTCTTTTCAATCTTTCTCACTCTATTTATCAAACTATCTCTCTCTCTGGGCTCGCGGCGTTAATAATTTCCAAAATAAATTATCTTCCCAATTCTGAAAACCTTCACATATATGTCTAGAACGTATACTACACCATATGTGAGAAAATTCAGAACTTAATTTTGACTTAAAATGAAACTGATACTGCCAGACGCCCAAACGAAATCCGTATAGAAAAAGATGAATTAAAAAATCATCTTATGAGATTCTTCGCGATGATTCTCATCGTATGAGAAACCGAATAAGAGAGTAAGAAAATTAATTTTTGCTACGCACATATTTATCGAATATAAATATGTGTTTTAGCTTTATAAATTTCCAATTTTATACACGATATAATCACATTGGTAGATTGAAAAAATAAATATGTATGTACATATTAGGAAGTGTTGCCATTTTTGAGGAAGTGCAAGTGATGGAGGAAACAATGTTGAAAACGGAAAGCTTTTTCATATGAATAGAAACTTATAATCCGAAATATCGTACTAAAAAATATTCACATATATAGGTGCATTATATATGTTCAAAGGATGAGCTTCGCCAATGTAAGCTCTTAATATTTGAACTGTAATTCCTTGACCTGTAAAAAAAATCGTAATTGACGTTCATTGAGATATTTTCTTTCTTTTTTTTCGTTCAAAAGTTTTTTTATTGTTGTTGATTCACATAATTTAACGTGTTCTTATATTACAAAGCGACGCGACGCCCCTAATTTTCAATACTTCAATAATTACGTATATAACCGAACTTAGATGATGAGGTTGTCGATTCTCAATAAACTTCTAGCTATAATAATAATCTAAATTTAAATATCTTAGAAAACTTACTATTATAGACTAATGAGACCGTAATACTAACTATCTAAAATATCGAACGTTCAATTTCTCATTTCAAATAACGATAGAAACTAATTTAAGAAGAAAAAAAAAACAAAAATAAAACGTAAGAAATACTATTGTATCGCATCAACAATGCAAACTGTAATAGCAACGAATTTCAATCAATTATTGTTAATTTCTGATACGAATTTATATTACACTTATATAATACCATATATTTATATCATATTATCAATTAACATTCCCTGTTACATTAAATATATTTATGATAATGATTGAATATCAATATTTTTGGTTTTCTGTTATTTTGTTTCCGATCATATTATATTATAATAAAAACAAATAGAACCAATTCTATGAAAATATGATTATTTCGAAAAATGTGATTTTTCAAGATGAATGCTTAAGTTAAAAAAAATTTCCCTATATTTGTTATTATATCTATACAAATACGTTGCAATATACGTATACCCACGGTGAAAGCGTACCAACGATATAATATTTGTAAATACAAAAATATAATATATATCACTTTGTATTATTATACATTTAAGCTTTGCAAAAAAAAAACACAAAAAAACACAAAAAATGAATATAAAACGAAAAAAAAAACAAAAAAACGGTTTCGGGCGATTTTTGTAACTTGCATAATATTATGATATACCTTGTAGATAAATCGAAAAATGTTGATATGTAATATTACATGAGAGTTGGTAAAGAAAAACATTAATTCAGAAAAAAAAAACCTTTTTATGAAAATATCATTATGACAATTAACACTACATATGAAAAAAAAACATCCATCGTAAATATACCATATTATCACTAATTTTTGAGGATGCAATTCGATTACACTGCATAAATGATATTTTCAAATAATAAAATGAATGAATTATTTGCTAACTTAAAGAGGAAAAAATAAATTGATAAAAACATACCTAGGTAGGCTAGTAAGAAAATTTTTAAAAGTAAAAAAAATATATATATAAAATTAAGCACCACTTATGTATACATTGTTATTAAATTAAGATTTTTGTGCGTAATTATTATTAAAATTATTTGATTTTTTTTTTCAATTTCCACTATACAATCCCATCTAATTATGCATCCTTGAAATTGTGCATTGCTCCCTGAAATTCAAGTATATATACATAATCATAAATACATGCATGTATGTATTATGTACATATTCATAATACATTGCAGTTAAATACAAAGTACTTGCCTACTGAAAACGAGGTCCGATTTTGCGCCGAGGGATCAGCAATTGCGAGCCAAATTATAACCCGGGGTTAAATTAAACGCTATAACTAACTGGTGTCCTGGGATTCACGACGCCAAGCCATTTCGTTAAACCAGTTTCGCTCACGATACCTACGTGGCACCATCATTTCCTTTAGACATAGGTAAAGGTGTAGAAATATACAATACACGGATATATATATATATATACAGAAAAATTTCGGAAATCACCAACTCATCATTTCAATCAACAAGAAATCGATGTCGCCATCAAAAGAGTCGAGGACGAAGAAAAAAAGATCAAATTCAGGTAAGCTGTGATTATGAGTAAGATTTCAAAAAATAAAATCGAACATTAAAATAATTACGACAATTTAGATAACCAGGTACAGAAAATGGAAAAAACTCATCTTTGTGATTCTACTGCCTCGCCCATATACGATAATCCCTCTTGAAACCGGCCAGTCGCTCCGCGCGCAGGCGTCACTTACACCAATTTGTTAATGTTGGTGTGACCACGTGAGGATCCTGCCACGGCGATCTGCCCAGGCAAAACGGACAGGATCTCGGACAGGATCGTCGAGTGTTCACATCAACGTTCACGAGTTCGTGTGAGTGACGCTTGCGCGGTAAGCGACCGGCCGATTGCAAGCGGAATTCATACTCATAGGTATACATATATACATATACTCGTTTTAAATAGGAGCATAAGTCCGAAAACAAGTGCACTTAGGTCTACCAGCATACTCTATTTGCTGAAAACAAAAAAAAACTATATATAATATGTAACAGGAAAATTGTTGGAAAAGTTTCACGATTAAGGTATTATATACTTTACAAAGTTATCAAGTTTTTACAAACTTTTAAAGATTTTATATCATACCTAATACAATATATGACTACAACCTCGATCACCGCTTACGTTGTACTTGTAACCGTTGTGAAAAAAAAAAATGGCAAGTGCCGTACAAAGAGGTCAATATTTTTTGAGACAAAATCCTTTCAAATTGCTTAAAGAATGATACTTATATGTTTAGTACAAGTGATGTGAACTGTTGGTCCTGACCGCGCTGCGCGACTCAAGATGAAACCGTTGACTGATGATTATGAAACTGGCTAGATACGTATGTAATAATAAATGGACTAGATTTTGCGAAAGAACACGTTCCAATCTATTACAACAAATTTCAAGTACTCGAGATTTTCTCCATCTTGAGATACACGCAGAATAATGCCGTTTATTTTATTTCGATATTTTCTGGCGTATGTGAAGCTCGCAGCTGACGCTCCAGAATTTTCTGATAATCCGTTCTCACGATCGTTCACGATGCTATCGCAGTGGTGTATATCTTGTTAAATATTAACGGTTATACGTATGGGGAAAAAACGACTATAGGAATACATATAGATGTACGAATACGGACCTAACTTCGTTTTCCAGATTCTTGAATACAAGTTTTTCCTTTTTTCCCGTTCCGCGCATTTGGTTCAACGACGCATGAAAACGACACCATAAAAAGAGGTATCGGTTCGAAAATTTAAAGACCCGCGTGCACCACACGAATAGGTATATCTGAGATATCCTGCATATACCGAGTGCTGGAAGGCAATGAAAAAAAAAACAATTTAAAGCACAAATAAAATAACTGCAGTATATCGATCTTTACATTTTCTCGTTTCCGAAGCAAAACAAAACTGAAAAAGGGGAGTGAAATTACTCAAGTAGGTACACCACATTCACGATTTCGTTTTTTATCGAGAATGGTATATGCTCATACAGAGTGTCGCATTTTAATAGAATCATCGCGAAGAATCGAGATAATGGAGTCGTTAAAAAAAATTTTAATAATTTTCTTTACTTTTCGATTCTTTGCAAAAAAAAATCGATTACACGAAATTTCGTCCCTTGTAGAACCCTCAAACTTTTGTGTCAAATATTTTTTCTTTCTGGCACACGACTCCGTCTTTTTGATTACCCAAAATTTGTGTCCAATTAAAATGGAACACCCCGTGTGTGTATAACGTGAAATAATGGGACCGTTAAGGGTTTATTTGTACAACACTTTGTGGCAGGGTTGAAGTGCTTTCGGGTCGAGTAATTCGACACTACGATGGATAGGGGTAATAGTTTGGCGGGGGGGGCAACAAAAGTACGTGCGACGATAAATGTTGTGACGACGAATGTGTATGAGAAGCAGCTTCCAGGCGTGCTTCAATTAGTCTCAATTTTCATCACCATTTAAATCAATGAAGGGAGCGTTTTTAAACTTTTCTCATAGAAGACACGAATAAAGAATCAACCGAATATTCATAAGTCAAAATAATGAGGCGGACAAGAAACATTTATTAAGAAATCAATCAGCTCTCAAGATTTTCACGAGACATAAAGTAAACTTGTCAACAGTTGACTTATATTTCTTGGGTGGGGAAAAAAATTAGAAAAAGTCATTCGATCCGTCGTTTCTGAACAGCGCTGTTTGGTTCTCTGTGCACAGTTATGAGGAAATGATAAAAATACATATTTAAAAAAGAAATAATACTATAAATAAGCACAACTATGTTAGGAAATAGTGGTTTCAATTTTATTGAGAAATTAATTGTTGCGCACACGTCATCGTTTTCCAATTAAATTTTCTCTGTAACATCGCCGACACCCTCTGCAACATCGCGGTGTTATCCAGACGTCGACGCGTCGGTCTATTGCACGTGGTACAAACGCGGTAGGTGTTTCTGACAGCGTCTCTCACATGTACAATATATATACATCTCTGCTAATACGTTTGATTACACTAGAAGCTATAGAGCTTTTCCAATTTTAGTTGTCACTTCTGATTGAAAAGTTATCAAATACAGATTATCCACTAGCAAATCCTTATCACAAGAATTATACATTACTCGCATGTTTTAGAACTCGCGTGAAATGTGAAAGTGTCAGATGATTTCGTTTACCTTTCTTCTTGCATGCTAATTGTGCGAGACAAGAAGAATTGTAAAGCTTTTATCAAGGTTTCAAAATGATTTTTTTTCATTTTATTTTTCATTCATCATCGAGAAGTACGTGCCTGAAAAAACGGTTGCCAAGAAGTTCCACTCACATTAAGCAACGGATCTGTTTCTTTCTTTTCTTTCTACCCTTATGTGATGAGTAAAAGTTTAAAATGTAATGATTAGAAAGTTAAAACATACAGTGAGTTATTGCACAAGTTTCTTTAGCATCTCTGCGAACTGAGTAAACAGAGCTGAAAAATTTATTGCCAAACTATATTTAAATTGAATTTTGCTATACCATTAGAGTAGTAAATAAGCTCTCAATTAGCATCAATCAACTGAATTCATATAACTTGAAGTGTATAACTTTTCCAAGTACTTATATTTACTCTGCGCATGTATAATTATTTGAGAAATTGGCAAGAGGTATAGCCGCACTATGTACGACTAGCGCTCATTAGTAGCTCGAATATTTTCTTCGTCGTATATAATATCTTCATGGATGTTGAGTTGCGAAACTGTCATATGAAAAATTTTATTTTCTTGACGAATGTTAAACTGTACCGTGTAAATATTTTTCTCTCTCAATCTCGCTTTTCCTCTTTCTCTTTTACTTTGAAAGTAAAAAGCAAACTTTTGCAAGACCGAAATAGAACAACAGCAGCCTAAGAGTTGAACTTCTACAAAGATTGT
Source organism: Athalia circularis (assembly GCA_963978495.1). Lineage (NCBI taxonomy): Eukaryota > Metazoa > Arthropoda > Insecta > Hymenoptera > Athaliidae > Athalia > Athalia circularis. The sequence continues at coordinate 27,283,498 of OZ021699.1, forward strand.
ATTCAAGAGAACCCCGGAGCACTGAGAGTCTTGAAAACTTTAACAGCCAGCAAGCGAGGCGTCATTACCCACGAGATATGTTTACACGAATCTTATACAGTACGACTGCACATTTTAAATTACAACACGTCAAAGTACATTTCTACACCTTACTTTTTTCTCAAAACTTCCGTCAACGATTCCTCAGCATCCGCGAAAGCAACTTTACCGGAATATGGATCAACTTTCTCGACTATGTCAATATAGGTCGACATTTGATCCATCAATGATTGATATTCATCCAATAAATTGGAGAAAATCAAATGCTATAGTCTTTAGATTTTTTCAATTTTCGGGCCAACAATTAACTATTTTTCAAATCATTTGAGGGACTGTTTCCCATTGTAATTTAATTACGTTTCCAATTATTATCCATGCTATAGAACATATTAAAAATACACTTAACCAGCTTCTGAAAAATTTCTCAGGATTTTTCGGGATGATTATACAATGATTCACTCGATTTTTTTTTCTAGAAGAATATGGAAAGATTTATTGATCTGATTCGTGGATACAAACATGACATAAGTACTATCGATTGTCACATCGTAAATCAAATTATTCATGTGATTCTTTTTTTTTCTAGTAAATGAGCATTGCGTGATATCCCTCTCGGAACATCGGCTTTTTCGTCCTGGCAGAAGAATGGAACTAAAAACAGGACATCAGTGAGTCTCTCCAAAGATCAACTTTTCTTCATCCTGGTCCGGTCGAGATGGATCTGCAATACATGAGACGTACAAGTTCTTCTCTCGCAGAGGTATGACTTAATTAATTTATAAATGAATTGCATATCCTTAGAAAAGATCCTTGACATTCTTTCGATAAAGTCGCATATATTGATACATCTATGGTATTACCTCATGAACTTATTGTGAGTAACTTGATGCACCCCCGTAATATAATTTATCGAAGACACCAATAATACACATCAACAATATATTGTTACATAATTAATATAATTTATTATAACTTGATCGTCATAAAATAAGTCATACAATAAGTCATATAATAAGTTATGTGTATATTAATTAGTTCACTAATTGTCTATTTGCATTACAGCACATATCATTATCACCACCACCACCACCATCATTGCTGCCGCCGTTGGACACCGTGGGAGCCCGGACTCCCCCTGTCCCCCGGGGGGAGTCCAACCGGGTTCTTAGGGGGTGTCCCCTGGGACACAGCGCGGTCTCCCGCCGCCCCCGGGGTCCCAGGGGATATAGTCCCCGGGGACGTGAGTCTCCGGTGAGGAGACTCACATCCCTAGGGACTAGTCTTCGGGGACGCAAGTCCCCGGGGACATGTCTCCGGGGATACAACATCCCCAGAGACATCTCCCCAGGGACTAGTCTCCGAAGACATTCCGGGAAAAGGAGGCCTGACCCGGACGCTCATCTTCGTGATTTCTCTAGAGAAACAAAAAACAGAGCGTCCGGGTCAGGCCTCCTTTTCCCGGAATGTCTTCGGAGACTAGTCCCTGGGGAGATGTCTCTGGGGATGTTGTATCCCCAGAGACATGTCCCCGGGGACTTGCGTCCCCGAAGACTAGTCCCTAGGGATGGGAGTCTCCTCACCGGAGACTCACGTCCCCGGGGACTATATCCCCTGGGACCCCGGGGGCGGCGGGAGACCGCGCTGTGTCCCAGGGGACACCCCCTAAGAACCCAGTTGGACTTCCCCCGGGGGACAGGGGGAGTCCGGGCGCTAACGGTGTCCAACGGCGGCAGCAGCAGCAGGGGTTCGAATTCCGGCAGCCATCTCAGAGCCAAGGAGATCTACAAATACCAAAGACATTTGAAAAAAACATGGAAATGATACACATACGATAATGTACTATTACCAATATGTATAATATATATTACTTTGAATATATGAATATATACATATATATTAAGCAAGTGTATATTATATTGAATCATACTTATTTTATAACGTGTAAACGAAAACCCATGTATAATTATTTCATACCTGTAAACGAATTGTCCGATGCCATGTAGGTTCAGCACAACGTAGTTTAGAGTTCAACGAATACTGCGACGAACTAGGCAAATTCCATGGCTGTCAATTATAAATCTGAAATACAAAAATATCATGTAAGAAAAGAAGTGAAATTGTAAAACTGAACCTAAAATATATCAATAAATTTGTTCATGAAATAACAACGAAGCGTATTCTTAAACCAAAATCCCGACGAAAACTTCCTTAATTCGATAAATAGAAGAATTGATGGTGTTTACACACGCTCAGAACTATTCCGAAATCAATCAGAATATTGTTAAAAAAGTATACGAATATAGGAATTTAAAAATGAATAATTAATTAGGTATAGTTATTCAGAATTCCAACGACAAAAGATATTTTTTTACTCCAAAATTATAACACTTACTTTCTCAATTCAAAATACAAGCAATACAATTATTGGTGATCAAAGGTTTTAGTCTCGGCTAAGGGATCTTAATTTTTCCCAGCAACGGTTCTAACTACCTGATACCTATACAAAGTCTATTGCAATATTGCGTTCATGTCATTCCACCTTCGCCCAAAATCTTACGAGTTAAATGAAGGACCGATCTGAGCCATTAGAAACGGATAGTATAAGAATGTGGCTGGTCATGTCTGAGCTACAAAATATACAAAATTTTCGGATCACGTGATTTAAGAAATATTCCCATAGCAGCGATTTATGGGACTTATTCTAAAGATGATGATTAAAATAAACACTTTTTCGCATAATTATTCAATCAAACCTGGAAGATATACTCAATGAGTCCAAAATGAAAAGGATCTTTTTTTTGGTCCAGTCGAAACGCGATCGGAGAAATATCAGAGAAAACTATAGTAACCATACCAATCTTCGCCTATACCCATATTACCTTGATTTCTCTCTCTCTCTCTCTCTTTCTCTCTCTCTCTCTTACTTGGGGATGTCGTGCTTCCGCTTCTGCTGCTGTGGTTAGACTGCCGAATGCCGATGCCTCAGAGACAAGAAATCCAGAACATGCTCTGTTGACAGTATACCGAATTACACGTCCGTTATTGACCGTTCCAAGATTGGCTGCGATCCATCAGATTTCTACCGCAATGCCTCAAGCCTCGAACAATTAAAACCCAACTCCATTGCATAAAATTTAATTGATGATGAATCCTTTCTAATTAAATGACTCGAAGCGGAAAATAAAAAGAAAAAATAAAACAAAAATATGCCGATCAGTTTTCAGATCTCTAAGCCATATTGTGAGCAAGGAGACCATTTTATAAAAACTGATCGGGAACAGCTTCATACCCCCTCAGAATCTGAATAATTTTCAGAAACTGTAGTTATTAAAATACCAGTAAAATAGCCGGTGGGATCAGCCAATCTATTATTTTCAATTTTTCGTTTGAGGCGTTCGCCAAGAAGCGGCTGATGATGGGCTAAAATTTGACAAACGCCTTTGAATGCTACCCGCATGAAACGGTACATGGTAATGTGGAAACATATGCTGGGGTAGAAATGATACATCAAGGATGAACATCAAGCTTTGAAAATATTCGTTGATAAATCATCAATTCATACACTACATGGAAACATATTGTATTGACGGTTAACGAGGTATGTTTCTTTCAAAATACTTTCTTCATGAAATTATTCTAATGCATTTGAAGCTCGGGAATCCAAATCTGCAAGCTAAATGGATATCTATCCGTAAAATTGATTGAGTTATCGCCAATTTATCGCTCTAGAAAGCGAAAAAATTTAAATGTCTTCAGTCACTTAAATGATGAGGCAAAAATTCAATTTTGAACATCATAAGTTACAAAATTTCCATGACTGTGCCAACTTTCATTTTTTTTAAATTTAGGCCGAAAAACAGATCTTCTGCGTACCGTTCATGAGACTGGATTTTGTTTTATTTTGAGTCTTGACACCTGAATCTTCCGACTATGTCCAGTCTCCCGATAGAGATCTAGAGAAAAGTTCATGAAAATCTGAGAAAACGGATAGAGAACTATTGCTTCAGAGTAAAAAGAGAGCTTCAGGAGCGAATATATCTTGTGTATTCGAGGAACGTAAGAGCTATCTTCCATCCTTGAGGCTGCGATACTCATACGGAAAAGCAGGGCATTACAATGCGATCTATGTTCCAATGAAAGGGGGATTCGAGGGTATGAGGGGCGTGGTATACCATAAATATTTATAAGATGATGCAGTTTCACTGCGTGGTAGATACATTTGTATATACAGTATACAAATGTCCACAGTTTGTTGTATCTAAATTTCTACGCGAAATTATATTCACTGCACAGCAGCCGCAACGGTGCGCAAATGCAGAACCAAAAAAAAATTGATAAAATAAAAGTAAGCGTAATACAATTTACCATTTTCCGCGAATGGATAAAGTATATACCATACATAGTCACAACAAATAACTTTTCTGTACACCAATGCTTTTGTGGAATTGAATTAATGTGAAACTATCTTGAGCCCAAACGACCTACGGTACACTGCAGTTTTCAGTTTTTCTTTTCTCCTTTTGGTTTCTAGGTTTCGTAAAGTTATTGCCAGTAAGGAAAAAAAAAAGTCATACATTTTCATTGTTCTGTATCGAGATTTTATCGTTCTTTTACGACAGTTTACTACAACGTTGTCGTGCTTGCAACAAAAAGCTATAATGTACACCTTTTTTCCTGCCGAGTACAGCGATAAACGATTCAACATGCAAATTTAAAAATGATCTGTCCCCGCACTTACGATGAAAGTGCATTTAAGTTTCTCGTCCCTAAATCGAACTTTAAATTGAAAGAAGTCAAGTTCTCCTAAACCGAAATTATAATGTACACGTTGCATTCGCTTCAATATTTATAATTACCCAAAATCTTTTCTAGATATTTCAATAAGTTGATTGCCTCCAAACTATATGATGAACTGAGATATCAGACCGCTAGCCATTGTAACAAAGCTTTCAGTTACCTGAACGTTGTCGGATCAAAGATATCTATTGAATTATTTCTATGAAGTTCTCGGCGACCGCAACTTCGAAGAAAGTGGTTACGGGAACGAAACACGCGATCCTCACCTCTAGACATAAAACAAGGGAGGTAGTTTGCGTCCATAATAAAGTGCTGCAATAATTTATTTTATTATTTATTCACCCCTTGCTATCTACACACAAACGAGCATCAATCTTTCATGTGCTATGATTCGTCTAAACATAGTCATTGTAGACTCGATGTAGACTAAATTCATTTCGCTGTAATCCTTGCAATTATTATTTAAAAATGCGAGGGAGGGAAGAAAAGTCAAAACCATATTCTCTCATTTTCATTCAACAAAGTTCGTAAGTAGAACCGCGAACTTTTTTTGAGATAATTGGCCGAATATCCACATTGTCGCCAGTAGATAGGGGTCGCAAAGTTGAATCAGTCGGTTATAGCTCCATTGTTGGTTTTACTGAAAATCGCTACCCTCGACAAAGTGACACAGGAACCGACATCTGGGGATTGAAAACGAAATCAGGGGATGGAATGAACCGACGGGTAAGGAAGAATACGAAGAAGAAAAATACACACCAACGGCAACATAAAAGCAGGAAATTGTATTCATAATTGTGTAGTGCTCAATTGTAGAAATTGTCGACTTTCATGGTGAATCTTTCTTATCGCCTGCGCTAGATTTACCGGCAACATCACTTCAGAATCTTGCGTGTATGCTTGGTCGAAACCAAGTATATCCTGCAGGTAAATCAGGAGTCTCCTACGACGCCAAATCCTCATAACCCGCATAATGCGGACAGATTTTTACCCAGGGACCATCCGAACACGGAATCAACACATCTTTGCATGAAGATTGCTCTGCGTCGTATCCGTGTTACTTGAACATCCTTTAAAAACCGAAATTTCATTTTTCCGTTTCCTTGAAGGTGAATCACCAGATATTAATTGACACTTGATTATTAAGGGAATGAATGGAATTTTCTTTACATGAATTGATGGGTTGTGATTTAAATCAGAGGATTATACGTTAGAGATAATTAAGTTTAATGTACAGCTATCGTCTATTAATATACAAAACTATATTTTTGGTTACATAAAATAACGTACGTAATAATTAATTATAATATGCGTAATTGATAATTGATAACAGTAGATACATATGTAGGTAAATGTGATAATATATATGTATATATATTTATGTATAAATGTACGTGTATATAGTTTACATTAAAAATAACAAATAATTTACAAATGATGTTGTTTAATTTCATTTTAATCCTGTAATTATATTCATATATATAAGTAGAAAGAAACCAACCTCGCCTAGGATTATGTTTATAATATTATAGCACCTTGTGATGTTATGCACAATATTTTATTAGACGAAATTCATTTTCTTTTCGAATACGTGATAAAATATATCTTATGTACTAGAACCACATGTATGGTATACCTATGTATAGTGAGAAGCAATTGGAAAAAACTGTGTAAAGATTTTTCTCTACGAGTCAGGTAAATTATTGTAATGATTAAACGTCCGTATAATAGGAATTAATTAATTACTGGCTGAAAAATAAAGCCGCAAAGCGTTAAGCAATGTTTAAAATAATCCCAGGTTTACAGGTTATTCAATTTCATATCAATATAAAAGGTGAGACAAACGTTATAAATGTACATTAAAACGTCTACTTCACGAAAGGCACGGGGAAAATCTAACAAATTTCTTTTTCTTCGTATCTCATTTTGCCCTAAATTTACAACATGCATCAAATAGATTACTTAAATTTGTAAAATTTTTATTTTATTCTAATATTAACGTACTTCGTATCCTCAAGGAGCTCTGATAAATTATACATGTAGGTACTACACACATTAAATTCGCTCGGTACCAATGCTATGTGAATACGCATCGCGATTTTCTTTGTTAAAAGCTTGTTTTTTTTTTCAATTTTTTTTTTTTATTCTATTAGTCTACGGCAATTCACCGTAGTCGTGTACTTTGCACTACGACCAACCGATAATCGACAATTGATAATAAACTTATTTTCCATCAATCAACAAATAATATGTGTGTATTTACATATTATGTATATTATATAAAAGTGTATAAATTTCTCGGTAAAATATTTTTTCTATGTGTCCATCGTAATTTTTGTTAATAACGATCGCTGTGGACCCGGCAATAATTGACCCTATAGAATTTAATTAATCAATTCAGTTAAACAAACCTAGACCCAGCCTCCAGTCAATTTGTGGAACATCTCTTCGTTCAGAGTCTGATTTGCCTCCTTCGATCGCATCGACAGGAAAATATACCCTCCGATAAACTCGTGAACGACTTTACAGTCCGCAGAGTGACACTCAAAGACTACATTTCCTTCCTCAAATTGGACCATCATGTGCTTCACTTCCCAATTTACGTTCCAGGCCTAAAAATAAATCGAAATAGTAATTAAAATATGAATAAATTGAGGGAACGTAAATTTAAGAGAAAAGAGTTCATTCACCTTCATAGTATTGTATCTCCAGGTCTTCAGATGGTCTCCACTATTCATCTCCATCCTCATTAGCCTATTGTTTGCAACGCCGAGGAGCTCCTCTTTGTTTTTGTCCGTAAATTTAACAATGAACAAAGATATTCCGTATTCAGGTAGAGACTGCCACGCCTTGATGTAATTGAGCTTGGCTTCTACCAGCGGCAAGTCTTTAACATTCGCATGAGCTTCCAGAATTCTTTGGACCAGCTGCGTAAAAATGATAACCGATAACATTAGGATTCGATAATAGAAATCAATAGAATAGAATCTCAACTTTCTATCAAGAACTCACCTTCCCCTTAAGCTTTTTCGCAAACCTCGGTGCGACATAATCCTCCGGTGTAATATCGAGAGAACTTGGATTTATTGCTGGTGCTGGTGCAGGCCTCTGTAGTTGCAAGAAGGCTATGATACTATTGACTTCGGTTTCATAGGAAGCATCAGCTAAGCTGCGTCCTTTGGCAGCTAGTCTGCATGCCGCCATCCATTTGGCATATTGTTGCTCCTGTAACATAACCAAGAACGAAAATTTAAGGCTGAAAAAATAATTGACTAACGCTGAAAAATTTTGGGAAGTAAGATCGATAAATCCTCTTACCGTTTCACACTTGATCCACATTTCTGTCATTCCTTCAGCGCTGGGTACTTCTAATCTGATTGCATATCTACTGTGTGACAAATGAACATCTGGTGTAACTTCACAACCGCGTAGATTAATGCTGTGTACCGGTGTTCCGGATCCGTTTTCTTCTCCCCTAGTTTTGTACAATCTGAGTTGAAGGTCTCTACACGTGAACCAGTAGCGCTTATACGCTTTTAGAGTGAATCGCTTTGGTTTTAGGAAACGCAGATAGTCGCAGAGTTCTGGAATCTGTGTTATATCGCCCGGGCTGCTGCTGATATTACTTCCTTCCAAAGTTACTTGCAGATCGGTCAAAGCTGCATCTATATCATCTTCGACTTGTGCCGTCCCGCCGTTACTGTCACCACTTGGCTGAGGTATGCCAGCCTGTAGATTAACTTGAACCTGAAATATCAAGAGAAATACAGTAGTAATGCATGTTTGTGCTTTTACGACCACATACTAATATCGACGCAAATTCATTTTCAAATTACCTGGAGAGCGGCAAACATGAGCATCTCTTCCTCTGTGCAGTCGAGTTCTTCCGAAAGCAGTTGCCACTTAGCCTGTTCGTAAATCATGTTTATACGAACAGCGTCAGTTTTTGGATTAAGATCGTAGAATGAGTAAAACTTGAACTTGAGCCTGAGAGTATCAAACTCTCTGATGCCTTGTTCCATGATTGAAAGCGACGAGTCTAGCCATGCAACGTTCATTCTTGCACGTTCTACAAGTGTCTTTGGCCTGATCACCTTTGCGCGAATATCCGGAGCAATGAAAGATGGACTGTGTGCCAAGGAGTCGCTCAGTCCACCATTCAGAGCTTCGAGACTCATTGTGCTATTGTTTGCATTAAAGGAACCGTTACTACCAAACCCAGATGAATTATTGTTTCTTTTCCAAGTTCCGGTCTGCTGCGAATAAAAGATACGGATGTTTAAAATTTGATTCCAATTTCACTTGCTACAAAAAACAATAAAAAGCAAGCATTTCGGACTCACCGAAACTGGAGAGCTTATTGGTGTGCTGTGATTCCTGTTGTTTGGTGTTACCGGAGCACACATAAAGGGATTGCTTTGATCAAGGCTCCCGTTTGATCCCCTCGGACTTTGGCTAGCAGGTATGAAAGTGTTTGTATCTGCAGAAATATTCCACTGGCCATTTCTCAGATTTTTTTGATTTTCTATTTTCTTTTTTGCCGGAAGATCCTTCAGATTGTATTTCAGGTGATTTGGCTCGAGCGGTTTACAAAATGAGAGTTCCTCCGGGTGTCTGATACCTGAAAACAAAAAAATTCATAATATAATTAAACGAAAGAAAAATAATCCACATCAGCAGAAACCTTTTAGAGAAACAAATCTAGCATGACGATTTGCATACGATCGACGAATGTGGGCGCGCAACGATTAATATTACCGAATGGTATAATGCGTATAGTTATAGATTGCAAGCGCTGCATATGGATGAGATGGTGGAATTAGATTTCTATTCGTATGCTCGGAACGCGTGGCCGACCGAGGCCATCATTTGGGTCATCAGTTGTTAAGCAAATGAGCGGAACATAATTCCTAACGTAATTATATCTGCAGCTCAACGGTATACTAAATATCTCATGAAATGTATCGTCAGTAATAATCATGTAATAAGACTCGCGCGAACTTGTTAATCAAAACATTGCACAAGCGGCATTATAGATGCAGGTTAAAAAATTCAATCATATGATGTGATAAGACGCCATGGGTCCGGAGCCCTGACCTCATAAAATCTGTGTGTACTTTTTTTCTTTACGCGCCACCGTTAGTGTGCTTGGCAAAGTAGATGCATATATATTTAATTTCGTGATAAATGTGAAAAAGAAGAAATCAAAAAAACTTTATACGGCACCAAAAAAAAGAAAAGAGACATTAACCTTTCAACGCTTTTACTCTACCTGCTGCTCGACCTTCGCGTGACTTACAAATGCTAAACCCATCTCATTACCATTTGTAACAACAAACATCCCACGGAACATATAATGGCGTGAAAAGGTAGGTACATAGTACATATGTGTACATGCATACGAAGCAGTCTATTTTTTCTTTAAATAGAAAGAAATTTCAACAACCACAGCATACCTAATTCTTTGCATAGATTAATCACAGCGTTGAATGTTTTAACAGAAAAGTCAACTCTGCAATCCAGACAACGTAGATCCGGTAGCTGAACTCTAAGGGTCTTGTGCATCGGTGTGAAATGGAGAACAGCATCCGCAGCAACTCCGTATTGGTCCAATGTACTCCTCGTTCTCGTTAACCAGCGATTATGAGCAGGCCACCACAAAGCGTGATCGGACCAATCCATCAGAATATCTGAAATCAAAAATACACCAGTGATTAGGGATCAAATTATCAATTATATTCTGATTTTAATCTGCAGCGTTGATGAAGAAACAGAAGAAAAATGAAAAAACAACAAAACATTTTTCTAGTGTTTTTACAAACCACAAACGAGATCGCAGCAACCCAACATCCTGCTGCTGTGTGTTACACATGTGTGCGGTACAGTACATAATAGTATACATATATAGTCCATGTATAGAAGCCAATGGTAGGAGGAGAAGGATTTGTAGGATTTGTGGCGTGAAACGTCTAGACCCAACAGCCGCATCTGTCGTTGTTAGAGATTTACGAAACCTTGGATCACATTCACATGCAGACATAAATGTATATGTGGGTACATAAAAAAAAAAATCAAGGGGATCTCACTACAAACCGCCGGCTATTATTTTAGCTGGATAAAAGACAGAGGGCACGTAGGAGTAACCGACTTTCTCAATCCCATGCGATATCTACATAGGTGAAAAGCATGGCTCTCGGTAATTGCGTCGGCGCGGGTAGTTCCAAAAAGATCTGTATCTATGGATCTTGTAAATCTAGTCCTACGGATAAATACCTACATCGACTATGGTGTATAAAAATAATAATATCAACAACAATAATAATGACTAAATTCATAACGGTATAAAGTACATAATAATTTTTCTCAAACTAATACTGTGTTCAGATAGAAACCTACTCTTGTACGGGTTCTTCGTTAGTTTCCCTATAACGTCTCAGGTTTTACCTTAGAGGTAGAGGAGATTGAAGAAGCGTCGAGTCTAAAGCAGCTTTAAAAGTGTCCCTTCCCGTGTTTAACGAAAAGGCTAACAACCTTCGGTCTTAAGTCTCGCGACGGTTTAGCAGTGCACGCTGCATAGGCTTAAAATCAGAAGGGAAAAATCAATCTTTTCTTTTTCATTCCCAAGATTATCAAAGGGTAATAGAATTTCATTGTCTTCCCAAGCTCGATTTTCCATACCCAATTTTCTTTTTCTCTTTTACAATTTCTCATTTTCTCTACCGCGCTTCTTTCATTTTTTATTTATTTACTGTGTTTCATTTTCTTTTTACTTTCTATTATTCATTTTTATTTTGCATTTCTTGAAGCGTTCTTTGTCACCGCTTTCTAGACGTACCTACATACATTATAAGGGCAGTCCTTGTACCGGTACTCAACAAGGGTGTCGAGTGCGACCGTTCAAGGGTTTCAACCCCAAGATTTCCAGGAGAGGACGGAAGTCAGGGAGCAACGAACAAAATATACCCTCTTCACTTTTTCCCTTACACATGTATAATACATGCGTATAGGTATGTATGTACTTTTTTTTAGCTCTCATATGCCCACAGGTTCATTTTTTTTTCTACTTATTCTGCAGAGATGTTTAACAAGCCGCGAATTTCGTGTCACGTACGTCGTTAAGAGAAACAACTACGCAGAAAAAAAATAATAAATTAAAAAAAAAAAAAAAAAAACATCACGTGCAATGCGTGCAGGTTCATATTGTGTAATTAACCTCAACATCAAACACCGCACAAAAAAAAAAGAAAAAAAGTAGAATGAAAAGTTACCTATTCGTGCCATAGGAAACGGGTGTCTAAAATTTCAATTCCGAATTAATGGCCCGATAAAACAAGCTTACGATGGTAAAATCGCAACATTTGTAGCCGCGCTAGAAATGCACGAAGCATAATATCGTACCATTGATAAATACGGGACAATAAATTCATTCCGCGTAATTTTCTGAACCCTAAATTGTGCACGCGTTGGTCACTTCGCCGGTTTCAACGTCATCATTACAATTCGGTCGAGGACGATTTGGAAAAGAAGGAGAATCTGTTCAAGTTAAATGTACCGATTCTTTCCATCGACCCTTACACAACTAATGTCCAACCGCCCCCGCATTTCGGGGATTAATTTTAATGGCATCTAACCTACCCATTAAACATGTCGTATACTTATATGTATATACCTATGTACATTTTGTATAATATGTACCCATGTAAAGACACGTGTACAGTATTTTGTATAACGATGGTATATATATACATATATATATATATATAATAACATATATGTATGTATAAATGCGGTATACATCGGGACAACAGCGGTAAAGGCAGACCTTATATATACTTTCAGCACGCGTCGTTATATATTTACTAATGAAATGCCCATATACGTAGGTGTAGATAAAATTGTATATATACATATACATAGTACATATATTTATATACTAGTTGTGAATGGTAGAGGTCGTAAAAGTTTGGTTTACAAAACGCGTACCTATATATAAGTACTGCTGCACTGCAGTGTTGAAGTTTAAATTTCTTAAGAGCCCTTCCGTAGGGGTTTTTCTCGAGACAATCCATATACATGTACACCTATGTATACATATTTATGTATATCTATACATGTATGTATACGTTTCTCTTAATGGACTCAGCAGCAGCAGCACGACGAGCGAAGGGAGGAAATCGAGTATAAACTACTATACCTTTTACAAAAACACAGGAAGTTGACTTGAAGACTGGATAAAAATAAGAAGTTTCGTTGAATCTTGTTGTTTCTGGATTGTTTTTCTATATGTAAACCATATTACACGCGGTGTTATTTTTGCCACTATCATATAACCCTTCGTACCGTATAAAAAAAAAAAAAGATTAAAAATGGACCAAAAAAAAGAAAAAAAATTATATGGAAAGCAATAACGTGCCGCCGTTTTTCACGAGTCCAAAATTTGTAAGAAAAAATCAAATAGGCCGATGATATGTTTAAGACGGTTGAAATATGGTATAATTAAATACGTGATTGACACACGGCGCCGTAGATCCGGCGGAAACGAATCGAAAGAAGATATTCGCTATAGGTAGATACGTATATATATGCATGTTATACGTATGTCTGATATAAAATACGTATCCAAAGCCAAACGAGTTGGAGAAGCTCATTCTCTGAATAACAAGTAGCGGCACATCGTCAACACTTATATGTAAAACGTCACACTCGCGCGATTGATGACAGAGAAACTGAGTACAATACCCACAGTTGTATACCTATATGGGATAAGGTGCATTTTTACATACATAGCCCGCAGCTGCATCACCTGTAATTTACAGTATACTATTATTAAAGTAAAAGACGATGTGTGTTTGTTTGGAAAAGTATTATCAGCACTCGTGACACACTGATGTCACCTACATAAGGTATACTACCATGAATTTACATATAACTATAATGTACATATAATATTAAACACGTACGCAGGTATGTAATGGACAAAAGAGCCGCGGTTGCGGGGAAAAAAAAGAAAAAGAAAAACAATTTCAAAATTAAAAGAAAGGGTGAGAAACGACGAGGGACGGAAATAAAGTTCGTTAGAAACTGCTGCTGCTGCTGCTGCTATAGGAAAGCGGTTATATATGGAAAATTATAATAGGCGGGTGAACATAAATTTCTTTCAGTTTTACTTTAGGCCGACGTAGCGTTATTTAACCCGGCACATAGTTAAAATTTAAATTAAAACTAGTTCTACTTGAGGCTTTACTGTACCCTTTTTCTAAAATAGCTCAATCAAGAAAATTGCATACGTGTATGTATAAGTGTGTACGTATACATGGCATTGGTATGCTTGTGAACGCGGAGAAGTTGTGTATACATATGTATATATATATATATATATATATATATTTTTAAGAGAGAATTCTGGAAATGTGTAAAACAGAACTATATCACTAATTATAATTAAACGAATGATGCGAATTAGCGGTATAAAAGGAAAAGACACGAAATGTTTCGTGCAAAAATTTGAAAACATGGAGAGAAAAAGAAGAATTTGTCACTTGCAAGTCCTTCAAAAGTTGAGGATCCAAACTTGCAGCAAATGAACTAATTACTTTGAAAGGAAGGAAACAAAAAAAAAATCAAACCGTAATTTGTGTTTCAATTATTCGAATTAATAGTGCTCGAATAGCGCGCAATGCAGATTCACGTGCTTCGTGACGATTAAATCCAAATATACATATAGGTATATACATGCATATTATGTATAAAAGCTTATAGTATGTACACATATACCTATGTATATAAATATAAATGTGCACAACAATAAGGAAGCCACGTATAACGCTCACATAATCAGCTACGAGAGGACAATAACTTTAACAACAATTGTTGAAGAACGAAAATTCATTCATTATTTAAACTGATTGTGAGTTGAAACGCAGCGTGAATTACATAGGTATAGTGTACAATAGCTATGTATACCCCATACCAATGGGGTTGATTTCCCTTGACCCTTTTTTCAACAACAGCCCGATTCGCTTTGAAGAAAGAAAAATGAATCAATAAATAGGAGGAAAAAAAAGAATTAGTTAACTGCGCACGAATATCGCGGGACACTAAAAACTAGGTACAATATAGTAGTTGAAATTGAGGTCGATAAAAAAAAGTTCGAATCGAAGACTTACAAATATTTGTATTTTTGATAACTATAATCTATGTATCTTATAATCCAGCAGAAATAGAGACAGTTCCCCAAGTTTTTGATACTTATATCGAAATAATTTCTTGGGGTAACCGAACCCAATTTCATTGAACCTCAAACGCGAATAGGATGCGTATAATTCGTATAGGTATATGTAGATTTTCATCATTACAAGAGGGGGACGGATACTTCATATATATTTATGCAAAGTACCTTATGTACGTCAGGAAAAAGAGAGAGAAAGAGAGACCTGTTGCGCACACGCCCTATTTAACATATTTAACACAGATATTAACACGCAGGTCGGGGCCCACGCCAAACTACAATTCCATTCCATTCCACTATTAATCCCCATTCCTCTCGCTCCGTTCAATTTCCACTCTCCGAATATGCAGATTCTACATATCAAATACTACACCTATGTATACCCATGTGTTACAGTGTGGGAAGAAGCTCCGTCCCCCTTCGTATTATATTTGTTTTTTTCATAATCACCTTTCACGTTCCTATAATATAATAAACGATAATAGATAGGCACAACAAATTGATACATACATGCATCGAAAAAAGTCAAATATATAAGAAAGCAAAAGTGACAGAGTTTTATCTAAATGAATTTCATCCGATGTATATATAATTAATTGATATAATCGTTACGGTATGTTCTTGAAAGTATGCTAAACACTTGTTGCACCGAAAGTTACGGATGGCGCGATAGAGTAGAGTAATAATTGTCTCGTTCGTCAGCTGCTGCCCTTAATTTTTTATTCTAAAATAAACCGCATATGACAGTCACACTCACAATCAGCTTAACGCCTTCTTAGTTTTAAACTAGCTCAATTCGTTCGTAACCCTCAATTTAAACGAAAGATTATCGTTGTTAATATCATTGTTATTGTCAGTGCAGTAAAATGTACTATGAATATATTTATCAGGGCTTCTGCGTTATTTGCGCATGTTTATCTTATACGGTATAAAAATATGTAGATATCGAAAAATCAATGACTCGTTAAAATTGTCTCTTTGTGTTGTTTATCTTTGCTTTTTTTACACCTATCCAATTTTAATTGTAATAAAATCATCTTCTCAATCCGAACGTCGCACGTTTCCGTCCATCCACCATTGGTTGTATACATTCATAAAAATTCTGCATATCATATATTTTAAATTAATGTAACATAATTTATCATCCACCGGTTATGGGGGGCGTGTTTCTTCCCATACAACTTGTCCCGCATTTGTGTCGATATGAAATATGCAATGTCGCACGTCTCTATACATACGTCCTCTTTCGCACTTACGTATAATCTGCATACTATAATATTAATTCGCCATATTTACATATAATACGAGCGTTATAAATTATATATATATATATATATATATATATACCTATCTATAGAATTTTATCTTCTTATATTTTATGGTGTGCAGTATATATTTATATGCGCAGAGGATATATATTATCACGTGTGCCGCGGACGAGTGACAATTTATTACAATTCTGACACGCGATGATGAGTTACATACGCTATAATATTATGTGCGACGATCATCGAGCTACGGGGAACAATTAGATTACCTATCAAAGTGTCGTACTCTTTTTTTCTTCAAATTTTAACGTTGGTTTATAAATCACACATCGTGCACGCAAGCACGTGTGCTTATAATTGTCAGCACGGTAGAGAAAAGATGATAGTCCGAAAAAAATGAAACTCGATTTCTGAATTAAACTTCACTTTTGTCGTACAATGATGTGATCCTTGTAATGTATGTATATATATTATATATATAACATATTATAATATACAGAACGGAAAGTGATAATAAACGCTCGTGTTACAGATATTTATACATATAATTATCTACAGTCATATTTATCGTTTATGGTTATTAAATGACAGAGATTTCAATTATTTTCTCTGTTACATTCTCCGAGGATGAGCAAATGAATGACTTATTTTTGTGCCTATAACCGAAGCTTCGCTCGCGTATACATAACCAACGCCGTTTACGAATACCGCGGTGTATAGAAAAATATAATCGACCCTTCTTATTATCTATTAATATATTGTGTCTTACGAGCAACCATCTGCAACGCATATACGCAGACGTATATGGACTCCGAGTCGTCAATGTCAAAAGTTAAAAAAAAACGTCAGCGGCTTCAATGTAAAATAGAATGGTGATTAAAAACTATCAACTTCAATGAATTTCAATCAAATATATTCTACACATGATACCACCCGTATAATTTTATCGCAATCAAATACCACGTGAATTAAATTAATTATTCCACCTAAATTTACTGATTTAATTTAAGTTTTTTTCCCCCTCCCTCCCGTTTTAATAAACGCCCCTATTGTACAACGTATCAATCGAGAAACGAGAAAAAGAATGCGGTGGTCTGAAAGGAAATTGAAAATAAAAAAACAAAAGAGCGAAACGATCCGGCGATTCGTACCCTGCAGATTATATTAGAGGCGAATCGCGTGGCCTGGCGCACCTGCAGTAGCGGACGAGAAACCCTCATTTTATACGCTTCGTCCTGCAGACGTATCGATTGGTCTTTATAGACGTGTCTAGGACCCTCGGTCGGATAATATGAAGATTCACAACGAGTTGGGTGCGCTATGACCTGACCTAATTCCCATAGAACAATAATAAAAAATTCTGTCAAATTAGAGAAGGCTGAAGGACGCGATGCAAAAAGGCGGAAACATTTCCAACCTCCTCTTTGCAGGATATGGTGAAAAATTCTTCGGCTCATCGTCAGGATATTCCATGTACGCGTCTCGGTTAAAGGTTGAAGCGGAAATGTCTCATCTTCGCGTTTACGTTCTTTCCTTTTCCGATGCGTCCAACGTCTTCGGTTCTCAAATAGGTGTGTATGTGTACCTTATACGCCATATCGAATGTGGCGTAACCGTTTTTTGATGTAGGATAGGCATTACCGATGAGATTTACGTACAAAGTATTTGAAATGAGAAATCGCTATTGTATTCTTCTTTTGGACATCCCAACGTCGCATTTTATGTACCCGGCACACATCGCAGTTATTTCGATGTGGAAAGTTACAAGTTGATTTTTATCTTATCGGCACAAATTATGATACCCAAACACGTCCATATCATCCTACGAAATAAACAATAAATAATCAAGTTTCATTCTTTCGTCTTAACCGAAATGTGCAGCATATATGTATACAGGGATACATACAAACCACATTATACTCGTCGTGACGATCTCACATCGAATTTTCATTGAGAATTTCGCACCCTCCTGCCGCTTCCGAAATGTCGATCGATCTCGCATGTAAGATTGATGTGGGTTTTGCGTATAAAATTTTGCAGAACTATGTGATGTGTACATGTATATGGGGCGCAGCAGATATTATATTCATGTGTACACCAGCGCGGTAGCCTGCAACGATCCATCATCCTGTTCCCGATGTTTTTTTTCCTCTCCCACAGTATTCTCTTCTCGCAATAAATCGACTCGTACTGCATATCGTCGTCTGCGAATTTTCCGTAGCACGCGGCATAACGCGGCATCAAATAATAGAAATCCCGCAAATATAACGCAAAATTTTGAATACTACTGTTATTATTATACATTTTTGACGACGCTGCGCAGTTCAATGGTTAATAAAAAAAATGAAAAGTCCTCGGCGTTGTACCACGAGCGCAACCCCATTATTTTCTGACCAATTAGGGTAGGTCTCGTGTTTCGAAGTAAAAGGGTAATCGACAACGGTTGACCTAGTTTTCTTACACAGTCCTAGTTTTATACGTACAATGGCGGGGCACGCGGATAAATATGTACATACATAGGTATATAAGGTGTGAAAGGTGAACACACGTATAAATTATATATACATACACAATTGTATATTTTACCGACGGTTATACGGCCACAGCCTTCTTTTTCTGTTCGTGACATTTTCATCGGGACCAAAAACGTAGGAGTTTATAAGTGAAAGGTTTTTGAAACGCTGCAGAGTAGGTTGGAATTCGAGTGGATATCCAGCGTAGTTTTCAGGTTGCGACTGAAGAAATCCGAATTATCATCTGTGTTAGGATGTCGTTAATTCGCGTTAGCGATAAAATTACTGCAGGGATGTATATTAGCCGGTTTCCGCTTCCATAAGATAAATTTGGTTCACGGTAACTTCCCCCTTAAGAAAACTGGGTCGGTATAATATTTATAGAATAACGTATAGTTGGGCATCGGAGACGCTAGCACCCGTCCTGATGTATTATTGGAATAGAGGTTGCTTTTACCGCTGATAAATACACGCCACTCAAACATACGTGCAAAATAAACTTTCAGCGAAATTAAATTCACCGCCTACAATACACTGCAGTAGGTATTATGGGATAAACAGGTGAAAATCGAGGGAAAAAAGGAAAAAAAAAAAAGAAGAAAGAATTCATCGGATCAAAAAAGGTTATAGCTCTTTTGTTCCAGTGATCGTACCGAAAATTTGGAAGTGGCTGCAGGGATGAATTTTTTCATTTTTTAACTGAGCAAATGCGCACAGCGAATCGGGTGTAACTGCCATAAATTTGATTGAACAAACGAAACGCAACTACCGAACTAACTTCAAACGAAACACGGAGGTTTTACGCTTATATTCCCGAATCGATTTCACCCTTCAACGCTCTCGTACGTACATCATCAATCCCTACCTTCTTTTACACTCAACCCCGAAAATAAGCTAAGGGTTGTCGCAGCACGAAATTTATGCAGGGGCTTCGTTTACTGAGACAGAAAATGAATAGGGTATAGTCTGGATAGCTTGTGGAGGAGGAGTTTTTTAACACGTGGGGATACAAGCAATTAGTTTTCCCTCCGTCTTGTATGAGGGAAGAGGAAACTCTTTGAGGTAACGAGCTACTACACGCGCACTGCACAGCTCAATCGCACTTCCGGGCTACCGAATAAGCGTGCTCTCTATGTACACTTGGCGAGATCATAAATGGTGTAGAGTTAGACAGAACGCGATGAAATTTAGGTTGGCATAAAATATCCAAGTCTAGGCAGCGAGTGCTTTTTATAGGTCCACATTTTTCAGCAGTCTCGGAAAAATATGAACGAGGTTTCATTCGATTCGGGACAGCATGTAGAAGTTTTTTGACAAAAATCAAGTTCCGCCCGAAAAAATTCCAAAATTTGTAAACAATTTAGTGAAAAAAAACGGGGGTTTGGTTTTTTGCAAATATCTCAAAAACTAATTGAGATTTTTGAAATTTTCAAAAAGATTCGAAAAGAGGAGGAAATTTTCATGGAAAAAGTTCCGACTCCTGGAGCTATAGGACCATTATTTATAATTTTCCCAGAGGGGTGAAAATACGGCTGAAAACGGGTAGTCTAGCTTGTGAGCCGTTTCATTGTTTATAACTTTCGTACTTTTTGCGAGCGGAACTTGATTTTTTACAAAAAAAACTTCTACATGCTGTCCCGAATCGAATGACACCTCGTTCATATTTTTCCGAGCACTTGTTGCCTAGAACCGCTCAAACCGCTTAGGGATATTTGATGCCAACCTACATCTCATCGCGTTCTGTCTAACTACGCCACTTATGATCTCGCCAAGTGTACGTAATATAATAAATAAATTGCATTTTATATACTTAATAATTATAACAATTCATATGCATGTATAATAATAAGCATATATTTATGCGCTCGTGATAATCAGAATATACCTAAATATGTACAACGTAATAATTATGCGACTATACAGTTTGCCTCAACATATAAATTTAAAATGAATTATTAATTAATTAATTATGTAAATCGAATAATTACACAATTATACGGACTTCGTATAATGCGATAATAATATGAAGGAAACCGCGACATCCTATTATTTTCTGTCTCAATAACTCGCATGTACGTTCTTCCAAGGAAAATTATTGTACGATAAACTATTACTCAAGTTTTACACAGAAAAATCTTATTCAATGTACATGTAAATGGGACTTTTCGCATGTTCCGAGTTACTCATGTAAAAGGAGTCATTTTTACTACAAACTATGTAATATTCATGAATATTCCCAGGAGGATATAATCTGTGGTGATGTCTATGATAGGTCAAAAACGATACAAAACGTATGCGAATATACACGCGTGTAACATATTGCATTAGCTTGCTGCTCATATGTGCCGTGATGGCTCATATTCATCCTGCCGCAACATCCTCTTAAAGTTGAGGAAAGAAGAAATAACAATAATAATAATGGAAACTCACGATAAATTTACACGTTTACACATCCACAACGAATGGACACGCATTTCCAACAGTATAGAGGAACCGATAGACTTCGCAATTCAAGAGCCTCTATACATGACATTTGCAAAAAAGTATAAGAAAGCTAATATAATTGATCAATCTGACGTGTTACGGTGATGGAAAAAAATTTTTTTTGCAGTCCTCCGTAATCGCTGTGATAGAAAAGAGCCAATTTCAAGTGTTCGACGTTAGATGACGTGAATGGCTTTCTTTGTCTCGCTTGTATTTCGCGGTAGGATTTAGTTTGTAGCTGATGCAGTAACACCTTATCGGGACTTACTTAACACGCTGCAGTTCATGAAATATATATATATTTTACACATACGTACCACATGCACTCGCACGTGTAACATATGTTATTACAAAACAGTAGAGAGGCGAGTAAAGAGTTGAGGTATACCGAGTGGATGATATAAAATAATGGGTAAATCGTAATCTGTGTAGAAACAAACCTGTTGAGCAATGTCATGTATTATATACCGTTACAATTTATTGAAAATTCATTTCTCAGTTCAATACGTATAATACCTACGTAAAAAGAGTTGCCGCGGCACTTTTAATAGTAAACACCATGAATGGACAGGAAAGCGCCTATCGACGAACCCAACTGGTTGACTGACATGAGTGAATGGAGGCCAGATTCGCCTACGCATATACATATATGTATACTACGTTACTTACACCGTCTACCTAATCACATTATAGAGCCAACAATTTTGCCACGGAAAAACTGACCTGACCGCTAAGCTTATGCGCGTATACGTGTATTTTATTATTATACCTGCAGCGTCAAGTGTTTACCGAACATTACCTGTACTATCTTCTCGCCCCGTTATTATACAAACCGGATAAGATATCGAACAAATTCGTGATAAATTCATTCCACACCGTACCTCGTGCGCACGTGATATTATCACATCTGGAATCCATGAATTAAATGTAGTGTATACCTATATAATAATTTTCAAGTACGCGTATGCATATGTATATGAAAAGGTAGTAATAATCTGCGGAGAAGATCCGGGGGCGGTACCCGCGGCGCTTCGTAACATTAACTCGCGTGCAGCTTTCGTTCGAGTTCGTGAATCACGAAGGAATGAAAAAATTTCGATGCTCCTTTTTAGGCGAAAACCATCATACTACCGCTGAACGTTCCGAACCAAACTAAACTTGGCTGAGAGAAAAGAAAAAAGAAAAAAACAAAACACGTCGAATAAAAATGGAAACAAACATGGCTGGTCGGTCGCGTTATGATGTGATATAGAACTGAGAGCGCTCCGTATTGCGTATGAAAGCAAAAAAAAAAAAAATAAGGAAATCTATGATTTTTGATTCGTTTCTTTCATCTCTTGCTATTTCCCTGACCCCTTTTTTGCAGGGTATAATAATACGATGTGAGATTGTTTCATCGTTTCAAAATAAGAGAATTCACACCACGTTGACGTCATTTATATCGTGGCTATGTTTAAACTTTCGTCAGACCGCGAGTTCTAAAGCAGCAGCAGCAGAAGTGAAGGCAATATATATAAACGCACTTATAAGCGAGGGTTATATATATCACCACTCTTACTTCACTGTAATACACATTTATGTACATATACTTGTACCTATAGTACGTATGTACCTATATATACGACGAGATGAGGTGAGCGACTGCATGCAGGATATGCGCGTCGCGACGCACTCCGCTGCTGCAGCATTGACGTCGGTAACGTACCGAAGAAATTTAGACTTACGCACAGCTCCAGCTGTATTGAGAAAAAAAAGTTGAGGAATATCAACTAAACGCGGATGCCGTAAGACGCGTCTTACACAAACTGTACCATTAACAGGGAGAATTCCCTGAATTTTATATATTCGTAAAATGGAGTAGAGGGCGAGTAAAGTACATATGACGTGAAAGAAAAATTTTTTAAAAAATTGCACAAGGGAAACTGCATAACCGAGATATTATATTTATACCATATACGGTTTCTTTCTCCTGCATGGTCTTGGAAGTTTCGCTACACCATGAAGAGCGTTTTAATTCCAGTGCCGCTGCAAGCAGAAGCTGTACATAAAGGCTGTTGACTTTATGGTCCTCGTTGCCTGCTGTTGCTGCTGCTGCACGCTTGCGATTCGCCTGTTTATGTTCTACCTATATATACATAGGTGCATGTATATTTATCTACAGTATACGTGTACGTATATACCTAAAGGGAGAAATGAGTCATCGCTCTCTTTTGGAACGGTGTTCCTCATACCAGGTAATGTGTTTTGACAAAAATCGTCCAATCAAATTTCGGGAAAAAAAGAAAACTAGTAAAAAAAAAAAAGAACAAACTAATAAAGGCAATGTCCACGAGGTGTTCATGGTTCTCTTTGGCTTGTTCACATATAGGGGGAAAAAAGAAAGAGGAAATTAATCGTAAAATTATTTTGTATAATTAACATCAATTAGTTATGAAGTTTTGTTTGAAAATACACACCGATGTATTTATATAAATTTTCAAAAGGACAAATAACCGCATTCTTCGTTTTCTTTTGTTTCGTTTCTTCTTTTTTTTTGTTTTTGTGTAAAAAAAAGTATACATGCCATCAGTTTTTTAGTTATAATTATAACCTATAACGCGATTCTTCGAGAAACTAAAGCGCGAAAAAGACCAACAATAAGAATCAGAGAAGGAAGGCAGCAGCTGCTAAGACCGACAATAACGATCATGACGTAGATAATACATAAATACGTACGACGTAGGGTCAGAATAATATATGAAGTTAGGTGTAGGAATTCTTCGCAACTTGCTTTCATATGATACATACATACCTATTATATACCGCGGAGAGCAAAATAGCAGCAGCAGCGGCATTTGAAGCCGAGAATTACAACAACGAAAATACAACCAAACAACGTATCGTGTCTATCGTACGCCCCATGGAATTCCAATAAATATATTACAATTGTGACAGATTATTAGACACACACACACACACTCACCTGCGTACCTACGCGGTAAAATATATAGACGATAAATAAATTCTCCGCGCCCAAGAAACAAACCGGCAATTTGATCCGTACACCGGAAGTTGCATAACAAACATTGGATCGTCGATCGATGTTATGAGACGGTTTTTTTTATCGAAAAGTGTCAAATTTTCAAAGCTAAATTATGAAGGTAGAGATATACCTACGATGTTGCCACGTCGTTACACATCTCGGAAATATACACGCAATATGTTATAATGAATATATAAAGTACGTAGCATAGAATACATAAGTATACGGATATATACATGATAATGCGCGATCTGTTACTCGCTAGTATAATAGGATGTGGCTAGTTATTCCATCAGGTTAAACATCGGCATTAGTGGAGTATAAGTGACGGCATCTACCTACCTCTGTAATATAAAATATATATATATATATACATGTGCAATTTATAGAGCCGATCATATAGTCCGGAATAAATTTTCACACATCTCAACCGATCAACGATCACATCTGCAGCATGCAGGAAATATTGACATCTCAACATCGCGTATCGACGTGTATACTGTGGATACGTACTTATGGGTAAATTGTATAAAAGTTCGTACAGTGTTCCGTGTGTACGGCAATAGTTGTATATTGAGAGGTGACTTTAAACTGTCAAATGGATCTGTCAGCGCGTAAAAATACCATTCGATTACGTCAGTTTATTTAACCATCACAGATGCAACGTTTCTAGCGACCGATCAACGCCTCGTCCTATAATAACCCGCGGAGCGATAAACGCGATGGCTGAAAATATCGATTTAGAAATTTCAAGCCTTGAAAATTTTTCGTTACACGGATTATAGTCGAGATATACACGCGGGGATATAGAAATTGTGCCAAGAGAATTATTATTACAATTAGTTTTGGTGTTTTTTTTTTTTTTTTTCTCTCGTCTATAAATTCCGTCAAATTTTTCTGTTCGATTGTATTTTTGAGAATGAGCTCATCTCCTGTGGCCTACACGTTTGCGAACGTACAGCGAATCTTTGTATATTCAGAGGTCAGCGATTCACTTTATATACAAACGTATAATGAGATATGATCATGAAAAACTCTGGTTTGGTCCCCAACGTTATTAACACCGAGTATAACCACGACCCTGACAGAGTGACTTCATTACGAGATTCGAACCGCGCGAAGGTCGCTCCTTATATGTTCACACCGATCTACGTAATTACTACTAATATTAACTACCGTCGTCGCTTTATTTACGGGAAGAATGATACTGATATTCTACAGAATCTTACGACAGATTTTATCTAAAGTTTTAATATTTTGTTTCATTTGAAAATCGCCAGGGTGAATCAACAGATTACGTGAGTCAGAGTATATATTTCGTACGTTCGAGAGGTACAGCCTTTCTCTCTCTCTCCCTCTCTTTTTTATTATTATTATTGTTTTTTCTTTTATTTTCTAACTTTCTCGTCGGTCTAAAGTCTGGACCGGTGCCAGATAAAGAATGGCATTACACGGTAGCGCAGTTCTCTCGACGACCAACCAAATCGTTGAGTCAGCAAAACAAATTGAAGTTTCTCTCTAGGAAATCTTTGAGACCTTTCCCTTCCCTTACTCCCGCCATTTTTATATTCTGAATCACGTCTTTGGTTCGAACGGCGTTCGGGCGAAATGTGGAATAAATGAAACTAGAATGTAAAATTCACTTTTCATGTAAGTTCGATGCGGTGCAGGTTTTCAGTAGAATTTTTCTTGGAAATATTTCGACAGTCTTCTTGTGTAAATTAAAGACACATTTCAGCAGAACTGCAATGTACGAGCTGACGGAGCAGCGTTACATGATAAAAATAATATACACAAAAAGGAGATAAACTTATATGCAGATATCTAATACAGAAGGGTGTAGATTTCCGTGGTGCATCATTCACGCGACATAAAGTCCATTATTATAATATATGAGTCATATTCGCTGTTTGCAAAGCGTGAAACAAAATCCGCAGAAACGAAACAATCGCGGTGCAGCGGACAAAAATTGCATTATTATACCTACGATGCAATGTGGATTTTTCGAAGTCACGGTACAGTCACGACATCGTGAATCATCGTGCAACTTAAATTATACCTTTCGTGATCGATGGGGTGAAAAATTGTCAGCCCCAAAAAATATCACCAAGATTGTAGAGGAAATGAACGAGAATATGTTGAAATGCAAAGGACGAATTTTATTTTCAATATGGCGTTGACTCTATTATACCATATTTGCATGTATATCGTAAAGGGTATAAGCTAAACGAGCTATGAGATCAAGGGCGCAATATCTTCGGAAAAATTAAAGGAAATTAAGCTGCGAACCGAGAAACGAAAGAATATATTATGAGTCGAGTCTCCGAGTTTGGGATGAGGTAGCGGTGCTAATCCTCTTAAATTCCCCTCGAGTCGATCCTGCCGTACGTCCTTCTCGGAATAAGGGACTTTCAGGGATTATGAGAATTAAGGTATAATATCACGTACCTAATTCCAGTTTTACTCCAACCCCTTACCCCCCGCTAGGCAGATCAGGATTTCAACTAAATTTTCATGCCTCTGTGAATTCCCTAATTCATTGATTCAATTCCTATAGAAATGCAAAAATCGAATCTGGACCACTCAATATCATGGGAAAATAAATCAATTTTTCAAAGACAAAAGCTTCGGTGATTCGGTGATTGAATAATTAGTCGATTAATAATTGAGATAATTGGCCTATTGTCAAGGGTTCGGAGAGGATCAGACGACGTGTATTACAAAGGAATAAGGTTACGTACTCTCGGGAATTTCATACATAATACCAATCTACGCGCGACTTATAGTAATTCGATACCTACACGACCGGTAATACGAGAAGAAAACAGACCCGCACCCAATCCTTCGATCCCTTTCAATCACGTGGCTCATTATTTTTGATAAGTACGTTTTTTTTTCTTTCAATAATTAGATAAACCGAAAACGCGGGTAAATTGAATGAAAAGTTAAAGAATTTTCTTTCCTTGAAATCAGCGTTTGTCGGACACCCCGTATGTTAAACTGTCGTATAAAAGAAGACAGTCTGGATATGGATAGAGGTGGACGGTAGGTAGGTAGACGAGGTATACGTCATGGATAAAATTGTGTATATTTTATAAACTGACCGCCTACGCTTTATTTCAGAGTCTACGCACGGCCAGCTCTACTATAGCTTTAAAACTTCAAACGCGTACCAGGGTTATAAAACCGAATCTATACCTAGATAAATGAATTACGCCCGAGAGGTAGAAGGCTGCGAGTTTGAATTCAAAGAGGTGGTAATAACAGTAGTAGTTGGTATATAGGTAATAAAGAGAAGCTACCGTTGGCTATGTCCGCATGTGTATAGCGTCGAAATGCTGCATTTATGCCAGACCTAGGAATTAGAAATGAATCGAGTAATCCAGCAGCGAGTCGAGTCCAGAAATAGAAAATTAACGGACTGTAAATGTTTCGTTTTTAATAACATTGTGAAATCTGAGCTATTTTCTCTTGTATAGGAGTCACTGCTAGTCTCAGACTAAGCGAAGGACGAGGTTATATACTTAGGGCCGCAGCTTCCTTGGATTGCGGGTCCTGTATGTATGGAAGTACTGCAGCAGCAGCTGAAGTATGCAGTCGTCAGCATCTTCGCGACAAGACTGCATTCCTAGGGCATTGTTTCTAAGAATTTCAGCTCTCTAGGCTAACTAAGCCACTTCTACTTCGCTATTGCAAACGTCACACCAACAGCGACTGTTACGGATCCAATATGGATGCCATAGACTAAAAAAAAAATAATAAAATACATAGACATATATATATCAGCGTTCCGATGACCTCGGAGTGAGTGCGTATGTGACGTACCCAGAATTTCTATCAAGGCTCTGTATGATATTGGTCCGATCGCCGATTTATGAATTCCATTTTATTATTTCAGTTTCACGAATATAAAATTCTTCAAAAATGATCAGTTACGGTGCAATGAATATTTGAATCTTTGAAAACATTTCGAAATATAATATAACGATATGATTTTATGCTTATGCCAAAAGTCGGTTGTTTATTATTTTTGGCAAGACAACACGAAACGGCAGCTATATTTTGTAATCGTTGCGTAATCCATGGGAGTAAATATTGTTTGGGGGGGGGGGGGGGGGGGGGAGAAAAAAAGAAAAATTGTCGCGAAAATTCGAATATTCGCTATGAACTTATGTCGGTCTGCTCCCGAATAATTTCACTTTTTCCAACATCATTACTGCGTATAAAATAAGGTCATCGTGACGTTGGAGGAAGAATAATGGGCGTACAATAAACTTTTAACCGGAATTACGGACCGAAACGCATTCTTCTTTTGTTGCCAAAGAAAACCAGGAAATGTTGCAAGGCGAGCCTCGTTCATTCGTTCGTTCAACAGCTATACGTTTATTATGGACACATCTACCTACAGCAGCCACTGCCGTTACTCGGTCCTCTTTATTTTATAACCGTGTTGTGAACCTACACTTTCGCGTCCCCACGCAACTCTGACAAACAACGGAATTTCGAATCCGATGTCAATCGAATAACTTGGAACGATATTCTCGTTAAATTCAATATTCGGTATTGGCACCATAATGTTAGCTGATTAAATATTCAGCGTAATAATTTTTTCATCCCCGAGTTATACGTAAATACATAATTTTTCACAACGTGCAAAATAATTTTCAAACGGTTGATCTCTCGATAGCGGTGAGATAAAGTCAGAGAATCTATCCAAGCTTTTTTGTGACCCTTGAGTGACTTCGTCTGCATAACATACGCGACGTAACATAATTCGAACAATAATGCATTTATATTGGCCTTAAATATATAATTTGTAAGCAAAATTACGTCCGGCGCAACCGACGATCGAGTAGGGAACGATGAGAAGTACGTATTGTTAACGATAAGCACGAGTGTGCGTTGATGCGCGTTGTGAAAAAAAAAGAAAGAGAGTGCGAGGGAAAAAGAGAGGATTTGAAAATCATAAATTCGAATCTATTTCGAGAGGATAAGCGGAGCTATAGATTCTGATGATAAATCGTATGATTTTTTCAATTTATTTTAACCCCGATTTTAGTTTGTTTCCGCTCAATTCTTATGGCAACGCTAATAGGAAAGGCGAGCTACGCTACGCAACGTAAGAAGAAGAAATAACTTAGCAGGGGTGCCTGACTGCGGGTCCTGAATTAAAATAGAACTCCATATAACTATACTTATGTGCAGAGCGGGTTCCCCTACTTCTGCATCGGTATTATTATAGTGCAGCGGTTGGCCTGCGCCTTCAATATACTATAAATGTACACTGTGAGCCTACATAAGCCATAGCATGCACATAACATACACATACATATGAACACCTGTGCGACAATAACCTGTCGGCTAAACATAACCCGATTCAACGACGCGCATAGGAAGCTCACCGGGAAAGATGCTGTCAAGAGATTTTTATCTGTCCCCATGGGGATAAGAATTAGGGTATAATGTATAACTATGTAGTGTATACGCCTGTTATCCATCCATCATCAATTCTTAATTGACATCACGCCCAAAATTCGTTTCGTTTATCTTATACGATTGACTTTTATTAATAATTTGTTATGGAAAAGCGTGTGCGAAATCATGTACCTGCAGGAAAAACTGCATCGGTGCATATCTAGGGTCTGTTATAGGAAATATGTAGAAATTTCACCATATATACGAAGCTATAAGTTGAAACGAACGAATAGGCATGTATAATAATAAGCGAGCGGCTCGCGCGGAGCCTGCAGACAAGCGCCTAGACAAACAACCAACTTTTCAAACGAACGACACCAAGCCAAAAATACACCTTTTGACGGCTTAACATGTATACCAGCGGCATACCGTCGCATGTCGGTATCCATCCGCATTATATAAGGCGGACGATTTGAGAAGTAACAAAAAATTTTTTGTCATCAATTTGTCGGTTGTGAAGAGAGTAGTCGAAATTCTTCGAAAATAATCATTAGCGAAAAAGTTTCTTATTCTTACATTTTTCGTTTTCTTCACATCAATTGTTAAAGATTGTTTTAAACTGGACACCCTGTACTCATAATGCATACATTTGAACGCCGTGCAGGCGCGCGGGAATTCAAGTTGTACAAATATCAGTCACTCGGTCTTTTAGGTCTGATGTCACCCAACGCTTCAAGGTACAGTACGAATATTGGTGTATGACTGCGGTGACATTGAGAGAAAAAGAAGGAGACCTACAGCCCAAAGCAAAATAAAAATGAAAAACTGTGCAATGACTACAAAAACTTGACTGTTAAATGCATATAATGCGACGTTATGCATATGGCGGCTAATGTGAAGATCGCGCGGCTATGCCTACGCCAAGGCTTAATTTTAAACTATTATCGCGCAATTGCTCTGGAAATAGACCGACAAAGTGTAAGCCTGAGGTTACGCGAGTTCCTCGCGTTGTAACAAACTTCAATTCAAATAACACGATGAAAAATATCTTTGAAAGCACCTAGTAGAGGAAAGATGATAGAAGAATAAGATGGGTGATTCGTTTACGAGGTAGATATGCAAAATTATTAAAGATGTAATCATTCCAAGGAAAATTCCATGTCGGAATGTTCGGAACTTTAGGGCCATGATACAATAAGCCGGTGCTTGCTGCAGTTCAAGTTAATTAATTGAAAGTGGTTAATTCGAGTAACTTCCTTAATTTCAGACCTCGATTGTTACTAACATTCGTTCACCGCACTACATCAATAACGCGTCCTCAATTCCTATTCTATCAACTTCTTCTTCATCAGTTTTTCCCCCTTCTTTGATGAGCTAATTCTCGAGTGAAAAATACGCAATTGCCGCCTGCAGTTATCGTATGTATCTCGAATTTTTATTCAAATAATATTCTCGTACATCGTATGTGTGAACAAACAATTGCGCAACGATTCGAAAGCTTGTTTCAAGAATATTTTATGCGAAATTCTTTCGTTCTGTAACATAAATTATGAAGATAATGATTATTCCCGCGTGAAGACTATTCAGTAGGCGTGTATCTCGTACGTTTTTACACACGATAATATAGTAAAAATACGTGTATAAGTATAATGAACGGGTGTATACCGCATCTGCGTTAAGAAGGAAGCTGGCAAAACTAGTTCGAGTATAATCCAGTCTTTCCACTTTATACGGTCACTGGTTGTCAGAAGCAACAGCAACAGCAACAGCGGCAGCGACTCGCACCGCATCATCGAATCCGCGGGTTTCTCAGTTTCCAACTTCTCGAGTTCTCTTAGCTGCAGTTTATACACTTACTAGCTGTTCAACTTTGCTTTATAAGATCTTTCGCGATGGTGTTGCAAGTTTGCGACTTGCGACCCCAAGATCGGTTCTTTGCTGCTGACCGACCGCGGAGAATCGGACGCTGAAATGAAGAAGTGAGGAGAAAAGAGAGAAGAGACCGATTGTGAGAGACGATGGGATGCGTAGCAGCCGTCCAACATTCGTATTCTCGGTGATCTTCGTTGCGTTACACACAACCAATTCGTGTTGTACGTGTATATTATAAATATCGATGCGTCAGCGTTAATCTGTGGAGTAAGGTAAGGAAGGAGGAAGCGAACGAGAAGAACGGGAGCTCTTCTTGTTCGGTTACAGAAGTACGGTTCGCTAAAATTTTTCCAAAAACAATTATAATAACTCGGAAAGGAGACTCACCAAGGTCTTCGACCAGACGAAGCATGACACCGCCAATATGCAGTTCCCCTTTAACTCGAAGACTTCTTTCGACTTGATGATCTGTTACGAAGACTCTGAGCACCCAGCTGCCGTCGACCTCGTGACCGTCGGAATACATTTGAGATGACATTTTTAGTCGCTAAAATTTTTATTATCGTTCTATCACAATATATGATCTGCCAATGGAATTTTGGTTGTTATCGTCGTTATTATTCGAACATGGAACAACCAAAAACTTTCGCCAACACAAATCGTGCACCCAAGTTCTACTCTCGTCGCCTCAAAGTTGCAGAGAAAAACTCGCTGCTCATAATTCCGTGTTTTATATCGTTTTCAATTAAAAACACTTTCAAAACTCCTTTCCCTGAATCAGCTGTGTATGTTAGTCAGTGATCGTACGATTTTACGTTGATACGTAATATATTTTTTCATCCAGACACCTCAATTTCCGTCACCGTTAACAACCTACTTGTATGTATAAAACCACGTTCACTGTACGTTTAACATTTTTCACATAGGTATGTGTATAAGTTATCAAAGTTTTTTTCCTTTTCCTCCTTATCTGCTTGCTTGGAGCCACTATATGAGCTAACCGCGGCAGACCACACGAAACTGAATCTAGTCTCGACTCACGGAACCGCTCCTGGCAGTTATTCACTCCACTAACGTTCCAACCACTACAGGCATCCAATGCGCACTGACTGGAGACTGGATATGCCCCCGAATATCTACAGCCAAGTTTCGTCCTTCACGAACTTTTTACACAAGTTTCTTAGATCCCCGCTTGGGAGCGGTGCTGGTCGACTCCGCGTAACTCCACGGACCGCGGGAATGCACATTCGAAGTTCTATTCCATATTCCGCTGCATAAAGCGCCCTCCGACAACAATGCTATTATCACAACAATGGCAAATCTACTTTACCAGACGATGAGAACAATTTGAATCAACAATTTTTAAAAAACGAGAGCCCATTGAGAGTAGATAGGGTAGAGCGAGTGATATAAATTTCGTCTGCCCAAACATAACAACTATGTAAAAGCAGCCAAGTCAATTTTGACTAATTTGTTTGATACAAATATGGAAAGTCTATGACAGTCTAGTGGAGAACTGTTCGAATTAACCAAAAGACGAATGTAAGCTTATTTCATAAAACATTGAATCATAGTTCCGGACAGATATAAAAAAAAAAGTTTTATTCTAACCTGATCAACAAAACCGAAAGTTGGAGAAAGGTTGTGGCCAACGAACAGACTGAACAACTAATAATAAAAATGTTAAAACTTCGTCGCATGAGGGTATTTATACCCTTGAATATCGTGAGATATAATTCAACAAAACCAGCTGCAAAGGTTATAGAAAGCTTGAGTCAGAGAAGCTTACTCAGAGTTTCCGGTAATGAGACATCTTCATTTTTACAAGGTCTAATAACCAATGATATGAGACATCTACAAGAAGGCGCAGCCAGCATGTACACAATGTTTCTAAACACTAAAGGTAGAGTGTTGTATGATTCTATTTTATACCGATCAAAAGACACTGATGTCTTCTACATAGAATGCGATTCCAGAGCTTTAACCGCACTCCAAAAGCACTTGAAAATGTACAAGGTGAGAAGAAAAATAGACATTGATGATTTGACCGGCCAAATGAAAATTTGGGCACTGTTTGATCCGAATAAATTAAAGACTGAAGCGACCAACTTGAACGATACAAAGAAAATCAAACTTGAAGGACAGATATTTCCATGCAATTCACTCAAAAATCTATCTGGCCAATCTGCTTTAAGTAAAGTTGTCGACAATATCAGCATTTACCCTGACCCGCGATTTATCGAGCTCGGATTTAGGATCCTAACAGATTCTGCAACAGAATCTTCAGACATTATCACTCGTGTCGATCAAGATACAGTGGAAAACATGGCAGGAGAATCTAGGTACAGGGCCTTTAGGTATCAATTGGGGGTTGGGGAAGGTTGCGACGACCTACCACCAGGAAAAGCACTGCCTCTAGAATCTAACTGCGATTACCTACATGGAGTGAGCTTTCACAAGGGATGTTACATTGGGCAGGAATTAACTGCTAGAACACATCATACTGGGGTGATCAGAAAAAGACTAATGCCCATTATTCTGAATGCTGTTCCTCCAAAAACTCTAGAATATGACCTAAATGTATTGGATACCACGCAAAAATCGGTTGGGAAATTGAAAGGACATGAGAAGCAATATGGTCTTGGACTTATGAGAATAGTTGAAGCACTAGTAGCGGAGAGCCTCCAGATTTCTAGCTTCAAGGCCCAAATTTCAAAACCGTTCTGGTGGCCGCAGGAAACTTCAAAAGACAGAGTTAACGTTGTGAAAAATGACTGAAAAGAATAGATACAACGATACCAATGAGAGATGAATGTTTTGACTCGAAGTCTAGGCCAAATAACTGATTTCTTGAATTTTAGAAACGCCTAAGCGATTTTTACTGTAGTTAATTTTTGTTTGATGGCAAATAAATTGTTAATTAATTACTGGATTGCTCATTTTTAGGATGGAGCCTGTAGCTACTTCATCCGCGGAATCTTACAAGGTGGGTGATCCTCAGACCCCTCTTCAGGGAGCAGAGACATTGAGGATAAAAAAAGATTACGGCGGAGAGTTTCGGTGTAGCTATTGCTCGTTAGAAGAACATTTTGATTACAAAGGCGCAAAACCACCATTTGCGAAAAATCTTGCTTACTTAGAAGACTGCTATATTATGAAAGATCCATTCAGTCAGCCAAACAAAGGAGAGGTCTTAGTTCTGGGAGCAGATTGCATCGTTTGTAATAAACCCGCTTGTCTTGGTTGCAGCATATTCTTTACTAAAAGATTTTGCAGAGACTGTGCAGCAGAAAATATTTCTAGTCTACCCATTCAGTTACACGCCAAAATAAAGAGTCTGAAAAAAGAGAACGACCAATCAGATGATAAGTGCTGATGGAATGGCGATTGTACGCTATATGTATATTATTATAATTTTAAATATTAATCAGTTGCTGCTTTTGGTTTTTACATTTAATGAAATTAGGCGGACGGTAAAAAAGTTCGGTAAAAGAAATACTCAATAAAGTACGTTAGATATTACGAGTAATCCAAATTCAGCACATCACATACACAAAAACGCCTAAAAAGATAACGAGTTCGTCATTTTCGAGCTGAGGTTACATTATGTTTTCGTATTAAGATGGAACTTATTATTGTAATATTGAGGATAGATATGAAGTCTACAAATGTTAGAAATGCATGAATTTGTCAGCAATTCGTTTAATTGGACTTTTCATTTTATTCTACTGATATTTGAGCTCGATAGTTTGAAGTTTTTCGAAACAACTGATCATGAAACAAAATAAAATATACATACCTGTTCCTACCAATAAATCTTTTGAAGTATGTATGTTTTTAAATCTTAAAGAAGTAGTCGGGAACACTTACTTTTTGTCAAAAGATTATTTCCCATAATTATTCAGTGCTCATCTGTTTACGTGGAACTACAGTTCGTGATGTAACTTTGATTATTAAATCTCACGATTATTCAATCTTATTTTATAATAAGTTCGAATTTTGATCGTATAAAAGCTATTGTAAAATTGAACACATTTTTTTCTGGGAAGCCTAGAAAAAAAGTCGATAACATGACTGAACACCTGAGTCTGATCATTCAAATCTAAATCGTATAAATGCTCGAGCCTTTAGCTAATTTTCATTTTTGACAACAATAAGACGCGGTTTGGAATCAAACTACGGATAGTTTGGACATTGGGTAAGAATACTAAATACTCAATTGA
This sequence comes from Athalia circularis, assembly GCA_963978495.1. Classification (NCBI taxonomy): domain Eukaryota; kingdom Metazoa; phylum Arthropoda; class Insecta; order Hymenoptera; family Athaliidae; genus Athalia; species Athalia circularis. Next base: position 27,319,359 of record OZ021699.1, read on the forward strand.
GTCAGCCAGCAAGAGTACAAGAGAAAGAGTATTGTAAAAACGATGCACCAGGAAATCTTTGCAATTTTGAAGCTTTGGCGCCGTTCAACTACCGTCTGAAAGGTGGCGCCATGACCTTGATCAGAGAGTGGAGTTGGCAGTAACGAGAAGGAACAGCAGTAAGAACAGAGAGAGAGATAAAAACACAAAAAAGGGATAGAAGAACCTCGAGGCTCGAGCCTGAGGAAAGCTACGACTTGCCCGCGTGCGGTGGCATAATCGCGGGACGCGGGTTTAGTTTTAGTCTATCCGTCCGAACTCCAATTGTAACCATTGCATAGTCTGCGGTCGCGTCAGATTTCTTGATATGGTATATCCCTAGGTATATCTATTAAGTGAATTCGATTCAGAACCGTAAAACGAGTAGAATAGCAGAAAAAGAGAATCTTCAGCGACAGTAGTCAGCCTTCCCAGATTCATTACCCCTATGCCACCATCGTGTCTTTTGATCACAAGGCGTCGGTAAAAAATCCAAGTGCTTATCTCGTAACCATTCCGAATCTAGTTTCATTCAAACATTACGAGTAACGAAAAGTCTTCATGGTGCGAGGCGGGGGGTTGTGATAATCACTGATAAGCCTGCACTCAACGGTTGAACTTCCCGAAGCTTTTGTACGCGACCGCTAGTTTTTATCGCATGTCAATTCGACATCCCAGGCATCATTCATCGGTGATCCTGTACATTATCGTTACGGTCTAAAAAGAATACGAATATCGCATAAGGTCGAGCATAGGTCGACACGGTAAAAAATTATTACTAAGAGTAAAATAAAAAAAGAAGAGCAGAAACTTCAATGTACGCGTCGGAAGATTAAATCGTCAGCAACGTGTCACGTGCAAAAGCGGCGATCAGACACAGCGGCATAAGATTCAAGGGCAACGATCATCACCGTAGTGAAAAGCTGCTCACGGTCACCATCAAGTAACAGGTAAGGTGAACATTGTATTCGTACGCAGGATAATCAAACAGGTGGTGGTGCGGCTGATGCTTCTGCACATTCTGATACGTCGGTACTGTAGAGACATATATGCGAAACAGTTTATCCGATCGCTAGATCGATAAACTGGAATAAAAATTGTAGACTGTAACAAGTGAGACACGAATCAAGGATGCAGAGGAAATAATTTTTTTGTTTATCTCGGAATCACAGCGGAACAAAAATTCTGACGAAGCTAGAGCCTTCTGTCTAATCGTGACGATACAGCGTTATGTTGAAATTATTCCATAGCGAGAGTGTTATGTAATTTAACAGAATAACAATTTTTGCGGTCTCTACGGCGGATCGATCATTCCATTGATAAATATCGCATTCAAATAATCTTATACGCGGCGAGTATATCAGATAAGATATTAGATTACATGGACGAAGGCTGTAGTACCGGTTAATATTATGATGGCAACAGTTCAATTCCTCGACCCTGGGCAGTACACGTGCCTCGTTATTTCAGCACGCGAATTAACCCAAGAAGTCCTTTGACACTGAACTCGCACAGAATCAAAAAAATTATTCAAAAATGCGTATTAGTTTTTAATATGAAACAAAATTTCATATGTACGTAATTAAAATAACATGTACTTCACATTATATTTATAGCACTTAATTGAAAATATAATTAGGTATTTTATATTCATATCTGAGTCGCGAGATTTTTCATCTTTGATTGATGGCGAATCTCAGAAAAAAATGCCTTCCAACTTCCGCCAGATAATATACTCGGGCGTGCGAAACCGCAATTAAGGGAAAAATTACTATCGAATGAAAGTACCCATAACAGTAGCCATTTACACGCAAAGGAACTCTCGTCGTCGTCAAATAAAGGAACATGGAGGAACGTTATAAAGCCATACGTTGCTATTCATATACACCTTCCTGCAACAACGATCAGTAGCTATTTGTAGCACATACGCGTGAATAAAAGATATCTCGAGTACAGAGGCAAAGGTTAGAAATCGCCTCTTGAGAATTCCAATTTTAAGAGCTTGCTGGACAAAATCAAACATTATTACACTATACATTCCGTGTAACGATACTCGCTATATGCAGACAAAAATTTACGATAAAAATTAATATTCAGCCTGCGATTAGTAATTTTAATTTATTCGTTTATCCTCCGTGATTTTGTAGAACTAAAGCAAACTAATTTTGAGTCTTTTCTTTGTTTTCTATTGCTATCATGCTTACATAAGATGTACAGAAAAGATTTAGAACGATAAAATTACACACTAGCTTCAGTGATAATTGTAGGATGACTGCTGAGTAGGTACGTGACTAGCAGTAGATGGCACGAGGATGGTGAAACTATACGTGATGACTTTCAATAAGTGACCATTAAGATATACCTACGTCTACACCTACTTCATACGAAGTTCATCACAAAACCTGCACACATAAAATAAGTCAAAGATCTTGCTCCTCGCGTTTGGCTGCGAAACCGCAATAACACACGTTTCGTTTCCAAGTTGCATCACCTCGCGTTCAAGGCTCTGAAATACACGCTTATAAAGCATACGCGTTTTTTGAACCGAACGCAGGATTTCGAATAGGTATACAGGAAGTGCAACGTTAATTATCCGAGCTGCCAAATTATGCTTGCAATAGAATCCAGGATATACCTATTTGTAAAAACTTGCACGATGAAATGCTAAATGCTCCAATAAATTGTAATCTAGCATCAACTGTCTAAATCTCCACCAATCTATGTATATATCTCTTTGATTATTATGGTAACTGCATGATTGAAATGATTATAAAATGATCAGTGGATTTCTCGCAGCGATGATGTAGCAACTTTCAGAATCCTGTAAAGGTTTGGCCGGCCCGCCCTGGGCTATAATATACCCGATGGACTTTGACGTCAAGTAGTTCCAGACACTTTTAACGACTCTGTTAACGGTTGAGGATATTTTGAGTAATACAACAGGTAAAAGAACCTCAGAACTCGCTGTAATGCACTGTCGCTTATAGCAAAAATTAATTTTTCCTGAGCTGCAAATCAAACGAGGACATAAGTCGCGAGGGTCAAGAGATTATTGGTGAAAAAAGAATAGAGCGATCGTATTCATTTGGTAGCTGCGAGTATGTCGTAGGGAAGTAGCCATAAAAGAAGAAAAATAAATACATATATGTATGGCGATAAACAACTATCTTTAATCAAGGTGAAAATATTGCTTTTTCTTGGTTTTTCGTTCTTCTCCCCTCTCTCTTGCTATTCTCATGTCAGTCTGAAGACATCGCAACGTGCTTCCGTCCATTCCCGCGGACTGGGTCACATATTCATATAATTTTATTCAGTCAGACGTCCTGAATAATGCACAATGGATCAAAGTTCATGGTATAGCACACCGCGTCTTAGTTCAATGAAATAATATGTTACTCGCTAAGGTATAAAATAACAACAAACGCAATTTCATTAGGAACCACTACAGTTTTATCGAGCAATAGTAAAAAAATCGCTCGTCATTGATTTCTGTAATTTTGAATACATTAAATATATTGTACTACTGGGATATTATACAATTTACCTACAATTTTTGTACAAGGTATTATTATTACGGAAGTGTAGATTTTCCCCATCCTCCATTGACCTTCCCATTGACCTTCGCGTTAGCATCAAAATAAACGGAAATAATTAGAAAGAAAATTATTACTTGCGAATTTCATGCTTCCCGTCGATTATTTTAGCCTTTCGGGTCGAGAGATCCTCATCCATTTTTGGTTCGCTGTTTTTCGTCGTTGTTTCTGACTGATTGGCAGTAGTGGCTCGTGAGTTTAACACCCGGGTCTTTCCGTCGCTCGGCTTACTCTCATGTTCGTTTGATCCCTTGAAATTGAAGAACTTCCAGATCAAAGCTTCCTCTTAACATACGGTGCTGGGATCCGAACCTTCTAGAGGAGCAGCTTTACACTTCGGTTTATCTTTCTTTGCAGACATATTGCTGGTGTCGTTCTTCAACTCTTGGAGATGCAGTTGTTTAACCTTTGAACACACAATTGTTGTTTTTTGTATAAAATTCATCATGCGCCAAGTAACGGTTACGTGCAGCTTATACACATTCATATAATGCATCGAGACAATTAATTCCGTAAAACGAAATGAATCGATAAAATTTATACCAATAATATACGATTGCGTAATGTGATATAAATATTATAGCTCATAATATGATTGTCGTTATCAAAATGCATAAAGGTGCTGCCGTAAATGCAGTATGATAAAGATTATTTATGATATTGAAATGAATGAATTATTTTTCGCAGCATCGTCCACAGTGCGGAATATCGGAGCTCTTCGAAAACTCTGACACCTAATTGTGGTCTAACTATGTACTTCTGTAGTTACTTTTTTCCATCCTGATTCTGTGAGAGGGAGACTATTCTCTGGGTTTCGTTGATCATAAAATAAGAGCAGATAGCCGCGTTGACTGAGAAAATCGCCATCATGATTATACGTGTTAAAATCACTCCAGTCAATGATTGTAAAATGTTTGTAATGATGTGCCTAAAATGGATGATAAAAAAATATTACGCAAGCAATCTAGCAGAGATTTATCACCGGAAATTGCTGTTTAGAAAATGCGATAATTCATTGATCATGCAAGAATTGCAAAAAAAATCTGGAAATTAGAAACCTTTACCTATATAACTACATGATTTGAAAATTTGAAGAAGTTGGGAAAAAAAATCAATAAAAAAAAAGAAATTAAATTAAATTAAAAAAAAATTAAAAAAAATTGGAGGTAGTGGGACTTGGCGGGCTTTTCGTACAAGAAAATAGAAAATCAAAGAAAAAAAGGCAAACTTACTCCGTTATTTGGCGTTACGTTTCGTTTACTTTTCTTCCGCAAGGTTTCTTCTATGCTGTTGACAGCTGCATTCTTTGGGTTCTTCTTTGGTAAACAACCGATAACTGAATAAAATAAGGTGCAGTGTCCCCAAAGCAAGAAACGATCTGACGTTGAAGTCCCCAAAGTCTATCACACCCATGAATTTTTCAAATCCTCGCTCCTCGTCTCTAGAATTTATTTCATTACCTAATTATTTATTCATTAAAATTCAGCAATTCACTCGGTGCATCAAACATACAACATTTATGACTGCCTGAACATCGCACGATTGCTGAATTATATTACCATTCATTCGTTTTTTGTTTTTATTATATCTGCGATATTTTTCAAACCAAAATCATGATGATTACGTAATTTAAGTGATTATTTGTATTTTTTTTTAGAGGCATATCTTAAACACATACGAGTCTGTCTACATAGGTAATAATGATCTTCATGTATCTCGCAGTTCGCTCTAATGAAAATTCATGATGCGCCTGTAACTCTGGTTGACGATCGTCAAATAGACGTGCAAGTCCAATATACCTTACATGATAATACCTCTGTTGTACTCGAGATCTATTACCTTTCTCCACATTTATATTCTATCAGTTGATTAGCGATTATCTTTTCACTCATAAGCTGCATGCTGCGGTATCGAGTTTGTATTATGCAAAAGGTCCACGCATGTTATTTTACCTATCTACAATATACTTATTTTTTAATTATTAATTTTTTTTGTTCTTCTATTTTATCTCAAATAACAAATTCATATCAGTTATCACAAATAAAAGCGTATGCCGATTTTAAACAAGCATTACTACATACGCGCGCGGCTCAATACAAATATGGTATGTCCTCGCACCGATATAAAATTGATTTCCCAATGTTTTCTAATTGTTCGAAGAGGTCAGTCGAAGTTACGAAACCACCTGTTAGTTTATAGAAAGCTTTCCATTAGGTCTTCGGTAACGTTCGATTTCAGGCAGACAATTACGAATTACACTTCGACGAACAGCATGTAAGCGCGGGTGTAACCCGAAGGAGTATTATTCAATTTGTACCGGCAAATTCGTGTCACGTTTGTATTACTGATCCGCTTAAATTTCTGCAAGCGTTGTATCAAACAGTAAAATATGTAAAGTCGAGTGAATTTTACTTTTTACGAGTCAGCGTATGAGCCGGGCGTGATTATTTAAATATGCAATAAGAGGGTAAGTATTGTAAAAATATTGCGAACGTAAAAAAGAGATTGATGTACGCACGTACGTTGATCTTTGCGAAAACAATTGACTCGCGCAGTGGTCACTATATAAGTTATATGCAAAACATATCGAATATGTATATACGTCAATAGAGCGCGTAATTGACGGAAGTTAATTTAAATTTGGAATTAGGAAAGTTTGATCGTTCCATTTATCCATGAATGAATGACAAACGATAAAGGACTTTACGTTCGAGTCTTATACACTCGTTATCGGGGAAAAAAGTAATAATAATTAAAAACTAAAAGTTACTGCTGTGCAACTTTGAAAAAACTTGAAAGAAGTGCAATCGATCGTGAGATATTTTTGAATGATTGTCAAGATCAACGGCGAGATTGAAAAACTCACAGACAATATGTATATCATATCTTACTTTTTTGCTGGCCATGCTGAGACGCAAATAATTTTCAGTCATATCGGCTTCTCAATACGATAACTATAATCTCGACTATAATAGCTTAGGAAGAATATTTTTCATTTCCATATTTGAAAAGGGAGGGAGTCATATATACTGCGTATGCATAATATCGCTATACATACTCATGAGAGAAGACACGCATATTACAGCCGATATACATTAAGTTATTCGTGGTTGTCTCATAAACGTCGTCATACTCGCTGACGTGTGGGATACCTACTTCGTTTTGTTCACCGTTGTGATGGAAGTGGTGGTGGTGAAGATGTTAATTTAAAGTCATTACAAAAACGAACAGTTACCAACCGGACGGCGTAGAAGTCAGACCTGTTGCAGCGGGTTGCGATCTGGATTTTACAAGGATCGATAGTACTTACCTGAAGGAAGAAAAAAAAAGGATCAATAAGTAAAATACTTCATTCGATCGGCATCGAGTTATTTCTGCTCAGATTTTCTTCGTCTGATTGTACCTACGAATAATAAAATTCATATGTAGAATATTTTAAACATATACGGTGATTAACTTTACAATTGTTCAAAGGTGCTATATTAAATTATAATTTTGAAAAAATGGATCTACCGGTAAGTGCCAAAGATAATTTTAACTGTGGCATCCACCTCATCATTATTCCATAAAAATAATTGCGATATACTTGCATCGGAGAAAAATATCCTGTATGTAATAAAACAAGCCCAAAATTCGGCGGATGATCATTATATATATGTTATTCAAATCGACAAAAAATGAATGATATTGTAAAAAGTAATAATTGAACAGGTTTTTCGTATCGTTCAAAAAAATAACAGTGCATTTAAGGAAAAATTATTCAGCTGTAGTAATAAGAGTCACGGATATTAGCATATATGGTTAAAATAACAAACACTCTTCAACTGCAAAGCACAGTTCGCTTTATCATGTACAATTAAAAAATGTATTATATCCCTATTTAATACTTAAATTAACTGACGTGACTTGTATATTACGTACTCACAATCAGCGATAACTATATTTTGCTATACAGGAAATTCTTCGTGAAAAAAAGTGCGCAATAGTATACATTTATATTGTATAGATGTGTAATAGTCTTCCGTGGGATATTATTTAATGTCAACTCATCGTTTGCGAATTTAGATTGACGGTTATCATCCAATTCCGACCTCTACCGACCTACGTCAGTAGCGGTCACAGCCAACCTACACATGTAACGTTAAAACGCACCAATTTTCCCTGCGGAATACGTCGCTACGGCGCGTCTACTAATACAAACATTACGATCACCTGCATAATCTGTAGTTTTACGCGGTAATTAGCTGATATATATAAATAAATTTCTGCTACTTATAAACGTTGTGTCATTAATCCGTGTATCTTTAGGTTTTCCCTTTTTTTATATAGTAATTGCAGATCTCATCCAGATAAAACACGGTGATGTGGTTTGATACGGGTGCGATACTAAACGGATGATTAGATAACGGCATTTTTTACTCCCGCGGATCCCAAGGTGGCGTATATGCAGGGTACTATACAAGACAGACTCGATATATCGCTAAACTGCGAAATTCGTAGGTCGGTCCAGGTTTTTCCTGGTTAGGATAACATCCGAACCTTATCCTCTCTTGATCTCACATTCCATGTTATTTACGATAGTCAATATTGAAGTTCAATGTTTCATGAATATTTGTTATATCCGCACTTAACTTGCACGTCGCAATTTCGGAATTCTTTAATTATACCATGTATACGTACCGCGATCACGGGTAGAAGAAAAAAGTGAGGTATATACATACTTGCGTATTTTTATTCTTCGTGCGTATATATAATCTCGAAACCTTAAAGGAATCGCTGTAATCATCTGCGCTTATACATCTTGGCTGATTAGTATTTGCGGTAATCGTTCTTCATTTGCGCGATGACTATCATTACTTTTCAGATTGTTGAATCGCATATCTCCTTTAATTTCAGACTGCGGACGCTTCTCAACCAAAAGCAGTTAGGATGTCAGGTTCTCCGGTTATAGAGGATGGAGATGGGGCAGAAGTTGTGGTGGAACCTCTTTTCAGCACATTTGATATAATTCTATTAGTAGCCCTTCTTCTTGCCGCTGTTTGGTGGTTCATGCGATCTAAAAAACAGGAAGCAGAAGAACAGAGCGCCGTCAAGTCGTATTCTATTCAGTAAGTATTACAATATATATAATCCAATTCAAAAGTTTCATAAAATTCATCCAGTTATTATTACCACGAATAATAGGCATCTGAATTTCAACTAAAATTAACTATAATTTACTTGATTCGAGATTCTTAAAAAATAAATTTACATAGAGTACTTATACTGTTAAGTTTCTCTGCGTCTTCGGATTTAACTTGTGCGTTTTATACGTCTATTTATTCATAGATTTCTGTAGCGTTCATATTTTTTTTATTTGATATTTTACTTATATTTTTTTTGTTCAATTTTAGACCGACGTCATTCGTTGCGACTGCGCCATCGGAAAATTCGTTCATCAAAAAGCTCAAAAGTTCAGGTCGAAGTCTCGTTGTATTTTATGGAAGTCAAACCGGAACTGGTGAAGAATTTGCTGGCCGCTTAGCAAAGGAGGGAATTCGATACAAACTCAAAGGCATGGTTGCGGACCCCGAGGAATGCGAAATGGTGATTATACGTTAAAAAGTTTTCAAATGAGCTGAATTCAAGTTCAGCTGAATTAACTAAGCTAGATATTGTGTCTGAAATTCAATTGCTTTTGGAATGCTACAAATATACACAGCAGCTTCGGTTTACGTTCGTTCCATGTTTTTACTACAGCGATAAATAAATCAATTACATCAGAAAACTGCGATTCCACCAGACCATCCAGTATATAATCCAAATTCAAGTACAATCACGTAGACATTTATTATTATCGCTCATGATCTGCAGTTCCGTACTTAAATGCATATCTTGTCTTGGTCATAATATACCTTATAAGTTATACGACATAAATTACGCATTCGGATTATCTATTTCATTGGTCGCAAAACGTGCGTAGAAGACTTTTAATTATCCTCGTACATTTTTTTTGAATCATGCTTTTTTTTATCAGAACTGCTATCAAGCAGTCATGCCAAGATAGTCATGTGTATGAATTACAGATGCTACCTTCCATTCAAGATCTTATCGATGCCAAGTTGATATAAAATAACAACTGAAGAAATCTACTGAACGGCTTTTACCTTCGTTTTTTGATTTTTACATAGAATTCTCAACTTCTTGAACTTGTACAGACCATCTGCGATATAACGATGAAACGATCGATAGCCAGGTTAATTATTATAGTTCTTATTGATTTTTCTACATTTTTTTACAGGAAGAATTGGTGAATCTCAAAAACATTCCCAGCAGCCTCGCCGTTTTCTGCTTGGCGACTTACGGTGAGGGTGATCCAACCGACAACGCAATGGAATTCGTTGAATGGCTTAAAAATGGTGATGCTGACCTCAGCGGTCTAAATTATGCGGTAAGTTCACCTTGTTTTCGTCAAACATATACCTTTCATACTCGCTTTTATTCCTACAAGGAGAGTAACAGATGTATGGATATCTATGACCCGTACCTAGCTAACTGTTAATTATTTTCGAGTACCGTTTTTTATTAATTTTACCGTATTTAAGTATCTGAATTCTCACGAATTCCTGATCCTGCATGAATTTTGGATTTGCAATTATTCGATTTAACAACGTCCGTGGCGATCATATTTATACCGGGTCCATTAAGGCCGCCCCCGGTGGCCTTTGGTGTAGATCGGCCCTGACCGTCCCGACGCACGTATAGTCTAAATCAAGGCCACATTTGAAGCTTGATGACTTGGCACTCTCAGCGCTCTCTGCTGGTTAGGAAATATATTATAAAATATCCGTCATCGTGTGCGTGACTAATGTCCGAGGCACGGTGCTCATACTTTGGTGTACTTTCATGCCTGCCAATCGGTCGTAACATCAATCTTTTTTTTATCTCTAGCTGGCTGGTTAGGGTGCTCTATATCTATGGTTAGGGCCAAATTCATCGACACGGGCGTGAATTGTGATGATTTTAAAACACAACGAATCCTCGCATTATATCCCAAAAATTTTCGTAACTATTACGTAAACTAAATACTTAGTTTGTTCCTTCAAATAACACGCTGCTTCTCAATGCCGTGGATAAGTGCGAGTGAATTTCTTCTATATATTCGCTTAAATTCGCATGACATTTCGCTGAGATAACGCCGAAACTATTCTATTAGTGTCAAGATTTTCTTCTGTAAAATTTACTGTAATAATGTACATTATCACGCGGAGAACAGCTACCCTTTACAATTTCTTCGGTGTTCGATATTCGATTTGCACTAACGCCACGGCACGCACATGGCTTGGTGAGCAACTACATTTCCCGGGAAAATTTAAGGTTAATTATTTTCCAACGCTAGTAAGACTGATTGCATTGACTGAAGATACAAATGATTAGTCAACGCTGATTGTCTTTGTAATCTTCACTCGCCGCTAATTGTACTTCGTTGACTAAAAATTTTAGTTTATAGAATTTCGAATTACATTTTAAAATGTATTTGTTGTAATTATCCACAGGTGTTTGGTCTTGGAAATAAAACCTATGAACATTATAACGAAGTTGCTATTTATGTTGACCATCGGCTAGAACAACTGGGAGCCACTCGAGTCTTTGAACTTGGTCTTGGAGATGATGATGCTAAGTGAGTATAACTTTTTATTGCAACTTACTTCGCTATTCCACATGAATTATCCATGTAATTAGAATCTTACCATCTGATACTAGCAGCTGTATTATTATTGAAAAGGTGGCGTACGTGCTTTTTGTAGCATAATAGATCCAATTACATTGGTTGATTAAGCAATTCGCCTTCGTGTCTGACATTCAATCTCACCTTACACCCTTCCATGAACTATTGATGATTTATTAAAAATATTCAATGCATACAAATGAGAAAATCGAATATTGCCATCGTTTTTTCATTGAGCTTGCATATTTAGAGTAGGTCGTGCTTTAATATAGGATATGCAACTATGCTAATAAATGCATGTCTTTGGGAGAAGTCATGATAAAAAATTACCCGAAACAAGAATTTTATTACCGATTATCTGCTAAATTATCATTACAAAATCAGTTTTTGATCTTTTACTTTCAGCATTGAGGACGATTTCATAACGTGGAAGGACAAATTCTGGCCAGCAGTTTGCCAATTTTTTGGTATCGTAGGCGCTGGTGAAGACGTCAGTATACGTCAATACAAATTGACTGAGCATGTGGATTTGAAACCAGAACGTATTTATTCTGGTGAAATTGCTCGCCTCCATTCCTACCAGAACCAAAGACCGTGAGTATTTCATTAAATACAGTTCTATTCATGTTATCTCAGCTAACACATTTTATATCCCACAGGCCGTTTGATGCTAAAAATCCATACCTAGCACCAGTGAAAGTGAACCGTGAGTTACATGGGCCAAAATCAGAACGGTCGTGTATGCATATAGAATTTGACATAGATGGATCTAAGATGCGCTACGAGGCTGGAGATCATTTGGCAGTTTATCCAGTAAATGATTCAAGCTTGGTAGAAAAGATTGGAGTAGAATGCGGTGCTGATTTGGACACTGTGATCACTCTCACTAACACCGATGGTGAGAAGTGGTTCTTTTTCTTAGGATATAGGGATAGCAAAACTGATTGAGTAACTGATGAATATTTATTTTATTATTTACAGAGGAATCAAGCAAAAAACATCCCTTTCCCTGCCCTTGTTCATACCGTACAGCTCTCACACATTACTTGGATATTACTAGCAACCCAAGAACTCACGTTGTCAAAGAATTAGCTGAGTATGCCAGCGACCCAGCTGACAAAGAAAAACTGAAGCTGATGGCCTCCACTAGTGTAGAGGGCAAGGCACTATATAATCAATGGATCATTCAAGCTAACAGAAATATCGTCCACATACTCGAGGACATTCCAAGCTTAAAACCAGCTTTGGATCATCTCTGTGAATTGCTACCACGACTCCAATGCCGTTATTACTCGATCTCTTCTTCCCCCAAGGTAATTTCATCAAATCAAATGAAATACCTTTCTTTCTTTTGGGAAGTACTCGATAAATGAATACTTTTATAAATTTTGTATTCCTTTTTCAGTTGCACCCAACAACAGTTCACATTACAGCTGTTGTAGTTGAATACAACACATCAACGGGGCGAACCAACAAAGGTGTTACAACAAACTGGTTGAAGCAAAAACACCCTTCAAATCCTCCAGCTCTGGTTCCTATTTTCGTTCGTAAATCACAATTCAGGCTACCTACTCGTTCGTCGACACCTATCATCATGATCGGCCCTGGAACAGGATTAGCACCATTCCGAGGATTCATACAGGAACGGGATCAAGCCAGAAAAGAAGGTCAGTGAAGTCTTGGGTCAAAGGCAAACATTTATTACTGTTGATCTAAAGTCGTGACTAAATAAGCAAGCGCTTATTTCCGTGTTTCAGGCAAGGAAGTTGGAGATACTATTCTTTACTTTGGATGCCGTAGACGTGAGGAAGATTATCTTTACAGAGGAGAACTAGAGGAGTACGTTAAAAGTGGCACTATAAAATTACATGCTGCTTTCAGTAGAGATCAAGCACAAAAAGAATACGTGACACATCTATTAGAGCGAAACCAGGAGGAATTATGGGAGGTTATTGGAGAGAAGAACGGCCACATATACATCTGCGGGTACGACACATATGTTTCGATTTAACTAAAAATCTAGAGATCCATTAAAATTAAATGAACATCACTTAAGTCATGACTTTGATATTCCAGAGATGCACGTAACATGGCAAGGGATGTCCACAATATTCTCGTCAAGGTTGTTATGGAGAAGGGTAAGATGACTGAAATGGAAGCAACAGCTTATATAAAGAAGATGGATTCGCAAAAGCGTTACTCAAGTGACGTATGGAGTTGAATGATCATGACATTGGGTAATACAATGAAATGCACATATCGACGTATTTTTGAATTAAATTCTCACTGTCTCAAGTGTGCAAGACATTTGGTTGGTACTCAGTCAACGAAGAACAGTCGTTTTATTGTTATTTTATTAATATTTCTTATAAAAAAAATTAGTTCACGAACGAGATGGTTTCACAGCTGGCTGAGATAAACCATTACTACTAGCATATTACATAATAATATTGAGGGCTTGACCATGAATGGTGTAAAATCTAAACCTTACAGATGTTGCTGTGAAGTCGTATCCAACAAAAGTGAGCGAAAAGAAAACATCAAAATCACGGTTGTTTAAATGAAATGTGATGCAAATAAAAAAAATTACAATATTTTAGTTATTCTTTTTTTTCAGTATTGATACGCCTTTTTGACAGATGACTGTAAGTTTACCAACACGAAAATGAAAATTGAAATATTGTACAAAAAGTTTTATATTCATATGTATATAAATTTTTATTTGATGGATCACTTTTGTGGGATACGTCCTCATGCCAGAAAACTGAATAAAAGTCCGGACAGTGAGAATTACATCCTTTTTGGCTCTTGGCTCTCAATATGTATGATTGCGTACAAGTTAGTCTTACCAGGAAAACATCAATTTTTCCACCGAATTAGCTTACAATTTTTCAATTAACATTGAAGCTGTTATTATGATATTCGTATAAATAAAAACAAATCTCGTACCAAGCGGCGTCAGCTATGTCGTAGAATCATTTGAAATCATGAATCAATGTTTCTCCAAATCACGAACATTTGGGCTGCTAAACGAAATAATGTGTATATAATAATAAATAATATGAATGTACTCAAGTTTTTAAGGATATTCGATTCAAATCCTTATTGACTTGTGATACATCTATGTATGCCATTTTGAGTTCCATCATGATTGTCATGTTTTAGATCGCGCTTTCAAACACGCCTATAATATCTGCGTGTGTTTGCATATATGTACGTTACAATGCAGTTATGCATAAAATTACCTAATATGTTTTAATTTAATGTTACAAATGAAGGCTAGATGAATATTAGGTCTGTCCTATCCAAAGTTTGAACTCTGAATCGATTTGGCAGACGAAATTGAACGAATTATTAATATTGTTGCAGAGTTTATAAATAATATACGTAGCAGTGAATTATGTATTCGAGTCGCATTATTGCGCGAAACACGTGAATGGTACTAATAATAAGAAATAGCCGATTTGTTATATGAATGTAGTAGCTATTCTATTTTTACAACAATAAATACAGGGAAGGTATTTATAGTTTGTCGCATTTTACACGGACATGATGTGCAAGTATTTTGAAATCATAGAGTCGTGATACGTATTGATGCATTATTATAAAATAAAAATGTAATAAAACTCTACAAAACTTCTTCAATTATACGGATGTATTTGACGCACGTCATAATTTCCAATTTCCTTATCATAGACCGTTAATAGAGTGTTGGGCCTAAATTACTTTCACTGTTTGACGTTTATATGGTTCAAGGATTACACTTAATAGACAGTAATTGCAATACGCATCTTGATTTTTATTAGAAAAAACGTTCTCGTACAATCAAACAATCTCAAGTGATACGACTTACATGATATCTCTAATAAGTTGATTAATTGAGTTACAATGAAATCAAAATAATTGATAGAACGTTGATAAACTTTTTCTACACTTCCATGTGACAAATTGCGAATGAGATTATTTTAATGACACCTCGGGAATGAAATCACATCATTACATTTAAAGGAATCGGATATAGCACTGTCCTCGAACTCAGAGTACAAGTTTTATAAATTAGTAATGGAACATTTGGTTCGACTGTTTTAGGAGATCTGATTCTGAACCCAACCCGATTTCATTCAGATCGACGGCACACGCTGAAGGTGTGGGAAAAAACAACGTAATACTGCTGTACGAGGATGTACTTGAAGCTCCGCTTAATTCTAGAACTTATTGATGATTGATGTGGTAAAGGTTTATCCATCATATGGCCTATATGATTGGTCGTATAATATGGGTGCGATGATTTAATGAACGATAATCAAAATAAAATTCATGTGATAACTTAAAAATTTTTATTTTCGATATTTTAGAAACTTAGACAACTAACGAATCATTTCTGATTAATAGTCTTTTAGGTGAATATTGAGTCACGGTTGAGCATATATGTTTTTAATCATAGAGCGACGACATCCACAATGACCTTTGACCATTGACGCAAACATTATATGAATGATATGGAATGATGATTGAAACGATGTTGTGAAAAGTCAGCCAGAGAAAACCTGCACCTGTCGTTGCTCTACATTAAATGCATTATTTTACAACGATAACGTTATCGTAGTATCTTCGTATGAGTTGAATCGTATGTAGTTGGCAAAAGAGGACTGCTAAATGAAATCTTCTATATATACAGATAAAAGGGTCTGAAAAGAATATGAGCTGATTATTGCGCATTGTCTATATAAAATAGATGTAGTTCTTAATTAAATAAAGTATCAAATCGACTTTCCAAATGAACAAGATTATCATCTCTCTTCTTCTTATGTCAAGTCAGATTGTATGAACATCTGCATCGCATAATTTTTCATGATCGGTTCGGTAATGAATAACATGCAATAATACGTAATATGGAAGGAAGTATTCGTAAGCAAAATGCAATATGATGCAGCTAGATACATTATTAAATGTTGAAAGCAATCAAATAGAGTGAATTGTAACACAAATAGTGCAATAAAAATTATAATCAATAATTAGAAGTATTGGGAATGGGAGTAATTATATAAAGATAGTTTGATGAGCATTCGCATCTCATATTCTTAAATGCACATCCGGACACTAAACATCAATATGTATGGCAAAAATGTAGTTTCATTGATATATAAGTCTAAGATCATATTGTTTTTGGTACAGCTTCGAGTTTATGCTTTTGATTTTAACTCCAAGTATCTAATTTTAACCGAGCGATAATTACGAGTCTCAAAAAAGTTTAAGCTAATGAATCCCGATAATAAAAAACCAAAAAAACGCAGTCTTATCAATTTCAAGCCGCACATATCTATACACTATAAAAGGAAATTATTATTATTAAAGACTAACACTCGTAATGAGTAAAATTAACATAAAAAGAAAATAATAAGTTGCAACAAGTATGTAACTTCTGTTGTCACAAAATAATGTATAACATAGTCATGCGTTGTAAAATCTAGACTTTTTTATTTTGTGTTGGAATAATCAACGGCAAGTGAGCAATTCTCGTAGCGCAATGCATTTCCGGAAGAACAAAAGCAGCAGCAGCTTCGAATTTTGTTCTATTTCGAACAGCGGTAGATACCCGTTCAATACCTACGCTCACATTATTCTTAGATCACAGTCAATTAATTTATTGATAAAAGTAATAATAAATAAATATTGTACCCTCAGAATCTGACAATGTACAATCGCCCAACTTCATTCAATCTTTGTCAAGCTACAATCCACAGTTCAATACCACAAATCGACTTTGAACCTGTCCAAAGTAAAATTGATTGAATTGAAATTACAACAATGTTTCACTGGTTTGGGTTACTTACATTATATCGAAAATGTTAGTAACATGATACTCAAAACTGTACCAAAAATAATAAGAATAAGTGAGATAAAAGCAAAGGAATTCGCTGTAATCTGGTCCACGCCCTAAAGCTTCTTAAGTACACTAAACGCAATAGACAATACTTTGTCGTTTTTGCAAGGGGCACAACGCTGTGTCATCAAATCAGTCTTAAAAAATATCCATAGTAAAATGCTACTCGCAGGACATAGTAGAAACGTAAAGAAGATTTTATGATGTTTCCTATCTCACAAATATTTGAAAAGTCGACAAAGGACAGGATAATATCGTTTGGCACAGAGTATATTCGGTATAGGATACTCCAACTATGACTTATTTTTAGCCTATCTGTACTTGTATCGTTATGTTAATTCTGTGACGACAGTGTTGAAAAAAAAGTATATCCAACGTCTACAATGCTCGTTGTAAAAGAACTGGAACAAATGTACGTAGATTGTGCGAAGTGCATGACAAAATCGATCATTTGTAGGCTTACGTTGTACAAGTATAAAACATTACATTTCATCGGGATTGGGAACCATGAATGTAAACGTTTCCTTTTAGAAAAAATCGAAGTGAAACGCGGAATGAATTATTTCTTCACATACCAGAAGATGATCGAGTCTGAGATACAACTTACAACATACTTTTTTTTTTTCTTTTTCATCCAAGGAACAATAATTCTATGAGCTATTTCTTAAAAGTTACCACGTTATTATTAAATGGCGATTTATTAGGACGTGGGGAGACAACTTTATAGTTTATATTTTAAGATAATTGTTGTTTTTATGAAAACGAGATTAGGACGTCGCAGCCACAACTACAGGCGGAACAACATCGGGTTCTCCAGCGCCATCCGCCACTGTAGAATCAACAACTTTTTTTACTTTGATTGATTCCGCACTGGTATCAGCTGAACTCTCAGATTCTCTCTTTTGTGGGGAAGCCTCCTTATTCGTTTTGGCATCAGCGGAGTTGCTGGCACAGGCATCGTTTACTCCGTTCGTGTGTACTTTTGAAGTTTCATCTGACGTGGCTGAATCTCCATTCTGTGTTGTGCCATTAATTTTTTTTATAGGTTCCACTGTGCTCGACGCACCACCATTCGAAGCTACCATTGTCGTTTCAGTTTTCACTTCTTCTTTGTCTGACTCTTTTTCTTCTACAGATTTTACACCAACCTTGTTGTCTTTAGTTTCATCCTCTTTCTTTGCCTCCGTAACCTCACGAGCTTCCTGTTTTATTTCATCTTTACTTTTAGTTTCAGATTCCTTCAACTCACTCACAGTTTCATCAACTTTTGGTTCAGTCTTCTTCACTTCAAGATCCTCCTTATTCTCTATAGCCGCAGTCTCAGTCTCAACCTTCAATGGTACATCTGTCTTAGAAGTTCCATTTTCTTTAAGTGTTTCTTTCACCATAATGTCATCGGACTTTGACACAACTGCTTCTGATTTCGTTGTAGTTTCATTTGGCTTAGTAATTTTCTCTGACTCAACCATATCATCAGCGGTTTTAGCTTCAGCTTTTTCAGATTCGTTAGGTAGTGAATCAATTTTGATACAGCTTTCTTTAGCTGCAGCAGATGTTGATCCAATTTGTGCATTTTCAGTCTCGGTTTCTTCTTTAGCCTTTGAGAGTTCCAATTTCTTTTCAGGCTCTTCAGTCTTAGTCTCTGTCGTGTCATTGCAAACTTTTGTAGCTTTTGTGACGTCTGCTGCTGCACTACCATCTTCCATTTCATCACCGACAACACCAGTCTCATTTTTCTTGGTAGCATCACTTTTCTTCTCAGACACTTCGTTTAGTTGCTCAGAAACCTCAATTTGGTTGCTGTCTGTTAGTACCGCCTTATCAGTCTCATCAATGGTCAATTTCTTCGGGTTTTCTTCTGGTTTAGTGCTTACTTTATCCTCGCTGACAGCTTTGAGGATTTCCTCTGTTTGCTCACCTTCCTTTATTGAATCCGGACTTTCCTTTTTACTTTCAACTATTTCAGCCTTTGACTCTTTCAATGCCTCAGCATTTTTTGTAATATCTTCATTACTTTTTTTGACAGATTCAGGTTTATCATCAGTCTCCATGGCTTCATCCTTTGCTACGATAGCTTCTGAGGTCAATGTTTCCTCGACAGTATCTTTAGTTTCTTCAGGTTTGCTTTCCACCTTTGTATCAATATTTTCAACTTTTGATTTACAATCCTTATCACTCATATCAGTCATTTCAACATCCTCCGATACCTCCATCTTGTCACCTATCACTGGTGCTTCCTTAGGAGTTTCTTTTTTTTCTGTCATCTCTGCACTGTCCAACTTTTGGCGTTTAGTAGAGTTCAGAAAGGGCAAGTCCAAAAATGATTTGGCGGTTCGAAACTCGGACTTTTCCTCATCACTCAGCGGACCGTTGCCCTCACGGATCATGATAATAGTAGAAAGGCCAGCTTCCTTAGCGGCTTTAGCTTCTGCAACGGTTGAAATAGATGTGTTTTTCAATCAAGACAAAAATTTGTATCGATAACTTTGTAGTCATCATGATGTTAAATTATTCAGCCCAAAGAAGCTGTGGATCGGAGGACAAATACATTTTATGTGTAATGAGACAGGCTTACCCTTAACAATGTCAGTGAGGAAAATGGCGTCAGTAGACTCTGCTTTGACTTGAGTCAAAATGTTCTTGTAACTATCAGCCTCCTGTTTCATTCCAATTTCCGTATCAAAGTAACCGCTAAAATACTGACCAGAAAACAATATTACCCTGTGTCTATGTATCTGGTGAGTAAAAAAGTGCCCAATTTTTCACAATAGTAATTTTATACCTTAAGCAAATCTCCGTGTTCGCTGTGTCCGTAGAGTAATTTCTGTGCCTCAACACTTCCGCTGGAATAGACATAGATTTTCTTGCCGGCATCTGTCCATAGCTTAAGACACTCAGGAACATCCTCGTACACACTGATGTAAAAATATGATTCATGTTACAATTTATTACACCAATCCCAGTGTTGAATTTCAATGGTTAGTTTTGCAAAATATTGCAACATATCTGATCAAAATGTACTTCAAGTTGATACTGGTGTGCTAAAAATTTATTGGTGGCCCAATACTTTCATCATCAATAATTCCACACCAAAAAACATCAACTGCAGTGTGCCTTTACCCAACTCAGTGAATATTCTTTATACAATTCAGTCAGATACATTGTTAAAGGCAGAGAATGGATATTTTTTTTTGCATAATTAGTATAAATTATGGAACTAAAGGACACAGCCCTAAAGTTGTGGGCATAAAAGGCAAACTTACTGCCCCTTGACTTTTCCAGATTCATAAGCTTCACGCCACATATGACCTTGCAGCTGTTTCAAGGCTCCAGTTTTACGATCGTTATCCATTTGCCATAGCACATTTCTAACCACAGATTCTTTTTCCTCTTGAACATTAGCACCAGAAATTGGCACAAGGCCTTCAGTTTTAGATTCCTCATCTTGCTTGGCCTGAAATTTTTCATGATAAAAGTGTGCGACGGCAAAAATTGAGTTTTATAAATCCTTGACAGCAATAACGACCGGGTATACAAATATTTCACTCCCGCTTCACACCTGTATTTAGAGAAGCTGAAGTAAGGTTTTAATCCAACTTACAAGGTATGGCACTTCAACAACTAGAGTTTGTTTTTTATAATTATCGCCTGATATCAACAATATGGTACAAGCAAAATTATAGCCAGCCAAATATGAGAAGAATAATAATAAACTCTTAAAATGATAAAAACAACTCGTAAGCGCAAAAATATCGCGTGTAAGTATAAAATTTTATTACAAATGTTTTGTTCAATGGAAAGTGAGTAGGAAATATCACGTGTTAAATGAATTTGCAATCATTTAAATTCTCTTAAAGAGCTTTGAGCTCAATACCTTTGTTCATGCTTCATCAAAGTGGCAAAAATTTGGGACAAAGAATTTACTCAGGTCAGATGCTGACAGCTTGACCAGCTGTTCCCCTCTTAGGTATACCCTACCCTTGCAATGGGACTGGGCTCTATTGCTAGACTCTACAATAGATGTTGCCAAATCCTCAAAACTAATAAATACATGCCCCACAAATTCCGTGAACTAAATCAATTATTTACTGTGGAACTTGGTATTGCTTTAATAAATCAATAAAATCGAATACCGAAATGGGTGGGTTATTTATTGGTTCAAAATTACGTCATATTATCGTTAATTATTTGAATATTTTTGAATAGATCACAAATCGAGGTGGAATTGAAAATCGTTAAAAATAGCAACCGATCGGATACGTAAATGAATAAAACAAATATTTAACTGAAGGTGGTAGGGTGTATGTTAATAATGAGACTTGATATTTACCTGTTCCTTGAGTTTCTCTAAATCGCGTTTAAACTCTTCATCATCCCATTTAGCGTCGATGTATGTCTTAACGTTATCTCTAACGTAAGGAAAAAGTGTCTCCTGAAAAAAAAACAATGAAAATGATATTCAAGGATCAAGGACGTTAGGCGATGTCGTCAACTATCACTATAATGGATACCGAGAAAAATTAAGAGAAGAAAAATAAAAAATCTACTTGAAATAAAAAATTACGCGTTAAAGTGAAGCTATCGAAAAAATCCGTTGCAATGAGAGCGAGTAAAGTTCCTTGAAATTTGCAAAAATTATTATAGCAATCCTGCGGAGGAAAGACAGCGAGCGCCGTTGAAGCCGGTAGGCAGCAAAGCAGAAACTTTGGCACATGGAATTAAATGAAGTGAAAATAATTCTTAAAAATGTTACGTCGGTTATGGGAGCCCGAAACTAGGTCAGAATTATTTGATGCAATTATTAAACAACGTAGAAGTGAATATTAAAACGTAATATCAGAGGAAAGAGATAATATCAAAAGAAATGTGAACGCCGGGCGATTTTGGTTGACGGCCATGCTTCGAGGAGCGATCAGAGCTGGTCTCTTTGTTACCTTAACAAAACTTATGCTCGTTGTTGTTCCCTCAATATCAACAATGATTACGTTCTCCTTCAAAAGCGATTCTTCTTGATCCTGGCTACGTTTTGCCCCGACCATTTTTACGATGAACTAGCTCTCGTTTTTCAACTATAAAATAACTATATTATATTTATTCCGTTGCGCGCGTTGCCTCTTTCGTCTCTACGCGTTCTCGTCAGACCGGCGAATGAATTCTGTGGGCCCGCACCGGTGTTAGTGTGAATTTTCTATCTCACTCACTACAGCCAATTTCTGCGACCGTGTACCTTCACATGTATTCAAAATGAGACTGTGGCACCGTCTGTGAACACAGCTATTCTCACTACATGAATAAACCGACTACTCCGATCTTGCTCTCGCCTGAAGTCGAACCCGAGCCACCCTGCGACCGAACGACTCTGTTCGACTCCTCCGCGATCCACTACCCCCGAAAACTGAAAATCATTATTCCCATTCAATCACCTTGGATCTTCTGTTTAAGTAGAAAAAATTCCGTACAATATTACGGATTAGAGCTGAAAAATAATTCATGAATTTGATTAGTAACTTGAAGGATCCTAAACTGAGATCCCGCTGCATGGATACATCCCCAGAAGGGATATTAATCCGCCAGAAAGTAGTTCCAAAACGAACTCGCCGTTGAATAACCAGTGGTAAATTTATATGGCTGTGGAAATTTCAATACAAATGCGTTGAGCTTCATATCAGCGGAGAATTATCTGCCACTCAATAACGGAGTAATATGTCAAGCGAAAAATTTAACAATCTGTTATTTAAAAATTAGTGATTGCCTCCAGGTGGCAGTGCACAGCTGCAACACACACGACTAGCTGTCTACACGTTCATGTGAGCGCGTGTCAGGCGCCGGGTCATTTAAACTCCATTTAAATTTTGACAGATGATACTATGAACACGTGTCCACGTGGACGACACATTTTTATCACTTACAGATGAGTTTTTCATGTCATCAAAATGAAGTTGCACGTGAATTACGATAAAGTGACTACTCGGTTGAATAAAGAACTTATTTCAGTTTAAAACGTATTCATCTAAAAAGATTTATGAACATGAACGTTACACCACAATATAAGGATACCTTATACTGTAGTTACGTTCGCACTTAAGTTACGTTACGGAAAGGTCGGTAGTGGAACGGTATAATTTTTACCAAAATTATTTATTTAAAGATTATTCGTATTTTTTTCATCTACAGTAGAGTTGAGAAAAAATTATTCCACCTGACTTGAACTATATACTTACCTATACAGTATGCTGATTTAATTAACTAACAATCAAATGAAGCAGATTGCTGAACTATCATCAAAAACAAGATTAACAAGTATAAGTAATACGGTTATAAAAACAATTTCATTTTTGTAGAAATCACCATAATTTCAATATTGGTACATTTATAGTTATAAAATCATATACATAGTCGACTACCAATATAGAAAGCATCTTATAGAGATATAAATATTTTCAAAGAAAACTTGATTGTACTATAACCAATACATCATAAACTTGGCTGTACAAATAATCTCACGTCTAATTTTCTTGTAAATTCTTAAATCTGTCACTGAAATGCGTGTTTAAGTGACTTCTTACTCCATGTTCATCGAAGCACACCTTGCCACACTCTGGGCAGCTGTGGGTGTTTCCCTCATCGTGTTCCCGCTTGCGGTGTTCCCTCCGTTGCGTTGTTGTTGCAAATGTCTTGTCACACCTTGGACATTTGTAAGGACGTTCACCAGTGTGCTTTCGTTGATGGTGATCACGAGATTCTTTGGTTCTGAATGTCATTTCACAATGCTCACAGCTGAATGGCTTTTCCCCTGTATGAAGTAAAATATGATTATGCAACGATGTGGACTGGTTGTATTCCTTCCCACACTGCGCGCATTTGTAACGTTTGCCTCCCTGATGCTTGTTTTTAATATGATTTGAAAGTACTCTTGCATTTTTGTAAGTCACATTACAAACATCGCAGTGGTACACTGGTCTCATTTTTCCCTCGTGTGCTCTCTCCCTGTGTACCTTTAATGACATCTGATGCTTGAATTTTTCGTGACAATCTTCACACTCAAACCAAGGTTGGAGATCTTGTAAAATTGGATCCTGACTTTCAACCCTGTGAGTTTCTTTCATGTGTTTTTTCAGAATTCTGAACGTAGGAAACATCTCAAGGCAAACTGCACAGCTAAACACTTGGGGAAACATCATTGTTTTGTCATTCTTCCAATGTCTTTCCAAATGTTCATTCAGGTCTTGCCTTTTTCTGAATGCCTTTTTACAAATTTGACAAGGAAAACGTTTCTCTGTAATATGGGTTTTTTTGTGAGATCTTAAGGCGTTGTTAGTCATGCATCGTTGTCCGCAGATTTCACAAGCAAAAGGCCGCTCCCCACTATGACTTCTCATGTGTTCCTTTAATCTGGCTTTAAACTGATAGGATTTCCCACATAATTCACAGACGTGTGGCCTGGCACCTTTGTGAACAAATAAATAATGCTCGAACAGGGCTTGTTCTGTGCTCAACTCTTTTCCACAAGTACTGCATATGAACTCATCCATGTTTTCTGAATGTCTCATTATGTGGTATTCCAGCCTGTCTTTGGTAGTAAAATGTTTATTACACATATTACAATGATATTGCCTCCGAGAGATTACTTTTGCTCCATCAGAATCAACTTGCAAAGATAGTCCCGGACCTTCACAGCTTGCACAAGTTACAGCATCATTTATCGAATTAGGATCCACACCTCGGACAAGTTCGCCACATAAGACGCAATTTACTGACTTCATCTCCACCACCTCCTCTGCAATTACTTTTTTAAAAGCAGCGCTATCCACTGATACAGTATTCCCATCAGTATCAACATCTATTTCTCTTTGGCCTTTGTGCCCATACTTCATTTGGTGTCTGCTCAGCATTGATTGTTTGTGAAACAGTTTCCCGCAAGTCGTGCATGCGTACCGCTTTGTTCTTTTGTGCATATACTGATAATGGTCCCATAATACATTTTCGTTCGTTGACTCTCTCCCACACAAAGAACAGACGCATACGTCCATCTTTCCAGCCTTATGTCTTTCTAAATGAAATTCATAGCGTTCCTGCAGAACGAAGCGTGCCCCACACTCAATACAGGTTATTTTGGGCCTAGGTTTGCTGACATCTGATAATTTTATTCCAGTTTCAATATCGGTTTTTTGAATCTGATCTGGACTAGCTACTACTTGTCCTCCTTTATGCCCAAAAGTTTTCAAATGATAACTTAAATTAGCTCTCTTCACAAAAGTCTTGTTACAGGTCATACAAGCAAAGCGTTCACCAGATTTGTGTTGATACTGATAATGATCCCATAATATATTTTCACTTTTAAATTGCTTACTGCATATCATACAAGAAAACACTTTTATGTTTCCTGATTTGTGTCTTTCCATGTGAAACTCATAGCGTTCGCGAAGCACAAAGCGGGCTCCACACTGTTCACACGCTGATTTTGTTGATTTTCGATTAGCTTCTGACTGTGATACAACTACGTTGTCATGACAGCCATCAGCACCTTCAGGTCTATCAGTGAAATGATATTGGCGATGTTCCCAGAGAATATCTTCAGTCGAGAATTGTTTTTTACAAATAGTACATTCAAAGTCATAAAAATTTTCCGAATCATGTCTTTCTAGATGAAACAAGTATCTCTTGTGGGAAAGATATTCGTCTGTACATAATTCGCACTTAAATCTTGAGCGTTTTTTCATGCTCTCATTGCTGTTCTCTTCCAAAGTATTGAGCTCCACAAATTCTCCTGTGATACCAGAAACTTCGTGATCAGAGTTGATAGAAAACAAAGCATCTTCTAAAGCTTCGGATTCTGATTTTCTAGCATTTCCTGAATCAACAATATTCTCAGTGGCAGGTTCTCCGGTTAACATTCTTTTCCTTATATCGCGTAATTTCATTTTCCCTTTTTCTTGACAATTCGCATTATTTACAGACACACTTTCTCCTATACTGCTGGGAAGAGTATTCTCACTATTCAACTTTAATAGAGTGGAAGTATTTTCAATTTCTTTCGCCTCTCTCTCATGGCTATTCGGTTTTTCTTGAGCAGCTGTTTCACTAAATTTCTCTGAAGTCTTTCCGAATCTTGTACAGATTCTTCTATTAGCATTAGAGCTTCGTAAATTGTGAGATCTTTTCGCAACACGTTTGAGGATTGGTTTAGAGATAATGGACAAAATCTTTGATGTACTTTGACAATTCTGTGATTCAGTAATTCTGGTTATCTTCAAATCAATTTTACAATTTGGGCATTGATAAATCGTTGTTCTATCATCAATCAATAAATTCTTCTCACTACCTTCTAAATCCTGAATTTCTGTTACTGCTCCTGTTGGTGACCCTTCTAATCTCAAAATGGAGTGAAGTTTTTTCTCTGTTTCTTTACAAATTGCTATGAATTCATTTATAATATCCAACTTCTGAAGACAAGTTGCACAAATATGCTTCGACAATTGATCATTCCGGGAAATCTGGAGAAAAATGTCATTAAAACGCTGGAATTAGTTACTCAAGTTCTTTTTTCGTATGTGAAATTAAAAAAAAAGCGTCCAACATACTGATAGTGGGATCAAGCTGTTGATTTTTTTGCTAATATCTTGAAATTTGCCAAATATTCGTATTGGGTCTTCAGTTTTTATGCCACATAAACGGCACAATAATCCATTGCAAAATTCTTTAGTGCTTGGAACTATAAAAATGTCTCAAGGTTTAGTAAATTTCGAACATACTCAAACTTTGATAGAATAGTCCTCTGTTTTGAGTTCGATAAAGTGATAACAATCATACCATTGCTATGTATTGTTGCTACATCTGGTAGATCTGGTAACACAAATTCAACCGCCTCATCATCTGGCCCGTTATGATCTGAAATGATGCAAAACAATAGTTCTGACAATCAAGCAATATGTCATATGGCTGTAAACAAATAAAAAATTGAGTTCCAGAAATATAATTCTCTGATTACATTGTTGGATCAATCTATAACAATTGACCGCAAAGAATGGATATACCATATTGTAGATACAAGATATTGTTACCAAAATTGATGTAATTTGCAACAGCCAAATTATCAGTAATAGGTTTTCCTTCGATCTGCAATGTCATAACATCGAAATCGATGTTATTCTTCTGCAACTTTTCTTTTAGATCTTTGAAAGTTTCATCAGCTGTCATTGTAACGTTTATCGTATCGCTCACTTTCAAGGTAAACGTCTTCATGGTTTCTGGTACAAAAAACCCATTGACATGTTTATTAGGTATGTTGTAAGTTCTATAAAAACTTGATAGAAATAATATACATTAACGATTGACAGTTGCTCCAGTGTTGAATAATAAGGACCGATGCATAGGATTCACCAGCCTTTCAAGTTGTACATCATGTTGGATGGCTTGTACTTCAGCATTCAAAGAATCTAACTACACAGAATTACGCTGTAGAAAACAAGGGATGTTTATCACAGAACTAATCACATTTTGGCCTATGTCTACACCCCAGGATATTGTTGAACTTAGAATTATTAGGTTAATCCAAGGTGCATTTGTGATCATTTGGAAAAGTTCAAAACAGAAATACAGAGGTCGAGTTGACCGTCTTTCTTGAAGTAGACCGCATGGTCCATGGACAGACGGCGCATGTCAGGGGCAGACCATAGCCAGCCATATAGCCAGGAATTACGATACAATAGCACACAAGTAAAAGTTTATGGTAGAAATGCGAAATGTGTAGATCATCAGTAGACGCATACGCATAGAGACCGTGAGCGTCGTGGGTCACGGTTGTTGGTGATATTCTGTCAGCCGCCCTAAATCAGCTGCCAAAATATTGGAACAAGAAAACTGGTTATGGCAGTACCTCACGCTACAAACTGCGGTGATATCGTACATTTAAATGTTGGAGGCACGAGGTGAGAAAAAAGCAATTCTTCGATCTCTAAAAGAATTATTTCGTTTGGAAAATATTACAAAAGCTAATTTCACACATTCCCATTCTAGGTATGTGTCTTATATGAAAAAATACCTTTCAGATATAAATAATTTACAGATTTTCGACGTCTCGGCAGACACTATCTTGGGTACCAGATTCATTTTTCACAGCTTTACTGAGTGGCAGAATATCCAGTTTGAAAGATGAGACTGGGGCATTATTCATTGACAGAGATCCAAAGATTTTTTCAATCATTCTAAATTACCTTAGAACAAGAGACATCGATCTAAAACATGCTGATCTCCGTGCCTTGCGACATGAAGCTGAATATTATGGTATTGCGCCATTGGTTAAGCGATTAGTACTCTGTGAAGATTTATCTCAATCTTCATGTGGAGATGTTCTTTTTTATGGATACTTACCACCACCAAGTGAGTTGCAAATTTATGGACAACTGCACTGAACTAACCCATTCTAGCAAACTTACGACCACTCGAACTTGAAAACCTTGCATGCATCGTTTACATTTAATCTCAACCCTGATTGGTGGGTAATAGTCCTGAGTCCAACTGAGTTCATTGAGATCTTTGCAGATGCTATTTTGGCCATGATGAAGGCAACAATCGTGTTTGTGACCAAATGATCAGAAACTTTTGTTAGGATAATTGTTTCTACTTACAAGCGAATCGATATTAATATAGAACTAGTTTTTAGGTCCTGATGCTGTATCACATTTGAATTAAAAAAATGAACTGCTTGTGCGTGGCATGGACTCAGTTTTATGCAGTTTTTTGTGATATCTGGTCACTTGTGTATGAGAATCGTTGATTCAATCCACAGCCGCTTGTCAGTCTGTTTTTTTTTCCTTATTCTTAGCTCATTTAACAAATTTACCATGAGATTTTCTATTTTATTCATGAAAATTGAGTTTCCAATGCCTAAGTGAATAAAATATGGCATGTAGAATGTAAGAATTATTGCGGTGTATTTTGGCTGCTTGGTCAAGTGATTTTTGAATGTTTATAATATATCGATAAAGTTTTTATTGGAATATTTGATCCCCTTTCATCAATTTTCTAACTACGTTACTGTTGAAATGAGTTTCTCCGTTATATTATGTATCAGTGTATTTATCTTATCTGTTGGTTTAGAATTTCAAGATAAGCCTGAGCCTGAGCTAAATCTGTTTACTTTCGGCTGACTAATGCAGCTCACTGCAGTATTCATAGGCTGGTGGATTCTATGATATATTACGCTTTGTTACCAATAGAATAATTAAATACTTTGTTTAATTAAAAAATTTACTTTGTTTAAAAAAGAATAACTTGACATCAATATACGGTTTGGTATAAATAAAAAACTTTGGTTTTCGAAGTATAATTATGGACTTATTGTGGAATACAAGTAACAGAATTTTTCACTGGCTTTATGGTAATCATAAATACTTGTTAGCATTGCCAAAGCATCAGTGTATAATAGTAATAGCATATAACGTGCCCTATCTATTCTACAGAATTTTTTATTTAATACACGATTTTTTTCATAGACATCCCACTTCAGGAACCAGCCAGTATAACAAACACTACTAGCGATGTTTCTGTTCATGGAAGAACTAGCGGAGTTCCATCAACCTCCAGGGTTGAAGTTCCCAACAGTTCGCAACCGGCTTTTACACCATCCTCGTCCTCTAGCACTACCAACAGCAATGGTAAGACAAATTAATTCGTGAAAGAAACTCCCTTGTGTTCAAAATCAAAACTAGTTTAGTGTGAAACAGATTGAGGGTCAAGAACCTTCCAGACGCAACATCATTTATCACCCTGTAATTATCGTTCACTTCATGAAAATTGTAACTCACAGTAACGAATGGAGTACAACAGGGCGGGAGAGCATCCGTATCTACTCACGCTCGTAATTCTTCCTTGGATTATCGGGTATCACAGCGTGGATTACCACATTCTCGAACTCCGTCCCTCGATTTACGACATGCAAGAAACGGTTCTGCCGATTTGAATAAAATATTTCGTAATGATGTTGGACTGGTG
Organism: Athalia circularis; assembly: GCA_963978495.1. NCBI lineage: Eukaryota > Metazoa > Arthropoda > Insecta > Hymenoptera > Athaliidae > Athalia > Athalia circularis. The sequence goes on from OZ021699.1 coordinate 27,349,555, forward strand.
TTTGGTGGTCAACAAGGTAAGTGTTTAGTCATTGATGTAACTTTTTGATCACTCGCTGGATCAAAAGCTGCAGAAATGAAGGAGATTAACTCCCATTTGAAGTTTCAGCATGGGTAGATCCTCTGAGAGTTCAAATCATTAAAGCTCATCACAACTGGATAGTGATTGCTTATGCTCATTTCATAACATGCTACCGTTTGAAAGACTCATCTGGCTGGCAACACGCTTTCACAAGTCCACACATCGAATCGATAATTGAACGAGTAGCAATAAATGCAAAGATGGGTAGTGGTACCGATGGCAAAATGGTGGCTATTTCATACGGTGGTCAAGTTCGTCTTTGGAGCGTTTCAGAAGAAGGAATCAAGACCAATATCGGAACATTCAACCTCAATGTTCGTGTTGAGTATTTGTTCTTCATTGGCAGCCAGTTAGTTGCACTTTCTCCGACTGGAAAGATCGGGGTTTGGCACGCCATGACGCATCACTGGCAAATACAAGACGTTGTACCTATATCATCGTTTGATACTGCAGGCTCATTTTTATTATTGGGGTGCAACAATGGGTCTATATATTATATCGGTAGGTTTTTGGTTGTATTCGTACACCTGAATTATATGTATTTCTTTCCATCTCAGAAGCTTGCTAATGAATTTATATACTTGAACTTTCTAGACATGCAGAAATTCCCCCTCAGAATGAAGGATAATGATCTACTTGTAACGGAGTTGTACCGCGATCCTAGTCATGATCCTATAACTGCAATTTCTGTTTATCTTACACCAAAGACGAGTAAGTTTTTTGAAAATTGAATCCATGATATAGTAATAGAATAAATAATCGTAAAACTTCTCCAGCAAGTATTTACCAGTCTCCAGATAAAGGTTTTATAAATTTAGACTGAGCCTTTGACTATAAATCAGGCATATTACAGTTTATTCGTTGAGTACAGACTTTCACAGTTTCTGTGAGGCCTCTGACATACTCGTAAGATGCAGATAATGAAAGTTATAAAAATGATTGCTTTGTGTCTCATTTCTTTGCTTTTTGCATAGTTTCCACACTGAAAGTAGTTTAGCAATCAATGGACAGTAACGATCTATTCTAATTGTAAGGTAGAGCAGGGTGCCAAATGCCATCCACCCTTTTTTGCCCACGGTTGATGAAGTTTTAGTTGTTTTTATCAGTTAATTGTTTTGCTGTTATTATTGATCATTTTAAGTCTTCGACAGTTCTTACCATTTTCGATAAATACTGGTACCACGTAACTTCAACATGTATTCACACTTTGTCATGTAATCAAAACTTCCATTGTTATAAGTGTAAAGAAAAATCTGATAACTGATTTTATGATTTGCCTTTTGTACTATGACGATCTAAGAATTCGCGGTTCCTTGTAAAATATTATATGATGACATTATATGCTTCATCTTTTCATACCGTACAACTGGACTCATAGCACAAGGCAAGTATATCACATGGATAATCTAAATTTCATGTCGTACTACGTTTACATGTTATACAAACATTCACCAGCGCTAGAGTTATAGCATAGGTTATAGCAAATACAAGTGGTAGAGAACAGGAACAACTCAGGATTGAAATCACATTCTCAGAACCAAACTATTCACTCATAATTTCTTTCCTTCAATTCTAACATACTTTTTTTTTTAATACGTGCATTCGGTATATGCGCTGAATTTAGCTTTCAAATCTCGAGTATTTGACAAATACGCTCGCCGACTCGATGCGCTCTATGAACTGTTCAATAATTTAGATTACCGCAAATAGTTTGCTTACGCCCAAATTGAAAATTTCATACCTGCTTAACTATCTTCCAACATCTCAGCAAACATGCAGAAACTTCTGGTGGAATTGCCTGTCCATAATTCTGGGAACAGTAGCTTCTACATAATCTTTTAACACGGATTGATTTTATCTTCATTATTCTCATCATCAGAACATAAAAATTTTGCGCTAATTATACAATTTGTGTAAAACTGGTGAGATCCATGGTATTACAGAATTATTTTTTAAAGTGCAGTATTCGTAAAACTCGTCATCTGGCGCTGAACTCAATTGTTCAGTTAAACACAGTATCGGACCTATTATACAAGCATGTCGACATTAAACTCTGCTCGCCCTGATACCGCTCATGATCTACTCTGCAAACTCATCAAGCTCATATACCAAATGCAGCAAATATGATTGTAGTTTTCTTGTTACCTGTAGCCAAATTTCCCTTCCTCTCATGGGATCAGCAGTTATTTTAAACATTTTTTATAGAGGTAGTTTAACCAAACCTGTCAAATGGGGTTCTCTGTCTTTCTTTGACTCTGCAGGATACCTTGCGAGCACAAAGAATATTAGCGTGCTTATGCATCCAGTTGTACGATCTTATATCACTTCTATACCATCGCCATGAAAGTATGTGTTCGACGTGTTTGACGTGTCAAATTTCATATTGACTTCGGTATGATCATTATCATTATCATTTCTGTTATTATAATTTTATTACTAGAGTTGCCTGCTTGCTCTCCCTATTCATAGCATTATGTTACATGCCAGCATCTGAGAGGGGGAGGGAAGGTAATCCAAATCAAAAGTATACTTGCTTTTAGAACAACCTCATTTACAATATTTTTCAATTCAGCTTGATAAGATACACACATTATGATAGGTTTCACTTATGTCTTCAACTGAGTTTTCAAGTTTCACTCGCTATATCATTAATTTTGTGTTTCACAAATTTTATATGACATAGTTCAAATTCATTACACTATATTTATGCATGGTCTTTTCTTTCACAATTTTTCACCAATTCACCTATCAACAGTGAATTAAAACACATAAACAAAATATGAAACCACGCCCTTAATTCTACTATGTAACACATTTTTATCACACACATTTATCAAGGGCATGTTAGCTTTTATTATACCTATTGCCCATACATAAATGGATACACATTCACATCAATCACCAATATAGGTAATACCTGTATAGCTTTGATTTCTTTAATCACTTACTATCCCTCACTGTAAGAACACTGCAATCAGAATTTGGTTAATGTAAACATAGTTTAAATTTTTGTATCGGAGCGTTGCTCTTTTTACCCATGATGTGTGATGACTACAATATTTCTTATACCTACTCACAGGTTTGTGTGGAAATTGGATCGAAATTGCTTATGGTACAAAATCGGGTAGTGTTCGTGTCATTGTACAACATCCTGAGACGGTTGGGCATGGACCTCAACTTTTCCAAACGTTTACTGTTCATCAAAGTAGTGTAACAAAGGTATTCTGAGAGATCAGTAATTCTCGGAGATTTTGAACAGGACCGACTATTGAAATACAAATATATAATTCAATTCTGTTACTTCATAGGTAACATTATCTGAAAAATTCTTAGTATCAGTATGCTCTGAGTATAATCATGTCAGAAGTTGGGCAGTAACAAGATTCCGTGGTATGATTTCTACCCAACCAGGATCTACTCCAGAAGCTAGTTTCAAAATTGTTTCTCTTGACGCAGTTGAGTCCTGCATTAGCCATAATGCTGGAAATGACTTTGGTTCGTAGCGAGAAATAATTGAGTATATGCTGATAGAAAAACTTGACTGTATCGAAAGGCAAACTCAAAAACATTTAATAATCTACAGGGCCATTTGGAGAGCAAGACGATGAACAAGTATTCGTTCAAAAAGTTGTCCCCGATACAGATCAGCTTTTTGTTAGACTTGCTTCAAACGGAAATAGGGTATGTGTGATAGAATCAGTGGATGGCAGCGTCATCACTTCATTTTGTGTCCATGAGTGCGAAGGTTCGAGTCGCATGGGATCTAGACCTAGACGTTTTATATTTACTGGCCACTCTAACGGAGCTATTCAAATGTGGGACCTCACAACAGCCTTAGATTTATGCTCAAAAATTGATCAAGGTAAAATAAAAGACGAATCTATTACATCAGTCATTTACAGAGATAACAAACAGAGTGAAATATCTCGACACTAATTATGGTTTAGTGAAAGAAGTCGCAGGAGGTCCAACACCGGAAGAATTATGGAAACTACTCGACCAATGTGATCTAAGTAATAGCCATAGCTCAACTCCGTGTCTCAGCCCTTGTCCCTCGCTGATTTCGGCTGGAACAAGAATTAAAGCAAGTAACGTATTGTTCTTGAATCAGTCGCAACATCTGGAACCAGCTAGTGGCCCTGGTTAGATTGTCGAAAAAAGAATATCTCAGGAACAACGAATGCTAAGTAAATATCTGTGGTCAAGCAGATACGCTCATTAAAGTTGCTGGCGAATTGAACCTTAAGTTTTCGAGATATTTTGACTTATTGTTAACCGTATTTACATTATTGTTACCGAGCTATGCGGTCGATAGTTTATTCTATTTATTAACTTATTGACTTTATTATCAAGTTTTTTTAAGAGTTCCTAAAGCATCTATTTAGGTGTTGTGCATATATACAGTGAAACCATATTACCTTACGAAGTTATCCATTCCTCATCTCTCTATTGATGGTGTGATTCAATTTTCAATTATTTCACCTCCCTCATTGATATATCTATATGTGTATGATTTTAATATAATACGTGTTGAGTATGAATCTTTTATTACAGTTTATTTATAAAATTTGGCTTTTGAATAATTCTATACTTTAGGTACGATAGAAGATATCTAGATTAGAGGAATTGTAATACAGCACATGTTGAACTGTATTGAGAAATAGTTGATTATATGTATATTTTTGTTATGCAGCTCGAAATTTCCATAATAATTGAAGTACATAATAATGTGGTGGCTGTAACTTAAGTGTTACCACACGTCACGTTGTATATACTTTGACAATTTACGACGCTTTAAATTTATTGTATAAAAATGAAATACTATAATACTGTTGTAATTATGCTCTCTGTGATCTGACAGAAATAAATGCTTTTTTTACCTAGATCTTAATTTCAGAAGCATATTTTATCAATTATGCTTGACACATTTTCGTTCCTATTCTACGAGAAAACAAGTGCAAGGAATGAGTTTGAGAGTTTCAAGGTTTATTACTTTGGATTGAGAAGTACATACATTAAAAGTATTTGGAAGTTTCTTCGATCTAAAAATTCCACGTATTACAGGTTTGACGTTAACATGAATCACCAAGTATCAGACATTATAGTATGTTGGCAATCCAGACAACCTTCCTTTTTTTCCTTCGTCGCAATTGTTGAATCTTTATCTGACAGATGAGATTATTTACGACATTCGTACAAAAACTTGAAACATTTGCAGGCACTATGGTGATTCATCTTCATGGATATCTGTTACAATATGTTGAATCTATTTTCACAAATGAACTCGTGATATCCAGGCATACTACCTTTTGTGAACAAGTAACTTATTATTTAAGTATGCTTTCCACTGCATTAAAGTTGAAATTCAATGTTAATCTAACAATTGGGATTTTATTACTTTTAGTGACATGGAAGACATTAGTTTTTTTCGTTAATGATCATCCTTGTAAAGTACAAAGAGAAAAGACTCAGACCAAAATATCTGAATATCCTACTTTGAGACAATCATAGAATAATGACACTACTGCGTTCAAATATTTTGTTAGCTAAACACTCACAAAAACTATAAAAATAATATGAAAACTCGGAAAAATAAAACAAGAATGGCTAGTCCGTTTCTTTCACTTTAAAAGTAGTGTTTATGCCAAAACAATTTGTTGCCGAACCACGTCGGATTTGTCATAGGTGTTAACAACAAACACCATCCTATGACTCCAGCAAAAAACAAGCAGAATAGTATCGTCTTTTTCAATGGATTCTTGCAAGCAATAACTTCTGATAGATCTGGAAATCCCATATGATTGCAGAATGCGTGGGCAGCAAATGGAGCAATATAGTGTCCTGCAAAAATGGAGATATATAGACTTCTCTTAATCGTCAAGGATAAAACAAAATACGATACTTCAATGTACAGTATCCTTCTTTTTTTTTACCAGTCTTAGCAAACAGAAATGCTGCATAAGCCCCAAACAGTGTAGTGTAAACAAACTGGAAGCCTGGAAACATACGATTGATTAGCTTCAATTATGCTTATGAGAAACTAGACTCTTTAATGAGAGTTTAATATGATCAGCATAAAATATAATGCCTATCAATGACATACTAGAGAGCATAAAGGCATCCTTAAATTTTGCTCCTGATTTTGTCATTTCTATGACATGATGAAAATGTGCTACTCCAAAAAACAATGGGCATATGAATATAGCTGTGGTAGGCTTATAACACTGAAGAAGTAGAGGCAGCATACATGCTCTGAACGTCCATTCCTCTGATAAAGGTGCAACAATTTGATTCCGCCACCAACCTAGCGATTTCATATTGCCCACCCAGTACATAGGTTCTGAAGAAAGTGGAATAACATTATTGCCGTGACTAGTCTCACATGTGGATTAAAATATATCTGTAGATATGGTTTGTCTACCAGCATATAATCGCCACAAGCCACTCGAGGCTTGTACACTAAGCGGCCCCAGAAATAAGACCATAGTTAAGAGCAGCGGCATGACAGCTGCTTGGATAAGACCAACCCATCTTACGCCCAGAAGTTCCCAAATGGTAGCCTGAAATTTTAAGTGCGTTAAATCAAAGGTATTTGTTGAAGAGTTTTTTGAATTTACCTTATGTAATATTGTTCCGTTGATACCAAAGTACAGGAATAAGGGCGAGACAAACATCATGATGAAGGCACTGAGAAACCTCTTCTTTATTGTACTTGCATGGTCTCTGAAATTATATTATGAAATGATCTTAAGATCAGCTTGATTTTGAAAAAGCCGGAATGGTGGCGCGTTGTATAGAAGATAAAGTGACTTGTGGGCGGGGGATTACCGATATGGTTTTGTCCACGGTTAATAATTGAGAATACATGTTGCCCATCGATATATGGCGTACCCGAAGAAGAATTGGGCGCCTCTCTAGCCAGTGAAAACAGTTATATTTTGTTCGTGGTTCGTTGTTAAAGGGCTTGACTATAGTGGGGTAAAATGATGATTGAGAGTGATTGTTAGGGTCGTGAGTTAGTTTTACCTATCGAATGGCGAATTCCAGATGTAAAGACTCGCTACGTATACGACGGATAATGTAAAACATGAGAAAATCGCGAGAATACAAGGAAAATCTGTATATTGCTCGGTCTCCATACTGACATTCGTCAGATCACGTGATATCAGAGGTAGACTTCTATTGGTCATAGCGCAGTAGTCTTCCCTGAGTGAGAAGATGGCCGCCGTGCTCGATGGAAGTGTCGCCATTGTTTAGTGTATAGTTTTTTCCCCGTTTTTCGTACAAATTTCGGGATCCCGGTCAAGATGCCGAGCGCCTCCTTCACCTCATCGCGTAGCTACGTACGCAGATCCCGAAGGAAAGGTGCAAATAGGATTCCGCTACCCTCTAGAACAACATCGGGTATGTAATAGCTAATAGCCCTAAGCTTCGGCTCGCTCTGCTAACTGCTTGCGCTCTGCTGCTTTCCTTGGTACCTTTAGCTGATTGCTTTATTTTGCATCCGTTGTCCTCTAATCGCCAATGTATTATTCATTATTATCAAACATGGGATGGGTTGCGGGTCTGACGCGCTACTTCTTCCGGTCTATAACATAATTATTTATTACTACTACTTTTTCGACATTCCCACGGTACTTGCGGGTACCGTATAAAAAAAAACCCTAAAAATGTCGATTATCATCCACACCCAACACCGTCCTAGAATTTGACGTCTATTCATGTGAGCGCGATAGTTTAAGAGGGATTTAAAAATACTGCCGTTTGCCCCTTCCCCCAGATTGTTAATATTTATAAACGCTAGTCACTTCTTTTAAAAAACGCACTTATGGGTCGTCGCGATTTCAATTATTGCATTTCACTGAGAATTTTCCATACTTAATTAATTCAACTGGGGTAGAGCGAAATCAAATCGGAAATTCCACTCTTGACTATCACTATAAATCTTACTTAAAATAAAATTCAAATGTTTATGAATATTCATATGCTGTGTTATTGTTATTCCCTGATTAACGACTTTTCAATTCTGACTTCTCTTTTTTCGTTTCATTTCTTGTAAAGTTTGACTCTTCTTAATGGACACAAAGGAAATCGAAGTTTTTTTTAAATGAAACGATAATTGCCACATATTTATGTCATATTATGTAGCTTTTTTAGTGCTATATTTTCATTTATATTGTGGTGGCTTTTCTGAAGTTACTTTGAGTTGTATGAAATTGAAAAAGTTACACGGCTGGTACCTGAATTAAAATTTCAATTGCAAAATTTATCTAATTCCTAGAAACAAGCTTAACTTCAAATTTGTACATCAAAGAATGTCATTGTCATAGTTATATACATTCTACATTTGTTGGTGACATTTTCAATATTGAAGTGGTTACTTTTGTGTTCTCTAAGTCATATACTCAACGTATTTCCTGGTTTTTATTAGGTCAAAAAAGACCAATTATTATATACAAACCCCAGATGAAAAATGCAAATGTATACTTAACTGTGTTTCATATTCAAGTGAGTTGTAATTATTTACTAAAAAAAATTAAATCATGAAGAAATGAAATGAAAATGAAATGACTTCCCAAATATATTTAATGCTACAGAAACGAGCAACTTGTGTCGTTATCAAGGTGTAGAATTTACTGGACACAAAATTTGGACACTTGGTCCTCTACTGTAATTTATTAGGTTCCATAGAGTAGTTTAAGGCTCTGTATCCAACACAGCAAATATAATGAATTCCTTTTAAAATTATGTTAATATAATTCTGAGGCTACTCTTATATGTGAGGTATGCTTGCCAAAAGCAGGCAAACAAACGTTTGTTAACAAATGGACTGAAAGATTAGAACCTTATCTGAGATAAAAGTCCGACGAATATCCACTGTTAATAGTTCGCTTAACATCACAAATAAAAATATCTAGTCAGCCCCAAATTTTGACACCTCAGTACTTTATGTCGAATACAAATTGGTGTCAACTTTTCACGAATGTCTTTTTATTTTCTCAGCAGAACCATGCGAGCTACCGTGTCCAGCTTCAAATCAGATTCCACCAGGAGGTGGAGGTGTTGGCGGTGGCAGAGGGTCATCCCCAAGTGTGTCAGGAATAGCTGCTCCTTCTCCCTCTCATTCACATTCATCTCCCTATGATCTTCGACGCAAAAGTCCCCCTCATCCAGATCCAGCACCTGGCACAAGTTCGGCGTTGCCACCTCCTGGAGGCAGCAGTATTGCTGCTGCTCTTGGCTCTTCTTCCTTACCAGCTAGAAAAAGACCAAGGCGATCGTGCTCGCTTTCCACAGATGGTAAGCATCGAGTATTCTCAGCTCATTAAACTGTTATTCCCAGCTATTGACATGAGGCTTAACAAAAGCCACTTTCTGGTTTTGTCTTTTTCTTCAATCTTACCAATCTTGAAAAAAAAACAAAGGTCCAGGCACGATTCAAAGGATTATAGTATAAGTGAAAAATCAGTGGTGATGCACATAAATCAATACCCTAGTTACAATCGAAAGTATACTAATATTGAATTATTCTATAATTCGTAGTATCTCAAATAATTTGAAATCATAAAGTAATTATTATTCATTTTGTTTTGCGTTAGGTACAAACACTAACACAGCGGCGCACTACCTTCAATATGAATTGCCAGATGAAGTGCTGCTGACGATATTCAACTATTTAATGGAACAAGATTTGTGTCGTGTTTCGCAAGTCTGTAAACGCTTTCAAGCAATCGCTAATGACACAGAACTATGGAAGTCTTTGTATCAACAAGTTTACGAGTACGATTTACCGCTGTTTAATCCAGCGCCATGCAAATTCGAATTTGTATCGCCAGATGAATCTGACTATTCAAACCCATGGAAAGAAAGTTTTCGACAATTATACAGAGGGGTACACGTCAGGCCTGGTTTTCAGGATTTAAAATTCAAGGGCAGAAACTTGCCTTATTTTAACACAGTGCAAGGAGCTTTAGACTTTGTAGAAGAATATAGAAGCAGTAGTGGGTCCTCACCAAATACTAATACAAGTACAAATGTACAAGGTAATTGTTGCGGCAATAATTCTCAAGGCACAGAGGAAACACCTCAACATTTAGTATTTTTACATGCCGGGACATATCGTGGTGAATTTCTCGTCATCGACTGCGATGTTGCCCTGATAGGTGCCGCTCCAGGCAATGTTGCAGAGTCTGTTATTTTAGAAAGAGAAAGCGAATCGACAGTAATGTTTGTTGAAGGAGCTAAGCGGGCGTACGCAGGTCACCTTACTCTCAAGTTCACACCCGATGTAACCAGTACTGTACCACATCATAAGCATTATTGTTTAGAAGTCGGCGAGAATTGTAGTCCTACCGTTGACCATTGCATTATCAGGAGTTCAAGTGTTGGTAAGTCATACAAAGCTTAAAATGAACTGACCTTTACAAATGAGTAAAAACACTTAACCTTTTAATCCTCATTCTATTATTTAATTGGCTTCTTTCCACAGTTGGAGCTGCTGTCTGTGTATCTGGCGTCGGTGCAAATCCTGTGGTTAAAAACTGTGACATTTCCGACTGTGAAAATGTTGGGCTGTATGTAACAGATTATGCTCAGGGCACATACGAGGACAATGAGATATCTCGCAATGCGCTCGCCGGAATATGGGTGAAGAATTATGCAAATCCGATTATGCGAAGAAACCATATTCACCATGGCAGAGACGTAGGAATATTCACCTTCGATAACGGCTTAGGGTACTTCGAAGCTAACGATATTCACAACAATAGAATTGCTGGTTTTGAAGTAAAGGCTGGCGCAAATCCAACTGTTGTTCATTGTGAGATACATCACGGACAGACTGGCGGCATTTACGTGCATGAAAACGGATTAGGACAGTTTATTGACAACAAAATTCACTCGAATAATTTTGCTGGAGTTTGGATAACCTCTAATTCCAATCCAACAATTCGTAGAAATGAAATATATAATGGACATCAAGGTGGCGTGTATATATTTGGGGAGGGACGTGGACTCATAGAACATAACAATATTTATGGTAATGCTTTGGCTGGAATACAAATCCGGACGAATTCGGACCCAATTGTTAGACATAATAAAATACACCATGGACAGCATGGTGGAATATATGTCCACGAGAAAGGTCAAGGTTTGATAGAGGAAAACGAAGTTTATGCCAATACGTTAGCCGGAGTTTGGATAACAACAGGATCGACTCCAGTCTTGCGAAGGAATCGAATTCACAGTGGAAAGCAGGTTGGAGTTTATTTCTATGACAACGGTCATGGGAAGCTAGAAGATAATGACATCTTCAATCATCTTTACTCTGGGGTGCAGATAAGGTGTTGTTTCGAATTTTCTATTTGATCCATTCTCTGTTAGTCATAATACCAAAAGATATTCATCTACAAGTATTTTCATTATAGGACTGGGAGCAACCCCGTAATTAGAGGAAATAAAATATGGGGTGGGCAAAATGGTGGAGTGCTTGTTTACAACAGTGGTCTAGGTCTTTTAGAACAGAATGAGATATTTGATAACGCCATGGCAGGCGTGTGGATAAAAACCGACAGCAACCCAACGTTAAAAAGAAATAAAATTTTTGACGGAAGAGACGGAGGAATTTGTATATTCAATGGAGGCAAAGGTTTGAAATTTATAGTCCATTTTTCAGAAATTACTAGACAATTTTGAGACAAAAGGTCTTGCCCTGATATTAACCAAACTTAATCGATTAGGTGTGCTTGAAGAAAATGACATATTCAGAAATGCACAAGCGGGAGTGCTGATTTCCACCCAATCGCATCCAGTCCTTAGGAGAAATCGTATTTTTGATGGGTTAGCTGCTGGTGTTGAGATAACTAACAATGCCACTGCCACTTTGGAATTCAATCAGATCTTCAATAATCGGTTTGGAGGACTCTGTTTGGCTAGTGGCGTCCAACCGACAACGAGAGGTAACACAACCATTTAAATTTATAGATTTGCCTCGCCAATCATTTGCATTTTCGAAATTCTAATATCAATCAGAAGAACTTTGTTTGCTTCGGCGTAGAATTGATTTAATTACCTCATTCAGTTGAAAAATATATTCGATATCTCACAGGTAACAAAATATTCAACAATCAAGACGCGGTGGAAAAAGCTGTGGGAAATGGACAATGTCTTTATAAAATCTCTTCTTATACATCCTTCCCGATGCATGACTTTTACCGTTGTCAAACGTGCAATACAACAGACCGAAATGCGATCTGTGTAAACTGTATAAAAACCTGTCATGCTGGGCACGACGTAGAATTTATCCGACACGATAGGTGGGTAAAATTCATCATTTCATTAATTTTTAAAGCATTGATAACTTGTGTTGTGTAAAACTTGACTGAACACAATGGCAGTCAGCTGATCTACGAGATGAAAAAAAAAGAATCCAGGTTCTTATGCAATGCAGAAATAAATATTGTTATAGATTTTTCTGCGACTGTGGGGCTGGAACTTTGAGTAACCAGTGTCAGCTGCAGGGTGAACCAACACAGGATACAGATACTCTGTATGATAGTGCAGCGCCAATGGAATCCCATACACTAATGGTCAACTAGAAATAACTAAATGAAAACTACAGACTCCAAATTCGTAAGTTGACCCGTTGAAGTTGATGGTTATTAACCATGATAATAATAATAATCATAATAAAAGTAAGAATAATAATAATAACAATAATAATAGCAACCGTAATAATATCCAATCATAATAATAACAACACCAACAATAATAATAATCGTAATCTGTTGTTGAGTTCTTTATTATCATTATTATGTAAATTTCACATAGAACTATTGAAAAGGCTGCAAAACGTAATCTTTTACACATAATATGTTTTTTATACTTCCTCCTTGTTTTAATGATCTCTGCGTCATTGTACAAGTTTTGCGTTGTTTGTACATTATTATTTACAAGCGGATGTACAATATTGATTAGCTTTGTTAAACTCTTTGATTAACGTAGTATTGTATTGTTCCAACTGCAAGTTCACCACACATTCTAAAACCGATGCAGGAACCTTCTTGAAATTTGTTTGAAAGAAAATAAATACCCTGACTTGGCCTTCATGACAATTACCAATTAATTTTTTGTTTTACATTCGTGTTAAAAAATGGCAATTTTATTTGATATATTTAGGTTACTCGTTTTTAAAAGACCTGGCGACAAGTTACTCAAATGAATACAAATTACCCTTAGTCTCTATTCACTCTAATTAGTTGCATTACCCGACACCGATATACGACAAAAATAAAACTTGCAGTTGCAAAAATACACCATTAGAAATTTACAAATATAATCTCATCCAATTCTGGAATAGAATAATGAACGTATAAAGAACTCCACATTCAGTATTTTTTATCCATAAAACGATTGCACAAGGAGAAATGTTTTGTTAAAAACGCAGAACTGAAATATAAGGCAGCCTAAGGTAGCTAATCTTAATAAATACACAGTAAAAGAAAGAAAAAAAGAAAAGAAAAATGAACTCATAAAAAAATCATTTACATAATAAATAAATGTATCATACTTAAGCACTCTCTTAATAATTGTAATCTATATTAATTTTTAAAGAAAACAAGTGAGAGAACGATATCTGTATACGAAGAATGTATATGGATTAAACAGTAAATGGCATTTGGCTGAATGAACATTCCCAACTGGTTGCTGTTTGTTGTGTTTTTGTAAACATGAACTGGTTTGAACGATTTATCGACAGTGACTTAATTGAGAGTAATATAATTGCCAAGAAATTATGTGCGGAGAAATAACAATGCTACGACATGTTAAGCTGTGTATATACTCAAGCGGCAAGCGTCTAACTCATTGAGAAATCTTTAAGACAATTATAAAATTCTCTATGAAAAAACATTCTTTGTAGATGAAAAAGGCTTGACGTTAATTAAAAGATCGAATGGCGCAAAGTATTGTGTTTCCAAATATCAGAGATTCATTGTATTGAAATTTCTGCAATTTGTAAATTGTATCAAGAAGCTGTTCTAAGTTTTTTTTACAAATGCACGCGAAACGGTTTTGTGCTTGAAACAATCAAACACCGGGGATTCCATGAACACGCGATAATGCACGAAACTAATGGATTTATTCTTCCATGTCTTCATGGAAGTGCGCCATTTATGACGCCCAAAGATGGTGGAAACTGTAACTTAAACACGTGAAATGGATAACTAATCAAAAACTAAACAAAAAAAAATCGATTCAGAGTTCTTCTGCTCTATAAAACATCTACGATACAAAAAGTAACAGTACGCCTACGCACGAATGATAAATATTCACTTGTACTAGTAAGATTGTTTAAAGCAGCTAAAAAAGGCAAAGTGCATAATAGAAAAATAAGATTAAAAACATATTTAAACTATTTAAAGATTTAAACAAAATAAATATTGGTGTCCACCAGTGAAAAGAAGAACAGCAATTTATCAAATATAAACTGTCAATGGAACAGTGAATCTCGAGTTTTTAAAAGTAATTACTTTTTATTATTACATTATGATTTTTATTATTATTATTATTATTATTATTATTATTATTATTATTATTATTATTATTATTATTGCTATTATCATTATCATTTTTATTATTGTTATTTTAACAGTGATGTTTAATCGTAATTCTCTTGTGAAAGAAGTACGAACCCTGTTATACGAACAAGCGTCTATTTAGCCATAATTCCCCTTCCTTCCTATATCCATCCTCATGCCCCTTCCCTTTCCTACAACCCATTTCGAATTCGCGTATCTGGATTCTATACATAAAGATGAAGAAAAAAGTATCAATTAAGTAGATAATAAAAATGAGTAACGTGGAATTTCGTTTAAACTGAATAACAAAGTTCTGCGATATATCAATTATTGTATGTAGCACTTTTGTATTTCACTTGAAATGAAGTGGTAGGTAGAAGCTGCCTTTGGCATTAATATATTCGTTGACTTTTAAATTAATTTTTATTAGCATACGTAGGTTGCAATCGATGCACATATATTAATTTTGAGGGACTAATAATTTGAGAAAATGTATTGTAAAGGCAAATGCCAAAGGCAATTTTTACGATCGGTTACAAGTAATATTATCTATATGAGGAAATAAAAGAAAAAAAGAAAAAAAATGCTGAAAAATATTATGTTCGTGACTGACGATGCTGTATACTGGTATGTTGTTTCGTTTTAACATTATAAGGTGAATTTGTTTAAAGCTTGGAGTAAGGAAACTATACCAATCAAAGAATAATTTGTGTTAGCGTTGTTTTTCTATAATATTATTGCTATGTATTGACTCGTCATATTTACATAGAAAATTTATTCTTATATACCCTCCGTATTTCATAATCTTGGTTATTAATTTGATAATTTGTTGAATGTTGAATCCTTGTTAACTTTTTTTCGCCATGATATAATACAAGGCAGGCGGATGTCAGGATAATTCCTCAGTTGAGAGAGAACAAATAATTTTTCAACCTTAGTTGCCCATACTCCATAGCTTCAAGCGTGATAAGTGATAAGTGATAATTATTATTAACATTGTTTTGTGCCGCAGCCAAATAGCCATAACCTTATATAGCCGTAGCGATCAATAGTCTCCTGTATGTCTCTTTATGATTTCTTCCATCACCTTCCATCGTTACAATAATTGCTTCGTGAAGATATGTAACCTCTTCATGTCTAGCCATATTCGAATTTGAAGTGGAAAGTTTATCTGTTATATCATAATTTTATCCCATTAATCACTCCACCCATATACATAGTTTCAACGATATGATGTACTGCATATTTATATTGACTGCAGCACGATTCTAATGTTTCGTTTCTATTTGTTGGATGTATTAGGTAAGGTTTAGTCAACAATGTAGACACGTTGCGTTTTTAATACCACATAATATCACCTGGCATTATTGTTAATTCACACGCGAATAACTAAATAAATATAATACATTCTCATGTATATAAATATAGTATTCGGGTATTGAACACGTGGGGATTAGAATGAATTTTGTCGTATTCAATCTGAAAAAACATATTTGTATAAATCTGTGATCATGTGAATTAATCGTTCAGATATAAACTCCTTAATACATAAAGTTAACAAAAAAAAAAAAGAATTATGGCAGAATGAAAAATCCATTCAACTTTTCCGTCATAATATCAAATGCCAAATTATGAAACCTTTCGTTGAAAGTACCTCGTCTAAAAAAACAAAAAAAAGAAAAAAAGAAAAGGAACAAACAAAAAATATTTTATTGACATTTTTCCCTATTAATAATTTTATTTTATTTGTAATATTTTTAATATTTGTTTTATATAAATTACAATTGTACATTAACTAATAATGTTTCGTCATTTATATCTTAAGTGGATACTTGAGTTTTTTCTAATTTTATCATTATTCTCTTTTTTAATAATTTTCTCTATTTATCAAATTTGAATTTTTGCACGAATATTCATTCCACATATATTACATGCTCCGTACTGAAACGCTATGTTGTGTTACTTTATCTTTCTTTTTTTTTTTCTTTTATAGCAAAATACTTGCCATTATTATGTTAGTTGCCATAAAATGATTTGTTTCGCGATAGATAATAGATAGACTAAAAAGGAAATACAATGTGCAACGCAAGCATCTGGAAAAGTTGATACCACTACGTATTCTGTACATAATAATCCACCCACTATATAATTATATATACTTATATATTATTTATATATACACATATACATATAAACGTATTTATATATGTATATGTATATACATAACGCATTGATTATATTATTATAGTAAATATATTATTAGAAATTACTATTTTTTTTTTCTTCTGTATTCATGATTCATATATCCTTAGTTTTCACCATGACATCTTTATTGTATAATATCATACAAATATTCAAAGTTCCATAGTTTTTATTCAATCCGGACCCTAACACACCTATACATATATACCAATTCTTACTACTGTTTTTATTATTGTCATTGTCATTACTTGTAGTACTACTGTTGCTCTACTACCCTACTATTACTACTACTGCTACTACTACTACTCTGCAACAATTACTAAGAATATAACTTATACTATCTACATATACTAAAATGCTTCCTGTGCAGAAAGAGAAACATTGGATACCAAATTGGAAATAAGTTTATTTACCGTACAGATAATGTTTCCGAAAATTGATAAAGTTAACAATGAAATCACCAATTATGCTGATTATTGTATAGAAATTAGAAGTAATAGCCAATACATGTTAAATTGTAAATTGCGATCCAAATGAGATGCGTATCAGATTTCATCACGATTAAAATGTTGTATCGGAGACTGCGACAATGTCGCCTTATAGTTTTTGACACATTTTAAATTACATAGTGCTGCTTTGATTAGAAGAGACGATGCATGTCTCAGAGAATTTTAGTCTTTACAGGTAGAACATTTTATATAAATAGCATCGGTTTTCGAAACATCGGAGTATGTTATCTCTAGAATTGCAGCATCACTCTTTCAACTTTAAATGATTTAACTTAGTTACGTTCTTAATAATGTGTCAATTACTGTATTCATTCATCATATAAATCTAAATACAAGCCTCGAAACGTATTGCTGCGTGGCATTTATAACTAATTGCTGAGGTAATATGTTAATCGTTTAATGATTAGAATTAAAATAATGTATAAAAGAGAACCGAATCGAGACCGCATGGTTGTATAAAAACAGGATTTCTTTTTCCTCATATTTACTCGGCGCTCATGTCCCGCATGAGTGGAATGCAATTTTATAAATCATAAACTATAGCTGTAAATTTAGCTCGTGAATTAAATTATTTCAAAGCTCAGGCTAATCGCCAGAGCATGGCTATATTCATAGTGTGTACTGTAACATACTAAGGTTACGGCTTGAATTGTAAATAGATTATATTAATGTAATCAACTATTATATCGCTAATCTGAGCCGTCTTGGGCTACTTGAAGAATAAAAGTATTGGTAAAAACTTTTAAATCATAAATAATGAAAACGCCAAATCAGTCGATTCAAAATTCATCTAAATTCGAACATAATCATATCTTTCCAGAATTCTCGTGAGACTTTTGATGCAACGGCTTGATTGAAGGTAATTTTGATATAAAAATCGTCATATGACGTGATATTGCATAAATCAAACTGAATACACAGCAACCCTATAAGTGATCTCTTGGCAGGAGAGCTATGTATCTGGATAAAAGATTTCACCAATGTGATCCGAAATAATATCAGACACAGTAATAGTATCTTTCACATACTACATTTATCCAAGAAAATTTCAATTATTTCTATAGTTCGGTCACGGAGGAATCTCCAGGGTTCGGTTTGGTTCTAGATCAAATCTAGATCACCGAATCGCACGTTGCGTTGACTGAGTGTAATATATGTCAATTCGTCAAATCTAGAGTCAAATCTAGTGGCAATGACAGATGACAGTCGTTGGCCGATTGTTCCATGAAGTAGGAACGGTGGAGTGAACTTATGGCAATTGTTCCCTAGTTCCGCATTTCAGGCATAACCTGTGCGACAAACGTCAAGGTAGATACGTCAGAAATATCGCAAAAAGTTTATATCTTCGAATAAACTGTTTGATAATATAAATGGTGAGTCTTCTTTTTGCCAGTGAGAAAAACAAATTTGTCAATGGAAGATTAGTCACGGATTTTTTTCTTTATTAAATATCTGATTATTTTTTTCTGAAAGGGATGTTTCCATAGTGTAAGGAAATATTCAACCATTCATACAAACCATGTCATCGCTTAATCGATCGAGTTTAAAGTATGATTCACATGATTTATATAATTTAGAACGCGTTAGGGACAGTAAAAAAGATTCGTCAGCTCTCAGAGGATGAAAAAATGAATATTAAGGAAGCTTTTGATTTACTGGATACTGATAAAGACGGGTTTCTTGATTATCATGAAATGAAAGCAGCCACACGAGCTTTGGGATTTGAAGCAAAAAAAGCACAGATATTGTCTATCATGCGAACATATGATCCACCTCATGGAAATAAAATCGGTTACGAGGATTTCTACTACGTTAGTACGTTCATCGATCTGCCACTGATTGTAAAACATCATTTCATATCTTGGCATGTTTACAGTATCAGATAAAATTAGGAAGAGAGATCCTAAAGACGAATTTAAATATGCGTTTAAACTCTTTACGGCCAAATCAGAATCTCATAAAATATCTCTAGAAAACTTACAAGACATTAATCGAAGAACGCAGAGCGGATTATCAGACGATGAGTTGCGTTCTATGATTGAAGAGTTTGACATTGATCTTGATGGGTCGAGTAAATAGATTGAACACCACATTTCCGTCACTGCGAGATTCATGTAACTTGTCATATTAAATTAATTTTTGCTTATTTTGCTCATGATTGCAGTTGACGAAGCTGAGTTTTTGGAGATTATGATGCAGTCTGAATATTGAATTTACAATCAAATATCGTTTAAGTGAACCAAGTTATAAATTTTCGTGTGGTTGGTAAAGCATTCACAGTCTTTCAAGAAAAACAAACAAACATGAACTCAGCTACTGATTGGGAGGCTGCACATCGGCGCACACTGTTGGATAGTCGAGCTACTCTAGAGCGCTCGGCATCATCAGTTTTACGATTTCAGCAAATAGCAGTCGATACTGAACAAATTGGAACAGAAGTAATAGCAGACTTGGGAGAACAGCGAGAGACACTGCTAAGAGCCAAGAGACGCTTATCACAAACAGATCAAGAGCTGACTAAAACACAAAGAATTCTTCGGACTATGACCAGGAGAGTGTTAACAAACAAGTTTATTTTAATTTTAATTATCATCCTTGAACTTGGAATTCTTACTGCCGTTGTGTATCTCAAATTCTTTAGACACTGAATATTTCCTATTTCAGGCTTACTTTGTTTATTTTCCTGTTCGATAGTGAGCTTTAATATAAGTTTCGTGTAAACATAACTGTTGTTTCTATTAGACGATCATCGCACGTTACTTAATAGTCATCAAAACCGAAAATGTTTATTTGTTATAAATGTGGATCAAAGTGTTACTTGAATAAAACTTCATTTCGTTCTCAGCTATTGCTATACTTGAATAATGTGATATAACAATTATATACAGGCTTAAAACAATCAAGAGTCTAAATTAAATTAATTATTACTGTAAAATGCAAATATTCTTTTGAAGACTTCAGGATTGTATTTTTCTATTATTGGTTTACCAACATCATATCCAGCTTTTTCAAATAGTTGCATGTTCGGACTAGACCACCATAAATTCTTCTCACCATTAGAGCCGTTCAGATCTAATGTATTCAGTTGAAAGACTGAAAAGTGGAAGAATTTTCCATCCGAGTGAATGCACTGTATAGTGACAGGTTCTGGTAAACTGACAATGTCATCCCCAAAGCGCTGCCTTGCATATGATGCTGCCACAGTAAATGACTTGAGTAACGAGCGACCGAAAATTTGTGTTTCAGTTACTGGTGTTTCGTATAAGTTCTTTACTTCTTCTGGATCATAGTAAATGAATATTGTGTGTGCATTCATCCATTGAGACTTTTTGTCGAGTGCTGTAAAATTTAATTCAGGAAAAGGATGGAACACAAAACATTGTTGTGGATTGCGACAATGTGATAGTAAATTAGTCACCGTGGTACTTACGATACAGATTTTGAAGCTTGTAGACATTTTCAGGCTTCAGGGTAATCGTTGAATCGATAGGGTAAATTTCTGGCAATTGAGTGTGCTTTCCATCGTCTTTGCTTCCCATTGCTTTCAAGGGACTTGTAGAAGTCAACAGTAAATCAGCTCTTAGAGTAAACTGAAGTAAATTTCCATCCTTCTCTAAAGCAAATGAATCCTTGGTATGTATTGTTTTTAGATCACATGAGTACTTTTAAATACATACCGATTGGAACTTTAACAATCCCATTATGAATCAAATTTCTTTCAAAAGCTACTTGCGGACCACTCAAGGATTCACAAAGTTGAAATAAGTTTTGTGATATGTATCGCCTGGAAACAAAGTAATTGAAATCAGAACTCTATCCAACTTGTTACCAGTATTTCAATCATGCATAAGCTTACGTCCTTCTCAAATCAGTTATCCCGTAATCTCGAGGAAATGTCCATGCCGGTCTTGCAGGATCTTTTCGTTTGGGCAAAAGTTCTTGATGCGCATCGAATATATGGGAAGTATGCAATGCTCTGAAATTGTGTCACACACCTTATCACTTATATAGATCCAACAACTCATGAATTTGTAATGAAGGCATTAATTACAAAGCCAGTCGAGATTATGTGATTATTCCTTACCTCAAAACGAGCTTGTTTACTTGTTCGTTGTGATCAATTATCAAATTATTGACCGTCTCAGGGAGCTCATTAGCAATTAAGACAGTTTTTGTCAGTACCATAGCCTGATTTTCACCTTCCAGCAAAACATTGTTATCTCGATAGCTAAGGCACGGCGTGTCTTTCCAATCTGGATGACTATTGTTGAAGGGATTTGTTTTTGGAACCAACGGATCGATTTGAATACTAAATTAAAAATGAAAACGAAGAATTATGCCAATTTTCAAGATGGTGAACTGAGAATTTATTTTCGTGCTTACTCTATTCTCGTTTTAGGTTTGATGAAGAGTTCTTGTGGATCAATAATTGTCAAATTTTTGGCTATGAGGACATCTTCCATTCTAGTATCCGCCACTCTGCGGTTGCGTTGAACATGCCAATGCTTTCGAAACATTCGCTGTATATGCTGCCGACATAAGCTTGACGTAAGCCTCATTTTCGCTTATCTGGAGCAACGAGATGAGAATTAATTGATGTTCAATTTTGTGGAACCTTGATCATTATTGATTCGAGATTATAAATATAACTTTATTGGAAATAGAATTTTCAACCAGAGTTTCATCGACATGAATACATTTACTCTAATTTATACGTTCACTCATTGAAATAAATAATTATACATTCTTTCGGATGGTAGCACGTTCTTCAGCGATCGGTCAAAAGGTTAATTTCTCCAGGTAAATGGAGATGTAATTAATTGCAAGAGCACGACTCCCGGTTTGATATGAAGTTGGGCAGAGGTTAAAGAAAATCAGCCTAGGGATTGTTGCAAGCATGATTATTGTATTTGTAATGTTGTCAGCCTTCCAAATCTGAAAGTAGTTGAAAACCAAGGAGACAGCCGACCCCAGAAGGCAGTGGAATGCGGATACGCCGCGAAAGTGAACGCCACGATGAATACAAAAACAAGCTTGAAACAAGTCTACAATTATTACAACGGAACGGACCGTAAGTTGGAATTCAATCTACTATAAATAAGCAATGTTCAGATTCTAGAATATCTGGAAAAACGGGTTGAAATTTTTGATAATGTAGGATGAAAACAAGCTTCAAAATCCGTCTGCTGCGCGTCCTCATGGCGTCTGCTAGTTTGACGCCGCTGTGTCCCCAACTGTTGTATTTATTGTTTGCGTCAGTTTCGATAATTGAATATCCTGATAAAATAATGTGGAAATACACGATTGCCGATATTTATAATATTACCAGTGGATAAAATGTCGTTTGATTAGCTATATTTTACGAAAAACCGAGGGCGTTGTCAAGTCCTGACGGTTCCCGATTGTCATTTGACAAGTAAAATTCGTTGTTCGTGACGTCATTGACAATCTCCTCAGAAGTCAGACGCAAACCAAAACGAAGTTTATTTTGACGTTTCTCACGTATGCATGCCGACTCATTTCCGATGTGTAATTATTTTCGACTTTTTGTACGACCTTTACATTAGTATCTAAAACTTCTCCGTTATAAATGAGAAGATGAAGATGTCCTTTTTACTGAATATATTGTACCGTTAGGAAATTATAATTATTGTAGAAAGCAGGCAAATGGCGCGAAAATGCCTCACCAGCAACAAGTGGATTACCTTAAATTGTTTTGCTTATTTTTATTCGTATATATATCTAATCTTAATGCTGAAATACTGACCCATTTTACATAACACAATATTTTGCTCTGATTGCAAAATATACGAAAGGTCAATGAAACTGTGGAATTTTTTTATAAGGGTGTGAAAAATATCTCATGTGTAAATATAACTCCATAGATGGTGATCATGGACCCCTTTCTACGGGCAGAGAATATCTTGCTATAAATAAATTCGATCCCTTTTTCTTGTTCAACACTTCATTCTGCTTTTTTACTCACATTACAATACGATAGACATTATCTCTGGGGACTCATTCTGTATTTCTAGGAAGTGAGCAATGTCGATTGTCCGATCTGGGGTCACTTATCTTTATTTTTCAACAGATATTTTAATCGTTGTCATGAAACAATACCTCAATTTTTGGCCACAGAACATATGCGAGTCAAAATATTAAACCTGTTCAATGCCTTGATATTGTTACACATACGGAGATCTTTTGTTATCGAATTAACCATATTACTTTTCAAGTAAAACTCCAAGAAAATTTTTCAAATAATTTTTTTCTGTTTGATGTAATAGATGGTGTGGGAAGGGACAGTCCCGGCGCACTGCTGGATATGTTGGCAGAAGTTGCGTCGCAGACATTGCATTCAGAGAAAAAAAAAACGGAATCGGCACAGCCGATGAAATCTCAGGCCAAGGGAGATTCTGTTAAAAGAAAATGTCAAGAACCGTCCTTTACATCCTCCCAGTTATTATCTATGCCAGCAACTCAACTGGTAAAACAGTTCTCTGTTTTCACTAGTGATGAGTTGAAGAGACAATATTCTTACACTTGCGCTCTTGTACCTGGATGTGGACAGAGATACACCAGCTTCGCTAGCGAGGGGAGAGCCAGAATGTCCATCAAGGCACACTTGGCCGATCACTTGGATTTTCTCAAGAGAGATGAAGCGGCTTGTGAGTTTGAACTTTTTTCTGTTGATGCAAGTTCGGACAGCGTAAAAAC
This sequence comes from Athalia circularis, assembly GCA_963978495.1. Classification (NCBI taxonomy): domain Eukaryota; kingdom Metazoa; phylum Arthropoda; class Insecta; order Hymenoptera; family Athaliidae; genus Athalia; species Athalia circularis. Next base: position 27,373,640 of record OZ021699.1, read on the forward strand.
TAGAGTTAGATATCATTGATGAATGGTTTTCAGATTCCACATTCACAGCAGTAGCTGTAAAACATCGAAGTCCAAAGGCAAATCCTGTATCTAAAAAACCAAGAGTCCCACCGCAAAAGAAACCAGCAGAGGCATTAAATAAGGAGAACAAGGACACAAAGTTTGGAAAGTCAACCAACTATCTTCGCAAAATACTCTCAAATGAAATGAGTTTTACGGAATTTGAAAAGCAAAAAACTTTGGGTCAGCTAAACACAGAAGCACGTGTATTAGAAATAAAAAAGGATCCTGACGGAATAGAATTTCAGGTTCTAGGAGATCACAGTTATTTTGAACAAGTTAAATTAGAAAATACTAACGAAAAAAACACCCGAGACATGAGTGAAATAATGGTCAATGAAGCCATGGAAGAAAATGTACGTATATTGTCTTCACCAATGTAATAGAGATTTTTCATAGATGAATTTAGAAGCTGCAGTTCTTTCATTCATTCAACTTTTTGAATCTGTTTATAAATTATTTGACAAATAGATTCAGTGCCTATACATATTTATATATTTCTGGTCTTGTGATTCATCGATGAAAGTTGATATCAGTATTAACTCTGTATGCGGTTCTCTAAATGAACGGTGGACTATTGACATTTCCAATGGTGAATCTACAGAGTTACATTCATTTTAGTAAAATCACTTTGTCATTAGACTAAGTTGAAAAGGATCATGAGAGTTCAGAGCAACCAACTTGCTACAGTAACGAATCGTTTGAATTACCAACCTGCTGTTAACTTTTCTTTTTATTATGTAACACAAAACCATTTATTTTTAGATTATGCTAATGGTGGTTGAAAGTGACGGAGTTCACATGAAAGAGCTGCCTTACATAGCTCAAGATATTTCTGTACATGCTGATCAGAATGATACGGAAGCAATCTATTTACCAGGTATGATAAAAACATTATCTACTGGATTCGGGTCCTACTTTTATCTTATTTAATCTATCTAAAACTGTTCTCACTGAACACATTTCTTATTCATTATCAATTGGCGATTAACTGTAAAATGTATCCTGTGCTCTGATTTTAGCGATTATCTGGGGTTTTATCAATCAGATTTTGTACATATCTTCGTCTGCTATTTGATTTTTATCTGGCGTAATTTCATTGATTCTGTGTTGGAAGGAGGTTAGGTTTCTTAAATCGTCTATGCGAATAGATTCAATAGTTCCACCTACAGAAAATTATACATATAGTTTAGTAACTATGTAGGTGTATTGTATTTTCGTATTTGAATGTGTATTCAGGTGATATCAACGGCTCTACACCTTGTGTCGATTAGTTCTAATCTGAA